>JARHVA010000083.1:2972500-4327500 GCA_037957365.1 Torreya grandis
GTCTAAGTATCCTCATGTAAGTTAATATTAATTTCAGGGAGCTCCTCGATAACTACCTTTGATTTAGTAGTACTAGAGGGAGGGGAAGATTTTTTAAGATTATTGGCTTCAAGATTAGTAATAAAGCTATGAAAATAGTCTTTTATAGATATAGCTTGATGAATACCTTCAATGAAAAGGATATTATCATTGGGGAGATCATCTTGAAGTGAAGAAGTGGTTGGAATAGGAGCTATGGCAAGTTGGGTATCTATGACTTTCCTTTTAACATTTTTTGGGTGATGATGTGGAGATTAAATTCCATAAGTAAGACCATCCATTTTCCAATTTTAGCTCTAGGAAGAAAGGTTTTAGAGAATAAATAATGAAGGGGATCAAAATGAATGATGACATAAGTAGTTTGATATAGTATATAATGACAAAGCTTTTCAAATGCAAGATAGATAGCGAGGAAATCACACTCAACTTTGGTATAGCATGTCTCATAATCAAGGAGACCTCGGCTAATGTAGTACATAGCATAATCTCTTCTTATATCATGTTTTTGGGCAAGCATCACTCCAACTAAAATAAGTGTGGAAGAAGTATAGAGAATTAATGGTTTATCATTGAAAGGTGGATGAAGTGTAGGTGGATAAAGTAATGACTCTTTCATATTATCAAAGGATTTTTAACATGGATCCATTAATTCTAAAGTTGTACATTTCTTGAGAAGGTAATTGATGAAGTAAATGTAATAATCCATTTTAGGAAAAAATTGTCTAATTACCCCAATTTTTCCTAAATAAGTAAAAATATCAAGAATATATTGAGGAATGGGCATGCTAACAATAGCACTAATTTTAGTTGGGTCAACATCAATGTCATGGAGAGAGACTAAGAATCTTAAAAATTTACCAGATGTAACTCCAAAAACACATTTTAAAGGATTCAATCTAACTTTGTATTTAAGGAGATTTTCAAAGATAACAACAAGATCAAAAAGATGGTTCTTACATTGTTTAGATTTAGCAATTAGACCATTCACATAAGTTTCAATAATTTTGTGGATGAGATCATGAAAGATGTGAGTCATAGCATGTTGGTAGGTAGCTATGTTATTTTTAAGTCTGAAAGGCATTTTTAAGTAATAATAGGTGACCCATTCCATGGTGAAAGTAGTCTTATGTTGGTCTTCGAGAGAGATATGAATCTAATTGTATCCTGAGAAACCATCCATAAGAGACAATATTTAGTAACCAGCAATGGAATCAATGATGGCAGCTATGGAAGGTAAGGGGAAATTTTTCTTAGGAAAAACAAGATTAAGGTTATGAAAATCAATACAAATGTGGATGACCATAGTGACCTTCCAAATAATAACAATGTTAGAAACCCATTCAAAATAATCCACTAGTTTAATGAATTTAGCATCTAGTAGTTCAATGATTTCCTTATGACATAGATTAGTAAATTTAAGTATGAATTTATGTTTGTTTTGATGTACTAGATTAGCATCAGGATAAGTGATGATGTTATGAACCATAATACTAGGGTCAATGTCAGGCATGTCTTGGTAGGACTAAGCGAATTCCTCTTGATATTTATGAAAGAATAAGCCAAAGTTGTCATGCTAAAATGGTGAGAGTTCATGAGAAATCATGATTAGTCAAGGAGAAGATGGGGTATCATATTCGATATGATTTGTTATTTCAATAAGCATGGTATTGTCATCTTGAAAATGGTAAGGTGCATTAGGCAAGGCTGAAATTGGATTTGTTTTAGGATCAATGCTAGTGACAAAGTTATTAAATCAAGGAGTTTTATTCTTGAAATTTCCAATTTTATGATGTTTTTGAGGAAGTTGAGGTTCCTAAGCATGTAGTAACTCAATAATAGCTTCATCACTAGGAAGGAAGGAAGAGGACCATAATATTCAACATCTACTTCAAGGTCTAGGATTTGATTTCCATGACGATCATATTCAGAATGAATCTAATGGACATTAGTTACCTTGACATCTAGTGTGATTTTAGAAGTAGATGAAAAATATGGATTCAAAAAGATGGTAGTGTTGATAGATTCAATGATGGGAGAAGAATCTGAAGAAATGATAGGATCCATAGGAGGTAGAGAAGATGAAGGAATGTCTATAGGTTTGGAAGGTGTGAGTTATTCTACCAAACAAAGAGTATTAATAAGTGAACAATTGGTGGGAGCTATATGACCCTTACGATCTAAGTCATGATGTGTAGATATGGTATGTACATCCTAATTGAAGGCATGAATTTGGGCTAAAATATATTGATAGTGTTGGACATCCAAGTCTATAAAGTGATCTTGGGCCATGATATAGTTATCATCATATGTTGGAGAAATTGTACGTGCTTAAGAATAGGGGGAGTTTCAGAAGGTGAAATCCCAATGTTTTTAAAGGTACAAAGAGACATGGTGAGAGGATCTTGGAATAATTTATCCATTCCAAAATCATTGTAAGTGAAGGCATCTTTAGGTAAAGATGGATCTTTAACATTGCATAGAGGGGAAAATTAGTAATCTCATTCATGATAGGAACAATATGATCTCAAGGTAAGAGAGGAGGAAGCCAATATACAATATATGGAGGTAGCTACTTAGTATTATAAGTGTGTTGTAACTAATTACGCTCATCATCATCAGAATCCATAAGAGTAACTCAAGATTCATGTTGATGAACTTAGGTAAAGGAGCACTATTGATTTTAGAAATTGTAAAAATTTGATAGTGAGGCTCAGGGTTGGGAAGATGGATGCTCAATGGGTTGGGATCAGCTTCATATTTGTAACATTTTTTGTTATGTAAGAATTTAATACACTGACTACCAAAAGAGGTGATGGCCCTCATCTAATGAGTCCATGGATGACCAAGAAGAATGTTATAGAATAAATGAATATCAAGGACCATAATCTTGGTTTTAATAGTCTTATGTCTAATGGTTAATGGTTAATGGAAGCCAAATGTAGCTAAGTGGCTTTTGATTAGTTTTATCAAATCCAAGACAAGTAAGATGGGTTTTCTTAATATGATCTTTGTTATAACTAAGTTGTTGAATGAGCCATAAGGATGTGACATTAATACCAAAACCTTCATCAACTAGAACTTTTTGGATAAGGGTGGTATTAATGGCTACTTTGATAAAAAGAGGTTGATCATTGATGTGAAAAAGAATTTTGTCATTGATCATGTCCTCTTCAATAAATTCAATGGAAGGTTTGGAAGAAGGACACATAGTCTCAATGGTATTCACATTAGTTGGTTGAGAATAGATAGAAAGTGGTTCCTCATCTATGGAATATGGATCTTCAATTTCTTGAAGCATTTGCATAATAAATTTATGATGATAGGGTGAAGTATGAACCAACTCCATAAGAGGAATATTACAAGGCATAAAGTTGATTTCTTTAAGAAAATTCCAATGTTGTTTAGAAGAACCAACATGAGGTTTAAAAGGCAAGTTATATTTAGGAGGTATAGATGTGGTGGGAGGATCAAAAAGAGGAAGTTGTTCCTTATTTGCTTTTGAATCGTCATGAGTGGTAGTAGTATCTTTAAGTAATTATTCTTCTAAATATGGTTTCTTAGGCTCAGTAATAGGATCTTTGTGAGATAATTTATGATGATAACTAACCTTATCAATGTTGACATATTGAGAGTTGTTATAATATAGGTCATAATCGGCATCGATGTCACAAACATCTTTGACAGTTGATTGAGTATTAGTTGAATAAGATTTTTTATTATTAGAATTAGAGTCTTTAAAGGTTTGTCATTTTTGAGATGTAGTAGCATACTCTTGATGAGAAAGATTGATCATAGCCTCATGGTTGAATGAGTCACCAAGCATGTAATAAATATCACACCTAGTGAGCCCTCTACAAGATTCATGGGAATGCCCAATGTCAACATGGAACCAGAAAAAAAGATTGGGATCATACCACTTAGGAGGAGCATTGGGATAAATGAAAGGTTTTGAGGGTGGTAAAAATTGTTACATTTTTTGAACTAAAAGAGGTGTGTGAGATGGTAAAGGAACATCAAATTTTGTAACTCCAGGTTTAGTTTGGGAAGTAATACTAGTGATAACATTGGATGTTTGAAAAGATCCTTTAAGAAGTTTATGATTGGGTTTGAATTTCTTCATAAGAAAATCTTGACACTTAGCTTGGTTAAGAGCTTCATTAAGAGTTTAAGGAGCAAAGGTTCAAACCTTATATTGAAGAGTGGGAGTAAAAGAGGTTATAAATAGTTTGAATAAATTATTGTCAGTCATATTATGATCAAATTTATGAGCTAAAGATTTCCATCCATTAATAAAGTCATGAGTTGATTCACTAGGAGATTTTTTAGCATTTATGAAGTGACTAAGACAATTTTTAGGAAGATCATTATGTTTAAACTCTTTAAACAAAGGGTTAACTAAATCTTCAAGTTTCCAAATAGAATGTTGAGGAAGTTGATTAGACCATTCTAATACATCACTAGTGAAATTTTTGACTAATAGTTTAGTTATGGAAAATGTATTAGTTTGGATCCATTCTTTGTAAAAGTTGCTAAAGGCTTTGAGAAATGAAGAAGGATCTTTAGTCCCATCATATTCTATAGTTTGATTTATGTTACCAAGATCAATGGATACAATGAAGGGAGCTAAAGGCTCATTTTGAATAGCTTGAAGCATCTTGTTATTCATTATGGTTTGAGGAATAACATTACCTAAGGCATCCCTAAGAAGTAGAGGAATATAATTAGGATTAGTTTGAGGATGAGTATTTAGAGGTTTATTAGTTACATTGATTAAACATTGTTGAATTTGCATCATTTGGTTGGTATTAGAGTTTTGCATGATGTTCATTTGTTGAATGACTTGAGCTAAGAGTTAGGTTGTATTAGGATGTGAGTTGGTGTTAGTTGGAGCACTCCCTAAATTAGTGTTAAGGGAAGGGTTATTAATGAGATTATTAAAGAGATTTGTATCAATCACTATGATATTGGTTTGGATATTTTGAGAAATGTCTTGATAAGTATGGAAAGGATTAAATCCATCAACTTCATCTTGAGGTGTTATTTGCACCATGTTACATTTCATAGATAAAGGAGGAGATGAGGTGCCCCAAGAGTGATGGTTCTCTTTGGAGAAAAACATAGGGAGGAATGAACATCCCATATAGTATCTAAATTCATTTAGGTTGTCCAAAAATATTATAATAGGATACCTCATTCTGATTGAAGAGACAAGAATAAGATGCAAAAATAGAGAAATGGGAAACTGGATTGAAAACTAGAAAAAACAAGAAATAGTAATAGGTCAACTAGATTGACCTAGTGTAATAAATAGGGCTTGAAAACTATACTAGATCAACTAGGTCGATCTAGTGTAGTGCATAGAAGTCAAAAAAAGTACAAGGTCAACCAAGTTCACCTAGTACAATGAATAGGGAATTGGAAAATATTGATAACAATCTTGGAAATGAAACAAGACAATTTGTAGCTAATATAAGAATGTAAGTACAAAAAGGAAACACACAATTAATTGAATTTATGCACACAAAGCAAATATTGCACTAACATTGGTTAATGTGAGATTTTTTACACATAATTGATCAAAAAGAGCAAGAAAACAACTTGAAAGTAAAGCTAGCTACTTGGTCAACGTAGAATGTTGATTAGATTATTAAGAATGATTTTTAATGTAAAGGAATACTGGATATAAGTAAGCTACTCGATATCAATGTATGGATAGTTTCATGTAAGTTTAGGATGAAAGGGACTATAGTGGTAATGATACAGGCTTGGTATTGGGACCTACCCCCTCACTTCACACATCATATAAATAAGGGTAATGGGTGCCTAGCCAAAATACACCATTAACCATGCTTTATTCTTGATTAGAGCATTAATTCAACTTCCCCCTTGGTGATGAAATCCAAGGAGGTTGGCCTAGGAATTAAAATGTTTAAATTCTTGTTGATGTTTATGTGGTTTTGTCATGTGTGCATAAAAATAGAAATATTAAAACTAGGTGATTAATTGAAAATCCCTTAATTATATTATTCGAACTATTCTAAGCATGAAAACAACTTAAAATAATGATGTGATTAACATATATGGTTAATTCCAACTTAGAAACAAGGTATAGTTGAAAAACTATATGGATAATTATATAAAATAGGGTCAGTAAGGTCAAACCTATAATGTGGAAGCAAAGTCTGAAAGTGAACTAGATTAGTTAGGTTGACCTAGTTATTTCAAAAAACATAGAAATGGAACTAGGTTTACATGGTCAACCTAATTGACTATGCGAAGTTAGCTTTGAAGACTACAAAATATGAATGGAAAGTATAGAAAAAGAAAGATATAAAGGAATATAAAATAACTTGAATGGTTTAAAGATGAAAAGGAGAATATTGTTGATCAATAACCTTGAAGAAAACTCACAAAAACCTGTAAATTAGGTCAAATGAGCTATATAAGAACTTGCTAAAAAGTGTTGAAAATGCACTAGGTTGACCTAGTCGACCTAATAAGTTGAGCAGGAAGTCTAAAAACCTAAAAAACTTGCATTAGGTCAAGCTAGTTAATCTAGATGTCTAAACAAAAATCTACAAGTTCTAGAAACTTGTACTAGGTGGATCTGGTTGAGCCAGTTACATATTCCTACAAACCTGCACATAGAGATAAAAAACTTGGTTGATAGGGTCAATCCAGCATAATAAAGATATGATAAAAATAATGATGAATAGAAATGAAATAAGTTAAAGAAATACTATAATGGTTTGTTTCATATTAGATTCACTAGAATGTATATAATCAAAAATGCATCATGCCCATAAATCAATCTTTGATTAGATGGGATATAACACACCTACACTTCTGATTGGGGGGCATACAATTGTTAAGTGAGAGTATGACCAATTTGAGTATCCACTAGACCTGATTAGGGGATCACTTGTCACAACACACTATGCGAGGTAGGGTTCCAAAGCCTACAGTCTAACACAATCTTATAAAAACCCTAAAAGAGTTCTATTATTTAATATTACACTAGTCTAATAATAAGAAAAGTAAATCTAATCTAGTGCACACCAAAGCTTGTGGTACAAAGTGGGGGTTGGTAAAGTAAAGCAATCAAAACATGTATAGGGAAATTAAAAGAAAGTAAGTATGAGTAACACCCTAATACATAGAATATGAAGAGTAATATTATTGAAGCAAAAAATTATGCTACTTCTATCTACTAAAAGAGAGGATAATAATGTTAGAATATACTTACCTAAATGTGAACCTATCGAGACTCAATCTCTCCCTTGGCCAAAGGGGATTTACAATAGGTTTTTATGGTTCCTAAGGATCACTTTGTTAGGCCAAATCATCTAAGACCTATCCACAAGACTATATTCTCCAAAATAAGAAACCTAAGCTAAGTCTCCTCAAGTAGAATGGTGGAAGAGCATATTGTAAAGAGGTGGGAGTGAATAATAACTCTTGATTGCATATTCTAATAATGATCAAAATGACCTTGTATTTATAGCTAAATATTACCCTAAAATCATTCAAATATGTTGGTTATGATAGTTCAACCCAATCCCTATCACATTTTTAGCCTAACTCACTAGGTGTATGCTAGGTCAGTTAGGAGGCTAACAAACCAAAAGAGATAAAAAGGTCCCTAAACTGTACTAGGTCGAGCAAGTTAACCTAGTATGTTAAATAGGTCAAAAGGGTGCCAAGTAAGGAAATGAAGGATAGAAAGAGTATAAATACTAGAATATTATGCAAGGGAGGATAAAAAGCTTAGGGAAAGGTTTTAGGAACTAGTTGGATTGGTAATAATATGGAAAAAAGGGACAACAATCTTGCAAAGCACCAAAGGTTTGCCCAGCCCTTTCTTGGTGTACCCGTTAGGGCATGCACTCAAATATATTGAGTCTTGATGAGTTTATACAAGATGTAAATCATTATTAATAAATAAAAGTGTGAAAATATTATGTGTATACATAAGCCACATCCCATAAAAATAAGTCTCTAATGGAGGTTTGCAAGTTTCTAGTTTGAATCTAATATATTATTAACTAACCTTTTTTATTACTCATGAGGTCTTAGGTTCCAAGCTTTTTTACATTTGTTTTTATGTTATTGATTGAATAAAACTAAAAATGGTGAAAATATAGCTAATAAATATTCCGCGTGACACATCTAACCCTTGACTCACTTTTTTTATTGTAATAAACATGCATACTTTTACTCATTGCCAAAAAATTTGGTAGTACATAGATGTGCTTCATCTAAAGAAGACACAACATGTAGATAAGAAACCACATCCTCCTAATTTATTTATAGAGTGCATCCCTAAACATGGGGAGGTTTATTATCTTTATCATTAGTGTGATACACATCATACATATAGGTTTAGGTTCCTATATCAACATTTTCATGATTTTTCACTACCTACACTATCACCTTATTAGAACCATACCCAAGGTCATTTACAAGCAAAGGCTCACCCTTACCTTAATTCATAATCATATAAGAGGAGAAAATTTCTTTACACTGATTATCCCTCATATGATGTGCCACATACTCATCCTTCTTCTAACATACCTACATTCTCCATTGAGATAGTGTGTCAGGAAGTCCTTGAACATATCTCATTGAAGATAGGTGAGACTATGGTTAAGATTAGATTCCAATTATAACATGATATATCTAATGTTATTGATTATTTATGCCATGAAATCTATCAGTATTTGTGAGCACATTATCTTTCTATGGCATATTATGACTCAAATTTTCACCTAAGTGGCTTTTTGTATTCTTATTTTATAGCATTTATGATGCATTGTTTTTTTTAATCATGGATCTCTTATCTATCTTTGTAATTTTATCTTTACATTCATGATTCTTTATTTACAAAACTCATTTATATATATATATATATATATATATATATATATATATATATATATATATATATATTCAAAGTCAATTATTTTATTACATACTTTACAAATGCCTATATTCCCCCTATTTTAGGATGGTGTCTCCTTACATTCATGCTTTTGGTAACTCATTTGTTGAATAATATGGTTATTTATGTGACATGGCTATTAAAATACATCCAATAATATCATATTTTCCTTATGATTAACTACAAATAATAGTTATCATTATACCATTTATCACACGAATGGATCTCTTATGATTCTCATCTCTCCCATATCATTCTCTCATTTTAAACACACATAATTTGGGTCTTGAGATTGCACACTTACTTATGGGCAAGTTTAAGAATATTTTGGTTAACATAGTATTTAAGTACTTCTCTCTTGTAATCAATGTGTAAGCTTTATTTTTTCTATCACTTATATCACTCATGATTTTTTTTCCATACCCATATGGAAGAGGAATAGAAAAATCCATAAAAAAAATTAAAAAACAAATCATTAAAATAAAAGGCAATGATCAAAAGGAAATTATGAATTCAAAATTCAAAATCACACCAAAATATGTGATTCTTTTTTGGCACATCTCCTATTCTAGTTGAAGCTCAAAATCCATAGTTGGCCTCATAATAGAGTCGAGGTCCATTGGACTATGGTATGCCAATAGACTAGGATAGGAGGTTTCATTATTATATGCATCTTAATTTGCTCATTATTCTAGTTTGTTAATTGTGTCTCTAATTCCATCTAAAATCCACTAACTCTTGTCACTTTTCCACCTAACATAATCCCTTTAACCCCCTCTTATTCAATTATCTAAGTCCCCTCTCCATATTTCATATCCCACTTATTATTAATCCCCTCATTTCTTCTCTTATTAACATCACATTTTCTTAATAAATATTCACATGCCCACTTGTGAATTTAAAATTCACAAAAATATACCTACCCACCTATCCCATAGGCTCTCCTACATGCCTAGTACCTAGTCTCCACCCTTATCCTTCTCTAGAGAGTTATCTCTCTAGAGAATTCTAAGGAATTTTAAATTCTTTAGAACTCCCTCATTTCTCTCTATATTTTTATTCTCTAGAGGCTTACAATGATTAAAAATTCATTGGAAAATATCTCTCCATTTCCTATTTAAATCTGTGACTCCCTCCATTCCTATAAGGAGTTGAGTGTGCAAGAAATCCATGCCACATCACTCCATTAATCCTTACAGAAAGCTATCAATTAATCCATGTAATCCAAATCTTGAATCAAATCAATATAAGCAATCATTAATCTTTTAGTCTCTTATTTTAAATCCTATTTGGAGCATTTAGCTTTAGATTCATAATGCTAGTTTTTAATGTTTATTTGTGTGTATTGTGATCTATTAGATCTAAATTATGAATTAGATTGATTTTTTGAGTGATTTTGATATAATTTCATATCTCTTAAATTTCTCAAATTTAGCATCTCTAATTTGGTGACCACAGAGGGAGTCCTCCTTTTGAGTTGACCTAGTGTGTTTGAAGTGTGTGGATTAAAATTGAAAGTTAAATCAAAGGCAAATTTAGGATCAAATTTTAAAAAATATAATCCTCTAGGTGAAAGGTAAATTTTATTTTTTTTAAATGATTTTACACATACGGTTTGGACCTTGACAGTCATAATTTTGAGCCTCATTTGGGATTTTGAATATTGTAGTCATGATTTTGCTCATATCATAGCAGTTATTATTAGTCAAAATTATTTATGGCTAGTCATGATTTTGAATTTAACTTTCAATTTTATATATGCTAGTTATGATTTTGATTCAACTTATAAACTACCTTTAATCATATTAAAAGAATTTATAATAAGACTTTATAGTGTTTTGACTTTTTGTCTAACATGTTATATTGCAGGAATAAAGGTTAAACTTTCAATGATCTAAAACTATCAAGATCTTAATTTATGTGAAAAATCACTTATGCTCAATTATAATTTTGATTTCTAGTTGTGACTTTGACTCTATCATTTGTAATTTTGAATAGCTAGACATTTTGAGGTTTTATGGCCTAAAAATTTGTACATATTGATAATTACACATATTTTTATTAATATCTAAGTATATTAGTCTATATTTTTAAATTTATTTTACAAGACTGAACCAAAAATTTACTCTAAAGTAATACCATAATTTTTCACTTGTGATCTTTAATCAAACTCAATCTAATCATTTTTGAGTCCTATAAAATTTTGTAAAACACTATAAATAATCACAATCTAATAAAATCATGTCTAAACACATTCTTTAAATCCTTTAGTATTTTGTAAATCTATAAATATATATTCTTTTATTGAATCTAAAAAAGTGTTTATGCTTAATCATGATTTTGATTTCAAGTTGTAATTTTGCCTCTGATAGTCATGATTTTTCCCTAACTGCTAGTAGTCTGCTTAATCATTTTGGCAAAATTACTTCTCTATACTTATGTTTTTGACATGTTATATATGATTTTGTACCCATACATGTGATTTTTATTAACAATTGATTATGTATCTCTATTTTTTATTAAACCATTAGCAATTTTTATCTTTACTTTTCTTCAAACATTGTCTCTTTTGAGTGCATTTTTTGGGACCCTTTTTGACGAATTTGTGATCATTCTAAGGGTTCTACAAGTCCCAAATTACTTTTAGTGTCAAAGGTGCTACCCCTCAACCCCTCCCTATACCATTATAGGAAGCACACTTGGGGTGATGACCTAGACCTCATAATGGGAACTTTCCCTTAAACCTACAAGAGGTACTTCCCTTCAACCTTGTTGGGGGTTACCACCCCCCGAACCCTACATCATGGCCCCTCATTCAAAAAATTATAGTTTAAACCCCATGATTTTTTTTTTTTTTTATTGAGGCTCATTAGTGTTGGGATAATATCCACTAATAGGGAAGGGGTGAATTATTTTCCTTAAAAAAATAATTTAATTTCACTTATCGTTTATGAAGCATTCATTCAAACACATACATCAACCAATGCATAAATAAGCATCCACATAAGCATACAACATATGAAATCAATATATATTTGATAAAACCTTATGGGGGATAAAACCATTAAAACATAGCTTGGAATATAATATTATAATCAATGAATCAATATTTGGTTAGTCACCAACCCCTCACTAGTCAAACACTAACTCAACTAGTCCTTTAGCAAGTACCAACTTACAAGGAGGCACTAATCCCCTAGGTGAATCAACACAAAATAAAGAATATAGAGACTCTAATCACATTTTTACACCTTTTTCTCTCTCAATTTATGATGATCACCTTCATTTTCTCTTCACTCTCTTCAATCTCTCTCAAACAACCTTATAGGCTTCCTTGCTCAATATGCCTCTTACTAGGCTTATTAGGTCAACTAATCTTAACAACCACATGCAAAAACATAGTTAAATATTCATCATATTATATTTCCCCTCTTATTATGTTCTATAATACCTCCTAATCCTTCAAAATATATCTTTTTATTCACTTATTGGTGTCTTCACTACTATACTCGCAAATTAGGCTTATTAGGCCTTATTCTTATACTAGTATTTTGTTCTCATACACCTTGGTGGGAAAAAAACCTCTCCACACTTGGATTACCCTTAAAATATTTCAGATAAAACATTTAAGACATGAAACATCCAATAACATAGGTCTGTCACCACTCATAAGGATCAAAACCACTATTAGGCCTAAAGGAGACCTAATGCAATTAGGCCTTCTCAAAGCACGTGTTTCACCTAGTCCTATTAAAACTTATTGAGAATATAAAAATGGATTAAAAAAATTAATAAATACATAAAATATAACCCATATAACATTAATAAATTTCCATACCACCTGTTAATCCAATTCACTACTTGAAGCTCATCGTTAGAACTACTCACAACTAGGTCTTCACACACACAAAACATTTGTCTTAAACAACTGAAGTGTACAACAAATATTTCCAAAAAATCATTAAAAAAATAAAATTAATATAAAATAAATTAACCCAAGGTAACCAACATGTACTTTATATACTTCAAAACATGTATTAATTCCTCTAACTCATTCGTTCAACATGACCACTTAGAACAGCCAACTAACTTCAGAATTTAGTCATTATCATTTAAATATCAACAAATATAAAAGAAAATTTAATAAATATAAATTAAATAATAATAAAATTTTATACCCTAATAAAATATTCATGTTCATTATACTCTTCATCTCTAATCAAATCACATCAAACTCATCTTTTCTAGAAGACTACTCAAAACTGCCAAAAACCTCAAAAACTAGTCAACATGCCTTTTGAATTTACACATTAAAAAATGTATTTATAATGATTAAAACTATATTAATATTAAAATATTATACTTATATATAACTATAAAATACAAAAACATCATGGTCTTATTTTAATAATTCAACTTTTAGACCCATTACAAAGCCTTACTACACACAGTCTTAGCTCACTCAGATAGACCATTTTGGTAAAAATGTTCCAATCCTCTTATACTAAATTTAAAGACTTTATAAAACATTAATAGGAAAAAAATATCTTAAAAAACAATATTATATACATTTTATGTTTCATCTAAGGTCAAGGAATCTTCAATTCATCAATCCCACTAGCTTACTCAGACTTGTCAATATGTCTTGAAGATGAGTCATGATGATTATGACTATGAGTACCCTTATGGATACTTATATGGACTCATAATTTATTTTAATGATCCTATGAGATCATTATGTAACTATAATACATAAATATATCATGGTATAGTGAAAATATCGGTCTTACAGACCAATCTCTCAACTTTACATCTTCATTGTCTCACCTTCATTAGACAGGTCATCTTGTGAACAATATTTTCAACATTTTCATTGACCTCCAAAAAATCCAACCAATATTTAAATGTGTTATACATATTTAAAAATAATCCCATGCATTTATATCCATCCCTAATCCATGAAAACCCATCCCAAATCTCATTCTCACTTCTACCTAGTTTTTCTCACTATCTTCACTCTTGGACCTTTTAATGATAGGCCAACTTCCATGATCATTTTAGTATATTTTATTTTTTTAACCTAATTATAAACCACCATGGGAATGAATTAAAATTTTCAATATTTAACCTCCATCCATTGTGAAACTTTGACTCAATCAACCCTACCTGCTATACAAAGTTTTTGAGAAATAAGGGATTTCTTATAGCTTATACTCACTCATCTAATATACCAATGCCACCTAGAGATACCTATGAGATTAATATACATTATATAATAATATAACTAGGTTATCCAATCCATTATAATCCATTTCTATCAATATCTTCCATATCAAGTCATTATAAGGGTTTTAGGAAGGTTTTAGATTGGTTTCCATTCTTAACATTTGTCCATAAAACTCTACTTCAAAACTAACTCCTAATACTTGGAAATAATTTATATGACCATTTTCCATCTCTCCCAAATATCTCATCTTCCCATGCAATAATCACATGTGCCAACTAGCATGAGAAAATCCTTCCCGGGTCTACGACACCTCATTCTAGCACTTGAGAGAACTCAAATCCACTTTTTATGCTTTCTTATTCAAATCAAGACCTCAAACTTCACCATCATACTTAAAATAACATTAAAGACCTCAAACCATTCTCACATGATCTTAAAATCCTCAAAACTTGATCATGATGCCTCATCATGCCACCAAGGGTCTTAAGACAAGGTCTGTGAGAAGACCATTAAAGAAGAACTTACCCCTTTGGATTACTCTGAGAGTCATACAAATAAATCAACACCTTTCTCACAATATCTAACACTTTATTTCACAATTCAATTAAATAAACATCTATATCACCACAATCATGCCTCTCCAATCCATATTCATGCTCAAGGACTAGTCCATCACACAGACTTACTAGGCACCATACTACTTTGACATTTTCAAGACACCTTCTATAGCTCACTACTCACCTACAGACATCTAATATAAGATCCATAACATTTAACATCATTATCCTTTAAATAAGTCTCCATATACCATATAGGTCACTACCCAAGACTAAACTATCCTTCTTGAACACATAAGACATGAAGACAATCTCTCTCTCTCTAAACTCATGAAGCTCTAAAGATATTCATTGAAGACATGAAACCTACACTACCTCAATAAATTTCACATACCTATATTTAATAATTTCACTATACCTCACTATGCTTCACAAGACACTCCATTGGATCACTCAAATCCACACTAGCAAGCTCAAACAATCAACCTCATAGCAATGACCATAACCACCTTCTTGTGAACCAACACTTGAACTCAAACTTATTTTGACATCAATGACCATATGCAAACACATGACATAAATGACAACTCTTAATAATTATTCTAAGATTTGGCTTGAAATTTCACAAGGGAAAATTTGGTGGTAATTGTCTCGTTTGATTTTACTAAACTAACCACTTATTTTGTAGGTCACATTTTATCTTTGTCTAACAAATTATCTTATAGTTTCCCCTCAAGATTTCCAAATTGAACCTAATAATCACTTATTTTTTAGGCTTCCTATTAAATATTTTAGCATTTTTAAAACCATCTTGTATATATTTTGTATATATCACATCTTAATTAATCAATTAATCAACTTTTAATCTACTTGTATATACCCGAGGGCTACAATGGTGTATCTCTCCCCCCTGAATCTTAATGGTGAGATTTGGAGGATTAAAAACCACTAATAAACCCTTCCCATTTTTTTATAAGGGTAAATGTGACATGGAAGTGATACCCATGCACTTACCATAGTCTTAACAGTTGGTGATACAGATTTTTTCACCGCACATTCAACCACACTCTATGTTTTTATAGAGTATAAAAATCTAGGATAGTTGTCATTAGTCCAAGTGATTGACCCTATATAGGTATTCCATGAATGAAAATAAATATATAACCTAAGAATTAGATATGAATGTACATGGATTTGGTACCCACTAGTGACCCCATATAGTCTAGAATAGGACCTTCAACCAGAATAGGACCTTCAACCAGTATCATTTCCCAAGTAAAAATTAGTTTTAAATAGGTTTTATAAGTTTTGGGAGATTATTTAATAGGCCTCCATGTTAGTTTGTGGAGCTAAAAGCTTCACTGATGTAAACATAGGAGGAGGTTGCAGAGAGTTTGCTGAGTGTCAGAGACACCTGCATCGGTCAGGCCAATCGACGTCAGCAGGGAAGAGACAGGAAGCAACCGACGTCGATCAGAAGTCAGCTGGTGTCGGCACCCCCCAAGTAGACAGTGACCGAGGTTGGTCACCTGTGTGGTTTGAGCTACGAGTGTAACGGGTAGTTAGTTAATGAACCAAGTGTTTGCATGTCAAGAGCCAGATTTAGACTAGAAGCTGTGGATCTAATTATTGTAATTAGGTGTCTAATTATTGTTTGGATGAGATCTATTTAAGAGACTCATGGATTGTATTGTAAGTTGTTTTAGGTTGAGTTGAGCAAAGTTATCTCCTTCTGCATGTGAGGTGAGCAAGGGTGTTCCTCCTAGTTCCATAGCAGTACCAAGGTGGGTGTTGGTTTTGGAGAATCAACAGGATTCTTCAAGTGTGTAGGATCTTGGTCATCAGGTGTGCATGGCTACTTTTGGAGATCTACATTGGTAAGTAAGATCATTGATCTAAAAGTGTATGTGTGTGCAAGGTCTAAGGTTCACAGGTGTGCAGAACTAGATTAATTTATAGGTGTGCAAGATTAGATAGGATAGCAACACAACAGGGAGCAGAATCAGGTGGGATCTACTTGGAGTACAGTGTGTACTCAAAAAGAGAGCAAAGAGGAAGGCAAGGAAGATCCTTCCATAAGTAAGATCAGATTGAGGTGCAGGTTGTTGCAAGTTCAAGGGATATCTACTTGAAGTATGATTATGTACTTGTGGAGTGTGTGGAGCACTTGAGGTGTGTGTGGAGCACTGGAGTACTAGCAGTAGTGGATACTAGCTGGTTGGAGGTGAACACCAACTCTATGTTTGAGTTGTGTGTTAGGACCTAAGAGAGAGAGCTTTGAGGGAAGATTTACTATTTATTCCCTAGAGGTGTGGGAGCCCTAGAGGTGTGTAAGGAAGAAGAATTGTGGTAGCCTTCTTTATTGTATTTCCTTTTGGAAGAGTTTTAATACAAGTTGTGTATTGTCTCTCATATTCTGTGTTATTTTTGAATTCTAGTTACTTGTGTATTCTGGTTAATTTTTGCATGTTAAGTTGCTTGGTAATCAATTGTGTGCTTATGTTATTTTCCCAACAAGTGATATCAGAGCTAAGGTTGTAGGGAGTAGGTTTTGTGTTTGGTTATAGGTCACTCTCAGGGGTTTCTAATTGAGTGGGAGTAGAGCAATGGCAGAAGTAAGTAAGCTAAGAATGGAGGAGTTGAAAAGCATAGATGGTCACTTACGGTCCTATGGAAAGAAAGAGCAGGGAAAATAAAATTGTTGGTTTGTGGAAGATCAGCATGAAGGAACTGAAGATGCAGATGTTGCAGGTGTTGTTGCACAGGATGCTCTGGGAGGTTTCTTGGATAAAGTTGAATCTTGGTTAATAGATTTTGTTGCCTCTTTCCATGCATCCCTAAGGAGAGGAGCTGGTGAGCCTTGTCAGATTATTGGCAAAGGGGAAGTGAAGCTAAAATTGTAGGCGGCCAACACATGGGTGTTGAAGGAGGTCATGCAGGTCCCAGGCTTGGAGATGTGGCTAATTTCTTTAGGAAAGTTGGGTGATGAGAGATGCATAAGAACTCTCATAGTGGATATACTTGAATTAGATGGTGGTAAGAAAATAGGTACTCTTTATCTACTTGTTTATATTACTGATTCTTCTTCTGTTGCAGAGACGTGGCTTTATAGGCTTGGTCACATGAGCAAGAAGGAGATGCATATTCTTAAGAGGAAGACTGATATATTTGACAGGCTTAAGAACTAGAAAGCCTTGGTATTTATGGAGGAGATGGCAGATAGAGACCAATGGATGGGGCTGGATACTTTTGTGTGGGGCAGTTTGGACATGGGTTTTGATTCAAAGGAGCTCACAGGTAAAAAGTCATCACTCACAGGCAAACATAGGTACCGACATCAGTTAGGAGGACCAACGTTGGCAGTAAGTAAAACCAATGATGGTCAAGAGGACTGATGTCAGAAACAGGGGACACCGACATCGACAGGGTTGGTAGTTAGGATAGGTACATGGAAACTGACGTCGGTCAGATGCAGACTGTGTGGTGACTAAGGTCGGTCACTGTAATGGATTTTGGGTAGATAGCAAGCTGTCAAGGAGTCTCAAATGCCCATATAGAGGACTGAAGGTGGTAAGTAAGCCTCAAATTTGTTGTTCCTCTTCTTTATACTAGTTGCTTACTACAGAGTAGGAAGGATCTAGGAAACAGTGGGAGCATGGCAGGAATATGATGTAGAACCAAGTGAGAGATTTGGTAGGGTTGCCAACCGATATGAAAGCACATAGATGAATGGATACCTTAGTTGAAGAATAGAGAGAATGGACATGTGAGATGGAAGACCAAGTCATATGGTCTTAAGGAAGCTGCAGGACAGTGGTATAGGGTTTGACAGGTGGATGACAAAGCAGGGCTTTAGTCAATGTTAGGGTAACTACTATGGTTTGTCTTACCAGGGGGATGATGGTCATGACATTATCCTATTACTGTATGTGGATGGTATGTTTGCTAGCAGGGTTATACATACAGGGTTTTGTTGAGCTAAGGGTAAGGTTAGTTCAGTGGCATGTCATGAAGGATTTGGAGCAGCAAAATTCTTTGGCATGGGAGACATGGAGATCACAGGTTGATTTTGTCTCCAGAGGGAGCTGATGTGAATTAGGTGTTGGCGAGGTTCAGGATGCAGAGTTGGAGCACACTAAGGGCTGGACAGTTTAGTGTCTGAAATCACATGAGGTCTGGTATAGACCTGAGTTTTCCCAAGTAGTGGGAGCTGCCAGAGAGTTAGGAGCCAATTCGGGGAAGTGGGTTCTCAGGGATTTGAGAGGGACCAGTAGTAGGGATTCATGTTATACAGGGTCAATACTGCACTACATGGGTTTGTAGGTTTAGATGTGGCAGGGTACTCAGATGACAGGAGGTGCACCATAGGTTGTGTGGTGGGTGGTCTTCAAGGTTGAGCTTGAAGAGGGATACAAGCCAAGAAATAGATTAGATGGGGTAAAAGTATAGGTATAATGTAGATATTTATCTCTAAGTGGGAGATTGTTAGGTTGTGGAGCTAAAAGCTTCACTGATGCAAACAGAGGAGGAGGTTACATAGAGTTTGCTAAGTGTCAGAGACACCAGCGTCGGTCAGGCCAATCGACATCGATAGGGAAGAGATAGGAAGCAATCGATGTCGATCAGAAGTCGGCCAGCATCGGCACCCCCCAGGCACATAGGGACCAATGTTGGTTACCTGTGCGGTTTGAGCTGCAAGTATAACGGGTAGTTGGTTAATGAACCAAGTGTTTGCATGTCAAGAGCCAAATTTAGACTAGAAGTTGAAGATCTAATTATTGTTATTAGGTGTCTTATTATTGTTTGGATGAGATCTATTTAAGAGACTCATGGATTGTATTGTAAGTTGTTCTAGGTTGAGTTGAGAAAAGTTAGCTCCTTCTGCGTGTGAGGTGAGTAAGGGTGTTCCTCTTAGTTCCATAGCAGTACCAAGGTGGGTGGTGGTTTTGGAGAATCAGTAAGATTCTTCAAGTGTGTAGGATCTTGGTTATCAAGTGTGCATGGCTACTTTTGGAGATCTACATTGGTAAGTAAGATCATTGATCTGCAGGTGTATGTGTGTGCAAGGTCTAAGGTTCACAGGTGTGCAGAACCAGATTGATTTGTAGGTGTGCAAGATTAGATAGGATAGCAACACAACATGGAGCAGAATTAGGTGGGATCTACTTGGAGTACAGTGTGTACTCAAAAAGAGAGCAAACAGGAAGGCAAGGAAGATCCTTCCATAAGTAAGATCAGATTGAGGTGCAGGTTGTTGCAAGTTCAGGGGAGATCTACTTGAAGTACAATTGTGTACTTGTGGAGTGCGTGGAGCACTTGTGGTGTGTGTGGAGCACTGGAGTACTGGTAGTAGTGGATACTGGCTCATTGGAGGTGAACACCAACTCTGTGTTTGAGTTGTGTGTTGGTACCTAAGAGAGAGAGCTTTGAGGGAAGATTTATTATTTATGCCCTAGAGGTGTGGGAGCCCTAGAGGTGTGTAAGGAAGAAGAACTGTGGCAGCCTTCTTTGTTGTATTTCCTTCTGGAAGAGTTTTAATACAAGTTGTGTATTGTCTCTCATATTCTGTGTTATTTTTGAATTCTAGTTACTTGTGTATTTTGGTTAATTTCCGCATGTTAAGTTGCTTGGTAATCAATTGTGTGCTTCTGTTATTTTCCCAATAAGTGGTATCAGAGCTAAGGTTTTAGGGAGCAAGTTTTGTGTTTGGTTACACGTCACTCTCAGGGGTTTCTAATTGAGTGGGAGTAGAGCAATGGTAGAAGAAAGTAAGCTAAGAATGGAGGAGTTGAAAAGCATAGATGGTCACTTACGGTCCTATGGAAAGAAAGAGTAGGGAAAAGAAAATTGTTGGTTTATGGAAGATCAGCATGAAGGAACTGAAGATGAAGATGTTATAGGTGTTGTTACACAGGAGGTTTATTGGATAAAGTTGAATCTTGGTTAACAGATTTGGTTGCCTCTTTCCATGCAGCCCTAAGGAGAGGAGCTAGTGAGCCTTGTCAGATTATTGGCAAAGGGGAAGTGAAGCTGAAATTGCAGGCGGCCAACACATGGGTGTTGAAGGAGGTCATGCAGGTCCCAGGCTTGGAGATGTGGCTAATTTCTTCAGGAAAGTTGGGTGATGAGAGATGCACAAGAACTCTCATAGCGGATATACTTGAATTAGCTGGTGGTAAGAAAATAGGTACTCTTTATCTACTTGTTTATATTATTGATTCTTCTTCTGTTGTGGAGACGTGGATTTGTAGGCTTGGTCACATGAGCAAGAAGGAGATGCATGTTATTAAGAGTAAGACTAATATATTTGATAGGCTTAAGAACTTGAAAGCCTTGGTGTTTATGGAGGAGATGGCAGACAGAGACCAATGGATGGGGCTGGATACTTCTATGCAGGGCAGTTTGGACATGGGTTTTGATTCAAAGGAGCTCGCGGGTAAAAAGTCATCACTCACAGGTGAACACAAGTACCGGTATCGGTCAGGAGGATCGACGTTGGTAGTAGGTAAGACCGACATCGGTCAAGAGGACTGACATCAGCAACAGGGGACACTAACGTCAGTAGGGTTGGTAGTCAGGATAGGCACATGGAAACTGATGTCGGTCAGATGCAGACTGTGTGGTGACCGAGGTCAATCATTGTAACAGATTTTGGGTGGATAGCAAGCTATCAAGGAGTCTCAAACACCCATATAGAGGACTAAAGGTGGTAAGTAAGCCTCAAATTCATTGTTCCTCTTCTTTATACTAGTTTCTTACTGCAGAGTATGAAGGATCCAGGAAATAGTGGGAGCATGGCAGGAATATGATGCAGAACCAAGCAAGAGATTTGGTAGGGTTGCCAGCCAGTATGAAAGCACAAAAATAAATGGATACCTTAGTTGAAGAATAGAGAGAATGAACACGTGAGACGGAAGACCAGGTCATATGGTCTTGAGGAAGATGCAGGACAATGGTACAGGGTTTGACAGGTGGATGACAAAGCAGGGCTTTAGTCAATGTCAGGGTAACTACTATGGTTTGTCTTACCAGGGGGATGATGGTCATGACATTATCCTGTTACTGTATGTGGATGGTATGTTTGCTAGCAGGGTTGTACATACAGGGTTTTGCTGAGCTAAGGGTAAGGTTAGTTCAGTGGCATGTCATGAAGGATTTAGAGCAGCAAAATTCTTTGGCATGGGAGACATGGAGATCACAGGTTGATTTTGTCTCTAGAGGGAGCTAATGTGAATCAGGTGTTGGTGAGGTTTAGGATGTAGATTTGGAGCACACTAAGGGCTGGATAGTTCAGTGTCTAAAATCACATGAGGTCTGGTATAGACCTGAGTTTTCCCAAGCTGTTAGAGAGTTAGGAGCCAATTCCAGGAAGTGGGTTCTCAGGGATTTGAGAGGGACCAGTAGCAGGGATTCATGCTATACAGGGTCAGGACTTCACTACATGGGTTTGTAGGTTTAGATGTGGCAGGGTACTCGGATGACAGGAGGTGCACCATAGGTTGTGTGGTGGGTGGTCTTCAAGGTTGAGCTTGAAGAGGGATACAAGCCAAGAAATAGATTAGATGGGGTACAAGTATAGGTACAGTGTAGCTATTTATTTCTAAGTGGGAGATTGTTAGGTTGTGGAGTTAAAAGCTTCATTAATGCAAATAGAGGAGGAGGTTGTAGAGAGTTTGTTGAGTGTCAGAGACACTGGCATCGGTCAGGCCAACTGACATCGGTAGGGAAGAGATAGGAAGCAACCGACGTCAGTCAGAAGTTGGTCGGCATCGGCACCCCCCAGGCACACAAGGACCGACGTCGGTAACATGTGCGGTTCGAGCTGCGAGTGTAATGGGTAATTAGTTAACGAACCAAGTGTTTGCATGTCAAGAGCCAAATTTAGACTAGAAGTTACAGATCTAATTATTTTTATTAGGTGTCTAATTATTGTTTGGATGAGATCTATTTAATAGACTCATGGATTATATTGTAAGTTGTTCTAGGTTGAGTTGAGCAAAGTTAGCTCCTTCTGTGTGTGAGGTGAGTAAGGGTGTTCCTCCTAGTTCCACAGCAGTACCAAGGTGGGTGGTGGTTTTGGAGAATCAGTAGGATTCTTCAAGTGTGTAGGATCTTGGTCATCAAGTGTGCATGGCTACTTTTGGAGATCTACATTGGTAAGTAAGATCATTGATCTGCAGGTGTATGTGTGTGCAAGTTCTAAGGTTCACAGGTGTGCAGAACCAGATTGATTTGCAGGTGTGCAAGATTAGATAGGATAACAACACAACAGGGAGCAGAATTAGGTGGGATCTACTTGGAGTACAGTGTGTACTCAAAAAGAGAGCAAAGAGGAAGGCAAGGAAGATCCTTCCATAAGTAAGATCAGATTGAGGTGCAGGTTGTTGCAAGTTCAGGGGAGATCTACTTGAAGTACGATTGTGTACTTGTGGAGTGTGTGGAGCACTTGTGGTGTGCGTGGAGCACTGGAGTACTGGCAGTAGTGGATACTGGCTGGTTGGAGGTGAACACCAACTCTATGTTTGAGTTTTGTGTTGGGACCTAAGAGAGAGAGCTTTGAGGGAATATTTACTGTTTATGCCCTAGAGGTGTGGGAGCCCTAGATGTATGTAAGGAAGAAGAACTGTGGCAGCCTTCTTTGTTGTATTTCCTTCTGGAAGAGTTTTAATACAAGTTGTGTATTGTCTCTCATATTGTGTGTTATTTCTAAATTCTAGTTACTTGTGTATTCTGGTTAATTTTTGCATGTTAAGTTGCTTGGTAATCAATTGTGTGCTTCCATTATTTTCCCAACACTCCAACCTACAGCCTTACTTGTAAATCCATTAGATGGTGTATTCATAGAGTTACACCCCCAAGTCAGTCACTAATTCTAGGATTATGGCTTGTTTGATTTTGTTTTGTGTTATAGATGCATGTATTTTTTTCATCCCTTAAACCAAACACACAACCTTACCTCCTATTCAAACATAATCCTTAGACTAAGAATAATCATCATCATTTTTCCTAGACCTTATCATATCCCCACCTCATTTAATTATAGTCACCTTTTTACCTAATCATACCATAGTCATACCTTAGTCTTAACCTTGTCCATATCATCCTTAGAGGCTTAGTCCAAACCATATTACCCATCATAAAACCGACCTTTCCTTAGTTGACACCCTATCACTTATCTTGATATTGTTTAGCTCAATCACCTTGCCCACCACTTTATCCCTTGCCAACTAACCTATTCATATTCCAATCCATCCTTACCTTGTTATCCCCCTATCTATGCTAGTCATCCCAACAAGTTTGAAGTCATATGTTAGTCCTCATCTACATTATAAAAATAACTCATTCTATATTAGTGTCCTTATTATCATATTGTTTATGTTCAATCAAGTTTGAATCTAATCCTACCATCATCTCATCCTCCTTAAGTCGATCATCTTAGTCTTGAGTTAGTTTTAATCCAATCATTCCCTAGTCAAAATTAGATCTTGGGAAAATATATACCCACATCAAATCTTATATCTTATCATATCTCCCTAATTTGAATGTATTATAAATCATCAAATTCTAACTCATGTCTCAATTTGGTCTACTTGATCTTATCTTACCTCATTAAACATCACCTCATGTTGAACATATACTCAAACTTGAGATCATACTATAGCAACACTTTATCTAAAAATAATACACACATCCAATATTCATCACTTAATCTTCCATTAAATCCCTCACATCTATCGATTGGGGTTAGTAATCCAAATCATTCATACTTTCTCCTATCTTGATCCATGGCATCTAAAAAATATATGGTCGATACCCTGATTGAGAAATGCTTCGTGGCCAATAGGGATGTATTACTTTCTTGATTCTTTGAGATGAGCACTCCATGTCCTATAACCTTTAACCCTATCCACCTAACATTCCCTAAAGTTTTCACCCATTCCTATCAGTCAACTCTCAATCTTCATACTACCCAGTACCATTCAAATTCTCCATCCACTAGACATAGCCAATCATCTACCCCTTATTTTATTAGCAAATGGAATCTAATCTTGGCCTCCTCATCTACTACTAGTCTTCCCACCCAATCATATCGATAACCATCTTATCTAAAGTCCAATTCTTCCACATCTAAGTCACAAAGTGAATAACGGACCTATATTCCTCTTCATATATCCTTAGAATCCCTCTTCCACCAACTTATTACTATTAACATGATGGTTTATCCACCCATATGACATCTTGATCCTACCAATCCTAATCCCTTTTGGTATAAATCCAACCACTCTTGTATATATCATTGAATTTATGCACATACCATTAATTGATGTCATAATTTCCAAAACCATGTCCATGACCTCATTGACTGTGGTGACATATAAATTGAGAATGAATTAGATGGGTCTATATCCAAGGGTGAAAAAAAAGAAGAATGCTAAGATTTCATTCTCGATCATGATCAATCCCTTCTATTTCCAATCCAAGGTCAAGATACCACATCCATCTTCCATGGTCTCCCCATATTCAAAAAATCATCCATCTAAGATGAGTATATTCCCCATGAACCTATTCCTACCTTATCTCATGATTCTTTCTTCCATGGGCCTATCTTTGTTGAAACTAGTTTATCCCTATCATCACATCAAAGACCCCATTTGGAGAGGTTGCTTATAGATAAAGAATGTTATATTAGCAGCCTTGCCTCACCAACATTGCTTTCACCCTTTTTGGAGTTAGAATTGGAGATAACACAAGTATTATCTACATTAAGATCATGTTCAACATGAGTATCTGAATTATATTCCTCATCAGAACCATCATCCCTCATAGATATTATAGTTCATAATACCTACCTATTTGTATATACCTCCAATCTAGATGTCAACCAATCACAAGGCATATCTTTTGATCCCAATCATGATGATGAAGTCATAACAAAGTTTTTACAAGCTAAATATATCAAATATAGTCAAAGTGGATCTGATCCTATATTGAATGTGCATCTTATAGCTAGTCTTAGTGATCTTTTTTCTGATCTTGAGGATATTTCTCTAATGTTAAAACTAAGTCTCCTAGGAATGCCTATGAGGAACATGTTTCCCCACCACCACTCATTGACCTCATCATACCATCTCTCTTACCTTAGTCCATAATAAATCCTTTTCTTCTTATCAATGATCATTTAATCACCTCCCTCCATAGGGATGAATAGGAACATACATAATTGGATTCTTCCCCAAGTAATATAACATGTGTTGAAAATACGAGGCTCCAAGATCATATTTAATAAGTAATTCATAATAATAAAATTATCTTTGATCTAGAAAGTCAAGAAAGCTAAAATAATTAGTCTAATAAAAAAGAGTCTTCCTCTAGTGAAACCCTCTTTAAGTAACTAGGTGACTATCAAAGTCAAAATAATCATCATTTATCAAGTCAACTATCAATCTCTTCTGGTGAAGCCCAAAGTCAGGCACCAAGGGGAGTCAGAATATAATCAAGACTAAATATAAAGATTATGTCAAAAATTATTATCAGTATAGCTGATAATCCTTCAAATAATTAGATCAAATATGAACTATATATTCAAAGTGTCTTGGATCTATTAAAGTCTTTTGTCATATGGCACCAATCAACTGTAGAACATCTAACATGTTTAATGGTGTGTTCAAATACTATTCCCACTTCCCAATCACCCATCACACCTCCTTATCATGATCCTATCATCTATTCAAGTCGTATACATCACCATTAAATCTCAACTCTAAACCCATCCATTCCACACCTCACCAACCCAAGCAACATTATCTCTTATAGGGGTGACAAAGACACCTGGTATAGATGTATAGAGGGTTTACAATCAAGATTCAATGAAGGTCAAAAAAACATCAATACATCCACCATTGATAACATGATCCTAGTATCACACACACACACACACACACACACACACACACACACACACACACACACACACACACACACACACACACACACACACACACACACACACACACACACACACACACACACATAATAGGTGTTGGCTAAAAATCACTAAATTGTATGCATTCCTGCATCTTTCACCTATCACCAATAAATCGAGATACCCAAAAGTCAAAAAAAATAATCATTCATCCAATGGTGAAAACTAGTCTTTTGGTACCTTAGGAAATTACCATGATAAAAAAAAATTCCAATTTCATATTAACATAATATATTATCCACATTGTACCTCAACACTTGGGGGTAAAATCAGTTCCTTGATAACCCCATCCATGTCATGGTCTAAACATCTTTGTTTATCATGTCAATTTTTCCCTTAAACCTATATGGTCTATCATTCCTTCCCATCTTGACATTCATAAAGGAAGTGTAAGATGTCTTGATAAGTGTTTGAGAATCATCTTTTCATATCCTCTAATGAACACTCAATCAAATAGATATTTAATTCCTTTACAATGTGGTCATTGGAAATCCCACGTCCATTATTCCTTTGTCCTCATCCCCTTTTTAGCATCACCCACATTATTTTGATGTCCCATCCATTATTCTATCCATAATTATCTTGGTTTTTAGTATTTGTATTCCCTTTTCTAGTAACCCCTTTATATAGTGTGCATACATATTCTCAAAGTCCCTAAAATTTTAAATATTCCAAAAAAACTCTAAAAATTATAAAATCCACAAAATCCCAAAACCTCTAAGTTATCTTATCTTGAGTATCCTATTTATCTCATCCTATGTTCTAAGTTGTCCATATTAATGTCATCTTACTTTGTCTTATGTCTTAGTGGTCTTATCATTTTATCTTCTCCTATGCCCTAATCTTAGCATCTAAGTCCTTATCCATAACCTTATCCTAATCCAAGTCAGTAGTCTACTTTAACTCCATACCATTGTCCAAGTCTATAACCTTAATCCAAATTCACATGATCATGACCAACTTAGTTGAACTCATCACCTGATCCATCATCCCATCGACTCTCATCAAGACAATTAGACAAGACATTATGACATTACATTTAGATACTTATGTGTATTACTTGTTTTCTCTTTATTTTTTAACTTGTTTGCATGTCTTTTATCATGTATATATCTTCATATATTTATTTTATTGTATTTTTTATCTTATTTTGTTGATATTTTAATGATTATTGAATCATGTCCTTTTTTCTATTTGGAAATGAATGAGGATGCTATGATGGATCCAAAAAATCTATAATAATGCTTTTGGGTTCCCTATGCAGAATTCATCATTTTCCCTTTTATAATCATTCACTTTGGCACAATGTCCTCTTAGTTATACTTATATCATGGGGCATACTACCTAGTGATATATTTACATTAGATTGTTTAGATGATGATGATACATATTACAACAATGATGGCTTGATAATAGACTACACTCATCATTTCTCATATCCTCTTTCACCTGTTTAATCATCTTTATCTCATCATCAATTTGATCATCTAGGTCTAATCATCTAACCCAACCACATGCCATAACATCTCATCTCCCATCATTTCTCCTAGTCCTTTATCATCATGTCTAGCATATAATTTGAATCCTCTATCTAAAAACTAACATATATAACAATCATTATCATCCTCCTCCTTTAGTATATCTTATCATATATCATCTAGTCTAAGCTAAATTGGCTTGAGGTCTTTTTAGATGATGTAAGTAGTGCTTAGTCACATAACATGTCTCAAGTCAACTTGATCACTCTCTCCTTTTTTCCCATCATTAATCATCATATATCTCTTGTCTTTCATCATCCTTATGTCTTGCAGTAGTCAAATCCTTGAGCTATAATATCAATCAGTATACTAATAAATCACCATCCCCATAATCATCTCCCTAATATTCTTGACAATCACCCACACCTTTTGATTGGTCCTGAAAAATCATAACATCCATTTTTTCTTCCATTAGTCACCCATTATCACTAATTGGTTAATTAATCATTTAAAGTTTATGGTTTCCTCCTTCAATTGGGGTATGACCAAAACCATAACTTTATTATCATCTCTCATTCCTTTGCATGTGTCATTGATAGGTTAATTATTATTATCATTTATATTGTAGCTCATTGATTTGATGCATTGTAGATTAACTCTTACCCTTTCTATTTTAGTCACTTGATCATATCATTTCTTCTCTCTTATCTCTATCATCTTATCATTCACCTTTATCCTTGACCTACACCTATACATTAATCTTATCCAATCATGATCTTATTCTAGCCTAAAACTCTCCCTTAAATGCATCCTTACTTGGGATATGTTTAAATCCCATGTCTTTTATCATCTTGGTCTGAAGCTCTCCCTAACATGTGTCATTTCTTGAAATATGTCAAAAGCTTGTAACCTTTTGTCTTATCAACATCATGTTATGGTTAATTCTCCCTTCGGATGTGTCGATAACCATGATATAGTCATTTTTTCTCCCTATGTATATGTATTTTCTATGGGTATCCTCATTTTCTAGTTCACAATTCATGTCAAGCTCATTTTATTCATGATTGA
This sequence comes from Torreya grandis, assembly GCA_037957365.1. Lineage (NCBI taxonomy): Eukaryota > Viridiplantae > Streptophyta > Pinopsida > Cupressales > Taxaceae > Torreya > Torreya grandis. The sequence continues at coordinate 3,001,794 of JARHVA010000083.1, forward strand.
TCTCACATCTAACATCCCAACCCCTTATCTATTTGTGCCTCTTGCCTCTCATTTCTTATTCTTGAGTGGCCATCCACCTCTTTCCTCCCTACATGTCTCCTCGAGGGGGCATCATGTGTCCACTAACATCATTTACTTTCATCTATGAGCATATTTATTCTTTGAAATACCATTACTCATTCCACTTCATTCAATCGTAATACCCTTTCAAAGAGGGTCACAATATATGCATCTTAATTTACTTTCCTATTCTAACTTGCTAATTATGTCTCTAATTATATCTAATAATCCACTAATTAATTCCTCTTGTCACTTTTATACCCAACATAACCCCATTAAACCCATCCTATTCAACTATCTAAGTCCCCTCTCCATATTTCATATCCCACTTATCATTAATCCCCTCATTTCTTCTCTTATTAACATCCCATTTGCTTAGTAAATATTCCCATGCCCACTCGTGTATTTAAAATTCACAAAATATTCATACCTACCTATCCCCTATGCTCTCTTACATGCCTAGTACTTAGTCTCCACCCTTATCTTTCTCTAGAGAGTTCTCTCTCTAGATAATTCAAAAGAGTTTTAAATTCCTTATAATTCCCTCCTTTCTCTCTAGATTTTTCTTCTCTAGAGACTTCCAATGAATTAAAAATTCATTGAAAAATCTCTCTCCATTGCCTATTTAAATTCATGACTCCCTCCACTCTAATAAGGAGTTGAATGTGCAATAAATACATGCCACACCAATCCATTAATCATTTCATCAATTTATCAATTAATCCATGCAATCCAAATCTTGAATCAAGTCAATATCATGATGTCAAAGAAAATCTGAGTATGTAATCAATCATTAATCTTTTAGTCTTTTATTCTTGAATCTTGTTTAAATCAATTAGCTTTAGATTTTATAATGCTACTATATATGTTTACTTTGCTTGAATTATAGTCTAGTGGATCTAAATTTATTAAGTAGATTATAGATTTGAGCAATTTTGATATAATTGCATATCTCTAATAATTTCTCAAATTTATCATCTTAAAATTATATTATTTAGTGTCACCTACTTTATCATGCAAAAAATTCATAGTAAATTAATTGATATGTAAGGGGTCATGAGGAATAGGGAACACTTTATAAGAAATTAGGCCCATTTTACTTTTATTATTTATAAAACCTTCCTAAGGTGATCTATGTACTTCAATGGTTAAGCCCAAGATTTTCATTTATTAATTAGAGTATCTTAAGTCTTTTTTATCAAATAGTTCTTAGAATGAGCACATCTTCTTAAGTGTGTATCATTTATACTAAGAATTTCTACTTCACCTATGTAACATTTTTCATCCCATCTATTCAACATTTTACCCTTAATATTTCCTCCTAATAATTATCATCTCATATTTGATCATACCTCATTGGTTTTAATTTTGTGAGTTTCAATGTAATACCTTAGATATGACTAAGCCTTCCATTTAAAATACCCATACTTCCTATAAATACCCTCCATTATTACACCTCTTTAGTTTACCTTTTATGAGTTGCACTATAAGACCTTAGATAGAACTAGGTCTTCCTCACAAAATTCCCTTCACTCCTATAAAAAAATATATATCACATGTTTCTATAAATATCTATACTCTTTTACATTACAAATTATCATAAGCCCCAAGTTTGGTTTGTCAAATTCTTTTTTCACATTTATCATATTCTCTTTTAGCTTCACATATCTTTTTCTATGTTCTTACATTGATATTTCTTATATTTTATCTATTTTGTTTATTATATATCCTTTCTTTTACTCTTACATTGATACTTGTTTCATTTAGATATCTTTGTTTGTGTTGTGACATTGATATTTGTTTCACTCTCATTTCTCTTTCATTTTGCATATCTTCATTTCTATTCTTACATTGATATTTCTTTATTTTTTATATATTTATTTCATTTACATATATTTGTTTGTGATCTTACATTGATTTTCATTCATTTTTTATCTTTACTTGTGATTATTATTTACATTCATATTTATTTCACTGTCATTTACATTTTTGTCATCTACATTTCTAATGACTTTTTGACATGTTTGACAAAGTGTTATAAACTAGTAATTGTTTTACATCCTTTACATCACTATTTTTAATCATGCATTTACTCACATTTTATATAAAAGAGTAACACATGCATAACCACATTTTATCATAGCATATAACAATCAATACATGTGATATAAATAAAATACATAAATCCATGAGTCATCAATAACATATCTCTATATAAATGGCAAAAAAAAATTCTAATAAAATACAAAATAATATAATATAACATAGTATAAATCATAACTCTAAGGCTTAGGTCCATCACAGGGACATGATACACTACCTATCAAGGCCTATGACTACCTTATCTAAATAGTCCATTATAGTAATTATGGCTATGATATTAAAACCTCCACCTATCCTTATAAATAATCAATTTAGCCTTGCACATGTGCCAACTATCTAGCTATATCCAAGTGTATGGCTCACTCCTGAACTAGCAACTACCATGATTGCATCTCTCCATCATCCACTCCTTATGGTATTACTAAATTTGTTTCATATTATATTATTTATAACTTTTAATCCACCTCACTTACCAATCAAAACCAACCAGCATAAGTAGGTATTGAAGGAACCACAAGATCAATCATCTATATAGTATCATGTTGATGTATCACACCATCCAATATATAATTATAAACTCTCTACACCATGGTTACCCATCTAGTCTCTTCCACTAAAGCCTCTACAAGAATCAAACCAAAAATCACATTAGTCCTCATATATTGTAGACACCAATATCATGTCAACCCCCCCTTGGTCCCCTTCTAAATGTTAACACTCCTAACCCACACTTGCACACCTTATTAATTTAAAAACTACTTATTTTAAATTAATTACCTCACCTTGGACACCTCACCTAGACACCTCACCCTAAGACCATTTCTTAGCCTAAGAGTTTGCTTGAGACTAGGTTCTCCAAACCCTAACTACCTGTGACCTATTCTCACCCCATCTTAACTCCCTAACCAACTCCCATGACTCATAAGCCCTTGTTTTGACCATTCTCCAATATAAAAGGCACTTAACAGGTGGAGAAATGGGTAAAGAGCTAAAAATAGCCCTTTTACCTATTCTCTCTCTACTAACATCGGTCAACCCGTGACTGATGTTGGTAGTTCTATGTTGACACCAATGGGATTACCGACATTGATTATATAAGCCAAGCTCTAACATTGAGTTAAGGCCTCCTTTTCACACATTGGCATGCACACTATGAGATTTCAAGCACCAAAACTCGACTATTGTTCTCCTAGCTATTGAAACTCTACACAAATCATTCCAAAGACTAGATTGAAAGATTGTACGAGGACCTCGAGCTACTAAATTGAAGTAATCCATGTTCACTTCATTGGCTCACAACACTGGTCACATCAGCCATAATGGGAATCACTATTCTAACACCTCTGGTTCTTCACCTTATAAAGCTAAGTACTCTGGTTTTCATTTCAGTGTTTTAGAATATATTGTCAATTAGTTTTCATTGATATTTCTAAATACTATTGAGAGGCTTGACTTCTTCTGTGGACAGGCTGAAAGGCCTTCCCCTTATTCTCACCCCTTTTTCACACTAATCTTGTACCTATACCCTTCCTCAAACCTCATTCACCTTCCCATAACCCTGCACCAACCTATAAACTTCTAGAAACCCCTCTGTCTATCCCAAAAATACTCTAAAATCCATCCAAGGCTGACAACCCCAACTGACATCGATAGACTAATCGATGTCGACATCTACAACTCAAACTAACATCAACAAACCAACTAACATCAACACCTTCATCTAGATGGACATCAGCAACCCAACCGATGTTGGCACCATTTCCCAACCAACCTCAGTAAACCCACCGACGTCGGTGACTATGTTTTGAACTAGCAAACCAGAAAGCCATCCAAATAGCCCATCTAGACTAGATAGAACCTTCAGCCAGCCTTCTTTAGCATTCTAAGATACATAGACTACAAGGAATAGGTACACACCATTTACTTTTCTATTTCTTTAGTCATTTATCATTTCTTCCTTTACAATACTTTTATCTTTAAATAGTGGACTGTCATCCCTTAAGGAGCTTCACACTTCCAGGATCGAGCGCGTAGCTTGGCATCCACCATAGCCTCTTCTAACATCTTTCTTGTTTAAGTTTCATTCTTACTTCAGGTGTTTCCTCCATAGCCAAAGAGGAGCTCCCACAAGGCTTGGATACAGTGCGCACTAAATTTTGGTAACATCAAAACCATAACCTCTTAACCTTAGTTTCTTTCTCATTTGAATGTAATTAGTGAAAATCTATAGAAATATATATCTTAAAACACACACACACATCTATATAGCATATATCTCTATCTAAAATCAAAATAATGACAAGAAACTATATCTCACTCACCAATATCCACTCCATCTACATGACCACCAAGCACCCCCTACAATACATGAATCCATAGTGGCATGAAACCTATATACTAACTAGGTTAAATCATGTAAGCATTGTATGCTCCATTATGAATCCACTTGATAATAGACCAACTAAGTGTAAGTTATGCAAATGGGTTTCACTATGGCTATGGTTCTACTTATGGCTAAAATGGATCCTATCTTTATCTTTATGATCATGGTGGTGATTGTGTTATATACTAATGTATTATTGTATCTAGTCTGTTATCTCATTATTGTCACGGGTATCATCATATTGATACTATATTTTGGTGTAAATTAATAATAAGAACATCTGATAGCATCCTTGAACCTCTTACTCCATGCCCATCTCTCACATGTCATTCCCAATAGGTTAGGACTACTATCAATGCTATAGTATGTGGTAATCCAAAATTCCTTAAAAAACAAGTTATTGGGTGTGGATTCACCCATCATGCATAATGTCCACTAATCCTCAATTGAGCCCATGCTAAAAATACACTTGACTAACATTGTCAAATATCTATAGTTCCTAATAGGGATTCTAAATAATATACCCCCATGTGATATTCTATAACATTTGTGTATGTGTTACAATACATACCATGTGATCATGTCTCTACCTCAGAACATAAGGTAAGGCATAATCCATGACATATGGTAATTTTACATGTTGATACATAGGTAACCTCTCATAAATCTAACTACACAATATTATAATGTGTCCCATGGTCATCTATCCCCATAATAGAATACTATAAAAACTATGCATCAACTATACCCAAATAATAGTTCCCAAGTCATATGGTATGCCCTAATCTAACATGTAAAGACATAATATAATAATATACAATGGAACTTTCCCATCTAATTTTTAATATATCACACAAACTACCACAAGTTCAATAATGGCATTCTGGATATCTAGAATGAATAACACATACACATCACATAGACATAATCATAAGGTTGCCTCACCATATCTATCTGATCCAGTCACCCATAAGGCAAAGGATCATCTCTAAGCAGATAAATCTAGTGTATCACACACCATAGGCACTCCCACACTAAGAATTTCCAACAAATGATGGGCATCCTTCAAGGTGATACCCACCATAATGGTATCCCCATCCATATCCCATTTAAAAGTGTTAGTCAATTTCTCCCATGTTCCTAATAACATGGCCACTAAATCAACACTCAATGGGATCCTTCACAACTCCATAATTCCACCCAACCCCAAGGCCACTAATTGTGTATGATCTCTCATATATAACCTATCCAATAAATCTAATAACCATACTACATCTACTAATCTCCATAACCTTTGTTGTCACTAAAAAATATCCAACAACAAATCACATATCAGTTTGCTATCCAAATAATAATCAAACACACTTTTACAACTAAATTAATTAATATATTTAACTATTTTATCAACCTATTTTGACTTATATCTATCATTTCTAATAAAATTAACCATGTATCTAACCATATCAGCCCATTCTATTCTTTCATACTAAATTGTCCATGTATCCTAATACATCAGTTGATCCTCATTTCTTCTAAGTCATCTATGTATAATTCAATCATCCAATTTCATACAATATTGGTCATATTTAAAACTAATTCATCCCACTTTATTTCTAACAAAGTTTTCCACCTTGTACACCTGTGTAACCCAAAAAATATAATTTTGGGAGCATCTAGGGTTAATAATATAGAAATGAATAAACATAAGAGTGATAAATAGACCAATATCAAGCCAATTATTTATGAAACTTAGTTAGACCATATACAATTTTTATTATACTGGGATACGCTAAAAATGGAAAGTTTAACTATGCTAGATATTGTAATTATAATGAAAACAAGTACTTAGATGATTCTAACGCTAATATAAATCTAAATTTGGAATAGGTATGAATAAGACTAGAGGAATATTCTATAACAATCACTAAAATTTAGATTTAGTGCCTTTGTAGCTTTAAACACTTGCATCATGAGGTGATGAGATGTGACTAAGGTAAAATGAATTTGAATCAAATCAAGTATTTCATGGATACATGGGTTTCATATGGTATGGTTGATGATGGGAGTGAATTGCTCGATCAAGATCACAATGAGATAGTTATGGTGTCACCATTTCTAACAATCAATTAGTCTACTTAAAAACTAAAAAAAATATAGATAATGACCTAGATAGTATTGGAGTGATCCATGTGATGGTTTAATTCCAAAAGCACACATTTCATTAGGGAAGGTAGTTCTAATAAATCAAGGAATTCAACTCCATCAAAACTAACCCCTATCATATCTCTTAAATCACTTGGGAAAAGTAGTGTTAGTACCACAACTCATCCATCAGCCACTTCACGGGGTGATGGAGATGATGAATATATGAATCTATAAAAACCACCAAGCCAAACTTGTGGAAATGGGCATGCAGTTAGAAAGAAGTTTCAAGTTAAAAATTTAGTGTTATTTTAATCATATTCCCCTCTCTAAGACACATCTCTACTTATTGACAACACTACACAACAATACCTTGCCTCTAATTAAGGATCATCCCAATAGTGAACTTATAGGTATGTTACCATTATAGGAATCTAAGTTCCAAATTCTCCTTCTCCTATAGTTTCCCCATAAATTCCATCTTTACCATAATATTTGCCACCATGGTAGCCTAAAGCACCACCTTAAAGTACCCAGCTATCAAGATTTATCCATACAAAATTCCAATGGATGCAAACTTTATTAAGAAAAAGTAAAAATGAAATTGAAGATGAGTTGCCCAATTTTTATGCAATGGTTAGCTTACTAGAGACACCCCCCCCCAAAAGAAATAAAATAGCACATCAGTATTTGTTTTAGATATATCTAGAGATTAATCTATCCACAGATATTATTGAACCTAATGTTGAGAATAATGAGGAGGATATGACCATGTTATATTACACTTTGAAGAGAGTATCATTAGGAGTGGTCACTATGGAGATTGATATTCATAATCTTTGGGAAACCACAAAGTGGATGATCAAAATATCTAAACAAGATGAGCACACTTAGAAATAATTGAAAGATCGAGTTTGATAATTGGCAGGATATGTCAATTATCCCTTGAATTTAGTCTAAGGACTAGAAGTTACCCAAGTAGAATCTCTAACTTATATTCTTGGTATCAAAAAGGAAGCAATAACATCTATAATTAAGTACAATAACTATGAAATAACTCTTGAATCCTATGTTGATCAATTGCTTTTGGATGGCTTGAATTATATTAAAGATATGATCAATTTATATGAGATATTTGACCTAGAACAAGTTAAAATTGATTAATAAAATTAGTGCCATGAAAATGAATTAAAGGTATTAGAAACTATTAATGTGGATATTGAAGAAATGACTTCATGATTTAACCTTTTAGGGTTTAACTATGTAAATCCTATGTTTGATTAAAGGGCTGAGATGTCTAAATCAGTCAAATAATATGCAATATTCAAGTACTAATTTTTTATATATTTTGTACTTATTTAACTTTTTAAAAATAGTGATAAATAGGCATAAATATATACTTATATAAAAAGTGACTGTCATGGATGATTTGGGTTCTAAAAACTAATTTTTGGATAGTTTTAAATGTCATCAATAGGATTATAGAATTATTTACTCACTAGATAGTAGCACCCCATATGGATAGTAGTGTCATGTTATTATAGTGTCCTTAAAGTGGTAGTAGTGTACCCTTTATGGGATTGTTACTATTTCCTAAGAGAACCTACTCCTATGTTTTTAGGTCTTATTCTTGTGCATATGACTTGGAACTCTATGTTATGCCTAGAAAACTTAATTTAGTTTACAAACCCTAATCCTAATTGAAAGTATGTCATGAGCATTAATTTTTTGTTTGTTAGTAGGATAAGTTGGACATCCTTAACACCATGCTATAAAGACATTTTCCTACATATCAATACTCTGAATAGGGATCAACCTCGATTTATTTATCCCACTTAATGTTTGATGCAAGTGTAAATGAATGCTAGAATGAGAGTGGACTTGGATGCCTTGAATGTTTTTGATCTTTTAAATCTTTGAAAACTAGGCTTAGGGATGTTTTAGATGGTAATATACATAATTATGGTATAATAAGGATAAAATACCTTTATTTTTCTCAACTTGTCTTTGGTTTGAATGTGCTTTTGTATCTATTTTCCATCCAATGAATAAGGGTTAAATAGACTTATATTTATAGAGATTTGTAGCTTGTGAAAATAAGAAAATGTGCTTAGGTTGACCTTAGGAGGGGTACACATTTATAAAAGTATATGTTTGAGAGAGTTAGGGCTAAGGATAGTAGTGCCTAGTTAGGGACACTATCACTATGTGGTTTTAGTGTCTAAAATGTGGTGCTAATGTCCACTTGGTAGACTGTTGGGAAAACTAGATTAGGATATGAGAAGATAGTACTGAAACTATGTTTTAGTTGATTATATGTGTATTTGATCTATATAATGGCTATAAAAATGTGGAAAAGGATCTAGGATAGGTCTAGGGCTAAGATAGGAATAATTTAACTCAAACGACACTCTTAGCATCTAAATACCACATTTAGGTGATTATATTTTCCCTTTATTTAAGCTATAAATGCAGTAAAGTGAAATGACTATTATAAATTAAAAATAATCAAAATTAGACTTACCTTGGTAGTAAAGCCCATGTAGCTGAGTCTGAGTATGTGAATCTAGGTTTACATATGTGAAACATGATCCAAAGTGTTGTCTTGTAATAAAACATGCAAAAATTAGTCTTTACTTAAGAGATGATCAAAAATAAAAGACTATTATGAAGTAAAGTGACTAAGTAAATTTGAGTAAATAGAGAGGAAAGGAATGAGTACACCTCATTGGGTACGTGAACCAATACATGATTTTGGTAATAACTTATGTCTATGAGTGTACATAGTGATCATATCATTGAATATCTTGGATTGAGTTGATGGCTTTCTCAATCCTTATATGATTAGATCAAGAACTCAACCTAGTTATGACTGCATCATTACCCACCCTTATTTAATGGATCCTAATCTATGAATATCTGGGATAAGACTATAAGTGTGTCTAACCCTCTCATGTGTGTGGATCAAAAACTCAAGTAGGCCATGACTCCATTATTACCCACCTTTGTGTAGTAGATGTATCTATAACTAAATTATGCAAAGTATTGAAAGTATCTAACTAATTAAATCTAACTATGTATGTTAGTTCCATGACCACTCAGGTATATTAGGTGGCTCTAGGCTACTCAATAATGATATCCACTATATATGGAGTAAGGCATGAATTTGGTGACAACTTTCAATGTGATAGTAAGTGTATACATCATAGAGAATGACATGGAGTGTTCCATTCCATCTTATCTACATGTGTGTCATTAAGTATATGTAAACTATGTGTCACACACATACCCCCAATCTAGTATCTGAGTATACTAAATCTAAATTGAGTATGAAATATCTAAACCTATATAACTAAACTGAATGTGGGAGTGATCATGTCATACATGATGTGTTGAGTTGTGGAGCTAAAAGCTTCATTGAATGTGCAAATGTGGAGGTTGTTGGGTTACATAGTAACTGACGTCAGTCAGAACCTACCATCATTAGTCAAGGGTTCATCGGCATTTGCCAACATCGGTTATGCATCATCTGACATCGGTCATCTCCAGACAGATAGAGACTGGCATCGGTCATCTGTGCATTTCCAAAATTGTTCTAATTTTAGGAGAACAGTTAGTTTGCATGTAAAGATTAATTTTAGTCTTGAGTCCACTTTTCTAATTATTGTTTGTTTTGGGTTCTATTTAAGAGACCCATGGGGCTGTATTGTTATCAAGTAAGTAGGTAACAACAATTGGGTTGATTGTCACTAAAAGTAAGTAGGCAACAACAATTGGGTTGATTGTCACTGAAGTGTAGGCAACAATAATTGGGTTGATTGTCACTGGAGGGAATAACAACTCGATTATTGAGTTGGTTGTAATTGATTAAGAGAGAGAGAGAGAGAGAGAACTCTTGAGGGAGAATTACTGTACACCCAAGAGGTGTGGGAAGGAGAGAGGTTTCTTCATTGTATTTCTTTCTGGAAGAGTTTAATACAAGATTGTATTGTTTCTCGTATCTCTTATTCTTTGTTGTTTTTGATTTCTAGTTACTTATTACTTTTGGTTTAATTTCGTGTTTAGTTGCTTATATAAAAAGTAATCAATTGAGCTCTAGAGCATAACAAGTGGTATCAAAGCTACAGGATCCTAACAGTTGGTATCAGAGCAGGTTAGTGTTTATTGATTACAGGTTCACTCTCAGGGGTTTCTGATTGAGTGGGAGCAAAGCAATGGTAGAAGAAAGTAAACTAAGAATGGAGAAATTTAATGGAAAGAATTATCAATTATGGAGGATGCAGATAGAAGATTATCTATATCAGAAAGATCTGTACTTACCATTGGGTGGGGTTTTAAGAAATCCCACAGATATGTAAGATGAAGAATGGAATGTTCTTGATAGAAAGGCTCTTGGATCTATAAGGTTGAGCCTGGCATTGTCTGTGATTTCCAACTTATCACAGGTAAAAGACAATGGTAGAGTTAATAGATACTTGGGAAAATTTATATGAAAAACCCTCAACTTTGAATAAGGTATTTCTTATGAAGCAATTATTTAATTTGCAAATGCAGGAAGGTGGATCGATATATAGTCATCTTAGTGATTTCCATGGATTAGTAAATCAGTTAAATTCAGTCAAAATAATTTTTGATGATGAAATTAAGGCTCTCTTAATCTTATACTCTTTATCTGAAAGTTGGCATAGTTTGGTAATGGTAGTTAGTAATACTGCATCTGCTTCAAATATCTTGAAAGTTGATGATGTTGTTAGTGTAATCTTGAATGAATAAATTCATAGGAAAAACACAAGGGAAACATCAGGTAATGCTTTAAGTGTTGAAAGTAGGGGATGGCAAAGAGAGAAGGGCAAGCAAGGGAAATCAAGGTCAAAGATGGGAAGTAGATCCAAATCCAAAAATGAAAGTATCACCTGCTGGAATTGTGGAAAGAAAGGACATTCAAAGAAAGATTGTTAGTTGAAAGAAAATCAGCATGAAAGTAATGAAGAAGCAAAAGATGTAGGTATTGTTGCACAGGATGCTCTCATATTTTCTTTGGATAGTTAGGTAGAATCATGGGTTTTAGATTCTAGTGCCTCTTTCCATGTAACCCCAAATAGAGAATTTTTCCATGATTATGTCCATGGAGACTTTGAAAAATTTTATTTAGGGGATGGTGAGCCTTGTCAAATTGTTGTCAAAGGAAAAGTGTAGCTGAAATTATAGAATGGCAACACATGGGTGTTAAAGGATGTCATGCATGTACCCATCCTGAAGAGGAATTTGATTTCTGTAGGAAAGTTGGGTGATGAGGGTTACACAGTAACTCTCACAGTGGAATCTTAGAAAGTTTCCAAGGGTGCACTTGTATTATCTAGAGATAAAAAAGTAGGTACACTTTATCTATCTACTTGTATTATTGATTCTCCTTCTATTTTATCTACTTCAAATGTAGATGCAAATATGTGGCACTATAGGCTTGGTCACATGAGTGAGAAGGGAATGGATGTTCTTAAGTCAAATGGTAAGCTTTCAAATTTGATAGATCTAGATTTTTGTGAGCATTGTATTTTTGGGAAATAGGTGAAAGTGAGGTTTCTCACAACTGGGTCAACAAAGAAGAAGCACAAGTTGGAGCTTGTTCACACAGATGTGTGGGGACTAGCTCAAGGAGCTTCTATTGGAGGATCACAGTATTATGTTTCTTTCATTGATGATGCTACAAAAAAGGTATGGGTTTATTTCATAAAGAGGAAATTTGATGTTTTTGACAAATTTAAGAAATGGAAAGCCTTGGTTTTCAAAGAGAAGGTGATGGACAGTGATCATCTCAAGAGGTTGAATAATTTTGAGCAGGGCAATTTGGACAAGGTTATGATATAAAATGAGCTTGAGGGTAAAAATCATCACTCGCAAGAAAACACAGACATCGACGTCGGTCAGGCAGAGATCAATGTCAATCAGGCAGGAACTGACGTCAGTTAGGTGGAGACCAAAGTCATTGATGTCAGTCAGGTGGGAACCAACATTGATCAGGTGAGAACTGACGTCGATCAGGTTGGTTAGGTGTAACCGACATCAGTTGGGTGCAAATCAAGAGATGACCAAGATTGGTCACTATTAGAACAAAATTTGGGCAAATAGCAAGCTGTCAATGAGTCTCAAATGCCCATAAAGAGGTCTAAAAGGGTAAGTAAGCCTCAAATTCATTATTCCCCTTCTTTATACTACTTGTTGCTCACTGATGGTGAAAAAGTAGGAAGTTTTGAAGAGGCAATGCAGGTAGAATCCAAGAAATAGTGGGAGCATGGCATGAATGAGGAAATTGATTCCTTAGAAGAGAACCAAACATGGGATTTGGTTAAGTTGCCAGCCAAAAAGAAAGCACTAAAAAATAAATGGATTTACAGGTTAAAAGAAGGAGAGAATGGACAAGTGAGACATAAGGCCAGGTTATATGGTCTTGAGCAAGCTCCAAGACAATGGTATTTGAGGTTTGACAGGTTTATGACAAAGCATGGCTTTAGTCAATGTCAATGTGACCATTGTGTTTATTTTACCAGATTGGATAATAGTAGCTACATTATCCTATTATTTTATGTAGATGATATGCTTGTTGCAGGTTCACACATGTAGGGAATTATTGAGCTAAAGGTAAAATTAGCTCAGACATTTGCCATGAAGGATTTAGGAGCAGCAATCCTTGACATGAGTATTTCTAGAGATAGGGAAAATCACAGGTTTATTTTGTCTCAAGAGCATTATGTGAATAAGGTAGTGGAGAGGTTCAATTTGTAGGATGCAAAATCGATAAGCACACCTATGGCTGGATAGTTCAAGTTGAGCAAAGAACAGTGTCCTAAATCACATGATGAGGTTGAGTACATGGTATGTACTAGACCTGATATTGCCCAAGTAGTGGGAGTTGTCAGCAAGTTTATGGCCAATCCAGGAAAGGAGCACTGGAAAGTAGTTTAGTGGATTCTCAAATATATGAGAGGGACCAGTAGTAGGCATTTATGCTATGGAGGGTCAAACACTTCTCTACATGGTATGTAGATTCGGATATGGTAGGTGACTTGGATGGTAGGAGAAGCACCACAGGATATGTGTTCATTATTGGTGGAACAGCGGTTAGCTAGATATCAAAGTTGCAGAAGGTTGTTGCCCTGTTTACTACAGAGGTAGAATACATTGCAGTCATAGAGGCTAGCAAGGAAATGATATGGATGACTCAATTCATGGAAGAGTTTGGAAAGGAGTAAGAGAGTTATAGATTGTACAGTGATAGTCAAAGTGCAATTCATTTGGCAAAGGATTTAGCCTTTCATTCAAGAACCAAACATATACAGCTTAGGTACCACTTCATTTGATAGGTATTGGAGGATGGTCAGTTGAAGCTAGAAAAGATCCATATGGATAAGAACCCTACTGATATGTTAACAAAGCTAGTAACAAAGGAGAATTTTAATTTTCATTCAACTTTTATTGGTCTTCAAGATTGAACTTGAAGATGGAGATACAAGCCAAAAATAGATTAGAGGATGTTGCTATACAAGTACAGGTGCAGCTATTTATCTCCAAGTGGGAGATTGTTGAGTTGTGAAATTAAAAGCTTCGCTAAATGTGCAAATGTGGAGGTTGTTGGGTTACACAGTAAACAACATTAGTCAGAACCTATTGTCATCGATCAGGGGTTGAATGGCATCTACCGACATCGGTTATGCATCGACTGACATTGATCATCTTTAGACAGATAGAGACCGGCATTGGTCATCTGTGCATTTCCAGAATTGTTTTAATTTTAGGAGAATAGTTAGCTTTCATGTAAAGACTAATTTTAGTCTTGAGTCTACTTTTCTAATTATTATTTGTTTTGGGTTCTATTTAAGAGACCCATGGGGCTGTATTATAATCAAGTAAGCAGGCAACAACAATTGGGTTGATTGTCACTGGAGGGAATAACAACTCGGTTATTGAGTTGGTTGTAATTGATTGAGAGAGAGAGAGAGAAATCTTGAGGGAGAATTACTATACACCCAAGAGGTGTGGGAAGGAGAGAGGTTTCTTCATTGTATTTCCTTCTGGAAGAGTTTAATACAAGATTGTATTATTTTTCGTATCTCATATTCTTTATTGTTTCTAATTTCTAGTTACTTATTACTTTTGGTTTAATTTTGTGTTTAGTTGCTTATATAAAAAGTAATCAATTGAGCTCTAGAGCCTAACAAGTGGTATCAGAGCTATAGGATCCTAACATGATGCCACCAAATTTGAGCAGCTAGTATGAATCTATTATAAAATTAATGTATCTAGGAAAAATTTGAACATAACTATCAAACTTATGACTGTATCTATGTAAATATGTATTGTACCATGTGTACTAGTCTAAATGAAATGGATTTTCCTAAAGCTAGTTCTACAAGACAATAGTGACCTATAGTGGATAGTAGCACCTTGTGGTGTTAGTTTCCCAATATGGGCACTGATGTCTACCTGATCTAAAATATGGGTGATCTAAATTATTTATTGAGTATTTTTTTTTTATATCTACCCTGTGTCTAATTTTTAAAACTAATCCTCTTTGCTGAATTTTTTTTATGAATAACAAATTTAGATTTTGATATCTATGACAAACCCCTGTGAATCCCCCCTATTTTGAGGTGAGTTGTGAAATCTATGTAAGAACTACCCTCTAAAGAAGTATCTCTATCAAATGTGTTAGCCAGATCATATGCATGATATTTTAATATAATATATAAACATAACATCGAAATGTAAAAGTATCTGATCATGAGTAAGTAATGTAAGATGTATGTTGTAACTTAGCATTGCATGAGGGTGTCAAGATAGATGTAATAAATATGTATAGCAATAAATCTAAGTAACTACCTAGGGGGATGGGGCATGATGTCTATCATGGCACCCAATTAGGAAGGATTGATGCATGAGGTCCCTCATGACATCAAAAATTGGTGTGTGTGTAACAAGCAAATACAAATGTCATGTTGTAGAAGCATATAAAAAAGAAAGCATATAAGCACATGAGGCATGCAAAAGGTTAGCCAAGGGGCCTCAATATAATGGACATGGTCACATGTCACTAAATATGAAAATGAATACATACAAGGACATGTTCAAATGTCTACATACGTAAACACAAGCAATTTGGCTTAGAGCCACATAGAAGGACATGCTCAAATGTCTGCATATAGAAGTAGGAAATCACACATAAGGGACATGGGCACATGTCCAAGGCATAAAAATAGATAAGTAGCATATATCCAAAGAACAATGGCATATTCAAATGCCTTAAAAATGGAAGAATCATAGGAAACACAATCAAGTATAATCTAGAAAAAAAAGAACTGAAAGCATGTAAAACTATGTAGTACAAATCTATGTAAATGTTAGGATGTACGTATGTTGAGTCTAACTAATGATACTCAAAACAAATATGAATAATGAATAGAAATTATCATTATTAAGATGTATCAATGTATAAATTGGAATGTATAGTGTGTAAAGGTAGAACCTTGTAGTATCAACTATGTATGAGATGCCCCCAAATGGGTGGATGTATCAAATATATACACTTGTATTATTATATATGCCCCTAGTGGATAGATGATAACAATCTTGGATCAGTGTAGTGGAATGGATACATGTATGTAATTTTTAATCACTCAACAAGAACAAGTGAAACATATGTGTATGATAAAACTGGCTATACTAGGATAGCTAACAATATGTAATATCTAGTAAGTAGTAGAAATGTAAAACATAGCAATGCATAAAATCTAAAAATTTTATGTTTTTTGAAATATTTGAATGTTTTTATATTTCAACGTGTTATATTGTTATTTTTTTCTAGATATAATTTATGTACAAGAAAATGAAAATAAACTATGTACAAGGAGTGAGAGAGAGAAGGAAGTATGTACAAGAGGTAAAAACCATACTAACTAATGAGTCTCATAGGAGACTCACTGTCATTGTGGCCTAAATTAAAACTATGAATGGTAATCTCTTATGTAATGTGAATTTTATGTTTTAGTTGAATTTATTTTTATTAAGTATCTAGGTATTGTTCATCATCAAAATAATAATATTCTTCAACATTAGAATCATGCTAACCTAGAATGCTAGATGGAATTACCTCATACTGTGAAGTTGGCATTTTTGAATTATGCTTTGTAAAAGTGATTGTGATTTTTCCCTTTGAAAATATGCTTATTGTATACATATGGAGTTATGGAGGCTCTTTTCCTAGAAAACCTTGTTTGAGAATGCTTGTTGGCTTAGTAAGATTTTGACTTTAAAACTGAAGCTCTTGCTCTTTTTTTAATATTTCCTGTGTATATGGATTTTTTGCCTTGATAAAATATATCTATGAATAATGTGCCTTAGGATGTTTAGTGAATCCTAAACCCTATTGAGTAATGTTATCAACTGCTAGAATAGGAGAAGTGATGCCTTGGGCCTATTTACAAAAACTTTGATCATGATAATCAAACTGTTATAGATATTTGTGACCAAAATTATACCATATTGAATGTTTAGACTCATTTTGGAGAGGTAGCTTTACATGATGTATCTATGCTTGTTATACTATTTCTTGATCTCATTATGTTTTTTGAACCTTTTATTGTTATGAGTTATGTTTTGGTAGCCATTTTTGTACTATTTTTAAATTTGACCCTTTTGAAATGGTAGTTGTGCCATTTTATGTTGTGTCGATGATGTGTCACTATGTGAGTCATCTGTATCCATTATCTATTATATTTTTATTTTCAATTCTAAACATGAATCTATGTGGTTCCTATGCATTCTATGATATGCATAAAAATATCTGGATCTCCTCATTGGGTGTAGAGGAGGTAGGTTGATCAACTTATCTTTAATCATGTCCCTGAGTATCTCACTTGAACTCTTCTTTAACATTTGAATGTTTTTTGAATCACTAGTTGCACATGTACTTTGTTGTGATTTATGATTTGTATGTGTAACATTTTTTGCCATAAATTAATTAGGTGAAAATCCATATACATGATTTACACTATTGTGCTTTAGAGGCCTTTATCTTATAAATTCATTTTCAAATGTTATAATATTTTCATGTAATAGTTGATTCTAATTTTGCAAAGCTACAATTATATTTCTCATAATAATAATTTGATCACATAGAGTCTCAGAAGTGCAAACCCTAGTTGTTTCTGATTGAACATGTAGGCACACACCCTATAGGGAAGAGGTGTGACTAGGTTGAGTATGGGGATTAGGGACATTGGTATAGCTTACTTCATATTGTGTAAGAATGATAGCATGGAACTAGTTAGATGTAAATTACCTATCACCCTCATGGAGATGAGGAGGAGAAGGGGATTCTTTCTTGTGCATAATATATGACATTGAAACTTGAAACATAGTTGTTAGCTTATGTGCTACATCCTCTATGTGTATATGGGTTTGTTTATTAATGGAATTCCATATATGATAAAGATAATATGCTATGAAATATGACATATATTGTAATTGATATAAATCATCATATATACATGTGTTTATGCCTTTTTTAAGTTCACTCCGAACTAAAGGGAACAAGCATGCAAATGAAAGTATTAAAATTTGTAATAAAAAGTGATGAATTTATTCTATCATTATGATCATGATTATATGAAATACATATTAGAAGATATATGGATCTAAAATTTGAGTTTTGGAAATAAAATATGAGTATAAATAAAAAAGGATACAAACCCTAAGTGTGTCTAGGGTTAGGGTTGATTTGAATCTAGGGTTTCTTTGTAACAATTTAAATTATATTTAAATAAATTGAAATACTAATATTAAATTGATTTAATTAGCTAGGTTGTCTAAAAAATCAAAAAATCATAAGTATTTAGCCTTAATTTATTGCATAAAATTTTAGATTAATACAAACTAGGGTTTGAAGCAATATTCAAAGTAAGTCAGGTTCACCAAATGATTTAACCTTTTTGGGTTTAACTATGTAAATCCTATGTTTGGTTAAAAGGTTGATATGTTTAAATTAGTCAAATAATATGAAATAATTAACTACTAATTGTTATATAGTTTTACCTTCTTTAACTTTTTAAAAATAGTAATAAATAGGCATAAATATAGATTTATCTAAAAATTGACTATTGTGGATGATCTAGGTTCTAAAAATTCAGATCTGGATAGTTCTAAGTGTCATCAATAAGATTATAGAATATTTTTTCTCACTAGATAGTAGTGCCCCATATGGACAGTAGTGTCATGTTATTTTAGTGTCCTCAAAGTGGTGGTAGTATCCCCTTTGTAGGTCTATTCTTATTTTTGGGAGCACCTACACCTATGTTTTTAGGTCGTGTTCCTTCACACATGAAACCTAGAGATCTATATTATGCTTGGAAAACTTGATTTAGTGTAAAAACCCTAATCCTCCTTATAAGTATGGCATGAGAAATAATTTTGTGTTCATTAGTAAGATAGGTTGGACATTGATCCAGAGCTCAATTCATAAAAAGTTCCCAAGTCATGATAAAACCTCTTGCACGTGGAAGAGCTCATTGAGAGCTTTTCGATGCTTCTTTCAGATCACAAAATGGAGTCCAAATGCCCAAGTTATAGGCTACTAAATTTATTTTGTGATAGTTAAAATAAGGAGGTGTCACAATTTACATGCGACAAGTGGACC
The DNA here is from genome assembly GCA_037957365.1 of Torreya grandis. Lineage (NCBI taxonomy): Eukaryota > Viridiplantae > Streptophyta > Pinopsida > Cupressales > Taxaceae > Torreya > Torreya grandis. Next base: position 3,021,167 of record JARHVA010000083.1, read on the forward strand.
AATCATCCATCGACATATGGTAGTAAATTTTCGTACGTTCATGTAAAAATTTGGTTTGGTGTTTTGGTTTGGTTTCAGCCTCCAATATTTGATAGGTGGTCATATGGATAATCATGGGCCCTTCTATTGCCTCATTGGGGGCCCTCATTGAGGGTTGACACACTTGATTAAGGAGGGGTGCCTTGGCCTCCATCTCACATTGCATTGTATTTGCATTTTCTTTTAAACTATTATAGTATGCCCACCAGATGCATGTGGGAAAATTAAATTAATTATTTTAAATAGTTTGGTAATATTTGTAATTACCATTACCCCATTAATCTACATGGGAGAACTAATAATTTCCATGCCACAACGGCCTTCCAACCACCTTATCGAGTCAATCTCGAGAATATATGCCAACTTTGGAGATCAAAATGCATGCCACATCTACCAAGTCATATGCTAAGTCATTGACCTCAATAATGGGACATGCCATAGCGTATATGCCAAGTTGGAAAAATAACCAACATACATGCTAGGTTAAGCACCTTGAGCCCACAAAAAGGGGCATCGACATTGTTTAAGTTGGTTGCCTAACTATTAAAAGACACAAAGCCATTTTGATTTGGCAAATGTGGGACTAAAAGATAGCCTAAGCACCCAAAAATGTAGGTCAAAGACTTGAATCGTGCACCTATCATGAAAAAAGGATATGCCTTGACCGTTTGAGCCACAATTTTTCAAGTGGTTTAAAAGGAACAAACTTTTATTTGAATGTAAGCTTCACATGACTATGTATTTATTTTTAAGAGGCTAAGAGCTAGATGGAAGCTTGGAGAAAGCTAGAAAATGGATTTTGATTCATTATCTAACCAAGTATATAGTGATTAAGCCTTTTTAATTATGTTTTTTAATTAAAAAGAGAAGTATAAATTATTATTATTATAAATTGGATAGACCAATAGTTTAAGTGAAGGGACTTAATGCATCTTCAAAAGGGGTTGAAGATTGAGGAAGGATTCCATGTTGTCAAGCTTTAGTATATCATTGAAGGTGGAGTTATTATACAGAGATCAAGCCTGAGGGAAGTTGTGTATCATTTCAAATAATTTGTAAGCCATTTGTTGCAAAAATTTAATGGAAATGGTCCTCACTATTGGGCAAACCCAGAGATGTAGGCAAGAGATGTTGAACTCTGTTATCAATGTTGGATGGTAATTTATATTTTATTGCATGATTTAAATTTAGTTTTATAATTTTTAATTATTCATAAATACATAAAAAATTTAAAATTTGACATTTTACAACATTTTTAAAAATTAAACTGGTTTTATTGGTGAATGGAAGTTAAAAGTCATTTGATAGTTCCAATCCAATTTGATAATTGAGAACACTTATTCACTAAACAATTTGAAAGTTGATTTGAGTATTTCAATAATTTGATAAGTTTGATAAATTTAGTATCCATAATTTAAATTTCACTTAGAGTTTATTAGTGTAGTTTACAGATCAATTTTGGTATCAGAGCATTTAGAAAGTAGGGTTAGCTTCTGATTATGTGATTTGATAGTTGCTTTTAGTTTATTGGTTTTCAATATCACTTGATTAGATTGTAGTGTGCAGTTGTGAAATTAGTGTGTTTTCAAGAAATCATGGGCAAGTTGTCACATAAATCTAAGATGAAAGAGCTTGAAATCATCAATACCCAAGTTTAGGATGCAGAGACTATGACTGAGTGCACTGTAAGTTATTCACCAAGTAATTCATCTTCTTCTTTCCATTCAGATTCAAATTCAAGTAATGATGCTTTTGGTAGTTTTGAACAACACACTTAGGGTATATGATCCAAATTGTTGAAGAAAATGGGCTTTAATGGAAGGAATCTTGGTCAAGATGGCCAAGGAATTACTAACCCAATATAGGTAGAGCATATATCTCTTCATGCAGGTTTGGGTTACACTAGTGAGCAGGTGGATATTGGATAAAATTCCTCCATCGTTAAAGTAAGACAAGCTTTTGATAGCAAAGGTCTGAGGCCACTAGTAGAGCATGTGTAGTGTAAGAGAATAGGTAAAAGAGGTATTGAGATTCCACCTCCTAGTTCCTACACTAGAGTTATAACTAAATCTTTTGATCCCCTTTTTATGTGTAAGAAATTTGGAATTAACATTCAGAAGATGATGCAATCATTTCCTTGCACTTTTTTTGGGATACATAACCAATGTGTTGCATTTTTTTAGAAGAGACATGCTTTGATTAAGCATATTGTAGGTGTTAAAGACCATTCTCATCATGGCAAAGTGAGAAAAGGTAAAAGGGAGACCTCACCTAAGAAGGTTTTATGCACTCATTGCCATATGAGTGGACATCAGATTGATCATTGTCTTAAACTTCAATTATCTTCTCATTCTGGACATGGTAAAAATAAGATGATTTATCAACCTATTAATAAGGTCAATGAAGTTAAATCAATCCATAATGATGTTAAGGAATCCACTGAGGAAATCAAGTTAACTAGGTAGAAAATTTGATTAAGTGGATTTATAATGCAATTATTTTTCAAAGCATCGTTAAGAATTCTATTAAGGGAAAGAACAAGATTTGATGATGCATTAGTAGAGCTTATGAGAACACTTCAAGATAGGTTTATCATTTGAAGTATTTCAATTCTCACCTTATGTTGAATAGCTCTATGATTTGGAATCTCCTATTTATGCTGAGTGAGTTGTCTATAAGACTTAAACTCATTTGATTAGTTGGAGATAATAACAGAATGAATGTTGTGGGTTGAGTTAATATCCTTACTATTGGGTGAATATTTTGTCTCCAACTAACTGAGGGAAAAATAGGTGTTTCAACCACAACATAGGGAGATTTATAGGCCAAATGTGCAGGTTGACCACATCAAAAGAGCACAAATATCTCCTCTCATCAAGGGGAGGTTCCCTATAACTATGATATATTAATATACTATAAATATAAGCTAAAAACAACACTCAGGGTAGGATAATGCCATCCATCTCTCTTTTTTTAGAGATGATGTTAATAGATAGAGGAGAATTCTAGTGTAATTACTGAAGTTACTTATCTTCTTTTAGAAGTGATATTCAACCAACAATGGGATTCTACTTGGGTAGTAACTGTAACCACAAGAAACCCATGTAAGCACAAAGTCTTTCACTACTTCTCCCACTGATTAGGATGCAGTAACATATTAGAATTAAGTGCATCCCAAAGTTTCCACCTAAAACTACAATAGAGTAAGAGATTATGAAGGATAAGGAGATCTCAAAGTCTCTCTAACATCCTTTACACAAATACAAAAAATAACACACTAAAGACCATTGTGGCAGCACAAAGTCTCTCCACAGTCAGCTTCAAGACACCTTCTTGATTACTTCCACTAGTTTTGCTTGTTAAATTAAATGGACAAGAATGATTCTAGGAAATAAACATAAGAATAATTTCCTAAATAACATAAGCTATTCTAGCACAAAGTTTGAAAGGTCACTTATTTTCTCATTCAAATAACAAAATATGATTAACAATCTAAGCTCAAAGTCTCAGGAATGCCTTTCAATTTGGGCAGAGTTTCACTTCTAATAATAGAGAGGTATCCCTTCCATAAGATGAGATATTACAATATATAGCAACAAAAAAAGACTTGGAACTTTGTTTCACAAAATGGCCCATGCTGCATTTAATGCCTTGAATGCATTTGAAATTCTGTGAAGGGGCCATGCTGGAACATGGCATCGACCTTAACTTTGGTGTGTTAATTATTTTCAAATGTCTCCTCCAAAATATGGGTTGCCTGGTCCTCTTCTTGATATTTACGTAGCTATCCACTTTGCCTTTACTTGATCTAGAAAAATAAGTTGCACTATTGAGTGCTCATGCTCCTTGATGTTCACCTGGTAGACTATTTCACCTACTAGAAATAACTCTTGCATATATATTTTTGGTCCTTCCCTCTTGTTCCCTCTTTTCTTAAAGCATTTTGTCTCTTTCTCATGATCTGAGCTCTTAGGCTATCTCTTCCCTTTCAATTGGCTTTTTTGGCTCCTTCTTTGGCTGGTTGTTGAGTTTGTTCTTCAAGTTTTGTGCCATATTTGAAAATAAATGGGCATTTTATTACCTTAAATTTGACATCCATGAGGATGTCATTGGTCACTTGGTTGTTTGAACCATGTTGAACCTTGAAGCTTTGAACCATGAGAGTGCATCAGTTCAATGGTTCAACGATTTGGGTGGTCCTATTAGCTCCTTGTTTCAATCAACTCCTTGGTTCAATTGGCTCCTTGGTTCAATCGATTGAACCATCTCTTCAAACTTGTCTCTAGAATACTCCACTTCCTTCGCTCAAAGCTTACTTTTGAATTTTGAAATTCCTTGAACCTATGAACCTTTGAACTTTAAACCATTTTGGTTCAAAGTTCAATGGTTCATTCTCTTTCTTTGAATCTTTTGGTCCTTCAAACTTTCTGGGTCCTTTTCTTTTATGTTAAACTCTTTGAACCTTTAAAATTTAAACTCGTTTGATTCAAGGTTTAATGGTTCATTCTTTGCTCTTCAAATCCTTTGTTCTTCTAAGTCTCTCAAAATTTATTGAACTCATTGAACCTTTGAACTTTGAACTCTTTTGGTTCAAGGTTCAACGGTTCAACGGTTTAATCTTTCTTCTTCAAAGTCTTCTTTTGTTTAAGTCTTTTAAAGTCATTTAAACTTTTCAAAGCAGTTAAACTTTGAACTTGTTGAAGCACTTAACTCTTTTAACTCTGCCAATGTCATTGAACTTTTGAACTCATTGAACCTTTGAACCTTATGGAGGTGGGGTTCAATGGTTCAAAGTGGTTCATTCCAATTATTTGAAGCTCGCTGATAAGTCTTTTGATTAAATTTTAGCATTGAACCAGCCTTGAAATGCCTAAGTGTTTATAACTTCTTTCTTGTGAAATCTTGCTTGTTGACCCTGTGAGTTCTTTTACCTAAAAATGCTTGAATAATCGAAGAACTTGAGCACTTAAAACATTTTTTAAGAAGGGAAGAGATCATTTTGACCTATAGGACTAAAATAGTTGATATGTTGTCCCCAAAAACAAGTGACAAATTTTGGGAACAATAGCTGGCTTCAGTTGGGGAATTTCTATTGATTGTAAAAATAATCGAAGGGAGTAGAATCTAGAATCTCAATGCCTTCATGTATGCCATTGGGCTACAGAGTCATGCCACCCAAAAAAAGGCACCAAAAAAAAATGAAAATAAATAACACAAAATAAGCTAAAGACTATACAAAAATTATACATATGTATAAGTTGATCTTATTTTATACTTTAAGGATGAAAGTGCTTCAGATGCCACCCACTGTGAGACAGTGAAAATGGCATTCTATCTTGATATATCAGAAAGAAACCATTTTCTCCCCAGAAGTAATGATTGGTGAATAGACCTCTCCACCAAGAATCCAATTTTATGTGCATTCCTTTTGGTTCTCTCCTCTTGCCCCATAGCAAGACTTGATTTCCAGTCTAAAAATCATGGATCCTTGTTCTCTTCTAGAAGAGTTTATTTTCCTGATTTTGACGTGCAATAGCATGGTCTATTGCCATAATTCATTATTCTTTTGGTTCAGTCTAGCACATGATTTGATTGTTCCCATCAGATACCCACCAATGATTGGCATTGTCAGGCACACTTGGTCAAAAGATCAGCTCGATAGTGTACTTCTACTCTTCAAAGTCTTTGTGAGGAACTAAGAGGGTTGTAGAGATAGCTAATGAATCTGCATGACTATGAAGCTCTCTGAGCACTACAAATATATTGAAAGCATCAAAATTTTCAATACACTCCCATACCAAATTGTGGTAATGGTGCAATCTTTTGTTCTTGGTTTGACACAGGTTCCTCACCTGACAAACCATCAGTTCAGTATCTCCTATGGCATGAAGGAGTTTGACACCTTTGTCTTGAGTAACCTTCAACCCAAGTAATAGAGATTCATACTCGACAGTGTTTTTGGTGTTGCTGAACTACAACTTGTATGAAGAAGGAAAAATATCTCTTTGAAGAGATATTAGAACAATCCTAGCTCCAGAGCTGATATAAGAATAGCTACCATCAAATTCCAGTATCCATACGTCATCAGGAACTGTGCTTTCCTCAAAAAAATTTAATTAGAGGGGAGGATTCTTTTTCATTTGTACTGCATTATACAAATCCTTCTGTTGTTCCATCTGAACCAATTTTTAGATTGTCATTTTCATAAGTTTCATCAGCTAGGATAAGAACATCCTTTGTAGTTAGGAATTAATTACCTATGCTTGAAGACTCAAATAGAATTTGAGCTTCACGTGTTGATGTTTGAGTGAAAACATATTTTGCCTCTTTCTCAGGGAGTAATCTTTGCATGACGCCTTTGACTAGGATCCTCACTTCAGATAGGTCCATGCTTAACTCACCACTAACATCTTTACAAAAATTTTGCCCAAGAAGGATGTCGTATGAGGTTGGGACATCGACCACTAGGACTGTCATCTTAATTCTTTTTCTTGGAAAGGCCACAAATGCAAACTGGGCATCTTTGATTTGTCCCAGCAAAGGGACTTGTTTGTTTTTCATGGAGAAGAATATCCTAAATGTATTGGTCAATGTGAGACCAAGAGATTTTGCCACTTTGGTAGGCATGACATTTTCAGATGCACCTGAGTCGATGATGTAATTATTCAACTGGTGACCATTTATCAATAGGGAGACATATAATGGTTTTGCCTTCTTGGGAACAGTAAGAGGAGTAATGACAAGGTTATTTTGGGTGGATGTGGGAGTCACCTTTAGAATAGCTGGTCATGTAGGGATGGTTTTATTCTTCACACACTCAACCAACCTATCCAACTACTCAGGGTTGGCTTGTAAATATTCAAACTCAGTCATTTGAATTTTGGTCTTCTTAGTATAGTTAATTATGTCAAATGCTTGAAATGGACTAGGAATAGAGGAAGAAGCTTCATCCTTCTAATTTTTGGGGGGTATGCTACTGGTCTGAGAATTTGAAGTAGGAGGTGAAGAAATATTTGAGGTACTTAATTTTTTGTTGATCACCGGGTCCTTTGGCTAGAAAGGTAGAGAAATCCCTTGTTTGGCAATTGAAATTATTGGCTGAAATCCTTCCCCTATTTTTCTCTTATCAACTTGTTGAGTTGATTGGTTCTGTGACCTGGTAAACATGGTGTATGATCCATCAAATGCTTCACCTTTGCTTCTAGGTTCATTCTAGTAATCTAGGAAACTAATGTTGGAATCACCAACTGATTCTTCTTGGTCTTCTACAAAGAGATCAGCATCATTTTCTTGGTTTAATTCAAGCTGAAAAGAGAAATTAGGTTCTATTTCAAGATATCCAACTGTTGAATTGGTTGGAGGTGCTTCAATGGAAAGCTTTTTATGTGGGGGAGGAAAATGATTTGGCTGCCCTTAATTCTTGGCATCATTGCCTTGATATGACTAATTAGGGAATGTCTTCCTTGGTATATCTCAGTATGAAGGAAGAGCAGACATCCCTTGGACCATTTGTTTTTTGAGAACTAGCAACTCATTTACTAGCTTTTACACCATGGGAGCAGTGGTGCCTGTACATGAATATTTAGAAGATGAAGGAGATTTGCCTCTATTAGGATCTCTTCTTATCTTTTCTGCCAAGATAAGATCATCTTCCACCTCAGTGGCCAAATCTTGAGTTACAACAAGGTCTATGTGGCCAGTCTGTCTCAATAAGAAACTCACTTCAGGAAGCTGAGAGTTGATGAAGAAACATTTGAGATTCTCATCTGTCAGCTGAGCAATTATAGGAATCCTATTCCTCAACTTGTCAAATTTGGCAATGAAGTCCCTCATATGTTCAAGAGGCTCTTTCTTCATTTGTGTGAGCTAGGCCAGCAGGGCATGTGCATCCTTTGTAGGCTTGAACCTGGCTTTGAATTTGGCTTTGAGAGTGTTCTAGTTAGTCATAGTCTGGGCCTACAGATGATAGATCCAGTCTACAGCAGTGCCTTGTAATGTTTCTACACATAGCCTGACTGCTACATCCTCATACTCCACACCTATCATGCCACAGGCTATGCTAAAGGCTACAATATGTTCATCAGGATGAACTCTCCCATCACCAAAGAATTTGGGGAAATTCTTCCTTGAACTACGTGGTATCTCATGTAGAGGTGGAGTTAAATTGAGTGGGCCAAAAGAGTTACTCTAGGGGCCTTGAGCTACCATTGTATGACTATGGAAAGGGGGGATAACAAATCTTTGTGGGGTATATATGGGCAAAGCTCTGCTAGTAGAGGAAAAAAAAGATCTACCTTATATTGGTGACCTGGTGTTGGTAAGAGGAAGATACCTAGTTCATTGGAGGTGAGGTTGTGGAGAAAATAAATCAAAATTACTTTGTTATACCAACTTGAATATAAGGTTAACAATACCTTGAGATCTCTGTCTTTACATATAGAGTGAAGCTTCTAAATTATAGAATAAAAATGGAAAAGAATTGGCCCTACTTTAGCTTGGAGCTTGAGGCTTGAAACTACTCGTTCTTCCCCAGTGGAGTCACCAAAAAACTATTGGTGTGAAGCTGGCAGAGTAGACAATAACAATGAAACATTTGATCCCTAGAATCTCTGGTTTTGTAGATCATAGTATATAATATAAATGGATAAGGATATGGAGATGGAAAAGAATTGAAATAGCTCATTCGATCCCCAATGGAGTCACCAAAAATTGTTGGGTGAATATTTTGTCACCAGATAACTGAGGGCAAAATAGGTGTTTCATCCACAACATAGGGAGATTTATCGGCCAAATGTGCATGTCAACCACATCAAAAGGGGACAAATTTCTCTTCTTATCAAGGGGAGGTTCCCTATAACTATGATATATTAATATACTATAAATATAAGCTAAAAATAACACTCAGGGTAAGATAACACCATCCATATCTCTTTTTCTAGAGATGATGTTCACAGATAGAGGAGAATTTTGGTGTAATTATTGAAGGTACTTCTCTTCTTTCAAAAGTGATATTCAACCAATAATAAGATTCTTCTTGGGTAGTAACTGTAACCACAAGAAACCCATGAAAGCATAAAGTCTTTCATTGCTTCTCCCACTGGTTAGGATGTAGTAACATAGTAGAATTATGTGCAAACCAAAGTCTCCACCTCAAACTACAATAGAGTAAGAGACTGTGAAGGATAAGGGGAGCTCAAAGTCTCTCTAGCATTCTTTACACAAATATAGAAAACAACACACTAAAGACCATTATGGTAGCACAAAGTCTCTCCACAGTCGACTTCAGGACACCTTCCTGATTACTCCCACTAGTTCTACTTGTTAAATTAAATAGACAAGAATGCTTCTAAGAAATAGACATAATAATATTTTCCTAAATAACACAATCTATTCCAGCACAAAGTCTGAAAGGTCACTTGTTTTCTCATTCAAATAACAAAATATGATTAACAATCTGACCTCAAAGTCTTAGAAATGCCTTTCAATTTGGGCAAAGTTTTGCTTCTGATAATAGAGAGGTCTCCCTTGCATAAGATAAGAGATTAAAATATATAGCAACCAAGAAAGACTTGGCACTTTGTTTCATGAAATGGCCCATGTTGCATTCAATGCCTTGAATGCATTTGAAATTCTATGAAGGGGCCATGCTGGAATAGGGCGTTAGCCTTAACTTTGGCATGTTAATTCTTCTCAAATGTCTCCTCCAAAGTATGGGTTGCCTAGTCCTCTTCCTAATATTTGTGCATCTATCCACTTTGCCTTTACTCAATTTAGAAAAATAGGCTGTGTTATTGAGTGCTCGCACTCTCTGATGTCCACCTGGTGGACTATTTCACCTACTAGAAATAATTCCTACATAGATATTTTTGGTCCTTCCCTCTTGTTCCCTCTTTTTGTAACACATTTTGTCTCTTTCTCATGAGTTGAGCTCTTGGGCTATCTCTTCCCTTTCAACTAGCTTTTTTGGCTCCTTATTTGGCCAGTCGTTGAGTTTGTTCTCCAGGTTCCATGCCATATCTGACAATAAATGGGCATTTTATTACCTTGAATTTGACGCTCATGAGGACGTCATTGGTCACTTGGTCATTTGAACCATGTTGAACCTTGAACCTTTAAACCATGAGAGCACATCAATTTAATGGTTCAATGGTTTAGGCGGTCATATCGGCTCCTTGGTTTAATTGGCTCCTTGGTTCAATCGGCTCTTTGGTTCAATCGGTTGAACCATCTCTTTGAACTTGTCTCTGGAATCTTTTGCTTCCTTCCTTCACTTGAAGCTACCTTTTAAATTTTGAAATTATTTGAACCTATGAACCTTTGAACTTTTAACCATTTTGGTTCAATGTTCAATGGTTCATTCTCTTCCTTTTAATCTTTTGGTCCTTCAAACTTTTTAGGTCTTTTCTTTTCTGTTGAACTCGTTTAACCTTCAAACTTTGAACTCTTTTGGTTCAAGGTTCAATGGTTCAATGGTTCATTCTTTGCTCTTCGAATCCTTTGTTATTATAAGTCTCTCAAACTTTATTGAACTCATTGAACCTTTGAACTTTGAACTCTTTTGGTTCAAGGTTCAACGGTTCAATCTTTCTTCTTATAATTCTTCTTTTGTTTAAGTCTTTTAAAGTTGTTTGAACTTTTAAAAGTGGTTGAACTTTGAACTTGCCGAAGCACTTAACTCTTTTAAGTCTATCGATGTCATTGAACTTTTGAACTCGTTGAACCTTTGAACTTTTTGGAGGTGGGGTTTAATGGTTCAATGGTTCAAAGTGGTTCATTCCAATTGTTTGAAGCCCATCGACAAGTCTTTTGATTGAACTTTAGCATTGAACCAGCCTTGAAATACCTAAGTGTTTTAAACTTCTTTCTTGTGAAATATTTCCTATTATTTTAGATGAAAATACTTAAATAATCAAAGAACTTGAGTGCTCAGAACATTTTTTTAGAAGGGAAGAGATCATTTTGACTTGCAGGACCAAAACAGTTGATATTTTGTCCCCAAAAACAAGTGACAAATTTTAGGAACAACACTTGTCTCATATTTGACTACTATTTTGAGAATGTATCTATTTTTGGAATTTGGATGTATAGATGCATTATAAAACCCTATGGGCATGTTTGGATGTTAGGCAATATACACTTTGTGTTGTTTGCATTTGTTTAGCATTATAACTCCCATACTAGGGTATTATATTGCAACATGTCTACAACATTTATTGTATGTTATTGGCATTAGCAAACTTGTTTTGTAGTTACATTAGGAATTATTTTAGTTTATTGATAGTTCATCGCTTTACAAGATGTGACATGGGCAGATAGTTTTAGTATGTTGTGATCAGTTCATTGGTAGTTGCATATTCTTTTACTCATGCCATGTGGTAGGCATTTTCACTTGAGTTTTGAATCATTTATTTTGCCAATGTTTATCTCTTGCTATGATTGGGTTCTATTGTATGTTATTGGCATTAGCAAACTTGTTTTGTAGTTACATTAGGAATTATTTTAGTTTATTGATAGTTCATCGCTTTACAAGATGTGACATGGGCAGATAGTTTTAGTATGTTGTGATCAGTTCATTGGTAGTTGCATATTCTTTTACTCATGCCATGTGGTAGGCATTTTCACTTGAGTTTTGAATCATTTATTTTGCCAATGTTTATCTCTTGCTATGATTGGGTTCTATTGTATGTTATTGGCATTAGCAAACTTGTTTTGTAGTTACATTAGGAATTATTTTAGTTTATTGATAGTTCATCGCTTTACAAGATGTGACATGGGCAGATAGTTTTAGTATGTTGTGATCAGTTCATTGGTAGTTGCATATTCTTTTACTCATGCCATGTGGTAGGCATTTTCACTTGAGTTTTGAATCATTTATTTTGCCAATGTTTATCTCTTGCTATGATTGGGTTCTATTGTATGTTATTGGCATTAGCAAACTTGTTTTGTAGTTACATTAGGAATTATTTTAGTTTATTGATAGTTCATCGCTTTACAAGATGTGACATGGGCAGATAGTTTTAGTATGTTGTGATCAGTTCATTGGTAGTTGCATATTCTTTTACTCATGCCATGTGGTAGGCATTTTCACTTGAGTTTTGAATCATTTATTTTGCCAATGTTTATCTCTTGCTATGATTGGGTTCTATTGTATGTTATTGGCATTAGCAAACTTGTTTTGTAGTTACATTAGGAATTATTTTAGTTTATTGATAGTTCATCGCTTTACAAGATGTGACATGGGCAGATAGTTTTAGTATGTTGTGATCAGTTCATTGGTAGTTGCATATTCTTTTACTCATGCCATGTGGTAGGCATTTTCACTTGAGTTTTGAATCATTTATTTTTCCAATGTTTATCTCTTGCTATGATTGGGTTCTATTTGATGTGATGCAGTAGACCAGTTATCAATTTTTAGAAGATAGTAGACTTTTGGAGACCAAAGCCTCTTTTTTAGGGAGGTGTGATCTAGAGCTCAGTTCAAAAAAAGTTCCCAAATCATGATGAAACCTCTTGCACATGGAAGAGCTCATTGAGATCTTTTTGGTTCTTCTTTTAGATCACAAAATGGAGTTTGAATGCCCAAGTTATAGGCTACTGAAGTTATCTTATGATAGGCAAAATAAGGAGGTATCACAATTTGCATGTGACAAGTGGACCAATCATCCATCAACATGTGGTAGTACATTTTTGTACATTCATGCAAAAATTTGGTTTGGAGTTTTGGTTTGGTTTCAGCCTCTAGTCTTTGACAGGTAGTCATATGGAGAATTGTGGGCCCTACTATTGGCTCACTAGGGGCCCTCGGTGAGGGTCGACACACTTGATTAAGGAGGGGTATTTTGGCCTCCATCTCACATTGAATTGTATTTGAATTTGATTTTGAACTATTATATTGTGCCCACTAGATGCATGTGGGATAATTAAATTAAGTATTTTAAATAGCTTTGTAATATTTGTAATTATCGTTACCCCATTAAGCCACATGGGAGAACCAATAATTGCCACACCACAATGTCTTTTCAACCACCTTACCAAGTCAAGTTTGAGAATATATGCCAACTTGGGAGACCAAAATGCGTACCACATCTACCAAGTCATATGTTGAGTCATTGACCTTGAGAATGGGACATGCCATAGTGTATATGCCAAGTTGGTACAACAACTAATGTACATGCTAATTTAATCACCTCTAGCCCACCAAAAGGGGTGTCAGCATTATTTAAGCTGGCCACCTAAATATTAAAAGACACAAAACCATTTTGATTTGGCAAATGTGGGGCTAAAAGATAGCCTAAGTGCCTGTAGAGTAAAAAATACTCTACGTTTCATTCTGAGTTCAGTCGCATGCTACAAAATTATGTTCTTGCATACTTTGTTCTGAGATGGTGAACTTTTGAAACAGAGCGTAGGTATTAATGTTCCTTTTGATTCATTTTTTCTAAGTGTCAAAATCAAAGCGAAAGCTACCAAGTGTCATTGTCTAAGGCACTTTTCTCAAATAGAAGCTGCCAAGTGTCATCGTCTGAGGCACCTTTCATATTTTCTATGAGTTGGTTGGGACATGCCACATATTTTATAGTGACTCAATGGAATGCGCCAAGCATTGGCATCTGCATTTCATATCGGCACCCACGTTTCATCTCTTTTCAATGAAAGGTTTTAACAAGCTAAGTATCCAAATCACGTGAAAAGTGCCAAGTGGCAATCATGAAAGGTATTAATTTTACTTTTCTAAAAGTGATGGAAGATGCCATGTACCCCAAAAGAATAGAGTGGAAGCCAACACGTGTCGAGATCTGAATATCTTCATTTTTGCTTCACTGATATATCAAAGATTATGGTGGGTCTTAAGTATTGTTTCTAAAGCAAGTGAAAGCCGCTAGGTGTCATTGTCCATGTAAATATGAAATGAGACCCATTTATTTCTATGGTATAAATAGAGTAAAGTAGAAACCACCACGTGTCACCTTCTGTAAGTTTCTAAAAAGGTAGCTAAAAGAAGCAGAGACTACCATGTAACCTCTGATAAGTAAAGCAGAGATATCCATGTGTCCTTTAATGAAGTAGGAGAGATTGTCACTTGTCCCTGTGCCCCTTATAAAGTTACTTAGGTAAGAAATGCTATGGGTCTTATTTTTGTTAAGTTGTAAGGTTCTGAGGAAGTGGATTGTGATAGGTGTCAAAGGTGGAACACTCATAAGCAAAGACACAAAAGAAGTATAAATTACGTGAAAAGTGCCACGTGTCTTCGATAGGTGCTGTGGAACACGCTAAGTGTCATTTTTCCATGTCTCCTAAGTAATAGGAAGGCTTTCAAAGAATTGGATAAGTGTTATCTTCCGTTTAAGAGAAGGGAGTGTCTTATGATCTGTTTCAACCAATGAACTGCCAGAAGACAAAGCATTTCAGAATCTATGAAATATCTTTTGTTAGACACTTCCAGTTCTATTAGATTTTAGTTAGGCTATTAGATTGGGAGCAAGTAGATAATCCAGAGTGAATCTAAGGCTATAAATAAGGGTGCAGAGATCACCAAAAAGAAAGGAGATACCAGAGAGAATTTTTTGAGAGAATTATTGTTAAGAGTTTAGACTTTCCAGAGTTGTGACTAGGAATATCATTTGCCTTTGTTCTATCTTCTTAAGTTGGAAAGTTTATGTAACTGTGTGTGTTTCTATGCCTCTTATGTGACTAGAGAATTAATTAGAAGATTGAATCTTATGCCTTTGTTGATACTTTCTATGTTATTGAAAAATTAGTCTAGGTTGTGTTGTCAAGATTTTAGACTTTTTAGAGCTGTGATTAGGAATGTCATTTGCCTTTGTCCCATTTTTTTGAGTTTAAAAGTTTATATAACTATGCATATTTTTGTGCCTCTTATGTGACTAGAAAATTCAAATAAGAAGATCGAACCTTGTGCCTTTTTTGACTTTTTTTGTATCATTGCAAAAGTAGTCTATGTTGTGAGCCTCTATTTTTATTGTTTCCATCTTTTACATTGATCATGCACTTGTTTTCTCTTAAATGTAAATGAATCTTACATATAGTCTCACTGTGCTCAGGATTAAGGTTGAATTACATTCAGGCACATCACCATAGTTAGATTTTCTTTCTTGCATTTATCTTTTTGTTAAAATTCCTATCCCTTTTCCCAGTATACACTTGATATAAAGAAGAGACCACCTTCTTAAAAATTTGGAGGTTATTTCAAGTCACAAGTCCCACATCTTGAAACTTCCCATTATTGATGTTAGAAAAAGTGCAATTTTAAATCATCAACAATTTTTGGCATGCCTGATGGGACTGATCTTGAAGTTTCTTTCAAGATCATATGAACCAAAGAGCTACGAGGAGTCATAGTTGTGGACCAGTAACTAGATCACAATCTGCTATAAATCCAGGTATTTTTTTGCCACCTTTGGTAACTAGTCCAAGAAGAAGAGTCAACCAGTTTATACCAATACTAAGAGCAAATATGGGAGCCCCTATACCCCCAAGAAATTATGTAAGTTAGAACACTGGTAGTCCATTAATTCTCTCAATACCACCAGCCACTTGGGACCCTATCCCAATGAATGCCTTAAAATATTTGCCCAAATTTAGTGGGCAAGAATTTAAAACACCTAAAAAACATATGTAGGATGTATCAGATTTTTGTGTTATACCTGTTGTCATGTAGAAAAATGTGGCCATAAGATTATTAGCAGCTTCTTTTAAAGGGAAGGATCTAGAATGGTACTGGTCCCTGACCCTGAATACCATCTCTACATGGGATCAACTCGAAGATCTTTTCTTTGAAATATTCAAAGAGAAGGGTGATAATTATTCTTTGTTACAGTAATTAATTACCATTCAAAGGGCACCACAAGAAGCAATGACTGAATTAAATTCCAGATTCCAACAGACTTGGAAAAGAATCCCTGCTATAGCTAGACCATTACCAGGTATGGCCATAGTGTTTTATCTTAAGGCTTTGAATTCAAATATATCTGTTATGATTCAGTCACATGGAGGACACAATCTGCCAGAGGCTTATGACTATGTAGTCAGATCTGAGAATAATTTAATAGATGCTGGAAAGTTACCCCCAAGGCCTCTTATGCCCATGTTCCTAGAAATTTCCTTACCATTACCTCAAGAAGCCCCTAAATCTATAGCCCCACCTTTGTCTATGTACACCTATCCTCAATCATCTACTAAAGAAATTGTCCCCACTCAATCATCTGAGCTGGATGATATAAAGAATATCCTAAGGACATTTTCTAATGAGTTGATCAATATAAAAAGTCAGTAGAATACTTTTCCTAAACCCCAATACCAAGGCTATCAAGGAAATATATTTTCATCTTAGCCAAACCAATACCAGGGCCCTCCAAAAAAAAATAACCATCAACCAGCAAACCAATTAGTTGCAGTCCCCACACCCTCACAGACTATTCCTCCCAATTCAAATAGGGAGATTGTTCTAGGGAAAAATAACTGTGTAGATAACACTAATGTGTGGTGTTTCCCTTGAAATAATTCTCATACACCTAGAGATTGTCTTATGGGTAATCTACAACAAAAGGTGGCAGAGCAAAGAAGAATGGATGGTCAGTTTACAAGTTCCAGTGACAATCAAGCCTACCAGTCTTCTGATATGTAGAATTCAGTCCTAGTGGCTCAGATGCAAGGGATGCCCTTGCAACAAGAGGAATAAATTTCCTCAGAACATGCTTTGTTCTCATGGGTTAAAGATGAAGAATCAATTTTCTTGAACTAAGCATCTACCTCTAAAAAAACAATGGTGAAATCTGATTATTACACCAGATCAAAAAAAAGGATGGTGGAATAACCTGAGGTTATAAATAGTCAAGTCATGGAGAATCCTCCATTTCAAGGACAAAGAAACATAGCTATCAGACAAGAAGTGCTTCAACCAATGTAGAATTAAGGGATTTCTACACAAATTCAAGAAAAAACAAGATATCCTTATTTTTAAAGAAGTCAAACTCTGGAACCAATAAATGTGGTGGATCAATTGAAGAAGACTCCAGCACAAGTATCAATATAGGATATATTGGCCATTCTTGAATAGAAGACACTACTACAAGAAGCTCTACAAGGCCAAGCAGTGCCCAAAGGTACTATTATCAAAGAAGGACCTGCTGAAAAAGAAAAGCTTAAAGATACAGTTCATCTACAGATGACAACCCTAGTAAATAATGCAATAGAGGTAAGCAAATCCAAACCGGATCCCTTCTATTTAACTTTAATAGTTGGCAAGAAATTGTTGCATAATGCAATGATTGATTCAGGGGCTAGTACTACAGTAATGCCCAAGCAGATAGCTAAAACTTTAGAAATTAAGTATGAACCACTCACTAAAGGAGTCATACAGCTAGATGGCAAAGCAGTACAAACAATAGGGAGAATTAAACAACTCCAATTACAATTATATGCTTGTCCCAATATAATTGTAAATCAAGATGTAGTAGTGATAGATATACCTCCTATTTTTGGCTTATGTTTATCAAGAGACTTTACAGCCAAGTTAGGAGGATATATGTCCCTTGATTGGTCTCACCTCATCTTAAGAACCAAATATGGTTCAAAGATGAAGATATTATTTGAGCCATTATATAAGGATTATATCACCAATGAACTAACTACAAAGTTAGAGGCAGCTCATGCTATGATGAATAAAGAAGAAAGGGTTTTTGTTGAGGAGCTAGGTGAATGGACTAGATATAATCAAGAAGAAGAAAATGATCATTTATTAGCTATGATGCAAAGTGACCCATATGGAAATTATGATTCTATTGGTCTGGGCACTTACGTTATACTTGATGAAGATCATAAAATCCCAAATGTTCTAGAGGAAGAAAAGTTAAAAGATACCTCTTCTATCAATCCTCAGGTCTCTCAACATGAATTCAACATTCTGAGTGAGAAGTCACAAGCATATGCCTTAATCTCTGATGAAGAAGAAATAATTTTTTACTTTCTTCTTACTTTTCAAGATGATGAGGAAGAGGATGGACATTTCCTTGATCATGATTTAAATGATTTGTTTGAAATCATTGGATCAAGTTATACTATTTTTTAGGGAAGCTGTGAGCTGGTTGTAGAGGAACAAGATAGCATTGAGACTCAATTACATATGCAAAATTATTGCACTCTTTCAAAATTATCCTTTCAAGAGGTTGGTAATTTTGAAGTCATTAAAGAGGATGATCATGCAATAGAACCTGAGTTTGAAGCAGGAGTTCAGTCAATAAATGATATATGTCAAAAGGCTTCTATTGATGAGAAAATAGTCATTAATTTCTTGATAAGACATACCAATATCAAGAGCCAGCATTCAACGAGCTTTCGAGAATAAGAAGAGTCTATATATGTTGGAAGCAAGTTTGACTCGGACTCACCCAAATGCAAGCCAAACACCATGGCATACAAAGAAAGCAAGTCATCAGAGCTATAGCAAATTCAAACACTCATTTGGAAATATAAGCTGGCTTGTCATGAAAGAGATTTTAGAAATTCTTCTTTTGATCTAGGAGGGAGATAAAGATACTATGTAATGTAGTTAGGTAGTTTCCCCTTTTTGTATTGCTTTTTTTTCCCATTTTTGTTTTCCCACTTTTCTTTTAAATAAGTGTTCTTTGAACACGTAGTCGGTAGCTCAAAATTTTCAAATTTTTCAAAATTCTCTTATACATTGAATGTTTTCCAAATCTTTAAAAATCCCCAAGGTACCTTGTGCTACCACTTGCATAACGTGTCTATCTCACTGTTCCATAAAGATTGAGTAGGATTTGCTAACGATTATCTGAGTTTAATGCCATTTTGAGACTTGATAGGTCAATAAATACCTCTTAGCAAGAGTTAAAGCTTACAAGTTCTCAAACATTCCTGTATCTGTGTGAAAATATCCTACTACTTACATTTTTTGTGCCTAGTAAACTTGCTTCAGTGAAAGTGTTTCTATTTTGCAAAAGTTCATACAAGTTATCACAGAGAAGATATAGAGATGGAGGGGGCACAATCTTCACAACAAGGAGCTGCGATGTATGAATCCCTTGATAAGTTTATTGCAAGTAAGTCGTATACTGCAGCTCCCGCACAACTATTGAAGACCTATCCAATGACCAAAATTCCTGAAGTTGGTCAAGTAAGTGAGCCAGCAAAAATAAATGATTATGCAGATGGTGTCATGGACCTAATTCTTCAGAGAGCTAGTAGCAAAACTCTTACAGAAGGGGCACATCAAAGGTGTCTATATAGGGCCAGATTAGGACAATATGAAACATTTTCCATGAGGATATGGACTTCACAACTGGCATAATTCATTATCCCAGCTATGCATCCATGCCCTGACTTGGTCGAATTATGTGCAGATTTGTTCCATGCACCCTCATGCACCATTCAACAGGTTCCATTCACAGTGCAAATCACACTATAGGCTATCAGGGATATGTTATCCCTATATTACGATAGCACAGCTATGTTTCCCATTATTGTTAAAATGCAAAGAATGTGTGAAAACATCAATACTCAATCAAGGTTCTTGAGATTTGAATTACAAATGGGTGATGATGACACTATGGTGCCCACACTCCCTGCAGCAAGAGCCCAATTCACACAAGCTAGCCAAGATGCATTGTCTATGATGGCTTTCATCTTTGGCATGAAAGATGACACGGCAATTTATGTAGAACAAATGGCTATCCTCTTCAGGCTGAAGACCATTGACAAAACTCAAGAGTATAGGCACAATTTTTTTGAACAAATTGCTTTCGTAATGGCGAAACAACTAGCCCATTTCAAATCAAAAGGAGTGTTCAGGTACTCTTCTTATTTGTTTCACCTTATGTTGTTTCAAAATTCTAACCTCTTTGCCCAACATATGTATCTTGATATGTATGACCCCAATTTTGATCTCTAAAGAACCATTCCTGTGTCTACATGGACACATATTTTGTCAAACACTAGTGATCCATATGAATTCTAAGAATTATTTGTTACCCCTACTTTTTGTCATCTCAACCCCAAACCAGTCATGAACAGATTATTTCCAAGTGTTTCAAACCTTCTAGCCAATTGCCCAATTCTTTGTGATTTCTATTTTGGGTCTCACCATACAATATTAAGAGTCCATGGTTTTTGTGGGGAACCAATAATGCTACCTAAGATTTTAACTCTTAGGTTAGCATTATTAGAGGTCACTAAGCAGGTTTCAGTAGTAGACAATGATTATGGCTTCGAGAAGAGGAAAAGAAAAATGTATGACCTCCCATGGATGACAACCAGCATGGTTTTGGAAACCAGAGGCGCTGAAGTTGTGTTTCTCAGAAAGCTAGCCTTTTTGGGTTTCCTTCTAGTAGAAGACAAATGGGTTTATGACCCAAATGGTTTCATAGCCTCTTGGATAAGGACTAACAGGGTTGTAACTAGAATTGCACCTAAAGGCTGCCCCTTTTGGGAGAACAAAAGAAATCCTAGGGAAGACACTCCTAGATTGTATGTTGAGTTAATAGACTTGCCCCTTCCACAAAATAGACCCTGGGAAACATTCTATGTTAAACAGAGGGATTATGATCCTAAAGTTAGAATGACTTCTGGCTTAAGAAGGACATTAAAGAATAAAGATTGGGATGCTGAGAAAATAGAGGCCTATTGGAAATATAGGCAAGAAATTTGTCAAACAACCCATTCTTTTAGAGATGTAGACACAAATGAGAGATGGGAAGAACTATGGGATGAGTGTCATCTCTCCCCTGTATCTATCCCAGAGACAAGTATTTTGCCAACACCAAGTGTAAAGCAAGAAGCTAGGGCTGGGTCAAGTCAAGAGTCACAAGCCTCAAAACAAACTACATCTACAATAACTGTATTAGTTTGGCCCCAATCTCTCAACGTCATGGAAAAGCAAAAGAGTGTGGTGCCTTCACCATCACAAGCTTTCCCATCAGCCTCAGTTATAGATATTCCTAGTTCTCCACAAGCATAATTGAAAGGAGAAGAAATGCAGCTAGAAGAAGAGACACCAAAGAAATAAAAGAGGGTGTAATTTCATTTTGATTCAAAAGAGGAGACAGACACCCCACAGCACCAATTACAAAGTACTGTAATTGCTCCTCAGGTAAGTATTATTCCTCCTTCTCCTTCTCAATCTATTTCTTCTCCTATTGGCATGATTATTTCATCTAGCCAAATGACATCCCCTGCCACTTCTGCCATTCATGTTTCTCACTTCACCCCATCTATGCCACCTCAAGCTTTAACATTACCTCATTTCTCCCCCTCTATTCCCAAGAAACTTCCCCCTCAGATTACCCATAGCCAACAATTGGTTATTCAATATGGTTTACCACAGGGACATCCTTTTGTAGGTGGGCACATTGCATCTCCTTCTACCTTCTAGACCCAAGTAGATTCTACTAGGAAGGCAAGGGAAGCCCAAAGAGATAAAAAGAAGATCAAGGAAAATAAAGCCTTGGCTACACCCCATCTATGGTCACAATTTGACCACATTCAACAGCAATTGAGGTGACTCATTTGTCACCAAATGTAATAAATCCAACTGAGTAGATGCAGCCAAAGGACTACACGATGAATGCAGTGGCCATTGACATGTCCCTCTTCAGGCCACAAGAGAAAATTGAGCTACTAAGTGAATCCACTTCTACAGTTACTAAAGACTACTTGAAGACATCAAGGAGGCTACATAAGATGGAGTCTGATTAGCCAAGGAGAAGGCAAACTATAACAGTTTGACCACAGAGATCAATAGAAAAGATAATGAGATAGAGAATCTAAATAAATAGTTGCAAGATGTTGTTTCTCTTCAGACTCACTGGGCACTCCAAGCCCAAAATGATTCTTTAAAAGCAAGGCTCACACAGGTAAAGGATGCGGTGACGACCCTTAGGCACAAAAAAGTAACATTGTAAGAAAAATGCGAGGAACACCTATTGTAGGTTACCCAATTGCAACAAAATCTGCTAAGTGAATAGAATAATATTGTGGCTATACAAGCCCAATTTCAAGCAGAGCAATAGAGAGCAGCACAATTGACACTGGAGCTGGCCAATAGGCTAAAGAGTGTCAAAGTTTTAAGTCTGGTAAAGGAGCTCTATGAATCCATGTGGAAAAGAATCTCTTTAGAGATTATTCAGCTCAGGCCTTCTCTCACCTTTTTACTAAATGCATAGAAATTGTGCAAAAAGGTGGGGAAATTAGTTGCAAACACTCTGGCTACAGTTTTAGGGAGAGTTTTAGACTCTAAAACGCTGCTGCAGAAGATTTACGATGTAATGGATGGAACATTGTCAACAATAGGAATCAATGATAGAATGGTCACTATTAAGCGAGTAAATGAGGTTATCAGTTGTAATTCTATAGCCATCAGTTGTAGAGAGCTTATAGATTTCATGAAGGAAGGAATCAATGAAATGAAATAGAATATTAAATATCTAGTACAATTAGGTCTTCCTTCTCCGTTTCTTGATGACAACACCATGCTGATGGTAGATGAAATTGAACCTTTGTTATTGGCTAAATAGAATGATTAGACATTTTTCCAAGATCTAAGGGATGACTCATAAGTCCCTAAAGTAGAAGCTATCTTGATTCCTGTTTCCCAGCTTGAATTCAAATTGAAGGCTATGATTAAAATTTTGCAAAATTTTTCACACAAGGATATTATTAACCTTGATTTAGCCTTCAATGAATTACAAAATAAGCAGGGGTTATCTAATAATGAGTGGTCCACCTACAAAATAGCATTGCTAAAGCTGTAATTTTGAAATTTTGATCTAGCGAGAGTTTTGGTTTCTTTTTGAGCAGGCTCAAAAGTCCTTGGGGTCACCAATAATTGTAGAGTAAAAAATACTCTATGCTTCATTCTGAGTTCATTCGCACACTACAAAATTATGTTCTCACATACTTTGGTTTGAGATGGAAAAGTTTTAAAATAGAGCACAGGTGCTAATTTTCCTTTTGATTCATTTTGTCTAAGTGTCAAAATCAAGAGAAAGCTACCAAGTGTCGTCGTCCGAGGCACTTTTCTCAAGTAGAAGCTACCAAGTGTCATTATTCGAGGCACCTTTCATATTTTTTATGAGTTTTTCAAGATGTACCATGTATTTCATAGTGACTTAGTGGAACGTGCCAAGCATCAGCATCCACATTTCATATCAGCGCCCGCGTTTCATCTCTTTTCAGTGAAAGGTTTTAACAAGCTAAGTATTTGGATCATGTGGAAAGTGCCAAGTGGTAATCACGAAAGGTCTTAATTTTTATTTTCTAAAAGTGATAGAAGATGACACATACCCCAACAGAAGAGAGAAAAATCCACCATGTGTCTAGATCTAAATTATCTTCATTTTTGCTTCACTAATATAGTAAAGATTGTGGTGGGTCTTAAGTGTTATTTCTGAAGCAAGCAGAAGTCACCAAGTGTCTCTGTCTATGTAAATATGAAATGAGACCCATTTGTTTCTATGGTATAAATAGAGTAAATTGGAGACCGCCATGTGTCACCTTTCACAAGTTTCTAAAAATGTATCTAAAAGAAGCAGAGACTACCACATAACCTCAAATAAGTAAAGTGGAGATTGCCATGTGTCTTTTAATGAAGTAGCAGAGATTGCCACCTGTCCCTGTGCCCCTTTTAAAGTTACTCAGGTAAGAAATGTTGTGGGTCTTATTTTTGTTAATTTGTAAGGTTTTAAGGAAGCAGATTGCGATAGGTGTCAAAGGAAAAATAGTCATAAGCAAAGACACAAAAGAAGTATAAATTACATGGAAAGTTCCACGTGTCTTCGATAGGTGCTATGGAACACACCAAGTGTTATTTTCCAGTGTCTCCTAAGTAATAGGAAGGTTTTCAAAGAATTGGCTACATGTTATCTTCCATTTAAAAGAAGGGAGTGTCCTATTATCTGTTTCGGCCAATGAACTGCTAGAAGACAAAGCATTTCAGAATTTATGAAATATCTTCTGTTAGACACTTCCAGTTCTATTAGATTTCAGTTGGGCCATTAGATTGGGAACAAGTAGACAATCCAGAGTGAATCCAAGGCTATAAATAAGGGTGCAGAGATCACCAGAAAGAAAGGAGATACTAGATATAATTTTTTAAGAGAACTATTGTTAAGAGTTTAGACTTTATAGAGCTATGACTAGGAATATGATTTGTCTTTGTTCTATCTTCTTAAGTTGGAAGGTTTATGTAACTGTGCATGTTTATGTGCCTCTTATGTGACTAGAGAATTAATGAAAAGATTGAATCATGTGCCTTTGTTGATACTTTTTGTGTTATTGCAAAAGTAGTCTAGGTTGTGTTGTCAAGAGTTTAGACTTTCTAGAGCTATGATTAGGAATGTCATTTGCCTTTGTCCCATTTTTTTGAGTTGAAAAGTTTATATAATTGTGCGTGTTTCTATGCCTCTTATGTGACTGGAAAATTTAAATAAGAAGATTGAACCCTGTGCTTTTGTTGACATTTTTTGTATCACTACAAAAGTAGTCTATGTTGTGAGCCTCCATTTTTATTGTTTCCATCTTTTACATTGATCATGCACTTGTTTGCTCTTAAATGTAAATGAATCTTACATATAGTCTCACTATGCTCAAGATTAAGGTTGAATTACATTCAGGTGCATCACCATAGTTAGATTTTCTTTCTTGCATTTGTGTTTCTATTAAAATTCCTATCCCTTTTCTTAGTATACACTTGATATAAAGAAGAGACTAGCTTTTTAAAATCTGGTGGTTGTTTCAAGTCGCAAGTCCCACATCTTGAAACTTCCCATTATTGATGTTAGAACAAGCACAATTTTAAATCATCAATAGTGCCCAAAAAGGTAGGCCAAAGACTTAAACCCTGCACCTATCATGCAAAAAGGATATGCCTTGACCACTTGAGCCATGGGTTTGCAAGTGGTTTAAAAGGAGCAAACTTTTATTTGAATGTAAGCTTTGTAGGACTATGTATTTATTCTTAAGAGGTTGAGAGCTAGATGGAAGCTTGGAGAAAGCTAGCAAATGGATTTTGATCCATTATCTGACTAGGGATATAGTGAGTAAGCCTTTTTAATTATGTTTTTTAATTAAAAAGAGAAGTAGAAATTATTATTATTATAAATTGGATAGACCAATAGTTTAAGTGAAGGGACTTAGTGCATCTTCAGAAGGGGTTGAAGACTGAGGAAGGATTCCATGTTGTCGAGCTTGAGTATATCAGTAAAGGTGGAGTTCTTATATAGAGATCAGGCCTGAGGGAAGTTGTGCAGCATTTCAAAGAATTTGTAATCCATTTATTATGCAAATTTAATGGAAATGGTCCTCACTATTAGCTTGACCTAGAGATGTAGGATAGAGATGCCAAACTCTGTTATCAATGTCAGGTGGTAATTTCTCTTTTATTGCATGATTTAAATTTAGTTTATTTATTTTTAATTATTCATGAATACATGAAAATTTTAAATTTCAACATTTTATGACATTTTTAAAAATCAAGCCAGTTTTATTGGTGAATGGAAGTTAAAAGTCATTCAACCGTTCCAATCTAATTTGATAATCGAGAACACTTATTCACCAAAAAATTTGCAAGTTCTTTTGAGTATTTCAAGAATTTGATAAGTTTGAGAAATTCAGTATCCATAATTTAAACTTCACTTAGAGTTTATCAATGTAGTTTACAGATCAGACATCCTCAACACCCCATTGTGAAGAGAGTTTCCTACATACCAATACTTCAAAAAGGGATCAACCCTGATGTAGTTCTCCCACCTAGTACTTGATGCAAGTGTAAGTGAAGTTTAGAATGAGAGTGGACTTGGGTGACTCGAATGTGATTAATATTTGAAATCTTTGAAAACTATGGTTAGGGATGTTGTAGATGGTAGTATGTAGAAGTAGGGAAAAATATGGATCAAATACCTTAATTTTGCTCAACTTGTCTTTGGTTTGAATGTGATTTTGCATCTATTTTCCATCCATTTAATAAGGGTCAAATATACTTATATTTATAGAGATATGTAGCTTGTGTAGCTAAGAAAATGTTCTTAATTAGACCTTAAAAAGGGCACATATTTGAAAAAGTATCTATTCAGGAGAGTTAGGGTTACAGATAGTAGCACCTATTTGGGGACACTAGCACTATGTGGATGTAGTGTCCCAAATGTGGTGATAATGTCCACTTAGAATATTACTGAGAAAACTAGGTTGGGATCTGAGAAGATAGTCCTAGAACTATGTATTGGCTAACTATAGGTGTTTGTGGTCTACGTAATGGCTAGAAAAGTGTGGCAAAGGATTTAGGATAGGTCTAGGGATAAGTTAGGAAAAGGTTAAATCAAGCAACATTATTAGCATCAAAATACCACTTTTAGGTGATTACACTTCCAATTATACATAATTTTGGTAACAACTGGGATTTTTAACAAAAAAGGGGATGATATCTCCTGTAAGTGGTTAGAATGCATTCTCCTAAAAAGTGAATTTTTGTATAAAGTTGTGGGAGAACTGAAGGAACAATTTTATATTGTAAGGGAATTTTAGAAGCATGAATTTTGATTTTATTAGAGAGGATGGGTCCAATATGTATACTATCAATGTAATCAAAGAACAATTCAAAAAATTAATCAAGGAGGAGCTAATAAAATAAGGTGCCTTCAGTGTTGCCTCTACGACCATGTTCATTGAAATCCATACTTGAGAAATTGAACTCCCAATTGACTAAGTTTCTAGAAGTCCCAAATGAAATGTTGTTAATATCTAATAGATGGTTGATACGTTGTAAACATGTGATTGTTCCTAAAGGAATTTCGATCACTGAAGCAATGAGAAATTTAGATTATTTAAAGAAGCCATAGATAAGAGGAAAACCACTGATATAATAGCTCCTCTACCTCTAGATTCATCTAAATCAGCTTATACTATAGGAAAAGCTTCTTAGAGTGTCAATAAACACTTTTCTATTTTTTTTATCTTTTTTATTTCAAAAAAATTGTATTTATCTTTTATATAATTTTAAATATTAATGAAAAATAGAATAGGATAAAAGTCTAAATACCAAAATCCATATTGGAACATGAAGGGTCAGCCCATTCCCTCCTACCTCTATAAATAAGAGCAATGATAATTGTAGAGGGGTTGTTTAATTCTCATTATAATTTTAATGGAAAGAAAAAGAGAAATAACTTTATGTTTGTTCTTCCAATGAGGAACACAAGGGAAATTCTTGAACTCTATATTTAGCATTTTATTTGTGGATGTGTATTTTTATTATGTTAATACATATCTCTCAATTTAAATAATACTTTTTTATTCTCAAACAAGTACTTTACTTTCTAGGATTACTTTTTGTCATGTATAAGATGAAATCTACATTTTCTCATTGATGTGTGACCCTTCATCTTCCTTCCTTTTATTTTTATTTTTAATTAAAAATAATAAAACTCAATACTCCATTCAACTTATAAATATTATCAATATATTTATTTTAGTTTTTCCTATTTTCAATAAATGGATCCTCCCCTCTGAATAGAGGAGAGACTTTTAGTCTCCTTCACTATTGTGAAATATGGGATTTATTAAAGTGTCAAATTTCATCAACAATGCCAAAAAATCTTAAAACCTGTAATATCCCCAACCAATAGGGACTGTAGAAAGACAAAAGCTCTGATACCACTATAATATCCCCAACCAATAGGGACTGTAGAAAGACAAAAGCTCTGATACCACTATAATATCCCATGTTTCCCTTGAAATCTGAAACTGAATATTATTGAATTGCTTATCTTGATTCATGAAAAATATCTCCAAATAGATAAATAAATCACAGTATAATCTCTTATTTATTCACTCAGATGATTACAATAGATGTCCTCTGTCATGCATATAAAAGAATATTCAAATACGATCTTAATAACCTGAGTATTTTGCAAACTAGGAATAAAACTTGAATCTGGTACATCTCAGTCTATTGTGTCAAAAACATAGTCGCCGACATCGGTTATACTACCGCCGTCGATTTCCTAGTGTCGTTATCCTGCTGACATCAGTGAGAGGGTCGATCGATGTCGATCGCTGTCAGTCTCTGCCTGCCAATGTCGATCTCTACGCTTTCCATTGATGCATACGGATTTGCACAGATCTGTACAGACTTCGTACAGCCGCCAATATAGCACAACCTATTTGTTGGACCCCTGATCTCAAGATATATGGCTCTAATATAGAAGATCTTTATCTGTGTAATATCCAAATCAAAACCCTGAATCAAAAACCTAATAAAATAAATCCCTATAAATACCTGTGATAACTTCTGTATGAAGTTATCTCTCAATTTGGCAATAGATCAGCTAATATCTCACAGCCTCTGAATCATAGACAATGAAGAGTGGACGTTCTCCAATGCAAATGGAATCCTAGAACCCTTGGCGCAGTCTTCTCAAAAGAATTCTTAGCAAAAATCAATAATCATAATCTCATAATCAATTCCCTCCCATGAGTAACCCTTATACCCTCAAAAAGGTGTGCTTGCCCTAATTAGGGTTTCTTAAATTAGAATTAGGGTTTCTTAAATTAGATTTAGGGTTTCTTAATTAAAATTAGACCAAATAATTAATATTTGATTAAATCAATCAAATATTAATATCTCCCTTAATACATGTCAGATCCTCAAACTGTCTGAAGCTGGTGAATCAAGGAGTGATTTTGCACATGACCATACCATAACAGGGATGCTCCATTGAGTGCCAAAAATCCCTATATAATAAGAGCTCAGGTAAACGTGTTTGAAAGAGCCTGAACAAAAGCCAACTAGACAAATTTTGCTAATCGAAGCCAAGACAAGCTCCTCCATGACCCTCTATCCACCCTATCAGCCTACGAGGGTCGCATTATAGGCTAACCATCAACTCTGAACTTGTCAACTAAAAAGGGGACATGACAATCTGCCCTTCCTGAAATTGCTTGCCCTCAAGCAATCACTGGATGATAAATCAATCAATCCACCTGGATCCCAAATGTAGTCATGATCTACACCGTTGTCAATCAACGCAAACTCCATGCCATGTCTATCACAACTCTCATCCAATGGCATCACCTCATCCCAAGTACCAAGATAAAGATCCCAACATCCAATCCATAAATAGAAATCAACTGGCAACACAATTAAACTCCTCACCTGAATAATATCTGAATCTAAAATGTGAATGTTAGACATACTCATATTATCATCCACATGTGACCCAACTATAACAGAAAGCAGAGTCCCTACCACATGTGCTAACTCCTGGACTGAACTCACCTTAAGACAAAGCTCATCCACCTATCTCTCCTGTGTTGGTACCAATGTGCACTCGGCAGCGCACTCTCCCATATCATGTGGTATGAGTCTCTCCATCCGATGAAAAAACATATTCTTGATGTTGCTGCCTCGTATTGCCTTAAGAATATGTGTCTTCCCACCAACATCAAAATGAACCTCCATCTCCTTGAGATGAAGAGTGACTTCTTCAAGGGAATGAAGCCACTTCATACCCAAGACTAAGTCTATATCCCCCATGTTCACCACATAATAATCAGCGTTGAACTCATAGTTGCTCAAGCGCAATGGGAGGTCTCTAATCATTCACTCACACCTAAGAGTGTGACCATTAACTAACTTAACTCTAATGCCCTCAAAATCCTTGGTAGTGATACCACACTTCTCCACAAATCTAGCATCTATAAAATTATGTGTGGCTTCTGTATCAAGAAGGGTGATGACCTTCTGTCCTGCCAAAACTCCATGGAGTCTGAATGAATCATCCAACTAAATGCTAGATAGGCATGCCTCCTATATGTGAAGCTCTAAATCTGCCTCTGCCTTAGGCTCTGAAGCCTCTGCCTCCTCAGAACTATCCTACTATTCAGAATCATCTGATTCTAAATCCTCATAATACACCCACATCACACAATTTGCCTTGCCCTTAGGCCTCAAAGGACAATCGTGATTGGCATCATAGGGACCTTTGCAGTAGAAGCAAAGATTTTTCCTACATAGATCATTAAGAGCCTCTTGATCCAAAGGTGGTGCTGCTGGGTTGGACTTTGAATCATTCTTAACACCTGATTTTTCTTTGTTGAAATCTAATCCCTCTCTATCTCCGTTGGAGCACTTATGGTCCATGGGTGAAGAAGTACCTCTAGAGTTAAATTTATTAGATGGGGCTACCATATCCATACTACGTGCCTTTTTCATAGCTACCTGTAATGAAGGAGGATCAAAGCCTTTGATCCAACCTCTCAATGGTTCTATCAATCCCTCCATGAAGAGAACTTCCAATCTATGCTCTGAAATGTCAGGAACCATAACTGATAACTTCTGAAAGTCACCAATGTAAGACTCTAGACTGCCACTCTGGCACAACTGTGCCAACTCTCAAAAATAGGATTCTATATCCCTCCTATCAAAATTCTCCATGAGTCTATCCACAAACTCTTGATAAGATGTGATCTGATCATGATGGAGTGTCACCATCCCGTGGTGCCACCAATCATGAGCTACACCCTTAAGATGTAGTGTTGCATATCTGATAGCATCTCCCTCAGCGATTAGACGCAATGTGAGAAATTTGTCTAGCTTATTAATCCAGGCCTGTGTTGTGACCTTGCCACTACCGTCAAACATTGCTAGTGTGAGCCTGTTCGTAGCATGCTTCAGATCATTATTTTGGTGTCTAGGTCTCCTATCTTGTCTAACCAATCTGTAGTGCTCTCTCCTCTGATTAACAAAATGATCAAAGGACATCTCCCGAACCTGAGGAGCTAATAAGTCCCACTCATCATTTGCAACCATGAGAACATCTGCAAATAGGGAATCTTCTGCCTCCTCCTCTGCTGGAACCTCTGGTTCCTCTTGAACAAACGTAGGACATGTAGGTCTATCAGCTATTCTGGAGTGGGCCTGCTGGGGTCTCTAATTAACAGTAGCACTCCTATTATCTCCTTGTTCCCCATTCTGTCTATCAGGTGGGTTCATCCTCCTTACCATAGTAGTAAGTGCCTGTAGTGCCTGTGTCATCTCACGATAGACTTTTCTGGTACCCTGATCATCATTATGTCGGTGGCCCCTAGGTGGGATACCCTCACATCTGTCACTCATGATAATCAGCCATTATTTTAACACCTGGGTACCTTCAAGCAAGGCTCTACTTCATGTGTTATACCTATGTGGTCCTAACTCTTGTGGCTACATAAGATTGTCAAACCTCAGGATGGCAGGATTTAGCTCTGATACCACTATAATATCCCCAACCAATAGGGACTATAGAAAGACAAAACCTTTGATACCACTATAATATCCCCTATTTCCCTTGAAATCTAAAACTAAATATTATTGAATTGTTTATCTTGATTCATGCAAAATATCTCCAAATAGATAAATAAATCATAGTATAATCTCTTATTTATTCGCTCAGATGATTACAATAGATGCCCTCTGTCATGCATATAAAAGAATATTCAAATATAGTCTTAATAACCTAAGTATTCCACAAACTAGGAATAAAACCTGAATCTAGTATGTCTCGATTTGCTATGTCAAAAACACAGTCGTCGATGTCGGTTATACTACCACCATCAGTTTCCTGGTGTCGTTATCCTACCGACATCGGTGAGAGGGTTGGTCGATGTCAGTCATTTTCGGTCTCTGCCTGCCGACGTCAGTCTCTACACTTTTTGTTGATGCATATGGATTTGCACGGATCTGTATGGACTTCGTACGGCTGCCAATATAGCACAACCTATTTGTTGGACCCCTGATCTCAATATATATGGCTCTAATACAGAAGATCTTTATCTATGCAATATTTGAATCAAAACCCTGAATCAAAAACCTAATAAAATAAATCCCTGTAAATACCTGTGATAACTTTTATATGAAGCTATCTCTCAATTTGGCAATAGATCAGCTGATATCTCACAGCCTCTGAATCGCACACAATAAAGAGTGGACGTTCTCCAATGCAAATGGAATCCTGGAACCCTTGGCTCAGTCTTCTCAAAAGAATTCTTAGCAAAAATCAATAATCATAATCTCATAATCAATTCCCTCCCATGAGAAACCCTTATACCCTCAAAAAGGTGTGCTTGCCCTAGTTAGGGTTTCTTAAATTAGAATTAGGGTTTCTTAAATTAGATTTAGGGTTTCTTAATTAAAATTAGACCAAATAATTAATATTTGATTAAATCAATCAAATATTAATATCTCCCCTAATACATGTCAGATCCTCGAACCGTCTGAAGCTGGTGAATCAGGGAGTGATTCCGCACATGACCATACCATAACAGGGATGCTCCGCTGAGTGCCAAAAATCTCTATATAATAGGAGCTCAAGCAAACGTGTCTGAAAGAGCCTGAATGAAAGCCAACTGGACAAATTATGCTAATCAAAGCCAAGCCAAGCTCCTCCATGACCCTCTATCCACCCTATCAGCCTATGAGGGTCGCATTATAGGCTAACCATCAACTCTGAACATGTCAACTAAAAAGGGGACATGACAAAACCCTTCATTTGAGAAACACTAAAATCTATTCTAGACAAACTTTTAAAAAAAGGTAATAATCCTTCATTACTGTCATCTCCACCTATCTTTTAAGTATTAAATCAATAAATTTTATGGAAAAAACTAGAAATCCATAAATTATCCAAAGGCTCAAAAAATATATAATCAATTTTCCTAAAAAAAAAACCTTCTAAAATGGACGATTTCAGAAAAGATTTATGCACAGAGCCTTGAACTTCAAACCAAATACCACCCTTAAAAAATCATTTAAAAAATAATTAAAAAGATAAAAACATACATCAATGGCACTGCATTTCAGTGTGAAAATGATTCCAGAATATATGATTTCAAAAAATGAAAAATGCATTGTAAAACTCAACAATATATTTTGCTAAAAACAAAACCTATAAAAATACTTGGCATAGATAACTAACAACTTCAAATAAAAAACAATAACTAAAACCACATGTTTATGAAGTAGTTTATTTTTCAAAATTGAAATAAACCGAGCTTTCAAGTATTGAAAAAACTTACCCTATTAAAAAAACCACCCAAAAATCCAAAGATCAATGAATTCTCAATAATTGTATCTTATTATTTTGTTGAGAGAAAAAAAACCTTTTAAGATGGACAGCCTTAAAGAATAAATAAACTAATAATTCATGTATAATTTTCAAATGTCAAAGCCAAATAATTGTAAAAAAAATTAACATTAAAAAAAATAAAAAAACACATGGGTAAGTGTACAAAGTTGGGGGGAAAAAAGTGGCCTACTCATGGACATGATTTTTCTAAAATTTTAGAAATTTGAACTTTCATAGATAATTTGATATATCTACACTCCAAATTTGAAGATAGTGTAAAAAAATTAAATGTATCATTTCGAGTTTAGTTTCTAAAATATTAATTTTTTTAAAAAAATGGTTAAGTATAACTAAGTCAAACATCTAAATTTTGAATAAGAACTCCTATTTTTTTTAAAAACATAGTAGATAGACAGTCATGATGCACACCATTTTTTTAGCAGCATGTAATATTATTTGAAACCCTTTGGGAAAATTTATATAAAAGCTTCTAGCACGTCACCTATTTTTTTTTTTCAATGAATAATTTTTTTAATGAATTTTGCAAGTAAACAGATCCTAAAAACTAACAAAAAATGGATAGTCAACTGTGAGTCACACCTAACTACCTCAAAAATAAAAACACAATTTTTTTTTAATGTGTGTAGAATTATGCATACTACATCACCATATAATTTGTTTTTCACTTGGACCAATGAAATATAGATTACATGAACATGTATAGGCATGTATTTTTATGGCGTGTAGTGGCCTAAAAATGGCATAGTTAGAAATAAATATAGTTTGAAACATTAAATTAGTCCAAAAATTATAAGAATAATATTTTTGGAAATAAGAGACCATGCTTGTCATGATGGTATCAAGTTTTTGAATTTTAAAGTTGAAATTCTTAGTGTATTTGGCAATCAAAGTTGAAATTTATTGTTTATTTTCATACCTTTCAAAACTCAATTGTACATTAATAGT
Organism: Torreya grandis; assembly: GCA_037957365.1. Lineage (NCBI taxonomy): Eukaryota > Viridiplantae > Streptophyta > Pinopsida > Cupressales > Taxaceae > Torreya > Torreya grandis. The sequence goes on from JARHVA010000083.1 coordinate 3,055,300, forward strand.
CCAAGCCTTTGGCTTAGGAATCCAAGCCATTACCAAGCCAAAAGGAGTGGGAATTGAATTCAAATTCAAATACCATGATCACATTAATAACATCATTATGGTATTTAATAATGTGATCATGTTAATAATATGACCATGATATTTAATAACATGATTGTGTTATATATTCTCAACATCCTAAAACCTGAATAGGAGCCATTAGGCCTACTAGTATTAAGATCAACTATTGGTTTCAAATTAATATTGTTGTTTGGAACAAATTTTCTGATCAAGAATTGATAGTATTGAATGATACTTGGAGATGTATTAACCTATGATTCAATTTATTGTTCCTATGATCCCAATATGGTGTGTAACTAGGCTAATAGATCCCAAATTAACATTAGATGGACATATTTCCTTGGATGGATCTTGGTTGGCCCTAATTATGTAAAAAACTAAGCTAAATATTTGTTTTCTTATAATATGGTGTGTAATTAGAGACCCAATTGACATCATATGGACATAATTTCTTTCTTAGTGCTCATTTAACCTTGATTGTGTATTGGATTGAAGTAAATATTCAATTAGTTTAATATGGTGTCCTATCAAAGCCCTAATTGATATTATATTGAAGGAATTTCTTGCATAAGGACCAATTAATCTTAATTACATATTATACTAAATAAAATACTTGATTGGTTAAATATGATGTGCAATTAGGGGGAAATATTCACAATGGACAAATTAGATAGACACAATTCATTACATGGGGTGAAAAATGCCTTGATTGATATTCTAGGTGGAAATAATTAATTATATAGGACTTAGTTATCCTCAATTGTGTATGGTATTGAAAAAACTATCAAATGATTTAGCATGGTGTAATTAGATCCCCAAATGACATTAGATGGATGTAATTCCTTGTTTGGGGATTGAGTAGCCCCAACTACATATCATATTGAACCTAAATACTCAATTGGTTTAATATGGTGTGCAATCGGGGATAATGGATCCCAACTAGAACATTATATGGACAAAATTACTTTCATGGGGCTCAGTTGGCCCAATTATATATAATATAAAACTAAATACATGATTAGTTGGATATAGTTTACAATTGGGGACAATGAAGTTTTAATTGACAAAAGATGTATTCAATTACTTACATGAGCCTTGTTTGGCCATAATTGCATATTAAACTAAAATAAATACTTGGTTGATTCAATATTTTATGTATTTAGGACCAACAAATCCCCCTATTGATAGTAGAAGGATGAAAATTCTTACACAAGGCTTGTTTGGATAAATTTCATGGATCATATTAAACCAAATATTCTTTCAATTAAATTTGGTGCTTAATCAGAATCTTAATTGTTATTAAATATGGATGTAATTACTTAAAAAGGGTTCAATTGGTCATGATTTCATATCAGATTCATGATAACACTCAATTATTTAAATAAGGTGTACAATTAAGGCCTTAATTAAAATTATGTTGACACAATTCCTTGGGCAAGCCTCAATTGGCCCTAATTATGTATCATCTAGAATCAAATACTTGATTGGTTCAATATGGTATGCAATCAAGGCCAAGTAATCCCCAATTTATATTATATATGAATGTAATTCCTTATACATGGCTCCTTTACACTGAATTACATATCAAATTTAAAAAATACTAATTTTTTTAATATGTTGAGCATTTGGATCCCCAATTGATTTCATATGGATGAAAATCCTTACATTGAGGCTTAATATGCCCTTGGGATAAATTTAGCCCCAATTAACATCCTTTATATATAGTAAAAAATAGGTTCATAGGGATGAACTTGATTAAAATTGCATCAATCATTATCACAATTATATTTGTAGGCTCAATCGGTGATGATGTAGGGGATAAATGATCCCAAATTCACATTTTTTACTCACATATCTACATTCAAGGAGCTCAAATTTTCCCTAATCACTATCATGATTGTACCTTATATACCCTAGATCTTATACCCTAAGCCCTAATCCCTAAATTTCCTAATCCCTAAACTCTATTTACTATAAATATAAACTCTTTAAACCTTGAACCAATAATTTTAGCCAAAATTAACATGATTTAGACTAAGAATTAAGTTCACAGGGCTCAGTTTGGCTTAAATCACACAAATGATTACCCCATTTAAATAATTCACTCAATCTACATGATGACATCCATGGTATAATGACAACCCAAAAATGCATTCTATAGTCATAAATAGGTCTAAGTGATTCAAATTGTCCTCAATTATCTTTGTGATTGACCTTGTGTACCCTAAACCATGTATATGCCTTAAAACCTAGAAGTCCTAAACCATAAACCCTAAACACTATACCCTAAATTGTAAACCATTTACTTTCTAGGTATTTACCAATTTCAATTTAGTCCCAATTAACATCCTTTGTCATAAGAATCTAGTTTGAACACATGGCATATCTAGTGATTAGACATTAATATACATGTCCTTAAACTTAAACCCTATGCCCTAATCCCTAGTGATCCCTAAAGCATAAATTGTAAGCCCTATGCCCTAATACCCACTATATGCCATAAACATACATGCCTTACAATATAACTTATTTTATCATGAGATGTCATAAAATTCACTTATTAAACATATGGATAAAGCCTTTGGATTACCAATCTAGCTATGCATCTGTTCAGTAAATTGGGGATATGTTGAGCCCCTTCAATCTAATTAACCAAAGAGGAGGAGATCTAGTTGATTATTTTAATTGAGGAGGCATTTGAGCCCAATTTGAACCCCTTCAATAACAAGATATGATTTAGGGAAAGATCAAAAGATCGATCTTCTATCATGAATTGATCCAATTAGTTAATTTGTGAAATTTCTTACATGATCTAGGCAAAATTTAGCCCCTAAACCAAATTTATGGCTCAATTTATTGTATAACATGTATGTAACATGTACATGGCATAATTGACCCTACTTTTATCAAAAATGCAAACATGAAGGTAATCAAGTCATAAATAGGTGTCCCAAGCAGCATAAATGTTCTTCAATTACCTTAGTGATTAGACCCTATATCTGATATCTTAAACCTTAAATTACCCTATACCATTTAACTTTAACCCCAAACCCTATACCATTTACATTAAACCCTAAGCCATAAGCCCTAAACCCTAAACCCTTTAAATTATAGACCCTAAACCCTAAACCAATAAATTTAGCCCTAATTAACATCCTTTGGCCCCAATGAACTTGGTTAAAATTGCATCACTCACTACCATAATTAACTTTGTAGGCTCAATCTATGATGATGTGGGGGATAATTGATCCCAAATTTACATTCTGTAATCATAGATATAGGTTTGAGGATCCCAAATTTTCTCTAAGTACCTATACGATTGTATAAATATACCCTAAAACCTAGCCCTAAGCCCTAATCCTTAAAGTTCTTAATCCCTAAACTCTAAACCACAAATATAAACTCTTTAAACCTTGAAAAATCATTTTATCCCAAATTAACATCATTTCTAGACTAAGAATTAAGTTCATAACGCTCAATTTGGCCTAAATAACATGATTGATTACCCTATTTAACTAATTCACTCAATCTACATGATAACATCTAGGGTATAATGATAACCCAAAAACACATTTTATTATTAATGACTTATTATTATTTTTAGGGGCTTTGATGTGCTAAGAGCTTCTTTCTCCAAGTATTAGGAGAAGAAAAAAATGACTTAAGAAGTAATACCATGGTATTTAATGCACTTTGGGGAACATATTGGCTGGCCACTTAACAAATTAAAACCCCAAGTGATATGGCATTTAATGCACTTTGGGAAATATGCTTGAAAACATTTTTGTGCCATATATGTAATAAAAGCATGCTACCTACTATTTTATTAAATGCACACATCATTTCAATTTATGGGGAGCCATTTCCCTTCCATCACAATGTCAATTCAAAACTGTGGGATTTTATTTAGGGAGAGATGTGAGTATCCATAAATTCAAGCCATTCTAGGGGAAAGGTCCCAGTAGATGTGCACCTTTAATTTAGACCTTAATTGTAATCCCTAATCCCTAAAACATAAATTGTAATCCCTAATACATAAACCCTGTGTACTAATTTCTTAATCCCCAATTCATAATCCTTTATCTATATTAAGTATAATGTGATCATGTTATTTAATAATAGGATCACGTTATTATTAACATAGGCAAAACTTGGTCTTCATTGCTAATTACCAACCCCAAAGCTTATATCAACAATAACGTGATCATGTTATATAATAACACAATCATGTTATTATCAATATGAACTTTTTGATGGGTTGGATGGGTTAGGACCTTATAGAAAACATAACGTGATCATGTTATGTAATAGCATGATCACATTATATAATGTGATCATGTTATATAACATGATCATGTGATTATTATTTTAGTGATAAGCTCATTTATCAATGACTATGTTTAGCCTAATTTGAGACTTTTATCCCCACAAACATTCTCTATATTCTTTTGTGAGATCTGCATACCTGTATACTTGACCCCACCTTTGAAAAGTTGTTAATTGTCCCTTCTAATGGGTTCTAGATCACGTTCAAAGAGGAAGAGGAAGTTTTTAAAGATTAAAACACCAAAGGAATTAGAATATTTCAAAGAGAAACACAATATACTATTGCAAAAGTATTGTGGTAAACAAGGTACAAACCCTAATCTTGATGAACCAAAGACCATAGATAATGAGCCAATTGATGATAATGAATTAAGCAATGATGAAATGATTATAATCAATTGAATAATGTTGAAATTAACCATAATTAAATGAATAATAATGAAATTGACCATAATGAAATGAATAATAATGAGATTGAAAATAATGAATTAGTTAATGTTGGAAGTTCACATTCAAATTTTCAAGTTTTTGATTTTGTTGATGATGAGTCTATGTATGATGCTTCACCCCCCATGAATAAATAAAATTTGATGGAAATAAATAATGATGAAATTAACCATCAAGAAAATTTCGTGGAAACATATAATGAAAAAATTAATAATGAAGAATTTAATGTCATCTCACCTCTAAATAATGAAATTAATAATGGTTTTAAAATATCCTCTCAACAAATTCCACTATTAACAACACCTCAAGAATTGTGCATAGAAAAGACAAGTACTTAATTGAAGTTGATGAAAATATTTTAAAACCAATGCATAACAAAATGTCTAATCACCATTCAATAAGACTATCTCAACAAATTTGGGATAATTTCTTTCACAATTTGGAGTATGATAGTCAAATATGTCAATTATTTATTTCATTGATAAAATTGATTAAGATGAAACCTATAATATACATATTAGGACTAAGAAAATCTAACATGGATGATGAAAATGATGAAATTATTGAAAATCTACATGATGCATATCATACCGTAGGCCTGAGATCATGAAACAAAGATTATAATGTTGCTCAACATATATTTACAACTTGTGTAGTAAGTGCTGAAACAATGAAAAAATAACTGATTTCAAAAACAAGATGAACACTTGATATAAATAGAAAAACATTAATGAAATCAATTTAAAGACGTGAAAGACTTAATGAACCTAATACCAATGAGCTCTAGGCATTCTCTAGTAGACTTCCATGAAAGGACAAGGCTATAGTTGATACTCTCAAAAAGTTACTCGCTTTTGGAAAGACAATACAAGAGTTTCACCCAATGCAAGATACGCTGTGAAAAAAAGAGTTGGTTCTCATAACCATGAACCGCATCCAAAACATTTATTAGATATGACTCAAACATAATTGTACTCTAAATTTTTAGAAAAACATCCACAAATTTCTATTTGTCAAAGATATTTTAATATGGCAAAACCTTTTTATGTTAAAATAAATCACACATGCACCACTTGTTATTGTAGGCAACATGTTGAATTTTCAATGCACTATGATATTTTTCACCATATTCGTTGTACTTTACATATTAACATTTTTCATAAGTGTGGCATTGAATTACCACCAAAATTATCTAGGGAATGTATTCTAACTATCTTTTGCAAAAGACCGGATGGGCAATTATTTTACAATAAATCATGTTTAAATGGAAATTGCAACATTTGTGGTGGATTGCCAAATTTAAAAAAAGTATCCATGAAGAGATTGTAAGTGCAATTGGATAGGAATTATTTGGTTTAAGAAAATGAAAATTAATGACTTATCAAGTAAAATATGACAAAGAATCTAAAATGTGTGAATTTTTTACAAAAAAAATACCAGTTTTAAAAATTTTGGTCAAATTTAGGGAGAAGATTGTTTATGACTATGTAAGGCATACACATAGGGATAGATGATTGGATGAACATTTCAAGATATACAAGGATACATTCCCACTTGGTTCTATTGTTTTAGTAGTTTATTTTTCAAATAATTACACATTCAAACCCCAAATGGAAGTTTGATCATAATATTACACTCATCACAAGTTACCATATTCATGCATATAGCATTCATACATGCACCTGATAGTACAAAGTAATAATGTAAAATATTAAGGGAGTACCATTTTTGAACCTGTCACTACAACTTGTCTAACGGATTGATCTCAAAGTTTCCACTTGAGTTCTCTGAAGTGTGATTAGAAGGCTTAAGAAGGTACATGAGGGATTTGATGGTTCATGGAAATGACTTATAGGTTTTGTTTTATGCATGTTTAAACTTAGGCTTAAAAATTATATTTTTATTGTATTGGGAAGGGTGTTCTTGAGGCTAAAATGGGTGGTGGGTTTATCGATCGGGCCTGATGGGGGGCCAAGAACCTGTCCTAGATGTTATTTATCTTTTTAAACATGTTGGAAGTGTCATTTTTCATTCAAGAAGCATTAGAACTAGAAATTTATAACCACAACTTGAACTTTGACAACATTTGTTGTTAGTATTTATGCTCTCCAGAATGGTAGTGAAAATGCACTTCCAAGTGGATTCAAATATTGTGGTAGTGTGATAACATGTAATTTGCCTATCTAGACACGATCAAAGTGATAGATTCATAGTTGGAGGTCTTAGAGGTAAAAATACCAATTAGAGCTTGAGAAGTTGCTTATTCACTAACAAAAACTTGCATTTTTGGACCCATCACTGCAACTTATCTAACAGATTGATCTCAAATCTTCCACCCAAGTGATATGGGGTGAAATTAGAGGGCTTAAGGAAGTACATGAGGGATTTGATAGTATGGAAATGACTTACAATTTTCATTTTATGCATATTTGAACTCGGGCCAGAAATTTGAATTTTTCTTGTACTAAGAAGCATGTTCTTGAGGCCAGAATGGGTGGTGGGTTTGTATAGATGGTCACCTATTTTTTGGATTATTGAGGAGAGAGGATGGAAATTTTCATGGGTCTAAGATGTGTTAGAATATGCTTACAAGGATATATATCAGATTTTAAGGATTATGGATATGTTTATCAACCACCCTACACTCATCATGGGCTAGGTGTATGAGCACATGACCCCTTACCAATGAGGGTTAGAGATTGGGATAGTGGGGGCCATCAGGGCTTCTAGTTAGATAGGTATGCCACCATTTAGAGACTTTCCATGAGTGGTGGACACACTGACAATGATATATTTGGTAGCTCTACTATATTAGGGTATTTTAAGATAGTTTTTGAATGAGGTGGACACTCTACTACCATCATGGGAAAAATTGGGAGAGTGCTAATTGGAGGAGTACATTTAGAAAAATATCTTGTGTAAGTTACAATTATGGTAGGATTCCAACATTAAGTACAACCACCACCATAATATGTAGATACTTAGATGTAGAAACAAGCATAGGATAGAGGGTGAGGAGATGAAGTTTAAGGAAACAAGGGCAAGCATACACTTTTTAGAGAGGAACCAATAAGATAAGAGGAGAATGCTAAGATGAGGTCCAATTATGAATTATACCTAGACTAAAATGAAGTTACCCAACTATAGCAGTGAGTTGGTTTAGTTTTAGTTACTTTCTATGTTACTTCGTAATTTATTACTCGATTATTATTTATTTATGTGACTGGAGATCTAATGTCTTCTCTTATTGTATGGTCTTAGATTGAATCACTTAGTGGTGGAGCATGATCAAATAAACTTTGATTAGGATTTTTTAGGTGAGGATTATTTGAGCCTCGATAATATTTTGGTGGATGCGGTTCTCCATGTGTGAATAATCAAGCATACATATGTTTTTCTCCCTACTCACCATACATATGTGGAGTTCCCTCATAATAAGAGAGAGATAGTTGGCCTAGAGGAAAATGTGGTTGTTTTAGAGTCTCAGGTGAAGACTCTCAACGATATTATTAGGGCTAGGGAAGGTTAGGCTCCATCTAGCCAAAAAATAGTGGGAAGTACATCACCCATGTAGGTATAATCAAGAGACACAAAACTAAATAAATTGTATCCCACATCACTCATCACCATTTGGAAATTATCATAAGAGTAGGAGTAGGATCCCTAGGCACAACCTCTAGATGGGGACAACTACCTCCAATAGGACCTTAGGGTCACACCATTATATCTATTTTATGGAATAGGATAAAATCATTTCATGAGTGTGATTATGAACATAATGTTCAACAAAAGAGAGATACCAATATATTACATGGAATATCATCCACTAGGGGAGCTCATGACAATGGTGAAACACATCAAAGTTTGGGTGGATTTTTTTGCAAACTAAATAAAGTGAAAAGGGTCTTAAATTCAATGGATGAATCTTTGTTGGGGAAGCTAACGCTTGGATAATAAGTATGAAAAGGTGCTTTGGGATAAGATATTTTTCAATAAATAGTATGGACATGTTATCTATTTTATAAATTTTAGATGAAGTAGCCTTGTGTTGGGACTATCAAGAAATAATTGTGAATTTAGATATGCCCATAGTCACTTGGGTGTCGTTCAAGGAAAGACAACACTACTTGTTGGATATCTATTTAAATGATCTAGAGTAAATGCATTCCATAACCTCTATAAAAATGCCAATACTAAAAAGGAATATAATGCGTGTTTTTTTAACCTTGCTTTAGTACATGGGATATATGTAAACAACTTATTTTTGCATACAAGTTATGTTATTTTTTCATTAATTCTTGAGAAGAGAAGTTACAAATTAGATTCAAAGAAAAAAACATATATGTAAACAACTTCAGTCATAACAAATGCAAACAACAAAACATATATGTAAACAATTTTTATCTTTGTATAGGTAAATGGTGTCATCCTAATAGAGGTAGATGCAATCATGGATGGCCTAACAACTGGATCTGAATATGAAAACAATGGTTGCAACAAATCGAATGTTATAAATGTTAGTTGTGATGATGAAGGAACCGTCACCTCCTGCAACATAAAAAATGACATGTATATTATATTAATTTTTTATGTAAATTAATTATCTTAGAAATTAAATTTGTAAATATAACTTAAATTTAACATGACATTTATATAAAATATACATGTATTTATGTGGTGACTGATGTCTGCATGCCAATGTGCATACCAAAAACTCATCACTCATAATAATATGATCTAATCCATCTGAACCACTAACACCATCATCATCAAAATGTTCCATGCACATAGCTCCACATGAACTGTAAGGGTGGGGTCAGGGTTGGGTAGCTTGTGGCGTATCTATAGCATCACTTTGTGAAAGCTTACTCATATGTTGAATGAGTGTTTCGATGAGTGAACTAAGAGCATGAAGAGTGTCTATCTCTATGACCTGCTAACCATGAAGGGGATCTCAGGATCAAGAGGCTTTTGAATATGAATCTATGCAGGTCTATTAGGTGCATGATGTGTACCTGGTCGATCCTAAGCAAAGCCTTTTCCTTGACCCTAAAACTTACTAAAATCAAAATAATTAGGAATCCGATTGAGGACAAACTCATAGTAGAGTTTTCTCAAAAAATATAATGGGACCTCATAGTTGTTACTTGGTGGATAGTCAAAGACCATCCACCATCGATCTCAAAAATTGGCCATGATTAAGTTATGTACATAGTGATGGATAGGAAAATGTTTAGAGATTGCGAGAAAAGGGGCATTGATGGTTGGGTCGACGAATAGGGTGAAAATGTCAACTTTTGAAATATCCAAATTCTTGACCTACAGGGTTGATAACTTATTAGCATAATATGCCCTACAAGTATCCCTATATGAGGTCCATCAATCAATTTGACCTAGTAAGGTTTGTAGGGAATTGGCTAGCTAGATGTGGTGGGGGTTGGTCAAACTGGGATCCCTCATTCTATCAATTAAGTCTTCAATTTCAAGTTTATTTCCCACAATGTTATCAATCAAAACCTCTTGACTGCCAGGGGGTTTTGGGGAACTGTAGGAGGGTTAAGTGGAGGGATAGGAGGAACAATAGGGTTTTGTGGAGGCTTAAGAGGAGAATCAACCAGAGGGTTTTGTAGAGGGTTAGCAAGATGGGTTGTAATAAAAAAATTACAATTAAAAATATGGGTTAAAGAATGAAAATTATGAAAAATTAGGGTTAAATAAGGAATATTTTGATCACTTACCTCTCCTACGTAGCATTATCATCGATTAGCAAGTTTGTGGGGTGAATATGGTAGCTTCCTAGCACTCTTTGGAGTCTTTTGAGCAAAATGCGATCACAAAACAAGGGTAGAGCTAGAAAATGTGAATACAAAATGAATAATTTTACGTTCGGGTTTCCCTTTTTATTTTTTTTGCACATAGGGAATGCGATCATGTTATTAATGTGATCACATTATTATTATGTCAATAACGTGATCACATTAATAACGTGATTGCATTATTGTTTAATATAATGTAATCATGATATTACATAACGTGATAGCATTATGGCTCAACAATCCTGAGCCTAGATTTAAGTAACACGATCATGTTAATTAAATAACGTGATCATGTTATTAATTAACGCGATCACATAATAGGTAATATCCATAGAATTATCCCTCAACTTCATGCACTTTCCCACATACATTGAACTTTGAAAATAATTAAAATTGTGGAATATTGATTTGGCAAAAGTTTTAATAAAAGCACACATGCATTTTTAAAAATGCAAATAATTTATTTCCAAGCCATTAAAGTGTCAAGGAATGATCCTTGACCTTATCAAAGACCATTATGATAGGATCATATTAATTCATGGTATAGTCTTATCAATATAAACTGTGCTAAAAAGGAAAATCACTATTTACGGTTACTCTTTCAAAATACATTAGTTGACATTGTATAAACAAAACTTTGTATCAATGGGAAAATATTTCCATAATCAAATATTTCAAGAAATGACATAGTGCAAATCATAACATCTAATTTTGTCGAAAAAAAAAATTCAAAAAACAATAGAGAAAAAGTAAACTACGACATCTAACCTTGCCAAAAAAACATTTACAAAAGCACATCTAAAACAAGTAATAGCACTTTTACACAAACAAAAATGACTCCAAATCAAAAACATCAACTAAAACTTGAGAAAAGAAATCTTAAATAAATTTTAAAAAAAAACTTTTAGTGAACTTTGCCAAACGATTGAGAATCCATATTAATATTTCTTTGGCAAAAGCTTTGAGAGAGGTACAAAGGAATTCAAAACAATTTAGATAAGCTCTCTTGAAGCCTTCAAAGTGTCTAATCCTAACACGATGACCTAGTATTAATTTGTGACATGGTCTCATTAATGAGAATAAGCATCGTAATATCATTTAAGGATTATATATATATATATATATATATTTATTTATTTATTTATTTGTGCTCAAACATAATAGTTTAAAGATGAGAGGAAAAGAAGTATTAGACCTAGATGAGTATATTAGGCAACCAAAACATTACGAAGAATGGACGGACGTGAATTGGTTGAAATGCTTGTAATTTATGCAACCCACCATACGTAACCCCGCCCCCACCCAACCAACCAACCAACCACACCCACTTCAACTAAGAGCTTTGTTTACAAAAGCGTTAGCGACAATTTCCGAACACGAGGATATGATAAGACAAGCAAACGTATGTTGTTAAATCTCAATCGTCATATTTTTTATATTTAATTATATTTCAATGTTTGTTAGGTATTAGAGGAGCTTAACAACTTTGATTGTGCATCTTTGCACGAGTGAAAGAACTTGTCCACTCTTTACATTTGTCACCGAAATTTATATTTTTTAATATTCATTTACTTATTTAATTTAGATTTTATGTTTTTGTTTTAAATTTTAATAGAATGATGAGTCCCTCTTAGACAATTAAAATTGTCTTTTTAATTATATGGTGTTTTTTGAATTTTGTTTTCAATTTCAGTAGAATGGGGATTCTAGTTTGTTCAAACGTGTATTTTTTTTAAATAAGTAAAAATCTTTATTTAATTGAAGGGAATGAAGTATGATTGAGTGAGATTGCTTATAAAGAATTTATTAATTTTTTTTTTTTTAAAATATTAAAATATAAAATAAAATTGAGTGTAAATTTTTATTTATTTATTTGAAAGAGTAAACGTACTATTGATTGGGGTGAGGATCAGTGTGGACATAAAATGAGAGAACTAAATCTTATAAATATAAACATTAAAAAATATTAAAAAATAATAATAATATTAATTGATTGTATAAACAATACCAACATGATGTATTAGCCAACACCATCATCGATTCAAACCATCTAAATAACATTGCAAAGTATCAAAAGAACACAACATCAAGGAATTTTAAATGGATCCCTAAAAATATTTTTGAAACCGAAGCTATGAACCAAACAAGCGAGGGTTTTGATTACTCGTCCCAGAACCAAGAGAGAGGGTTTGAAACAATGGTGCAACAACTAAGAGATGGAAGGATCTCACAACCATACCAGATCACAATGCGAAGGTTTTACGCATCCCACAACTGTAACATGCACAACAAGAGGGTTTGAAGGATCCCACAACCGTAACAAATCAAACTTCAAGACAATCCTCCACAATTTTTTTGTCTCCTCAAGATATCTGCACATCCTCTGCACGACTACAACACAACTAGTGGGCATGCACACCCATTCTGCTAACAATAACTTGAACTTAAAGAACAAGCTCGTTCCCCAAAAACTTTAATACATTTGATTAATTAGATGAGGATTGATGTGATTACACATTATATTGATTTCCATGAAATTTTAGTTATAACATCAGGGAAGTCCCATCACATGATGTAATATCAATCACCCTTGACATTGATGGCTATTCTCTAGGGCCCATAAATGTCTACACGCCTAATGATGGCCTAGAAAGAGCATTGTTATGGTGATGATTGGTTGATGCCTTTCTTTTTTCTGACTGGCTCATATGTGGTCACTCTAATATGGTTGAGTCCCTCAAAGATAAATAGGACGCTTTCTGGATCTATGAGTGTGTTGGAAAATGTGAATCTTTGTTTTATTTTAAAATCCATTGGGGGGGTTCTAACCCTCTATTTTAATGGCAAGCATTAAGCATAAACCCTTGGTTTATGTGTTTAATTTATAGATTGGATTTCATCACGTTCTCAAAAATCTTGACTGTGTTATGCTCGTCAAGCTACACATGTTCACTTTTCACATTTCCTGTGGGCAAAGTGTTACTATCCATCTAGAGTTCATTCTCTCCAACCATAGTCCCATTATTTTCAGCTAGAGTGCAGAGGTGGCTTGCACAAAAATCCCTCATACTTAATTTTTCATGGACACATCACTTCCAATTATGAGGGTGTTATCTAACTAATTGTTGCCACATTTGCCTCATGTTACTAGCTAGACTAAGTGATGGAATGATTCAATCAATCACAATGCTTTCTTTCTCATGTACTATAGAAAGCAAGTGGAAAGGGCTTGAAAACAAATTGATTGTGCCTTGGTCAAAGAATTTCAATGGGTTACTTCATAGCTTGAGAAAATTTCATTATATTCCCAATTGTAGACTACAATAACTAAGGTCAAACACAAGCCTAAACTTGTAGAATGCCACGTAATCAAAGGCATTCACATATGAGCTCGTTTACATTGGCTTAAAGTTACCAGTTGTGCCTCCAAATATGTTTTTAAATATTTATGAGAAAAGCAAGTCAAATATCGTATCAAATCCTCAAAACTACCCATGGTCGATTCAATCATCTTCTTGAAATTTCATTGTCCTTTTTGGACCACTGTAAATTGGTGCTTTATGCCCAAGAAGATATAGTGGACTCGGCTCAAGCTTTGCAATAATGTTTGGATCTAGGAAGCTAAACCCTTTGGCTTAATGATTTTTTGATACTTTTTTCACTCTCAATGAGCTTTTTATGGTGGCACAAAACTTGGCCATTGACAAAGCATCAAGAGTGGATGGTTTCCTTTGTGGGTTTTACAAATACATATGGTGTTTCTTTAGACCAAACTTACTTTAGGTTTACCGTGAATCTCTAAGCAATAAACCTTCAAAGAAAATTATAAACAAAGCAAACATTAATTTAATCCCTATAACATGAGACCCAAATTCATTACTAGTTGGAGAAGCATTGCCTTGTTGAATGTCTCTAGAATATCTTAACTAAGTCTTTGGTGATCCACCTACTACACATCCTTCATATAATTATCAAACCAAACCAAACATGTTTGATCAAATGTAACTACATCCTAGATAATATAATTATAGTTTAGAAAGGTATGGAATGGGAATGTGCCTCAAGGAAACAAACTCAGTTTTTAAAACATTTTTTTTTAAAGTCTTATGACCACATCGAATGGTCCTTTATCATTGCCATGTTAAATGCTTTATGATTTGGATATTTCTTTCTCTCGACTATGCAAACTCTCTTCTCTAATGCCTCAACTTATTTGACCATTGATGGCCACAAGTCTGAGAGCTTTGGTCTCTTCTTTTGTATTTGACAAGGGTGTTCATTTGTTAGCATGTTTTATTATTTAGGAGCCAAAAATTTTAGCTACCTTCTTTCCCATAGAGTTGAACAAAGGCTTATCACAAGCATTATGCTTCTTGATAAGAAGAGATAGCTTATTAATAGACACTTTTTAGATGAATATTTCCTTACTCTTATAGAGAATGAGGCTTCTTTTAAACTTTGATGTTATTATCAAAGCTTTGGGGTTTGATCTATAATAGACCAAAACTCAATGCTTTCTATAGAACATGATGCCTATACCATATTGCCTTAAGGAATTCTAATGTAAATGGATCAAAATATGGGAAAAATTCGAAAAAAAAAAGACATTCCATTTACCTTTGATAACTCCCCATCTGAGTTGTGGCAATATGTGATAGAGAGAGTTGAGAAGAATATTACCTATTATATCAATAAGCCTATGAGTCCCTTATCCAAGGTTGTTATACCAAACTATGCGTCATTTATCCTTGACTCTAATAAAGATAAATAGTTTGTGGAGTCTGCATTATTATCTTCAAATGTGGATTGTCCGTCTCAACCATATATGGAAGTCTAAGTTAGATCCCAAGCTTGCCCATTTTCTTTGGTGTTTAGTCTACCAAGGTTTACCATTGGGGGAAATGCTCAAACATACTTGGGTGTCTCATCTCAAGTGCCATGAATGTTATAGACTCAAGACATTCAAAAAATTACTCTAGACTTATCCCTGAGCTCATGATGACTCAAAATGGATACACATTTTATCTCAACCTTTCCACCCATAACCCATCAACTAATGGATGGGTTTGTTTGATATTTTTCTTAGTGGCCAACATAAATGGAATTCATTTAGATTTTTTTCCAAAGCTATACTTTTTTTCATCTTTGGAAGTTTAGGAATGTTTCCACATTCAGTAATGAGGTCCACTCTCAATAATTTTCAAGTAATGATGAAGTTGGTATGATCTCTTTTTCTTATTTACAGATCCAAGCATACACTCAAAATGTAGGCTCTAGAATTTGATCATTTGTAGGATCTACTCAATCATTTAGGGAATACACCTTACACCATGATTAGGGTCACTCTATAGGTTTCTCCACCACTAACACCCAAATGATGGTGAGCTGCTCATATAGCCATTCCTCCTCCCCTCTTCTTTAATGGTGGGTGGGGAAGGAGTGTTCATCCATGTGGAAAAGGTTTTGATGATCCCTCTTATTGTTCCTCTCTAATGTAGTATGGTGAATAAAATGGTATCATAGGGCCTTCATCATCTAGATAGGGTATCATGGTGCCTTTAGATCCTAAAGATAGTACTATGGATAGTTAGGTTGCTTTGGATCCACCTTCGAGAGAGCCATCTTCTTGGGTTGTTCTACCTCCCAAGGATAATCCACCAGTATCTTCCTTTGATGCTACTGCATGTGCTTAATGTCCACACTTAGAAATGGGTTTTTATATGATGTTTTGAGACCCTTGTTGTATAGTTGATATTGGGCCATGAATACTAATTGATCACCTTTTTATTGAAACCATATATATACTTTATCTTCTTATATTTTGATTAATTGATATCTCGATGCATTTAAAAAAAAAAAGAGGAAATGTAATTTTGATGGGAAAACAATTGAAGTGGTTAGAAGCAATTGACTTTAACCTTTAGAGCATTGAACATAGTCCATATGAGAAACCTATGATAGATATATTATCACTTTTAAATGTTAGTATTAGAAGTTTATAATTATTTGATTAATATAAGGTAGGGGGATCATGGGGGGGTCTAAAACTCCTATAAGGTAAACAAATACATTTAATGGAATCCCATAACCCTTACATAAATGAGAAATAAAAATAAAAAACATCTAACAGGGACAAACCAAAACAAGCATCCTACTAGGAAGCTAATGAAAACTCATTTAGGACCAACCTAACATCAACAAGAAACCCAACCTAGTAGAACAAAAAACAAACACTACATTACAACATCAAACTATCCTACTAGTCTTTGCACTCCTCTTGGGTAGTATCTTTGGTGTTGTTATTACTTTTATTACCATTCACTACTACCTTTCTTTATCCACCTTATTTTTCATGTTTCCTCATATCCTTTTACTAGGCCCTTCCATTTTTATAGATTTTGGTAGATTCTTGGGAACTTCATCAAATCCATACACTTTACCCCACTTCTTTTTCTACACAGCCTCTTTGCACTTCCTCCAACTTTATTCTTGATGTTTTTTCAGCTTGTATTCCTCTTTGAGTCATGCATTGAGCTCAAGATTAATCATGCTCACTATTTTCTTCCAAAACTCATCTCTATTGACCATGCTAGTTCTAGTTGGGATAACTTCTCTAACAATTTTGATTTCATTCCTAATTTCTTTGATGCCCTTCACTAGATCCTTCAGTCTCAATTCCAAGTCCTTCATCTTTCCCCTCAAGTTCATATTGGGAACCTCCTTCCTAAATAGTCTCTCACCTTGCACAACCTCCTTCCTACCATTCTTCAAGTGGGATGTTGGGGTCCTTACCTCTCTTATAACCCAACCTTTAGCTACTTTTTTCATCCTATGAAATAGGGATTAAAGACTCTAAGTGATCACTTTTTAGATCTAAAATAGTTAATGCCTCCAAATTGGTATTTTCAAGGTCCTCCTCATCGGATATAATCATTCATATTTTGATACGAGGTGAACCCTTCACCTTATTGGTATGTAGGAATTGTCTGAACATCTTATATGACCATTGACTTCTCAACCACATCCACATATTAAGCCTTCTTGATAACCTTAGGGCCAACCTCTTCCTCACTAACCACCCTAAAATTCATCAAGAACTTGGCCTCCCTTACTAGTGGTAAGATGATCACCTAATGGATGATGACATATGAAATGTCATTTTGGTAGGCCTCCACCATGATTTTAAGGTACCTCAACAGGAAGAACAATAGAATAAGGGTGAAATTGTTAAATAGTTGAGAAGGAGGAAGTGGTGTGAGTGCAAAAACCTTTTATTCTCCTCAAGTTTTAGGTACATCATGACCTGTAAATATGCCTTCCCCTAGGGAAAAGGGAGACTTTCCCTCAAGAAGCTCCTTTTTACCTTCTTCACAAGTGCTTCATTTAGGTAAAAAATCTTGATCAACTTGAACTTGAAATGCTTGTCTTTGAAATATTTTATGCTTTTAGAGGACATACTCGTAGCCACTATAATACTCTCCTCAAAGACATTGACCATGACACCCCTCATCTTAACTACCCTATTTCTCCAGGCTCTAGAAAATTTGACCGATGGTTTAGAGTTGTGGCCAACAATTATTTCCATGTACACCTTGAGACCCCCCTTATGTAGTATTTGACAAACATGATTTTTTATAACATCTACTCATGAAATAGGCTCAATCATGTCTAGCTATCCCCCCCATTCTCTCAACTTTGCAAGTTCTAATGGAGATATCATAATGCAACACTCTTCTTAATTGAGAAACTATAATCTTTAGATTAAAATTGATTTATAATTCTAAATATGCCTTAATGATGGCCTTGAGTCACCCAAGTAATCTCTAATATAATTATAAATGCACCTTAATTATGAAAATTTCAAAAATTATCACTTAAAAAAATATAACTCCTCTTCATACTTTTTAATAACATAATACTAATTTTAATATAAATACTCCTAAAATTATTTTTCAACGTCGACTAAAAAAATTTAGAACTCCCTTCCATAAAACCACTTCCTAAGAATTTGTGTTTAATAATAAATTATAATAATTTGATTGGTTTAAGGCACCAAATCCACAACATCCCTTATAATAAATAAAATGTGTTTAAGGTGATGTGCTAGTGAGTTCCTAAAATATGTTTCTCAAGTTATTGCTCTTGGACATTGAAAATTCCTATGGTTTGAACTCTCGTGAAAATATTTTTAATGCTAATTATCTTTAACTCATCTTCATTATAATTTGTACTTAAAATTTTGTAAAAATATGTTTTACAAAAGTGAGGCAAGACATTTAATTAGTGTTTTTTTTATTAAAAAAAATTGGGGAATAGGTATTGTATATTATGTTATGTTGGATCCCTTTACGAAGTCATCAAAGAGATGAATAGAATATCATTCAAATTAAGGATGGATTTATAGACATTTACTACTTATCATGTCAACATGTAATAATGAAGGAGTCAACGATTAAAACACATATACTCCCTTATTTTAATTATGCTTCATATGCCACCATCTACATGTACACATCTTTTTGCTTATATTTAAAATTGTAGGGAATTCTTAGCATCATTGTATTGGTCTAAGTATATATGGGGTGACATTGAGTCTATAATATTTGAGGTGTATTTTATATGGTTTAAGATAAAAATTCTTATCCTTATTTTTACGTGCTCTCAATTACTTTGAGTGTTTAGGAGCTTGTGGAATTGGAACCTCTATCAATCATGTGAAAATTAGTGTTTCCTATCACTAACATTAATCTTGTTGAGTTTAAAGTGGAGGTAATTATAGACACTTATCTATAAGTCAAAGTATATTTTAAGAAAACATTGGTCAATGATGCTTGAGGTGGTTCTTCTTCTTACATATTCAAAACTTATTTGACATTGAACTTAAACAAAAAAACTCCTAATTAATATATTATATATTAATGATGATAATGACACTTTATGTTGATGATTTATAACATTAGATATTAAAATATGGTATTAATTAATTGAAAATGACAAGCTTGATATGGATTTACTACACATAACTTGAGCAGACAAACATGGTCCTAATCTGGCATTATCTCACATACCTATATGTTATCTTATGATTTTTACCATTCTATTCTATTGTTACACACCTACAAAAACCTCACCATCTATTTCAAATGTGTTTATTATCCTACATAAACATATCCATACCTTCAATTCCATCCACTTGCACATAGGTATAGAAACCTAAATTTGGCACAAGTTATTAAAAATACCTTATTTTATGTTGATTATCTATATGATTATTGATGAATGACTAACTCATTAACGCATGGTGACTCAATTATTATTTTCTTATCTCTTATCATATTCTTAAAGTCGCTTTATGTTATGGTGTCATATTCTTACATTCTGTCTAGGGGATCCCCAATGTTTCTTCTACATCTCTCTATGTTCTTTTCAGGGCTTTTGGATAACACCACACTACATGGACAAGGATGCAATATGGACTTGTCCTATAGTGCATTATTATCCAAATGTAACTTAGTTTCTATGTTAGAAAGAGATATTTTTATGAACATTGGTCCTTTTGATTCAGTCTTCTATGTGCCAATGACTCCCTAAATTCAAATACAAAGGTTTATATAAATAAATGCTTTGCAAAGGAAAACTTAACTTGCTCTCAATGATAAAAAGATATACATAGGTATTATACATGTTAAGTAATTGATTAGTCTATATATTCTATGTGTAATACATTATTATATAATTGTGTCAAGGTTATTCATATGAAAAATAACATCTAGTCTTGCCTCCACAATTTCACACACACATCTATGAGGGAGAACTACATTAGCCGAAGGTCCATTTGGGATATGTATGTAATGCTCAGTCACAAAGGGGTTTCTAAATCCAACTTAATTATTCATTTAAACATACACCCCCTTTTTAAGTTTAATGTTGATTTGGTTATTGTGAAAGAGTTAGAAGTGTGTCATTGCAAGTCATCTAAATATCAAATAAGGCTACGAAGAAAGACATGTCCCATATAGGCAAAGATGAATCAATCCATATATTCAGATCTCACACATATTAACATGACAAAGTCATATTACTAGACAATGAAATATTGTGTCATTTTCATCTATCACACTTTTTTCCATGTATACCTTGAGTCCTTTTTTTCAATAAAATCTTATTCACAAAGCTTAATTATTTAGCAACAAATTTTAGATCATCCTATATTAGAAAGATAGATAGATTGAGAGTAAAGTATCCATTTCCTTTTTATAATTTAGTATTCATATTTTAATTTCAAATTTATACTTTATTAAATATTATTGTACATAATTTTCTATAGTTTATTCATAGTTAATTGATTAATTCTAATTATTAAAGGGTAAACATTTTGGTGAACATGGATATTATTGAATAATGTAAAACCTTATCTCCTCACTAGGGTTTTTATGTATTTTTTTGAGTCATATTAATATTATTCACAAATCCATTATAGGTTTTTAATGTTCATATATAAATAACTAAAAACCTATTTTTCTCAAAAAAGTATTGCATAATTTTTTTTAAAATTATAATTTATTATTTTTGGTAAATATTTGCATAACTAAAAACAAAAAAATCTATTGCAATTAATTTTTGGGTTCTATAAATCTACAATATATTTATAAAATCCTATCTCATATTTCAAAAATGGTTAGATTTTTTTCTATAAGCATGTTCTAGGGTTTCATTGCAATTAGCTTGAAGTCACTGCAATTTTTTCATTAACAATTAATTAAAAAAATCAATTTAAAAATTAATGAAAGCTTTTTTGTCTATATATATATTAAATTAAAAACCTCTTTTTGGCATAATTTTACATACATTACTCTGAAATCATAAATTATTATTTTTAGTGAGTGTTATATTAAGTAGTAAATAATAATTCTATTTGTAAAATACTTAATGAGTTCTATAAATTTCCTATATTCCATCTGACAAGTCCATACAAGAGCCTAAGTTGATCACAGTCAACCATATGATAGGGAAAGGCATGTTTTCAAGAAGATAGAATGATGGTATGAACGAGATAGTGTTTCAAGGTAATGGTTATGAAAGTGGGATTAAATTCAAACCTAAATAAGGATTGAACTCAAATAAGGTAAGGTTATTATGAAATCATGACCTACAGTTGGGTTAAAAGACTCTTCAAGCATGTACATACTACATCAAATATTGATATAGTGATGTCTTGTCATGTTCTTTGGGTTCATAAGGTTTATGCCATTTTTGGAAAATATCTTGGAATGGTGTAAAAATTTATATCAAACTATGAACTTCAAAGTATATAAAGACTCATTCATTCACCTTATAAATGTATACCTACAGCCTTCTCATAGAACACAAGCCTATTTTCAAAAGTTTGTAGTAGAGGGTGAAGCACTATCTATGATAAAATTATCATGAGAGTGAAAGATGCATAATATCAATAAATAATTTAATGAGGTCATAGGATGAAGAGGGGGGATCCAAACACTACTTGACAGTCAAGGTCAATTGTAAAATGTATACCTATAGCCATACTAAAAGTCATTTCCACTCATACATCCATATATTCTCAAAGTGAAACTCAAGACCATTTCAATCAATGAGGATAATTATTAAGTGGATTATTCAATTCAAGAAACTAATTGAAATTATTTAAACCTTGGTTAAGACCACTAAAAGTATTGCCAACTCATGAAAGAAAGTACGCAGACCTGTACGAATTAGGACTATGTAAGGCCTAAGAATAATGCAATAAGAGTCAATATGTTATAGAAAAGGTTTTTAAGGAGGTTTATAGTGACTTAATGGGTTTTAAAATCACCAAATCATGATAATATGGTTTCTAAACACCTCCATTTCTCATAAAACCACCTATAGCAGTGTTATGATAGTCATATCACTTTGAACTTTTTTGAAGATAAATGGTTTTTAATTAGATATATAAGGCTAAGTTGAAAAATGAATAAAAACCATTATAATATTTATTTTCATGACCTATTAAAATCCTATTCATAATCCTCAAGAAAAAATACAAGGTGGAAAGAATAAAACTCAGTCTAAAGATGTAAAAACATAGGTAGCCTACTAGTCAATGTCAGTAAAATACATCTACATACTTATATATACAAGATCAAAGTATGAAAATCTATGTAATATATCATAATTAGTGGTTATATATACATATTGTATTTATGAGTTCAAATTAAGAGTGCAACTATTCACTATTTTATTACAGTTAACCACCTATTTGTTGACATTTAAAGAATAAGCACCCAGACTTCTTGAAGTGTTATAAGTTATGGTAGAGGGTTTGAACCCAATGAAAGGTTTTTTTAAGAATAATAAGGTTATTTTAAATCTTAAAACATATTTTAAGAGTGATCACACTCCAAATTCAATGAAAACCATGCCCTTGAGGGCTAAAATAAGTAGACAGGCCTAAAACCCTTGAGAGAGACAGTCAACCTTTTAAACTCTTTCATGAGATTTTTCTTAATTTCATGAGCATTAGGATATTAGGTAGATCATTTAAACCTTTAATTATCTATTTTATTTAAGGTAATTCATAAAAAAAATTGGCATGACTCCTAAATCTTCATTCTTACACACACAGTCCTCCACGACCACTCGAAGCACAACTTCACCACGTAGACATCTTGATGCATCATTTTCATGGGATATAATGCTTATCATGGTTGATAAGGGGGTAAATTTAATCCATATTCATGGAAAGTGGTTTCTCATTAGGGTTATATACATTATAAACAATCAGTAAGAAGTTATGGACCCCTAAAACCCTTGTAAAACCCTCATAACTACCCAATGGATAAAATAATCCAAATTATGCATCAAAATGGTAATTTTGAGCTATAAAAATAACTTTAAGGTATTATAAACTCCCCTAATCACATCCATTTCCTATTATTTGGCATGTGTAGTATCTTTATTATATAGACTAGGCCAAATAAGGCTATTTTTAGCCTATAAGCAAAATAAAAAAGGGTAATTGCACATTAAATGATGTTGAGAAGTAATATGGGATCTATAAATTCATAAATAACACTACTAAAACCATCTACATGGATCATTTGGGTTATTTACAAAGGTAGATAGGTCTACAAGTCAAAGTAAGGAGTTATTTATATGTAAGGTGAAGAAGAATGGCTTGATCAAGTCCATACCATGACTCCAAAGCATCATATATAGCTTATTGATGTTATAAATAGTATAAAAGAACCTTTAAACTCATCATAAACTTAAAATGTTGAACAATTATGCATACATCTATGCCCAACCCTTGGCATCACTACACAAGTCCATCAAGAAGGGGTAGAAGGAGTAAATCAAGGTCATGAGGGTACTTAAAATCACCATGAACATCATCATCAGGTACTAATGGAGATTTATTCCAATTTTAGTTCATATTAGAAGCATTAAAGTGATCATATTGGTCAGATAACATTAGACACTACCTACAATGCCTATTTTCCACTCTGAGAGGAGACTTCACATGCTTATCATGGTACATACATTTTGCATGGGAAAATGAGGACTTTAGGGGAGTTATATATCCTAATAAACTAATTTTTTGTGGCATTGGTTCATGAATTAAAGGCCCAAGCTTTATGAATCATCATTAAGAACCCTAAGCACTTTAAAACCCTTACAAAACCCTACTACATACCTATTTGTGAAGAATTAAAGAATTATACATCCAAACTAATTGAAACCTCTTAAATACCACTTGTATCATCAATTAAAATCTAAGAGAATCATGTGAATGACCATTTTTTGTATGTATTATGTACAAACATGATGAAAAATATGATTTTAAAAGAAAACATAAGAGAGGTATAAGGTAATTTAAAGAAATTACAATCATTGTTGATCAAATCCTGACAATTTTCTTCCTCCTCAAATTATTAGATGATAAAAAAAATTCCTGTAATTTCCCTTGGGAGCTCATCGAAAACAATCAGTCTATAGGAAATGAAGGATAAGCTAACCTAGTCAACTATTTTTACTAATTTATAGGTGTTTCTTACCAAGGAGGACTCATTTCATGACACGAAGCATTGTTTCATGTATTTAATTCACCATATTTTTAGTTTTTCAAAATTTTATGTAGTGTCGAATGGCCACCAAGTACAAAGAGTTAGGTTACTAGGCATAATTTGGCTTAGTAGACCTATTTACTTAATCAAGTGAAATGAATATGGCATAGAAGATTATTTATGGAGCTAATCTAGAGTTATCACACCATTTAAATGATCCATATCATACACAATTTATCCTTGATGACATCCACATGCTTAAATAATCCTTGATGACATACACATGCTTAACTGATCCTTGTGATGAGTTAATTGTCATTTACCTGATTCAAACACATGCATAAATCATCTTGAGTATCAATGCATGAGTTAACTCACCTCAAGTGGAGTTGTATAATAAATATATGGTGTATCATGATGGATAAATATTTTAGACAAGTAAAATATGGCTCACCACCCCCATTGTAATGCTAAATAGTTCATGCAATCAGCATGCAAGATACTAGACACAGAGAGAAGTCTTAAGGATTATTTGTTATAAAGTATAACTGAAGTTGTATTTGAGTTTATGTTTAGATGTATTATCCTTCTCTCCTTTATGCCACATTGGATTATATTCTTATCCTTTTTTATATATTTAGGCTTTTAGTCCATTTTTCAAGATCCCTCAGGCTGGTATATAGAAACTATACTAAAATTGTAACTTGCACCTGAAGTCAATAAAGAAGGTTTGTTGTAGATTAATTCATGTTTTTAGTGTATATTTATGATTATTTATTTCTAGATAAGTGTGACATTTATCTCCTTTTTCAATTCTTATATTCATCTAATAATGTCATTGCATCTTCTATAGGTCACCTAAAGTATTAAAGAATAGAAATTGTGTTGAAGAATGTTAGTATGTAGTGTCTTTAAAGACCATTCCTCTTCCTTCAATTTTCATACCTTCTATCAAACCTTCATCTGAAACACTTATGTTTAGGATTTTTCTAAGGATGTATTTTTGATAAATTATTCCATTTTGATTCATAAGTGTGCCCATGTTCAAGGTTTATAGAGGATTATTCATCATTCAGGTGCATCACCATCAATAGCATAGATTTCCCTTTTAGTAATATTTCTTCTCCTTTTCACCCCAAAATCAAGTAGATTTTATTAATTGATATAAAAATAATCTATTCATAGGATCTAGCCTCATAATCCATAGGTTTGTTCTAGTTACAAGTATCCCACAACCTTAAACTATTCCAATGTTAGTCCAAGTTTGAAGCAAATCTGAGTAGTCTACTTCAACAAGGTACAACTTGGGTTGTTAAATACTTCTAAATCCATTAATGCAATGTTTTTTTTTTCATATTCTTCAACTATAGGAAATAAATCCTTATACCATTCACTATAGTTATGTTCCTAATCTAGATATGCATTAATTTCTTAATCATATGATGTTAGTGAAGCTCAAATATATATAAAGAAACATGAATATTAATACTAAATTTTTCCATAGCATTGTTTAATTCATGTTTTACTCTAGATAAAATGGAAATCTCCATGACAACCAAATCAGCATTGTTTAATTGATGCATTACTCTAGATTAAATAATGCTATGGAAATTTGGTTTTTTGTAAGCACTTACATTCACACTCAATTTTCTATCTTCAAATCAAATAAATAAATGATTTTCTCTAGTTTTACATGTAAAATTAAACTAAATTTTCATGTTTTAAAATCCCATAAATTGTGTGTTAGATGACTATTTTTTCCAAATTTTGTCAAGATAAAATTATCCCCAAATATGGTAACAACAAATAATTCTATTTCAAGTTATGAGTCAGTAAAAGCCTTACAAATCAAGTTGAAAAACTAAATCATGGACTATGTTTAAATTCATGAGTCTTGGGTGAAAAGTCTAGGTTAAACAAATTCAAGAAAGATCCTAAGAAACGTAAACCACATTTTCATGCCCCACATGCACAGGAGGTTGGGCCTGCTCGACCTCTTGGTTGTACAAGATGAAAAAATGCATCCCAACTATGGATTGTGTTTCCACATCATCCACACCCACATGGTCAAGCCCACTTGACCCTAATTATGTGGTAGATGTGAAGCCACATATATGGTAAAATGTATACATGACTTCACATCTATCATACCCATGAGGCTGAATGAAACTTTATAGATGGGCATGTATAACACATACATGGGGGAAGTCAGTAGCCAAAACACATTGACCATTCATCCTAAAACTCTTTATGAAGGCAAAAACTCAACTCATTTTCACCAGTACTTCCTTCCATATCTAGCTCTTACGTGCGGACATAGTTTTTTCCCTTCATCATGTTTGCTCATATAAATTGATTTTCACCAAATCACAGTCAAAATATTAATATCTCTAAGTAATTCATGTTGATGTGGTTTTTAGTGGTTTTGGTAGTATTTTATATTATTTTTTACTCAGAGGGATATTTTTTGGTTCCTTATGCATTTAAAATTTCTTGGTTTTTTCCTCCACTGATTACATAATACAAAGGGTCAATGAGCATTTTCATGACCACTGTGTTAGAGGTACAAGCCACTAAGAGGGGGGATGAAGCAGTGGACTTGGATTATCAAATTCAATTCTTATTCCTTCAAACCCTTAATCATTCAATACATACATTCATAGATCATATACATCATTCATAGTAATGAACAAGGGAGACAAACAAGATTAATCACATAACACATAACATATGTGGGAAACCTTCTTGGGGGAGAAAACCCACTAGGACATTTAATTGGACTAATATCCTATAATAACAAGAAATAATTTATACCATATACAACTTATCAAGGAACAACCATCCTTTATTTAGTGAGATTTAAATCCCACAAGATGCTACCACACCTATCTAGCTAAGCTACCATAACAGCTAGACCTTTAACAAGTTTCACCTTGTAAGAAGAAGCTACAACCCCCTAGATGTTGAGCTACCAAAAAGACATCTATTAATTACAACATATCATGAACATTGATTGCCTACCAATCTGATGGAGATACAAATTATATCAGCTCTCTTCAACTATGATCACTCAAAGCATCCAAAGCCACCTTTTGGATCACTCTATACCTCTTCACTCATCTTAAATCTACAAGAGCACTATACTGACATTAAAAACATGACCCATAGGTCATACACTCAATCCTCAATCTGATTTTCTCATCAATTCATCTAATGGTAAATCTACCCCTCCTTTTTATCCACAATTCTCACATGCAAACTCCCTCTTACAAGTCACTCACACCACTAGAAACCAACACATTTAGTTTTAACCAATTATAGAGCTATCATGATTATCAAGATCACAATATTTCCTATTAACCACAACACATGCCTTCACCCTTAAGGCATCTTAAATGGGTCACACTTAATCATAATTATCTTTCAAATAGGCCTAAGTCACCTTTTAGGTCCTATAGAGACCCATTTACCTCTTTGACACTTATCTAAGTAAACTAAGAACACAAGAACACTTTATAACACATGAACCCATGCCACATGATCTATAGGTCCCCTTTAATTTCAAAAAACCATAATATTAGCCTTATTTTAACCCTAAATTAGCTCAAATACTTCTCTATTAGACACAGTCATTATGATTAAACACACAATTAGTTTCTCAAACTTTATTCATACTATGTATGGCTGATCAATCCTTCATAATGCACATAGATGGTCCTCATGGATTAAAAAAACACTCTCCAATATCCAATTCATCAATATTTATCAAAATATCATCAAAACACGCTCAAATAATACTCTTGGGTCACTTACAAACCATAGCTAAACACATAATCAATGTTGGAACTCAATAATTTTGACTATACTTGTAGCCACTAGAAAACTGCACACTTACAATTTTTTATGACTAAATGCCTCAGGACCCCCTAAAGACCCCATAAACCTTCTTAAACCTTAAAAAACCAATCTTAACCTAACCAAATCACTATTCTCCTATTCACATAGAACTATTCAAAAATACTATTTGAAAGTACTATTCATTATCACTATTCACTGTGAGACCCACTATTACTATTCATGATGACATCAAAAGTGACATGGCATGTAACATGGAAATTGACATGGAATGGGACATGGAAAGTGATATGGAAAGTGATTTGGAAAGTGATATGGTAAGTGACATGGCTTAGAAGTGAGGTGGCTTGATGTGGGACATCATACCCCACTTGAGACCCTTTCCCAAGGTGCTTAAATGACCTCATTTAAGCATCACAAAGGTCCCCCCTTTAAATATGGTGAATTTCCCCTTAAGGGGCCATATTTAAACAATATATTTTGTCTTCACACATGAAAGTAGACTTCAAAATGGGATACCCACCTCTTTAGTGGTTTTGGAAAAGACAAAGGGCACTATATCCTCCCATTTTTTAATTTTTAACCCAAATGGGAGACCTATGATCAAGGTGGAAATCTCACTACCCTCATATTTTGACTCATTCATGCACTCACATATAAAATGGCACCTCATTTTTTTAGGGAATCTATTTAAGTGCTTGTATGAAGACAAGAAAGGGTGATGAAAATTATTCTAACCTCATTTAGGCCCATGTGCATGATTCACATTCAAAATTGGACTCATGTGCAAGGTGGGAGACACACCAACCCAAATGGAAGACCTATTATCAAGGTGGGAATCCTACCAACCTCATATTTTTACTAATTCATGTACCCAAATGGAAAATGGTGCCACATTTTTTGGGGCATCTCTTTAAGTGCTTGGATGAAGACAAGAAAGGGTGTTGAAAAGTCTCTTGGCCTCATTTAGACCCATGTGCATGATTCCCATTCAAAATTGGACTCATGTGCAAGGTGTGAGACACACCAACTAAATCAGAGACCCATAATTAATTTAGTAATACCACCACCCTCATATTTTGACTCATTCATGAACCACATGGGAAATGGCACCGTACTTCTACTATTCCCTCTTTTGGCATGGTTCATGACAATAAATGCTATAAATACCCCCCCCCCCCCCCCCTCTCTTTCACCCAAGGTTAAATTGGAAGTTATTATTTGGTTATTAACATATTTTTTTAGGTATTTTAAAGAGTTCATAATTTTGGAGGTCATTCGCATCTTGGAGGAAAAGAATTAAAAACAAAGAAGCTCTCCCAAAATTGCCATGAGATTCATTCATCACATCATCAACAACATCAACTACATCAACAAGCCTCAAGGTAACCTTATTTGTTTTGTTTTTTTTAGTTATTTAATTAAGTCCTTCCTTTTATTTCATTTAAATTTACCCCTTAATCCACTTTCCATCTTAATCCATTGACCTCCTTTACCACCTTTGCCATTGTAATTCCATTTACCTCTTTCGCCCTCTTTGGACATTTGCCACCTTCACCCTCTTTGCTCCCTCATCCTTTTGCTACCATAGTTACCTATTATTTTATATTTTTCAACCATTAATTCCTCTCATTTTATTATCTCAATAAAATCAAACCAAACCATTCTTTTAACCCTTATAAAATTACCAAACCCAAAACCACAATCTTGCCTTAACCAATTTTCAGCATTAGTATAATCAAATTAGTTGTTTCATTTTGGGTTAACTTAGCAAAGAATCTAATTTTATCAGTTAATTTTATGTTATTTTATTAATTTTATTTCAATTTTATATTAATTTAATTAAAATATATTTATTTTATCATTTCCACTTAAGTGTTTTACAGAAGGTGGATTAACAAGCCTCCTAAAAAGCTTTCGCTTCTAGGATCTAGCTCATGCTAGGCAATCCACACATCTACTTATCTAACAAACAAGTTTATTTTAGTTTTTTCTTATTTTTAGGTCATAATCCCAATCCAAAGAGTATATATCCACAATCACTTAGATTCAACTTGCACACATTCAATAGGTATTCTTCCACACCCTTCTTAACTAGTTTCTTCTTTTCACACTTAAGAAAAAGTGAAAATTAGACAAAAACATTTTGGCACACCCAGTGGGACCCTTGAGTTTTATTGGGTTCTTAGATGTTTTTAGGATATTTAAAATTTCATTAGTGAAATTAATTTATTTTAATTATTATAAAATTAATCTTCTTTCTTTACAAAAAAAATGTGAGGGGGGGGGGGGGGGGGTGGTGGGGGGGGTGCGAAATAGTTTTAGTTGCATTTTTAGAAAAAAAAAATATTGAATTTCTAAAAAGAAAGAAAAGAGCATTCATCCTAAGATTAGAGATTAAATTTTCATTTTTAATTTATGGGAATTTTTGTTTTTCTTGTCTTAATTTAAATAAATCAAACAAAATCTTTTGTTTAATTGATTGCATCCATTGACTGCTTGCTTGATTTTAGCTCACCTAGTTTAAATAAAAGCATTATGAATTAATTATAGTTCACAAATGTTACACAAACCAAACCACTTGCACAAAAAAACATCAAAACACAATTAAGGACAAGGCCCAACTAGGATTTCATCACCTAATGGATCACCTTACCCTTTCTCAGTTATCTTACTTGGATTTAATCACTTAGGGGATAACCAAATCAGTTCTCTGGCTAAGTATAAACTCTAGAAATTGGTACATATTGGATAAGCACCCACACTAGCTATGGGATTGTGACATGATGGGAGAAAGCCCCAAGTTACCATGCCATGTACTCAAACCAATTAAAAACTTCTATTTAATTTCCTAAACATAACTCAAAACCAAACATAGACTACCTTGTTTAAGACCTATTCAAGTCAATTTCTTCTTCACACTTTTCTATGGAATAATCCAAAAGAGAGATTACAAAGAATCTTAGGATTTAATTCACTATTATTGAATTCATTATTTTCCTTGAGTCTTTTTTTTAATTCTATTTTTTTTGAGGTGTGAGAGGATATCATCCTTTTCTTATTTTCTCATATGGTTCTCACTTGCCAATAGAAAAAAGACATTGAGGAACAAAACCCACCATCAAATCAACCATCATCAACTTCCACCTCTTCATCCATGGTACACATTTTTGAACCCACAGACTCCCCTCACTCTCCAAGAAGTCTTACTTAGGTATTCTTTGGAGATATATATTTTTTTTTGATTTCCAAAACAGCAATCATGTAGCCTTGCAATACTACCTAAAAACCACATCTTACCAAATCCTAATTTTGACCCCACACGTAGATTCACCTTATGACATGCCTTTATACCTCATAGGGAATACCACCACTACCATGGGAAATACTCAACCTTTAGTTTCCCAAACATTATCATCAACCAACAACTCCCTCAAAACTAACCCATCAACCCAAACTACCACTACCCTTGTACCTCTTACTAATCACTCCCTCACAAAAGGAGTGCATACCTCTAGTGCTACCCATATTCATCTAGTTACCTCCAATACATCAAACACTACTCCAATTCCAAGCCCTATGGTGTCTAAACCCTCCATGTTACCACCAATCAAGACAAGAGTCACCACCATTCCATCGGCCACTAACCCAACCACCACTCCAACCCAACATGCAACCTTTAGCTATCTTCATAACCTACAAAGTCATATACCTACTATTCAACCACTCACCTATACCCAACCATTAACATCCACATACTAATATATATCTTCTACCCAACCTCCAAAGACCACATACCAATATTTGGAGTCATCTCAACCATCTACTAGCTATTCACACATTTCCCAACCTCAACAAAACATACCATATAACTATGCATCCCAAAAACCTCAAGTAAACTTCATGAATTTTATCATGGAAAAGATGACTACCCTTGAGTCATCCATTTATGGAGACCATAATCTCTTATCCTATGATCAAATTTTCAATGAGCTTATTCATCCTTTAGTCCCCATCAGACCTTATCTAGCCTAGTGGAAACTTCCAAAATTTATCAATTTTAATAGTAAAAAAGACCATCAACAATATTTAAGAGTGTTTAGGAATTCATGCTACTTGATTTCCCATGATGATGCTTTTCTCCTCTATACCTTTCTTATGTCATTATCTAGACTAGTATTAGATTGGTATAGTGTCATACCCAAACATTCCATCCTTTCATTCACCCAATTAGCCCAAAACTTCTTGGATCACTTTTTAATCAATCCAAAAACATTTATGTTACCGACCTCTAATTTATTTGAAAATTTGAAGATGAATCTATTTCCTATTTTTTGGCTCATTAGAGGAGTCTAATAAACCAACTTTCTTTTTCATTACCTCAACTTGAGCTTATAGATCTCTTCACTTGGGCATGTGCAAAACATATTTCATCCACATTTCATGTCTAAAGCTTTCAGACCTTTGATGAAGCTTTTACCATGGCTCACAAACTAGAGAATAGAGCCATTGATGAAGGAAGGTTAAAGTTGAAGAGCAAGAACTCAACTTACAAACCCAATGAGCCCCTTTTTTCCAAACCAAACAACTAAACCAATCCTAACACTAAAAATAAATCAACCACCAATGCCATTATCCTCAAAGTTTCACCACCACCATCTACCAACCAATAGAACCCAAGGAACTTGACCTATGATTCCTCTAATTATTTAAACTAAAACCGAAGGAACCAAACTTGGAATAATCATAAGTAATTAACCCCACTTGGGGAGCCGTATCCTTCTATTTTTGAAAAGTTACTAAAAGCCAATATCATCCAACTTCCACTAATTAAATCACCCCAATAGTTTGATGTTTCTCACCCCATACCAGGTTGGTATAATGAGAATGACCATTTCACATTTCACCAAGTCGTAGGACATGACATCAATAGGTGCAAAACCTTCAAATACCTTATCCAATCCCTCATTAACAAGGGGGAGCTTACCTTGGACAATCCCAATACACCATTATACCAGGACCTTGAGATATTATGTAAGTCTTTTCCTAATCATGATCCTTATACACCTTATCATGACAATAAACTAGAACCATCCCATAAGGCACATACTATTAATGCGGTTACTCATGAACCCATTATTGAATAAAACATTACCTTAACTACCTCTTTCCACATCC
This sequence comes from Torreya grandis, assembly GCA_037957365.1. NCBI lineage: Eukaryota > Viridiplantae > Streptophyta > Pinopsida > Cupressales > Taxaceae > Torreya > Torreya grandis. Next base: position 3,089,048 of record JARHVA010000083.1, read on the forward strand.
CCCTAATGGAAGGGGAGAAACAACATTCTATTCCTTTAGACACCCAAATAAAGGGAGTCACCATACCCACACCTGCATCAGAGGTTACCACACCTACCTCCCTTATTATAGAACCATCCACTCCCTCTTTGGAAGCTAGCTCACAAGAGAAGATAACTTCATCCACCCAACCTCTGATTTTAGAACCTTTTGTCAAAAACCAAGACAAAGGTAAAGAAACCATTCTTTCTCCTCTACCTAAGGGCTTAACCATTAAAAATAAGACCCAAGTAACCAAACACCCTTTAAAATTAGTAGCCAAAACAACCAAAAGAGGTAAAATCACTAAAAGGCCCAAAGCCTCAAATTTTACCTCCCTCAAACTTACCCTCCATTTTGGGTCCTCATCCCTCTACCTTGGGCATGAATCCCATTATTTTTACTAAGACCCTATCACCTTTATTGGTTATACCTTCATACTTACTTTCTAAGACACCTCTCCTCACTACACTGATGATTCCTAAGTTACCTATCTTGCCATCCTCTACCTCCAGCTCATCAACCATCTTACTATTGACCATTTTTTGCCCAACAAGACAAAAATTAGTCCCCTTCTGTCCCTGTTGTTCTAGGCCATTTCATTTTTCAATTTTGCATAAGTCTATTCATTTCTATGGACTCTACAGAATTTCTACAGACTCTACAAGTCTAAATCTATGGACTCTATAGGTCTAAATCTATGGACTCTGTAGGTTTTGGATTTCTACAGACTCAAGAGGTTAGTCCTTTGGTGCATGAAGGATCAGTTCAGAGAGTTCTAGGTTTTACAAGGCTTCTTCAAGCTTTGGTCTAAAGAAAATCACAAGAAAAGTTGGCATGGTTGAACTATTGAACCAGTTCAATGCTTTGGTTCAACACCTAGTTCAATCACTTGGTTCATCACCTAGTTCAATACCTTGGTTCAATCAGCCTTAGTTCATTAAACCAGTTCAATGACAAGTTCATCAGCAAAGTTCAAGGCCTTGGTTCAATCGGTTCAAGTTTAGTGGCATCAGTTCAAGTGGTTTCCAATTCAATCAGACAGTTTAATGCCAAGGTTTAACAGGCTGATGCACTTCATTGAACCATTAAACTGGTTCAATGAATTGGTTCATCGGCAAGTTCAAAGGCTTGGTTCACTTAGCATCAATGTGTAGCATTGAACTATTGAACTAGTTTAATGAGTTGGTTCAATGGGTTGGTTCAACAGGCTCAACATGCAGTCTTGAACCAATTGAACTATTGCACCAATTTTGGTTCAATGGGCTGGTTCAATGGGTCAGTTCAATGAGGTGTCCTACAACCAAAGGTCAAAAGCCCTTGCGGAGGGTAGTTCAAGGTTTAGAAGCCCTTGTAGAGGGCAAAAAATGTTTCAAAGGGTAGCCTAAAGATAGAAGGGATAAAAGACTTAAGTGATAGGCTGAATTCTTTCAGACTTTTTGTCTGAAGGAATTCCTTCAGACAAAAGGCCTAAAGGAATTCGGGGAAGAGCCAGTTCAAAGCAAAGGACTGCCACCCAACAAAAAAGACAAAGCGTTCAATTCCTATAGACTTTTGTCTACAAGAAAAGGCCTGAAGCTTCAAAGAGGCCACAAAAAATAATCTCGCAAAAGACTAAGGCAAAAGAAATGAATTCTTTCAGACCTTTTATCTGAAGGAATAAGCCAACATAAATTTTGAAGGAAAGCAAAGTGGTCAAAGACAATTCTTGTGGACTTTTATCTGCGGGAAAATTGTCCACAAAAATTAGTCTACGGGAAAATTGTCTGCAGTAAAAAGCTGAAGGAAATTACCAAGGATGGTGACGTCTTGAAAGCTGTCAAAATTAAACATGACAAACTAGCCGTTGGTTTTCAAGCGATGATAGGTGCGCGAACGTCAAATTTAAGCTAGTAAAAAAGCCATTTGTTTTCAAGATGCCCAAGCGCCAACCATGAAAAGATCCCTAGGATCATAGCGACCCACCAGAAGATCACCCTTGAGGGCTGAAGAAGCCAGAAAGGGATAAAATGAGGAAGAAGATAAAGTGCAAAAGCAGACAAAGCCAGTCAAAGTGGCAAAAGAGAGGCGAGTTATTGCCAGATGATCACCAAATGGTGAAAATAGTAAATGGCACAGCCTATCTTCTCCCTTTTACATTTATAAGGGGACAAACCATGTGAATATCTGGAAGAAATAGTCTATTTGTAGGAAAAGAGGTGCGGCCATATTTTCTCATTAATGTTGGGATGCCAAAGTCAAAACAGGAACCAACAACCAAACGACTCCCTCTTCCCAAGTCAAAGAGCGTGAAAGTATTTTTAGAAGAGGTACCAAGTTCTCTTCCCCTTTCTCTATATATTGTAAAAATTCTCTTTGGAGAAGGATCTGCTCTCAGCCTTAAGGTAAAACTCTGCCCATAAATCTCTTGGGCTTGTAAGGCAGAGCTGCCATATTTTTACCTTCAATCAAGACTTAGCAATTTTACCTCCATTCTAAGTTTTGCATCTTTAGTATGTGTCTATGCCTTGATTCTATGTTAAATCATTTTCTTAACTGATGTAGAAGGTTCTTTCATGTCAAATGAAGTGTATAAGCACTTCTTTTTGGTGAAAAGTGTATGTTTAGGTTGGGTGGGTCACATTTTCTGGTGTATCACCTCTTTTCCTTTTTTAGGTTAGGTTCTATTTTCAGCATCTCTCTCTCCCTTTTCATCCCCCCCTTTTTTCCATTTTATTTGTTAGAAGTATGAGAAACCAGGGCCTAAAGGATACATTAGAGGGAGCTAGCCCTTATCTAGAGACTCTCCCCTCCAGCTTCACCGATCCCACAGGCGAGAGGGGAGTTTCCATTATTGTGTGTGGAAAAGGCAAGAGCTTAGCCTCCTACCCACAGGTGCAAATCCACTGTGTCAATAGTTTTTGGCATGCCCATTGGGACCAACTAAGACAAGTTTTGTCTAAAGAAGTTAAAGAATTCTTTGGTGTGTTCTTAAATTGACCAGCCTTTGGAGGCTTTTGCATCAACACCAATGGTGACTATGAGTTGAATCTAATAGTTAAGTAGCCTAGTGCCATCAAAAATCACTTTTTGTATGTATAATTCTTTTACACAAAATCATGGGTCTTGTATTCCTTCATATGACTTCGATCAGACTCAAAAATTTTAGAGAATCACCTCAATTAGCTCTCATAGTTTCCCTTCAACAATGAGGAAAGTGGCCCTGGAGATTGACAGATTAGAGGAGTGGTATGGATGTTAGCAGGAGCTGATGTATAGAGAGGAGTGTTTGTTTAGGCAAGCTTAGGCCTTGCAATCCATGGAGGAAGGGGTAGAGAAATGGATAAATCCATTTATTCAAGGTAGTCAGCCTTATGTGCCCCTTCCTATTCTAAAGAAAGCCATCTCTTGTGTACCAAATCCTTTTTATCAGATAGCACTTGCTCACTCTAGCTCATCTGATGCATCTACTCTCAATCCTATGTGCCTAGCTTTCCAACATCAAAGGGCATAAAAAAAACCCCCATGGAGATCAATCTTCTCAATTCCTTGTATTATGAATCTCCCATTAGGGGAAATACCACAAGCCAACACATCCCTCTTCAAGAGACTCTTCTGGTGCATCAACAGTCTCTTTCTAACATTCCTCAACCTCCCCAAGTCTTTCAACATGATGTGCATATTTTGAGTTGGAGAAAGGAATGCCAGGAACCAACCCAGAGCCTTGAAGAGGATGATGCTAGTGACCTCCAAGAAAGACACTTTCAAGATAATATAGCCAAGTAAATTGAAGATTTAGAGGCTAGGATTAAACTATTTCTTGAAAGAGAGTTCAAACTTCCAGACCTTGTGGAGGAGCCCTAGGAAATTGGAGAAAATAGAGTTGTTGCCTATTCACAAGAGCAAAATTCTAATTCTGAGATCCTAAACTGGGGGAAAATAGTAGAATCATGGGGCAAGAAGGAGGAAAATCAAGGTTTTTCTCAAAATCTTGAAGAAGATGAGGCTGCCCTTGCTCATGATGATGCTGGTGACTTCTAGGAAAGGCTCTTCCAAGAGGATATGGCTAGAAGAATTGTAGAGTTGGAATCTAGAGAGAGATTCCTTAGCCAGTGTGTGATAGATGGTTTAGACCCAATGGCACATTCCATGTCTAAACACACACCATCTACACATTTCCAAGAGAGATATCAGGCCACAACTAATATTGATGAAGTTCTAGCCAGATGGAAGGAGGAGAATCATTCGATTCTAGCTCAAGGACTACCTCCTCTTCCACATGGTTTTTTCACTTCACCCTTTCTCAAGGAGGAACCTATTTTGTAAGAGGCAAGTGAGGAGTAGAAGATCCAATCTGTAGTTTCCCAATAGGCTATCATGAGTGATAATGAAGAATAAATCATCATTGATGCTCCTTGTGAAGACCTCATCAGCAATGGAGAAGACTCAGGTCACACATACATGCAGATGTTCCAGCAATATGAGGAAGAACATAAGCATAATGAGCTCTCTCCCCCTTTGTTTGATGAACTTCCTTGTTGCTTTGATGAGGAGGATGACTACGCTGAAGAGCCTAAGTTGGAGGAGGACTAGGAGGATACCGTTGAACATCTAGAGATCCTAATCTTTGAGGAGGAAAAGGAGAGGTCTGTATTCCTTAAGGGAGGCCTTGAAGAAGAAAGTTTTGAATAGAGAGGTGATGTTCTATGAGATGAGAAATCATTTTGTGATTCCATTTTACACTTAAAAATTATCACCCTTCTTCAAGAAGGTCTAGAGAAAGCATAGGATGAGTCTGACAGAGTTTTCAATGAGGCAGAAGGAAACAAATCAGACCATGATGCATTACAGAGGGACTGTACATATCAAAGGGCTTATGGTGATGAGCCAGTAGCCATTGATTTCTTGGTGAAATGCACTAGCATGAAGGACCAACATTCAACAAGCTTCCAAAGACAAGTAGGGTACATATATGTTGGAAGAATGTTTGATTCTAATCCACTCAGTTATAAGCCAAGCAAGGTGATAGGCAAGAGGAGCAGGTCACCAAATCTCCTTTTCTTTCAGCCACTTGTCTACCACCATAAGTCTTCTTACCAAGAAGGGGACTTAAGAAGTTTTCCTTTTAATCTAGGAGGGAGGTAAATATTCTTGGTTAGTTGTATATAGTAGTTTGCTTTCAATTTCCTTTCCTGTTTTCCCTAAGTGCAGTTTGCACAAGTAGTGTTTTTAGCCTTGTGTGTTTCCCTTTGTGTGTGGGGTAAAAAGCTTCATGTTTGATTCTTGGATATTTTAGGGTTGTTGCTGATATTTTTTCAAGCTGCATCTAACTCTGTGCCCAATGGACTACAAGGCAACTAGTCTCTAAGAATACCAGGCATGCTTCCCTTGGGAGTCAGCAATTTGTTGACCATTTTTTGCCCAACAGGCCAAAAATTGGTCCCCTTTTGTCCCTGTTTTTCTAGGCCATTTCATTTTTCAATTTTGCATAAGTCTGTTCATTTATATAAACTCTATATAATTTCTACAAACTCTATAGGTCTAAATCTACAGACTCTACAAGTCTAACTCTATGGACTCTATAGGTTTTGGATTTCTACAAACTCAGCAAGTTAGTCCTTTGACAAATGAAGGATCAGTTTAGAGAGTTCTAGGTTTTACAAGGCTTCTTCAAGCTCTAGTCTGAAGAAAATCACAAGAAAATTTGGCATGGTTGAACCATTGAAACAGTTCAATGCTTTGGTTCAATGCCTAGTTCAATCGCTTGGTTCATCGCCTAGTTCAATGCCTTGGTTCAATCAGCCTTACTTCATTAAACCAGTTCAATGACAAATTCATCAACAAATTTCAAGACCTTGGTTCAATCGGTTCAAGTTTAATGGCATCAGTTCAGGCGGCTTCCAGTTCAATCAGATAGTTCAATGCCAAAGTTTAACAAGCTCGGTGCACTTTGTTTAATCGTTAAACTAGTTCAATGAATTGGTTCAATCATTTAGTTCATTGTGATGTCCCTTACTTAGGGGATTCTTTTTTCCTACAAATGCTCTGATACCACTGTGATGTCCCTTACTTAGGGGCTCCTTTATCTGCACAATAAGCTATGATACCACTATAATGTCCCTTCAAACAGGGAATATATAAACTCATAAAGCTCTGATCACAGATACAAACTGCAGAGTAGATTCAAGTATGCATAAACAAATTATAGATCTTATCATTCATTCAGATGATTACAAAAGATGTCCTAAACTATTACAATTGCAATCCTTCCTTATGCATATAAAAATGAAATACAGTCTTAAAAACTCTGGCTTAGCAAAATTGGAAGTGAAAACTAGATTCTGGAAGGTCTTGGCCTTTCTGTGTTGACACACAGACGCCGTCATCGGTCGATATATCACCGACGTCAGTCCCTGTCGATCAGCTTTTTGCTGACGTCAATCTTCAGTCGACCGATGTCGGTCACTGTAGCCCTCTGTCTGCTGAGGTTGGTGCCTGAGCTGATCTGAACGGACCTGTACGGATTTAGTACGGCCGCCAACCTGTCTGTTCTTAACCCCTGATTGCTGAACCACCTGATCTGAAGATATACTATTCTAATACAGAATATCTCTATCTGTATAATTTATTGGATCAAAAACTAAATAAAGATAAATACCTAAAATATCTGCAATAACTTCTGTGTGAAGTTATCTCTCAACCCTGAAATTTTGTGATAACTTCTGGATGAAGCTATCTCTCAAATCTGTACCTCTGTGATAACTTCTGGATGAAGCTATCTCTCAATTTGGCAATAGATCGGCTGATCTTTCACAACCTCTGAATCGCACACAATGAAGAGTTGACATTCTCCACTGCAAATGGAATCCTGGAACCCTTGGCTCAGTCTTCATAGAAGAATTTCTCCAATTTCAATAATCAATTCATATGCATAATCAATAATGGCCTCCATGTGAAACCCTTATACCCTCCAAAGATATGCTTGCCCTAATTAGGGTTTTCTTAAATTAGCATTAGGGTTTCTAATTTAAAATTAGAGCAAATAATTAATAATTAATAATTAATTATTAATGAGACCCAAATAATTAATATTTGATTAAATCAATCAAATATTAATATCTCCCTCAATATACGTCAGATCCTCAAACCGATCGAAGCAGGTGAATCAGGGAGTGATTTTTCACATGACCATACCAAAATAAAGGTGCTCCGCTGCATATCAAATATCCCTAAAAAGTAGGAGCTCAGGCCCAATGTCTGAAATAACCTGAATGAAAACCAAATGTAGAAATTTTGTGAATCAAAGTCAAGCCAAGCTCCATTACGACCCTCTATTCATCATATTAGCCTACGAAGGTCGCATAATAGGCTAATCATCAAGACTGTTAATGTCCCTGAAAAAGGGGACATGACATTCATCAATAAGTTTAAAGGCTTGGTTCACTTGGCATCAGTGTGCAGCATTGAACCATTGAATTGATTTAATGAGTTAGTGCAATGAGTTGGTTCAATGGGTTGGTTTAATGAGCTCAGTGCGTAGTCTTGAACCAATTGAACTGTTGAACCAATTTTGGTTTAATGGGCTGGCTCAATGGGTCAATTCAACGAGGTGTCCTACAGCTGAAGGTCCAAAAGCCCTTGCATAGGGTAGTTCAAGGTTTAGAAGCCCTTGTAGAGGGTAGAGAACATTTCAAAGGGTAGCCTGAAGACAAAAGGGACAAAAGACTTAAGTGATAGGCTAAATTCTTTTAGACTTTTTGTCTGAAGGAATTCCTTCAGACAAAAGGCCCGAAGGAATTCAGGGAAGAGCCAGTTCAAAGCAAAGGATCACCACCTGATAGAAAAGACAAAGTGGCCAATTCTTATGGACTTTTGTCTGTAGGAAAAGGCTTGAAGCTTCAAAGAGGCCACAAAAAAGAATATCGCAAAAGACTAAGGCAAAAGAAATGAATTCTTTCAAACTTTTTGTCCAAAGGAATAAGCTGATGAAAATTTTGAAGGAAAGCAAAGTGGTCAAAGATAATTCTTGAAAAATTTTGTCCACAAGAAAATTGTTTGTAGAAATTAGTCTATGGGAAAATTATCCATAGCAAAAAGCTGAAGGAAATTACCAAGGAGGATGACGTCCTGAAAGCCATCAAAATTAAACACGATGAACTAGCCATTGGTTTTCAAGCGATGACAGGTGCAAGAACATCAAATTTAATCTAGTAAAAAAGCTATTTGTTTTTGAAATACCCAAGTTCCAACCATGAAAATATCCCTAAGAACATATTGACCCACCAGAAGATTTCCCTTGAGGGCCGAAGAAGCTAGAAAGGGACAAAATGAGGAAGAAGTCAAAGTGCAAAAGCAGACAAAGCTAGTCCAAGTGGCAAAGGAGAGGTGAGTTATTGCTAGATGATCACCAAATGGCACATATAGTAAATTGCATGGCCTATCTTCTCCCTTTCACATTTATAAGGGGATAAACCATGTGAATATCTGGAAGAAACAGTCTACTTATAGGAAAAGATGTGCGGCCATGTTTTCTCATTAATGTTGGGACACCAAAGTCAAAATAGGAACCGACAACCAAATAGCTCCCTCTTCCCAAGTCAAAAAGCACCAAAGTCTTTTCAAAAGAAGCACCAATTTCTTTTCCCCTTTCTCTATATATTGTAAAAATTCTCTTTGGAAAAGGATCCACTCTCAGCCTTAAGGCAAAACTCTACCCAAAAATCTCTCAGGCTTGTAAGGCAGAGCTGCCAGATTTTTACCTTCAATCAAGATTTAGCAATTTTACCTTGATTCTAAGTTTTTCATCTTTAGTATGTGTCTATGCCTTGATTCTATGTTAAATCATTTTCTTAATGCTTCTGTAGAATGATTTCATCATGTCTGGTGCATTTTGTGAGTTTCCTTTTACAAGTCTGTCAGAAGTGTCCCTAGAGGAGTATAGGTGAAGTGGAGAGGCTATTGTAGTGCATCTCAGAGCACCTATAGTAGTTATTTCCTCCCTGTATCTCCATGAACCCCTAACCCACTGATGCAGAAGGTTCTCTCATCTCAGATGAAGTGTATAGGCACTTATTTTTGGTGAAAAGTGTATGTTTGGGCTCGGTGGGTCACATTTTTTGGTGTATCACCTCTTTTCCATTTTTAGGTTAGGTTATGTTTTCAGCATCTCTCTCTCCCTTTTCATCCCCCCTTTTTCCATTTTGTTTTTTAGTAGTATGAGAAACCAAGGCCTAAATGATACATCAGAGGGAGCTAGCCCTTAACTAGAGACTCTCCCCTCCAGCTTCACCGGTCCCACAAGTGAGAGGGGAGTTTCCATTATTGCGTGTGGAAAAGGCAGGAGCTTAGCCTCCTTCCCACAAGTACAAATCCACTACATCAACACTTTCCTAAACCAAAACCATTAAATCATACCACCTTACCTAAGACACCTATCACCAAACCCATGTCTAAACAACACCTTCTATCTCAACACCCAAAGAAAAAACCAGTAAATATTTACCACCTTTAGCTGATTCCTATTCAACCATTCTATAAAGGTTATTGTTAACCTCTTCCTTGGCCTTACCACCCATAAAACCTTTTGACCCTTCACATCCTAAACTATCATGGTTCAATGACAATTTGATTTGCCTATATCATAAGACACCTAGACATGACACAAAGAACTATAAATCTCCCCAAACTCTTATCCATTAGCTTTATGATGAGGATGATCTATTAAGAGATGATCCTCTTATACCACCCCTACTGACCCAAATAAAAATCATACCTATCTAACACCTACCCACTCCTCCACCTTCACCTAAGAATAAAGGTGAGTTAGACAACTCCACTACCTCAACCTCTCATATTATCCATACAATAAATGTGATCACAAGATCATAATAGAAGGATAAAGGGAAGGCTAAGGTATCCATTCCTTAGACTTATCCCTCCCCAAACTCCCAAGCCAACAATACCCAACCATCTCCATCATCAAAAAACCCAAGGTGTTTATCTTAGCTGCCTCCCCATCTAACCCTCCATACCCTAACCCATATTTAATATCCATTCAAAAAGCTATCCTCAAGTAGCTTAACCAAACTCCAATAAAAATGAGCTTGTATGAGTTAGTCTCTACCTCTCCCCATCACTTCCAATCACTCATAGAATCCTTACAATCCATCGAGGTCCAACCAAATGACCCTCAACATCTAGCCACCTTTTTTGGTGCCCTTTGAACTTCCAACCTTGTCACCTTCAAAAATTTAGAAATACCTTTTATTCATTTAGAGGATCTTGATCCCCCCTATTTATTACAACATACATTAATCAAACTTGCATCAAAAGGGTGATGATTGATGGAGGAACTAGCATTAATATTATCTCCTCCCATGCCTATGACTAGCTGAACTTACCCATGAACATCATGTCTAAAATCACAATGGTCCTTCATGCTTTCAATGATATCATGGCTACTACCTTGGGCACAATTATCTTCCATATCTATGTAGGGCCCCATACCATTCCCAAATGTTTTTATGTTGTATAAGGAGAATTCTAATACAATTTTTTAATCAGGCACCCTTGGATTTATTCTATGAGTTTTGTCCCTTCCACCTTACATCGATGTGTCAAATTTGATCATGAAGGGCAAGTTGTGACTATCTAGGTTGACCTTAGTCCTTTCACATATTTTAATATGACATATTAGCCTAATGACATCCTTATTCCTCCTTCATCCACCTCACAACCATTTTCTAATGGCACAACCTCACCAATAAAAACCCATGACACTTCCACACCAAATGTCGATGAAGCTTCTACTAGCTCATCCATCCCTTCTTCCTAGATTCTTGTAGATAACCCCATGGTAACCACATTCTAATATATTTCCCTTAGGTAATATAGACTCTTAGCCTTGGATGACTTATTTACTCCCTAAACATATGGGAATCTTATACATGACCCTTCTTATGACCCTAACATTGGAACCATCATCCCCTTTGGGCTCCCTAACCATAAAAAAAAATCATTTATGGGGGACTTGATCGGCCACTTCTAGCCCCTACCACTACTTCATCCATCCAACTATTTACCTCTAAATTTTGCTATCTTAGCAAACCAAAGTTTGCTAAGTTATATCTTCATAGATGTGTTTGGAAAGGATTTGGCCTTGGTCACTATGAACAAGGGCCTTATGAGTTACCCCATATCAAAACTTTGAAACTTCATGATTTATTTGGCCTTAGGTATGAACCACTTAAAGAACCCATGAATTTACCCAAACCAATTTCCACCATGGAGGAAGATATCCCATCCTCATCAACCCAGCCACTTTCCCCACCTAAGGATCCTAACATCATCCCCCCTAACATTTTTTTCTAGTCAATACCATTAGTTTGAGCCCTCTCATCTACCAAAAGGGTGACCAAACCAAATTCCTTACACTCGTACACCTTAAAATGGTAGATAATAATTCTCCTACCATCAACACTATCCAACACCAAGATGATGATTTCATTCTTACCTACATTGGTATAGTTGATTCTTTTATCCAAAAATCTATTCCTCCTAAGGCCTCGACCATGTCGAATGAATCCACCATAGATATTAACTTGGGTACTCTGGACAACCCTTGCATTGTCAAATTGGGCTAATCACTAAATTTTTAGGAACTTCAAGACTTTTTCTCCTCCCTCCAAGATCACAACATAACATTCACTTGATCTTACAATGATATGCCTAGGATTGACCCCACCATTGCTACCCATAACATAGTCACTCATCATGATGCCAAGCCTATTAAATAAAAAATTTGATACATGCATCCTCACATAGCCCATCTCATCAAAGAAGAGATTTTGCATCTCTTATTTGTAAACTTCATTCAACCCATTTACTACCCCAATAGGTATCGAATATCTTACCTGTCACCAAATTCGCTAGGGGTCTATGCATTTGTATGGACTTTCATGACCTTAACCTCATCTAACCTAAGGATGACTTTCCTCTACCTATCATTGACCATATTGTTGATCTTATAGCCAACCATGAGATGTTATCTCTCATGGATGGATTTTTAAGTTATAATCATATCTTGATTACTCTTGAAGATCAACACAAAACCACCATTACCACCCCTTGGGGAAATTTTTGCTATAGAGTCATGCCTTTCAGGTTAAGGAATGTTGATGTAACCTACCAACATGCCATGACTTATATATTCCATAATATCATCCATAATATTTTAGAAGACTATATGGATGAACTTCTTGACAAATCTAAACTCTAAAAAGATCTCCTGGCTATTTTTATGATCATATTTGAATGCCTCATCCATTATCGTGTTTTCCTTAATCCTAAGAAATCCATTTTTGGGGTCCTTTAAGTAAATCTTCTTGAATTTATCATCTCTTCATGGAATAAAAGTAGACACTACTAAATTTAGAGTAATTTTGGACATGCCTCCTCCAACCAACCTTAAGCAGCTCTATAGCTTACAAGGAAAACTTCAATCCATTCACTGTTTCATTTCCCAACTTTCAGACTGGTGCTAACCTTTCCATCACCTTCTAAAGAAGGATATATCTTTCAAATAAAATATCAATTTTCAAAAGGCCTTTGATTCACTAAAATAGTACCTTTTGTCACTACCTATCCTCACCCCTCCTAAGGATGACCACTCCTTTTACCTATATATCTCTACCACCAACCATTCCCTAGGGGCAATGTTGGCTTACCAAGATGAACAACACAAAGAACAAGTTGTATACTAAATTAGCCACATGCTTGTAGAATATTAAAATTAGTATACACATACTAAGAAACTCTACTTAGCATTGACCTTCATGGCCACAAAACTCTGCCACTGCCTTCTTATCCATAAAACCTATGTCATAACTAATACCAACCTACTCAACTACATGCACTCTAAACCATACCAAAATCAGCATATGGATAAGTGGCCCATGATCCTAGATAAATTTGACCTTAAATTCCTCGAGTGGAAGTTGATTAAAGGGTAGGTTATTGCCAACCAATATGTAGAAGCTCCTTTACCAAATAACCAACCACCTCCTCTTGCTTTTTTGGATGAGTCTATCATGACTCTTTTTCAACAGGACGGCATAACTTACCAAATGACCATGTTATTTGATGGCCCAAAGTGCCAATAAGGAGGGGGTGCTAGAGTTATTCTCATTCCTCTTGATGTTGAACCCCTTCTTCTCTCCTTTAAACTTGACTTTGAATGCACCAATAATATTTTTGAATAAGAAGCCCTAGTAATAGGTCTCCAAACTACTCTAACCTTGGGAATTAAGACAATCCATGTCTTTGGTGATTCCTAGCTTTTGGTCGACTAGGTCAATGGATCCTATTAGTGTAAGAATGATGTCTTTCAAAAATATAAAATTTTAGTTGACAAACTCTTAACATCATTTGAACATTACCTAGTCCAATCCATTCCCCAATCTACAAATAACTTAATAGATATAATGGCCTACCTTACTTCCCAGATCCCTTCTTAGCCTTCCAATTCTAAAATATTTGTCACCATTCATCATTTTACTACACCCTCTTATAGCCAATTTGACCTCCCTACCATTTGTAATGTGGAGGAATCCCCATCCAACATTTAGTATGACCAAAGTTTCAACTACCTCAACCTAGGCATCATTCCTTCCAACCTATCTAGGAACGCCCATAGAAACTTTGTTCAAAGTATATATTGTTATACCATAGTAGGGGGAATCCTTTACAAACATGGTTTTGATGGTCTCCTTCTTCATTGCCTATGCATCTATGAAGCTTCCCATGCCGTTATGGAAATACATGATGGGATCTATGGGGGACACTTTAGCAGTCTAGCAGTCATTAAACATATCATTTTTCTTGGTTACTATTGGCCTACCCTCAACCAAGACTATTGTGATTATGAAAAAAAATGTGTTAAATGTCAACAACACACTAATTTTCATCATGTGCTAGCTAATGGCCTCCAAGTATCTAAGGAAATCAACCCACATTCTTCAATGTGGCATAACTCCATCATCACAACCACTGAATACTTCACCAAGTGGGTAGAAGCTCTTCTTTTTGTATGAACCAAAGTGGAGAAGATTGTCGACTTTATCGACCATCATATCATCTATCATTTTGGCATTCCTCATAAGATCATCACCAATAATGGTAAATATTTCAAAAATAAGCAAGTCTAAGGTTTATGTGATGCATGTGGCATTGATTTAAGATTTTTTTTGCCTTACCAACCACAAGCAAATGGATAATAAAAAGCCTCTAATAAAATACTTAACAAAATATTAACCAAATTTGTCAATGTTTTATGTTGGGATTAGCTCTTACACATCTTATTTTCCTTATGGGCCTATCATACTAGCATTTAAACCTATATGGGTGCTACTCCCTTCTCTCTAGTCTTCAGAGCAAAGGTAGTCTTTCCTCTTGAAGTTCAAATTCCCTCTCTTCACATATCTTTGAAAGATCTTATTTATAAATAAGATTATCATCAACACCATTTAGCTCAGCTTGAGCTTCTTGATGAGCATCATAGCCCTTACCCACCTCCATACCTATCAAGAGCATATCAAATGTGGATGTAACAAACATCTCAAACAATAAGACTTCAATATCAAAGACTTTGTCCTAAAAGAAAACCAACATGGAGAAGAATAAATAAGGCAAGTTTGATTTCAATTGACTTGTAACCTACATCATTACCCATAAGTATGGATTAGGAGCTTATCATTTATCCTCTCTCAAAGGCAAACCAGAACCTGAGCCTCTTAATGCTTCACATTTGCATCCATTTTTATGTTAAATAAGGATCAAGCACACTCATTTTATCTAACTTAATCTCATCCCTTAATTTTGAGATTTTAACCTTAACCCATCTTTCTCCTCTCATTTTGAGGATAATTAATTACAACATGGAACCATGTGATTAACCATCATAGTTATAGCCTAATCCTAAATGTGGGTACCACAGCTCTACCCATAGCATGGTTCTCATAGATAAATTTTTTTTCTAACAAGATGGAATCCCATGGTCATTGTCTCTCAAAAACTACACCTTTTCATATCATTAACCTTCTTTTGTTAAAATTTTACCCTCATAAAGGTAAACCTCTAAACCTAATTAGACTTGTTCATGTCTAAAAACATTACATCTCGAAATAATTTAGATACCACAATATTACTTGGGTTAATATCTTAAGTATTACAGACTATTCCCTTGAAGGACAGTTGCCCAAAAATAAAATAAAAACTTCTAAATATAAGGTAGATTGTTCCCTTGTAGGACAGCTATCAAGAGCATTAAACAAATCCAATAAGCTCATACCACTCTCTTGAAGGATGGATACATTAACTTTGTCAAAATTAGAGTAATTTCTTGGAAGATTCCTACATTGATCAGCTTCCCATATATAAAAATAAATCAAAATACCCACTATCACAAAAAAATATAAAGCCACAATTAGCTCTCAAGTAACATAATAAGCTGGAAGCTATAATCAGCTTTCACATGACTTTTTACATTGATCAGTCTACAACATATGACATGGAATTGTCTATTATCATTCTTAGGCCACCTATAGAAGTGGAAAATTAATTCACATGAGGTTGTCATACATATCACCCATTACCCTTCATACCACCTATCACCCATCTTCTCTTCAGACTATTTATCAATTAGGGGATTTAGATCTTACTTGACACCTTGTGATCAAGAAATCTTTTTTTTATAAACTCATAACCACTCATGCACAGTGTTTGAAGGGTTTATATTCATTAATTTAATACCACTTTAGGTTTATTTGCAGTCCTTGTTAAAAATAAATCATTGTTCCCTATTCTTATCTTAATGTGCTTGGTTGATGTTTTCATCATGACTTTTACCATCCAGTGTTGTTGATCAAATTTGACCCTGAGTCAAATTTGGGTCAACCCCTACTATTTTTAACTTTTTAAGAATTTTTCATGTCCTATGGGGTCTCATAATGGTCTAAACATCTTACTTATCCTTCCCCTAATCCTTATCTAAGTTCATCCCTCTTGAAATGGCCTAGTCAACCAAAGTCAAAGTTGGTCAACCTTAGTAAAAGATGGTCAAAGGATAAAATTATGTTGAAAATTTTATAATATGGCCTTTAAATTTTTTAAATATGTTTCCAAGTCATTAATTTATATTTCTCCTTGTTTCATATGCAAAAAGGGTCATTCGGCCACATTTTTAACTCAATTAATGACATGTAAGTATTTTTACAAGTAATAAATTTGTCACCAAGATGTGGCTCAATGTGGGAGAGGTTAGATAATGTTATGGTCCATCATATTATAGTTAGATAATTTTATATGTACCTAGGGATATGATATATTAATATATATGGGTTGATGGAGATGTCGACATGTGGCACACATCCCCTTATGTTTCAAATATTCAATATATGCAGAAATACCCTTAAGGTAGGGAAACACCATATAATACTCTTTTAGGAATGAATAACTCCACAATGTCTCTTCAAGGGAACAACCTCCAATATCCTCTTATAATAGAATACTCAATGCTTACTTGATATCTTTACCATGATAATCATCTCCTTTATATAGACATCTATCTCACTAGTGGATAGGTAACCTCCTAATCCCAATGTAGGTTTACCATTACCCAATGTACTAATTCCACAATCTACTCCATTATCCTAATATATTGTACCCATATAACTAACTAAGGGGATGTGTGACACATTTTATAATCTCCATCAACCCATATACATTAATATATCATATCACTAGGGATGTAGCATTACTTCCCTCCTTGACATGTTTTGTCCCTGAAACATAGGAAAAAACCAAATAATGAGTGTGCTTCAAATCATTGCACACTTATCTCCAATATCGATCATCTAGCCATCCATATGTGATCTTTATAGTTGATATCTCTCTAAGCTTGTTTCAAAATTCCATTGTGCTCCGCTGATTTCATTCATGATCATAATTATATTGTTTTGGTGTCCAAGCATAATCATTCCTCTATTTATTCCATGTACCATATTTCATTGTGCTACTCTGATTCTAACCATTACCATAGTAGGTATTCTTCCATGCATAATCATAATGATTTCCCCATTCATTCCATGTGCCATAGTATTTTTTCTTTGGATTCCATGCATATCCATAATGATTGGAAATTTTATTTCTTGTATATACAAAATGATTTTTGTTATGACACTTCCTCACCTGATTCCATGATTTCTTCCTCTCATGATGATGTGGGTGTCTATATACCTCAACTTTTTCCAATATTTTGACCTTATCCACCTTTTCTTCTACTTCTTCCACCTTTTCCTTATTTGTCTCTTTAGTAGATGAAGTGTTCATTTCTAGTTGTAGTGTGTATTTATCTATTTCATCTGAATCTTCATCATGTTCTTCATCACCTATTTCAATCTCATCCTCATGATCTACCTAGATTTTTATTGGTGCCTTTTTCACTATGATATCTAGTAAAGTGATCTTATTTTTCCTATACCAAAACTTCATGAACTTTTTATGAACATTAATATTAATTGTTCCCAAAGTCTCTAACCATGGATATCCAAGAACTATATCCACATCATCCATATCCAAAGCATAAAAATATGAATGCAAAACATATTTTTTCATAATGAGCTTCAAATCTTTAAACATTGAAATATTATTACCATTTACTTGAACCTCCTTGATATTATTTTCTTGAACATGTAGATTCTTGGCCACATTCATGTTAATGAAGTTATACTTATTGGTAAGGTTTATGGACACAACCACCTTCTTATTTTGAATGCATCTATGAAGTTGAAAAATTGACTCAAATTTCTTTGGAGCCAAATTATTTAAACCCTTCTTCTTCTTCTTCTTCTTATTATTATTATTATTATTATTATTATTATTATTATTATTATTATTATTATTATTATTATTATTATTATTATTATTATTATTATTTTCTTCCTCTTATACATCCTCTGTTTCTTTTATATCCCATCGATCTAGGAAGATTTGTTCCATTGCTTCCCATAAAGAATACTTTTACACAAAGCTCAATTGATTAAACCACCAATGTTTTGCAGGCCCAAAAAAATAAAGAGATAATTTTTTTTCCATAAAAAAAATTTAGTATTATTCTCCTTAAAAATGAGCCACCATTCTCTAGCATCAACATCATCTTCCCCTAAAATTTTTTGTAACTTCATGATCCACAAAAAAAATTAGGGTTTATGAAACCCTAAAATGTTAATGACTCATACAAAACTCATCAAAAAAGTCCCAAATTTTTACTGTAGCTTCCATTTATGATATTGAAACCTCAGTCAAAATTTTGTGAAAAAATGTCACAAATTTTGACATGTAGATTGAATATACTAAAAACCATAAAATCACAACAAATCGCTCAAAACAACTCCAAAAATTCTGAAATTTTGATTGTGTTTCTCTTATATCTTCTTACATCTCTAGTAAAAATTTAGAATAAAATTTACCTATATTTAAGAAGATATATATAAATTATTATAAACCCTAAAATAGAAATAACTCCCTCAAAACTAATAAAAAAATCTTGATTTTTTTATTGTGACTTATTTAAAATATTATCCATATCCAATAAACAAATTGTGGAAAAATTCACAACCAATCAAAAGATATTGATGATTCAAAAAAACTAGGGTTTCATTCCACACAAATTTCCCAAATTGAAGCTCTGATACCACTTGATATGACATTGATATGATTCAAATATTCAATATATGTAGAAATACCCTTAAGGTAGGGAAACACCATATAATACTCCTTTAGGAAGGAATAACTCCACAATGTTTCTTCGAGGGGACAACCTCCAATATCCTCTTACAATAGAAGACTCCATGCTTACTTGATATCTTTACCATGATAATCATCTCCTTTATATAGACATCTATCTAACCAATGGATGGGTAACCTCCTAATCCCAATGTAGGCCAACCATTACCCAATGTAGTAATTCCACAAGTTACTCCATTATCCTAATATATTGTACCTATATAACTAACTAAAGGGATGTGTTCCACATTTTGTCATCTCCATCAACCCATATACATTAATATATCATATCCCTAGGTACATAGCATAATTAGTTATGATTAGGAAATGATAGTTTTCCTTATTTTTAGGGACTTTTAGGCACTTGTACGGACTCCTTGAGTTCACTTTTAGCTAAAAACATGGGAAAATTAACTCTTCACCTCCCATAATATATTTCAATGTTTGGTTTGTAAGGATAATACAAAAAGTTTCATCTGTAACTTCTTTTCCTCCATTTTCCCTTGACAAATAAAGAAAGGTCAACTTTAAGCACTTGGCATGGACTGTACAGGTGGAATTGGGAAGAGTGATTATAGAGGTGGATAATAATATGAATTAACTTAATTTTCATAATAATAACTTGAGATTTTTTACATTCCCATTTATGAATAATTAGTTTCATTCCAAACATCTTTTTTATGCTTATACAACCATGAGGGGGTCATTGTGTGAGCTTGTCTCAAATTTTATTTATTTGTCTTGATGGATTTGTGTGTTTTAGGTTTTTATATATTATTTTCAAGAAATTTTCATTCTTCTTGTTTTAGATATTTCAATTTTTTGAGAAAGACTCTTCTAGGCTTGCAAAATGCCTAATTTGCACTTGCAGTCATTTCACTTGCCTTGGAAATGTTTCCCCCACATTGGAAAAAGGTGTTTTGGTATTGTTTTGGAGATGATACTAATGTATTTTAAGAATATAAGTGTTTAAAATTTCTCTTAGGGTGTTTAGAAATCCTTCCTTGCATGTTTCTTATCATTTCATGATTTCCATGTATGTTATGGTCAAGAAGCTCCACTTTCAGAAGCATGCTAAAATCACAAGTGTAATTTAGAGGGTTTGATATGGTATTTAACCTATTGGGACCACTAATGTACATTTAAATCTTTTATGGAGGCATGCAGGTGCTAAAAATTTGTATATTTGGAGAATGGGCTCAATTTTGCGTGTGTAGAAAGAATGATCATCCATAGTTTATGCCATAGATATGCCTTCTGGAGGTGTTCCAATAGTTGGTCAACCCCATTTAAGATCCTTTTCTATTTAAAATGTCTAAAAAAAATATCTTGATAATGATAGTTGACTAAGAAATGTGCCAAAACATCAAATGGGAAGTTGGACTATGATCATGCCCTTTTGATCCAAAATGACCACAAAGAGGTCCATTAGGTTTTGTATGACCTATTTAAGAATGACCCTTAAGTGACCTAAGGCACATTGAGAATTTAATCCTATATAAAACATATAATAAAAGTCATGTGCCAATTTTTATAATCAAAGGATGAGTGGAATTATATTTTGTAAGGTCTAAAGATGGTTAGAAAATCACTGAAACAGGGCAGTGTTATCTACAAGACATCGATCAAAATGCTAACCTTGCTCTTCATTATGGTGTAATAGGTTATACCATAAAATTTTAATGATTATAATGGTTCAAATTATTCTTTCAAGTTAAAAATACCATTATATAAGGTGAATTCAATCTCTTAACCCTTAATACATACTCCTTTGTTCATACATAGAACTATGAGGAATCACCTATAGGCAAAAAGGTCAAAGTTTGTAAAATGGGTATAACTAAGAATAAGGAAAAGAAATTTTATGGTTTTTGAGAAAAAAAATACCTAAAAGGAATCATAAATATCCATAAAAAATTCTATTCTTCACCTAAAGACACCTACAAGCCTAAAATGAATGAAAGATAGCCACCTACAGCTGGGACAATAGTGAAGTGAAATGATGGACCTTGGAGGAGTTTTAAGACAGGTTTAGGCTAAAGGAGATATAAATGTAAAATATAATGACTTTTATGACCTAAATAGGTTGTAAAATCATCAATAAATATCAATTTCATGCCATTCTCACCCTAAAATAACCTACAGGTAGGGTCCTAGGACTATTTCAGTCCATGAAGGACAGTGAAGTAACTGAAAGCCCTAAAGGGCCAAGATGCTAAGTTTGAAAGATGGTATCATATTTTAATATTAATGTGAGTTAAATAGGATATATAATATTTTTAACCCTTGATTATAACCTCCAAATAAAGGTAACTAAGAGAGAATACCCATGTTCACTGTCACAGTCAGACAGGGCATTAAGCTTGAGAGGAACATGGTGAGAGTTTGATACCCAAAGAAGGGAAGGAAAGTTTAAAAAAATATGATGTGGATTAAAAATATAAAATTAAGGAGATAAAATTTCCAAGACACTCTTAATACACCCAAGCCCTTTTCCAATAAGCAAAATGGACTTAGTCTGTACAGGCAGGCTAAGGCAACGCTTGGTTCATAGGGTGAGTATGGGATTCCACTGAGGAGAGAGGTTTTTAGTGGATATTTATGCTCCATAATCATTAAATGATGGTTAATAACATTAATGAACACCTTATATTCATAAAAATCTTGGAAGGAGCATCCATGAGGAGATTTGGATAAAACATGAAAAAAATGAAGATTTTTACCCCTTTTTTGAGAAGAATGAGATGGTTAAACCTCCTAATCATGGAATCAAAAAAAAACTTGGTAAAATTGGTAATTATGTCCCTATGTATAATTTTAAAAACTAACTTTTAATAAAAAAAATAGGCCTAATAAACTCTATTTTATCTCAGATTAGGGGCAGTCCCTTCATGCACAAGAATGGTAGTTTTGGGGAAAAGTAGAGAATTGATTATCTCAAGGAAAAAATAGACCAAATAAATGTTTTATAAGCTGGAGGAAAAATTAAAAAACATAATAAACCTATTTATAAGGATTGAGAGAAGATAGGGTATCCTACATAGCAAGGGTTACAGTCAAGTGTGAAGGAAAGACTTAGGGCTAGAAGCCAAAATTGGAGGTCATACATATTTTTAAAATGACATATGATTTTCACTTGACCAATTCATGTTTAAAAATGTATTTTGGGTGTGTTAAAGCCATAAAATTTCAAAGGTAACCATTGGAGGGTTAGGTAGAGTCAAAAATGGTAGGAAGACCTATTGGTAAGGTTTAGGCATAATACCAAACAAGGGTCAATTTCCATTTCAAGATTTTGAAAATATATTATAATAATTATAATATGTTTTTAGGGTATATAAATAGGTTTTACAACCCTTTTTTTTAAAAATAAACTCTCCAAGAATCAATTTTTGGCTTAGGAAGCACTCAAACCCTACCAGGAGGCAAAAAATGAGCTCGAATATCAACTTCAAGTGCTTAGAACATCCACCAAACTTTTCATGTGACCTTGATCCATTCAAGAGATTTAATGAGGTCATTAAGGATACATAATAGTCATTTTATCATATTTACAATGTGTCATGGCTATGAATGAATGCTAGGAATGAAAACCACTTCAAGACCCTTTCAAACCCTTCTCAAGGACTCAACTAGGAATAAATTGAAAATTAAGAATTAATATGGAATTTATATAGAATTAAACTTTGGGAACATGTATAATAATCTCCTAGGAACCCCCCAATGTAATTTTGTTGTATGGACCTATATAGAATAGGGTAAAAAAGGGCTTATTTTGATCATTTTTAGTGTTTTATAGGCATGGTCAACTTTCAAGAGGCCAAATCACTTTAAAAATAGATTTTAGGACTTTTTATAAGTCTTCATGGTCATTTAATAAATTTTATAAGCTCCTAAGTGTTCCTACTAGTTCTCTCATTTTAGCCAATCTAGTGAGCCAACTAGGAAAGACTTAGAGAAAATGGTGAATCTTCATTTGTAAATCCTTTTAAGTCTTGTTTATTGTAAATTATTTCATGGACACTTGGGATACATTTCATTCCTCTTATTTTATGGATCATATTTCATGTTTGAAGATTTTTTAGATGCCAAGTGTGAAAGGTGTAGGGAAAAGGGCTATTTTGGGACTGCCAAAGATGATTATGCATGGTTAGATGATCATGAGTGGTTTAGGACCTCACCAATGAATTTTAGGACTTATTTTTAACCCTTATTACTCAAATAAATCATTATAATTGATCATTTTTAGTTATAATATAGTTTTATAAGGCTAATCATGGAAGGTAGTTTTTTATGCAAAAAGGGTTTCTTGACATTTTATAGGTCCTAAATGATTGGAAATGACAATTTTTGCTCCTAATGTTACATTTATTTCCCTATCTCTTCATCCAAATTAATTTTAATTTATTTTCTCTTTTGTAAACTTGACCTTGTGCCTCTTAGACTCCCCTTCTCTCTCTCTTCCTCAAAGTTCTATAAATTGAGCCATTTTGGCTATTGTAAGGGAGACCACAACTAGTATGGTGAAGCCCTATTGGTATGAAATTTAATTTTTTATTTTAAAATTGATTAAAATTCTACTTTTGGTTTTTAAACATATTTGTCTAAGTGTGTGAGCGATGAATAGTGGAGCTAAGTGATAGTATCATCCTTACTCCCTTTATCATTCATGTTTAAGCATGAGTTATGATTTCAACGGGTCATGTGAATTGTATTTATTGTACTAGGATCTTATCCAAGTAATAAATTAACTCTATGGTGTGTAATATACCCCTTGATTAGTTATCTTATTGATTATCCTATGCAGGTTGCCTTCACATTAAAAGAATTATGTTAGAGTCCTGCAATGCCTAGAGTTGATCTTAGAAAGCCTTGTTTAGTAAGGAATGTAATATTCATGTGGAAATGTGTCTTGGTTTATCACCTCTAATTGTAGTTTCCATTTATTAAAAACTTATAACTTTTTCCCTTATACAAGCTTTATATTAGGTGATGTGCACTTCAAGAAGAATCTAGGGAACTAGCCCTTATAATCTAGAGATTCATCTCTTTTATAGGTTCCCTCATAACTTGAGATATGATTCAATGTTACATTAAATTATAGTAGCTTCATATAATATCTTAGGGTGCACAATTTGATGACAACATTTCTAGTACACCCAGTGGGATAAGGTCTAAATAGTGGGAAGATTGTTGGTGTGTTTTCTCTCTTATCATTTATTGGAAGCATCCAAGAAAGCACCAATGGTGACTCCAAATTAATTTCTAGTTGTAACTAGCCCAGGTATCTATTTCTAAATATTTTTATTAATTATTTTCTTTTCATGTGACTTATGAAGTTGATATGGATGGCTATGAGGAGATCCTTACCATACACCTCCCTATCAACATTTTTATGACCCCTTCTATCCTTCTCAACAGTCATATCAAGAAAACCATCCTCCCTATGAGTCATGGTAGTCCTATGGTCAACCTAGTCCTTTTTCAAATGAGTATGTTGTTATTAACTAGCCATATGACCCATATTCACCTAAACCTTGTCATGAGGAGTCAAGCAACACCATTAGTTGGGAGGAAAAATATGAAGCTTTTAAAACCTTGCTTGAAGAAATTAAATAGCCCAATCACTTTGTCCAAGCTTACTACACCTCTCATATTCAAAATGTGTGGGAAATTATGCCAAAGTTTATATGATTGGAAAATCATATGAGTGTGTTATATAAGTGTTATGATGAAACTCTTGCTGGTCTTGTAGATTGGTTAAGAGTTTTAGTTGGATTGTTAATGGACATGTAGGGGTATGTTGAGGAAGAGAATCAATATGTCATTACTAAAGGATTGTCCATGACAAGAGAGGATTTTCAATGGTAGATTAATAGGTTAGAGATATGGGAAACTCAAGAGGATATGGAACAAGTTTTAGCTATAAAAGAATCTCCAAAAAGCTATGAAGAGCCTCAAGAAGATGAGGAAGATGATGAAATCTTGTATGAAGAAGATCTTCTTCCTATTTCTCATCCTATCTTACCTCTCCCTCAAGATCCCATTCAAGAAGTTTCACCCATCTCCATGCCCATCCATGAACATCATACTCCATCCCCAACCCATAGACCTATATATCTCTCTTCTACCATTCCTCCCCTTGAAGAAGAACCTATTAAATCCTCAAAAGAGCCTACTAGTTCCAAGCTTCCAAGTTGGGACTAAATTGTGAAGTCTTGGATAAAGAAAGAAGTGAAAGGATAAGTCTAAGAAGATGATTAAAATCATGAGGTGGCTGTGGAATAAAGTGATGTGCCCTTAACCCAACAAAGCTTTATTGATATCTAAGAGTCATTTCAAGAGCTTTCTCTTTCTTCCATATACATTCATGAGCCTCTCACTACACCTTACATTCTTTATTTAGCTTATTCATCCATTTTACACCCTCCCACCCCTTCTCTTCTTAAATAAGGAAATATTTTAAGGGAAGCATCAAAGGAGGAACAAATTTAGTTTGGAGCAGAGTAAGAGGATGACACAAGTAATGATGAATAAGAATTTATCATTGGAACTCCACTTAGGGCTATCAAGCATAACTCACCCTTTTTGAACCAAGAGAAAGAAGACTCAAATGAAGTTATAGCTGTTCATAAGAAGGATATGGATATACTTGGAGTGGACCATATGACCAAGGATTAAGGTGAGGTGTTTGAAGAAGAAGTTCATGAGGAAGAGGTGATCCTTGATGTGAGAGATGACAAAGAAGAATGGCTAAAAGAGATTAATTTTCTACAAGAAATTAAATAATTTTACAAGGTTGAAGGAAAATTATATGAGAATATAGATCAAGGAGTCTCTGTGAGAAATAATGGTCAAGATTGGGAAGATTACACTAAGCTCCTTTGTGAGCTTGAAGAACTTGTAGCTGACAAACCACTTGTCCATTCGTAAGACATCATGGGGAGCCAAGAAACATGCTTTGGTGAAGCATCATTATATCATGTAACAACTAAGGAGTCTTATGAAGAAACTTAGTTAGTTAAAGTGTAAGAAGAATTAATCTTCATAGGTGATTTGTTTGAATTTGTCTCAACTGCATCGAAATCCATGCCAAGAAGATTGGCCAACACCATGAGAAAGATGAAGGCTTCCATGCCAATGTTTAAATGGAAACATGTCTCATGTATCCCATCACTATATGAGGCAATAAGAGTTTCAAACTTTCCCTTTGATCTAGGAGGAGAGATTCTTTTAGGATAGTGTGTTTTTAGTTTGGTTTTGTTTCAATTTGTTGTTGTGTTCCCTAAGTGCTCTTTAAGCACAAGTTATGTGTTTCCTTCCCTTTGTTGATGTGTGTCTTTGATTTTGTGTGTGTGGGTCAACCAGATTGTTTCCCTTGATTCAAATATCTATTAAAGTTAATTTTAGTTTCCATATGTGTGACTCCATGCCCAATGGAAGGATTAGGCAACTAGTCTTAGGCATAGCTAGCATACCACCCCTAGGAATCACCAAAAATGTTGACCAAATTTGACCCCAATTAAAATTCAGGTAAAACCTTACTATTTTGAACTTTTTAATAAGGTTTCATGTCCTATGGGATCTCATAATGGTCTAAACATCTTACTTATCCCTCCACTAGTCCTTATCTAAGCTCATCCCTCTTGAAATGGCCTAGTCAACCAAAGTCAAAGTTGGTCAACCTTGGTAAAATATGAAAAAAGGATAAAATTGTGTTTAAAATGTTATAATATGGAATTTAACATGTTTTAATATGTTTCCAAGTCATTAATTTATCTTTCACCTTGTTTCATATGCAAAAAGCGTCATTTGGCCATATTTTTAGCTCAATTAATGACATGTACAAATTTTTACAAGAAGTAAATTTTTCACCAAGCTATGGTTTAATGTGGGTGAGGTAAATTAATGTTAGGATCCATCATATGATATCTATATAATTAGTTATGATCAGGAAATGGTAGTTTTCCTTATTTTTAGGCCCTTTTAGGCACTTGTACAAACTCCTTGAGTTCATTTGCAGCTAAAAACATGGGTAAAGTAACTCTTTAGATCCCATAATATATTTAAATTCCTGGTTTTCAAGGAGAATGCAAACAAAATCATCTACAACTTCTTATCCTCCATTTTCCCTTGACAAGCAAAGAAAGGTCAATTTCAAGCACTTGGCATGGGCTGTACAAATGGAATTGAGAAGAGTTATTCTAGGGGTGGATAATACTCTGAGTTGAATTCATTTTCATAATAATGAATTAATATTTTGTGTATTCCCATTTATGAACAATTAGTTTGATTCCAAGTAGCTTTTTTATGCTTATGTAACCATGAGGGGGTCACTATTTGAGCTTGTCTCATATTTTCTTGATTTGGCTTGATGGATTTATGTGTTTTAGGTGTTTATATATTTTTTTCAATAATTTTTCATGTTTCATATTGTTTTGGAGAGTTTAATTTTTTGAGAAAGCCTCTTCTAGGCTTGCAAAATACCCAGTTTACACTTGCAGTCATTTTACTTGCCTTAAAAATGTTTCCCCCACATTGGGAAAAGGTGTTTTGGTATTTTTATAGAGATTATCCTAATGTATGTTAAGCATATAAGTTTTTAAAATTTATCTTAGGGTGTTTGGAAAGCTTCCTTGCATGTTTGTTGTCATTTCACGATTTCCATGTATGTTATGGTCAAGTTTGCTTCTTTTAGAAGCATGATGATGTCATAACTAAAATTTTGAGGGTTCGATATGGTCCTTAACCCCTTGAGATCACTAATGTACATTGAAATTTTATGTGGAGTTATGTAGGTGATACAAACTTGCATATTTGGAGAATGGGCTCAATTCTGCCTATGTAGAAGGAATGATCATCCACAGCTAATGCTATAGATATGCCTTATAGAGGTGTTCCAATAGTTGGTCAATAAAATTTTAGATCCATTTCCATGGAAAAGGTCTAAAAAAAACCTCTTGATAATTTTAGTTGACTAAGAAATGTATCAAAACATCAAATGGGAAGTTGGACTGTGATCAGACCCTTTTTCTCCAAAATGACCAAACAGAGGTCCATAAGGTTTTGTATGACCTATTTAAGAATGACCCTTAAGTGACATAAGGAACCTTGAGAATTTAATCCTATAGTAATCATAGATTACAATGCCTTTACCAATTTTTATAAGAAAAGGATGAGTGGAGATTAGATTTTTCAAGGTCCAAAGATGGCTAGAAAATCATTGAAAGATGGCAGTGTTATCTACAAGACATTGATCAAAATGTTAACCTTGCTCTTCATTATAGTGTTATAGGTTATACCATAAAATTGGAATGATTAAAATGGTTAAAATGATGCTTAAAAGTTACAAATGACATGAGATAAGGTGAATTCAATCTCTTAACCCCTAATGCATACTCCTCTATCTGTACATAGGACTGTGAAGAATCACCTATAGGAAGAAAGGTCAAACTTTGTGAAATAGGTATAACCAAGAATAAGGTGAAGAAATTTTATGGTTTTTAAGTAAACCACTACCTCCAAATAATCATAAATATCCATAAATATGTCTATTCTTCACCTAAATACACCTATAGGCCTAAAATGAATGAAAGATAGCCACTTATAGCTGGGACAACAATGAAGTGAGATGATGGACCTTGGATGAGACTTAAGGAACTTTTAGGATAAAGGAGATATAAATGTAAAATATAATTACTTGGAGGACCTAAATACGTTTTCAAAGAATCAATCAAGATCAATTTCATGCCATTCTCACCCCAAAATAACTTATAAGCAGGGTCTTGGGACTGTTTCAATCCATAAAGGACAGTGAAGCAACTGAAAACCCTAAAGGGCCAAGATGCTAGGTTTGAAATATGGGATAAAATTTTAATATGAAGGTGAGTCAAAGAGGATATATAATTTTTTTTAAATTTTATTATAACCACCAAATAAAGTTAACTAAGAGATAATACCCATGTTCACTGTCAGAGTCAGACAGGGTATTAAGCTTGAGAGGAACATGATGAGAGTTTGATACCCAAGGAAGGGAAGTAAAGTTTAAAAAAATATTATTTGTATTCCTATGATAAATTTGAGTATAAAACATGTCCAATACACTCTAAATACACCCAATCCCTTTTCCCACAAGCAAAATGGACTCAATCTATATAGGCAGGTTAAGGTAACCCTTGGTTTAAAGGGTGAGTATGGGATTACACTTAGGATATAGGTTTTGAGTTGATATTTAGGATCCATAATCATTAAATTAGGTTTAATAACATTCATTAACACCTTTTATTCATCAAATATATTATAAGGAGCATCCATGAGGAGGTTTGGACAAAACATGCAAAAAATAAAGTTTTTTACCCATTTTTTGAGAAGATTGAGATGGTTAGACCCCCTAATCATGGAATCAGACAAAAAAATTTGGTAAAATTGGTAATAATTACCCTATTTATATTATAAAATACTCACTTTTCATAAAAAAATAGTCTTAATACTCTCTTTTTTATCTCAGAGTAGGGGCAATCCCTTCATGCACAAGAATGGCAATTTTGGGCAAAAGTGGTGAATTGATGATCTCAAGGAAAAAAAGACAAAATAAAGGATTGATAAGATTTAATACAACTAAAAAAATCTAATAAACCTTTATATAAGTCTTGATAGAAGATAGTGTACCCTACACAACAAGGGTTACAGTCAAGTGTGCAAGAAAGCCTTAGGGCTAAAAGCCAAATTAGAGGTCATACACATTTTCAAACTTATATATGCTTTCCACTTGACTAATTAATGTTTAAAAAGGTATTTTTGGTGTTTTAAATCAATAAAATTTCAAATTTAACCATTAGATGGCCAGGTAGAGTCCAAAATGGTAGGCAAACCTATTAGCAATGTCTAACCCTAATGCCAAACAAGGGTCAATTTCCATTTCAAGATTTTGAAAAGATATTATAATAATTATAATATGTTTTTATGGTATATAAAAATGTTTTCCAACCATTTTTTTAAATAAATTCTCAAAGAATCCATTTTTGGCTTAGGAAGCACTCAAACCCTATCAGGAAGCAAAAACTGAGCTTGAATGTCAACTTCAAGTGCTTAGAAATTCTACCAAACTTTGCATGGGACATTGAGACATTAAATGAAGTTTAAAAAGGTAATTTAGGAGACATAAGTATAATTTTATAATATTTCCAATGTGCCATGGCTATAAACAAATTCTAGGAATGAAAACCACTTCAAAACCCTTACAAACCCTTCTCAAGGACTCGACTGGGAAGAAATTGAAAATTAAAAATGAATATGGAATGGAAATACCATGAAACTTTTTAAAAATGTATAATAATCTCATAGAAACCCCCCAATGTAATTTTGTTGTACAGACCTATATGGAATAGGGAAAAATATGGCTTATTTTGACCATTTTTGGTGTTTTTTAGGCATGGTGAACTTTAAAGAGGCCAAATCAATTTTGGAGGAAATATTAGGACATTTTATAAGTCTGAATGATCATTATATCAAGTTTATAATCTTTTAATTGTGCCTAATAGTTCTCTCATTTCAGCTAGTCTAGTGAGCCAGCTAGGGAAGACTTAGAGAAAATGATGAATCCTCATTTGGAAAGCTTTTTAAGGTTTGTTTCTTATAAATAATTCCATGGAAACTTGGGAAAATTTTCATTCTTATTGTTTTATGGATCATATTTTAGGTTTGAATATTTTTTAGGTGCCAAGTGTGAGAGGTGTAGGGAAAAGGGTTATTTTGGGACTGCGAAACATGATTATGTATGGCCAGATGATCATGAGTGGTTTAGGACCCCACCAATGCATGTGAGGAATTTTTTCTAACCCATATTACTCAAATCCATAATTATACATGATCATTTTTAGTTATAGTATAGTTTTATAAGTCTAATCATGGAAGGTAATTTTCTATGCAAAAGGAGTTTCCTGACATTTTGCAGGTCCTAAATGATTAGAAATGACACTTTTTGCTCTTTATTTTACATGTATTGAAACATGTCCTCATCCACATGTATTTTAACTTATTTTATCTTTTGGGCACTTGTCTTTATGCCTCTTGGACTCCCCTTCTTTCTCTCTTCCTCAAAGTTCTATAAATTGAGCCATTTTTGCTATTATAAGGGAGACCACAACTTGTATGGTGAATCCCTACTAGTATGACATTGAATTTTGTATTTTAAAATTGAATAAAATTATACTTATAGTTTTTTAACATCTTTGTCTAAGTGTGTGAGTGATTAATAGTGGAGCTAAGTGATAGTATCATCCTTACTCCCTTTATCCTTCATGTTTAAGCATGAGTCCTAATTTTAGCAGGTCATGTGAAGTGTATTTATTATACTAGGATATTCTCCAAGTAATTAATTAAATTTATGGTGTGTAATCTACCCCTTGATTAGTTATCTTATTGATTGTCCTATGTAGGTTGCCTTCATATTGAAATAATTATGTTAGAGTCCTTCAATGCTTAAAGTGGATCTTAGAAAGCCTTGTTGTTTAGTAAGGAATGTAATAGTCATGTGGAAATGTGTCTTGGTGTATCACCTCTTAGTGTAGTTTTCATTATGTAAAACTTCTAACTCTTTCCCTTATACAAGCTTTAGATTAAGTGATGTGCACTTCAAGAAGAATTGAGGGAGCTAGCCCTTATAATCTAGAGATTCATCTCTATTATAGGTTCCCTCAAAACTTGAGATATGATTCAATGTTGTATCAAATTATAGGAGCTTCATAGAGTACCCTAGTATGCAAAATTTGATGATAATAGTTGTAACAATAATAATCATTATTTTTACTTTAATCAAGATTACAACAACCATAACCATACCAATAATAACCAGAACTATAACATTCATAAGTATCCACACAACCTTAATCATGATAACATTTAACCAGTGACATCCAACACATTTTTTACATCTTTATAGCAAACTATGCAATATTTTATTTAGGGTGCAAGGAGTCACACGGCACATACAAAGTTATCAGTGTATCCACACTTCACTTAAGGCCCCCATATACATTATTTTCCTACCTAAGCACTAGACTGACTATCAGGTGACTCTATATATGTGTTCATCCATCCTTCTACTTGATTTCTCCTTGAACTAACTTCTGTAACATTCCCTGTCTTAGTAGTTGCTAAAGGGTGTAATCTATTCTCCTCTTCCACATTCATCCCCATAGAGTGAGAATCATATTCCACTCTAGGTATTTCACCCTACTCCCCTATCATAGCCATTGCATCCCTCTGCTTTGGTTGTTCTAGTTACATAGGTACTACTAGGTGTTTCCTTAGTGAAAATCCCCTTATATAGTGAGTGTTCCCTCCATAGATAGGCCAAAGATCATGTTCTCTAGCCCTACATCTTATGCAATGAAATTCTCAATTTTTTGTTATTGCAGAGGTAAGAGTTCAAGCTCAAGTTTTGTCAATGGGTGTCTTTCCTCTTGTTGATCTAACAATAATTCCATTATCACCATGACAAGTTGTAGTATCCTATAGATCTACACATTCACCATATTGATTATTTTAGGTTATAAGTGTTGTTGATTCTCTCCATCATTGTTCCCACTATTTGCCATCTTCAACCATGTGTAGTTCCCTAAACTCTCTATAACTTACAAAAACAAATAATTTAATGATAGACATTTATCCTTATCATGATTATTTAAATATAATACCTGACCATTCTTCCTCATCGACATGATTTTCCATTCTACCAATGGGGAAGGTTATATGATGTCATTGATTCCCTTGAATAGTCTTCCCACTTAAAATGGTCATGTTTACTTACCTTTTCATATGGACATGTCACCCTCGATCTAATTGGTCATCTTGATAAAGCCATTATACACCATCATGATTTATTATTTGAGCCACTTCCAATGCTTTTCCTTGATTTGTCATCTTATGGGCCTAGTGGTCATTTGCATCATTGTCACCTTTATCATGGTTGACATAAATTGGCTTCCAACCATGGGCTAATATAATGATCACATCTTCAAAACTATCACTTTTGTTGGTGGTGGTACCTCCCAAATGCTTGCCATTGTAGAAGTTCCCCTATTTGATCCAATTGTAGAACCAATATCCTGGACCATGTAGCACCCTACTACCCAGGCCTCTTCTAAGTGGAATCCCAAGTCATCAATTCTAAGGAATTGGGATAGAGGATGCAAACATGACTACCATTTGTCTAGCCTACCCATGCAACTCTTGGGTCAACCACAGTCCATCTTCTATCACTCACCATACTACCAATTTTTTAATTCATAGAATATAATTAGCCATCAAAAAAATTATTTCTAAGTCATCACTTTTATACTACCCTTAAAACTTGACTCATAGAGATGATGACCTTTCACCAACATGACTATACAGATCCTGATAGACACCCACCTCCTAAAACTTGGCTCATAGTGATTAATGCTAACACTATACTTATACCCTCATATAATTTTAGAAGGTGAAACCTTCTTATAAAGGCACCTCTTCTTTAGATTAGCTCCGTTAAAGGTCATTAATGGTGCTTAGCATTGTGTTCCCTTCTAATTTGTCCTACCTTACCCATTTTTATCTCTCATCCTACTAAATGTGGGATCATTATGGTAACTATTCACCAATCTACACCATACACCTTCATTGTCATCTTCACCAAAACCCAAAACCTCTATTTTACAAAACCTTCTCCATCAGCCCAAACCATCCCATATGGTCCATCAAATTAGGGTAGCCAATTTAAGCACCATTTTCCAACCCTAGTTTAACTACATTAGCCTAATGGCCATTGACTATGTAGGCATTGCTTGACTTCTAAGGACAGTTCGGCCACTAACAACTAATTACCCTCCCATTTTCCTTCTCATTAACTTTCATTATTGTGATCTAGGAATTTCACTCAAGAGAGGATGGTTAGTATGGTGTTAGTTTCAAAATAAAAAACAAGATAAAATAAACACACTAATAGCATAACATCTCTAGGCCTAGACACTAGGGAGAGCTTAGTAAATGTTTCTACTCTTTTTTTGCTTGTTCACATTAAAAAGAAATAAGAAACTAGAGATAATGGTCAAGGGTTAGATGATACCCAGATGAAATTGCACACCGTATCTAGATGATTGAAGGAGCTCCTCTTTGGCTATGGAGGATGACACCTGCAGATAAGAAAGACTTAAACAAGGATAATGTTAGATGATATATAGTGAACTGCCAAGCAAAGTTTGGTCCTAGAAGTGCCAAGACTTCCTGGAGGGATGACAGTCCACTAGTTGATAAAGAGAATGTCATAATGAAAAGAAATAATGAAAAACTTAAAGAAAGAGAAATAGATAATGCATACCTAAATTCTGTAATCAGTCTTCCACATTCACCGATGTTGGTAGTTCTACCGATGTCGATCAATAGGTTTCTGACATCGGTAGGGGCAATGGGCCTTAGTGCCAATGTCAATAGGGGCAATGGGCCTTGAACGAGTTTCAAGGTCTGTCTGTGGTCAACAGAGTGGTCTGAGAAGTTCAAAAGGGTTGTGCAGGGATGTAGGATAGTGAATAGAGTCTTAGGAAGGAAAAAAGGTAGGGGATAGGGGTAGAAGGAGAATAGGGATGAGAAGAAGGCTTTTCAACCTTTCTGGGAAGAAAGTCAGGTTGTCTCAACAGTACTCAAGAAATAGCTAATGGACTAATTACCAATGCATTTTAGAAATACTAAAGTATAAAACTAGAAGAATACTTAGCTCTTAGTGGAGAACCAAAAGTGTAGAAGACTTGTTTCCGTTATGGCCGATGCCGAAGACCTCATGCAACATTTCAATCAGGTATGGAGTGACTGATGCAGAGTTTCTTAGCCTGGAGAGTGATGTTAGGATGCTAATGCCTATAAAGAGTTGAGGAGCAAGAGAATTCAGATCTTGGATCAAGAGAATTTGCATTCCCATCCTACAGCCGAGGTTGGAATTTGGTTTTAAGCAACCGATGTCGATGATAATGCCAGCGTCGATCGACTGTTGACCGACGTTGGCAGCTAAAGAATGGGAAAAAAGGATATTTTTGGCCTTTTGCCCATTCTTCCATCTACCAAGCTTAGTTGTCGTTAAACAGTCTAAATGGCAGGTTTAATAGGTGTAAGGATTAGTGGGGGAGTTGAAATAGGTCTTAGGTAATTATGATTAGTCATAGGGTGATAAATGGCCTAAGAGATAGGAATCCAAGGTGAGGTGTCTAGGGGGAATTATTAATTTAAAATAAGTATTTTAAATTAATAAAACATAGGTTAGGCATGTTGAAGTTAAAAAAGGAACCAAGGGGGGGTTGACACTATTTTGGTGTCTACATTTGCCCCTTTTTGTCTTGTTGGTTGTTCTTGACGAACTGCAAGACAAAAATAGGAGTAAGTTTCCCTAGGTATGGGATGAGGTATTGGTTACTCTAGGTAAGGGATGAGGTATTCTCCCTCAAAGTGGGAGTCAAGGGAAGGTAACCTGATATCGGGTGTCAATTTGATAGATAGTGGATGGATATGGTGAAGTTTGAGTGTGAATGATACAAAAGTTGGGATTGCATGTATACCACTTCACGTGATAGGTAGGTCAAATTGTCACAGTCAAAGGTTGAGGAGTGCTAAAATTGAGATAACTAGTCCCCAGCATTTAGTCATAGCTGATTGGGTTAAATGATCCAAGCTGTAGCTCCAATGGTCATCATGTTCCAAGTATCTTAGGCTCAGGAAGTGCTCTTGGAAAACATGAAAATGTCACAAGTAGTGGGAATCAACTGGAGCGCGATCCAATACTTGTGGGGGTTGTGGACAATTTGCTAACTATTTGTGAAGTAGCATATGCAATCAAAACAACCAAGGTAGAGTTGTCTTGAAAGTGGTCATGGTCTAAGGAGATAGTCGTGATCTCCAAGGTCATTGGTCGAGTTAGGCTGAGATAAAAGTGATCTCAAGTGTGCCCCAGGAGGAGGCTAAGATGACTTCTACTGTGAGGGCTGGTTGTTGTGGGCATGGTTTTGGTCATTTTAAAATAAGATAGATGTTTTAAGGTAGCTGATGTTAGTTATAAAACTGATGTCAGTTATAAAAAGCTATCGACATCAGTGGTAATCGACCGACATCGACGGCCTAAGGCACATTTTTGCCGACGTCAACGGCCTACCAAACTTGACAAAACTAGATTAGCAGCCCACCAAAAGTCATTTGTGACATTTGACAAAGTGAGAATTGGAGCTCTGAGGTGATTGAGTGAAAGTGACTTCTAGGTGACCGGTGCAGTAGCGTGAGGTGTCAGAGTGATATTGGTTGTGAGTGTGAGTGAAGTGGAGTGTTATTGGAGGTTGAGGAGCTGGTTATGGGCCACCAGGGGGTGTGTTCAGAAATTGAGGTAGAGGAGATGGTAGAGGGTGGAGGAGGCCTCATGGGAGGACCACCACCAGTGGCACCTATTATACCACCATGATGATGGCGACGAGATGAGGTAGGAGGTGTAATGGGTGTTTTGAATTTGTTTTATTTTTTTGATTTTTTTGTGTTTTTAGCATTAGATTGGGGGGAAGGGGTAGTTAGAAGGGTGGGTAGGTTAATTAGGGTAGGTTAGGAGGTTTTAGGAGGGTATGGGGGTGAATTTGGGGTAAAAATGGGGAAGCCCTAATTTTAGGGCTCTCCCCATTCGGCCCTAGGGCCGAACCAGTCACCAACGCTGATGGGTCCACTGACGTTGGTCGACTAGCAATCGATGTCAGTCACTTAGCTGCCGACATCAGTTAGGTAAATATCAACGTCAGTTAGTTAATTGTTGACATTGACACACTAACTGATGTCAGTTGCTGTAAATGTGTTTAGGGCTTTGAAAAAGTGTTAAAAATGAGAATTTTGAGGGCCTAAGTCGTGTCGAGTTTTTTATTATAATGATGGCCATGTAGGTTTAATTAGTGGGTCCATTAGACAGATGAATGGGTGAATGGCCGAGCTAACCTCAGGAGACCCCATGTCAACTGAGTGTTGCCTACATAGCCCTGATCTTAAGGGCCTCAAGCTGATGTAGTTCTCCCAAAAGGAAAGAGTGGTCAAAGAGGTTGGTAGGATAATTGTTAATGTGGTTGTGATTTTGGTTAGATGTAGGTGAGGCAGACACTGATGTTGTGAGATCATCTCCTGACATTACTGACGTGGATGTGTTGTGAGATTATTGGAGAGGAGTGGACCTACATGACTGTAGTGAGACTAGGTGGGTTATGGCACTACTACTGAGTGGCGAGAGATGTCAGTCTTATGGTGGCATTGATCAAGTAGTGGGATCACTCCACCAACACCTTTCATCTACCAATAGGAGAGCTGATAGTGATAGTCAAGGACATGTACTAGATTTTGTGGTTATCGGTATATGGGGTAGAGTTATATGTGTGCTCGAGAGAGGTGCATTACA
Source organism: Torreya grandis (assembly GCA_037957365.1). Taxonomy (NCBI): domain Eukaryota; kingdom Viridiplantae; phylum Streptophyta; class Pinopsida; order Cupressales; family Taxaceae; genus Torreya; species Torreya grandis. Next base: position 3,126,321 of record JARHVA010000083.1, read on the forward strand.
TCTAAATGGTGACTTTGTTTGGTGAGCACGCTACTGAGGTGACTTACCATTCAGCCAGCTTTGCATATGAGCCCTTGTATGCAGTAGATAAGGATGCACATCATTTGGCCATCTTGATGATGATTGAGATCACAATCTATGTGCTTCCAAATGCAAAGGGAGGTAGATATCTAATTTTTATGACCAGAGTTTTGATGGAGATGATAGAGTAGCAGACAGTGTTTGCATGGGCACCCATATTTTTGGCACAGCTGTATAGAGAGTTATGGGGTATCAGTCAGTGGTGGCAGTATATTTTATGCGTAGGACACCTTCTGCATTGCTAGGCATATGAGCACATCATCATCACATGACCTCTTGGCCTGCCAGTTGCTATCCAAGTTGGCTTTAGAGTTGGTTTCAGGTAGTGGCGGGAGGTTATGGCACAGATGTAGGTGGATGGAGTAGTCAGAGATATCGACTACTACAAGGGGGTACTCGAGGCCCTTATTTCTATAGATATCATCTAGAGATCATACTTGGTATACCCAGCCTTCAGAGACTAGGCAGAGTAGCTGGTGGGTGTTCAAAGCTTCAGATGGGTGAGGGGTAGATGAGCCGACGAGCTCAAGAGAGTGCCAGTGGAGAGAGTGCAGCACTAGTATGGGTTGCTATAGGATGTGCCTCTTGCCCTCCCTATATACAGGTGAGATGATATAGAGGTGCCACTCCCACTGCTAGAGGAAATAGAGCAGATTAATTTTGAGGAGCTACCTGTAGGTCCTAGTATAGTTGATCCAGGTTGTATAGAGGCCTACTCAGCTTGGTGGGCAGGGTAGTACACAGGTGTGTAGAGAGGACTAAAGCTTGATCTATAGACAGTGATCAGGGATAGGGACACTATCAGATAGGAGAGAGATGCTACCATCTAGGAGAGGGATGCAGCACGAGGATAGGTGACCATTTTTTAGGGCCAAGTCACAGGATTACAGGGGCAGGTGATAGTTTTGATAGCCTAGGTGGCTGCCTTGATAGGGCAGGTTACCATTTTGTAGGGGCAATTGGCCATAACCCAAGCACAAGTTTTGGTAGGATAGGTTTTTGGAGGGTAGGCCCCTATTCAACCACCACCACAGTAGCTAGCATAAAAGCCAACTCAGTCGACATCACAATAGCTAGCATAGCCACAACCACAGAGCTCATTACAGGGCATGGCTTCAGGATTAATGGGTCCACCACAGACTATACCTATATCTAGGTACAATACTGCTTTGGATGAGATCACGTATTATGAGGGGGCTATCAGGGGGTTCCCTCAGATACAGTGGTATTCAGAGATGAGAGCTGAGCTGAGCTGGCAAAGATCAATGTCATGTGTGACTACTTTGAGTTATCACAGACGGTGATGATCAGAGGGTGGAGATGATACAGCGTCATCACGGCCACTGCCACCATAGCCACAACCTTGAGGCCATTTTTTGTCATTATGTATATACCAGCCTGTGAGCCATTGATGTGAGATGTATTTTATTTTTTGAGAGAGAGAGAGATAGATGTTTTACTATTGTAAACATAGATGTTCACATATATATGATGAGATTTTGGTTTATTGATGTGTTATGGATGTGTCTTTGTGTGGATGTTAATGTTTTTTAGCATTTACCATGGTGCATGCTTAATGTGATGATGTGAATGATTATGTGATAATGATGTGAATGATTATGTTATGATGTTGATGATTATGATGTGAATGATTATGGTATGATGATGTTGATGATAATGTTATAGAATTTTCCATATTGTGTGATGGTGTATTCTGTAACATTTGTTTATGGTTTTTCATTCTTAATCATTTTCCATATTGGTGATGGATGGATGTTAAAAATGAATTGAGTTTATTTATGCGTCAGCACTTTTTCATATTTGTGATGATATATGCTTAACATAAATTATGTTTTGGTTGTTAGTTTCCATGTGTATTGTTTTCCATAGAAACTAATGTGATTGGTCTATGATAATGTGAATGGTTGTGGAAATATGTGATTGGTTGTTATGTGATTGACATGTGATGAAGTCAGGCCAGAAGTGAAAGGTACATTTCTCTTTCATTGACAAGGACCATAATGATAGCATAGGTAGGGGGTTTTTGGAAATAAAAGCCCCATTTATGCATTACGTCATTGACCATTGGTTGTGTTAGAGAAGTAATCAAATCACTTTGACATTAAATGAGCTCGAAATCCCTTGAGTATGTTGGGGTAATAGGTGATGTGATATGTTAGGATAGGGTAACCCTTTTTATTAGGGATAACTTTGCCCCTTTTTATAGGCGACCCTGAGAATGACTACAGGCAAGTCCATGACAAATGGTTTTTTTTTTTTGGTAGACTGATCAATGTGGGAAGTCTACATGGGTATGTTGTTTTGTTTTGTGGTCATATATGAAGTTGATCGATGTGGGAAGCTTCTGAGAGAGTGTTGTTTATAGAAAAAAATTTAGGCATAGCCATCCTTCGAGGGAATGGTCTATAATTACTTTATATGTTTTTGAGGGCTTTGAATAGCTGTCCTTCAAGGGAGCAGTCTATTAGTTATAGCAATGATGATGTAGCTATCCTTCGAGGGAGCAGTCTACCTTTATAGTTTTTATGACCTTTGGATATTTAGTTAGGCATCCCAATTTATTTTTGACAAAATTTTTTAGTCATGGACAAGACTATAGAAGTTTAAGGGTTCCCTTTTATTAGGACAAAGCATTCATACTTTATAAAAAGGGTTACATAGTGTTTTTTTTAGGGAAAAAGGGTTGAAAGGAATGGGGATTAAGATGACAGGGGTTGCTCAAGGGACGAGCTCAAATTAAATATCAAGCGAATGAGTTACTTGATTAACAGAAGAATGGTCATAGATGTAAGGCATTAAGGGGCTTAGGTTCTGGTCATCCTTCAAGAGAAGACAGACAATAAGTCCCTGATCCATACTTGTGCGTTATGATATAAGGCCCGAGCCAATTAGGAGCAAACTTACCTCATTTTCTTCTTTCCATATTGGTCATGTGTTGATTTTCTTTGAGGATGAGGTCTCTAATTTTGAAATCTCATTCTCTAAGATTTTTGTTATAGGCACGTTTGATACGATTTTGATAGATATGGAGATGGTTAAGGGCAGCAAGACGACGTTCGTCAAGTAACTCAAGTTGAGCTAATCGATCTTGATGAAAGTCATCATTAGAAAGTATGTCGTGTAAGGAGATGCACAAAGAGGTATCTGTACTTCAAGAGGTAAGACAACCTCTGTTCCATACACTAAAGAGAAAGGTGTAGCACCCATAGGGGTTCAGATGCTAGTGCGGTAGGCCCACAAAGAGAAGAGAATGTGAATGTGTCAATCCCTTCCAGTATCGTTGACCACCTTCATTAGAATTTTGGTTAAGATTTTGTTGGAAGCCTTAGCCTACCCATTTTCTTGTGGGTAGTAAGGTGAGGAGAAGTTGAGCTTGATGCCAAATGAGTCACAAAGTTTTTGGACAGTTTTGTTTTTGAATGATTTGCCATTATCAGTGATGATCTTGTGGGGTACACCGAAATGACAGATGATATGGGTGTTGATGAAGTCGATAATTTTGTCAGCTTTAGTGGATACAAGGGGAACAACTTCAACCCATTTAGTGAAGTACTCAGTTGCGGTGATAATGGACTGATGTTAGAGAGATGAATGGGGGTTAATCTGACCAATTAGATCTAAACCCCATTGTGAAAAAGGCCAGAAATCCTTAGCAACTTGTAGAGTGTGGCTAGGGATGTGAAGTAAGTTAGCATGTTGCTAGCATTTGATGTAACACCGAACATAATCGCTGCAGTCTTAGTGAAGAGTGGGCCAATAATAGCCCAGGCGAAGGATGCACTTTGCAACTGAGTTACCACTGAAGTGTCCTCCACAAATCCCATCATGAACTTGTTTAATGGCATAATATTTTTCAATGGAAGTTAGACATCGAAGAAGGAGGCCATCGAAACCTCTTTTGTAGAGAAGACCCCCTAACATGGTATATCGAGCAATACTCTTGATAAAATCCCACCGTGCATTGCTAGAGAGGTCAGGAGGAATGGTAGAATAAGTTAAGTAGTCCAAAAGTTGTTTATACCAAACATCCTGTGGACTTGACTCAATGGTGTTGATGAGGTTGATGTTAGTGGAAATATATGAAGGAAATGCCACACAATGTACCATGACATAAATTCTCAAAGAAGAGGATGAAGATGGTATGCGTGAGGCTAGAGAGGCCATAGTATCAGCAAATTTATTCATAGATCGAGGAACAGTTTGCAAGAGGTAATGGTCAAAAGATTCTAGTAGGGTGTTAACACAGTGTTTGTACCTTTGTAAAACTTCATTTTTACAAAGATATGAACCGTTGATTTGATTGATGACTAGTTGTGAGTTGCCAAAGATGTTGATGGTCTTGATGCCTAGGAAAAGGGTGGTTTGAAGTCCCAAAATTAAGGCTTCATATTTAGCCATGTTATTGGTACATTCAAAGTCAAGTTTGAAAGATAGGGGCATGGGTTCACCCTCGTGAGGGATGAGAATGACCTCCACACCCCCACCATGTTGACATTTAGACTCATCAAAGAACATTGACATTTGATAGAAAATGTCATTGGTGGATAATGTGGTGATAGATACATCGGGGAATTCACAGTGAGAAGGTTGGTTGTTAGGTAGAGGGGCATCTGCTAGTTGGTCAGCGATTATTTGCCCTTTTATAGATTTTTTTTGGATGAATTCCAAGTCAAACTCAGCAAGGAGCATGAGCCAATGAGCCATACGTTGGTTTTGGTATGGTTTGAAATGCATGTATTTGAGGGGGTCAGTGTGGGTGATGACATAGGTTTTGTGATTGAGAAGATAATGACGGAGTTTGGTAGCGGCAAAGACTAAAGCCAAATAGATTTTTTGGGTATGAGTATACCGAGTTTCATAATCAATGAGCATTCGGCTTATATAATAAGCTACTTGCTCATGATGTTGTTCATCTTGGTGTGCGATCATGGCACCTAAGGAATGATTTATTGTTGAGATGTAGAGGTAGAAGGGTTGGTCATCTTTTGGTGGAATAAGGACTGGTGGAGAGACAAGATAACATTTAAGGGCTTCAAAAGCCTCTTGGTAATCCTTATCCCAATTAAAGGAGATGTCCTTCTTGAGGAGGTGATGAAAGGGTTGACATTAGTCAGAAAGCTACGAGATGAAGTGACGAATAGATTGAAGCTTCCCTTGCAGGCTGCGAAGTTGCTTTAGATTGGTAGGTGGTGGCATCTCAAGTATAGCTCGAATCTTAGCAGGATCAATCTCAATGCCATGAAGAGAAACGATGAGACCCAAAAGTTTCCCTGAGAGAACCCCAAAGATGCATTTCTTAGGGTTAAGGTGAACATTGTATTGTAGAAGGCAAGTGAAGATTGTTTTAAGGATGGTTAAATGGTCACGACAAAGTTTAGATTTGCCTAGTAGGTCATCCACATAGTCCTCCATGATTTTGTGGAGGAGATCGTGAAAGATGTAAGTCATGGCGTGTTGATATGTGGCACTTGCATTATTTATGCCAAAATGCATGACCTTATATCAAAAAGTCCCCCATGGGGTGATGAAGGTAGTTTTGTGTTGATCTTCTGGCACAATCAGGATTTGGTTATATCTTGAAAATCCGTCTATGAGTGATAGCATCTCATGACCAGCCATAAGATCAACAAGTTGGTCGATGTTGGGTAGAGGAAAATCATTCTTTGGGCAAGCCAGGTTAAGGTCACGAAAGTTAGTACAGATTTAGATCCCCCTAGTTGCTTTGGTGACAGGGATGATATTAGACACCCATTGCGGATAATCAATGGGTTGGATAAAGGAGATGGAGAGAAGACGTTGAAGCTCCTCTTTGACAAGGAGTGCAAATCGAGGATGCATCTTGCAAAGCTTTTGTCTGACGGCCTTAGCCTCTAGGTTTGTGACAATGTTATAAATGACAATAATAGGGTTGATGCTAAGCATGTCGCTGTAGGTCCAAGCAAAGGCTTTGCTATGGTCTGAAAGGAATTTGGTGTAGTCAATTTATTCCTGGGCATCTAAAGATTGACCAATCTTTAAAACATGAGGAACATCGGAAGATGAAAGGTTAATGTCAATGGTTGATTCATTTAACATAACCTATGTTTTTAAAGGAAGTGAGTGTTGAATGAAAGAGTCATCAACACCCATGTAGGCGAGAATGGCATCATTGTCTATGCATTAGACAGTGTTGATAGTGGAAAATTCATCGTCTATCATGTTTGGATAAATGAGAGGGAGAGACCTCGATACCCCACTTAGTTGATAGGTTAGGGGTTCCAATCGAATGGTGTTTATGCAAAAAAAAAACTAGGAGGGATGGAAACCACCGACTCCATAGGTGAAGATGGTGGAATAGGCAAGTTTGGAGGTGATTTTTCTATGATAGGTTCAGGGTGAGGGGCTTTAGGAGTTTTAGTAGGTTCTTTAAAACCTAGGCCATGTCGCTTCTTGGCATTCTTTATGGCCTCATCATTTGGTAATTTGACGGGCAGGTGGGAGCCTTGTTCATAACACCCAAAGCCAAAGCCCTTCCATGCACACCTATAAAGATAGGCATGAGCAAAGTTTGGGTTGCCAAGAAAAGAGAAATTGGATGTGAATAGTTGAGGTGAGGAGAGAGGATTCCCATCAGTGGGAGCTTGATCTAGCCCCCCATAGATGAGATTTGTTTGAAGATTGGGAGGAACATAAGGGATGACCATTCTGATATGATGGTCATAGCTAAGACTGTGATGAAGTTGTCCATACTATTGAGGAGTCTGGAACATGTCCAAGGTGAGTAAATGATACTCCCCAAGTGAAATACATTGGAAGATATCTTCCATAGGGTCTTTTGTTGTCACTTGAGGAGGTGGTGTAGGTGTAATTGCCATTTGCATACTTGTTGAAGCTTCTGTAGGTGGAGGCAGTGTTTGGGTTGATGTCTTGAAAGGAATGAGAACATCATTGGGTCGATAAGTTGTGTTGCATGTCTTGAAAGGGGAGGGGTCTGTGAGAATGACATGGACTTGACCGTCGTGTTCAAATTTGACACAACGGTGTAATGTAGAAGGGACACAAGCCATGGCACAGATCCAAGGTCATCCTAATAACATGTTGTATTGGAACTATCCTTCGATGATGTAGAAGAGCTCTAGGACTATTCATGGGCCAACATGAATATGTAAGATGATGGTGCCAATGATAGTGGCAGTGGTGTCATTAAAAGATCAAAGAATTGCATCAGTCTTTAACATACAATTATTTGGGAGGGCTAATTGGTCATAGGCATGGGTGGAAATGATATTGATGCTAGCACCCCCATCAATCATAACTTGCTTAATGTGAGTTCGATAAACGTAGGCTATGATGAAAAGGGCAGCATCCTAATCTTCCAAGTTGGAGGTAGGAATTTCAGAATCACTAAAGGTAATAGAGGCAATGGTGGGTAATGATTGGACTAAGATAGCTAGTGGTTGGGGGTCCTCAGGTTGGACCTCCACTGCCTGTAAAGCTTTGATTAAAGCTTGACGATGTTGTGGAGAGCTTTGAATGAGGTCATATAAAGTCATCTTCATGGGAGTTTGGTGAAGCTGTTTCACCATAGAATCACGGATTGCCTCTGAAGACGTAGGTTGGGATGTACCCAAGATAAAAATCTTGTGTTTGAGTGGTTGAGCAGGTTTGACAAATGGGTAGGTCCAAGGAATATCAACTTTCTCTTTTGCTTTATCCTTTTATGACCTAGTGGCCACATTGATGGTGTTAATCTCAAATAAAGGAGACAAAGGAGGTAAAGGGACCATAGTCTGATGATGGGATTCTGATGAAGGTGAGGAATTTTGAGAGATATGGGAAGGTGTAAGAGGTTTGTCGACAGTATCCTCAATAAGAAGGGTGTCTTTCTCCAAGTATTGGTGAATGGCAACCTTAAGGGCACAATAATTTTTAGTGTCATGTCTAGGTGTGCAATGATATAGACAAATTTTAGTGTCATCGAACCAAGATGGTTTTGATTCGAGAGGTTGAAATGGTTTAATAGGTGGGAGAATTATACTAGAATTTTGCAAAAGTCAGCATAGTATCAAAGCATATGAACCTACTAAGGGGTCCATGCTTGTTGATGCATTAGGTGTTGATGACTTTTATTTGGGAGTTGTTGAAGGAGATTTTCATACCACCTTTTGGGTTGGTGGTGTGGCCACTCATGTAGATGAAACTTTCTTTGTGAGGGGTGTCAAATTTTTTAGAGGAGGTATGTTTTTGGTAGGTAAAAGGAGTAATGGAGGCAACTTGTTTTGGTTAGATGTTGGAGTAGGGAGCATCCCTACTAAGGTAAAAGGATGTGGGCCCAAAATGGAGGGCAATGACAATGGTGGAAGAGGAGTTCGCTAACGTGGTTTAGTAGCCTTCTTTAGTTTGGTTTGAGGACCACTATTGTGCAAGGCAAGGTTTAAGTTTACCTTCACTTGCGGGTGAGTGAGGTTAGGTATGGGGCGAACTTTAAGGGGTTTAACCGGTTTTGGTATGGTGGATGTTTGTGAGGGTTTAGGTTTGGATGTGGATGGTTGAGCTTTTGAAGATTTGGAAGTAAAATTCTGGTCCTTGTTGGAGAATTTTGGAGATTTTGTCATAGAAGGGTCAATAGTATGAGATAAAACAAGACGTGTAAGGTAAGGAGATTTGAGTTGCTCCCATAATGCCTCATGTTCTAAGTTCCTCAAATGGAGAAATCCTAAGTTCTCCACCAATTGAGAGAATGGTTTGGAAGATGTTGGATGAGGCTTTAGTTTTTTAGAAGATGTGGGTGGTTGTGAGACCGGAAATGTGTTAGATGCAGCGATCTCGGGCCAAAGGCGTGAGAGAGCCATTACTGGATCCTCTTCGGTTGAAGTAGGTGAAGAGACAAGTTCTTCTCTTGGTGGAGAAGGAATTGGAGAGTGTAACTCCTCAAGAGGATAGAGGGCAGGGATGATTGTGCCTTCTACTTGTAGTTGAGGAGCAAGAAAGGTAAGGTCCTCCATTGGTAGTAAGAAGGATGAAGGTGGGGCTAGCAGCACTGGTATCGTTAAAGCATCCTCCAATATAAGAGAGGTCGATGGAGAACTAATAAGAGAAGAAGGTTCGTCCACCTGTGGAAGAGAAATGGGAGAAGAAGGCTCTTCTACCTGTGATGGACAAATAGGAGAAGAAGGCTCTTCTACATATGATGGAAAAATAGGAGAAGAAGGCTCTTCTACCTGTGATGGACAAATAGGAGAAGAAGACTCTTCTACTTATGATGGACAAATAAGAGAAGAAGGATTTTCTACCTGTGATGGACAAATAGGAGAAGAAGACTCTTCTACTTGTGATGGATAAATAGGAGAAGAAGACTCTTCTACCTGTGATGGACAAATAGGAGAAGAAGACTCTTCTACCTATGATGGACAAATAGGAGAAGAAGACTCTTCTACCTGTGATGGACAAATAGGTTGACTAACCTCTTCAGATTTTGGGAGAGGTTGGTTAGGTCTAAAAGGAGAGACCGTGTTGATGGTGCGTATATTATGCTCTTGGGAGTCATAAGCCATGGTCTAAATGTTATTTTGACTAGGGGGATGGTTAGGGAAAGGTTGTCTAAAGATGTCTATGTTTTGGTTAGGTGGCATGTTTAGGTTATCCAAGACAAGATCACCTTTATCTAACATATCCTGAATGACGTTCTTGAGGGTTTTACAATTGTCTGTGTCATGGCCTTTGACATAGTGATAATTATAGAAGTCATTCTCCCTATACCATGCAGGGATAGCACATGAGGGATAAAATTGAGGTGGTGGTCAAATTTTGGGGAGGTTGAGGACTCCCTATTTGACAAGTTTATCCAACACAGACACGTATGATTCTCCTATTGGAGTATATTGACGCTATACATATCGTTGTTGGAATTGTTGTGTAATGCTTTGAGATGTGGAAGGTTCGGATTGGTTAGTTGTGGTCGATGATGATGATCTAAGTACCATAGCATTTGCTGATCCCTTGGATTTGGCATTGGAGGAATAAGATTTAGAGGAAGGGTCATTTGGTTTTGTGTTGGGGTTTTTACTATGCAATTTGACTTTATTTTCTTCGACAGCATGGATTTCAAGCTTCCTAGCCATGGTGAAAGCTTCATCAAATATGTAGAATGTTTGGACCCACAAAGTAGATGAGATGTGTTTGGCACACACTTGTGAAAAGAGCTCAATGAGCTCAGGTTGAGGTAAAGAAAAGGAGAGTTGGTTGATTAAGCCTCTCCAATGGGCAACAAAATCAGCTATTGATTCATCGTTGAATTTTCTAATAGAGTATAGGTCCGTGATGGAGACCTTTTTGGTGATGTTGATCGAAAAGTGGTCAAGGAAAAGTTGAGCTAGTTGAGTGAATGTAAAAAGAGAGTGACTGGTAATAGAACTATACCAATCGAGGGCAGCACCAGAAAGTGACATGAGAAATGTGCATAATAATAATGCATCATCATGTGCTATAAGGTAACAAGCGTGTCTAAACACTTGTAGATGTTGCTATGGGTCTTCCTTACTCTAAAAGTGAGTAAACTTGGAAAGTTCCCACTGACTAGGATATGGTCAGATTGGGACTGAGGGATGAATAGGTTCATTATATATTTGTTCATATGAGAGAGCATTTCTTGAACCCGAAACGGATGTCTCAAGATTAGACATCTTATCCATCAACATCTTGATTAGATCAGTTGATGGATTTGCAGGTGGGGTGCCCCCTAGGTTGTAAGGCATTTGGAAGGTGTTAGGAGGGGCGTATGACATAGTTGGTTGCACTTGTATAGGCACAACATATTGGTAACTAGTCATAGGGATCGATGTTGAAGCTAGGGGTGGTTGTATCATGAAGCTAGAAGGCACAACTTGACTTGATGTTGCCAGACGTGGTTGGATGGTGGCAACACTAACCAAAGGATAAGTAGTCACTCTTGTATTGATGGGTGTAAGAGTAGGTGGGATGGAGACAATTAAGTTTTGGAATGGTGTAGAACTTCGTTGAATGGTTTGTGGTTGAGGGGGGACATAAATTCCAATGGAGGTAAGTCCAAAAATAGAAGGAGAGGCCGCACTTTGAAGATTGGTCATGGTCGGGTTGTTAGTTGAGGCAATGGCCTGGGTGTCTATGGGTTGAATTACAGAGGCTATTGATACAATTTCCATTTCAACTAGGGAAGTAGGCATCCCATAAACTGGGTTACCTAAAGGATCTCATGTTTGACTTCTTGTGAGATGGTGCTAAAGAGCCTTGACATTGAGGTCAAGGAACCTTTCAAAGTCTTGGTCCCCTTTGGAAACAATAGGGGGTTGAGTTGGGGTTGGTTGGATAGGAGTTCATTCAATTTTTGAATTATACTCCATTTGGGAACTTGATATAGAAGGCGAAGGTGGGAGTGGTTGTTGCCTTGTGTGGTCAACAAGAGTTTTGGTTTGACTACATGTCAAAACCATCCAAGGCAAAATATATTCAAGTTCTAAAAACTGTATGTTTCAGCCTCAAAAAAACTAGAACTTGTTTTTTACAACAAAAAGGTTAGGTTTTTAGCTTGCTGTTTGAGAAGAAAAATTTTCTAACAGTGACCGACATCGGTAGAAAAACTGATGCCGGTGAAGAAAGTTGCCGACGTTGATGGAAAAAACCGATGTCGGTTACTATGTATTTCCAGAATCTCAGAAAACTAAAAGTTTTTGGAGGAAAGAAGAAAGTTCTGAGTTGTTTTTGGAGCTTAGAATAATGCATCCTTACCAGATTAAAAAACTAGATAAAAATAGAAAAGTAGATGAAGACAAGCAAACCCCAAATGTTAAATTCCTAAGAGTAAATTTTAGAGTCGTGTTGGCTTATGCCTTAGAAGAGTGTGTTTGGGAAGTTGGGCTTTTAGAAGGGTCCTAAAAGAGGCAGTCTAAGGTTGGTTTCAGGTTAAGTTTTGGTGCTCAAAATTTGTATTAGGTTTCGTATGTGGCCTGGTGCTAGGAGCTTGCTCCCCTGACTTCACGAGCCCAGAGATAAGCTAGGTCACTTAGCCAATATATACTTCTCCTAGAGTTTATACTCTGCCAGAGAACAGAGTGGGTTCTCCCCTTAGTAGTGAAGTCCAAGTAGGATTACCAGGAAGGGTAAGGTATCCACTAGGTGATGAAATCCTAGTCAAGCCTTGTCTCAGGTATGTTTAGATGTTTAGTTGTGAAAGTGGTCTGGATGTGTAACATATGTGCACTATGATTTATTCATAATGCGGTTTTAATTACTAGATGAGCTAAAGATGCATTCAGGCAGGGATGAGATGCAATATATTTTTAACCCAAATGGAAATGTTCATTCAGATGCAGACAAATGAGAAGAGGTTTAAGAGTATGAATTTCACTACTCTGAAGTGCAGGAGAAAGGCGACAAGAAGACAAAAGAAAGAAGTTCTTTTTAACTTGTGGTTATGGTTTCATTTCAAAATAAAGAGATAAAAGCAAAGGATGCAAGAAGAGATCTAATGCACCTATATGAATTTTGGATTTTTTAGAAGAAATGAACCCAAGGAAAACTCCAGGGTCCCATTGGGCATGCCAAAATGTTTCTACTCATTTTTCACTTGTTCACATTCAGAAGAAATAAGAAACTAGATATAATGGTCAGGGGTTAGATGATACCCAGATGAAGTTACGCACTGTATCCAGACGGTTGAAGGAGCTCCTCTTTGGATATGGAGGATGACACCTACAGATAAGAAAGACTTAAACAAGGAAAATGTTAGATGATATATAGTGGACCGCCAAGCAAAGCTTGGTCCTAGAAGTGCCAAGACTTCTTGGAGGGATGACAGTCCATTAGTTGATAAAGAGAATGTCTTAATGAAAAGAAATAATGAAAGACTTAAAGAAAGAGAAATAGATAATGCGTACCTAAATTTTGCAATCAGTCTTCCATAGTCGCTGATGTCAATAGTTCTATCGACGTCGATCAGTAGGTTGCTGATGTCGGTTGGGCTGCCGACGTCAGTAGGGGCAATGGGCCTTGGTGTCGATGTCAGTAGGGGTAATGGGCCTTGAACAAGTTTCAAGGTCTGTCTGTGGTCAATAGAGTGGTTTGGGAAGTTCAAAAGGGTTGTGTAGGGATGTAGGATAGTGAATAGAGTCTTAGGAAGGACAAAAGGTAGGGGACAGGGGTAGAAGGAGAATAGGGATGAGAGGAAGGCTTTTCGGCCTTTTCGGGAAGAAATTTGGGTTGTCTCAATAGTACTCAAGAAATAGCCAATGGAATAATTACCAATGCATTTTAGAAATACTAAAGTATAAAACTAGAAGAATACTTAGCTCTTAGTGGAGAACCAGAAGTGTAGAAGACTTATTTATATTATGGCTGATGCTGAAGACCTCATGCAACATTTCAATCAGGTGTGGAGTGACTGATGCAAAGTTTCTTAGCCTGGAGAGTGATGTTAGGATGTTGATGCCTGTAAAGAGTCGAGGAGCAAGAGAATTCAGATCTTGGAGCAAGAGAATTCACATTTCCATCATGCAGCCGAGGTTGGAATTTGGTTTTAAGTAACCAATGTTGGTGATACCGCTGGCGTCGGTCAACTGTTGACCGATGTCAGCAGCTAAAGAATGGGAAAAAGGCTATTTTTGGCCTTTTGCCCATTCTTCTATCTGCCAAGCTCAGTTGTCGTTAAACAATCCAAATGGCGGGTTTAATAGGCGCAAGGATTAGTGGGGGAATTGAAATAGGTCTTAGGTAATTATGATTAGTCATAGGGTGATAAATGGCCTAAGAGCTAGGAATCCAAGGTGAGGTGTCTAGGGGGAATTATTAATTTAAAATAAGTATTTTAAATTAATAAAACATAGGTTAGGCATTTTGAAGTTAAAAAAGGGACCAAGGGGGGGTTGACACTATTTTGGTGTCTACATTTAACAAAATAAAATGACAAGCACAACTAAAAACTAAGGAATGAAAACACAAGAATTCTTTTCACCTTCCTTGGATAATGCCTTTATAATGGTGGCTTACTTGGCTTGTGCTTCAAGAGGTCTTCTTCAATGGAGTGTGGCTACCTTCATATCTTCTTGGCACTTTTGGCTTATGGCTTAGCTTGGCTTGGAATCACTTTGGCATTATAACACTAGTTTCTTGAAGCTTTTGGAACTAATCCTACATTATAACTTTGCATAAATTAAGCTTAGAAATGATGCTGTGAGGCCTCCTATTTATATATTTTTGGATTTGATCATAATCAACCTCAACCATCCATCTCAAGATTGAGATGTATGGTTTAGGATTAATTCAATTTTTCAATTAAAATTTTTAGTTATCCTCATCATGGCATTGGAAGAATGGGCAATTAAGAGGCATGGAAGGCATTAATGAGGCATGGAGGGCATGAATCTTGATATTTGTGGTATTTATGGCCTAGGGATGTCTTCCCAAAAAATGAGGTCACTGGATGATGTATATATTACATATTCATTTCCAAAAATAATTATTCAACAAGTTTCCATGGAATTATTAATTAGGCCTTGATTTGGGTTAATTAGCTCTTAAGCATGATTAAGCACTTTATGCATAAATTACTCAAATTGATCAGAATGCCTTATTATTGATCCTAAATTTGACTAGTTTAAAATTGAAAGTCACTATCATATGAATTGGATGCATATTCCCATTTAGGATGTTTCCAACAACAAATAACAAAGGCATGAGTCTTGTGCAAAAGATTTGATAAGAAAGAGTAGTCTAGAGCATGCAGGTGCAAATTTGGCATTTTGACTCGAAATGAAATGATCAAAGTTAGCTAGCCCATAAATTGCATTAACCCATTTAGGGATACCCTAGCCAATATCAGCACTTTAATATATCATTTTCACATCATTTTGCATGTTTTAATGTTTTTAGGCCAAATTGTGCATTTTAGATGGAAACTAGCCAAAAACCTGATTGGAGGTTATTGGTGGCCAATTTTAGGTGTCTACAGTTTGCCCTTATTTGTGAAGGTGTTGTAAGATATAATCATAGTAACATATTCTCAAATAATGAAAAGGTCATATATGCCTACAACTAAAATGATGATAAACTAACTATATGATGCCCCCTCAAGGGAACCATTAGCATAAGTAGGTCAACAAATGATCCCTTAAAAAGAAAGAATCAAAATGAGGGGACCAAAGAAAGGAAAGATGATGGGGTGAAAACACAATGATATTGAAAAAATATTCAAAATCATTAAGAATTCAAGTGGAATTGTGCATAATGGTTTGCCCAAAGGTAGTTATAAGCATTATACCCTGATAGTGGCAATGTCGTATGATAACACAATGATTTGCCCAAAGGCGGTTATAATCATTGAGAAGATGGAACTACCCTACTTAGGATAGACAAATAATATAATAACATGCCCCTATATAGGTAGTAAAATTAAAGTGGTGACAACATAATGATTTACACAAAGGAGGTTATAATCATTGAGAAATGTAGGTGGGATGATGTGCAATGATTTGCCCATAAGCGGTTATAATCATTGGACGTCAATTATGGCAAACATAATAGACTTGGTCGAGGATGATGATAACTTGAAACAGAGGGTAATGATTAATTGGAATAACCTACTAATAGGGAGATGCTCATCTAAACTAATAAAGGTTGAAATTATTTCATGGTCAATTACTCTATTTAGGATATGATTGGGAGTGGAATCAGGATGTTGGTGTTGAAGAGATGCTGCCATTACTAAATAGAGTTCTTGAAGCTGAGGTTTTTTTTGCATGTAATGGTAAGATTTATGATAGAACACCATAAAGAATTGGCTAAAATATGCATAAGGATTGACTCCCATAATCCAATACTCAATAGAAAAAATTGCACCAATGATAAAAATCATGATGACAATATAAACATATGAATAGGGATGGATTCAAGTGTAAGTGTGGACAAGGAATGACCTAATTAACACACATAAACTGAATCAAGGTAACAGTGTTGAAAGCAAATAAATAGGTACACAAACAAACAAAATAAGTAGAAATAAATAAAAAAACAAAGTAATAAAAACCCTACAAACATTGCCCCTAGAAAATAGGTGACAACTTAACAAATGAATAAAATAGGGGAATAGAAGAAAAGAAAGCAGGTGGCCAAGTTGTATCCATATGTACTAGGTAAGTGGATGTTGCCTACATAGTTTCATGGATGTAATATCTAATAAAAAACATCAGGCCAAATGTAGTTCTCCTAGGGAATAGGAAGAGTGTGATAACTAAAGAAAACAAATAGAATGGATGTGAAAGAAGAATAGAAATAATCTTGTAAAATGGTAAGTGTGTGAGAGAAAAAGGCCAAGAAGGATGGGGAAACTAAATGAAAATTGATTTACTTGTAACTTAGTAAGGGTTCCCAGAATCCTTAAGGCAAAGAAATGGTCAATGTTTTTGTTATTTTCTAATGATTTTCAAATGTTTTTGGAAGTGTTTTAGAGTGTCACAACTCAATCAATAATGATGAGACATTAAATGGTTTAAGATCATAAAATGTTTAGATTGTGGCTTAGGTTGCTCACAAAATGGAAAGAGTATGGATTAGGTTACTCATAAAATGATGAAATCATGGTGGAGAAGGGTGACTGAGATGACCTCAACAAGTATTGAGTTTTTCCTACATAGTTCCATAATAGGACCTCAAGTCATTGTAGTTCTACTCTTACAACAAAGGAATTTGACTAGTGCAGTAGCCAATTCAAATAGAAGTGGCACAGTTGGTAAAAATACATAGTATGGCATAGGAAGTGTCAAGTTGGTATGTCAAGGATTAATATTGCCCCTAGTTTTCCCATAGGAAATTATAAATAGGACACAATGGCATAGATCAATGGTACTAATTTTTCCAAAGGCAGTTATAATTAGTAACAAGACTGGTGGTAAGAAAAGACTAAAAAATGAAGGATGCAACTACCAAAACTTCTATCTTACTATCCCAAGATATGTTCCCTATTTGAAATACTTGAACCAACTGATGAACTGATTAGATACATTGATGCTAAAACTGTGTAATGAATAACAAAAACTAAGGTCAAATAAGCTAAGCTTTAGAACATGTTAGGTTGATAGGTTAGAAAGTGGAAAGTGTATATGGAAAAGAGGATGAATAAGGTATGTGTACAAAGAAAAATAGTGACAAAAAATCATAACTAAAATGGTCCTTACAGACAATACACCTTAGCATTCAATCATAGTACCACTTAAGATGAATAATATTCATTGGCTCTAAAAGTTCATCATCGTCTAGTGTGGTAAGCTTATATGCTCCTAATCCATAATATGTAGTGATGATGAAAGGCCCTATTTAGTTTGGTTTGAATTTCATTTTATGTTGCTTCTCGGCCATGGCATTCTTTTGGTTCTCTTTAAGAAAAAGATCACCAAGTTCAAATGTTCTATACTTCACATAACGATTATAGTGGCCTTTGAGTCAAATTTTGATATGCTTGAAGATTGTTGAGCGTGACTGTCTATGTTTCATCAAGTAAATATAAATATTACAAGTGAGCTACTCTATAGTCATGATCATCCAAGACATGCTTGAAAGAGATGTATAGTGAAAGCAACTCGACCTCAATGGGAAGGATGGATTCAGTACCATAAAAAAGTGAGTATGCAGTGGCTCCTATGGGGGTATGATGATTGGTATGGTATGCCCAAAGGTTAGGGAATATCTGGAGGTGCCAATCATGATCGACATCATTGATAATCTTTTTAAGAATGTTGAAAATGGTTTTATTGGATGCCTTAGCTTGGCCATTACCTTGAGGGTAGTATGTTATAGAAAAGTGTTGTGTGATGTTATATTTAGTACATAACTAATCTACATCTTTATTCTTGAATGATCCTCCATTATCGGATATAATGTAAGATGGGATACCATATCGGTAGATGAAATGGTTGAAGATGAATTTGCAAATTTGATTTCTAGTTACGTAAGTGAGGGGTATATCTTCAACCCACTTAGTGAAATATTTGGTGGTGGTAAGGATATGTTTATGGTCGTTAGATGAAGTGGGGTTAATCTTCCCAATGAGGTCAAGTCCCCATGTAGAAAATGGCCATGGTGTCAACATAAATTTTAGATTTTTTATTGGGGCATGAATAAAATTAGTATACCATTGACATTTGTCATATTTATTTACATATACAGTGGCATCTGCATCTATTTTGGGCCAATAATAACTAGTACACAAGAGCTTTTTGGATAGGACTACCCTGTTAGAATGGGCTCCACATACTCCTTTGTGAACTTCTCTTAACACTAATGTAGAATCTATCAAATTTAAACAACGAAGTAAAGTTCCATCAAAACTATTATGGTAAAGAGTGGAATGATGAATGAAGGCTTTGGTTTGTTTTTGAGATAGGTTAGGTGGTATAACTTGGTCATGAAGGTACTTTTAAAGGTCTAAGTACCAGATAGAATTAGGACCAATAATATCACAAATCATGGCAATGATTGAAGGTTTATGAGCTGGTGCTGACAAATTTTCAATAATGAACTGATACTCTAGATTTATCTAGTTTGTTGAATTAGAGAGCCAATAGTAGCCATGGCATTTACAGTCATGTATTAGCCCTTGGTATGTGCTCAAACTGAATGTTGGCAATTTGATTTTTAAGAGCATCGACCATGTCTTTATATGGAACCAGCTTGTCATCTTTGGTCTAAAAATGATTGTGACCTAATTGATGATTAACTAAGAATCACCATAAACTTGAAGATGAGATATTTTCCAATGCATTGCTTGTCAAAGTCTTGCAACAAGTGATTCATACTCAGCCATGTTGTTTGTATAAGGAAAGCTGATTTTGAATGATTTAGGGATTAGATCCCCCCATGGTGTAATAAATAATAGGCTTACCTCTGATCTATGTGTAGTGAATGAACCATCAAATTATAGCTTCTAAGGCTACTCCTCAAGGGGTGTATTAATAAAAGTCATGATAGATTCATCAAGAAATGAAAACTTGAGTGGTTGTGTGTCCACGAGAGGTGCTTCAGCAAGTTGATCTACAAGAACTTATCCTTTGATTGCCTTTTGATTGACATAATCTATTTCAAAATCATTAAGAAGCATGATCCATTTAGCCATTCTACCTTGCAAAGATATTTTAGCTAGTAGATATTTGAGTAGATCTAATTTTGAAATGACCATGGTTTTATTATTCAACATGTAATGATGTAGTTTTTGAGCTACAAAAATAATGGCTAGACAAGATTTTTCAACAAGTGCATAGTTATGTTTATATGTAACCAAGGTTCAACTTAGGTAGTAAATAGTATGTTCCTTTCCATTATCATTATGTTGAGCCAAGAGTGTCCCTAGAGTATAATTGGTAACTGATAGGTATAACAAGAATGGCTTTCATGGCATAAGAGGTAATAAAATAGGCAGATTGACAAGATAATATTTGAGCTATTGAAAAGTTTTTTGGCAATGATCATCCTAATGAAATGTAACTCCTTTCTTCAAAATGTGTGTAAATGGATGGAATTTGTCTAATAACTAAGAGATGAAGCATCAAATGTACTAGATCTTACCCTACAAACTACAAAGTTATTTTAAATTGGTTAGTGGTAGCATCTTGGTTATAACATAGGCTTTAGTCAAATTGACTTCAATACCTCTATGAGACACGATGAAGCCAAGCAATTTTCCTGAAGTTACACCAAACACACATTTATTTATATTTAGTCTAACTTTGTACTCTTGTAGTATTTTAAATATCTTACATAGCATTGCTAGATGGTCAGCTTTGGTCTTGGATTTTCCCAATATGTCATCGACATAGTCTTTAATAATATTGTGCATCATATGATGGAATATGATAGTCATGGCTCTTTGATATGTAGCTCTTGTATTATTAATTACAAATGACATTACCTGATAGTAAAATATTCCCTATGGAGTGATGAACATTATTTTATGCTGATCTTCTAGTGCTATTATGATCTGACTATATCCTAAAAAGCCATCTATGAGTGAAATCATTTCATAACCTACCATGGATTCAATAATCATGTCAATATTAGGCAAGGGAAAATCATCTTTAAGACAAGCTTTGTTGATGTCTCAAAAATTAGTACAAATTCATATTCTTTCAAGATTTTTGCTAATAGGTACAGCATTAAAGATCCATTTAGAGTAGTCAATGGATCAGATACATCCTGCTTCTAAGATTTTTTCCAACTCTTTCCTTACTAATACATTAATGCAAAGATGAATCTTATGGAGATTTTTTTTATTATTTTGGCATCAGGATTAACCATAAGGTGGTACCGAACCAAGGTGGGGTCTAATCCTAGCATGTCAAAATAGGCCCATGTAAATATATCTATAAACTCTCTCAACAGAGATGTAAAAACATCATGTTCCTCCTTAGTGAGGGACACATCTAATTTTATCCATTTTAGGTCCGATAGAGTCCCTATGTTTACCTCTATTGTATCCTCAACTAGGAGGGTAGAACTATATTCTAGGATAGTAGGTAGTGACTTGAACTGTTGGATTATGTCAAGGTCTTCTGTTAGGGCTTTCTCTTCAACTTCTCCTAGGCATGATGAATATGAGTCTCCTAATGGGATATTTAGCCATGTAACAAAAATAGTCAAAAATTCTTGGAAATTTTGATCAAATACTTGTTGTTGCTTAAAATTGAACTCAGATCTGTAGGCAAGTTCATCATTGGTGGTCTCCTGGTCTAAATTCGAAGAAGAATGAACACCCCTATATAATGGCACCTAAAATAGGTTTTCACCACTAGAATGGCCTTTATCTTTACTTTTTCTCTAGTCAAAAAGTGCCTCACAGAGGTTTTCACTTTGGGACCTCAATGTTTTACTTATTTTTTTTGGCTAAGGGTGTTCACTCACTCTCTAAAATAGGTTGTAAGATCTAATGTGATTGAGAATCCTAATTTATTATCTCCTAATAGAACATTATCTCTAAGGCCTAAGAAATAACAAAATGGCTCATCATTCTAAAACTCTTCAATCAGTAGATTGGATTCTTATTGGTCCTAATCTATTAGTTTTAGATAATATAATGTCAATATATTGCGATGAACGGATTGGGTAAGGGTATAAATGGCATTATTATTAAATAGGTTAGTTTTAGCTAAGTTATCAAAGGTAAGGCTATGATCAGACTCTACTTTGTTGTTAGCATCATCATCACTAGTCATTGGTGATGGAGTTTGAATAAAATATGTGGGGTCACTCCTAGGAAGTTTAAATCCAAGTCCATAAGGTCTTTCATACTTAGTCATGGAAATTGACTCAATGGTTCCTTATTGATTCAGTTTGATGCCTCTTCCTTCATAATTGTGATGTTCCATGATCCTATTAGGAATAAGATACTTTATAGTTTTTTAACATTCAACTTGGTCATCATTGTATAACCATAATGCATTCCCTTTAAGAGGGTCAGGTCTTAGGCCAAATGATGGTACAAATATGATAGGTCCCTTATCTTTGT
Source organism: Torreya grandis (assembly GCA_037957365.1). Taxonomy (NCBI): domain Eukaryota; kingdom Viridiplantae; phylum Streptophyta; class Pinopsida; order Cupressales; family Taxaceae; genus Torreya; species Torreya grandis. The sequence goes on from JARHVA010000083.1 coordinate 3,147,922, forward strand.
TCTTTTTTTTGCCATTGTATATGTGGGATGGCCTTAGGTCACCCAAAGGATTTTAGATTCTAAGGAATATTGGCAATGTGAAATGTGCCATGGGTCACATACTTTCTTCATCCATTAGCTAAAATGGTGAAATGATTAGAAGCTTTAGGAGGTAGCATGTGGGAAAGGGTATCCAAGGTATTAGGATATATGCAATTATCTAATAAAGGATCATTAAGTATATATTTTCCTTTATCCTACTTGGAATTTAGATTCATATCATACTAATAATTATAGCTTTGAAACTCAGCCTCAAGATGCTTGCAGTGCTCATATGGATGTAAATCTCCTAGAATATTCACTTCCATCCCTGAGTGGGAAAACTTGATACATTGGTGCAATGTTTATGGGACTACATGAATCTCATATAACCAAGGCCTACCTAGAAGTATGTTGTATGATAACTCAAGATCCATCACATGGCAAAGTCTATCATGGGTCAAAGGCCCAATGATAACTAGCAAACTAATGGTGCCCTATGATTCTCTTTCCTAATTATCATAGGCTTTAATAGTTACTATTTTTGGCTGGAGATCTGTCATTGTGTACCCAAGAAGCTTGATGAGCTTGAGAGACATTATGTTGAGGCTGGATCCATTGTCTATAAGGACATGTTGCACTTTATACCATCTGATACAAACTTATATGTATAATAGGTTATTATGGAGTAGGCCAAGGGAAGACATATCACTTTGGTTGAATATGACTTGTTAGGCTGGAGCTAGGTGTCCAACCAAAACATGAAAGTTATCAGGGGATATGTCACTTGCAATAGTGGATTAGATCAAAAACTCATTCAAGATGTTCTTATGGACTATTGACATCCACAAAAAATCTAAAATAGAAATTTGTGTTGGTTTCTTCTACAATTGGTCCACAATATCAAACTTCTTATCTTATTGAGTAGTGAATGGTTTATTTTGAGGTTGAATGGTTGGTCAGATAATAGGCAAAGTGGCAGATAGTTGTGTGCCTAGGATAGTAAGCTTCAACCTTTGAGTTATTATTGCATAATCAGGATTAAATATTGGACCATTATTACTAATTAATGTTGGAAATGGTGTGGGGCTAGATAGGATAAGTCTCAGTTGTCAGTGCACTTGCATGTGGTCACATGGCAAGAATGAATTATCTCTATAAGATCCAAAAGTGGGAGTCCTAGTTTTCTAGTTTGCCAATATGTACTCCTAGGTTAAATAAATATTATCCATGTAATTTGGCTGAATATTATTATTTAGCAATGGTCTAGGCTGATTAGTGCTTCATCTAGGATTAATAGAGATGTTATTAATGTTACCCCTTATAATATGACCTACAACCCTATTGTAGTCATGTGAAATTGTATGGTAGGTTTATTGGTTATTATTATTATAACCTTGGTTTTATCCATTATTTTGTTATTATGGAATCTGCTATTGATTTTGTTGATTCTATCGATTCGGCCTTTGATTTTGATATTATTGGTTTTGCTACTACACTAGCCATTATTGCTATTATTGTTGATTGTTCTGCTATTGTTGATTGTTATATTAGGGAAAGGGGTTTTGATAGATCCCAAGAGTTTGATTGGAAGTGGAATCACCATTATCTAATTTTATCTCACCATTCTCCAACATATTATTGATTAAATGCTTGATTTGGATACATCTTCATAGATTATGCCCATTAACCTGATGATAGACACAAAATTCATTTTCCTAGTACCAGTTAGGGTAAGGAATGCCTTATGGATAATGCTTTGGTATAAGCCAACTAATTAGATTAGTAGTGGCAAGCTTGTGAAATATAGATTCAATAGGTTCTCCTAGGTCACTAAAGACATGATGTGCAAGGATGGTTCTTCTAGGAGGAGGGATTTGTAATGGTAAAGGTTGTTGTATTTATTATGCAAGTCTTGGTTGTTGTGCTTACAGCATTAGCTAGAGAGGTTTTTGGGTAGGAGCAAGCTAAAAATATAGTGCGGATAAGGTTTGCACATTTTACACATGATGAGATTTGGTTACTCTATTTCCCATAACATTCTTATTTTAGTTGAATTCCTTTAGTCTTTCTTGATTATTGGTCTGTGTTGTTTGTGATGCTTACACTCGATTAGGATGTTGTTGTTTTCCATTTCTATGATTGGTATAATTAAATTTGATGACTCCTTTATTGATGAATGCTCACTTGATGAACAAACCTTTATCAATGATCTCTCTAAATGTATGTGCACATTATAGTTCTAGATGATAGGTTATCTCACTATGTAAATTTTTAGTAAACATAGTAGTTAATTATTTATCTAGTAAACTAAGGATGAAATGGCTTGCAAGGGCTCTCCATCACTGTAAATAACTTGTAAAATTCTCCCCAGCCTTTTGATTTGCTTGTGTTAGGTCCACTAATGAAATTTCATGCTTGAGATTATAGAAAATGTGCTACACAAATTTATCAAAAAGATCATCAAAGTCTATTACTGAGTTCTTGGGAAACTTAAAAAACCACTCCAAGGCTTGTTCATCTAGGCTCCTTAGAAACAACAACCATAGGTATATGTCACTATATGCCATTGATTGACATGCGATAAATAATTTGGTCAAATGGGCCTTAGGGTCACCTTTCCCTTTATACTTATCAAATCGTATCTTGGAGGAAATGGTATTTGCAAATACTCCATATTGAATAGATAGGAACATATGTCATCCAATTTGAACTTTTTAGTTTGCTTCCCTGCCTGAATAGTAGCAACTACATCCTTCATCTATTGCAATTCTTGGGATAGGAAACTAGAAGGGATATTGGTTTGAGGGAGAATGTTGGTTTGGGTAAATGGCTAAGAGGTCACAAGTGGAACACTTTGACTAGGGTACGATGGAGACACCTATTAGGGTACATTGGCTTGGTTAGGGAATGGACTAAGAATACGCATACAGGGATTGGGATATACTTGAAATTACACATTTGGCTATGTGATATTCTATTTTGTGTTGGTGATAAAGGTTTGACTTGGGGGATTTTTTGGCTGGGATGAAGGGATATAATTATACTATGCCTACTGTGGCTGAAAAGGGACATGCTACTAACTAATCAAACCTTGCTATTGAGTGGGAATTTGTATAATAAGACCCTATCTTTGAATTTGTGGCACATTTTGAACCAATAGTTGTTTAGTAGGTACTTGAGAAACTGGGGACCTCCTTGTTGCATGAATCCCTATGAGGAAGTGAAATTAGGTTATAGATTCAGTATCTATTACTGACCAATATTTACACATTGTTGACTAGTCATTGCTTGGTTTTGGATTGGCATATTATTTTATGGCTAAAGAGGTATGTTTGTTATTACTTGGTGAGGTGGAATATTAGTTGCCCTTGGTTGAGTTGGAAATGTACTCATCCTCTATTGCATTGATACACTATACTATGTTTGTTATTGTGGAATACCACTCGTTACTTGTTGAGGAAGAGTACAATTCATCACATTATATCATTGAGGTGTAACATTAGCCATTGTTTGATTACCTAATCTTTTAAGTTGCATACTTAAGGAAGTAGCTGGTGGAGGTTGGGGTATAGAAACTCCTATTCCTTGGTATGATGATCTTCTCATGGGATTAACTATAGGCATACATTGTTGGCTAGTTGTTTGTTCATTAATACCACTTTGATCAAGATTGGATGTTTACACATTTTTTACTACATTTGGCACACTATTTAGTGTAGAAACTGAAGACACTTCTTCAATAACTAGCATATGTATCAAGTTATTTATCAAATCATTTTGTATAAATGGTTCAAAACTCAAATTCTCTTGTCCAGTTAATTCCATCAACACTCCTATTGAAGGTACTAGCTTAATGAGGGGTTTACTCACCATGTTCATCTGATTGAAATCACATGCTAAATTTAGGTAAGTTTGGTGTGTTATTTGTATTTAGTTAAAGTGATCTTCGATGATGCTTTTGCCTCAATTGGATATATTGGGGTCTTGCTACGTTGCTTGGACTAGAGCCATAGGATTGATAGAAGAAGCCTATTGATCATAAATGATATTGTGGGGCACTCTTAGTAGACTTGGTAAATTTTCATGGGAGAAGTCTATTGGAAACTTAGCACCTAGCTCTATGGCCCTAACCAAAATCTCATCTTTGTTCTCTAACAAATGTCACGCAAACAAAAATGGATCATCCGTAGAAGTTGAATTAGTAGAATATGGTTGTTGAAGAACTGGCTCATCCATTATTAGTATTGTAGCTAAGTATTACATGGTTTATTCTTGGTCTTTTTTTTTGTAAGGTTGTGTGTTATCCAAATATTTAGCCAATGAATCTTGGCTTTGTGCCCCTAATTGAGTATTATAAAAGGGATAAGAATCCATCTCATGAGCAATGTTATCTACATAGGGGTCTTGCACCATTTCTTCCTACACAACTACATTACTAATCCTTGGATTATACACGAGTCCACTATGAGTGTATAAATACATGTTAGGATCTATAGTCAATGCTTTGTGATAAAAGGTCAAAGAGTTCTACAAACTCTAAAAAGGATAAAATTTAAAATAAATGATGCCTTCAACTTGGTATAGATTTTTCAAAAGGATTAAAAGGTTTATGTAAATATTTTTGAGGAAACAAGCTAACATAAAATATCTAGTATTTCACTGTTCACGCAAAGATAAGCAAGTAAATGGACCAAAAAATTGAAATGCCAAACTCTAAGGTCAAAGTGCTTCGAATTAGTATAATCTAGGAAATTAAAAGTTGCTAGGTCTTTTGGCCAAATGTGGCATCAAAATCTAGGCTCAAATAAGGCATGTGTTAGGACTCTTGGCCAAATGATGTCAAAATCTAGACTTTGATAAATAGATGAAAGTTTTTATCTAATGAATTTGAAACACTTCTAACAAACACTAGGCATTTTATTCTTAGATGTGAACTTGGTCAACTAGGTATAAGGAATGAAACAAAATGCATTTTAGCAATAGTTTATTTTCTCATGAATAATGGTATAAAACTTGGTTCTTTTATAAAATAGGCTAGACAAAGATGAATAGTTTAACTATGCTTTAGACAAAGGATCAAAAGTGCACTTGGATCAGTCTGAACATGTATAAATAGATTTTAAATTCTATGTAAAAAGGGGCTATGAAACAAAGCTTGAAATGATTTAGCAGTGTAGCGATGTTATACTACCCAAAAGGTGTGATAAAAAAGTTTGTTTCAAAGAATCTCTAAGGCAAAGACATTTTTCCAAAATTTTAACAACATAACACTACCTTTCTTGACTCAAAATGTTATGGTGTATAGACTTAAAGTGAAAGTGTTTAGCACAAAATGGCTTAAGTCTATCAAGTGATGATAATGATTATGAGTCTTAAAATGGCCTTCAACCTAAATTGGAAATTAAACCTAAGTTCCCTCAATTTTAATGCAAATGGTGAACCCACTTAACACATCAACCCTATGAACTTTTAAAGGTGTAATTTTGAATTAAAATTATAAGTGGACTTAAACATCATTGGTAAGGTCTAGACTCAATTGGGTAGTATAACTACACCAAAGTGGATGATATGACTCTTAATCTTTTGATGAACTTTGAATAAGGCAAATGGATGACCTCACATGAGTAGCATAACACGTCTTTGTTCAAAAGAAAAATTTGGACCATGTGTTTGATTTGGATTGTTTGTTTACACCAAGTTTTTGACTCCAAACAAGACTTTAAACTAGGATAAGATCAACTAATTAATCACCCTTAGATCCTAATCTGACAAGGTTGCTTGGTATTATTAGAATCTATCAATTTACATCATTTGAAAGGATTTTAACTGTTCATCCAAAAGTAAATATGCATTATATAGTAGGTTTTTTACACCCCCACTTCTCTCAAATGATAGTACTATGACATGGACCTTGAGGTGCACCTTGCACCAATAGTATTTCCATGGTAAGTGGGGATTTATCTAAAATCTAACAAGTTTTTGAATGATCTATGGGAATCAATTGCACAATGACTTTCAAGCCAAACAATGCAAAAAAAAAGCATGGATTTTGGGTTTTATCACTTGGCTTGTTGCAAAAAGGTCTAGTCCTTTTTGTAACCACTACATCCTGTTGTTTTCTTAGTGTAGTGTAATGTCTAAAGTACCACTACATCCCATGTGCAACTCTAAAAGAGTCAAATGAAGTCAATGTTGGGATATGAAACCATAGGTCAAAGCTTCCCTAAAGAAATTGTGGGAGGTAATGAAGTCCCCCTCACAAGCCAAGATGCATAAATAAATAAAGCATGAAAATAAAAAGACTTTAGGGTCATTTTCGCAATCACCCAAACCTTGATGAGTTTTTGGGGACTACTTTAGATGAATTTATTTCTAAGCCTTGACATGGATACTTGAAATATGAATAGCACTTTTGATTCTAATGGTTCCTTATAGGGGACAAATAGAAGAGCATACACACAGCATTCCTTTTTTTACCAAACAAAATTCAACTAAACAAGTATTGCAAGCAAAAATTGATAAGTGTGTTCAATTTTAAACCCAAATGAAATGTTTGGTGGTGTTCATTTGACCCCTTGGTCTTAGTTGTGAACTTTGAAAAAAAATCACCAAAAACATCTAAAAATTCCTTGTTAAACACCAAAACAAAGTTCCTAATAAAATTTTAAGCATGCAAAAGTGATTTAAACATGTTTTGAGCAAATATCCTGCTTGTTCCTATAGTAAAATTGTTAGCATATCCTTTAGCTTTGAAGCTCTTTTGAATTTGAAACATCAAACTTTAAAAAAGTAAGTCTCAGGTATGTGTTTTTGGAAAAACATAGTGACCAATGTCATTCAATACCACTGACATTAGTTATGGGAAATCGAGATCTAACCAATGTCGGTTTTGTTGACCGACATTGGTTAAGCCAAGTAATCGATGTCGGTATTTCTGTCAATGTTAGTTACTGTGTAAAAATTATGGCAACCAAAAATGGAAAAAAAAGTTAGAAAAATAATTTGTAAGAGTTTTAAAGGCTCAAATGAATTTTTTTAAGTTACAAAAGGATCTCCTTCAGGTGTAGGATGCATCTAGTCCCACTAGGCGTGCCATTATGTGATCTAAGAATTTGACTCAAGAGATGATGGTTAGTATGGTGTTAGTTCCAAAATGAAAATAAGATGAAATAAACATAGTAATAGCATAAAATCTCTAGAACTAGACACTAGGGAGAGCTTAGTTAATAAAATAAAATGACAAGCACAACTAAAAAGCAAGGAATGAAAACACAAGAATTCATTTCACCTTCCTTGGATGCTCCAAATGCCTTTGTAATGGTGGCTTGCTTAGATTTTGATTTAAGAGGTCTTCTTCAATGGAGTGTGGCTACCTTCATCTCCTCTTGGTACCTTTGTCTTGTGTCTTGGCTTGGCTTAGAATCAATTTGGCATTATAAAACTAGTTGCTTGAAACTTTTGGAACCAATCCTGCATTATAACTTTGCACAAATTAAGCTTAAAAATGATGTTTTGAGGCCTCCTATTTATAAATTTTTGGCTTTGATCAAAATCAACCTCAATCATCCATCTCAAGATTGTGATGTATGGTTGAGGATTAATTCAATTTTTCAATTAAAAATTTTAATTATCCTCATCATGGTATTGGAAGAAGGGGCAATTAAGAAGCATGGAGGGCATCATAAAAGGCATTGATAAGGCATGGAGGGCATGAATCTTAATATTTGTGGCTTTTATGGCTTATGGATGTATTCCCAAGAAATGAGGTCACTTGATGATGTATATATTCCATATTCATTTCCAAAAATAAGTATTTAACAAATTTCCATGGAATTATTAATTAGGCTTTGATTAGGGTTAAATTAGCTCTTAAGCATGATTAAGCACTTTATGCTCAAATTGATCAGAATGCCTTGTTATTGGTCCTAAATTTGACTTTATTGGAATTTGAAGTCACTGTCAGATACATTGGATGTGTATTCCCATTTAGGATGTTGCCAATAAAAAATAACAAAAGCATGAGTCTTGTGTAAAAGATTTGATAGGAAAGAGTAGTCCAAAGCACATAGGTATAAATTTGGCATTTTGACTCAAAATAAATTGATCAAAGTTAGCTAGCCCATAAATTTCATACCCCATTTAGGGATACCCTGGCCAAAATCAGCACTTGAATATATCAATTTCACATTATTTTGCATGTTTTAGTGTCTTTAGGCTAAATTGTGCATTTTAGATGGAAACTAGCTAAAAGCTTGATTGGAGGTTATCAAAGTCTAGTTTTAGGTGTCTAAAATTTATAATAATGCCCTCTTGCTTAGGGTGTCTTATGTCAAGGAAGCTTTGGATTATTCCTAGAATCCTTATATTTTAACATCATCTAATAATTCCTCTTCATTTTTCCCCCATTACTAGGATAATTACATTAGCATGAGGTCTTTTTGTACTATGTAGATAATTTTTATTTTTTGAGGTCAGCTTGGCCACATCCTTTACTTTATTTTCCCTTCTCACCTAATATCATTTCCTCCACCCCTCCACATATCTCCTCACCACCTCCCTCCCTTCAGCTTGTTAATCTCTTTTAACCACTTTTCCAGCTTGTCAATCTCTTTTAACACAAGGATTGATAGCCTTCCTCATTAGTTCATCTTATCTCCCATAAATCCACCACCTACTCTACTTCATTAGCCTCTCTGATGCCTTTCCTTGTGTATGCTTCATGGCTTGCTTCCCCACCCACTTTTTTCATTTTTTGCCTCTCTCTCCACTTTTTACCAACCTTTCCCCTTATCTCCTTTGTCTTATTTTTTCATCCTCATCATTTCCCCTTGTCCTTGGAAATTTGTCACACCCTCTTCATCACTCTCATTTCCTCACCAATTCCACATCATATTTTGCATCTTGCAAGATTTTTGTTTCTTTTGGTGTTGCACTTTTTCTTTATGTGCACCACCATTCTCTGTCATTTTGCCACTCTTCCCAGCTTTCCCATTTTCCATTCTTCTTGTTTGTTTTATTTTCATCCTTTTTGTCTTATTTTTTCCTGCATAATTAATTTCTACCTGGGTATTTATCCTTTGAAAATCCTTCCATAATTTTCCCTTTTCTTTTTATCGGTTCTTTCCTTTTGCCTTTTGCATTCCCATTTTCTTCTTTCTATCTAGGTACTCACTTGTCTCTTACATCTATGTGAGTATCTTTGCTTTATATCCCTGCTTCAATTATTCCTTTTTCTTCTTATCATCCCTAATATTCATCCTCTATCTTCATCTCATTCCCTTTCATTGTTTTACACCATCCTCTATATTTTCTTCATTTCATTTCATTTTTCTCATCTTGAGGACATTCCTTATTCTTCCCAACCTTCTTGTTTTACTCCTATATGTCCATGTTTGGCTCCTTCCATCCTTCTCCACCTTCATCTTTATATGTGACTTTATTATTTTCTTCACCTATATCTTCATCCATCTCCTAGTCTACCTTCACCTCATCCCTTATTAGATCCCCTTTATTTTCTCACATTCAACCTCCACCTCTTTCAAGTGTAGTCACCAATTGTACTACTTCTAAATACATCTCTTTGTCTACTTCTTCTTGTCTTCCATGCCCTTGATTTAATGCATAAAATTTGGTTAGGTTCATTACTTCAAGTTCATCCCTTTCTTCCTTTAATGCCTTTGCATGTTGAGCCTAGATCCTCTTTTTTTTCCTCTCCAGCTACTCCCTTCACCCTACCTATCACCTTTTTCCATTTTAAACTCTCTACCCATTTTGAGCTTCTATGATCACAATATATAGCATGTTATGGTTGTGAATGTCTTTCAATCAATTTTGGTTTACTGTGAGATATAAATTAATCTTAAAACTCTATAACACAATCAACCACACCCACAAGCTCATACAACCCACAAGTAAGCATGAGCACCACCAGCTATTAGGATACAGATTCCTTCCCCATCTCCTCTAGTCTTGCCTATTTTGAACCCCTTTTACTCTCACCTTAAAATATGTTAGAATCAAAACTAAAACCATCTTTAAATGGAAGTTTTGGGGTACCCACATGTGGATGCTAGATATACCCTCTCACATGACCAACCTCCTAACCAATAATTTCCCTTGATTCTCCCTCCCTGTCCTGCATCTTCCTATGCACTATAATAGACCTAATCTTTAATCGCATTCCACCCAGTAACCTTTTATAGGAGTCACCTCTTCCAAAAAACTATTTTCATACTTGGTCTCTTTTAGACCTATTTCTCCCACCTTCATTTTCAACTCCCCAATATGTCTGTCTTCATACATTCTTCTTTTATTTTCCCTCTTAGTTTTCCATTTATACCATTTATTTTCCTTCCTATTTCAACATGTTCCCTCATTTAATTAATATTATTATTAATTGTCTCACTCCATATTCCAAAACCCCTCAGAGTCTTTCTCTGAATTCCCTCAAAACTCAATGCTTATTTTGGGGCCCCACTGGCTCAAGGGTCAAGGGTTTGAATCTTCACCACTTCTAATTTACCTACTCTAATACTTTGCTTCCCTAAATCATTGAGTAATACCCTTCCATATCCTGTTAATGACATTATTGTGGAGTGTACATAATGTCAAATTATTTGGATGGTGATGAAAGGACCCATCGGGTCACCATTGCAATTTAAGTAGTGCCAGATTTTCTAAATCTTGGTAAAGCATATTTCTAATTTTTTATTTAAAATGGTGGCCAAATTTTCACACTTGAACCTACTTATCCATGGTTGTAGATTCCTTTTGCATATTTTAAGCAATCATCTAATTATATCCTAGGTAATCCCATCCACTGTTTTTACCAAACCAAATTAAAAACTATATGATAGCCATCATTTCCACCCTTTGGAGCTTCTTTTTCTCCAACATCCTTCAACTAAATTTAACTACATGATACATCAAATTGGGTCAACTAAGTTAACAAACACATCCCACCTCAGAAGAACTACATTAGGCCTGAAGTTTATTTTAGGCATTATGTCCATGGAACTATGTAGGAAGCATCCACTTGCCTAGTGCATATGGAATCCAATTGGCAACCCCATTCCAACCAACCAACCCACTTACCCATGTCCACCTCAACATTGGTTATTTTTTATCTAACCTCTTTACATGTTTTACGATGACCTTGCCTTGGTCCTTTTAACTACACCAACTATGCTTGCCATGTTGCACTTTTTACACCCCACCTCATGTGCAACAAAAATATTTATATTGTTTTGTAGGAACACTTCCTACCCTATATACCTATGAACAACACCAACCTTATCTATATGACTTGATAAGCTTAATCTGATCAATTATGACTAACATTGCGGATTGGTTACCCTATCATATGTCCATCTAGAACCTAACCTTCTTTTTATCAACATTAGAAACTTTAGTCTCTATGAAATCTTGACTATCATGCTTAGTCATATTTTATGAACCCATTAGCATTTCACATGCCCAACTACCTTTTGGTACCACCTAGTGCCTCCCCACTAACTGCTTATCAAACCTACACCTGATTTGGGCTTTCCACATTAACTCTTAGTTTTAGGGGGGAACACCTCCTCCCATACTCGAGGCACCCTGACCTTTGACCAAGTGATTCATTTTTGTTTTGAATCTTGTTAATTCAAAGCCACATAACAAAAAGGGATAAAATGTAGACACTAGAAAACTGCACACTTACAATTTTTTATGACTAAATGCCTCAGGACCCCCTAAAGACCCCCTAAACTTTCTTAACCCTTAACTAACCCCTCTTAACCTAACCAAATCACTATTTTCCTATTCACATAGTTTTATTCAAAAGTACTATTCATTATCACTATTCACTATGGAACCCACTATCACTATTCATAATGATATGGTAAGTGACATGGCAATTGACATGGCATGTGACATGGCAATTGACATGGCAAGTGACATGGAAAGTGACATGGTATGTGACATGGAAAGTGACATGGAAGGTGGTTTATGAGGTGATATGACAAGTGAAATGGATTATAAATGAGGTGGCTTGATGTGGGACATCATACCCCACTTGGGACCATTTCCCAAGGTGCTTAATGACCTCATTTAAGCATCACAAGGGTCCCCCCTTGAAATATGGTGAATTTAACCTTAAGGTGACATCATTAAACATATATTTTATCTTCACACATGAGATTTTCCTTAAAAATGGGATACCCACCTCTTTAGTGCTTTGGAAAAGACAAAGGGAACTATATCCTCCCATTTTTAACTTTTTAACCTAAATGGGAGACCCATGATCAAGGTGGGAATCCCACCACCCTCATATTTTGAATAATTCATGCACCTGCATGGAAAAGGGTGCCACATTTTTTTGGGCACCTCTTTAATTACTTTGATGAAGACAAAAAAAGGTGGTGAAAAGTCTTCTAGCCTCATTTAGGCCCATGTGCATGATTCCCATTCAAAATTAGACTCATGTGCAAGGTGAGAGACACACCAACCCAAATGAGAGACCCATGATCAAAGTGGAAATTTCACCACCCTTAAATTTTGACTCATTCATTAACCCACATGTAAAATGGTGCCACATTTTTTGGGGCATCTCTTTAAGTGTTTGGATGAAGACAAGAAAGGGTGATGAAAAGTCTCTTGGCCTCTTTTAGACCCATGTGCATGATTTCCATTCAAAATTGGACTCATGTGCAAGGTGGGAGACACAACAACCCAAATTTGAGATCCATTATAAATGTGGTAATCCCATCACCCTCATATTTTTACTCATTCATGCACTATATGAGAAATGGTGCCATACTTCTATTATTCCTTCTTTTGTCATGGTTCTTGACAATAAATGCTATAAATACCCCTTCTCTTTCACCCAAGGTTAAGTTGTAAGTTAGTATTTGGTTATTAAAATCTTATTTTAGGTATTTTAAGGAGGTCATCTACATCTTGGAGAAAAAAATTCAAAGCAACGAAGCTCTATCGAAATTACCACAGGATTCCTTCATCACATCATCAACAACATCAACCACATCAAGAAGTCTCAAGATAACCTTATTTGTTTTGTTTTGTTTTTTTAGTTATTTAATTAATTGATTATTTTTATTTCCTTTACATTTATCCCTCAATCCACTTTCCATCTTAATCCATTTACCTCCTTTACCACCTTTGTCATTTTAATTCCATTTACTTTCTTTGCCCTCTTTGCACCTTTGTCACCTTCACCCTCTTTGCTCCCTCATCCTTTTTCTACCCTAGTTAAATATTATTTTATATTTTTAAACCATCCATACATCTCATTTTATTATCTCAATCAACCTAAACCAAACCATTATTTTTACCCTTATCAAATTACCAAACCCAAAACCACAATCTTGCCTTAACCAATTTTCAGCATTAGTATAATCAAACTAGTTGCTTCATTTTGGGTTAACTTAGTAAAGCATCTAATTTTATCAATTAATTTGCTTTAATTTTATGTATTTTATTTCAGTTTTATATTAATTTAAGGAAAATATATTTCTTTTATCATTTCCACTTAAATGTTTTAAATAAGGTGGATTGACAACCTCCTAGAAAGCTTTTACTTCTAGGATCTAGTTCATGCTAGGCAATCCACCCATCAACTTTTCTAAAAAACAAATTTATTTTAGTGTTTTATTATTTTAAGTTAATCCTCCTAATACAAATAGTATATCTCCACAATCACTTAGATTAAATGAACACACACTCAACAAGTATTCTTCCACACCCTTCTTAACTAGTTTCTTCTTTTCAAACTTAATAAAAAGCAAAAATTAGAAAAAAAATAGTACTAATAATTAGAGCTTAAATTTCATATTGATATATGAGCCTTAAATTACTATAAAACTTTTATTTTTACTATATGGTCAAATTTTTCATAGATCAAAAGTTATGGCTAAAACACCAAGCACTGTTCTTTCCTTTGTTAAATTCAAACAATCACACTTAAACCTCAAACACCATGCTATCATCTCGAGTCCTCTCTATTCAGATTAAGCATGTATAATAAATATTATTTTATTAATATTGAACTTTAACACATAGTGTTCCAATCATAAACATTAAACCTTGAACATGTTGACTTCATCTTGTGCACTCTTACAATATTGACTCAGCATGCATCATCGATCTTTATGGATTAGTCAGGTCTTTGTCTTATTACGCTCAACATTAAATATTATTGAGAACACCCATGATCATGCCACTTGCCACCCTTACATAATTTTTGAACACTTATACTATTAAAAATCATGCACTTCTTACCATCTCACTCAACACACACTGTTAGATCAAAACTGTATGATCACCTACGCACTATTGGATCTTAGAATAAGCTTGATTTTTATCTTTGTTAACCAATAGAAAATTTGACCTCTTTGACTTGATACACACCATATATATTAATTTTATGATTTTCCACAAGACATTAGATATTTATGTGGGCCTGATATTTATCTTTATGCAAAATATACAAAGTATGCAGACCATTGAAATCTATGTGTAAGGTCAACTTTGCACCTTCATATATTTTTCTTTGCTTAAGCGCAAATTCTAAAAATTGGACCATATGATTTAATAACATAGGATAATCCAACCATATAAAAATATTCTCATATAAAACTCACACATGTGATACATAATTACATTAAAATGCCTCCTCATATTTATCAGTTTACAAAGCCAACTATGTCAAGAATTATCTGGAAAGACCAACTTTGTGCATGCATAGATTTTATCACACTTTAGTTCTTGACCTAAAATTTAGCACAAATAAACTAGGAAAAATAATTAACAAACTCATATGATCACCTTATCTTGAAATATGCACATGTGTGAGATATGCCACCATCAAAATGCCTACGCAATTTTTCTTACCACATTGCAAATTTGGCTATGGGAAAACACTGTCAAAATACCTAAGAGCCCAAATATGTACTTGAATATATTTTGTCATGCTCAATTTCTATATTTTAAATTTTTTTAATATAAAATAGGGACTAATTATATCACAACCATATAACCAACTCTCCCTGACTCATCCACACATGGTAATGGTGATGTTAGAAAACTGTCTACTTAGATATTTTGCCATTGGATCCAAAAATGTCTAGATGAAAAATATGGACTACCAAATGAATTACACTCATATAAATAAGCACTCAAATAATATAAAACATCTTAGATACCTATTACACATCTCCAAATCACCATAATCATCCCTAAAAAACTATAACCATGCTAAAAGAAAATATCAACCAAGCCTACTTCAAGCATACTAGGATAAACACATTACACACTTTGTTATTATCACTTATGCTATCAAATAACTTAATCCACTCACTTGGAAACCTCCATGACATTATTTAAAAATTTCCATCACACTATAGCTTACTCTTTATAATTGAACAAGCATTTTTTGCCTACAAATTTACACAAGAATTTGCAAGCTCTCACTAAAGTGGCCTTCTAGATAACCAAGTTAACAAAGATGAAGTATAAATACATAGTTTATAAATCCAT
Source organism: Torreya grandis (assembly GCA_037957365.1). NCBI lineage: Eukaryota > Viridiplantae > Streptophyta > Pinopsida > Cupressales > Taxaceae > Torreya > Torreya grandis. The sequence continues at coordinate 3,163,480 of JARHVA010000083.1, forward strand.
GTCAATCCTTAAAAATGATATCCTTGATATTTTTTATTCTCAATTCAAACATGTGTACTTAGAATAATTCCATGAAAGGATTAATGTGGAAGACCCAAACTTTGTAACTATTTATCTCTCTGAAAGTGGTTTGTCTAAAATGGGTGGTTTTCCCATCTTAGTGAAATGTTAAAACCTAGTGTTCACTTGTCTTAAACATTAAAATATTGAGACCAAATTAATAAATTCAAGTGGCGAATCCTTAATGTCCAAATTTTATGGTACAACTATGGGTATTATTGTAAGGATCCCAATTAGACAAAGCTATGCTAGGATGAGATTAAAAGTCATTAAACATTACTAAGAAAAAATCCAAATAATCACCTCCACATTATCAATGATATATGGTTGAATCACAAGATAAAAGGTCTATCTAATATCTATAATAATTTATATTAATCAAATTTCAAAGAGGAGTTGTCTAACATGATAACTCTCCTTAATAAGGTAATAGGCAACATGACTACAATATATTTTCACCCATGGATGTTCATGGCCATGAAAATCATATGTAATAGAAATAATTATATATAGTAGGTAGATTTTATTAGTGATGTTCTTCATCAACAATTGATAAATGTATAAGCAACTAAGTAATTATATATGGCATCATACTTAGTATACTCATTAGCATCCTAAAAAGTGTACCCTAGCCTCACTAAAATGGACAACAATAACTCATCCATAAAAGTGTATTAATTAACTTCTTATTTTACCCTATATTAGATCAAAAAACATTTCAAAAAAGTTAATAATGCTTTCACAATGAGAATGGTACATATTTTGGATGAAGATTTTGGAAGGAGGATTTAGCATGAAGCAGCCAACCTAATTTCATAGTATAGGAGTTACTTAATTTAGTTTTATAAATTATCCTACTTGAGATTCAAATGATTTGAGGGTTTTTCCTTATAATTTCCAAGATTGGAGAATAAAAAAATAGTACTGAATGATTTTTAGAAAATTATCTACAGTTCACAAACATTACCAACAAATGCATGTTTTGGGTGTTATTTTTCCTATCCCCTTGGGCCACCTCAGATGTAAAAATTTCATGGATGCATATATCATAAAATATAAAATTATTAAATTTATGATGCATTCTCATACAAGTCAAGATTATTTTTCTAGAAAGAGGTTTATGTAGATCCATCTAGAAATTGGTTCCTCTTATGAACACAGGCCATATTTAGATTACTATTGGGAATATTATTCTAATAAACATGCTTTAACGGTTACATCGACACTAGTATTTGGGTTAAACATAGGTGTCTTGTAAATACTACCTATAGGAACATGATGTGGCCACCTAATACTTATGGGTTTTTTGTCACCTTCACTTTGGTTTATTAAGATCTAAGTCATGAATTATCACTCCTTTTCAAATAGTAAAGTATTTCTTCTTCCTCATATTGGTTATGTAAAAAATGGGTTAGTGGGCACATGGTGTCTATCTACCCCAAAGACCTCTCTATCAATGAGTGATACCTACATAGCCAATACTATAAAGAGGGCCTCATAATTATGTAGTTATTCCCTATATATTGGATTGTGTATGAATCATTCAATGTGTGATAAGGAAGTACAATAATGACCTAACTTGTAACTTGTCAAATTGGACTCTTGGGTTACTCCTCCATTACTTTAGACTTTTGTATCTATTTTTCCTATGATTGATATGAGAATAGGAAAAAATATGAAAGTTTTATTTTATTGAGTCCTTGATTCAATGCTTTTAATAGGTTGCCTTGGTTTGTGCTAGGTGAGGAATGAATGAGGTTTGATCTTATATTTATACCAATCCTTTTGGATAAATAACTCACATTAAATCACTTAGGATAACCATTAGGATATGTTTCATTTACATATTAGGTGAATTTATATCACTAGACACTTGTGTTAGATCAAGACCCCTATTTCAATGCATATGTATGTCTAAGATACAAGTGTCCAGGGATAAAGAAATCAGTTATAGGCTCAAAACTTATAGAGGCATAATATAATCAAGTTTTAAGCATTATGGGAAATATAGAAGGCATGAGTTATCAATATCAGACTAGTCAAACTAATACATAGGCTAAGGGGCACAAGAAAGAGTAGATGGACCATTAAGATATGTTTCATTTACATATTGTATGAATTTAGATAACTAGACACTTGCATTAGATCAAGACACATGTGTTAATACATACATATGTATGAGATGTAAGTGTTTAGAGATAAGGAAATCAGGTATAGTCTCAAAACTTGTAGAGGCATAAGATAATCAAGTTTTAAGTATTATGGGAAATATAGAAGACACGGGTCATCAATATAAGACTGGTCAAACTAATACATAAGCCAAAGGGCATAAGAAAGAGTAGATATTAGATTTTTAATAAGTCATCTTGATATGTGCTATTTGAGGAATGAGTGAGGGTTGATATTATATTTATACTAATCCTTTTAGATAAATAACTTGCATTAAAGTACTTAGGCCAACCATTAAGATATGTTTCATTTACATATTGGATTAATTTAGAGTACTAGACACTTGTGTCAAATAAGGACACATGTGCCAATGCATATGTATGTCTAGGATGTAAGTATCCAGGGATAAGGAAATTAGGTATAGGCTCAAAACTTATAAAGGCATAAGATAATTAGGTTTTAAACATTATGGTCAATATAGAAGGCATGGGTCATCAATATAAGACTAGTCAGATTAAGATATAGGCCAAGGGGAATAAGAAATATTATATGGACCATTAGCATATGTTTCATTTACATATTAGATGAATTTAGATCACTAGACACTTGTGTTAGATTAGGACATCTGTGTCAATGCATATCTATGGCTATGATGCAAGTGTCTAGGGATAAATAAATTAAGTACAGGCTCAAAACTTGTAGAGACATAAGATAATTAGGTATTAAGAATTATGGGAAATATATAAGGCATGGGTCATCAATATAAAACTAGTCAGACTAAGAGATAGGCCAAAGGACATAAAAAAGAGTAGATGTGAGACTTTTAATAATGTCTTAATATGTGCTAGGTGAGGAATGAGTGAGGGTTGATCCTATATTTATACCAATCCTTTTAGATAAATAACTCACATTAAATCACTTATTCTGGCCATTAGGATATGTTTCATTTACATATTGGATGAATTTAGAGCATTGGATACTTGTGTTAGATCAGGACAACTATGTCAATGCATATGTATGCCTAGGATGCAATTTTATAGGGATAAGGAAATTAGGTAAGGCTCAAAACTTATAAAGGCATAATATAATTAGGTTTTAATAATTATGATAAATATATAAGGCATGGGTCATCAATATAAGACTGGTCAGACTAAGAGAGGCCAAGGGGCACAAGAAAGAGTAGATGTGAGACTTGTAGAAGTAGGAAAGGTCTAGAACTAAGAGTAAAAACCAAGGTAGGAGTTTTTTGAAGTGTAAACTACCAAGGTTATATATAATTTATAAATAGTGTCTATATTTTTCACCCCTTTATTCTATTTATGAAATTACTAGTTTAAAGGAAAGGAATGCATACCTAGGTGTGTATGACACACCTTGCCTTTGCTTGAGTCCAACTTTAGTTATTTTTTGTGACTAACCTACAATAAATAACATGTTATAGTATATAATTAGTGCATATAATCTTAAATTAAAAGTATTAATATTATTTAAATTGAAAGAGAGCAAGGTTTAGGAGTACACCGTGTATCAATGCAACCATCTTTCCTATTGTCAATTTGATTTGAAATGTGTATTATTATGAATCACTAAAATTGATATTAGGACAAGTATGAATTTGGAAAATGCATATATCTAAAGAGGTAGAGAGAGATAAAGATAAGAGGGATCATGCCCCTAACATTAGATAAAATATGAATTACCACTTGGCAGTTGAGACTAGCTCAACCATGCAACCCAATCATACTTATAACTTAATGAGTGTGAGTGAACCAAGTCAACTCACAATATCAAACTAGTGAGGTTGGATGATACAATCAAGTCCAACATGAAATCTTAACAAGATTGAGTGATTTAATCACCTCAACCATACCAAAAAGTGAACCAATTTTTATAATAGATTGGCTCAATATAATTCATAAAAGTCCAACCTGGTGGTGGTGATTGTATGCAATCGAAAATGCATCATGTCTATAAATCAATCCTAACTCAGATAAAATAGAGCAAAATTACACTTCTGATTTGGAATACATTTGTTAAGCAGGACTATGACTAATATGAGGATCTACTAGACCTGATTATGGGATCAATTGTCATAATACACCATTCTAGGAAGGGTTCCAAAGCTTAGAGTCTAACACAATCATGCAAAAACCCTAAAAGAGTCCTAGGTTTAATGTTCACTCTATTTTAATAAATAAAAAAATAAATCTAACCTAATGCACACTAAAGATTATGGCATAATAAAGGGGATTAGTAAAGCAATCAAAACATGTATATGAGAATCTCAATTAAGCTAAGTATGAGTAAGACCCTAATACATGGAATATGAAGAGTAATATTATTTGAGCCAATACTTATGATAATTTTAGCTATTAAAGAGAGGAGAATAAAGTTAGAATATTCTTACCTGAATGTGAACCCATTAATACTCAATATCTCCCTTGTCCAAATGGGCTTCACAAGAGGTTGTTGTTATTTTTATAGATAACTAAGAAAGGCCAAAGCATCCAATACTTATCCACAAGACTAGATTCTCCAAGTAGAAACCTAAGCTAAGACTCCTCAAGTAGAATGGTGGAAGAGCAAATTGTAAAAAAGAGTGAGAATATAATATCCTAATTTCATATTTAAATAATGATAAAATTATCTTGTATTTATAGGTGGATCTCACCCTAAATCCTTCTAAATATGTTAGTTATACAGGGTTGACCTTGTATATTTTTGGGAGATAAATCACTAGGTCCCAAGCTAGGTCGATTGAAGGGCTGATGAGAATTCAAGTGAAAAATACCCTAAATAGTATAGGGTCAACCTAGTCAACCTTGTACAATAATCAAAGGTTGAAAATTATAAAGGGTCAACCAAGTCAACCTAGTACAATCAATTAGCTAAAGGGGATCAAGGTGAGGAAAAGAGGAATGGAAAGAGGAAAAAGACTAGAGAAGTGTATAAGGGAGGAGTAATAGCTTTAAGGAATGGTTTTAAGTGCTAGTTCGATTGGTAATAATGTGCTAATAAGGGACAACAATCCTAAAAATCACCAAAGGTTTTCCCACCCCTTTCTCGGTGCACCCCTTAAGGCATGCACTCAGAGAGATTGAGCCTCGATGAGTTCCTACAAGATGTAAAGTGTTAATAATTAATAAAATTTGAAAATATTATATGTATACATATTCCCCAATTGAATTTAATCATGTGTCACTAAGGTGTAATAGGAGTTGGTGCTTCAAGCAAGAACATAAGGACACATAACACTGATGCTAAAAAAATTTATAGTATTTTAAATTAAAAATAACTAAAAGTAAATGATGAAAAAGGAAAATAACTAAAAATCAAATGTAATGCATACCTTGACTTACCTTTATCATGGAATGGTTATCTATTGTGTTGTTATTTTTTATTTTGGAGGGAATATAAATTACTTTTGACAAACCCAAGAATACAAAACTAAAGAGAAAAAAACAAACAAATGCAAGAAAAGATAAGATAGTTTGTGCTATGAGGATGGGACATACTTGGAAAATTTAGAAAGTTGGGGTGACAAGTGCTATGTTAGACCAAATAACCAATACAAACAATAAGAGTAAATTGGGTAACCAAAAAGCCAAGGCTATTAAAGACCAAAAAACTCAAATAAGCTATCCTTAAGTAAAAAAGGCAAACTAGCCAACTAAACCAAGGATACATGTCAAACAGGAGATGGTAATCAAATAAATCAATGGTAAAAGAAGGGGAAAATGGTAAAAAAACATTTATGGGTGAGCAATAACAATCCCTATCTCACTCAATAATGGAAAAAAGTGCTTAAAAAGGGAAAACAATATTGATGAGTGAGAAGTAACAAGCCAACCTCACTCAATAATAGAAAAAGGGTATGAACTTAGGGGTCTGTAATAGTAAGAAAGTAAAATAAATGATAAGTGATAAAAGGAAAGTAAGACAAGTCTAGAAATGCAAAGTCATGGTAAAAAATACAAAAGTAATCCATAGTTACTCAAACATGTTATTTCACTCTAAGGATAGATAAACTTGAAATAAAGTAATGCTATCATGTTTTTAAGAGATGAAGAAGAAAGAATTAAAGAATAAGGGAAAATAGATTTGGAATCATAATTTACTTGTCAAGGGGGGAAATGAAATGGGTGGAGGTGAGAATAAAGGAAAAAACAAGATAAAAGAACTCTTTATCTAATTCAAGACACTCAAATGAGGTTTATCAAAACAAGAGGACTTTCAACATTAAGGAATCTAAATAACTTCTCTTAGATACACAAGTCTTAGGTCAACAAATGGAATATATAGATCATCCCATGAAGGCTATATGCATGAAAATTAAAATAGACCTACCTTCCCACAATGTGATCCCCATTCTTCATGACCCCTTACAAAGCCATCAATCTACTAAGAAGATTGGGTACTTGCATGAGAAATTAGGTATCACCATAGAGTTTGTTAAATTCCCCTATTCTAATCTATTGGCCTATTGCACCCCAAAGTACCTCAGCTTTATGTAAGGCTAACTGTGGAGTTTTAGCTTCAATTAGAGATAAGAGATGTGCTTATAATCATATATTTTGGTGTGAATTTGACTTTTGAGATTTTTATGTTACCTTTTAGAATATCATTGCCTTTTGATTTAAATGATTTGGATTTTAAATTTCTTGATGGATTTTTTTATTCCTCCTCCATATGGATTTGGAAAACCAAACATGGGTGCTAAAGATGACTTTCATTTGAATATTTGGGACTTGATTTCTAAGTGAGAGAGCTTCAAAAATCATGGGGTCTAGGAGTCTTGTAAATCTAGGTGAAATAAAAGTGCTAGCTTGACTTCAACCTTGTTTTATCCAATATAGATTGAAATAAAGGGGAAATCAAGAAGAGATGACACATGGAACAATTTGAATTACTTCAAATTACAAAAGAATGTGACAAATGGAAAAAAGGGATACAATGACAGTAAAGGGTGATTCCTTATCATAAGAATTAGAAAATAGAGGAAAACATGATAACATAGATTTTTTGCACAAATTATATCTAAAAAAAGAAGCAAAAGCTAAAGTTTGAGAACAAGGAAGTTAAAAAGATTTAAAAAATGGTAATTTTATGAGGAGGGTTGAGGCCTATCTGCAATCTTACACTGCAACATCATAAAATAAAAACCCAAGGGGTGCCAACAAGCAAGTGAAATATAAAGTGAGATAAACAAAAAGATGGTAGTTTTTTAGGAATTTCAGGTCCTATCAATGGTCTTAAAATGCAACTCATAAAATAAAAACCCAAGGGGTTTCAAAAGAGAAAATTCAAAAATATAAAGAAGACTATGGTACATCAAGAAACCAAAAGACCAAAAGGGAGGACTAAAGGTTTGTGAAAAGAAGGAACTTATTATAGAGGGAAATACCCATGTAAGTAACCTACAAAAAGTGTTAGATAAATGTAGATAGAAGGCCTGAAAAGAAATAAATCTTTAGGTAAAGTACTTTTTGAGGAATTGTGTATTGGTGGGCTCTTTAAAAACATGACCTTAATTGGTTGGAAGGTGGTATGTGCTTGGACCAAGAATATCTTTGACTAAATATGGGCCCTACCATTTTTGGGCATATTTACCTTCTTTTTCATGGGTGTAGTTTTATTTAAGGATAAGATCACCAACATTAAATGTGTGGACTTTAACATGTTTGTTATGTTGTCTGACAATGTGAGTCTTGTATTGGTGGTTATGTTGTAAGTCAAAAAGATGATGTTCATCAAGTAGATTAAGGGCATGAAGATGAGCTTCACATAATTATTCATCAAGAATAATACCATGAAGAGAGATCTGAAGAGAGGGAAGCTAAACTTCTAAAGGAAGAACTGACTCAGAACCATAGACTAGTGAAAATGGAGTTGCCCTAGTGGAAGTATGTATGCTAGTCTGATAGGCCCAAAGTGTAGGGTAAAGATAAAGATGCCAATCCATGTGATTTTCATGAATTATATTTTGAATAATTTTGTTAGTGGCCTCATCTTGGCCATTGCATTATGGATGATAAGGCATGGAAAATTTGTGATTGATCTTGAATTTATTGAAAAATCATTTAACATGTTTGTTTTTGAAGTTACCACCATTGTCTAAAATGATGGGAAAAGGAACACTAAAGTGGAAAATGATTTGATTAAGAATAAATTTTAAAATCATAAGACTGGTGATGTTAATAAGGGGCATGGATTCTACCCATTTGGTAAAATATTTGGTAGTGCTGATGATAAAGACATGCCCATCTTAGGATCAAGGTAGTTTGCCAACAAGATCAAATCCCCATGTGTAAAATGGCCAAAGAGATTCCATAGTTTGAATTTTAGCTAGAGGTGAATAGATTAGATCATCATGAAGCTCACAAGTATTAACAAATTTAGCATATTTGATTGTATCCTTTTTAATAGTAGGCCAAAATTAACCCATACGTAGGTATTTTTGGGTTGTTGAATGTATGTTATAGTGGACACCATAAATTCCCCCATGTACTTGTTTAATAAGAGGAGGGACCTCATCTTGCATAACATAATGGAGAAAGGTACCTTCAGCATTGCAATAATAAAGGATGTTGTGTCAAAATACATACTTGAAATCTTGTTTATGAATACGTGTCTTTTTATGAGAGTCTAAATTATGAGGATAAGTTTGATGTTCTAGGAGTTGAATGATTTCTTGGTACCATGGGCTTTATCAAATGGTAACAGCCTTGATATGATAGATAAGTGAATCTAGTGGTTGAGTAGAGGATGGATGTTTTCTTATTTATATAATAAAAGTAAGATCAGAAAGAATTTGGTGTGGATGAAAGACAGATGTTGAGCAGGCAAGAAAATCAGCAATGGAATTTTGATCTCTACAAATAGGCTCAATAGAGAAAGAGATGAAATCTTTAGTAAGAGTGGTTGAAAATTTATGATATGTGATGAGGTTATCAATTTTACATTGATAATCACCATGGACTTGATGGCCAATAAGCTGAAAATCACCTAAAACATGAAGGTATTAAATGTCTAAATCAAGAGCAACTCTCATACCTAAGATAAGATCTTCATACTCAGCCATATTTTTGGTGACATCAAAGGTGAAGAAAAAATCTAAAGGAATGATCTTGCCAATAGGAATTGTGAGAGTGCAACCTACCCTAGCTCCTTGAAGTCATTTACCACCATCAAAGTGAAGGGTCCAAGTATCTTCATGCAAGTTAACATTAATTTCAAGAAGCTCCTTGATAACTACTTTTGGTTTAGTAGTATCGAATGGAGTATTGGATTCATCAAGATAATTGGATTCAAGATTGGTGATAAAGCTATGAAAATAATCTGTAAGATAAATAGCTTGATTAATACATTTGATGTAAAGGATATTATCATCTAGAATATTATCTTGAAGAGAATAAGTGGATAGAAAGGGAGTTGATGAATCTAATTATATCCTGAGAAACCATCCATAAGAGAACATTTCATAACCAACCATGGAATCAATAATGGCATTTATTGAAGGTAAATGGAAGTTTTCCTTAGGACAAGCAAGATTAAGATTATGAAAATCAATACAAATGTGAATGACCATAGTGACTTTCTTTTAAATAGGAATAATGTTGGAAACCTATTTAGAGTAATCCAATTATTTGATAAATTTAGCATTAAGTAAATTGATGATTTTATTATGACATAATGTGGAAACTTCAGGTATAAATTTTATTTATTTTTTATGCATAAGCTTGGTATCAGGATAAGTAATAATTTTATGCACCACAATGCTAGGTTCAATGCTAGGAATATCTTCATAGGACCAATTAAAATCCTCATGATATTTGTCAAATGATAAGCTAAAATTATCATTTTAGGTAGGTGAGAGTTCATGAGAGATAGTAATTGGTTGAGGACAAGATGGAGTGCCATATTCAATGTGAGTAGTTTCTTTAATAAGCATGCCATTATTATCTTTAAATTGGTATGGTACATTAGGTAAGGTATAAATTGGATTTGTTTTAGGATTAATGCTCACAATGAAGTTGTTGAAGCAAGGAGTTTTAGTCTTAAGATTTCTAAGTTTATGATGTTGTCAAGGAATTTGAGGTTCTTGGGAATAAAATAACTCAAAAATAGCTTTGTCACTAGGTAAATTAGGAAGATGACCATAATACTCAACATCTACTTCAAGATATATAATTTTATTTCCATGGTGATCATACTCAGAATGTATCTGATGAACATCGATTGCCTTGGCATCTAGTGTAATTTTAGGAGTAGAAGAAGTAGATGGATCAGATATCAATGGGTTCAGTGATGAGAGAAGTATTATATGAAATTATTGGTTTTATAGGTGGTAAATGAGATGTAAAAACTTTTGAAGGTTTGAAAGGTATAATTTTCTCTACCACCCAAGGAGTATCGATAAGAGGAGGTTTGGCAGGAGGCACATGACCCTCAAGATATAAGGTATGCCCCAAATAAATGGTATGAACATCTATATTAAAAGAATGAATCTAGGCTAATGTTTTTTGATAATGCTAAACATCCAAGTCTCTATATTGATCTTGGGCCATTATATAGTTATCATAGTATGTTGGAGAAATTGTACATACTTGAGAATTAGGGGGAGTTTCAGAGGGTGAAATCCCAATATTATTGAATGTAAAAGGATACATGATGAGAGGATCTTGAAATAATTTGGGCACTACAAAATCATTGTAAGTGAAGGCATCTTTAGGTAAATAAGGATCCTGAGCATTGCATGGAGGGGGAAAATTAGTAATCTCATCAATAAGAGGAATAGTATGATCCTTGGGTAATAGAGAAGAAGGAATCCATTGTGAAATATATGGAGGTAACTTGGTAGTATTGCAAGTATGTTGTAAATCATTGGGATCATCATCATAAGAATCTATAAGAGTAAATTCTAAATTAGGATTCATGTTGATGAACTTAGGTAAACTATTGATCATAGGAATGGTAGGAATATGATATTGTGAATTAGGATTAGGAAGTTAAATGTTCCATGGGTTTGGATAAAATTCATGATTATACCATTTTCCATCATGTAAGAATTTAATACATTGACTACTGAAAGAAGCAATGGCCCTCATTCAATGAGTCCATGGATGACCGAGAAGTATGTTGTAAGATAAGGGTAAATCAAGGACCGTAAGCTTAGTTTGAATAGTTTTAGTTCCAATGGTTAATGGAATCCAAATTCAACTAAGTGGATTTTGATTTGTCTTATCAAAACCATGACAAGAAAGACAAGTTTTCTTGAGATGATCTTTGTTATAATCGAGTTGTTAGATGAGCCATAAAGATGTCACATTAATACCAGAACCTTCATCAATGAGAAATTTATGAATAAGAGTGATATTCATGGCTACTTTGATGAAAAGTGGTAGATCATCATCATGAAATATAATTTCATCATTGATCATATCCTCTTAAAGGAATTCAATAAAAGGTTTGAAAGTACACACATAGTTTCAATGGTATTTACATTGGTAGGTTGAGATTCAATAAAAGTGGTTCTTCATCTAAGGGGATGGATCATCAATTTCTTGGAGTTGTTGCATAAGGAATTTATGATGATAGGTAGAAGTATGAACCAACTCCATAAGTGGAATCTTACAAAGCATAGAGTTGAGTTCTTCAAGAAAATTCCAATGAGACTTAGAAGAACCAATATCAAGATTAGAAGGTAAATTAGACTTTGGAAGAATAGAAGTGATTGGAGGATAAAAAGGAGGATATGAATCCTCTTGAGCTTCTAAAGAAAAATTAGTAGTGGTAGTATCTTTAATAAGTTTTTCCTCCAAATAAGGCTTCTTAGGCTTGGTAATAGGATCTTTGTGAGTCAGTTTATGATGGTAACTAACCTTAGCAGTATTGACATATTGAGAATTGTTCAAATATTTATCATAATCAATGTCAATGGCATAAAAATCATTGGCATTTGGTTGATTATCTAAATAATATTTTTCATTATTTGAAGTATAATCTTTAGAAGTTTGTCATTTTTGAAAAGCAATAATGTATTCTTGATGATGAAGATTGATCATAGCCTCATGATTGAATGAATCACTAAGCATATAAGAGATATCAAATTTAGTGAGACCTCTACAAGATTCATGATAATTCCCAATTTTGGCATGGAACCAACAAAATATATTGGGGTCATACCACTTATGAGGAGCATTGGGATAGATGAAAGGTTTTGAGAGCGGTAAAAATTATTTCATTTGCTGAACTGAAAGAGGTGTATGAAAAGGTGAAGGAATGTCAATTTTAGCAACTCTTGGTTTGGATTATAGAGTATTACTATTGATAGAATTATATATTTGGAAATATCCCTTAATAATTTTAGTATTAGGTTTGAATTGCTTCATAATAAAGTCTTGACATTTAGCTTGATCAAGATCTTCATTAAGCATTTTGGGAGCAAAGGTTCAAATGTTATATTGGAGAAGTGATAAATAGTTTTAATAAGTTATCATTATTCATGTTATGGTTAGATTAATGGGCCAATTATTTCTATCTTTTGATAAATTCATGATTTGATTTAGTGGGAGATTGTTTAGCATTGATGAAGTGGCTAGGATAATTTTTGGGAAGATCATTGTGTTAAAACTCTTTAACTAAAGGATTAACCAAATCTTCAAGTTACCAAATAGAATGTTGGGGAAGTTAAATATACCATTATAATACATTTCCAGTGAAATATTTCACTAAGAGTTTAGTTATGGTGAAGGTATTAGTTTGGATCCACTCTTTGTAAAGTTTGCCAAAGGCTTTGAAAAATGAGGCAGGGTCTTTAGTGCCATCATATTTGATAGTTGGAGATATGTTACTAATATCAATGGAAATAATGAAGGGAGCTAAAGGCTCATTTTAAATGGTTTGAAGCATCTTGTTATTCCTTATGGGTTGAGGAATAACATTGTCTGATGTAAATAATAGAAAATCTTCGAGCGGATCTGATCATTTTTGTGGGATCCGTGTCTCCCAATTGGTGTGTTGGGGCAGGAGCTTGAAAAGGAGAAAGATAATGTTGATTTTAATAAGGAAAAATCCTCAGAAGTGCTGAAGGTAGAGTATTTATAACAAAGGATGTGGTCATCTCTGTTTGGCAAGAAACCCAATGGAAAATCTCTTTTCCCGCCGGTAACTGCTAAGTCTTGTTGGGAGAAAGGTGAGTTTCAAGTTTTTATTCCAGATCCTTTAATAGATTTTTCTGTGTCTTCCATGGATTTCACTCTAGTGGGTAAATTTTTAGGAGAAAGACCAGATCTATAATCTCTTACAAAAATGGTTAAAAGGAAATGGGTTATTCAAGGAGAGGTAGATATGGCATCAATGTTGAATGGTTTCTTCTCGTTTATCTTCAATTGTAAGGAAGACATGAATATGGTTCTGTGTGGAGGGTCGTGGTCTTTTGGTAAATGTTCTCTCACTATTAAAAAATGGGAGCCTAACATGGATCTCTCAGATTCTTTTTTCTTAACCACTCCCATTTGGGTTAGACTTCCTGGCCTCCCTTTAGAGTTTTGGCATGAGGACATTTTTAAAGGTATTGCCAGTTCTTTTGGTGAACTTGTGGCATTGGATAACGCTATGGCTACCAGATCCAAACTTCAAAGTGCCAGACTTTATGTTAAAGTGGTAGATCTGAATCATCTCCCAGAAAAAGTGGATCTAATATCCAAGTTTGGCAAAAAAACTCAAGGAATTTTTTTTGAAGATTTGCCCAAATCTTGCTATGCTTGTAAGAAACAGGGGCACTTGGTCAAAAATTGTCCTTACAAAAGTAAAAATCATCCTAGTAGTGTTTTGAATGGGAAAAAGACCAAGGTCTAGAAAAAGAAAGTGTGGAAACCCAAAGAAGATCATCAACAAGAACACAAGAATAATGAAGATTCTAAAGCTCTACATGCTGAGGTGGATAAAGAGCCTTCTTTTGAAGACCCTAAAGCTCCACATATTGAGGTGGATAAAGAGATTTCTTTTGAGAAATAAAATTTTAAGAAATAAGGACATGGGTTGCAATCAGATAACATAATACCTGTATAAAGAGTAGATGATTTGACAAATCTATCAAAACAAATCATCTTCTATAAAAGGATAGAAGATCGATGGAGAGATGTAGATGACAAAACTATGCTAGAGGAAGGTGAATTCTTAGCTGAAGCTGGAAATAAATTAGAGGAGGGAGATTTTCTTTTTTCTCAGTGTAGGGAGATTCAGGTTGATAATGATTTCCCTTTGAATGAGCTTCCTGTGAATGATAATGGAGAAAACTTAAAACATATTGTAAATCAAAAAAAAAGGGCTGAAAAAAAGACCAATACTAAGAGGGTAGAAACTAGAAGCAACAAAAAAGACCAACAAACTAAGGCAAAACATCTTGCTTCTACTCTGGATAAATCTGGAAAAAGAGATGAACAGCAGTTTAAGGTGAAAATGGATGTTGGCTCTCCGGACAAACCTAGAAGAAGATCCACTAAGAAAACCAGAGAGCTAGAAAGCATGTAGAATATTGTTGATGGCAAGCAGGCAACTATTCTAGACTTTACCCCTAAAAAATAGATATTAAATAATTACTTGGAATATTAGGGGGTAGAATATAAACTGGATATTGATGTTGTCCTTATATAACCTGATTTTGTTGCTACTATTTAGTAGGTTTTAGGAATGCTCTTCCTAGTGCATGTTAATGCTCTATCTTTTTTGATTCTGTTATAGGGTTTTGCGGTCCCTTCAAAACCTGTTTTTACCTTAATCTAAAACATTGTCTGAGGCATCCCAAAGAGGTGGAGGAATGAAATTGGGATTAGCTTGAGGATGAATAGTTGGAGGTTGATTATCCACATTGATTAAATATTGTTAAAGTTGCATCATTTTGTTGGTGTTATAATTTTGCATTATATTCATTTTTTGTATAATTGGGCTAAAAGTTAAGTTGTATCAGGAGGTGGGTTAGTGTTGGTAGGAGCACTACCCAAATTGGTGTTAGGGGAGGGTTACTAGAAGAAGGATTATTAATGGGATTTTTAAGTAAACTTGTATCAATTACTCCCACATTAGTTTGAATATTTTAAAGATGAGAAGTTTCTTGATAAGTAAGGAAAGGATTAGATCCATCAACTTCATGTTGAGGTGTTATTTACACCATATTACAATTTATGGATGAAGGAAGAGAAGAGGTGCCCCAAGAGTGTTAGTGTTCTTTGAAAGAAAAGAGAGGGAGAAATGAACATCCCATATAGTATCTAAATAGATTAAAGCTATCCAATAAGATTTTGATAAGATAATCCATTATGATTGAAGAGAGATGAATAGAATGCAAAGAAGGAGAAATGGAGAACTAGATTGATAAATAAGGAAGGTAAAAAGTAGTACAAGGTCAATTGGGTCAACCAAGCACATAAAATAGGTCTAAAAATAGTATAGTGTCAATTGGGTCAATCCATTATAGTGAATAGAGGCTATAAAAAGATACATGTTTGTCTGGGTCAACCTAGTATAGCAGATAGAGAAATTTAAGAAGCCTATAACAGATTGTGAAATGAAACAAGATAAATTTTGTAAGTAACTTAGAAAAGAAATGATAGAAGGAAATAAATAGTCAATTAGATTAATGTTGGCCAATCCAATTAAATCACACATCATAAAACCTTAAACCAATGTTGGCTAATTCAAGTTTTTTCAATAGAAAATACAATTGAACAAAGAGAAAGAAATCAACTTGGAAAGTAAATAGATAACTAATTGGTCAACATGAATGTTTATTATATTATTAAGATATGTTTTTAAATGTGATGAGAAGTTAGTTATAAGCAAGGAACTAGAATGACAATCTAAGGATGGTTTCAGGTAGTTTGGGTTGAAAAGGATCTATAGTAGTAATGATTCAGGCTCAGTATTAGGGCTTACCCCCTCACTTCACACACCAAAGTGATAAGGGTATCGAGTGTTTAACCAAAATATATCATTAACCATGCTTTATACTTGACCAAAACATCAATTCATCTTCCCCCTTGGTGATGAAATCCAATTAGGTTGGCCTTGGGTAGACAAATGTTATAATGTTTGCTTATATTTTATGATTTGGTTGTGTGTGCATAAAATAAAAATTAGTGAAACTAAAAGATTAATTAAAAATAACCTAATTAAACTATGTGATATATTTTAAGCATGAAATCAATAAGAAAATAAAGTGTGAATTAATTACTATCATATAAGGTTAATTCTAAGTTTGAAACAAGGTACAATGTTGATATGGTCAACAGTGTATGCACAAAATATAGAACAAGGTCAATAGGGTCAATATTGTACTATGAAAATATGGTCTAAAAATGAACAAAATCAGTAGAGTTGACCCAATTATCTAGACACCACACAAAATATATAAATGGGTCAATATGCATGATTCACTTGACTGTGCAAAGGCAATTTTAAAGACTAAAAAATGTGAAAGGAAAGACTGTAAAGAAAGAGATAGAGAGATAAAAAGGTACCTTGGTGGATCATAGATGCATAAAATGAATATTATTGGTCAATAACCTTGATATATGATTCTAAATTTTGCTAATTATTGATTAGGTCGATCAAGCTTTATGGAAACTTGTTGCTGAGTGCCTAAAAATGTATAGGGTCAACTAGGTTGACCTAGTTATCTGGATTGGATGTCTAAAAAGCTAAAAACATATATTAGGTCAATAGGTTTGATCCAATAGCCTATACCTAAAATATTGTGCATAAAAGTTAGATATTAGGTTGATAGAGTTGATCTAGTATGGCAAATATATGATAAAATAATGAAAGAAATGAAATAAGTTAAACAAATCCTACAAGGGTTAGTTCATGTCAAGTTCACCAGAATGTATGCAATCAAAAATGCATCATGTCTCTAAATCAATCATGGCTTGGAGAAGATAGAGCATACCTACACTTTCAATTAGGAATACATTTATTAAGCAAGAGCATGGCCAATATGGGGATTTGATAGACCTAATTGGGGGATCACTTGTCATAATACACCATGTTAGGAAGGGTTCCAAATGCTATAGTCTAACATAATCATGAAACAACCTTAAAATATTCATAGGTTTAATGTTCACTCTATTCTAATAAATAAGAAAATAAATATAATCTAGTGCACACCAAAGCTTATGGCACAATAAAGGGGGTTAGTAAAGCAATAAAAACATGTATAGGAGAATCCCAATTAAGCTAAGTATGAGTAAGACCCTAATACATGGAATATGAAGAGTAATATTATTAGAGCCATTACTTATGCTACTTTTATCTACTAAAGAGAGGAGAACAAAGTTATAATATACTTACCTAAATGTGAGCCCATCAAAACTCAATCTCTCCCTTAGAAAAAGGGTCTTTGCAAGAGTCTATTATGGTTTATAAAGATAACTAAGAAATGCCAAAGCATTCAAGACTTATCCACAAGAGTATATTATTCAAGTATAAACCCTAAGCTAAGACTCCTCAAGTAGAATCGTGGAAAAGTAAATTGTAAAGAAGCTTGAGTGAATAATAACTCTTGATTGAATATTAAAATAATGATGAAATGATCTTGTATTTATAGGTGGATCTCACCCTAAATATTTTGGAATATTTTATTTATATGGGGTCAACCTAATGGACCCTTTATGTTTTTGGGAGATAAATCACTAGGTCCTAAGCTAGGTCAGCCGCAAGGCTGACGAAACTCCAAGTGAAAAATACCCTAAATAGTACAAGGTCAACCTAGTCAACATTGTATAGTAATTAGAAGATGAAAACTATACAGGGTCGACCCAGTTGACCTAGTACATTCAATTTGCTAAAGGGAATCAAGCTGAGGAAAAGTGGGATGGAAAGAGGAAAAAGACTGGAGGAGTGTGTAAGGGAGGAGTAATATCTTAGGGAATGGTTTTAAGAGTTAGTTGGATTGGTAATAATGTGGAAATAAGGGATAATAATCTTATGAAGAACTAAAGGTCTTCCCACCCATTTCTTGATGCACCCCTTAAGGCATGCACTCATAAATATTGAGTCTTGATGGGTTCCTACAAGATTTAAAGCATCAGTAATTGATAAAAGTTTAAAATATTATGTGTATACATTGATAGTCTATGAAAATGGTTTGAATATTAAACTAACTTTAATTTTATAATATTAGGCATACCTTTCATAGAATATGCACCTTAGATATGTCTCATGTTGAAACTATGTATAACAATGGTACCAATGTATATAATTCTACCACAAATGTGTATCTAAATCATATAATTATGTGTTTTGGCTAATTCAAAAACTATACAAATGTGGAGAACATGCTTCCAAATCATGCCCCCATTGTACATGAAAAAATATGAAAATTGATAGAATTTCCAATGTGGTAGACATGTTTCCAAAACATGCCCCTTTTGTAATCTAGATATGTTGAATAATGAGTAAGTGTGGAGAACATGTTTCCAAGACATGTCCCCACTATATATCTGAAATTGTGAATGTATGGAAGGCATGTCTATATGGTATCACCGACATTGAATCTAAAATTATAATGTGTGTGGAATACATGCCTCTATGACAGTCCCCCACTAATATTCCCCCATTTGAGGTGAGGGAAGAATAAAAACTGGTAATTACCACACCTCAAAAGGATAATATAACCATATAAATGTGAATGAACCATGTATTTTATAGGAGAACATGTATAGGTAAATGTATCATTGAATCACATAGAATGTGATCACATCAAGGCATAAAATTCATGATAAATATCATTGAAACATATAGATAGTAACATTACAAGCTCAATAATCAATCAAACATGCACACAAAATCACTCAAAAGCAAATCAATAATCAATGGTCCAAGGAGACTGAAAATAAGAGGTTCATTCAAATTTCACATAATTGAATGGACATGAATTATTTGAATGTCTATAAAATAAATAATTACATATTAAAGTGTCCATACAATAAGCAATGACATAGTCAAATGTCAAAGAAATAAACAAAGGTGTAGGGGACACAAATAATGGAGCACATTCAAATTCTCAATAAATAAAACAATAGCAAGGCAATGCATTCAATTAAGTGCTTAAATTAAAACATAAGAAACCAACATAAACATATCATAATAGCCCATGGATAAAATGTGTTAGAAAAAATGTCAAGTACATAGCATATCTAGTTTACTATAGAAGATATAAGCATAGATAAAGGCATGTGTAAGTATATATATGATCTCAAACATGATATTTTAAAGTGACCATAGAATTATATAACCTAGAATTATCATGATCATAGAGGTGGATGCCCCCAACATCTTGGTGACATGAGAAGATGGAAATCCCAACATCTATAAGTGCATAAATCATGTATTTGTGTATGCCCATATCACACTCAATTGTGAAAAAGTGGTTAAGGAACGTTATGGTAGGTTATAGAACCGATTTTGAGCCTCATCAGCAATGTTGATATAGAATACTTTTAGCAATAGCCTTTCATATTTTGCCTATTGACCAAATGAATGTACAAAGTTAATCATGTAGATGAACGGGTCCTTGTGACTCAAAAATATAGGTAAATCTAGTAGTTCAAAATCCTTTGTATAAAGATATTCAAGTATAAATTGTGCAATAGGTTGATTATTGAATGAAGTCATATTTGCATTATTATTCTAGAATGTGATTTGCATTTGAAGTATAAAAACCTATTTTTGAAGATCCCCAGTCGTACTCATCATAAAAATAATATAATCCATAAGAGTAGTGGTATTTTTCATAGGTGTTATCATTGGTTCTAACCCACCACCTTTTTTGAATCTAGGCATATGATTATTGCCATCCTCATGGATAACAAGTACAAGTTCATGATCACTAAATTTAGGATACTTAAGTAATGGTATTGTATCTTTTAATTTTGGTACCTTTGGTATATTATTTGAATAACTTAGAAATTGGAAAATTGTGGTTCATTCACTTTTGATAATGATATAACAATTTAAATCTAAGGAATCTTTAGTAAAGGTACCTTTTTTGGTATAGTGGTAACATTTGGTGTAAATACATATTTTGGAAGATAAAGATCATTTATTTTAAGTGCCTTGGTGGATATTGGTAATAATTCCATATTTAGAACATTAGAAAAAAAAATCACTTTAGGTTTGTAATGCTTTCATCTTCTTGATGGCTTAATATTACTTGGTAAAGATGACATGATCTCTTGTTTAACCTTTTAAAAATATTCAATATCAAATGAAGGTAGGAAGAAGTCATCACCCTTGACAAGTGGGATATTTTTTGGAAATGTTGGATTAGGAGGGGTTTTTATCAATAAATTTATGGAACATCCCATTTTTAATTAGTTTGAAAATCCTTCATTATATCCTGATGGAGTTGGCTAAAGTTTTCATCATTAAATGAAGGAACACTTTTTCCATGTGAAGCCAATTTTAGTGTAAAAGGTAAAGGTTTTTTATCTTTCATTATATGGAATAACTCATTTTTTGAGATAATAGGAGCATAGAACTGATTAGAGGGATAATAATTGTCACCATTCAAAGTTTTGATAGTATATGCCTTAGCACTTGGAAGAATGCAAGAGTAATCAATCTTGATTCCTTCCTTGAGAGAAAGTTGGAGAGTTTCATAATCATATTCATAAAAGCAATCAATGTCATCCATGATAAGAGAGATAAATAATACAAAGATTAGGACAAGGCAAGATATAAGCATCTAAAAGAGAATGTTTATATAATAATGATGTTCAAATATCAGATTCACCAAATGTTTAACCCAAAAAATCTAAGGTTGGGAGTATTTAGGGTTAAGAATATAGAAATTAATAAACACAATGGTGATATATATATATATATAGTCAATTATTTATGAAATGTAGATAGAACATATACTAAATTTATTATACTAAGATATGCTAAAAATGGAAAATACATCTATGTTATAATTTCAATGATAATGAAAACAAGTAATCAGCGAGTTTTGATGTTAATATAGATCTAGATCTAGAATAGGATGGAAGTAGATTGGAGGAGTACTATAGAATAATTACAAAATTATAGATTTAGTTCCCCTATAACTTTAGACACTTACATCAGTCTTGGATAGTTACACATATGTTAGTGTCTAGGTTAGATATAGGAGTCCTATACAAAATACCTACTAAAATAAGATGTGACCATTTAGATGCTTATAAGTTTTTCATCACCCTCACTCTGGCAAATTCAGATCTAGGTCATGGATTATCACTCCTTATCAAATTAAAAAACTATAGTTTTCCCTCTCGTAGTGGCTATGGAAAAAATGGGTTAGTGGGCACACAGTGTCGAGCTACCCCGAAGACCCCTCTTTCAATGAGCACTTCTTACATTGCGAATACTCTGAAGAGGGCCTCAAACTTATGTATTTCTCCCTTAAGTGTTGGATTATGTGTGATAAGCAAGTATAACAATGACCTAGCTTGTAACTTGAAAAATTAGACTCTTGGGCTACTCCTTTAGTAATTTAGACCTATGTATGTGTTATTCCTATGACTGATATGAGAATATGAGAAAATAGGAAATCTTTATTTATTGAGTGCTTAATTAAATTATTTTGATAATTTTCATGGTTTTTGATAGGTGAGGAGTGAGTGAGATTTAATCTTATATTTATACCAATCCCTTTGGAGAAATAACTCACATTAAATAACTTAGGCCAACCATTTGGATACATTTCATTCATAAATTATATGACTTTAGGGCATTAGACACTTATGTCAAATCAATACACCTGTATTCATAGAGGTGTCTATTTGTGATATAATTTTTTAGGGATCAAGAAATTGGGTATAGGCTCTAAACTTGTAGAGGCATAAGATAATCAAGTTTTAAGCATTATGAGTAAGATAGAAGGCTTGGGTCATCAATATAATATTGGTCAGACTAAGAGATCGGTCAAAATCCTCTAATAAATTTTAGTGGCTATTATTCATTAATTCATGAATATTTTAGTTTTATAAATTTCCATTTGGTTATTTTATTGGGTGATGAATAATGCATATTCGCCTAAATTATCTAGATGTAAGTTAGTTTTCCAAGTTGGCTCACCTACTATTTAAAATATATTTCATGCATATAAATATAAATTTCCACTCTATCAAAAGTCAATATGAAATTATTTACCATTATATGTAATATATAATCATTTGATGACAGCTTTTACAAAACATATCAGCATAACTACCATTCATCTATGAGTTTTTTGTAAAGTCACACATCA
The DNA here is from genome assembly GCA_037957365.1 of Torreya grandis. Classification (NCBI taxonomy): domain Eukaryota; kingdom Viridiplantae; phylum Streptophyta; class Pinopsida; order Cupressales; family Taxaceae; genus Torreya; species Torreya grandis. The sequence goes on from JARHVA010000083.1 coordinate 3,185,996, forward strand.
ACATACCTTCTACAATAACTTATGTTTTGCATGTCCATTCACCTGTACACATAAACATAATTTGTTAAATTTCACTAGACATTTGAAACACATTCTTATAAATTCATCAAAAAAAACCCAAGTTCATTTATATATGAACCACTAAAATTTATCCTGCAATGGGCTCAAGAAAGAGTTGATACTTGTAGAAGCAGGAAAGGTCTAGAACTAAAAAGAAAAACCAAGGTCTAAGTTTTTCCAAGTGTATAAGAGTGAGGTAATATAAAATTTATAAATATTTTCTACAACACCATCCACCACCCTTTTTTATATTAAATTCATCCACCTTGTATATCGTTGATCAATCCCCCATACAACTAGATCGGCCAACTACTAGATAGCCGACCACCTAACCAAATATGTCCTATTCAATTAAGTCGGTCAAACTATTAGGTTGTGGAGCTAAAAGCTTCATTAGGATGCAAACAGGAGAAGTTACGGAGGATGCAGAGTTGCAGAAAGTTGCAGAACCAGTTACAGGGCAATCTGCGTTGGTCTGATCAACCGATGTCAGTCAGATGGCAGTGAGGAAGCAACCGGCATCGGTTACCAGTCGGCCAACATCGGTCATGGAGGTGCCAATGTCGGCAGCCTGTGCGAGAATAGGCAGTTTGCATGTTGATCTCAGAGAGTCTATTTTTGGACTATTTGTTTGCATGTCAAAGGCTAGTCTTAGTCTTGAGTTGCGTGTCTAATTATTGTAATTATGATAGTCTAATTATTTTAAGCATGAGATCTATATATGGACTCATGGGCTGTATTGTAAAAGTGTGCTAAAAAGCCATAGAGCTTTTAGTGAGAGCTAGTGTAGCTCCTCTTAGTTCTAAAGGGGTGCTGAGAGTGTGTGATCAGGGAGAGTTGCAGGGTCTGCAAGGTCTAGGAGCTTATCCACCAGGGTACTGGTTGAAGAATCATAAGGACTTGGTGAGGCAAGGACAAGGGTTCTTTAGGGTTGTAGAGATATCTACATGGTGAGTAAGGTCTAGTTATTTGTAGGTAGCAATAGAGAGCAGGAGATCTACTTGGAGTACGGTTGTGTACTTGGTGTACTAGCAGCGTGTTACTGACTGGTTGGAGAGGTGAACATCAATTCTGTATTGGAGTTGATTGTTGGGACTGAGAGAGAGAGGGAAGAAGGTCTTGAGGTGTGGCAAACCTTTGAGGTGGAGGAAGAAGTGGCATCTTCCTTATTGTATATTCTTTTGAGTGATTATTAATACAATTGTGTATTGTCTCTCAATTCCTGTGTTGTTTCATATTTCTAGTTACTTATTGATTCTGGTTAAATTCCGTGTTTAGTTGCTAATATAAGAAGTAATCATATGTGCTCTATTGGTAGAGCAAGATCCTGAATTAGTAGGCATCGGAGCATGTTTATTGTTCTAGGTTCCTGACAAGTGGTATCAGAGCTTTTGGTTGGGTTGACTAACAGGTGGTTTCAGATCTGGTAGTGTTTTTGATTATAGGTCACTTGCAGGGGTTTCAGATTGAGTGGGAGTATAGCAATGGTAGAAGAAAGTAAGCTACAAATGGAGAAACTAAATAGCACGAATGGTCTGATTGATGGAAAGAAAGAGCAGGTAAATAAAGATTGTTGGTTGGTAGTAGATCAGCAAAGAGGAGTAGATGTTGTAGGGGATGTTGCACAAGATGTTCTGGATAAAGTGGAATCTTGGTTAACAGATTCTTTTGCCTCTTTCCATGCAGTTTGAAATAGAGCATATTTTCATGGGTATGTCTTTGGAGACTTTGGAGAGATTTATTTAGGAGCTGGAGAGCCTTGTCAGATTATTGATGAAGGGGAAGTGAAGCTGAAATTGTACACAAACGACACACAGTGGTTGAAGGAAGTCATGCAGGGACCAGTCTTGGAGATGAGTCTAATTTCTTCAAGAAATTAAGGTGATGAGAGATGCACTGTAACTCTCATAGCAGATACACTTGAATTAGATGGTGGTAAGAAAGTAGGTATCCTTTATCTATCTACTTATATTGTTGATTCACCTTCTGTTGCAGAGATGTGGCTTCATAGGCTTAGTCACATATGTAGAAGGAGAATGCAGGTTTTGAAGTGGGAGTCAGATGTTTTTGACAAGCTAAAGAACTGGAAAGCCTTGGTGTTCATGGAGGAGATGACGGACAGAGATCAGGTGAGGGAACTGAATTATTCTGAGCAGAGCAAGGTTGATTTAATCAAGATTTTGATCCACGAAGAGCTCGTAGGTAAAAAGTTATCACTCATAGACGAACACAGGTACCAGTGTCGGTCAGACAGTAACCAACATCAGCAAAAGGAAGATTGACATCGGTCATGAAAGAACCAACGTCGGTAGAAAGGATACCAGTGTCAGCCAGGAAAATGACATTGGTAGTCAGGGTCAGTGCAGGGAACCGACATCGGTCAGGAGTAGATTGTGAGATGGCCGAGATCGGTCACTGGAACGGATATTGGGCAGATAGCTAGCTGTCAACAAGTCTCAAACGCTCATGTCAAGGTCAGAAAGGGTAAGTGAACCTCATATTCATTGTTCACCTTCTTTATATTGTTTACTGATGGTCAAGAACCAGGAAGATGTGAAGAAGCAATATAGGTAGAATCCAGATACAGTGGGAGCTTGGCATGGATGAGGAGTGTGAGTCCTTGGAGAAGAACTAAAAAGGTATTTGTTGGTAGAGTTGTTAGCTGGAAGAAAACACTGAGAGATGGAATGGATTCCCAAGTTAAAGAAGAGAGTGGATGGATACGTGAGACAGAAGGCCAAGGTATAGGTCTTGAGGTAGCTGCAGGACAGTGGTACAGGTTTGACAGGTGGATGACTAAGCATGGCTTCAGTCAATGTCAGTGTAACTATTGTGTTTATCTTACTAGGTGGATAATGATTGCAACATTATTTTGTTACTGTATGTGGGTGATTTGCTAGCAGGTTTGTACATACAGGGTTTTGTTGAGCTAAAGGTAAGGTTAGTTCAGAGGTGTGTCATGAAGAATTTGGAGTAGTGAAATTCTTTGGCATAAGAGACATGGAGATTTTATCTCCAGTGGGAGCTAATGTGAAGACGGTGTTGGCAGGGTTCATGATGTAGGATGCAGAATTAGAAAGCACACCAAAGGTTGGACAATTCAAACTTAGTTTGGAATAGGGTTTGAAATCACATGAGGTCTAGTGTAGGCCTGAATTTTCCCAAGCAGTGGGAGTTGTCAGAAAGTATGGAGCCAATTCAGGGAAGGAGTATTGGAGGGTAGTTCAATGGGATCAGCAGCAGGGATTCTTGTTATGCAGGGTCAAGGTCTTCACTACATGGATGTGTAGGTTCGGATATGGCAAGTTACTTGAATGACAGGTATAGCATCACAGGTTGTGTGGTGGTTGGTCTTCAAGATTGATCTTGAAGAGGGATACAAGCCAGGGAATAATTTAGATGGTGTACAGGTATACGTATAGGTGCAACTGTTTATCTCCAAGTGGGAGATTGTTAGGTTGTGGAGCTAAAAGCTTCACCAGGATGCAAACAAGAGAAGTTATAGAGGATGCAGAGTTTCAGAGAGTTGTAGAACTAGTTACAGGGCAACCGGCATCGGTCTGATCAACCGACGTCAGTCAGATGGCAGTGAGGAAGCAATCGGTGTTAGTTACCAGTCGGCTGACATTGGTCATGGAGGTGCTGACGTCGGCAGCTTGTGCGAGAACAGGTAGTTTGCATGTTGATCCCGAAGAGTCTATTTTTGGACTATTTGTTTGCATGTCAAAGGCTAGTCTTAGTCTTGAGTTGCGTGTCTAATTATTGTAATTATGATAGTCTTATTATTGTAAGCATGAGATCTATATATGGACTCATGGGCTGTATTGTAAAAGTGTGCTAGAAATCCATAGAGCTTTTAGTGAGAGCTAGTGTAGCTCTTCCTAGTTCCAAAGGGGTGCTGAGAGTGTATGATTAGGGAGAGTTGCAGGGTCTACAAGGTCTAGGAGCTGATCCACCGGGGTACTGGTTGAATAATCATAAGGACTTGGTGAGGCAAGGACAAGGGTTCTTTAGGGGTGTAGAGATATCTACATGGTGAGTAAGGTCTAGTTATTTGTAGGTAGCAGTAGAGAGCAAGAGATCTACTTGGAGTACGGTTGTGTACTTGGTGTACTGGCAGCGTGTTACTGATTGGTTGGAGAGGTGAACATCAATTTTATATTGGAGTTGATTGTTGGGACCGAGAGAGAGAGGGAAGAAGGTCTTGATGTGTGGCGAACCTTTGAGGTGGAGGAAGAAGTGGCATCTTCCTTATTGTATATTCTTCTGAGTGATTATTAATACAATTGTGTATTGTCTCTCAATTCCTGTGTTGTTTCATATTTCTAGTTACTTATTGATTCTGGTTAAATTCCGTGTTTAGTTGCTAATACAAGAAGTAATCATATGTGCTCTATTGGTAGAGCAAGATCCTGACTCAGTAGGCATCGGAGCATGTTTATTGTTCTAGGTTCCTGACAGAAACCCACTCTATTAAAATTTAGTGATGATTTTTAACTATCCTATAATTAATTCCCTAGACCTCCTTTTAACTTTTTGAATCCTTCCCATTTTTTGTTACAACTTTTACTCTATTGGTAATTTTATGGGGGTAAATTCTTCTACATGAATTTGTGTCGACATCTACTTTTATGAAACTAATTCATTTTAATATTAAATTTCTAGAAAACCACTCCATACCTAGATTATACTAGTTGCATCCATAATTTATTGTCTAGCCCATCCTCCAGCATGTCCTCCTCCTCAAACTCAAACCATCAACTATCTTTCTATTCACCTAAGATACCCATAGCTCTAATACTTAATGATAACATATGAATAATAATTTCTTCCTTTTATAGTAAATTTTTTAAAAAAAAATGATAAATTATGTATTTTATTTATAAATTTTTTTCTACAAGATATTTTGACAAATCAAAGGAAGTTTTGGGATCTTGACAATGTAGATGATTTTCAATGTTAACCACATATTTTTGAAAATAAATATATATCATTTTTCAAGTTTATCTCTTATTCTGCACACTAGACATTGTTTTCATCTACTTCTCACATAACTATTATTTAACATCAACATGATAAGTGAAGGTATATATTTATAAGTCTACTTTCATTTATTTTCTACTTTCCACTATATTTTGTTAGCTTGACATTGTGCATTGTTATGTTCTTTCTTGAAGCCCCATCCCATGTTCCACCTAAGTGACACATGATAAATTTTGAGTAGGGAATATGTATATATAATATTTTTAAAACTTTATCATTTACTAAATTCTCTCTCTTGCAGATTCCTATCGAGTTTCAATTTCTTTGAGTGCAAGCCTTAAAGGGTGCATTGGGAAAGGGATGGGCAAACCATTGGTGATTCACAAGATTATTGGTTAACTCTATCATACCTAAACCCATTACAATTCCCATTTATCCAACTCCCTAAGTAAATAAACATTGTTTATCTAAATCCCTAAGCAATTATCCTTTCAAATAGATCTTAACTAAGAAAAAACCCAATTTTCCTACTAATTTAGTCTAGTCAGTCTTGTTATGAAAGTTAAGGAATATGTTATGAAGCTAAGTCAACCTGATCGACTTAGTTCAAGGCCTAACAGTAATTTTTTTTTTAATAGGGTTGTATTGGCTGACCTTGTTAGCTACCATTCTGGAAGGTTAAGACTTATTCATGGCTATACATACAACCTTCACTTCAATCCAATAGAGAATAACATTTATTTTTTGCATTATTAAAGCTCACAAATCCACTAGATCTACATTTGAAGGAGCTATTGCGTAGGGTTTTGTCTTGAAGGGAAGATAAATTATATTGTGTGAAGTCTTAGATGCAAATAGGATTTCTTAAGCCTAGAGTTGATTTCTATTATGTGATCCATACAAATCCACAATAATTTCTTACAAAGCACCATTTTCTGAGGAGGAGATTGAGACTCAACATTTTTTTCCAAAGGTAAGTATATCTAATTTTACTATTTTATTTGATAGATATTGCACAAGGTAATAGGTTTGAATGTTTAACTCTTTGCTTAGACTGCCTCTATACTTCAACTTATTATAGCTATAAGGTTCCCTTTGCTTTACATCTTCTACCTTAGGTGATATAGACCCCTATTTACCTACCATGATCCCTTGATTATTTTTATTTATTTTAACAATCTCTATCTGTATTATATGATTTGATAACACTAGATTGGTTTTATTTCATGTGTTCAAACTTACCTAAGATTATTGCATAGTATTATTTGTCTAGAGGCTTTAGAATCATCTTATTATAGTGGTTATGATAAGTACTCCCTTAATTAGGTTTAGTACATCCAATTTGACCATGCTCCTTGTAGACACTATAAAACTGCATATGACAGTTCTAGTTATTGAAACACCTTAAATCCCCCCTTAACTCATCAACCAACCTATCATACCTTGAGTCTAATTGACCACTTAGTTAAATAAACTCATTTACTAAATTAAACCTTTAAACACCCCTTTTAACCCCCACCTTGACCCTTTTACCCTCAAACACTTGATTGTTGATGGTCAGCTTAACCATTGATGGTTAGCCTGACCATCGATGGTTAGGTCTCCTTTCTTCCTCACCTTTTTAACACATCACCATCTATGTGTAAGATAACAAGGCACAATTTAATACGTTCATCTTATGTGGTGATAACTAGCTTCCAAGCATCATGATTAGCAACCTCACCCTTTAAGGAACCTTCCATCCTCAATCTCTCTTTGCCTATAAAAGGAGAGAAGTGGGAGGTGAAAAAGGATTGATAATCCAGGTTTAAACTATTAAATATTCTTGCACATAGGTATTCAAGTTATCTAGCATCTAGTCTTCCTTTAGCAACTCAACATCATCAAAAGAAACCTAACCCTCTATCAATTTTGCTTTTGAGGCCAAAGTATTGTTACTCGAGTGAAATTACTTTAGCCTTCAACCATCAACCAACTAGCAAGATATAAGTATATCAATACTTTAGCATTGTTATTTTGGATTTCTGACCTCCCTGACCTAATCAAACCTATCTGCACCTTATTTCCTCTCCACTAAATCCTCAATAGAACTTATGTCTACCCATATACCTATTTTTCAACTCTTTAGCACAACCACCAATGGTTGCCCCCAACCGCTGATGGTTACCCAACTGTTGACGGTCAGCTTAACTATCGACAATTCACCTAACTGCCGATGGGCACTATGACAAAATAATAATAACAAGTTATTTTCAACCCCTTAACTCCAACCAAACCTAACTTTCTATGTTCCTACCTATTCACAAACCCTTTTTTGATTTTTTAAACTTGACTTCACCTTCTTTACCATAAGTATTGACCAGATTTTTCTAGATTTAGTCATTTTATTTAATAATCATTCTACTTTCTTCTTTTATTACATTTCATTTATCTTATGTAAGTACTTTACTTTATCATTTCTAACTTGATTCTTATCAATAGTGGATTGATAGCCTCTTATCAAGTGTATGCTTCTTGGATCTAGCTCATGCTAGGCATTCCACTTAACTATCTTTCTAATGATCCCCTTTGTTAGTGATTTCTTATTTTTAGGTTATTCCTTCCTAGCCAAATAGGAGTTCTCCATCTTTATCTAGATTGTTTTGCATCACCAACTACATATTTCTACCCCACCTTTATTACTAGTTTCGTATCTTCTTCCAAAACTAAGAAATGAGTGAAAATTAAGAGAAACATTTTGGCATGCTTGGTGGGACACTAGCATCATCTAGGTGCCCCTTCTTTCTTCCTTTATTTTATGCCCATCAAATAAAATCTGAAATTTCTTTTGGTATAAAATAAACCCAATGCATTACATTAGTTTCTTGATTTTTTAGTTCATATAATAACTTAAAATCAAAGTAATTAATCATAGTTTCACTTTTGTTATCACACGGATATCTAAACCACATAATAAATCAACACATCAAAACAAACTTGAGACAAGGCCTAACTAGGATTTCATCACCTAACGGTCAATCTTACCCTTTCTTGAAAATCCTACTTGGAGGTCATTATCAAGGGGAGAGCCAACTTAGCTCTATGATAGAGTATAAACTCTAAAATTCATTATATTTTGGCTAAGCACCGACACCCTTATTGTTGTAGTATGTGAAGTGAGGGGGTAGGCCCGAATACCAAGCCACATATTGAAGTTCAATACAAATTCTCTCTTGAATACCTAAATATAACCTGAAACCAACCTTAGATTCCTTCTTTAGTACCTGATTTACAAGACAACTTTCTTATTCACACTTTCTAAGGCATAAGCCAAAAGTGATCTAAAAATAATCCTAAGTTTAAACACAATTTTAGTGTATATTTATATTGCCTTGAATTCTTTTATTTTACTTGATTTTTGTTTGAGGTGTGAGTTTTCCTCATTCCTTTCTTATTTTCTCATATGGTCTTTACTAGATAGTAGTTGAGGAATCAAACCAACTAAGGACCACCTTCCTCATCCTCATCCTCCTCCTCTATGGAGTATACTTCAGATGTTGAGGCTTCTCTTCATCATTCTCCCCCTCCTACCATGCCTTGAATAGTTATTGAAGGTGGTCAAATTTTTCCACATTCTTTGATTATAACCCTATAGCCCTCCAACATTACCTTAATACCTTATTTCACTGCACCCCTACTACTTCGGTTCCTCCTATGGATCCACCCTTTGGCATGCCTCCTCTTATGGTTGGTGTTACCTTCAACCAACCTTTGATCACCCAAGCCTCTTCTTCTACCAATATCCCATCCACTACCACCATTGAAACCTAATCCAATATTCTAACCTATAACCAAACTCCTCCTACACCAATCAACACCTCTAATTTAGGGGCAACCTTACCTATTTTTACCTATACCCCACCTACTATGGGGATATATTTTACCCCTATTTCCACCATTCCTCTTATCACCACTAGTCCACCAATTTCTACCCCTCTTAAAATTTGGTACTTTACATACCTCCTACCCTTCCACCTATTGTCACTAGAGTCACCATTCAACCTCAACCTACCCCTTCAACCATACCTCCAAACCAACCTTTGTCAATCCCTCAACAAATACCCATGACATCTTACCAATATGTTCCTAATCCACAAGGACGCATACCACCTTCTACCCAATATTTTGTGTCCATATACCAATATGGGGCATCATCCCAACCTTTAGTGACCACATACCAATATGTGGCACCTTCTCAACTATCCACCTCTTATCCATACATTATAGCCACCCAACCTCAATCAAACTTACTACCCAACTATGGAGCTCACCAACCTCAAATAGATTTAGTTAAGATGTTAATGGATAAAATGTTCAATATTGAATCATTTGTTTCTAGAGCTCAAAACCTTCTATATTATGATCAAATCTACAATGAGCCCATTCATCCATTTTTTCCTATCCAACCATATCATCCTCAATGGGAACTACCTATTTTTTCCAAGTTCCACAGCAAGGAGGACCCCCAACAACATTTAAGAGCATTCCATCATTCTTTTTATTTGATCACATATGATGATGCTCTCATTCTTTATACCTTCCCCATGTCCCTATCTAGACCGGCCTTAGATTGGTATAGTTCTCTCACCAAGCATTCTATCTTCTCTTTTTCTCAGTCAACCCAAATGTTTTTACATCACCTTTTAGTTAATATATCTAAAAAGGTTTCCATTACTAACCTTTACTCCATTAGGCAATTTGATGACAAATTGATTATCGATTTTGTAGCTAGATTGAGAGGTCTCATTAACCAAGTTTATTTTTTATTATGCCAACCTGAACTGATTAAAATATTTTCTCAAGGTTGTGCCAAACATATTGCTCCAATTCTTCAAGTTTAAACTTTTAGAACCTTTGATGATGTATTTACCATGGCACATAAACTTGAAATTAGAGCCATTGATGAAGGGAAATTGAAACTAAGAAATAAAAATTCTAGTTTTAAATCTAATGACCCTTCTTCAAACAAAACCACCAACCCATCCATCCATCCCAACACCAAGACAAAGGCAACCACAAACATGGTTATCATAAAATCTGCTTCACCTCCAATTATTAACCAACCAAATTGAACCAATTCTTTTAACCCATCAAACCAATGAACTCGCAACCAAAACCAAACCACTCCAAGATAATATACTCCAATAAGAAAATCATATACTTCAATTTTGGATAAATTTATTAAAGCTAACCTCATCCAACTTCCACCTATCAAACCACCCCATTAATTCAATGCTTCTCACCCCACACCTAGATGGTATAATGAAAATAATATATGTGCCTTCCATCGTGTTATTGGACATGATGTGAGTAGGTGAAATACCTTTAAAAATATCATCCAAAACATGATTGACAAGGGTGAAGTCACATTAGATAATCCCAATGCACCTCTAAACCAATCATTAGACATATTTTGAAAACCTTTTCCTAACCATGCACCTTCTACCAACCATGACAATAGCCAACTGGAATCATCTCATGCTCATGAGTTACACATGGTTAATGTTGTTACCATTTAACCTATTATTGAGGAAACCATTACCTCAACTACCTCTTCTTCCACCCCACTTATTGAAGTGGTGAAATCCTCTTTTATTCCTTTATACAACCAAACAAAGGAAAAAACCTCCTTTCTTTCAATTAAAGATACCATTAATTTACCCACCTCTCCTTTGATAGAAGTACCAAAGGAGGCAACCATTACATCAACCACTTCTTCCTCCAATCCACTTATGGAAGTGGTGGAATCACGACTCTTTCCTTTGGACATCCAAACAAAGGAGGAAATGTCCTTTTCCCTATTTGAACAAATCATACCCTCGTTAACTACCGTAGAACCAACCACTCCTTCTTTAGAAACCACTCTAAAGGAATAGATCATCTCCTCTATTATTTCCCTAGAAACACGACCTTCCTTAACCATCAAACCTTCCACCCAAGACAAAGGTGAAATAACTATTTCCTCACCTCAACCCATGGGTTTAATATTTTAAACCAATAACCAAGGAATCAAACCCATCTATAAACCTTTTTCTAGATTGGTCCAAAATCTAGAGTTTACTTATCAACCCAACCTAGATAGGGCCACCTTTTGGCACTGTCTTGGGTTACCTTACCAAAATAAACCAAAACATTTAACCTCATGTACATCTACCCTCAAACCCATCATTATCTCAACCCCATCTTTAGACATTTATTCCTCCAAAATAATAGGGGAACTATCCAACCCACCTCAATCTAAAATTGTTAAATCACCCTACACCTCTTTAACCAAACCCATTAAGAATCTAGGAATACTTACTACCCCTAGGTTGCCTCATCCATATTTTAATTTGGACTTAACCCCATCAAATCCACCCAAGAAACCTTTGACTAAACCTATCAAAAAGCTAGAACCACCCAAACCATATAGAACTAGACCTATCCCACCCCCTTCTCTTTTACCTTTAATTTTAGGACCCCATCCATATATTATCCCCATTACCTATTCCTCCTTTAGTAAACCTTCTCTTTTTACTCTACCTACACCTACCTCCACCAAAACAACAAAATACCCATCATTTTTAACTAACCTAGCTACCTCTACCTTCCCACCTATCACCAAACTTCCACTCTTCACCTCTAAATCTTCCACCTCCAAACCAACCATAACCAAGCAATCCCAAATGAAACCACCTACCAAAACCATCCCGTCACCTCCAACTTATATGGTAAAGCCTATTCCCAAGAAGGCTTCCATTCTTAAAACCAAAAACCCAACACCATAAACACCTTTGGTCGAATCTTATTCAACCATTATACAAAGGTTGTTTTAAACCTCTTCTTTAACCTTACCACCCATCAAACCTTTAAACCCTTTACATATTAAACCAGAATGGTTCAATGACAATTTGATTTACCTATACCATAGGACATCAAGACATGATATGGAGAATTGTAAATCTCTCCAAACACTTATCCATAACCTATGGGATGAGGATGATTTGCTATCAGATGAACCTCCCTTGATCCCCTTACCAACCCAACTACCAACTCAAACCATCCAACATCTACCTACTCCCCCACTCTCACCTAAGACTAAGGAGGAATCGAAGTAGCCATCTAAACCAACACTTCCTCTTATCCACACCATTCATATGGTTACCCGATCTTGAGCCTAATAGAAAGATAAGGGAAAAGCTAAATTATAAATACCGTGGACATACCCTTTAACCCCTCAACCTTCCAACAGACCCCAAATGCCTTCACCATTACCTAAACCCAAAATATCCATTTTGGGTGCATCCCCTTCCAACCCTTCCCAATCCATTTAGTGTGTAGTGTTGAAACAACTTCACTAAACTCTAGTGAAGATGAGATTATATGAATTAATCAAAACCTCATTTTCAAACACTGATAGATATTTTTTAATCCATAGAGGTTCAAATCAAATATATGCAACCCCTTATAGCCTTTGTCAAAGCCCTTCAAATTTTCACCCTAGTCACCTTTAAGGATTCAAAAATACCTTTTATACATCTTGAGGATCCTGATCCTCCCCTCTTCATTATGGCATGCATCAATCAAACCTACATCAAGAGGGTGATGTTTGGTGGAGGGGCTAGTATCAACATTATCTCCTCCCATGCCTATGACCAACTTGACTTACCCAAGAATAATATGTCTGAAATTGTAGTGGTTTTTTCTCTTTCAATGACACCATGGCCACTACCTTGGGAATAGTTATTCTCCATATTCATTTGGGAACTCACACCATTCCAAAACTCTTTTATGTTGTAGAGGGTGAGTTCCAATAAAACATTTTACTTGAACACCCTTGGATCCATGTTATGATTTATGTCCATTTCACCCTAAATCATTGCATCAAATTTGAGCATGAAGGTCATGTCATCACCATACCAGCTGACCATAGTCCTTTTGCATCTTGCAATATGACATATAGACCTAATGTTGTTCTTCTTCCATGTCCTTCCACCTCATCACCAATTACCAACAACTCCACCCCTATAGTTGATGAAGCTTCAACAAGCTCATCCATCCCTTCTTCACAAATCCTTATGGAGGACCCTTTGGAACCCACATTCCAACATCTCTCACTTGGGGAGTATCATCTTCTAGCCTTGGATGCTTTCCCTACTCCTCAATAGTATAGGAATCTCACCCATGACCCTAACATTAGAACCATCATCACTTTTGGGCCACCTAATCATCAAACCAATTTCCTCTGTGGGGGACTCAACCATCCACTTCTTGCTACCTCTACCACCCCTCATATCTGACCATTCACCTCAAACATTTCATATCTCAATAAACCTGCATTTTCTAAAACAAACCTTTATAGGTGTGCATGGAAGGGGTTTGGCCTTAGCCTTTATGAATAGGGACCTCATGAGTTACCCATAATTAAAACCCAAAAACCATGTGAGTTATTTGGCCTTGGGTTTATACCACTAGAAAAAATCACCTCACCTAAACCCATTACCACCATCAATAAAGATGTCCTATCTTCACCAACCCCATCTCCTTCAAAATAAAAGACTCTGATATCATCCCATATAACTATTTTTTATCAATACCATTAGTTTTGGCCCCTTGACCTATCAAAAGGGTGGCCAAACTAAAACCCTTCCTCTCATCCATCCTGAAATGGTAGAAAATGATTCTCCTACCATCAATATCATCTAACATCAAGATGATGATTCCATTCTCACCTACCTCAGTGTGGGGGATTATTCTCTTCATAAATTCCTTCCTCTTGAGAACCAAACCATGTTGAATAAATCTACCATCGATGTCAACTTGGGTACTTAGGATAACCCTCGTATTATCAATATTGGTCAATCCTTAAATTCCTCAAAGCAATAGGAGTACCCTTCCTTCCTTTGTGACCGAATCATAGCATTTTCTTGGTCTTATTAGGATATGTCCAAACTTGACCCTTCTATTACCCTCCATAACATTTTCACCCATCCTGAAGCTAAGCCAGTTTGGTAAAAGCTTCACAGGATACACCCTTATATTGCCCTTATAGTCAAAGAAGAGCTATAATGTCTCTTATTTTTTGACTTTATCCAACCCATCGACTATCCAGAATGGGTTTATAACATCATTACGATCACCAAAACCATAAGGGGACTTTACCTTTGCATTAACTTTCATGATCTCAACCTTGCTTCTCAAAATGATAACTTTCCTTTGCTTAGCATCGACCAACTTATTAATCTTAAATCTTGCCACAAGATGTTATCTCTCATGAATAGTTTCTCAAGATATAATCAAATATTGATTACCCCCAAGGATCAACATAAAACCTATTTCATGACCCCATGGGTAACCTTTTATTATAGGGTCATGCTATTTAGTCTGAAGAATGTTGGATCAACCTACCAACGTGTGATGACCTACATATTCCATGACCTCATCCATAAAATCATAGAGGAATATGTGGATGATCTCCTTGGAAAATAAAAATATCATAAGGATCATATATATGTCCTCAAAATCATCTTTGAATTCCTTATCCACTTCCACGTCTGCCTTAACCCCAAAAAAATGTATTTTTTGGGTCCTTTCAGGAAAGCTTCTTGGCTTTATTATCTCCCTTAAAGGAATCAAAGTAGACCCAACCAAATTCAAAGTAATTTTGAAAATCACACCTTAATCAACTCCACAAATTGTAGGGGAAGCTTTAATTAATTCATTGGTTCATCTCTCAATTATTGGATAGATGTCAACCCTTTCACCATCTCCTTAAAAAAGACATATCTTTTAAGTAAACCAAAGATTGTCAACAGGATTTTGATTCACTCAAAAAATACCTTTTTTCTCAACCTATTTTAACCCTTCCTAAAGAGGATCAACCCTTCTACCTTTATGTCTCTACCACTGACCATTACCTAAGGGCAATGCTCACTCATCAAAATGAACAGAACAAAGAACAAGCAGTCTACTACATAAGTTAAACACTTATAGAGTATGATATTTGGTACACCCATCCTAAAAAAATTTACCTCACCCTTGTCTTTGTAGCTTCCAAGCTTCAACACTACCTTCTTAATCACAAAACCTACATCATCACTAACACTGACCCACTCAAGTACATGCACTCTAAACCATACCAAAACTAATGTATGCCTAAGTAGCTCATTTTTTTAGCTAAGTTTGACCTTGAGTTCCTTTAACAAAATTCAATCAAAGGGCAAGTTATTATTGATCAATTGGCCAAAGCTCCTATACATAAATAACCAACCACTTCATCTTCCATTTCCAGATGATTCCATCATGACTCTTTCTCAATAAGACCCCACCTACTAAATGACCATGTTCTTTGATGGATCTAAATGCCAATGTGGTGGGGGTACCAGAGTTATTCTCATTCCCCTCGATGGTGAACCTCTTCCCTTCTCCTTCAAACTTGGCTTTGAGTGTACCAACAATGTAGCTGAGTATGAAGTCCTAGTCATAGGTATCTAAATCACTCTAGCCTTGGGAGTAAAGACAATAAATACCTTTGGTGATTCCCAACTTATCATCAACCAGATCAATAGATCTTACCAATGCAAAAATTATGTCTTACTAAAGTAAAAACAACTTGTAGATTTACTTTTAGCATCATTTTATTATTACCTTATCCAGTCAGTTCCATGATCTACCAACAAGTTCATAGATACAATGGCTTCCCTTTCTTCCCAAATCCCATCTCAACCCCCCAAATTTAAACTCTTTGTCACCATTCATCACTTTGTCACCCCATCTTATATCCATTCCAACCTTCCTACCATTTGTAACGTGGAAGTATATCTATCAAACATATAATATGAACAAACTTTTCATTACCTCAACCTCGGCATCATTCCTCCAAACCTCTCTCAAAATACCTAAAGATATTTTGTTTAGAGTACCTCTCATTATACTATACTAGGGTAATCCTTTACAAATGTGGCTTTGATGGCCTCATTCTCCATTGCCTTTGTAGTAATAAAACTTCCCATGCCATTAAGAAAATGCATGATATAATCTATGGTAGACATTTTAGTCATTTAGCTATCACTAAATGCATCTTTTTCCTTGGATACTATTGGCCTACCCTTAACCAAGATTGTTGTGATTATGTAAAGAAGTGTGTCAAATTTTAACAACATGCTAATTTACACCACACACCTATCCATGGCCTTCAAGTATCCAAAGAATTTTATCCATTCTCATAATGGGGCCTTAATCTTATCAAGGAAATCAATCCTCATTCATCACAACATCACCAATCCATCATTACCACCATTGAGTATTTCACCAAGTAGGTGAAAGCCATTCCTCTCATCTCTACCAAAGTTGAAAAAATTGTTGACAAATTTTTGATTACCTCAACCTCGGCATCGTTCCTCCCAACCTCTCTTAGAGTACCTAAAGAGATTTTTTTTAGAGTACCTCTCATTATACCATACTAGGGTAATCCTTTACAAATGTGGCTTTGATGGCCTCATTCTACATTGCCTTTGTAGTCATGAAACTTCCCATGCCATTAAGAAAATGCATGATAGAATTTATGAGGGACATTTTAGTGGTTTAGCTATCAATAAATGCATCTTTTGCCTTGGATACTATTGGCAAACCCTTGACCAAGACTATTGTGATTATGTAAAGAAGTGTGTCAAATGTTAATAACATGCTAATTTACACCACACACCTATCCATGGCCTTTAAGTATCCAAATACTTTTAGCCATTCTCACAATGGGGCCTTAATCTTATCGAGGAAATCAATCCTTATTCATCACATCACCAATCCATCATTACCACCATCAATTATTTCACCAAGTAGGTGGAAGCCATTCCTCTCATCTCTACCAAAGTTGAAAAAATTGTTGACTTCATCAACCACCATATCATCTATCATTTCAGTGTTCCTTATAAGATCATCACTGATAATGATAAACATTTCAAGAAAAATAAAGTCCAAGGTCTTTGTGATGCATTTGGCATTAAGTTAAGCTTTTCTTCACCTTACCATCCACAGGAAGATAGATAGGTAGAAGCTTCTAACAAAATCCTTAATAAAATTTTAACTAAAGTCATCAGTTCTTCAGGTTGGGATTGGTACTTACACATCCTATTTTCTTTATAATCCTATCACACTAGCATTTGAACCTCTATGGATGCTACCCCTTTTTTTTTAGTCTTCAAAGCAGAGGTAGTTTTGCCTCTCGAAGTCTAGATTCCCTCTCTTCACATATCTTTGCAAGAGATCATTTCTGAGAATGACTATCATTAAGAACATCTAGCATGACCTGAGATACTTGATGAACATCAGCTTGCAGTGCTTAACCATCTTTATGTCTACCAAGAGTGAATCAAGTGCACTTATAACAAACACCTAAAAGAATGAGAATTAAATATCGGTGATCTCATATTTAAGGAAAACCAACATGTAACTAATAAGGAAAAAAGCAAAAGAGGCAAATTTGCTTTTAATTGGCTTGGACCCTACATCATCACCCATAAGTATGGATTAGGATCTTATTGTTTGTCCTCTCTTGAAGGAAAGCTAGAACTTGAGCCTTTCAATGCTTTGCATCTACATCCTTTCTTTTGTTAAAGAGGGATAAAATTCATCTTATGGTCTAACTTAATCTCATCCCTTGATTTATGAGATTTTCACCTTCACCTACCTATCCCTCTCCCTTTGAGGACAATCAATTATAACATAGAACCATGTGATTAACCATCATAGTTATAGACTAATCCTAAATATGGTTATCATAGCTCTACCAATGGCATGGTTATCATGGATTATTTTTGTCTCTAACAAGATGAAATCTCGTGGTCAGGGTTCCTCAAACCATTCCTCTCACCTATCATCATACTCTTTGTGCTAAAATTCTTGCCCTCATAAAGGTAAACCTCCAAGCCTAGTTATACTTGTCCATGTCTAAAACCTTATAATCCAAAATAAATATCATTTGGGTCACATATTTCTAGCATTACAGACTGCTCCCTTAAAGGATAACTGCCCAAAATCCTCTAAAATTACTTTAAAAGATAGATTGTTCCCTTAAAGGATAAATAAAAAACATATAAACCCAAACTTAGACCACTCTTTTGAAGGATGGCTAAGTCAAATGGGTCAAAATCAATCATTTGAAGCTTCCCACATTGATCAGCCTCACAAACTATCGAAAACAAAAGCAATAAACAAAAGACCTTATATCAAAATCAGTTATCCCAAAAAAGCTACAATCAAATTTCATTTCTAAAATTAGTAGACTTCCCACATCAATCAATCTACACATAGCATTAAGATATGTACATGTTTACTATGGTTCTTAGGTCACCTATAAAAAGGGAAAACTAACCCACATAAGATTACCTTACCTATCCACTCATTTACCTTTCACCTACCACCTATCTTCCCTTTATACCATCTTTTTAATCAAGGGATTTTGAGCTTACTTGACATGATTGTGATCAAGACACACATTTATCAAACTAAGCATGCTAATGTGAAGTATTTGAAAGGCTTAGTTTCCTTAAGTCAATCTAACTTCAGGTTTGTTAAGTATTTACTAATGAAAAGGCATTATGTTTCTTTTCTTATCTTTCATCATTGGTTCATGTAGACATGTGTCTCATGATTCTCATCTCTTACTCCTATATTTAGTTTGTTATCTAACTTGATTTATGTAATTTCATGACATCCTTAACCATAATCACATTACATCTCCATGATCCTAAACAACAAACATCAATGATAAATGCAACATTGTGAATTATATCCATAAAACACATCATTGATCTATCTATGATCAAAACATCATGAATCATATCATACATCATCTTTCTATCTATAAATATCATCCTATCCATCTACCATCAAAACATCATAAACCCTAATTAAACCATTCATTATCATATCCATAAACAAAATCAATGATCAAAACATCATGAACCACATCACACATCATTATATTATCCTATCCATTTACCATAACATCACAACAATTCATCTTATAACATCAGATCATAAAACCACATCAACATAACCATAAAACAAAATCACCATCATCATATAACATCACACTAGGAACAATAAACATAAGCATAAACATCACATCAAAAAATGTAACCATGAACATACATCATGTGTGTGTGTGTGTGTGTGTGTGTGTGTGTGTGTGTGTGTGTGTAGATATATATCATCACAAACATCATCATATACATCAAGTCATCAAATAAATGATACATGTAATAATGTATAAACCTCTCTCTCATATACATCTCGCATCATCAACACGCAAGCTGGTATTAAACTCAAAAGCATATACATCATATAATACCATATATCAGGCCCCTGGGGCACCACTACCACTCACTCCTCCACCTTCACTACCATATGGTATTGGTGCTCCTGATCTACCTACCTAACCCACTATAGAAGCCCATTGTCCTAGAGTATCTATAGCTGGACCACTTGCTAATCTGGGCTTATACTCTCCATATCATAGCTCTAATGGCAACTGTGTTAGCATCATCACCTCATAGTATCTCAAATTCTCCACCATAGCTAAGTATCATCTTAGGTGGTCCTCCTACTGGTGTTATCACCATTCCTACCCTCTGTCTTAAGGTATCTCTCTCCTAGGTCACTAAACCAAGAGAGATCCTCACCTGATCTTGCTCTCCTATCAAGGTGGAAACCTAACCCTATAATATCACAATCTAGCCTTGTAGAGTGGCCACATATCCTTATAACCCTATGATATGTGCATGGGAAACTATCAGTGTCGATTGTCCCTATCCATCCTAGCTACCACCCTATACTGGTGCCCCCACTAGATCTATATCCATGACCTATTGGCCCCTATCACCCCATCCAAAATTGGCCACTACATATAGGCCCTAATACCATGTTGCATATCCATCTACCACACTAGTATCATCTATCATTGCTTTCACCAACAGCTACTCATGATCTAAAATTATGTTTTGTGGTTGTGGCTTTGGAAGTAAGAACTTAGCATCCTCCCTCCTATATCTTAGGAACATTGGCATAATCCCCTACACAAGGCCAAACTACCTCCAAAATTGCTCAAATGAGATGAGCTCGATGTCACCATCTCACCTTCCATATATCCATCACTAGCTCTGTAGTGATAAAGTGTGATAGTTGTACTGAGCCCACCTAGGCCAACCCACATATGGCCTCCAAATGATGTCACCCATAACCAAACCCTCCAAGGCATCTTAGAATTAGTCAATATTCCTTACACCACCACCCCCCTCCATCTCAAGAAACCCACTTTATAATCCATCAAATCATAGCCATACCATGGTAGCCCCAAAGGTATCAATACTTGAATGTGTTCACATGCCTAATAATGGAGTATGAACCTAATGTTAATCCCATATTGCATGTGTACTCAAAAATCCTAGAGCTCCCTATATATCTAGACCAGTAACACTAGTACCCACCCAAACATAGTCCTTCCTAGTAGGATCTCCACCGAAACCCCTAGTAGTAGATACAAAAATTGATTGTTGCTCAAATCATGCAAAAGTGAAATAGGACACTACCACCACCATCATCATCAAGCATCGGTCCCTTGGAGCCATCTAGTATAATGGCCCATAGCTAAAACCACATGCATTATACTTGGCATAGACTTGATCTGCTCTATATACTAGATCCATATGGTAATCCCTCTCCTCACTCTAGATGTGATAAATAGGCTCCCCTAGAATGGGTAGCCATGTAATCTTATAAACATCCTCTAAGATGATGTCCATTTCCCCATTTGGCAACAAAAAAATGTTTGTGGCTGAGTCCTATTTCTCAATGAGGGCCACAATTATAACCACATCCCACAGCAAGTGTTGATAATGTCTCATGGCCCCTAGGCTGACCTCCTCTATGTGCCTCTACTCATCATCAGTCATTGCATCATAAACCTCTAAAAAGATCTTAGGGACTTGATCCCTCATCTGGATCTTGTCATGGTCTTATAACACCATAAATAGCACATATCACCATTACTCATGGCTAAATCAGGCTCATTTATCAACCTACACTTGAGTCTTTTAAACCTATTACCTCCAGTAATTAAAAAAACATCTACCTTTATCTGTACAAATTTCAACATCATACCAAAACCTAAACACTTTTATCATGAATAATTTCCCTACTTCGCATAACTTTTAGCACCTACCCTAACCTATCATACTAACACCTAATGCTTCTATCACCTAAACTCTACCCACCAACCATATTAACATTTCATCCTATCAAACCTACATTTAGACACATTTATAACCATATATAACCATTAAATACATTTTTAAACACATTTTCTACCATTTAAAAACTTTAAAAATCTTTTTTTTACCATTTTTAATTCAAACCTCACCTCAAACCCTTCGACCACCGACGATTCACTCAAACCATCGGTGATCCTATAACCCCATATTTACCTCAATATTCAATCATCAATGGTCACTATGTGTGATCACCAGTGTCAAAACCCCCAAAACCTACCCACCCAAAAAATCTCACCAAATGATTAATTTCTAAATTTAAACTACCTAAAACTATCCTATTGTTAGGGTGTGGAGCTAAAAGCTTCAACTGTTTGCAGACACAAAGAAGAGGATGCTAAAGAACTAGAGGAATCGGCGTCGGCAGTATAACCGACGTCAGTCACAGACAGTGGAGAATGAAACCGGCGACGGTAGAGAGTCGGCCGACGTCGACAGCACCAGGCAAGCAGGGACCGGCGTCGGTCGCCTGTGCATTCCAGAACTGTTGTTGACGAATAGTCAGTTAAGTGAAGCGAGTGTTTGCATGTCAAAGGACTAATTTAAGTCACGATCTACGTGTCTAATTATTGTAGTTAGATTTCTATTTTTGTAACCATGGGATTCTATTTAAAGACCCATGAGGCATGTATTGTAATTAATCAAGAAGGCAAGTAAAAGCATTGAAGCAAGCAAGGTCAAGGAGATCTACATGTGTAAGGTCAAGGAGATCAACTGAAGCATTCAAGGAGGGATAATAACTTAGGCTATAGAGTTGTTGTGTTAAGCAAGAGAGAGAGGGAAGAAGGTCTTGAGGTGTGGCAAGCCTTTGAGGTGGAGGAAGAAGTGGCATCTTCCTTATTGTATTTTCTTTTAGTAATATCTAATACAAGAGTGTGTATTGTCTCTCAAATTCTTTGTTGTCTCATGTTTCTAGTTACTTTATCATTCTGGTATAATTACGTGTTTAATTGCTTATAAGAAAGTAATCAATTGTGCTTCCGTTGGATAAGGGGTCACCTAACAGTTGGTATCAGAGCTACGGTTTGCAGGAAGCAGGTTATTTTCTGATTACAGGTCATTCACAGGGTTTTCTAATTGAGTGGGAGTTCAGCAATGGCAGAAGAAAGTAAGCTACGAATGGAGAAGTTTAACGGCAAGAATTATCATCACTGGAGGATGTAGATTGAGGATTATCTGTATTAGAAGGATCTGTACTTACCGTTGGGTGGGGTTGCATGCAAGCCCACAGATATGAAGGATGAAGAATGGAACGTTCTTGATCGGAAGGCTCTCGGTTCCATAAGGTTGAGCCTTGCATCGTCTGTGATTTCCAGCTTATCACAGTGCAAGACAACAAAAGAGTTGATAAAGTCCTTAGCGAATTTATATGAAAAGC
Source organism: Torreya grandis (assembly GCA_037957365.1). Taxonomy (NCBI): domain Eukaryota; kingdom Viridiplantae; phylum Streptophyta; class Pinopsida; order Cupressales; family Taxaceae; genus Torreya; species Torreya grandis. The sequence continues at coordinate 3,208,760 of JARHVA010000083.1, forward strand.
CCTCAGCTTCTAATAAGGTATATCTTATGAAGCAGCTATTTACTTTGTAAATGCAGGAAGGTGGATCAGTACATACTCATCTCAGTTATTTCCATGGTTTGGTAAACCAATTAGCTTCAGTCAATATTGTTTTTGATGATGAGGTAAAGGCTCTCTTGATTTTATGTTCTTTGCCTAAAAGTTGGGACAGTTTGGTTATGGCAGTAAGTAATTATGCATCTGCTTCTAAAATCTTAAAAGTTGATGATGTTGTGAGTGTGATCTTGAATGAGGAAATATGCAGGAGAAGCACAGGTGAATCATCAGGGAATGCTCTAAGTGCAGAAAGCAGGGGAAGGCAAAGGGAGAAGATTGAGCAAGGGAAATCAAGGTCGGGAAGGAGATCCGAGTCCAAAGGTATTACCTGCTGGTTTTGTGGAAAGAAAGGACATACAAAGAAGGAGTGTTGGTTGTGAGATAAAGAGAATCAACCTGAAGGTAAAGAAGAAGCAAAAGATGCAAATATCATGGTACAGGATGCTCTCATACTTTCTTTGGATAGTCAGGTAGGATCATGGATTTTAGATTCTGGTTCATCTTTTCATGCATCCCCAAACAGAGATTTGTTTCATGAGTATGAACAGGGAGACTTTGGAGTGCTTTATTTAGGGGATGGTACGCCTTGTCAGATAGTTGGCAAAGGAAAAGTGCAGCTGAGATTGCAGATTGACAACACATGGGTGTTGAAGGAGGTTATGCATGTTCCAATTCTGAAGTAGAGTTTGATTTCTATAGGAAGGTTGGGTGATGAGGGATGCACAATAACCCTCACAGCAGACTCTTGGAAGGTTACCAAGGGAGCACTTATTTTAGCTAGAGGTAAAAAAGTAGGTACTCTTTATCTATCTACTTGTATTACTGATTTTACTTCTGGTGTAGATTCGAAGATGTGGTCTAATAGGCTTGGTCACATGAATAAGAAGGGAATGGACGTTCTTGATTCAAAACGTATGTGTTCAGATTCAAAAAGCATAGATAGAGTTCATTGCAGAAAAAGGAAATTTGATGCTTTTGACAAGAACAGGGAAGTCTTGGTGTTTTTGGAGGAGATGAAGGCCAGAGAACAGTTACAGGCACTGAATAAATTTGAGCAGGGCAGTATGGACAGAGATCTGATCCAAGATGAGCTCGCGAATGAAGAATTCATCACTCACAGGAACACACAAGCACCGACGTCGGTCACTTAGAACCGACATCGGTCATCAAGACCGACATCGGCAGGAGGGACACCGGCGTCGGCCAGGGGTAATGACGTTGGCAGTCAGGGTCAGTGCAGGGAACCGACATTAGTTGGGAGTAGACTAGGAGATGGCCGAGATCGGTCACTAGAACGGATGATGGGTGGATAGTTAGTTGTCAAGGAGTCTCAAACACCCATATAGAGGTCAGAAAAGGTATGTGAACCTCATATTCATTGTTCACCTTCTTTATATTGCTTACTGATAGTCAAAAACTAGGAAGATAGAGGAAGCAATGCAGGTAGAATCCAGAAACAGTGGGAGCTTGACATGGATGAGGAGTGTGAGTCCTTGGAGAAGAACCAAACAGGTATTTGTTGGTAGAGTTGTCAGCTAGAAGGAAGCACTGGATAGAGGGATGGATTCCCATTTTAGAGAAGAGAGTGGATGGACATCTGAGACAGAAGACTATGGTATATGGTCTTGAGTTAGCTGCAGGACAATGGAGGTTTGACCATTGTTTTTTATCTTTACCAGGTTGGATAATATTAGCTACATTATCTTGTTACTATATTGTGTTACTTTTTGCAGGGTTTCATAAACAGGGAGTTTTCTGAGCTAAGGGTAGAGTTGGTTCAGAAGTATGTCATGAAGAATTTGGGAGCAGCAAAATTCTTTTGGCATAAGTGACAGGTATAGCATCACAGGTTTGTATGGTGGTTGGTCTTCAAGAGTGACTTTGAAGAGGGATACAGAGCCAAAGGAACAAAATAGATGGTGTATAGGTACAGGTACAGTAGCAGCTATTTATCTCCAAGTGGGAGATTGTTAGGGTGTGGAGCTAAAAGCTTCAACTATTTGCAGACACAAAGAAGAGGATGTTGAATAACCAGAGGAACCGGCGTCGGCAGTATAACTGACGTCGGTCATAGACAGTGGAGAAGGAAATCGGTGACGGTAGAGAGTCAGCCAACGTCAACAGCACCAGGCAAGCAGGGACCGACGTCGATCCCCTGTGCGTTCCATAACTGCTGTTGATGAACAGTCAGTTAAATGAAGCGAGTGTTTGCATGTCAAAGGACTAATTTAAGTCACGAGCTGTGTGTCTAATTATTGTAGTTATATTTCTATTTTTGTAACCATGGGATTCTATTTAAAGACCCATGAGGCATGTATTGTAATTAATCAAGAAGGCAAGTAAAAGCATTGAAGCAAGCAAGGTCAAGGAGATCTATAGGTGTAAGGTCAAGGAGATCAGCTGAAGCATTCAAGGAGGGATAATAACTCAGGATATAGAGTTGTTGTGTTGAGCAAGAGAGAGAGGGAAGAAGGTCTTGAGGTGTGGCAAGCCTTTGAGGTGGAGGAAGAAGTGGCATCTTCCTTATTGTATTTTCTTCTAGTAATATCTAATACAAGAGTGTGTATTGTCTCTCAAATTCTTTGTTGTCTCATGTTTCTAGTTACTTTATCATTCTGATATAATTCCGTGTTTAATTGCTTATAAGAAAGTAATCAATTGTGCTTCCGTTGGATAAGGGGTCACCTAACACCTATAACCTATTCCCCACCCAAACCTTCATTCCAAATCAAAAATCACCTACTAATTTTATTAAATTCCACCCAAAACCCAAACTAGGGTATAACCCTACCTAAAACAATCACAAAACCCATCAAATAGATTTAACCCTATTCAAATTCAACTTCAACACATCAAATTAACTAACTATCAATTTTAGAACTCACCCTACCTCATTCCTCAATCATTATCAAGGTCAAAGCCCATGTTTAGCCACATCCTCATCCACCCTCTATCTCAGTCAACACTTGATCTCCTCAAACACGCTCAACCAATAACCAAACTACACCTCAGCATGCTCAATAAACTCATTACAAAATGCCAATGTACAAAAGCACCAAAGCATAAAATGCGGAGGTCAAACAGTCATAAGTGAAAATGATTTTTCATTTTCAATTTTTATGTTTCATAATTTGAGGGTTTTCCCCTTATCATCAACAGTCAGGTTAACCATCGACGGTCAACCCTGGGAACCCTTGACCATTGATGGTTAGGGTCCCCCACTTTTTTAATTTTTAATCACCCCACCTAGGTGCTAAACTTTAGATATCAGCGAATCTCACTTAAACCAGAACTTAAACATTTGGAGATTACCCTTCTTTGACCAACCATTGGACCATGTCCACCTTGATGTTGGTTGTTTTAACCTGAATTATTTACATTTTTATGATGACCTTACAGTGGTCTTTTTAACTACAACCATTTTTGCTATGTTGACCATTCAATTTTTCACCACCTTCTGCATGACTAAACCATTTGTGTTTTTTAAGGGAGCACTTCCTACTGGATACTTATAAAAACACCAACCCTATCTAGGAGACTTATAAATTAACCCAATCAGTTATGACTAATGTTGTAGATCAGTTACCCTATCACTTCTTCTTCTAGACAGGACCTTATTTTTACCAACATTGTCAACTTTAGTCTTTGCACGATCTTGACTACCGCACTTAGTTATATTTTGTGCACATGTTTGTGTTTCAAATGCCCAACCCCTTTTTGTCACCCACCTCATGACTCACCATATACCACTTATCAAACCCTGACCTAATTTTGATTTCACCTCATCAACTCCTAAGTCAAGGGGGAACACCTCCTCCCATACTCAAGGTAATCAAACCTTGACTAGCAATCTATTTTTGTTTTGCAACTTATTAATTCAAAGTTGCATAGTAAAAAGAGGCAAAATGTAGACACTAAAAAACTACACATGACAGTTCTAGTTGTTGAAACACCTTAAACCCCCCCTCAACTCATCAACTAACCTATCAGACCTCGAGTCTAGTTGACCACCTAGTTAACTAAACTCCTTTACTAACTTAAACCTTTAAACACCCCTTTCAACCCCCACCTTGACCCTTTTACCCTCAGATACTCGACTATTGATGGTTAGCTTAACCATCGATGGTTAGCCTGATGGTTGATGGTTAGGTCTTTTTGCTTCTTCACATTTTTAATACATCACCAACTATGTACAAGATAATGAGACGCAATTTAATATGTTCATCTTATGCGATACTAACAAACTTTCAAGCATCGTGATTAGAAACTTCACCCTCTAGGGAACCTTCCATCTTCTATCTCTTTTTGCCTATAAAAGGAGGGTAGTAGAAGGTGAAAAAGGATCCATAATCTAGGTTCAAGCTATCAAATCTTCTTACACATAGGTATTCAAGCTCTTTAGCATCCAGTCTTCCTTTAGTAACTCAAAATCAACAAAAAAAACCTAAACCTCTATCAAATTTGCTTTTGAGGCCAAAGTATTGTTACTCTGGTGAAATTACTTTAGCCTTCAACCATCAACCAACTAGCAAACTATAGGTATATTAGTAATTTAGCATTGTTATTTGGGATTTATGACCTCCTTGATCTTATCAGACCTATTTGCACCTTATTTTCTCTTGACCAGATCCTCAACAAGACCTTTGTCTACCCATCTACCTATTTTTTAACTCTTTTTTAATCACCTTCAAAAACCCATAGGCAATTTTAGATGGTTAACACAACCATCGATGGTCACCCCCAACTGTTGATGCTTACCCAACTATCGATGGTCAGCTTAACTATCGATAATTCACCTAACCGTCGACGATAATTATGGTAGAAAATAACAAGTTATTTTCATCCCCTTGACCCCAACCAAACCTAACTTTTTATGTTCCTACCTATTCACAGACCCTTTTCTGATTTTTTAAACCTGACTTCACCTTCTTTAACATAAGTATTGACCTTTTTTTGCTAGATTTAGTCATTTTTTTTAACAAGCATTCTACTTTCTTCTTGTATTGCATTTTATTTATCTTATGCATGCACTTTACTTTATCATTTCTAATTATATTTTTATCAACAGTGGATTGATAGCCTCCTAGAAAGCGTATGCTTCTTAGATCTAACTCACTCTAGGTAATCCACTTAACTATTTTACTAACGATCCCCTTTGTTAGTACTTTCTTATTTACAGGTTATTCCTTCCTAGTCAAAGGACAATTCTCTATCTTCATCTGGATTACATGCACATCACCAACTAGGTATTTCTACCACACCCTTATTACTATTTTTTTATCTTCTTCCAAAATTAAGAAATGAGCAAAAATTAAGAGAAACACTCCTAATATAAAAAGTATTGCCATAGATGTTATTTGATTACTTTATCTGACATTGGATTTACTAAGTAGGGTAAGTTGTAGATCTATCTTAATTTATTTTAGATAATATTCATCCTCTCAACTACTCTACTTTGTTGAGGAGTGTAAGGGACTATGACATGATGATATATTTTTTTTATCATTTTTCCATTCAGACCTTTGAAAAGGTTCCCTTTCATGTTTAGCCAATATGCAAGATTCACACCTTTAAATATTTTTAGGCAATATTGGCAAACCTACAACACATTTTTTTAAATATTATGTGAATGTTATCATAATGAGTATGCCTAGATCTTGCATGCTAGTGAATAATTTTTGTCATTCCTTCTTTAGCAAGCTGAACAAAATATCTTAGAACTACATACTCACCCTTGAGTTTTAGCAATTTTACTTCCTCAAATCTAGTTAGAACAACTACATTATCACATTTTATTGTAATATTTGGCTCTCCACCATCCAAACAAATGGGGTGGCCTTATTTTCAAATGAGAAATAGAGATAATAAAATTATTTTCAATTGAGGAAGGGAATAGGACATTGTGGAGAATGAAATCTAGAAGCCTTTGTGACTTGAGTCAAATTGGACCTTTCCCTTGAGGTTGCAAACTTATTTTATCTGTAAAATATAGTGAACCCTAAATTTCTTCATGAAAATCATCAAATAATTCCCTTCATAAATTCATATATTATGTGGCAATGGTATCTAAGACGCAAATATTATCCTAGGTTAAACTCATTGAGGCAATATTTACTTTGTCTGAGATAGAAAACACACATTCAACTAAAATTTGAATTGATTATGGTTTCAAGATTTTATTTTTTTCCTTGTCTTCTTTTTATTTTCTATAAGCTTCAATATTTTCCCATGGCATTTTTCATTCATGTGTCTCATGACTCCTATTTATTTCACAACATTTGTAAAACAAGTGGTTTCTATCATTTTGCTTCACCTCATGTTGACCATTATTTTTTTCCATCTTTGCCACATTGCCTCTTATTTATCCTTTTGCCTTATCATTTAGAGCATTCTTAGAATAATTTACTTTTTTATTAGTAAAAAAATATTTTCTCTTGTGGACTCAATATTTCTTGCAAAGGTTTTTTCTCCCTTAGCCCTCTTTTTAACCACTTGATCAAAAATGATAGTCTTCAATAGATTGTTTACTTGCAAAGACTTCAAATAGGTTGAATATGTAGGGAAAATATATTTTATGACTTGGTGGTCATATATACATCAATATTTACACCAGCAACATCAACATCATATTTGATAGCTAAAATTTATGAAGCCAAGCTCATGACATCACAATTATTCAACACAAGGTTAAGGAATTTTAACTACAATTGTATGAACTCCAATTCTAAGTGAGAGTGATACAAATCCTTTAATTTACATAGTAATTCCAAATGAGTGTTGCTCTTGTATGTGACAAAAAAAATTACCATCAATTAAGCCCCTCATCAAGGCCAATACCTTTGAATTTTTGTGCTTCCATAGTTATGCTTCATTTAATTCAGCTAGTTGTGCATCCTCATCATAAATTTTGAATCATAAATCATTAAATATGAGAGTGTTCTCTACATGTGTTGACCATTCTAATTAGGTGTCCTTCCTGATTAGTATTGTGTCAACAATTATTTTGATTTAATGTATTTTTACTATTAAGAGAGATGGATTGATTCCTTATCATTCTAAAATAATTTCATTTTTTATATTCGATCAAATTGATATATCAAAACTCTCAATATGTTTATCTTTCATATATAACTAGTAGTACGTATAATAAGCACGTTTCTATGAAGAAGAAATACATAGAGGGGAGGTTAGTATTGTGTTAGTCTCATAAAACAAATAAAATAAGCACACTGAATCCTAACACCTCTAGCTTAGACACTAGGAAGAGCTTAGGTAACAAAAATTAAATGAAAGTACAATAAAAACATAATAGACATAACTCTTTTACCTTCCTTAGGAGATCCAAATGGATTTGTTGAATGGGTTGCTTGGCTTGTGCATCAAGAAGTCTTTAACCATGAAGGTTGTTTAGCTCCTTCTCTCCTTGGCACCTTGGCTTGATTGTTTTTTCTTGACTTAAAATTTGGGCATGGTAATATTACTTACATGAGATTATGGAGCAAATTCTACATAATAACTCTACAATATCCAAGCTTAAAATTAAAGAGGTATGGCCTTGTATTTATAGTATTAGGAATTAACTCTCACCCAAGGTGAGTTAAGGTTAAGTTGAGACTAACTCCAATTGAGTTAAAAGTTGTCATGCAATTATGACTTTTAGTTACTGGTCATAGTTCTTAAATTAGAGATTTTGGATATTTTGGGATATTTTGACAACTCATAAAGATAATGATGAAAGGCTTGATATTTTAATTTTTTGAATTTCTATTTTTAGATATTTGTTAATTGTAAATAGATAATTCAACTTAGCATTTAATCTTGTTCAATTAATTAATTGATTTTGATTAGCCTTGTTGCTATTTTAAGATTTGATTAAGTGTCTTGCTTAATGGGTCCATAGGCGAAATTGACAGTTGTATCGCAAGGTGATTGAGGGTGAATCCATGAGAGGTTATTATTGTATATGAGATAGTATCCCAAATAGGGATGTCTCAACATGATTTCGAGCTTTGATGAATGATGCACGGTCAAATTTGAGATGTTTAGTGATTCCTAGGCTTAATTTGTAATGTTTGGTAGGAATCAATATGAAGTCTGATTGGAGGCTAGTTGTGGTTAGAATTTGGTGTCTACACTTTCTATATACTCAGTGGCGCATGAAAGAGATATTAAAACATGCGGGAGTATAATGATGTGTTATTTAGGTTGTATGTGAAAAAACCAGTTTGTTTATGACACCCGCTTAATGAAAAGTCCTTGTTTGTTGCCATAACAACCTTATACTCAAAATTTCTTGCTTTCAGGGTTTATATGTAGCAATATATACAGATGGGTAATGGAGAGAAAATGGAAAAATGAAGTTTTATCCTTATTTCTTTTCAGTGATTTATAAGGACAATGTTTCAAACATCATTTTCTTAAATTTATTAGATAACATATATAATAGTTCGAACATGACAATATTACTTGTAAATATAACCCAAAAACATCATTAATAGCAAATATTGTGTTTCTATAAAATATTTTAATTTTATTTCCTTAAACAAAATTTAAATTTATTTTACATAGAATTGAGAATTGCTTTATAAAAATACGACTTATTTTTTTTTAATTAAGTCACAAATTTATAAAAAAAAAAACACCTTGGTTTGGAAGAGGCCTCATATACGCTTTTAATTGTAAAAAGTTATAAATGAAATATACGAAAAGCATAACTTTCAAATTTGAATGAAGAAGCGTACCATTCTCCATGCCGGGTGACGTGGAGAGAGGAGAGTATGAGGTGAGCATTGTTTACACAACCTTCAAATCGACCAAATGCCACCTCAACCCCTCCCTCGTATCACATACAAATGAAACGCAACCTCACCTCTTCATAAGATGAAACGTAGTTGTTGAGAGGTTATAACGCCAAATGCAGGCCTTAATTCAACGTTGCAGCTCATAAAATGGTGATAATGGGCAAAAATAATGCACATCAAGCAAGATGCCACCTTTGTTTATCTTAATTTATGAAAAAAAAATTATATTGAGATATAATTGGTTAGAAAGTAATTTGTAGTAAAAGAAAAAAGTTAAAAAATAAATGGAAAACCTTCTGTTTTAATAATAATGTGAGGGACCATTAAAAAAAATATATTACATTAATATAAATTAAATCTGTATTGTATTATATAAAATGAAAATATAAGAAAAATTACAATAAATAAATAATAAAATAATTTTTTACTTCATTTTTAAAATAACTATCCACTTTTTTTCATATATATATATATATATATATATATCATATACTTAAAATTATTAAATATTATATACAAAAATATTATACTGATTTTAAAACTTAACCAATTTTATCTTTACACTAATTTATCATATATTTTAATTTACATTTTTTTTTTAATAAGATTTTTATGAAGTTTCTCAAATAAATGAAAATCTTTCATATTAGTCTTTGTGGCGGTAACTAAATGGTAAAGAAGATATGTTTTATTTATGAAATTTTGTGTTTGAATCTCTCTTATCATTGATAGTTGACTCCTCTTACTGTTTTTTTTTTGTTTTTTAATCTTATAATATACTACATTTCTTTATATTAATAAAAACTCATTTAATATATTTTTTAAAATCATTTGAGTGATATCCTACCAACCCCACTAAGCTTGGGGTTTGGTGGGTAGGTTTCCATCGCATTCAAGAATCTTGGTGTAGAATATACTCTTTAACCACACCCTGAAAAAGCATTACTACCTACCACCAAGAGTTGGTGTATTTTGTTTTGTGTGTCCAGTCCAGTCCAGTCCAGTCCATTCCATTCCATTCCCACCAACACATTCCATTAGGTTAGTCAATGTTTACAATATGGACTCCTTCACCGTAACGGTTTGCGTATTAACAACATGTCAACGTGCAAACAAAAAGAAAAATACTCTCTCGCGGAAAGTTTGGAGGCTTCCACGTCTCTATCTCCTAACGAATGAAGTTTGGTATGAATAATGACTTTAAGTGGTAAAGTGGGTAGGCTTTATCATTAAAATTGAAGATTTAAGTTTTTTTAAAATGAAATTCATAAATATATTTTATAAGTGTTCTTTAAGTTAGGTTGGTTTGGTGGTTTTTTCAAAATGAAATTAAAAAAAATTATATAAGAAGATTTTAAGGTTTTAGAAGTAATTATGAGATTTATATAATAAAGTAATAAACATTTTTTAAAATTTGTTTAAAGGGGAATTTTTAGTCTATTGAATCTATACAAAAGAGATGTAAAGTTAGATAAGAAAATATATTTATGAGTGAGTTGTTAAAATGAATTTAGTTTATTTGTAAAAGTGTTTGGCTCTTGAAAAGCCACTAAGATTAAATACAAATGTATCGAGGCCAAGATTTGTATCTGGCCTAAAGAAATAAAAGATGAGGCAAAGTATAACTCAGTGAATTTTGACAAAAGAATTAGATTGCTTATACCTTAACAACTTAGCTAAAAGAGGTATTATTTGTATTATATTCAATGTTCTTGGGTTCATTTTTTAATTGACGTCAAAATATTAAACATACAATTGAACTTACATTGTTACCTAACCTCCAAAAACCAAACACATTGATCCTTATTGTTGTCTTCACCAACTCAAGGTACCCTCATCCCCTTATTCCTTATTGTTCACTTTAAGTTGTTGGATGTTAGTTTTAAGCTACTAATATAGTCTTAATTTGAATCAAATTATTTATAAATACATAATCATTATAGTTCATTTATGGTTAGACATTACATAAAATTTGCTTTCAAAGCATCCCAATTGTAATGTCTTCAGGGTTTTTTTAAGGGTCCCTAAGAAGAATCCCTATCTAATTTTTTTGGTGAATATCGAAATTGAAGCGAATTGAAGGGAAGGTAGTTTCATTATAAATTTTTTTCATAACTTTATAATAGCACCATTTTTAGTTGGCTCATTTAGACACTTATATTAATCAATCATTGTGAATCCGAAATGGGTAGATTGTGTTTTCGGTTAATATTTTCACAAAATACTGAGAATTTCAACTTCATTGATATCTATAGACTGTTGACCAATTTTGCCCACAGGCAAAATTTCGGCCACCTTCTTCCCTGCTGTTTAATGCCAGTCATCTTCAGGTTGCACGAGTTCAATAAGTCTGATTCATGCCCTGGTTCAAGCGGTTCAACGACCTTTGGTTCAAAGGGTCCATCTTCAAGTTCAACATTACCAAGCGTTGAACCGTTGAACCATTTTTGGTTCAATGGCTTGGTTCAACAGACTTGGTTCAAAGGGATGAGTTCATCGGCTTGGTTCATTAGTCCATCAGTGCGCAATGGTTGAACCAATTGAACCGTTGAACCATTTTTGGTTCAACGGGTTTGGTTCAACGAGAAGGTGATAAAGACAAAGGAAAGAACGCCCCCAGAAGGCCAATGAAGATAAGCCACAGAGGAAGCCATATGGACCCGATAGTGTTGTGACGAAGACGGTGACGTCCCAGAGAACGTCAAAGTTAACAAAGTGAAATAGCCATTCATTTTCAAACAAGAGAGTGCTAACCATGGAAAAGAAAGCCTAGAATGTAGCGACCCGCTAAGATTTCGCCCTCGAGGGCCGAAGGAGCCAAAAGAGACAAGAAAGAGAAAAGGACAAAGCGACAAGATAGGAAAGAGATGAAGCAGTCCAAGTGGCAAGGGGAAGGCGATTTATTGCCTGATAATCCCCAAATGGTGCAAACAACAAACAACATGGCTCGTGCATTTAAAAGAGGACAAATCTCAATCTGTTGCAGAAAAAAGAGAGGCAGCCTGTGTTTCCACATTAATGCTTGAACGCCAAAGTCAAATTCGGCGATTATATAGCATTGTTCCAGCAGGCCTCTTCTAGAAAGATGACATTGGCAACAGTGTTTTCCTCTTCCCAATGAAGGGATGCATGGGCCACTTGTAAAAAAGGAGCACCAAATGGCCTCCTTGTTTCTCCTATATATGAAAGACTTGTCATTTGTAAAATCATCTTCCACATTTTGTAAAGGCGTAGCCCTGGCAAAATTTCTACCTGAATTAATAAAAGCAGTTTTTACCTCCATTTTGGATAGATATATCCGAGTATGTCTTGAGTGTTTGTTTCATGTTCAGTCATTGTTTCTTGATGCTTTCACAGGTTCAACACCAGCATACATGTTGTCTACAAGGTGCCATCTTTGCAGCTGACAGGAGAAGAGCAGTATTTGGAAGTGCGAAATAGAGTAAATTACTACATAAGTGTGCGTCTTACAACACCTTTGGTGATGATCTCTATTTTCTGTATTTTCCATTAAGGCCTCCCTGCCAGTTTCTAGCAGCCTGGTCCTTCTGCCAAGTGTGAAGTGTACGTATGCATTTGTTTGATTTCAAGAGTGGATGTGTGAAGATCAACTTATTTTGGTGCATCACCTCTTTAGAGTAGTTTGTTTTCCTGCATCTTTCTCCCTTTTCATCCCCCCTTTATATATCTATATATATGTATGTTAGCACTTGCTGGAACAAACACGATGCATCAAAGGGAGCTAGCCCTTATTTAGAGACTCTCCCCTCCAGCTTCGCCAGTCCCACAAGCGAGAGGGGAGTTTCCATAGTTGCGAGGAGAAGGCAGGAGCTCGGCCTCCTGCCAAGGGTGCAATTTCTTGCATCAACATAGACTTAGAAAAATGCTTAATAAGAGTACTCATGTATCTAAGAAACAAATTACCAATTTGTTCTTTAGCATCCTCAGATCTCCAAAATATGGGATTCACCATTGCCATGGCTTCAATAAATTCATCCCATTGAAAATGTTATCTAATTTCCATAAGTAATTTATCCTTTATTTTTCTCAATTTTATCTATGTTTCAAGTATCACAGTTTTGTAAAGAATACGTGTTACAAGGACTTCTTCAATTTTTGATCCTGTTATATCAACTTGTTTTTGGAATGTGTGAAGTGGTATTTTATTTCCATTAATTAAGATACAAAGATGATCATTAATATTAAATTTCAAATATGATTTTGGATCCTTAATTTCTATAAAAGTTTGCCAACTAGCAAAAAAAGGTAGCTTAAAACTATTTTGCCTTGAGTATAAGACACCAAGAGATTGACAAACCCATTTTCTCAAATGTATGAAGTCTACAATATATATGGATATCTCTTGAGCATGTTTCATCAAATAATTTATTTCATTAAACATTGAGAGAATACCAAATAGTGTTCAAATTATTTCCAAATCTATTAAATGGTACAACAAATCCTTTGCCTTGTTGACTTCCATATGATATTTAAACGTAAACCCTATCAACAATGGATATTTTTCAAAAATTATGCATGTAGACTCATAAATAGAAATATATCTTGTATGAATATCATTTAAAATATTTTTACCATTGATAACCCCAATTTTAATTTTTTGAAACTCGAAAAATATTTTCAGACTATTTGACATATAAGCATGCAAATCATGGATAAGTTCCTCCACTTTTGTGACATTTTCAAATGTGCTTACAATTTTGTATGCAAGATTCATTTTGTGGGCCATGTAATGAATTGAAATCATATATGGGGCAACTGTTGTCTATAGTCAAACACACAAACCATTTGTATTCCCCTGCATTAATACTATACCATCAACTCTAACACATACCAACCTCATAGTTATAGCATAATCATCCATCCCAACAATATCCCTCAAATTAGAAATAACTAACTTGAAAAGGTTTTTTGCATTACAATTTTTAGCCATTTTGTGTATAGATAACAGATGATGTTTCCTTAAATTATTCTCAAAATTTTAAACATGGATACAAACCCATGTTATTTTGTCAATTATTGTGACCTCATCAATGGACATTAAGATAAAACTTGCATTTTTTACTCTTTTTTTCAAATATTCTTTCTCACTCATCGCAAGGCATTTTACCATGTCCAAAGCACTTCCATCTTACCAATGTGATTATGGAATGTTATGATGTCCATTATGTTGAAACAAAGTTTTATAATATGAAAATTTGGATATCAGTGTGCCTTTTTTGAGAATGTGGTAGATCATTGAGAACTATATATTTTTAGCATGTTGATTAGGCTGAATAACTTTTCCTATTTGAGATGTAATTATTCTTCCTTTCTCAATTAGATGTTACATGTCTCTAATTTTTTTTATACTCTGTTGCATATCTAATATGCATGCATTCATTGGCATCTTTCCATCTATAAATCTTTTTAATTTATCCATCTTGATCAACTGACACAAAAACTTTGCCACAATGTTTCTCAATTTTTTCCAGCTTAAGTTGTATTTTGTCATCTTTTCCTAATTTCCAAGAACATATTGTACATTTACATTTAGTTGGGGTATCATTACTATTTTATAGCTCTATTGGTTCAATGAAAGTAAATTATGTTTCCCATTCAAACTTAAAAGACCTTCCAATTGTCCATCTACTTTTCTTTCTTCACATAAATTTCTCAGTACTTTTATCAGTTAAAGTTTGTGTATGTTGAGTAGAAGTGTCTTCTGCTAGATTGATCTCATCATCTCGAATGTCCTCAAGTCTCCTCTTTCTTGGAAGAAATTTTAGATTTGTATTTGAAATGAGAGTTGTTTTATGAGATCTAGAAGTTTCTTTTAATGTTTGTATCATATCACTTGGTTTGTCATTCATTATAGCCATATCATATTCAAGAATGTCTTCAAGTGGCAACATGCCATCATCAATAATATATTTAAATGGTGAAATAATATTGTGATTAAATATTTCATTTAGAAAACCACTATCAGTGGAGGGATCTATGTGTATAAATATATTTCTATTATCTTTCAAATGTTAAATAATAGTTATGATAAATAAATAAATAAATTCTATATATCATTTAGTACTTATATTTTGAGTTGGGGGAGGTTGAATTTTCTTGGATGTTCTTGTTGGATGCCCAAAATAAGATAATATGTTATTTATTGTTGATAATTGGCCTAATCTCTTACCATTATCACCAAATGAAATTGTAGATAACTTTTTTTTTGTAAGAGAAGTTATGCCCTACCACTTATATATTATGCAATTAGTCATCCTTTCCATGTGGCCAATGTTTAGAGTCCCTATAGATGCAAAGCACTGGTAAGTACTTCTAGTCATTACCTATTCCTTGTAGACACTATCCAGACTCTATGGATGTTGTTCAGACCCTTCGAATGGTGTCCACATGCTGTGGACAATGTCTAGACCTTATGGATGGCATCTAGTCTGTCTAGTCACTGTCTAGACCCTATAGATGCCATCCACCCTATCTAGTCATCATCCAGACCTTATAGACAATGTATAGACTATATGAATGCCATCTAATCTATTTTTCCATCATCTAAACCCTATGAGTAGTGTCTAGACCTTTTAGACATCGTCTAGTCTATCTAATCACTGTCTAGACCTTATAGATGATGTCTAGACTATATAGACATTGTTTATCCAATTTGGTCACTATCTAAACCCTATGGATGGTTTTTAATCTATTTAATCTTCATTTAGACCCTATGGACATTGTCCAGTCTACCTAGTCACCATCTATCCCTAGTGGACGTAATCCAAAAACTATGGTTGAATTTTGATTATGTTCATTATTTGGGCCCTATGGTCGGTGTCTAGATCTTTTAGCTTCCATCTTGTTCCCTTGGTCATTGTCCAAAGTCTATCATTTTTGTCTAGAGCATATGGCCACCATTGAGTCCATGTGGTCATTTTGGGATGAGTTAAATGTTAGGTTGTGGAGCTAAAAGCTTCACCCAGATGCAAACATGGAGGAGGGTGCTGAGTGTCACAGTTGCTGACGTCGGTAGGATCATCGACGTCAGGCAGGGGTCGACAAAAAGCAACCGACATCGATAGGAGTCAGTCGATGTCGATCACCTCCAGTCAGACAGGGACTGACGTCGGTTGCCTGTGCGATTCCAAAATTGGTTGTTGACGAATAGTCAGTTAGTTGAATGGGTTGTTTGCATGTTAAAGACTAGTTTGAGTCTTGAGCCGCTTGTCTAATTATTTTATGCATGGGATCTATATAATAGACTCATGGGCTGTATTGTAAAGTGTAGAACTAGGACAGTTCTTCCCATGGTGGAATCACAAGGGTTCTTCCAGGTATGTAAGATCAAGTTTGATCTGTAGGATGTTGCAAGATCATGGTGGAGATCTACATGTGATAAGTAAGATCGGGTTGGTCTACAGGTGTGTGTGTATGAGGATCAAAAGGAGATCTGTGGGGTAGCAAGATCCAAGGTGATAGCAACACATCAAGGAGCAAGATCATGGTGAGATCTACTTGGAGTACGGGTTCGTACTCAGTTGTACTGGTAGTATTGTACTGACTGGTTGAGGTGAACATCAACTTTGTGTTTGGGTTGTTTGTTGTGACCTGTATTGAGAGAAGATTACTCTTGAGGGAAGATTATTGGTATGCCCACGAAGTGGATGAAAGAGTGTGATCTCTTTGTTTTAATTTCCTTCTAACTGAGTTGAATACAAGTGTGTGTTGCCTCTCATATTCTGTGTTATTTCTCATTGATAGTTACTTGTTCTTCTGGTATAATTCTACATGTTTAGTTGCTTATACAAAGGTAATCATATGTGCTCTTAAATCTGACAAGTTGTGTCAGAGCTTTGGGGAACCTAGGTCCTATCAATTGGTATCAGAGCCAGGTTAGAGGTTCTCAGAGCAAGGTTGACTAACTGGTGGTTCAGATCTGGTTAGTGTTTTTGATTACAGGTCACTCTCAGGGGTTTCTGATTGAGTGGGAGTATAGTAATGGCAGAAGAAGGTAAGCTGAGAATGGAGAAATTCAGATAAAGGTGTAGCACCATAGGGTGTGTGGTGGGTAGTCTTCAAGATTGAGCTTGAAAAGGAATACAAGCTAGGATACAGATTAGACAATGTACTTGTATAGGTACAGGTGCAACTATTTATCTCCAAGTGGGAGATTGTTAGGTTGTGGAGCTAAAAGCTTCACCCAGATGCAAACATGGAGGAGGGTGCTGAGTGTCACAGTCGCTGATGTCGGCATGATCACTGACATCAGGCATGGGTTGATAGAAAGCAACTGACATCGGCAGGAGTCGGTCGACGTTGGTCACCTCCAGTTAGACAGGGACCGACGTCGGTCACCTATGTGGTTCCAAAACTAGTTGTTGATGAATAGTTAGTTAGTTGAATGGGTTGTTTGCATGTTAAAGACTAGTTCAAGTCTTGAGCTGATTGTCTAATTATTGTATGCATGGGATCTATATAATAGACTCATGGGCTGTATTGTAAAGTGTAGAACTAGGAGAGTTCTTCCCATGGTGGAATCACAAGGGTTCTTCTAGGTATGTAAGATCAGGTTTGATCTACAGGATGTTGCAAGATCATGGTGGAGATCTACATGTGATAAGTAAGATCAGGTTGGTCTGTAGGTGTGTGTGTGTGCGAGGGTCAAAAAGAGATCTACGAGGTAGCAAGATCCAAGGTGACAGCAACACATCAAGGAGCAAGATCATGGTGAGATCTACTTGGAGTACCGGTTCATACTCGGTTGTATTGGCAGTATTGTACTGATTGGTTGAGGTGAATAACAACTCTGTGTTTGGGTTGTTTGTTGTGACTTGTATTGAGAGAAGATTACTCTTGAGGGAAGATTACCGGTATGCCCACGAAGTGGATGAAAGAGTGTGATCTCTTTGTTATAATTTCTTTCTAACTGAGTTGAATACAAGTGTGTGTTGCCTCTCATATTCTGTGTTATTTCTCATTGATAGTTATTAGTACTTCTGGTATAATTCCGCATGTTTAGTTGCTTATACAAAGGTAATCATATGTGCTCTTAAATCTGACAAGTTGTGTCAGAGCTTTGGGGAACCTAGGTCCTATCATTAAATTTATGATCTTGATCATCTATGGAATATATTAGATATGTGGTGTATAATATATTTTGGTAAAATAGTGTAGAATATCCTTTGATGCCATGGTAATTTATAGTCAAAATTATGGAATTAATTGTCAAAATTAGGTGATTTGACCTCTTGTTGTAGAAAAGGATTGGTTGTCTAAGTCATTTACTCTATTAGGCACTTATCTTGCTATCTAAGTCAGTTCTAGACTTATTACAATTATGCACAAACATGGAATAAACTCGTGATGATCAACATTTGTCACTCAATTGCACCAGCTTCAATTCACATAAGGTAGAAGCCTTATGTGCTCACCTAAAACATAATAAAGAAATAACTGAGGCTTACATTGGGCTAGTTGAGCCATGGCACAACTCATTCTTTAAGGGAATCGGTAATTTACAATAATGAAATTTGTAATTTCATGGGCACAAGCCATTCTAGGCTAGGTTGAGGGTCTATAGGCACAAAGTCTATTTAGGTAGCTACTTTTGGTTAAATGAGCACAAGCCTTTATTAGGTTATTTTGTAGTCTTATGGGTGCAAGCCTATGTTTTATCATGATTAACGTCCTTCAGGTACTTGGAGGGTTTAATGGAATATCTTAGATCAAGGATTCACACTGGGTTAGTAATTTAAGCACATGTATCATGGCTTGGCATGGGATCTTTCCTACACTTAAAGAGTATTTCCACATAAAATGCTGACATCATCTTAAACTATAGAGATGCCATGAATGTCATGAATCAAAGCTTGAAAAAAAATCATTCAAATAGAATTTATCATAATCACACTAAAACCATAGCATTTTTTGTGTATTTTTATAACAAAGCTAAAGATATTAACCCAAGAACACCATGTGTCACTTTAACTATTCTTCATATACTTAATGCTCCAAATATAGAGTATAGTTCATATGGTGAAAATAGAGTATTAGCTTATCTAAACTACTAAAGGCCCAAAGGCTCACAGGCGAGGTTAGGCACTACAATGTGGAGCCTCAAGGGCATCCATGGTAATCTTAGGTTTCAATGGTAGTTGCTAATCTTAGGTATCAATGGTAGTTGTTTCGTTATGTCTGGAACCAATTTTTTAGGGCTTCATCATATCAAAGTCATGTTGTTTTATACTATTTCAAGCTTGATTTTATACCCTACAGGATCACCTTCTACCAGGGTGGAGTTATGCATGCCAGTTGTCAAGTTGGATCTTATCTCAATCATTCTAATGGCTCCATTACTTTGTGCCCTTCATGCTATGATCACCATGTGATTCCATTACTTGAAGATGCCCAAAACATCATAGAATTTGTTACCAAACTACTAGCTAGTGCAAGGAGTGCATTGATCTTCCAACTAGCACAAAAATATCAAAATAGCAATCATACTGAATGATTGCCTCATGTTGAAGTGTTTTTTTGGGTTGGTGTGGATCTAGACTTAGGCAAAAAGGGGCCTAACATTATCCCATCCAAAATTACTAGTCCATCCTCAGACTAGTCTTTCAACACCCTAGGCACATATAACTATGGCACATTCTCCTTTAATTCAGTGCTAAAGTCCTTAATGTTGAGTTGTGGAGCTAAAAGTTTCATTGAATGTGCTAATGTGGAGGTTGCTGGGTTACACAGTAACTAACATTAGTTAGAGCCAACCGACATTGATTATGGGTCGACTGACATCGGTTATCTCCAGCTACACAATAATCGGCATCGGTTAGGGTCGACTGACATTGGTCATCTTCAGACTGACATCGATCATCTGTGTATTTCTAGAATTGTTCTAATTTTAGGAGAATAGTTAGTTTGCATGTAAAGACTAAAATTAGTCTTGAGTCCTCTTTTCTAATTATTGTTTGCTTTGGGTTCTATTTAAGAGACCCATGGGCCTGTATTGTAATTAAGGGAATAACAACTCGGTTATTGAGTTGGTTGTAATTGATTGAGAGAGAGAGAAAACTCTTGAGGGAGAATTACTGTACACCTTTGAGGTGTGAGGAGAAAGAGATTTCTTCATTGTATTTCCTTTTGAAAGAGTTTAATACAAGATTGGTTGTTTCTCGTATCTCCTATTCTTTGTTGTTTCTAATTTCTAGTTACTTATTACTTCTGGTTTAATTTCGTGTTTAGTTGTATATACAAAAGTAATCAATTGTACTCTAAGGTTCTAACAAGTGGTATCAAAGCAAGTTAGTGTTTGTTGATTACAGGATTCACTCACAGGGGTTTCTGATTAAGTGGGAGCAAAGCAATGGTAGAAGAAAGTAAACTAAGAATGGAGAAATTCAATGGCAAGAATTATCAATTATGGAGGATGCAGATTGAAGATTATATGTATCAAAAAGATCTATATTTACCGTTGGGTGGGGTTTCAAGTAAGCCCACAGATATGGAAGATGAAGAATGGAATGTTCTTGATAGAAAGGCTCTTGGATCTATAAGGTTGAGCCTAGCATCTTCTGTGATATCCAACTTATCACAGGCAAAGACAACAGTAGAGTTAATGGATACTTTGGCAAATTTATATGAAAAACTCTCAGCTTCGAATAAAGTATATCTTATGAAGCAATTATTTAATTTGCAAATGTAGGAAGGTGGATCTGTATATAGTCATCTTAATGATTTCCATGAAATTGTAAATCAGTTAAATTTAGTTAAAATAGTTTTTGATGATGAAATTAAGGCTCTCTTAATCTTATGCTCTTTACTTGAAAGCTGGCATAGTTTGGTAATGACAGTTAGTAATACTACATCTGCTTCAAATATCTTGAAAGTTGATGATGTTGTTAGTGTAATCTTGAATGAAGAAATTTGTAGGTAAATCATAAGAGAAACATCAGGTAATGCTTTAAGTATTGAAAGTAGGGGAAGGCAAAGAGAGAAGGGTTAGCAAGGGAAATCAAGGTCAAAGATGGGAAGTAGATCCAAATCCAGAAATGGAAGAATAACCTGCTGGAATTGTGGAAAGAAAGGGCATGCAAAGAAAGATTGTTGGTTGAAAGAAAATCAACATGAAGGTAATAAAGAAGTAAAAGTTGTAGGTATTGTTGCACAAGATGCTCTTATATTTTCTTTGGATAATAAAGTAGAATCATGGGTTTTAGATTCTGGTGCCTCTTTTCATGCAACCCCAAATAGATAATTTTTCAATGATTATGTCCCTGGAGACTTTGAAAAAGTTTATTTAGGGGATGATGAGCCTTGTCAAATTGTTGGCAAAGAAAAAGTGCAGCTGAAATTACAGAATGGCAACACATGGGTGTTGAAGGATGTCATACATGTACCTATCTTGAAGAGGAATCTAATTTCTACAGGAAAGTTGGGTGATGAGGGTTGCATAGTAACTCTCACAGCTGAATCTTAGAAAGTTTTCAAGGGTGCACTTGTATTAGCAAGAGGTAAGAGAGTAGGTACACTTTACTTATCTACTTGTATTACTGATTATTCTCTTTCTATTTTATCTACTTCAGATGTAGATGCAAAGTTGTGGCACTATAGGCTTGGTCACATGAGTGAGAAGGGAATGAATGTTCTTAAGTCAAAAGGTAAGCTTTCAGATTTGAAAATCATAGATCTAGATTTCTGTGAGCATTGTATTTTTGGGAAATAGAAAAAAGTGAGGTTTCTCAAAAATGGGTCAACAAAGAAGAAGCACAAGTTGGAGCTTGTTCACATAGACAAGTGGGGACTAGATCAGGTAGCTTCTATTGGAGGATCACAGTATTATGTTTTTTCATTGATGATGCTACAAGAAACGTATGGGTTTATTGCATAAAGAGAAAATTTGATGTTTTTGACACATTTAAGAAATGAAAAGCTTTGGTTGAGAATGAAATAGGTTTGAGATTGAAGTGCCTTAGATCTGATAATGGTGGTGAGTACTGCAATAATAAATTCAATATTTACTGTTCTATGAGTGGAATACGCAGGGAAAGGATGGTTCCAAGGACACCTCAGCAAAATGGAGTTGCTGAAAGAATGAATAGAACAATAATGGAGCGTGCACAGAGTATGAGGTTGCATGTTGGTTTGCCCTTATATTTTTGGGTAGAAGCTATAGATACTGCAATTTACCTGATTAACAAAGGACCTTCTACTACACTAGATGGTGGAATTCCAGAAGAGGCGTGGATAGGTAAAAAGGTAGATCTTTCATTTCTTAGAGTTTTTGGTTCTGAAGCTTTTGTGCACATTGATAAATAAAATAGAAAGAAGCTGGATACTAAATCTATGTAGTGCACTTTCATTGGTTATGGTTTTGGAGATTTCAGATTTTAGTTGTGGAATTTAGAAACTAAAAAAATTATTAGAAGCCATGATGTAGTTTTCAATGAGAAGGTGATGTACAGTGATCAGCTCAAGAGGCTGAATAATTCTAAGCAGGGCAATCTTGATTTGGAAGAAGTTATGATCTAAAATGAGCTTGCAGGTAAAAAACATCACTCACAGGAAAACATAGACACCGACATCGATCAAGCAAAAACCAACGTCGGTTAGGTGAGAACTGACATCGATCAGGCAGAGACCGATGTCGGTCAGATAGAATTAACATCGGTCGGGTGCAGACTGACATCGATCAGAGATGACCGGGATCGGTCACTTTCAAAAAATTTGGGTGGATAACAAGCTGTCAATGAGTCTCAAATGCCCAAAAGGAGGTCTGAAAGGGTAAGTAAACCTCCAATTCATTATTCCCCTTCTTTACACTACTTGTTGCTCACTGATGATGGAGAACCAAAAAGTTTTGATGAGGCAATGTAGGTAGAATCTAGGAAATAGTGGGAGCATGGCATGAATAGGAAATTGATTCCTTGGAAGAGAACCATACGTGGGATTTGGTTGAATTGCCAACCAAAATGAAAGCACTGAAAAACAAATGGGTATACAGGTTAAAGGAAGGAGAGAATGGACAAATGAGACATAAGGCCAGGTTGGTAGTAAAGGGATTTGTACAAAAACCAGGTATTGATTTTGGTGAAATTTTTTCTCCTATAGTAAAGATGACTTCTATTCAGACTGTATTGTCTTTAGTTGCTATTGAGGATTTGCACCTTGAGCAGCTTGATGTGAAGACAACATTTCTTCATGGAGATTTGGATGAAGAGATATATATGGATCAACGGGAAGGTTTTGAGGTCAAAGGTAAGGAGAAACTTGTGTGCAGGTTGAATAAAAGCTTATATGGTCTTAATCAAGCTCCAAGACAATGGTATTTGAGGTTTGACAGGTTTATGACAGAGCATGGCTTTAGTAAATGTCAATCTGACCATTGTGTTTATTTTACCAAATTGGATAATGGTAGTTATATTATATTGTTACTGTATGTAGATGATATGCTTGTTGCAGGTTCACACATGCAAGAAATTACTAAGCTTAAGGTAAAATTAGCTCACACATTTGCCATGAAGGATTTAGGAGTAGCAAAAAAGATCCTTGGCATGAGTATTATGAGAGATAGGAAAAATCACAGGTTGATTTTGTCTCAAGAGGATTATGTGAATAATGTGTTGGAGAGGTTCAATTTGTAAGATGCAAAATTGGTAAGCACACCTATGGCTGGACACTTCAAGTTAAGTAAAGAACAGTGTCCTAAATCACATGATGAGGTTGAGTACATGAGTAGAGTTCCATATGCTTTAGCAGTTGGGAGCTTGATGTATGCAATGGTATGTACTAGACCTGATATTACCTAAGCAGTGGGAGTTGTCAGCAAGTTTATGGCCAATCCAGGAAAGGAACACTGGAAAGTAGTTAGTGGATTCTCAGATATCTGAGAGGGACCAATACTAGGCATTTATGCTATGGAGGGTCAAATACTTCTCTACATGGGTATGTAGATTCAGATATGGCAGGTGACTTGGATGGCAGGAGAAGCACCATAGGATATGTGTTCACTGTTGGTGGAATGGTGGTTAGCTAGATTTCAAAGTTGTAGAAGGTTGTTGCCCTGTCTACTATAGAGGCAGAATACATTGCAGTCACAGAGGCTAGTAAGGAAATGATTTGGATGACTAGGTTCATGGAAGAGTTGGGAAAGGAGCAAGAGAGTTGCAGATTGTACAGTGATAATCAAAGTGCAATTCATTTGGAAAAAAATTCAGCCTTTCATTCAAGAACCAAACATATATAGCTTAGGTACCACTTCATTAGACAGGTATTGGAGGATGGTTAGTTGAAGCTGGAAAAGATCCATACGGATAAGAACCCTGCTAATATGTTAACAAAGATGGTAACAAAGGAGAAGTTGAATCTTCATTCAACTTTTGTTGGTCTTCAAGATTGAACTTGAAGAGGGAGAAACAAGCCAAAAACAAATTAGAGGATGTTGCTATATAGGTACAAGTGCAGTTTTTTATCTCCAAGTGGGAGATTGTTGAGTTGTGGAGCTAAAAGCTTCACTGAATGTGCTAATGTGGAGGTTAATGGGTTACACAGTAACCGACATCGGTCAGAGCCAACTGACATTAGTTATGGGTCGACCGACATCGGTTATCTCCAGCTACATAGTAACTGACATCGGTTAGGGTCGGCCAACATCAGTCATCTTCAGACCAACATCGGTCATCTGTGCATTTCTAGAATTGTTTTAATTTTAGGAGAATAGTTAGTTTGCATATAAAGACTAAAATTAGTCTTGAGTCTGCTTTTCTAATTATTGTTTGCTTTGGGTTCTATTTAAGAGACCCATGGGGCTATATTGTAATTAAGGGAATAACAACTCAGTTATTGATTTGGTTGTAATTGATTGAGAGAGAGAGAGAACTCTTGAGGGAGAATTACTGTACACCTTTGAGGTGTGAGGAGAAAGACATTTCTTCATTGTATTTCCTTCTGGAAGAGTTTAATACAAGATTGGTTATTTCTCGTATCTCCTATTCTTTGCTATTTTTGATTTCTAGTTACTTATTAATTTTGGTTTAATTTTGTGTTTAGTTGCTTATACAAAAGTAATCAATTGTACTCTAAGGTCCTAACACTTAAAAACCTTGATGACAAGCTTGATTTGTTCAACGACATTGTCAATCTCTATTGAGGTGGTGCTAAGAGTGAGCACATTGATTTTATCTAATTATTTTATAAAGGACTCTAGCCTTTCCTTTGCCCTCATCAGTCCTATATCTAAGATTTATCCTTGATCACTGGCCTTTGTTTGCAAGGCATAAAAGAGTTCTTCTAGGTTTTGCTCCTAGTTCTTGATCTGGGTGCTCAAGGTATTAACCTTTGCCATTATTTGTGCACACTCAATCATACTAATAGTGTATGCCTTTGCCATCAACTCTTCCCTCTTCCCCTTTACCTTCTTAAGGCATGCATAGGTGACTAATGCTTGGTTGGGTAAGTTCATGAAAATGGCATTGACTGCCTCTATGCTTCTTCTATTTTAGGAATAGGTCTTCCACATCTTCAATAATTACAACTAGCTCTTGCTTTATTATAGTACATGGGTCCTCTTCTTCTGGTGATAGATTTGCTTTCAACCTTGGTAGCATTTATTCCACTAGCATGCATACCTTATCAAACTTTGAGAATTTCAAAGTGTGAATGCCATCCAAGAGGGATGGCTCAACTTATTCTATGTACTCAACTAATTTTTATAATTTAAACTTCATGGCTTTTATTTCATCTTCCACTTTTAGTGCGATCTTCTTTCACTTTGAAGCCCTAACATCATTGATAATGTTCTTTTGCACTACTTGAGAATCCATTCAGATGAGTGCATTAGTTGACCTAACTTGGTTCATTACGTGGGGGTTTATGAGAAGGAAATCCTTCCCTTTTTCTAGTTTCACTTCACCTAGTAAATCCTTCTATGGCACCTCAAATTGAGGTTCATACATATAAATTTCAAAGGCAAATGATAGTGGTTGGAGTGTCCTTATTATGGTAGCTCTAGGGGGCATATATTCAAATATATAATAGTCTTCATTGGTCCACCCCTTATGAAACTTTTATCTTAGGCTTAGATTGATGCCCTCTTCTTCAATGATGGATAGCTCTATCTATTCTTCTTCTTCTTCTTTAGTGCTAGCACTCTCTTTGGTGCTTCCATCTGAGGTTACTTCTTTCTCTGCTAGGGGTTTCCTCAGACTTATCCCCTTAGTTTGTTTCTTCTTCCTCCTTAGTTCCAGCTTCACCCTCTTATTTCTATTAGGTTTCCTCTATGATCTTAATTTATTAATTTAAGGTGTTAGCATCACCTTCCTTATCTCTAAGCACCCCTTTAGTACTGTTAAGCACAAGATATACTGAGAGGAGGGGTGAATCATTATATCATATATCTTATAAAACTTTCCCTTAATCAAATTCCACTTAATCAAACATTCAAGATATGAAATAAAACTGAAACAATAAACACCACACAAGATAGAGAAAGACACCAGATATAATGTGGAAATCTAATGTGGGAAAAACCACAGAGAACAATCTAAAGTATATAAATGACCACCAACTCAAACAATATTCGCAAGCACCAACTTGTACGAGCACCAACCCCTTTGCTGAGCACCAACACAACAACAATTCATGAGCACCAACCCATAGGAGCACCAACCCCTTTGTTGAGCACCAACATAGCAACAATTCGTGAGCACCAACTCATAGGAGCACCAACCCCTTTGCTGAGCACCAACATATCAACAATTCATGAGCACCAACCCACAGGAGCACCAACCCCTTTGTGTATACCACACAACTATCTCTTAATGTTGCTATCTCAACAAATGATAGTTCATTACAACATCTCTTTCCTTTCTCACCTTTACTCTTCTAAGCTAGATATAGCAAATACAAATCATATTCATCTCTCACAATGCTCTTTTAAGCTAGATATTACAAAATCAAATCAAACTCTCTCTTGCACATTAAAAATGACTTCTCAAGCCTTTATTTATAGCTTTTCAAATGACCTTTGGCCTTCCCCCTTTGTGACCCTTCAATTCTCATGGAAAATGGTGCCAAAATTGTATGACCCTTCATATCCTTTCCTTTGAAAACTCATGTGGTGACCCTTCATGAGCAAAAACATCCTTCCCTCTTTTGTCTTTATCTTGGTAACTTTTCATATTCCTCAAAGTGTCCCTTCATGAGAAATTGTTCCCTTCCTCTTTTGTCTTCACTTGGTGACTCTTGGAATTCCCCAAGATGACTCTTCATAGGAAAATGCATCTCATTCTTCTTTTGTCTTTACCCCGTGACTCTTTGACTTCTCCATGGGCCCTTCTTTTATCTTATATGCAACCAAAAATATATTCGTTAATATTAAATAAATATTAACACATATTAGCCAGGATATATCTATTACAAACATCATTAAATGCAATGGGGCCTTTACCACCAATAATGCTAGACCTTTGACATCAGTGACAATATTTCCAACAATCTCCCCCTTTGTCATTGATGGCAACCTCAAACCTAAAACTGCCATATCTTGTTACCTACGCATACTATCATCTGAAAATATACAGTAACTCCCTCTTACTATAGCAACTTGTACCTATTCCTTGTACCTATTTTTTCATATGTACCTATACCTGTTATTCTCCCCCTTTGACATTAATGGCAAAGGGCCTACCTGGAGCTAACACTTAGTTCCCCCTCAACTGATGCTGAACCTCAATGGCAGGAAGTAAAGGAAATTACTCCCAACTTCTCTTGCAGATACTCAAATGTGTTTTTTGGTAGTGCCTTTGTGAAAATATTTGATATTTGCTTTGTAGTACTAATATATTCCATCTTACCCTGTTGATCTGCAACTTGCTCTCTCAAGAAGTGATATCTAATGGGAATATGTTTTGTTCTTGAATACATTAATGGATTTTTAAAAATATTCATAGCACTTGTGTTATCACAAAAAATGGAAATAGGTTCATTATACTTTATCTTGATAGCTTCCAAAGTTTGCTTCATCCAAAGCACTTGAGTACAACACAATACTGATGCAATATATTCTGCTTTAGCTATAAAAAGTGATACTAAATTTTGATTTTTACTTAGCCATGATACTAAGCTATCACTAAGGAAGAAAGCTCCTCCACTTGTACTCTTTCTGTCATCCAAGCACCCTGCCTAATCTAAATCTATATAAGCAACTAAAGTGAAATCTTTACCTGTGGGATACCATAATCCATAATCCAATGTCCATTTGATATATCTGAATATTCTTTTCACTAACTGAACATGACTATCTCTTGGAGATGACTGATATCTTGAAACCATACCTACTGCATGCATGATATATGGCCTTGATGCTGTCAAATATAAAAGACTACTAATCATATATCTATACAAAGATTGATCTATAATAGGTGAATCTTCATCCTTGCTCACCTTATTTCCTATACACATAGGTGTGCCAACTGGTGCACAATCCTCAAAACCAAATTTCTTTAACATTTCCTTGGCATATTTACTTTGAAATATGAAAATTCCTTTATTTAATTGAAATATTTTCAATCCTAAGAAAAATGATAATTCTCTAAGCATAAACATCTCAAATTCTTTTTGCATTTTATCAAAATATTCTTTTGTCATCTTTTCAATATTTCCTCCAAAAATGATATCATCAACATATACCACAATAATCAATTGATGCTCACCTTCTGTTTTGATGTAAATATTACTATCAACAAATCCTCTCTTGAATCCTTGATCTTACAGGTATTTATCAAGTCTTGCATACCAAGCTCTGGGAGCTTGTTTTAATCCATACAATGCTTTCTTCAATCTACATACATGGTTACTAATATTCGAGAGAATAAACCCCTCAAGCTACTCAATGTAGACCTCTTCTTCAAGATTCCCATTTAGGAAGGTAGATTTGACATGCTTCTGAAACACTTTGAAATTTTTAAGCACTGCATATGCAAGAAACATTCTAATAGCCTCTAACCTTGCCAATGGTGAAAAAGTTTCTTCAAAATCTATTCCCTCAATCTGAACATATCCTTTACATACTAATCATGCTTTATTTCTATAAACCCATTTTTTTCCTATCACATTGTGATCTTTTATTCTAGGCACTAATTCCAAAGTATCATTCTTTTCTATTTGATTTAATTCTTCATCCATAGCCTTAACCTAATGCTCATCATGTCTAGCTTCTAACAAAAGTTCTAGGCTGAATTTTAGATAACAAAGAGAAACTAACTTGTTCAGATTCACTTACCATCATTCTTCTAGTGTGAATTCCTTTTTTTATATCCCTGATGATGTCACTTTCATTATGATTTCTCTGAACGTATTTGGATGGAGTCTTGGTGCCCTTTTTATCCTTCTCCTTTTCCTCATCTTAATCTGATTCTTCAAAGCCTTCCTCTTCAATGATTTCAAGAATGTCTACTGGATCACTGATTCTTTGTGTTCCATCTTATTCTATCTTGACACTTGCACTTTCAACAATTTTATTGGTTCTTTTGTTATAAAATTTATAAGCTTTAATTTTATAAGAATAACCAACAAATATACCTTCATCTGCTTTGGATTCAAACTTACCAAGTTTTTCATCAGTTTTCTTTATGAAGCATTTGCTACCGAAAACTCTGAAATAATCAACTGTTGCTGGTTTGTCTTTCCATAGCTCATAAGGATTCTTGTCACTATTGACTCTTAATAAATCTCTATTATGAATATGCACTGATGTACCAATTGCCTCTCTCCAATATTTATCTGCTATCTTGGATTCATTTAACATTGTCCTCGCCATCTCTTGAACTGCTATATTTTTCCATTTAACTACTCCATTTTGCTGTGGAGTTCTGACTGCTGAATAATGTCTCTTTATTCCATGATATTTACAAAACTAAATAAATTGATTTGACATGAATTCTCCTCCTTGATCTGATCTTAGACACTTAATCTTCAAATTAGTTTCATTCTCAACTAATGCTTTGAATGCTTTAAACTGTCTAAAAGCTTCTAATTTTTTCTTTAAAAATATTACCCAAATCATACATGAAAAATCATCAATAAGCAACATGAAATATTTATAACCTTGAGTACTTAGAGTCCTCATAGGTCCACATAGGTCAGTGTGAACAAGCTCTAACATCTGAGTGGTTGAGTACTCTTTTGTTTTAAACTGCCTTCTAGCCTGCTTCCCATACTGACAAGGTCCACAAAACATGTTAGATGGCTTTGTAATCTTTGGAAGATTCCTGACTGCTTGCTTTTTGCTAATTTTGACAAGATTAGCAAAATTTATGTGCCCCATTCTCTTGAGCCACAACCAACTTTCTTCAATCTGACTCAAACAACATTTTTGACCTTTGATGTCTGATAGCATATATAAGTTATTACCTGTTCTCTGAGCATCTGCAACCAATACATCTGAATCTTTTTTTCTAATTTCAAAACCTTCTACATAAAACTTTAGTGTGTGCCCCTGATCACAAATTTGAATTACACTCAAAATATTATGCTTAAGACCTTCTACATATAAAACATTTTCAGTTTTAGTTCTACCATTATCTAAACTTAGTGTACCTTTGCCAACAATTTTGGTAGTAGTATTGTCTCCAAATTTCACTGTGCCACCATTGATCTTCTTCAAGGTTATGAACTTACTCTTGTATCCTATCATGTGCCTCAAACATCCACTATCAATAAACCATGGCTTTTCTTTATTTCTTGCAAGCAAAGCTATCTAGACCAACATAAAACCTTCAAGGTGTTTCTTCTGCCATGTCTGAACCTTTTTCTTGATGAATGGAGCCTTGAAACTCTGATCCTTCTTGACTGACTCGAACACACATTTTAAATAATGAGCTATGTGTCTGAAGTTGTTACAATTGTAAC
This sequence comes from Torreya grandis, assembly GCA_037957365.1. Lineage (NCBI taxonomy): Eukaryota > Viridiplantae > Streptophyta > Pinopsida > Cupressales > Taxaceae > Torreya > Torreya grandis. The sequence goes on from JARHVA010000083.1 coordinate 3,239,545, forward strand.
AAATTATGGTCTCTTCATCAAAGCTTGATAGAGGAGCAAAAGAGTTATAGCTTCTACTTGATTCTACATGACTTTCCTTTTCCTTATTTCTGAGACTGTTAGTTCTTTTTCTACATTCTAATTTCTTATGATCATATCCATTACAATAAAAATAGTAACCATAAAAATAGGACCTATTTGTGTATTTCTGACTTGATTTCCTTTTTTAGTTTTGTTCCTTCTAGCCTTCTTTGTCCTCTATATTCTTCACTTCTTCCTTTCTTGTTTCCTCATTTGTAAGAGCTTCGACATAGCTCTTCTTATTTTCAAAAATGATACATGTCTTATCTAATATTTTATTTTGTCTTTCTAATATCTTATTCAACATATTAGTACTATTCTCAAATTTTGAATCATTGGCTGCTCTATCATTGATTTCTTTATTTGTTTTATCAAGATCTACTTTTAAAGAAAAAATTTCAATAACATACCTCTCACATTCTTTTCTTACTATTTCCAACTTTGTTGTTAGATATTATTCATTCTTCTTGGCTTCTTCAAAGTGTGCTTATAGATATTCAATTATCTCCTTTGACTCCTTTTCATTTTTCTCGATCTGGCGCTTCAATCTTCAATTTTTCTTTTCAATAGCTTTTAACTCTTCTAATGCACACATGAGTTCTCTTTCTAGATTCACTTCAGCTTCATCCTCTTCTTCTTCTTGATCAACTATTCTTTTGCTTACATAGTCACCTTCATTTATGGCCATCTTGTGCTTTTTTGATCTACCTTTAAGCTATAAATTTTTTTCAAAAAGGAACCTGCTCTGATACCAATTGTTAAGCATGAGATATACTGAGAAGGGGGGGGTGAATTAGTATATCATATATCTTATAAAACTTTCCTTTAATCAAATTCTACTTAATCAAACATTCAAAATATGCAATAAAATTGAAATAATAAACACCACACAAGATAGAGAGAGACACCGGATATAACGTGGAAACCCAATGTGGGAAAAACCACATAAAATAATCTCAAGTATATGAATGAGCACCAAATCAAACAATATTCACAAACACCAACTTGCAGGAGCACCAACCCCTTTACTGAGCACCAACACAACAACAATTCATGAGCACCAACCCATTTGTGTATACCACACAACTATCTCTTAATGTTGCTATCTCAATAAATGATAGTTCATTACAACATCTGTTTCCACCCTCACCTTTGCTCTTTTAAGCTAGATATAACAAATACAAATCATATTCATCTCTCACAATGCTCTTCTAAGCTAGATATTACAAAATCAAATCAAACTCTCTCTTGCACATTACAAATGGCTTCTCAAGCCTTTATTTATAGCTTTCCAAATGACCTTTGGCCTTTCCCATTTTGTGACCCTTCAATACTCATGAAAAATGGTACCAAACTTGTATGACCCTTCATATCCTTGCCTTTAAATAGTCATGTGGTGATTGTGCCCTTCCTCTTTTTTCTTCACTTGGTGACTCTTGGAATTCCCCAAGATGAGTCTTCATGGGAAAATGCATCCCATTCTTCTTTTGTCTTTACCCCATGACTCTTTGACTTCTCCATGGGCCCTTCTTTTTTCTTATATGCAACCAAAAATATATTCGTTAATATTAAATAAATATTAACACACATTAGCCAAGATATATCTATTACAAACATCATTAAATGCAATGGGGCCTTTATCACCAATAATGCTAGACCTTTGACATCAATGATAATATTTTCAACAATCTCCCCAGGTGCACCTATGGTGAAGCTTCTTCTATTATGCTGATGGGGGTGATAGGTGCCTTTACTAATTTCTTCTTCATTGGTTCCATCCTTGCGACAACCTTCTTATTTTCCCTTTCTTTTTTGGACCTTTCTTCCTGGGCCTTCTTTTTCCCTACCTTCTTCCTCTTTATTATTACCATAGTTTTTTCTTCCTCAACCCTTATTTCCCTAGCCTTAACCTTGTCAATCTCCTCCTAGGTCATGTTTGATGACTTCATGGACACTCTTTTATTTTTTAACTCCAACACCATCTCTATATGTTCTTCATTGAGGCTCATTTTCTTCCATTGACTTCTCTTTTACTCCTTAGTTAATGGAGGCTATGTGGAGGGATCTTTGTATGAGGTGTTGGGTGGATTTTTTGGCTCTTTAAGCATGATGAGAGTGCCACCTTAGAGGTCCCCCTAAAATTATTTGGTGTTGGTCTCTTCAGTTGCTTCTTCTTAGATGATGTAAACTTTTATCCCTCCTTCCTCCTTCATCTCTTCACATGCCTCTTATTCTTCCAATTCCTCATTCACCTCTTGGGACTCCATCTCTTCCAAGGTTATTGTGGGCATTGCAAATGGCCCCTTTAACTTCTTTTTCTTCTCCCTTGGCTTGGGAAAATCAATCCCTAGTGTGAAGGCCACACACTTCTTCTTTGGTGTAGAGGGAGTGGCCTCATTATAGGAGGCAATCTTCAATTTGATGTGTTCTTGTGTTTCTTCAAGTGTCTCCCCCTTTTTATTTTGGGGAGACTTGTTTTGTACTACTAGTGTCAGTTTCCATTCATCATTGATCTAGAGGGGGAAGTCATCATCCTAATTGGGGTGTGTGCCCTTCTTTCTCAACTTCATCTCATAGTAGTGCATGTGGATATACTCGAAGTATGAATTCTTTTTGAAGGAAATGGATGTTAGTGATATTTGAGTCATCCTCCTCATATTTGGTCACTTTCCCTCTTGGGTAAATGTATTGGTGTTGTAACCTACTATGTTATAAGTCCATGGTTTTCACTGAGATGTCCAATTGCTATGTATTAGGAATTATTATAAGTTCATCTCTGAATTACTTGGATAAAAATGCATAGGGGAGCTTCAAATAGCCAAATTGGTTGCCATCTATGAGTGTTAGGTGCACTACACATAATTGATTCATAATGGTGAAGGTTCTATTACAAACATTTTTAGGGGAGCTCCTCTGGAATGCACCATTTTTCCTTCTATGCTTTGATATACTAGGTGCACCACCCCATTACTCTAGTCTTGTACTTTTGGGAGAAGGTAGGGGTGGGGGGCAAGTGAAGTTTTGGTATTTCTACACTAGGGAGTCTGGTGTGCTGGGAAGACCCAAATATTATATTCATCACCATTAAGCATGATGATATCCTCCATCATAATTATAATTAACAGCAACCCCCACTGAAAGGTCTCCCATGCTATATGACATTCAAGCACATTCTTCACCATTTCTTCTAAAATAAACTTTGTGATATTAAACTTAACCCCCTACACTATGTGGTAGGTAATTCATAGGTAGGTCTTGGTGATGTCAATCCATCAACCACCAAGACATAGTATTAAACTCATGAGTCACATAACTTCCCTCATTCTAGGGTCCTTGATGTCATTTATTTGGAATGCAAAACTTCCCTTGTAGTACCCTAGGAATTTTTTGACCCTTTCAACTTATGCATCATCTAACATCATCTAGTGGATATCTACATTAGAGTATATGATCTTGATGATTCTACCAATGAGGCTAGATGATAACCACATGTGCCTCCCTATAAATTAGAAGTGGTCCCTGTGGATGCATGATAGGAGGAACTGCATGAGTTCTTCTAGCTTTTTAAAGCATGGCAACTCATAGAGCTAAGTTGCACTAATGGTCTCAAGTTTGTCTTGAATGGAGACATCAAATAATGCTGCATTGATTCAATATTGGTTCCCATTTCAACCACCCAGTATTATGTATTACTTGAGGTGTGGTGGTTATATTCTTTGAGTTGATAGGTATGCGTGAAAGATGCCTAGCTCTCTCCTACTAAGACTTCCTTAGGAAACTACATCTCTTAGTAGGACATTTTTGCAAGCACCTCTAGATCAACCTAGATGATGCTAACTCCCTCTAACAGTTATTCAATCTTATTTTTTGTAACCATTTCTTATATTATTTATGCCCTCTTGGCATCCTTCTATGCCTGCAGTGGGCTAAAAATCATATGCTTCTTCCCCATTCTAAATCGACTGGTGTTAAAGCATAGTTTATTTAGTTTTTCAAAGCCTATAATTTTTGTTGTCACTTCTTACAGTCATGAAGTCTATGACTATGAATTTATCTCTTGAGCTTCACTTGTTGTTAATGGTGGCCTCAGTGTCACTCTAATTTTTTGTTGCCTATTTCTTGTATAATTTGTGCCCCACACTTCTCTATGCCAATATCTAAGGGAATGCAATTCCTTTCTATATTTAATCATTCACTTTTGGCATCTTTGGGTGCTCAAGGGTTCACTCTATTAGTATTTTTTTGCTTTAGCTCTAGTTCACTGGTCTAAGTTTTGGGTGCAAATTATCTCAAGGTTTGTAACGTAAACTAGTCATCCTATCATTGCTTTATACCCTTAATTCATTTACCATATTAATTATAGGTGATTAATGGCATGGAAGCATCTAGAGTTATTAAAAATAATTAAATACTATGAAATTCATGAAAATCCATTGCCACTTATGCATTCAATATGAATCTTTGTGCTTCTATCATCACTTCAATAACTCCTCCTACCAATATTTTTGATGAAGTGATGTGTAGTTCAAATAGTCACTTCCTGCCTCACTTTAGGTAGATGTCAACTTGTCCTGATGATTTTTATCTTATAATTTTTTCACTTGACATGACCTTCACATTCCTTATGGAAACCTAGGCATAGTGCCTCACATGCACATGATTCATCCTCCATAGTCCTATTTAGGTGATGAAGTGATGTGTAGTTCAAACAGTCACTTCCTACTTTATTTTGGGTGGATGCCAGCTTGTCTTGATAATATTTCTCCTACATTTTGTTCATTTGGAATAACATTCACCTTCTTTATGATAACTTAGGTGCAATGCCTCACATGCAATTTAGCCTCCACAGTCCTATTTTATCTTCCTATTATACTTTCATTTCAAGTACACTTTCTTTTCTTGGTCAATTTATATATGCTTTTGTCTTTTTCCTTGGCCTGTCCTACCCCATACAAATCCCTTCTTATAGTTCTCCAATAATTCACTATCTAATTTTGATCTCTTGTACATAATCATAGTCTGCATCTTCTTTATACCTCTTATGCACTAACATCATGTGCACCTTTATTACACCTTATTTACAAAAGTACCCTTTGTGCCTCTCTCTCCCTTGGTGATCATATCTACAAAGTTTGATGAATTCCATGTGCCCAAAAACTTAGGTGTCTAGCCTCAAGTACTTTGGAAGGCATTCTTGCTCAAATCATCTAACTAAATTTATGTGTAGAAGCACTAGAATATTTCTCTTACAGGCCTAACAATATTGCTTATTCACTCTACAAGAATAATAACCATAAAATATAAGTAAATATTTGGCTTACACCAAACATAATTTGGATTAGCATAACACAATCGACTTGTGATCGATAAGTTGGTGTCTGATAGTGCAAGTGCCATCTTATTACCTATATGGCTTTAATCAGTTACCATTAAAATTCCTAGGGAGCATTTCACCTGAAAACATGTGCAACTTGCATGCACTTGTCTTTAATATGTGGTGGATGACATATGGATCCATCCACCTTATTTGTATCTTTTTAAGGTGCTTGAGTTAATTAGAGTCATAGAGTAATATTAATGCTCCTTCAGTTAGTACCTTGTGCTTAATATGTTTATCATCTTAGAGCTTCTCGCATGCATTCTCAATCTACTAGTTCCACCTTGCTTGGGCATGCACTTCATCCAACCATTCCAAGTTCTCTAGATTTACACTTAATGATTATTGGTCATCTAAATGACCAATTCATACTATGTGCAATGATGGCACCAAGAACTCCATTGATAGAATCCCCTCTACACTAAACACCAATTAGAATGGTGTAGATTTGTTCAAGTGCTTGTAAGTTGTGTGGTATGCCCATAATACCATTGATACTCGATCATCCCAATCATTGTGACCAACATCACATATTTTTTTGAGGCATGTTCACAAGATTTTGTTGAATGTCTTAGCTATGCCATTTTTGTGGGGATGATATGAGGTAGTCTTATGGTGTGCCACCATGTACTTGGTTAGCAGGATTTTCATAGTTTCATTAAGGAAGTGTGTTCCTCTATCACTAGTTAAATGGATTGGGAAGACATAGTGAGTTATGATGTTCTCCCATATGAATCGTGTGTCAATGGTGGTAGTGTAGATTTTAGTAGTCACTACCTCAGCTCACTTAGTGAAATAGTTAGTCACCACTAGTTTTTATCTTGCATTTATACACCTTGATGTGGAAGTGATCAGCCCAATAAAATCAATGGCCCATTTTGCAAATGGTGCCTAGGAAATAATGGGGATGAGAGGCATCACATCTTGTCAATTTGGCTTCCTTATGCCATGGCAAATGTCACATGCCTTAGTGTAATCCTTTGAATCTTAGAATAGGCTTGGCCACCACAAGCTTGACTATAAAAATTTGCATGCCATTACATCTCCATCTTAATGGCATCCTACGATTCCCTCATACACCTCATATAGAATAGATTTCCTTTCATGTTCCAAAACACATCAATGTCGGACTTCATCTTGACTTAATTGATATAGCTCCCCATTAATGATCTAAAAGGGGGAGACACAAATGGTGAGCTACTTCTTTTTTGTCATCATGGTCTAGGGAATAAACTCATATGTTAGAAATGTGGCCATCTCCGCCAAATTTTTGGGAACATGATGGACTCTATATATTTTCTCATTTGACATGTCATGTTTAATGGGCACTACCACATCACTAGAGTCGATTCAAGATAAATGGTCTATTCCTAAGTTTTGCTTCCCAAGTTTCACCATAATTGAGAACTATAATTATTGAAACATAACTATCCATCTACAAATGTGCCCATGGAGAAAGGGATTATTCACAAGGTACTTAAGTGCCATGGGATCAATGAAAAATATGAATGGGGTCACCAACAAGTATTTACTAAATTTTTGAAGGGCATAGACCATGGCCAACACCAGAATGGGGTCACTAACAAGTATTTCCTAAATTTGTGCTTTATCAGGGTCAATTTTTGACTTGCAAAGGAGATAAGATGATTTATCTTTCCTTTATCAAGATGCACCAGAATGGCACCAATTATATAGATAGATGCATCAACTTAGACATGGAATGGATTCATTTAGTTAGGAAACTAAAGAATAATTGCACTAGCCAACTTGAGCTTCAGAGTTTCAAAGGCATCCTCTTATGTTGTGCCATAGTATAATGGGCCATCCTTGTGTAAAAAATCCTCTAGTGGCATTGTGATCCTTGCGTAACTCCTTATAAACTTTATATAATATCCATAATGGACAAAAAAGGCATGAACATTTCTCTGTGTGGAAGGATTTTGGAGCTAAATGATAATGGCAATCTTCATGGGGTTGATAAGCAAACTATCTTTACAGATAATATACTTGATAAATGTACCAAAAGGTTTCATGAAGATGAAATTCTTAAGGTTTAAGGATATTTTTAGTTGTTGACACCTCTTAAACATGAGGTGAAAGTTGTTATAATGGTCTCTTATGAGCCCATACATAGTCTAATCATCAAGGTACACCTAGATGAACTTATGAATAAAATCCTTGAATGTGGTGATGACCACTCTAGAGAATATGACTAACACATTATTAAGCCCAAAAGGCATCATGTTATAGGCAAAACAAACTCATGATATCATAAAGGCTATCTTAAGCCCATCTTCATTTTCAATTTGGACTTGATGGTATCCAAAGAAACCATCAGTGAAAGTATCAATTTCACAACCTGCAACTCCATCCAAGACTTCATCAATGAAAGGAGTCAAGAAGGGGTTAGTGACATAGGTAGTGTTTAACAATTGGTAATCCATAACAATGTGGGTTTTCCCATCCTTTTTAATGATAATCACTATTGGTCTCACCCATTCTGACTCTTGTTCCAGGTAGATCACTCCTTTGACCAACATACCGTCAATCTCCATTTTGACATTCATGTGGAGATTGGGGTTCTTTATGTAGGGGTGATTCTTAATTATTTGCATACCATCCACCAAATTTATGATCATTTTCCCAAGGGATGGGTGGGTACCATTCATGTCATGATAATTTCATAGAAACAAATCTTGAAATTCCTTTAGGAGATCCACAATTTGTGTCAGTTCTGTGTCAAACCAATATGTTCCCAGAGTAGCCACCTTTAGTTCTCTTTTCATTCTGATATCAACTTGGGTGGTCTTGAGTGGCATATGGTAGGGTTCATTTCTCTCTTGATGTGTGTCCTTAACTTGCCTACTCCCCTTAGTTTTTTCAATGTGGAGATGAGTAGGGTCTTCCTCTTCAAGGACACTATCATCCACTTGGCGAATGATCTTCCTCTTTCCTATTAAGGATGTCCAATTTCACACTTTCCATACATTTTTATCTTCATTAATCAAGTCAATATTGAGTTCTTACCCTTTGAAGAAAGTTTGGAGCACTAATCCTTTCTCCCCGAACATATCTTGTAGGTGTTCCTCTAATATTGTAGTGTCCTCAAATATTTCCCTTCAAATGACTTGTAATGGCTTGATCAATTCCAAGTTATGTGAGGAAAAAGATAAGGTGTGAAAAAAATTCTCCTTTGAGACATCTCAATTAGTTGTCTCACAATGTATTTTGTTGACCACATACCAAGCTCGTGCCCACGTATTCAAGGTTATGTAGAAGGTGTGCACCCATAGGTTCTTTGGGGCATTTGTACCACAGTTAATCCATGTTTCTTTGCACAAGCATATGTGCACTATTGCATTTGAATCACTAGAGTACAGTTAAATTTATAGGCCCTCATTTCTTTTTTTGAACCTAGTATAGATGGTTGATTTTACATCATGCCAAGTTGGCAAGCTAGGCTTCTACACTACCCACCAATGAATGATAGTGATTTTCAAAGTATACACCAGTGCACCCATCCTATCTACTTCCTTTAGGATGCAAGAATCTAGGTCATGGATATATTATTCTATAGGATTTCTCCCCTCATATCATGAGATCATTGTAAGTTTACCTTTGCTCAGGTAAAACACTCTGTTTCCCTTCTTCCTATTATAAGGGACCCCTCTTTGTGAAGTGTGATCAATCTGGACCTAGCCAATTTTCATATGTTTTGGCTCCTTGGCACTCACTACATAGGACCTCCGACTAGTGGTTTTAGAATCTTCTTTAACCCATCAGTTGAAAGCTACATCAGTAGTGTTTGAGGTTGACTGTCTGTCATCCTAAGATAACACTCCTTGGTTACTGGGGTTGATATTTTTGGTGTCTTGCATCATGATGTTGTAGACATGGTTGATCTCATCTTCAAGATCAACACTTTATACATAAGGGGGTCCTTGGTCACTTGAGAGGGGGATCATGACCCTCTCCTTACCATTTTAAAAGGTCATATAGTTCTTATTGAAGCACATGTCAACATTAATTATGCAACACCATGGCCTACCTAGGAGTGTTGGATAATTATCTTGCTCAACCAACTTGATCACTTCAAAGTCATCAAAGAACTCTACACTCATAATATCTATAATGGTGCCTTTTATAATTCTGATTGGATGCATTTAGATTTATTGGCCATGAAAATAATGAGGGGAAGGCCTCAAGCATGGCCTACCCATATTCTCCCATGAATTCCTTGTCAATATATTAACCTTAGTGCATGTGTCCATGAGGATGTTACATACAGACCATCTATCAATGGTGGCATTCACCTAGATCTTTTGATCATACTCTATGTTTTCTAAATGCATGACCTCTCATGCTCTTTATATGTATGGCATAGCAATTTCAATTATGTGGGGCACAACACTTTTGACTAGCTTCTACTTAGCATGTTCTAAAAGCAAATTATTAAATAAGGTCAACATCCCTTCTATCTATGGGAGGCACAAGATCTCTATTAGCTCTTGTACCTCAACATCTTAGTTATCTTGCTTCTTACAAGAGGAAATAACTTGTGCTTATATATCTTATTCTAGTTGGAGTTCTCTTTGAAGGTTTTGAATAATGCTCATGGCTTATTACAATACATCCTTATAGCATACAGGGTCAAGATAAGGTTTAGATTTGGGTTTAGGCTGTGTGATGCACTCAACACGACTTAGTTCCCCATATTCTAAGTGTAATTCTAGTACTAGCAAAACTAGTGGCTGAGTAGTGAATCCACTACAATTAGTTGCTTACATTTTTATTGGATTCATACAGGTTGATTGTGCCTTTGGAGTCCATTTATCTACTTTAATCTCACACCTAATCATTTTTATGCCTTTGTCTATACCAAGCCAACCTTGGGTTAAATTTCTATATAAGTCAAGGCATTCCTTGACCTTGTGTGTTCCTCAACATTACCCACATATTGGATGTGTAGGGAAGTTATGTTGATAGTGCTCAGTCGAGCTGTACTTGTAACATAATCACAATGGAAATATTTCTCCACTACATCCTCCACCTCACCCTCTAGTGCCTTTTTGCATTCCATACCCTACATTCTATTGGCCATAGCCTACATTCTAATGACCATATCCCTCATTTCCTTGGATTTCCGCCTCTCTTTATATTTTTGTACATCTCATTGATTATGCTAAAAAATGTTATGGTATGCATATAGTCATCACACAACTGATAATATATGGATGTGTTAACCTGATTAGTGCATTTCAATAAAGGTTAGTTATGAACATCATGTGCCTCATGCAAAATCTCATAGATTTAAAGTAATGTGTGAACATTCCTTTGAGTATAGTTATTCCTATTGTAGCCTTCCATCTCACAATCAATATACCATAATTTACTTCAAGCATCTTGTGATAAAATAGTGGTCCTTTTTTGGAGTTTGTTAGCCATAAATGAAATATGTGCTTCCATAAATGGGTTGATCCCAATATCATCACTTTTGACTACCTTGGATCTAAGCATAGCCTCAAGCACTTCTTGAGGATCAATGAATGTCTTTATAGAGAGTGCTCTTCTAAATGGTACTAGCAATCTTACAATGAACCATTGTTCATGTTGGGAAGGGTAAATATCATAAAGAAGATTGGAAAGAAGGGTTTTAAACCTAGAATCATATAGGTGCATGCTCTCTAATATCCCTTGGATAATTTACTTGAGTGAAATAATGCTCTCCTATTCAAACTTAAGTATATCAAATTCCTTCAAAAATTCTTCTTTCAAGGTGTCATAATCAATCATAGCCTGGTAGGATCAAATTTACTATACCAGGTATGAGTGTGATCAAGTAAAGTTATTGTAAACTAGGTTTCCTTGTGCTCCAACTATGTTATAACCTAAGCACACCATTAAAGCTCACATTTTAACACATGTTCTATAGCATTTTCCTCACCATAATATTCTGGTAAGTGCATTGCCATCTCATAATATATTTTTTATGGGGGGTGCTAGCATCTAAGGTGCTTACCCCCTTGGTACTTATCCTGATGATGGTCCTATAATGCCTCTGATTATTGGGTTAGGTGTCAACCATGGGGTTTTTATTTATGTCATTAAATTCAATCATACGATGTTACTCATTTATGGTGTTGAGCCACTCCCTGTGGGTTGTTACCTAGTTCATACAACTGACATTTGATGAATTAGAATGTTTGTGCTTATGTTCTATGTTATCAAGATAGTGCCCAAAGGTTTAGAGGTATCCTCACTTAGCTCTTTGTAAGGAATAATTTGTTCTATCAAAAAATTATAGTCTAAGTCTGTAAAATGATCAAAGTCAATGTGGACAATAGGCTCAATTATCACTCTTTTTTATTCCTAAGGGGGATCCAGTACATGGGTATGTGTTATAATTTCAAAAGGGTTAGGCACTTCCAACACATCTTCAATGGTTAAAATCTATAGGGACCTAGTTCATTATTCACCCATCAATAATTGAGCTAAATATATGGCTTCATTATTCCTTTCCTCATACTATTGTAATTTAATATATCCTTCCCCATGCCCTTCCCACTCGTTACAAGTTCTATCAACATTTCCAAGTTCTAGATCTTCCATTAACCTATACCTTCTCTTGTTATAATTCTATCACCTAATCTATCAGGTGTCAATATACTCATCCCTTTCCATTATGATTCACTTGCACATCTCCTTCTTACCCATTGTGTTGCTCATATGCAAAAAGACTTTAGCCTTCTATTTTTATAGTTTTAAAGCCACAATCTACCATCAATTTCTTAAGCTTTATGCCAAATTATTTCATAAACATGCCTCTAGGCTCATGCAAGAATCTATACTCTACTTATTCAAGGAAAGAGTACATCGATACTATGAATTCAAGCACATAACTATTCAACACTCCTTACCACCATTTGTCTACATCTCTAGTCTAAGTGGCATCAAGGTTCTCAAGATTTTCTAATCTCTCCATCTACTCAAGGCATTGTTCATAGCTTCATATTCTATGGGTTTCATAGGAAACAAACCATTGGTACACATGATCAAGTAGTTATCAAAAGAAGACCTCATTCATATCATCATACAAGTTATTCTAGACCAACTTTTTTAGCTTCTACTCTTTACACGATGGATGCTTCAGTACAAATCTATCTTTCACCTATTCCAACCAGTGTTCGATGTTCTCAAGGGAGAGTCAAAGCATTATTATTTTTCACCATTATAACAACAAAATTCAACTTGGGTCCTAGCAACAGAACCAAAATGTTGTAAACAAGGGTCAGTTGTCTAAGTCATTTACTCCATCAGGCACTTTTCTGGCTATCTAAGTTAGTTTTAGACTTGTTATAATTAGGCATAAACATGGAATAAACCCATGGTGATCAACATTTTTCACTTGAATTCACTAACATCAATTCACATAAGGAGCAAGACTTATGTGCTCACCTGAAGCACAACAAAGATACAACCAAGGTTCACATTGGGTTAGTCAAGCCATGATGCAACTCATTCTTTAAGGGACTTGGTTATTTAAAACAAAAACATTTTCAATTTCATCAGCACAAGCCATGCTAGGCTAGGCTGAGGGTCTATAGGCACAAAGCCTATTTAGGTAGCTACTTCTAGTCATATGGGTGTAATCTTATATCAGGTTGTTTTGTAGTCTTATGGGTGCAAGCCTATGTTTTATCATCCTTAGCACATTTCAAGAACTTGGAGGGTTTAATGGAATATCTTTGATCAAGGATTCATGCTGGGTTATTACTTTAAGCACATGTTTCATGGTTTGGCATAGGATATTTCCTACACTTAAAGAGTATTTCCACATAATATGTTGACATCATCCTAAACTACTGAGATGCCATGAATTATATCTTACAAATAATATCATTCAAATTAAATTTATCACACTAAAATCATAGCATTCATTATATATTTATATAAAAAAGCTAAAGATACTAACCCAAAAACACCATGTATTACTTCAAACATTCTTCATATACTTAATGCTCCAAATATAAAGTATACTTCATATGGTGAAAACATAATATTAGCTTATCTAAACTACTAAAGGCCCAAAGGCTCATAGGTGAGCTTAGGCACTACAATGTAGAGCCTCAAGGGCATCCACACTAATATTAGGTTTCAATGATAGTTGATACACTATGTCTAGAACCAATTCTATAGTTATTCATTGTATCAAAGTCACATTATTGCATACTAGTTCAAGCTTGCTTTTATAACCTACAAGAACACCTTCTACCAGGGTAGAGTTGTGCATGCCCGTTACCAAGCTAGAGATTTTCTCAATAATTTAATTAGATCCATTACTATTCACCCTTCATGTTGTGATCACCACATGTTTCCATTATTTTAAGATGCCTAATACATCATAGAATTTGTTAGCCACCTGCTAGTTGGCACAAGGAGTGCATCGATTCTTCTAGCTGGCACAAAGATATCAAAATAGCAATCATATCAAATGATTGCCTTGTGCCTAAGTATCTACTGAGTTGGCATGGATATATACTTAGGAAAAAAAGGGGCGCAACACCTCTAAATCACATTTACAACCCAACATGTTTGGAGACCCAATGCTCTTTCTTCATCCAAAAATAGCCAAATATAGATTGTATAAAACATAATATTCATGATTTAACTAAGATTCACCACTTAAAAAAACATTGAATTTATAAATCCTATAATACCATGTGTGGGATCATAACCTCAAAGTGTCATATTATGCATATACCCACTAAATGGGAAGTAATAACTTATTAAGAATCCATACCTCATCGCAAGCCTTCAAGTGATCCTTAGGTTCTGAATCTCCTGGAGTTCCTTCTTCACATTGCTTCATTCAAATCATACACACATGGATTATTTAATTTGGCCCCATTATAGTAAATTTAACCTAAACATAGCCAAAAAAAATATTATATCTTTATGGTATATATTAAAACTTAAACTTCATCTACCTCAAATGGTATGCATGATTTCTGGTCATTTACATAAACTTTTACACATGTGGTCCCATCAATTCAAGATAGTTTATCCATCCTTATTTTAATAATTTCCATGACCCTTTTAACCTATTGTATCATTTTAGGAATCCATCTTTGTGTAACCTTCCATACTGGCTTCTAAAATTCTCCCTATGCATATCTGCTCACCACTCCACAAAACACTAGATTCTAGACCTTATTGCCCCACTTCTTCACTTCTAACACTCTTGCCCTATCACTTCATACTCTTTTTAGAGACATATTTCCCACAAAATTTTGGAAGCTTTGAATTCATCCAAATCAATCTCATAACCCATTCTTCCCTCTTCTTTCAAATCAATGTTCTCTTCCCCTTGTGTGGTAATTTTTTATATATAAGTTATTTATTATTTGTATATACATCCTTTACATATGGTGATCCTTGCACAAAATCTAAAAGGACTATCACTTATTTTCCATTTTTTCTTAAAAATCACGATATTTTGTTTAGATTTCATATCTCCAATGTTGTCATAGCACTATGGTCAGCCAATTAATGAAAGGTATACCCTTGCCTCTATGAGTTTTATTACTTCAAAATCAGTAGTGAATTTCACACTCATGATGTCAAAACTCCAATAGGTTTAGCCTTGGTTTTATTTTCCATATATAGAAAACTTATTCAATGCTATAAATTTGAACATCCAATTCTCTTACACATTTCTTTTGTAATCATATTATCTTATGTACATGTTTCTATCAGAATATTCAACTTCTATTTATTAGCTTTTGTGTCAATCAACAACTTCTTGTCATACCTATTTTTTATTTCACAACACGCCTTAATTATTTGAAGAATTATGGAACCTCTTTGTGATTTTTTATCCATTCTTACTTATTCTCATAACTCATTGGTCTCATCAATCTTAATTTTTCTTGGTGCTTCATATCAGTTTCATACCAAACTAGGTTTCAAAACCATCAATACTGAAAATACCATGTCCATGTAAGAAAACTTCATATATAACACTTAGCATGAAAGTGGAGTCTTGACTTCCCAATTTGTATTTAAAGTCTAGTTTCCTTTGCCCTCTTAGCTTGCTTTGAGGGGTCATCTCATTTTATGTGCCATTCTAGCTCTTGAAACCTATCCCATTATGATGAATGGTGAAGTTTCATATAAGTCACTTGGACCTAAAACAAAGTCTAGCTACACTTGTTCTTGCTTGAAGAATCTTGCCTGATTACTCTCTTAGTTCTCTATAGATGCTTTAGGGGGTCACATTGATTTATGTGCCTATTGAGACTCCAGGGCCTATCCCATCTTATTTACCATGATCGTGTGGATAAATTACATATTTTACTCTCTAAGTAGAAACACATTTTTAAGCACTTATCCCACTTGCAAGTTTTATAGTACAGGGATTATCTAACTTTCTTGGGACTCTTGATCTACTCTAGTGGTACCTTTGAATCAT
The DNA here is from genome assembly GCA_037957365.1 of Torreya grandis. Classification (NCBI taxonomy): domain Eukaryota; kingdom Viridiplantae; phylum Streptophyta; class Pinopsida; order Cupressales; family Taxaceae; genus Torreya; species Torreya grandis. The sequence goes on from JARHVA010000083.1 coordinate 3,255,453, forward strand.
GTGCACACTTGGCCTCTGATAACCATCCCATCTTATAGACTATGCTCATGTGATTCATTTTCATATTTTGCACTTGGTCTTTTGACACATTTTTAAATCACTTATTGTACTTGTCAAATCTTGTCAAAAAATTGTCCCAAACCCTAATTAGGTCTTCAAGGTATTCATATTATAAAATATAGTTGTAATTGGGATTTTTTTGGGTGATTTGGTCCACATTCTAAGTCTATAAATCTCATAAAACTAATTGGGATTACAAAGCCCAATTAGGTCTAGGGAGAGTCATTTTATTCTTTGTAGTTTTAACTAGAAGTTTTTTCTCAAATTGGTCTTACCTTCAAGAATTTTTGCCCCACAATAGTAACTGAGGTTTTTACCTTCAATCAGGTTAGTGAGTTTTATATCATTGAGCATAGATGTATTCATAAATTCTATTTTGATTAGGTTGTGGTAGCAAGCAAGAGGGGGTCCTTTATTATTCATAAATTATTCTCCAACTAGGTCTCTATGGTAGTGGGGGGAATTTATAGTGTTAATCAGGTATTTTTCCCTAGTTAGATCAGGATTAGGTCTTAGTGTTTAGTCATGTAAGTAGCTAATGTTGATTAGGACCAAAGGTATAGGAGGGGGCATTCAGTTAGGAGGTAGTGTTAGTTGGGGATCAAAACCTGACTAGGTTAGGGCCTATCCTCAGGCATTCATCCTTTTATAATAAGGATGCATACCCTAATTAGGTTTACAAACCCTCCCATTTCAAATATCAGTTCAACTCAGGGATTTTAGCTTGATTACCAAGTGAGCATGTAGGCATTTTGAACATAGACTTATTTAGGGGTCCCAAGCCTAAATAGGTATTGGTATCCCCAACACAAAATTCTTAACAACACACATGGTTTTAAGCAAACACCAGACCTTTAATTAGGTCTATGAAACACAAAATTTAAACTTTCTTACCATTTGACATTTGAAAAGCTAGATCAAATCAAAGGGAAATTACCTGAGTAGGTCTCAAGAATGTAAAAAAAGATCACTCTAATTATATTTAGGATTCTAAAACCTGATTAGAACTAGATTTTTTTTTAAATTTCCCATCAAGTCAAATAATCACATGTTAACACAAAATTATAATCCTAGGGTCCATTTTCCTTGACAAGTTGCTTAGACTACTTATCATTCTCAAGGCATAACTTTCACCCAGGAGTCAGTTTTGGAAATTGATTACACCACCAAAAATCTCTTTTCACTATAGATTTTTTGGTACCACTAATATCACCAATTTTACTTGATTTGAAATCTTTTTGCAACTAATTTTTGTACTTTCCTAAAGTTGAATAGGTCTAATAAGTGCCTTTTTAGACCTCATGGTAATTTTTTTTATCGTAACCTAGTCCTTGTAAACCCATTCTCAAAACCATCAAATTCATTAGAAATTTAACTATAAAACGAATGTCCTAGTGCCTTTAGTTTTCCAAAATTACTCTTGTGTAATGATAATTTAATGTTTAAAGTTTTTAATTTGCCTATGGAGCTTTTAATTACAAAAATTAACTTGTTTTTGTCTTTTTGTAGGCTGAAATGGAGTAAAAGAGCAAAGTGGAAACTTATCAAAAATCACTCTATCAAGCATTTAATTGATCAAAGCTTTATTATTTATGTACCAGTTATAGGGAATGTACATCTACATGTCTAAATTACTAAAATAACATCCCAAGAGCTTGATTTTACAAGTTACAAGATATGTCACTATTGTACTTATTTTGCACACATTATATTATTCATACACAAGCCAACATGTAGGGGAGAACTACATCAATCTTAGACCCTATTTGGAGTATTGACTATGTAGGCAGTATCCTTTAATAGCAGGGTCATTGGGGTTAGCTTGACATTGTTTTCCAACTAACCCATTTTCCCCCAAGGTCACATTGAAGATGAAAATCTAGGATTTTTCCATTTCACAAGGAATGACTATCTATGACCCAAATCTGAATGCACCAGAGTGAAAGTGAAGTAAATATTAGAAGAATCTAAGTGGTTTCATCCTATTTAAACATATGTTTTGTATAGGACACTAGTGTCAAACCCAAATAGTAGTATCAATGTAACTGTCCCATACTGAAATTACTATCTAGAGAGCCAGAGGTGTCAAATCTAGAATTTGATATTCTAGAATCTCTTTCCTACTTGCTTTAAATCTATTCTAGATATAGAACTACATTAGCATTAGAACAAGCTAATTACTTCACTTATTTTTCATTTATATATCTAGCATAGTTCTAATTTTCATATTTAGACTATCTCAACATAATAAATTAAGTGTATGTTTATATCTGAGTTTAACATCTAATTGTCCTGCTATATATCTTATTATCACCCTTGTGCCATTTCATTTCTATATACCCATTTAACAATCTAGATAACACTAATCTAGATTCCATTTTAGGGTTAAATAGTATGCATGTTCTCATCATTAAGAAATGGCAGTGGAGAATTTTTTAGAGAAGGAACATGTTCATCATCACTAAAGATATAATCATCATCATACTAATCCTCATCATAATCACTATAGTTGTGATGATCATAAGGAATAGAAAGAGGAATATTATTTCCCTCCATTGTAGGTGGAAATATGGGAGGAGGAGAACTATTACATGTGGACTCACTAGCTATGGTATGTAATGAAGGAGAGATAAGGAGAGATGATAATATCACTAAGAGGTTTTGATTGAACCTTATAAGAAGACATAAAAGAAGGTTTTTTTGTAAAAATCCTTAGCCATAGGATAAGGTGACAAGTAAGAGAAGGGAAAGAATATAAACAAGGATTTATTAGCATGGTAAGGTAGTTTCTAAGGAATATGGGAAATAAAAAGTATGAGTGGAATCCAAGTGCTCCTCTAAAGGGGAACCTACAAATTTAACCATGGATGTGACCAAAATAGAATGAGAAAGGAGAGTTGAAAGGATGCCTAAACAATGCATAGAAGATGTGTTTAGAGATGTATCTAAGGATTATTATAAAATACAATCCAAAGAGGACTCAGTAGGTTAGATCAAATGAACATTCAAAGAAGGATCCAAAAGAGTGAATAAAGCATTCATGACAAAAGAATATAAGTAGGAACCTAAAGGAGAGTCCAAAGATAGATTTGTCAGAACATTATAAAGTTTATAACATGAATTTTAGGAATTAGATTTCTAAGAGTGAATTTAAATAAGGGTTATAGAAAAAGTGAAAGATAAGTTGTGTGTGCAAGGGTAAGGTTATTAAAATTGGATAGTAAGTGGTAACTTAAGATAAGGTAAGTATCTAGAGTTAGAAGCCATCTTGGACTCTAAGATAGATTCTAAGGGAAAAGATGAGGGAAGATCATAAGTGGATCCCAAGTGTACATCTAAGGTGGAGACCAAAGGCGTAATCAAGGAAGGATCTTAAGATATATCTAAAATAACATCTAAAGGGTGAGCTAAAGATGAATCTAGTGATGTGACTAAGGGAGAACCATAGGTGTGGCTATGGGAGAGTCTAAATGAGAACTCTAAAGAGGGTGTAGAGGAAACTATAAATAGGACTCCATGGATGAATCAAAATATGCTACCCACTCCCTTGGTTCAAAATTACAATGAGATAGTTTGGATTCAAATGGTTTATATGTATCCATGTTAACAAGGTCAAAATCATCCATATAATCATCTTCCATAAGTTTTTGCTTATTTATATTTGTCCATTAAACTTGATCATAAGAAAAGGGGATATCATGCATGGAAATTAATTTATTTTGACTACACATAATGAAATTAAAGATAATATATGCAACAAGAATAATGTTATAAAGTAACAAGTAATCTAGCATTTATAGAGAGCTAATGATTAAGCAAACAATGCAAGAAAAATTTGAGGTATAATGGTTAAACTAGGAAAAGGTCTTGAATTACTTGTAGTCTCTTAGATATTCTTACTCATTCATTGATTAGTGTTGGCCAAATATTTCAAATCATTAACCATAGAGGTAGAACCATGCATTTAGTCCACTGACCCCAATTTCGAGAGTAAGTTGAGAGTAACTTCCTCGAGCGATACACTCCTCTCAAGTGCACCAAAATTAGATAAATAAAAGAGACTTCATGTTGGTGTAAACAAGGGATCCTAAGATTTTTTTTTTAGTTATGTATTATGGTTATTGTTGACCAATTTTTCCCACAGGAAAAATTTTGGTCAACTTCTCCCCTGCTGTTTAAGGCCAATTCATTTTGGGTTCAACAGGTTCAATGAATTCAATTCATAGCTGGGTTCAATTGGTTCAAAGGCAAAAGTTCAATGGTCTTGGTTCAAAGGCAATGGTTCAAAGGTAGAAGGTTCATCGGCTTTGGTTCAAAGGCTCATCGGTGCGCTTGGTTGAACCATTGAATCATTAAACCATTTTGGTTCAACGGGTTCAGTTCAAGGAGGCCGCACTTCAAAGGAAAAGACCCAATGACTTTTGACAAGGACGGTGATGTCCCAAAGGCTGTCAATTTTAATGCAATAAACTAGCCATTTATTTTTTGAACTTTTTGAGTGTCAAGCATGGAAAAGCCCAAGGAATGTAGTGACCAACCAAGAGATCACCCCCGAGGGCTGAAAGAGTAGGAAGAAGAGAAAAGGCAGAAAAAGACAAAGCATCCAAGTGGCGAAGAGATGGAGAGTTATTGAGCGGCATGACCTATTTTTCTCCAAATTGGCATTGGAAGAAGACAAACCATAGTTTATTGGCAGAAAAGAGGCGTGACCATGTCCTGACATTAATGCTTGAACACCAAAGTCAAAGTTGGTGATTATACAACATGGTTCTAACAGGCCTCTTCTAGAAAGATGACATCGACGATAGTGTTTTCCTCTTCCCAATGAAGGGATGCATGAGGCACTTGTAAAAAAGGAGTGCCAAATGGCCTCCTTACTTCTCCTATATATTGCGAACTTGTCATTTGTAAAATATAAGATCTTCCACATTTTGCTAAGGCGTAGCCTTGGTGAAATTTCCACCTAAATCAAATAACAAAAGTTTTTACCTCCATTTGGATAGATATATCTGAATATGTCTTGAGTGTTTGTTATGTGTCCAGTCATTGTTTTCTTGATGCTCTCATAGGTTTAGCACCAGCATACATGTTATCTACAAGGTGCCATCTCTATAGCTGATAGGAGAACAACAGTATATTAGAAGTGTGAAATAGAGGAAGTTACTACATAAGTGTGCATCTCACAGCACCTTTGGTGATCTCTTTCTTTTTTTGTATCTTCCATTAAGGCCTCCCTACAAGTTTCTAGTAGCCTGGTCCATCTGCCAAATGTGTAGTGTATGTATGTGTTTGTCTAGTTTTAGTGTGGGTGTGTGAAGGTCACCTTTATTTTGGTGCATCACCTCTTTAGAGTAGTTTGTTTTCCTGCATCTTTCTCCCTTTTCATCCCCCGCTTTATATATATCTATATATATGTGTTTTGCACTTGTTGGAATAAACACGATGCATCAAAGGGAGCTAGCCCTTATCTAGAGGCTCTCCCCTCCAGCTTCGCTAGTCCCACAGGCGAGAGGGGAGTTTCCATGTTACGAGGAGAAGGTAGGAGATAGGCCTCCTTGACCCAGGTGAAATATCTTGAATCAATAGTTTTGGCACACCTAGTGGGACCCAGCTTGATAATGAAGTAAAGTTTCAGGATTGATGTTGGTCTTGTTACAGCAAATCGAGTATTTTTAGCATCTGGTGACTCTAAGTTAATCAGCTGGTTAAGCAGCTTGGTATCATCAAAAATCATTTCTTGTATGTATAATCCTTTTGCACAAAATCATGAGTTGTGTTTTCCTTTATATAATTTCAATCAAACTCAAAATATTTAGAGAATCACCTCAAGTAGCTCTCCTAGTTACCATGCAACTATAAGGGAAATGGCACTGGAATTTAAGAAGCAAACAATGGAAATCGATAGATTGGAAGAGTATTACAGATATCAATAGGAGATGATGTATAAAGAAGAGTGTTTGTTTAGGCAAGCACATGCCTTGCAATCTATGGAGGAGGAGGTAGAAAAATGGAGAAATCCATCTATCCAAGGTAGTCAACCTTGTGTGCCCCTTCCTATTCTGAAGAAAGCCCCTTATTTTGTGCTAAATCCTTTCTATTAGATTGCACTTGCTCACTATAACTCATCAAATACATCTCCCCCAATCCCATGTGCCTAGCTTTCCAACACCAGAGGGCACCAGAACAACCTCCTATGGAGATGAACCTTCTAAACTCCTTAGATGGTGAATCTTCAATTGGGGGGAGTACCACTAGCCAGCACATCCCTCTTCTTGAGACTCTTCTAGTGCATCAACAATCTCTTCCTAGCATCCCTCAATTTCCCCAAGTATTTTAGCATGATGTGCAGATCCCAAGTTGGAGGAAGGAATGCCAAGAACCAGCCTAGAGCCTTGAAGAGGATGATGTTGGTGATCTCTAAGAAAGGCTCCTTCAAGAACATATAGCCAAGAGAATTGCAGAGTTAGAGTCCCAAATGAGATTCCTCAGCCAATGTGTGATGGACCTGTCTGAACCCAACTCATCCACACACCTCCAAGAGAGATATCAGGCCACACCTGATATAGATGAAGTGCTAACCAAATGGAAGGAGGAGAATCATTCGATTTTAGCTCAAGGACTACCTCCTCTTCCACATGTTTTTTATACTTCACACCTTCTCAAGGAGGAACCTGTTCTGCAGGAGGTGAATGAGGAGTAGAAGATCCAGTCTGTAGTTCTTTAGGAGAATATCTTTGAAGATCTAGAGATCTAGACCTTTGAGGAGGATAAGGAGAGGCTGGTCTCCCTTGAGGAAAGCCTTGAAGAATAAATATTTAAACAAAGAGGTGATGTTCTATGGGACGAGAAACCAACTTGTGATTCCATTTCAGACATCACCACAGTTCCCCTTCTTCAAAAAGGCCAAGAGGGAGTAGAGGATGAGTTTGACAGGATCTCCAATGAAGCAAAAGGAAATGGGTCAAACCATGATGCATTATAGAGGGACTGTGCACATCAAAGGGCTAATGGTGATGAGCCAGCAGCTACTGATTTCTTGGTGAAGAACACCAGTATGAGGGGCCAACATTCAAAAAGCTTCCAAGGACAAGCAGAGTATACATATGTCGGAAGCATGTTCGATTTTGATCCACTCGGATTCTAGCCAAACAAGGTGACTGGTAAGAGGAGCAAGTCACCAAATCTCCTTTTCATTCAACTACTTGCCTGCCACCATAAGTCTTCTTTCCAGGAAGGGGACTTAAGAAGTTTTCCCTTTGATCCAGGAGGGAGGTAGTTATTCCTGGTTAGTTGTATATAGTAGTTTGTTTTCAGTTTCTTTCCCTATTTTCCCTAAGTGTAGTTTGCACAGGTAGTGTTTTTTAGCTTTGTGTGTTTCCCTTTGTGCATGGGTTAAAAGGCTTCATATTTGATTCTTAGATCTTTTGGGGCTATTGCTAACTTTAGTTATAGATACATTTGACTCCGTGCCCAATGGACTGTAAGGCAACTGGATTCTAAAGCATAACAGGCATGCTTCCCCTGTGAGTTGCCAATCTGTTGACCAATTTTGCCCATAGGTAAAATTTCAATCAACTTCTCCCCTGCTGTTTAAGGCCAATTCATTTTGGGTTTAGCAAGTTCAATGAATTCAATTCATAGCTGAGTTCAATTGGTTTAAAGGCAAAAGTTCAATGGTCTTGGTTCAAAGGCGGAAGGTTCATTGGCTTCGGTTCAAAGGCTCATCGGCGCGCTTGGTTGAACCATTAAACCATTTTGGTTTAACGAGTTCAGTTCAAGGAGGGCGCACTTCAAAGGAAAAGACTTGATGACTTTTGACAAGGATGGAGATGTCCCAAAGGCCATCAATTTTAATGCAATAAACTAGCCATTTATTTTTTGATATTTTTGAGCATCAAGCATGGAAAAGCCCAAGGAATGCAGTGACCAGCCAAGAGATCGCCCCCGAGGGTTAAAAGAGCAGGAAGAAGACAAAAGGAAGAAAAAGACAAAGCATCTAAGTGGTGAAGAGATGGAGACTTATTGAGCGGTGCAACTTTTTTTCTCCAAATTGGCATTGGAAGAAGACAAATCGTAGTCTGTTAGTAGAAAAGAGGTGCAACCATGTCCTGACATTAATGCTTGAATGCCAAAGTCAAATTTTGTGATTATACAACATGGTTCCAGTAGGCCTCTTCTAGAAAGATGACATCGATGACAATGTTTTCCTCTTCCCAATGAAGGGATGCATGAACCACTTGTAAAAAAGGAGCACCAAATGGCCTCTTTGCTTCTCCTTATATTGCGAACTTGTCATTTGTAAAATATAAGATTTTCCACTTTTTGCTAAGGTGTAGCCCTAGAGAAATTTCCACTTGAATCAAATAAAAGTAGTTTTTACCTCAATTTGGATAGATATATCTGAGTATGTCTTGAGTGTTTGTTCTGTGTCCAGTCATTATTTTCTTGATGTTCTCACAAGTTCAACACCAACATACCTGTTATCTATAAGGTGACATCTCTGCAACTGATAGGAGAAGAGTAGTATTTGAGAAGTGAAAAATAGAGGAAGTTACTACATAAGTGTGTGTCTCACAGCACCTTTGTTGATCTCTTTCTTTTTTTCTATCTTTCATTAAGGCCTCCCCGCCAGTTTCCAGCAGCCTGGTCCTTCTGCCAAATATGTAGTGTATGTATGTGTTTTTTTGGTTTCAGTGTGGGTGTGTGAAGGTCACCTTTATTTTGGTGCATCACCTCTTTAGAGTAGTTTGTTTTCTTGCATCTTTCTCCCTTTTCATCCCCCCCTTTATATATATCTATATATATGTGTTTTACACTTGCTAAAACAAACACGATGCATCAAAGGGAGCTAGCCCTTATCTAGAGACTCTCCCCTCCAGCTTCACCGGTCCCACAGGCGAGAGGGGAGTTACCATGTTGCGAGGAGAAGGTAGCAGGTAGGCCTCCTTGTCTTGGGTGTAATCTCTTGCATCAATATTTATGAGTATTGGAGTAAAACCCCTCATGCCACGATGTCTGTAAATAAAACACTATATATCCCTTCACAACAATTGTTATGTAGTTTTAAAACTGTTGGAACACAATTTATAAAATAAGCAAAAGCAATGGAAAATAAAGTGATATTTTTGTGTAAGAATAAAAAAAAATTTATTTTAGAAAATCAAATTTTGAATTGAGACCCTAAACCATACACAAATGAACAAACAAGTAATATACTATTGCTCATTAAATAGTTGTAAATTTTAAGAGCTATATGTGATATTTTAATAAAATTAAAGAGGTTATTATATAGGGATGCTATAAGAGGGTCAAAATATATGTTATAAACCTAAAATTATTCCTTTCCATGATTCATATGTGTTTCAAAACCCCTCTTAAAGGTAAAATTTCTTGAAAAACTCATTCATAGCTTTGCCCACTCCTTAGGCTTATGATTGTGTCCTTGAAAGTCCTGACTATAGGTGAACATTCTTGTGTTTTTTGAGCTATTCAAGACCTTAAACTTGTATTATACTTAAGATAACTCATTTAGGTCATCAATATCATATTTATCATAAACTTGGTTATCCCAACTAGCTTTCAAGAACTTAGATAAGTCTTAATACTACCAAGATACTTGTATTTTTGTAGGTTTTGACTTGTATATAGGCTAGTAGGTGTCTACTGAGACACTTGACTAAAATATTATGGATGCCTCCTTAGGTTGAGACAAGAATGAAGTCATAATATAGATCAAGATCCATTCACTCTTTTGTATTTTCACTCATACATTTATGCCATGATACTAACCCTTAAAAATATTGTGTCCTTCCTTGACAACTATAGGTGACTATGCAAGGTCCCTTTAGATGGACTATGTGGAGCTTAACCTTGAGAATGTCACAAAACATGAACATGATCCTTTTATCCTTATATAACTTGATGAGAGAAGAATGGAACAAGACATTGAAAGAGATATCTTCCCTATCTGACTTTCCTTTATACTTTCATGCAAACTCATGACTATGGTAAACTTCCATTGGCTATAGGTAATGATTCTTAATATGATTTATGGTTTCAAAACACATATTAATGACCATGGTATGCTTAATGACCTTGAATCATTATTTATAATGATTTCATGAGGTGAAAGTGGGTGGAATGGAAGGTGGTGAGATACTGATGAAAGATGGGAAACCATGAAATTGAGAATGGAATGAAAATATAGGCTTCTGTAATGATGAAAAATAATGAGAAGATAGTGAGATGGAAATGAACAAGATGAAGGTGATTAACATCATAAAAGTGTATGCCAAGGACATTTTGAGGGTCTTAAGTAGGCATAGGAACATGTTCAACAAGACATCACTTTGAAGGCCTTTGAAAGAGGTATATGGTACTAAAATGAAACCTAGGAGTCTAATAAGATCCTTAACAAATGCTAATAAACCTTAAAATATGCTAAATAGTGACTCCATGAGAACTCTTGAGAGCCATTAATGGTTTCCTTGATATGAATATTTGAATAAAATTTTTAGAATATTGAATGATACAAATAAAAAATTAATAAAACCCATTCAAACAATAATCCAAAAAATATTGATGCTCTTTCTCTCCTAAATAGTACAAACTATCTTCATATGCTTGTAGATTACAGAGTTGAACTGTTATGCCTTGATGAGATACATATGACCCTCACATGTGTGGAAAGGAGCTGAATGATTTTATAGAAATCTATAAAATTCTCTTTAGAAACTCCACAAACTTGAATTTTTATGCCATGATGCTCATATGAAGAGAAAACTCAAAAAACTGACTGCCTGCTTGGATGAAAAAGAGATAGTGAGTGCCTTGAATTCCAGGGGATGGTTCATGAAGGAGAGAGAACTAAATTAAGAATAACTTGACATAGCTATAATCCCTCTAAAAGACTAATTTATTTTCCCAAAATTTTAGATCTTGATTTTCTCTCTCATGGCCATACCACCTACAAACTTGAAAGGCTCTCACTATGTACAAAAAAGCTAAATGATTAGAGGGAACTAGTTTTGGGCCTATATTAGATCCTTTTGCATTGAAATTATTTTGGAACATATATCATATATTCATCTTCATGCTCTTGATATCTGATGTACAAAATAGGTTTTACAAGTTCATATTTTTACATGAAATTACATTAAAATAGCCTTTCTTTTACCTTTTTGTTGGGAGAAGAAAATGGATAGTAAAGTTACACAGGATATTCTTATGATATTTGTGCATTATGTATTTAGTTTTTAATATGTATGTATATTTTGTTCTATCTATACAACTGTTAATAGGTTAGAATATGAATAAAATCCTCATTTGGCACCAAGTATGAGAAGAATGTGAATAGTCATAAATTGTGAATGACTATATATATGTATGTTTGTAACAATAATAGAGTTCCACATTTTAAAAGATCAATAGAGTCTATTTTGGTTACGGTTACATGTTTTACTCATTTATTTTCTTTACGTATGTTATCATGTTTAATTTTTAGCTTATTTATGTCTAATTTAATCTGAATACTCTCTAAATGTTAATGAAACACTAGTTGTTCCTAATTCCTATCTAAATACAGTAATTCATATTCACCATGTTTCTATTTTCCCACATTGTAAATAGATTCTCTATAGTATCCTTTGTACTAAATTAAAACATAACTATCCTCATCCTTATCATGTTTTGATACTTCAGGAACCTTTGCTAACAATGGTGCAGTGAGCATGGAAGCACTCCTTCTAGAGGAAACTATGCTAATATGGTTACTACGGAAGAGAGACATTGGGACATGGCTAGACCAAAAAGTATGTAGGTTTTTAGAAGAAGAATCCAAATGGACTGGTCTTACTACACAAGAAATCATTCAAGAGCATACCTATAGAGATATTTATGAAATATTTTGGTGCAAGTTACCTAAATTGATAGCCAATTTGTTAGCATGATTGGAATACTATTAATTTAACCCAAAAATGAAATAAATAATAATCTAAATGGAAGAGAAGTTAGACTAATTATAGAAATTGAAAATTGACTAGAAAAAGGCGATAGACTATTGGGTTACTACCACCATAGATGGATAGATCACTGTGTTTTTAGTACAAGGATACATAAATTTTGAATCTGCCTAGGACTTATTTGTCTAAGAAATTAGAGGATTTTTTTTTTAGTGAGTACCTCTTCTTATGAAGATGTTAGTTGTGGATAAGGCCATGGTGCCTACTCTAGACAATATTGAATAGTCACTTCAGGTGTATGGGGGTGTGTATGACATGATGATGAATTATGGTTAGATGAGTAAGTAGGGATTTAAAATAAATACAACATGGAGATATTAGGGAAGAAGATTCAAAAGAAAAATTTAGATTTAGAATGTGAATTGTGATAATAGAACAAATGGAATAAATACAAGAATACCCAGATAGTTGTGAGTAGAGGTCAGAGTAGTAGTAAACTAGATGATGAATGAGTAAGAAGACATGATGACTGAGATGAAAGAGAAGAAGAATGAAGGACAAATAAATAAGATGATGAATTCTAAAAAACATAAAGAATGAGACAATGAAGAGATGTTCAAAGAAGAAGGTGAGAATAGTGTAGAAGTAGAGTAGCTAGATGATAGATGTAGTGAATAGCTACAAGAATGGGTATTATAAAATGAAGAATAATTAGGTAAAGAATCAAAACACATTCATAGGGTTCAATCATAATAATTTAGTAAGTCATAATAAAAATTCATTCATTAGAAGAGCACATATTTCCATAGTCCAATATTTTATATTCTAGTATAAGTTTTCATCTAGGTGAACAAGAAGATAATAGTTGGGAAGGACCATTTTCAAAGAAAGTGAATCATTGGGGTACCAATATATAAACAACATCAATTAAAAAGGCTTTGAAGGCCATCAATCTTGTTGAAAATAAGCAAAGAAAAGAAGGAATCACAAAAAAATAAAGTGTGCATGTTGACTCTCCTAGTACATAGAGTAGTATGCAGGTATGATCACCTAGAACATAGCCTCCTATTGCAATAGATGCACAATATATTCCATTGACACTAGTTTACATAATGGGTCATTTAAGAGGATTTATAAACCTAAAAATCTATGATGGGTCTATAGACCTTGAATAGTATTTTATAACTTGTGAAATGTGATGGCAAGCTAATGGTATCATTAATGAAGCTATCAAAAAGTGTGAGTTAGTAGGGGCAATATTCAAAAGATAACTTGAGTTCATATACTAAAGATAAGTTTAGTAGGAAAGTACATAATATGTTAAGGACTGACTTATCATAGAATTCAATATAAAGAATTGTACTAGTCAGACTATTCAAGACTTGAAGGAAATAATAACCACAAATTACTTAATGTAATGAATAAGGTCAAATTTACCTTAATAAACAAAGATAAAGCTGCATGATTAATCAAATCACTATGCTCTAGAATCAGGTTTACCACTATGAAGACTCAATATGATACAAAAATAGATACTAGAACTGTTACCCTATGAGTAGAGCAAATTGAAGTCTATAGAGAAGCTCTTATTTCCAATTCCAAGATTAAAAATACACTACATGATTTTATGAAGATAATGGAGCAATACCATGAGGTAGATAAAACTAAATTGAATCTCTAGTGTATGGAGAGTGGAAAGGAAGGACATCATAGGAATGATTTTCCTAAGATTAAGATATAATTCTATGAAATTTGTCGAGTAGTGGGGCATGTACCAATACAATTCCACCTTTTGTAATAGTATGTCAAGAATACATAGAATACATATTTTTTATTTCTTTAAGTTGAAAAATTATGATGATAATAACTATAGATATTTATGATATCAAGGAAGGGATCACCAAAAACATATTTGTATCATTATGCAATAAATGTCCTTGGCAAAGTAGATGATTCTAAGCCCAAAGGTAGATAAAGTTTATGCAACCCAAATAGGTCCACAATGCATTCCTAGTTAACCATAATACAAACTTCATGGTTTGGCCATTTGGACCCCTCCTTTCTCTAATTGGACACCACCATCTCTACAATACTAGTATGCAACACCTTAGAGCTCAACCATGACACAACAACAACAAATGACTTGGACCCCACCAACTATGCAATGATATTTCAAAATTAGAGATAATACACAAAAACATCAGCATTAAAAATTTTCACAATAATAAAGAGGGTACAGAGGATGATATCAGTCCAACAGAGGAAGATCTAGGGGTGGATATAGAGGAGGTTACCAAGGTGGTATAAAAAATAACTATCAATGGCCTCTTTTAAAATGTTACTTGTGTGAAGAATAAAATAATGTAAAATATTTTTTTTTGATGAATCCTCAAAGATAGTCTTACTAAGAATAATATAGAATATATGACCAATACAACATAGAATATTGTCCTATCTTGGAGAAGCAAAGAAAGGATAATGCCATCTAGAATGTGAATATGGTAAGTGGGCAGCCTGAGGAGGATGCATTCTTGAATGGTGTGACATGAAAATAAAACATAGAAAAAGGTTTGCCTCCACTTAAAATGACTCAAGATTAGGTAATTTGAAAGTAAAAATAGGACAAATACCTAGACCCAATTAAAGAAAAGGGGCTCATGTATGAAGTTGTGCAGATGTTGAAAAACATGAAACATCAAGACACTACTGAGGGAGATGCCTCAGTAATAGAAAATAGAATGTATGGATAAATCATACACATTATGCACTAGGATGGATTCAATATTGCACTCATGTATCTCCTAAAAATTTTAAGCACACTGCATAATGAAGACATCTCATATAATATCACAAACTTGCTACATAATCTATTGTAATGTGCACAATGGGACAACAAAAGATATTAAAAGTTGGTTTATTACATTAAAACAAAAAATCCTTGGGATGTAGATGTATGAATTGACATTGAGGTTTCAAGTTATGAGATTCCAAATGCTATCTTTGATTTTGGTAACACAATCAACATGATTCCTAAGTCTACATGGGAGGCTATTGGATGAGTAGTTTTGAGTTACAACATAGTAGCTTTGAGATTATCTGAATATGGAAGAATTTAGGCTATTGGAAGATTATAATATGTTGAAATTAAATTCATAGAACTGACCTATAAGGTGGCTTTAAATTTATCAACATGAAGACCAAAACAACACATTACCTTGCATTGATTGGCAAGAAATGGGCATATGATGGTAAGATGACTATTAACATGATGAAGAATCAATTATAAGCACATGAGGGAGATAAGGTTATCATCATTCCTTTGAATAGAGTGTACAAATCATATATCATTTCAGCTAAACTAGAGTCTCTATATATTGTGCAAAAAACTAGTTGGATGAAGGTGAACTCTAAAGAAAATCCAAAACTTCTACACATATTTGAGTGTAAATTTTTGTATGAGCATATTAAACCTTAGGTATAATCATTAATAACTCAAAAATTGAAGACTTATTAATAATGAAGGTCCAAACTAGTAGTTATGTAGCTATTGGCAACCCAGTTTATCATAGAAGATTATGCATTGATGTCTACAAAATCCCCTATTCATTCAAAAGTTGACTTCCTCTATCAAATAGATGAGCATATACAAGACTATATATAGCCCAATAGAGAAGGCACTTTACCATGGGAAATATATTTTTTCATCATTGGAGACTCAGACATACACCTTATTAATTAGGCTCAAAGAGAACATGGACTCTGACCTATAATAATGGTCTTTACACATGAAATACAACTTCTTGTGTATTATGTAATTGAGGATATCAATGACTTCATTCTATGCTTACAAGTTCATGTACCTACCATGAACTAGTGGGTTAGTTCTTTGAATTATGCTCTAAAAGGAGTTGCTATGACATGGTGGGTAATTCATAAAAATGACTAACTTGAGTGGGATGATGCATGCAAGCTCATGATTAACAAGTTCCATATACCACAAATTATCAGAAGTAATTGGCCATTATTATAAGCAGGTGAGTGTCTTAAAATTCATATTCATAAATGTGTTGAAGTATAGATTGAGGAACATGTGGCACCAAAGTACTAGGTTCACATCTTCTATTATACACTTACTCCTTTACCCTCAACATGGTATATGCATCAAGAGTGTAGGAGGAAGACAAACCATTGGGCATAGGTGAAAAGTGATTTCATCTAGACATTTGTTTTTGAAGATGAAAACCCTTTAGTTCATAATGCACTACAAAAAATTAAACAATTCTTATGTCATGGGTGCATAGAAGACTTAAGCACCACCATGGAATCCATGACATATAAGAACATAGATTTTGATCTCAATTCAACATTACAAAGATATAAAGCTACCAAGAAAGAAGCAAATATTTTACGTAACCATGCCACCAAATAAAAGATGAAGAAGAGGACATTGAGGATTTTGATTTTGATGGTGATCTTGATTTAACTAATTTATTTGAACCTGAATGACCAACAAAACCAATAAAGGACCTTGATGAAACACTTACTAAAGAAGATAAGCTGTGCAACGTACAAATTATAGAATAGGAACAACACTAAATGATATAGGATTCTGTTGATGAAGAAAAACATAAGATTTACTAGCAACCCATTAAAAATCATGTAATAAACATCAAAACTAAGGAGGTTATAAAATTGACATATATAGGTGATTACTTGACATAAGTTATTTTTTTTTGAAGTTATGCATCTCCTATGAGATTATCAAGATGTCTTTCCCACTACATTCTTAAAAGTTTGATGAGTCGATCCATATTTAGGTGAGATGAATGTAAAACTAAAGGAGTGCACATGACCTATAAAGAAATGAACATACAAGCTGAATCCAAACATGAAGCTGAAAGTGAAGGCCAAACTTGATAGGATGTATGACACATGAATAATCTATTTGGTAGAAAAGGTAGATCGGGTAAGTCCTATGGTATTCCAACCCAAAAAAAAAGATATATCCATGTATGTGGTGATTATCACATCTTGAATGATTCTTGTGTAAAAGATCCATTCCAAATTCCCTTCACATACAAAGTTTTGGAATATGTCACATGCCGTGAAGTCTATTCTTTCATAGATGGTTTCGGTGGCTATCATCAAATACCCATTGCATAAAATTATAGATCCAAAATTACTTTTACCATGGAATAGGGATATTTTGTGTAAAATTTCATAACTTTTGGCCTTAATAATACACCTATAATTTTCTCTCATGTAGTGGTGATTGCATTCAAGGACTTCATTCATGACTTCCTGGAAGTCTATCTTGAAGATTGGGAAACCTTTTCCTTATTTAAAGAACATTTTTATAAGCCATGCATAATGTTAGAATGATTTTGAGATCTAAACATTGCTTTAAATTTTAAAAAAATATCTCTTATTCACACATTTGGCATCTTACTAGGCCATGTAGTATGCAATGAAGGCATTTTGGTCGACTAGGCCAAAATTGCAGTAATTTTGAGTATGCCTCCACCCATGAGCTCTATATAAGTACAATTTTTTGGGTCATACAGGGTATTATTTCAAGTTTATCAAGGGATATGTAGACATTTAATTTCCTTTAAAATATTTATTTTGAAAAAGCGTGAAGTTTGTCTGAACTTTAGAATGCCAAGCAACTTTCATTGAGCTAAATTAGAGATTGGTTACTATGCCCATCCTCATATTTCTAGACTGGAGCAAGCCCTTTCTCATGCATGTGGATGATTTAGGTATCATATTTGGTGTTGTGATTGTATATCCAAGAGATGGTGGACTCAACCATCCCATTCATTTTTCAATTCTAAAACTATCTGATGTAGATAAGAAATACACAACCATTGAATGAGAAGTATTGGATATTATGTTTGCACTACAAATTTTTTGACACTATATAATTATGAAACCATTCAAAGTCTTTACTAATCATAAATCCCTATGATACCTTGTTAACAGGTTGATGTTAGGAAGATGCATCTTTGAGTGGTTGATGTTATTTATAGAGTTCAAGTTTCACATTAATGTCAAGCCAAAAAGAGAGAATGTGGGGCCAGATCATCTTAGCCATATTCCTAATGGTGAAGAACTATAAGAATTATAGGATGACTCTCCTAATGCTCATCTCTTTCATGTTTATATAATTCTTAAAAATTTAAAAGCAATTTCCAACTTCCTTGAATAAGGAGTCTTCCCTATGTACTATCAAGAACATGACAATAAATAGTCTCTTACTAAAACCTTACCATACACCATCATCAATGAGATTTTGTATCATTTAGGGAAGGATGAAGTAATATGTAGGGTTGTTCTCAAACATAAATGACCTCAACTCTTGCAGGAGGCACACCAAGGAGTCGTAGGAGGAATTTTTTCTAGAGAAGCTACTTATAATAAGCTATTATAGAGTGGGTTATGGTGGCCAAATATATTTTAGGATACACATAGAATAGCATAACATTGTGATGTATACCAATGCATAGGTAAACCACTACAAAAAGATCAAATGCCTTTACATCCTTTGTTAACAGAGCAACCATTTGAAAAATGGGGCATTGACTTATCAGACCTATTAATCGATCAAGAAAACACAGTAAAGTAAGGTATATTATTACTATGATCAAGGATTTTACCAAGTGGGTTGAAGCTGCTATGATACCTAGTTGTGTTACAAAGGATGTAACAAAATTTCTCTATGAAAACATCATTACAAGGTTTGACTACCCCATCAAACTTATCAGTGATCGAAGAACATACTTACTGAATAACACCATTAAGGATCTTACTTAGGAATTTATGATTTTTTATCTCAAAATAATTACATACAATCCAAAGTAAATGGTCAAGATAAATCTTCCAATAAAGTGCTAGGTAAAATGCTGATAAGGATTTGTGACATTAAGAGGGATGATTGGGAAGATCACATTCCTATGTTTCTATGAGCATATCACATGCACTAAAAAAGAGCCATAGGTTTTATTCCATTCTAATTGGTGTATGGAATTGAAGCTATTATGCCAATGGAATACGTAGTACCTAGTTTGTGTATTGTCATGGTGATTTGACTAGGGGATCAAGAGTCCCTCACCAATGAACTTTTCAAACTAAATAGGATGGATTTGTAAATACGTAGATCCTCATGGATGCAAGAATTTCACAAGTAGATCCATAAAGCATGGAATGATATGAATTTATGACATAAATAATTTCATAAGGATCAACTAGTCTTATTATACAATAGTCATTTTAGAGCATTCTTGAATATGTTATAGATTCATTGGAAAGGTCCCTATATTATACATGAACTAACACAATAAGAAACCATGGTTTTAAGAGATCTTTAGGGAACCATTTTACCAGGGTAGGTAAATGGTTGTAGGCTTAATCCTTATAGTTAATATTCAAATTGATCTCATTCTACTAAGTAAGTGGGTGCTTAGTAATACCAAGTAAATTAAGATTTCCCCATTTTGCATGTTTGTTATTGTTTCTTTTCTATCTATGTGTGTTTGTAGAGATATATTCACTACCAATCAAGAAAAAAGATACCAAGCATAGAGTACACCAACGATGCACCATTATGGATATTAAATAGGAGTGAATAAAAGTAATCAAGTCTAAGAAAGGTACAAAAATATCACATGAACAAGATTTACACCATATAATGATCATCCATCAGAAGTAAATGTCATATCCAAGGGTTGATTGACTTGATATTCAAAAAATTGGTAGCCTATCAACATTATCCACATGTACCCCCATATGGACACTAAAGAACATAATGACATAACTCCACACATGTGTCAATGACTATCTTAATTGTTAGATCAGATAAATATTTACCACATCCACCATTGCATTCATGACAAGTGGGAAGATAAGCATGACATTCATGTCAAATATAATAAGTACCAAATATGTAGCTAAGTTTGAGAACGAAGTCAACATTTTATCCTTATGCATATTTTTCATGATCTATAATTGTAAAGAGCTGAGCTAGTTTTCTTGCATCGAGAGTAGATAACATTCTAAGTTCATCACTTCATTAGAGGCAAAAAAAGAAGCAATGGGCATACCATGGCTATCAATAAAACCAAGTTCAATTTTCTATAGCCCTTAGACTTCTGTCGACAAGTATAACATAAATTAGTTCATCTAAACCCTATTGATGCTATGTAACTACTTGCTCTTATAGCTCCCCACCAATTCTACAACATAGATGTTGAGTGCCTACTATGAATGCAAATATTTGGTGACTTAGGGGAGATCATACATGTTTTTTATTAGATGACATAATGATGGCAACATCTACCTTGGCTCAAATGTCACCATTTTCATCAACACAAAATCTATGGCTTAAGCTTTGGGCATGCCTACATGAGGAGAATCCTTGTCTATATATAAGATGAGAATACCCCCATTCTGTAAGAAGTCTAAGATTTGTATTTTTGGTATAACAAAGAGATTCTAATTTATGAAATCCTAGATGAACTAGTGTGCATCCTTATCAAGTTCTACACAAGAAAGTTTTGGTAGATGACCAAGTCTGCAAAACAAATACCAAAAGGAATCATGGGTATCACCACCATATGATCCACATAAATGAACAATTCAATTGGATGGATTAATTCATTCAAGAGATACTCACCAACATCAACAAGTGTTTCACCTCTCCAAAGTAGACATTTAAATACTAGTTCCTCATCTTCCATCTCTACTTCATGTAATAGAATTCCTCAAAGGGTGAGGTATACCCCAACATAGATTATTACCAGCATAATAGTTTCCCAATATCATCTACACATAGGATCCTGGATGCCTAGTACATGAGGAAAAATTCAAAACATAATGGGAGGAGTTTTTGAAACTAATCATAGCACATCCCTAGGTACCCAAAGACATCATACAATATCTGAATCAACATGAAGCTATCACTTTGCTACCAAAGTGTGTGTTCATCCACATTCATGAGTTGTCATGGTCACCCTTTCCACCACTTTAATTATTTATCACCAGGAACATAGAAAAGGAAGAATTCACCAAGAAAAAATCTTTTTCAGCTAGGTGTGTGACTCCACTATAGGATATTCCACTTGGCACACTTGTTCTTGTAGTGCAGTAACTAGAAGAAGCCACCATCTCATAAAAAAAAAATGAAAGTGTAATATTTATATATAACATTAATCAGTGTCCCCTTTGTTGAATCACAAGACATGAAAAATGAGAACTTGGCTAGATGATACAAAGGTTGCACAAATTGCCAACTCATGTGACCTTCCATATATGGGTATGGATGAACATGAATTCTAATAGGTCATGATTGCAAACATGTCTAGTGATTTATATGATAGAGAGGAGGAGAAGGAATTCTTATTTTATAAGGTTATGATCATGATTTGAGTATAGAAGAATATTCCTCCAAAAATATGGGTGGACATTCCATCTTGCCCACCATCCATTATTATTAATACGATACAAGAAGTAGAGTAACTGTAGTGGTGGATTGAATTTTGACAACCACAACCTACTCCCACATTCATAGTTGATGACATATTTTTACCCCTTCTATAGATCCCACTATAATCACTTATGTATAAACCTCAAATAAGGAGGGAGGTTAGGGTCTCCCCTACACTTAAAGAGTGCACCTTTTGATGACTAGCTATTGTGTAGGAAATAAAACCTACCCCTTATTCTACTTTACCAGCACTAAAATGTAGGTTAGTCACACTAAGGTAAAGTAAGGTGCATGTTTATAGCTCAAAAGTCTGACCAAGTGATTTGTCATCATCACTACAGGCCTAAGAGGTCCAAGAGATCACACCTAAAAAACCCACAAGAAGAATATTAGGCCTTCAAGGAAGAAGTGGCTCATGTAGTAGAATGATGAATGAGGGAGGTAGATAAGAAGTGACATAAGGAATAAACTTAGAAAAAATAAGATAGTCAACAAGACAAAAAAGTTGAGGCTACATAAAAGTCCAAGGACATAGAGGTTGATAGATAGAAATCAATGGATGTGGCCAAGAAGGCCTAGAAATCCATTGACTTAACCAAGAAAACATTAGAGTTATAGGTATAGAATGAAAAATAATATGAGCTTGCTACCAAGGCTAACACAGAGGAATAAGAGAAATCAAAACAATATGCAATGGCCTAAGCACAATAGGCTATGGAAGCTAAAAATCATGCACAATAATAAGTAGAGGAAACTAAAAATCAAAAGGAAGAAGATAAATCCCTATGTCAATACTAGGCACATGCATAGGCACAACAAAAATCATAATAAAAAGCAAAAGCATAGGCCCAAGCTGAATAGGGACAAGCCAAGGTTATGGCTCTGGCAAAATAGAAGAAGAAATAAGAATAAGAATGACCATATAAGTTGAAGGTTGAGGAGGAAAATACAAAGCTACAAGCTATGCAAGAAGAGATGAAGAAGAAAAAGGAAGAGGAATAAAAAATAAATAAGGCTAAATATGTTACACAACAATACAAGCTACTAGTAGAGGCCACAATGTAGTAGTAATAGACACTAAAGTAGCTATAGGTAGAATTAGAGTAGCCATCACAAGAAAAATCACCAACCATATCTCTAATAGGTCCTTAACTCCTAGAGTTACCATTGAGAGACATTTGGCTCTAGGATGCCCCTATAGTTGGTGCTCAACAGACCAATTTTTCACTCCCACTTACCACAATCCCACAATTAGACCCTTCAGTACCTATGAGCATATTAGATGCATTCCCTCTCAAACAAGAGGATTCCTTAGATGTCTCTAACCTTCCACTGAAGAAATAATTGGAGGACACAACAAGTTTTTAGGAATCAATTGCATAGAAGGCTGCATCCTTGGAGATGGAGATGGATCAATCGAAGGTAGAGAATGTAGAGTTGAGGGCTCACCTTAATAAAGCTAAGAAGATGATTTGAGACACCTACCTAGAGTTGGTTATTTGAGAAATCAAGGACCAAGTCATGTCTGATCAATGTATGATCAAGACATTTGTCTTTGAGTTGACTAAAGACTTGTGTGTAGCTCAAAAACGGCTTATAGTTGGTACATTAGAATAGAATGTGAAGTTTGAGGTAGCTAGACTAATCACCTTGATGGAGGAATACCATGGCATGCTAGATACTACTGCATTATAGGCACAATAGGTTATGCACACCTTATTTGAATGGAATAAAAAATTAGATAATTTGTTACCTAGTTCTAGTGTAAACCTCACCACAACCACAGTCACCTAAATAACCATGGGCAGTCATACCACATTAGTGGATGAAAATGATAGAGATCTCTAAAACTTTTTCAATGCTTGAGATAATGTGCATGATAAACTTCTCAACTGATAGAGTGATCTTTTGAATAGTTTATTTTCAAGTCTCCAAGCCCAATGCCGTGTAAACAAACTATAGTAGCTAAGTTGTGAGATATAGATAAGGGTGAAGAACATTAAGGCAGCCATGAGCATCATTGATGACTTAGACCTAAAATAACTCATTATAAATCATGCACCTCTACACACCCTAGTACACTTGGTTCGAGAAGTTATGATTGACTGATATGCATACAAGATCGACCTATCTTCATTCTACAATGAGGTTGTTGAGATCTTTAACACTCTAGTCTATAAACCACCATCTACGATCTATTAGGTCATTAGTTAGTGAAATACTACACAAATTAAGGCCATAATCTCTTTTTCTCAAACGTCATCTACTTCCATACCTCCTCCATCAAGATAAGTACTACACAAGGCACCAATTTTGAAAATTTTGTCAAGAATTTTATATTGGGGATGACTAGTAAGATAAGTGAGGCTAGGATGGTTGAAAACCTGTAAGGGTGGCTACTTAGTTATGCTAGCCTATTGAAAACCTAAAAGGGTGGTAGGTTAGTATGATACTTAGTTGAAAACTTGAAAGGGTAGCTAATTAGTGCATAATAGGTGAAAATAAAAAATGGCACCTTGAACAATTACTGCAACTCTTACTGGTCTAAGCACTTATTCAAATTTTTCCCTTTGTGCACATTCAAAAGATCCTACAATGATGTCTCAGGATGAGACAACATTTTAAGTCCAAGAAAGTGTTGGGAGAAGAAAATGGATAGTAAATCTATACATCATATTCTTATGATATTCGTGCATCATGTATTTATTTTGTTATATGTATGTATATATTATCCTATCTCCATGACTTGTAATAGGCTAGAATATGAATAGACTCCTATTTTGGTGTAAAGTATGTGAGGAATATGAATATTCATAGACTGAAAATGACTATATATATGTATGTTTGTGATAAGAATAGAGTTCCACCTTTGAATAGATTAATAGAGAATATTTTGGTTATGGTTACCTATTGTATTTCTTATTTTGTTCCTTGCGTGCATTCTCATGTTTAATGTTTATCTAATTTAATCTGAATTCTTTGTAAATGTTAATGAAACACTAGTTGTTCCTAATTCCTATCTCATGTATAGTAATTCATCTTTACCATTCTTCTATTTTCCCACCTTGTTAATACATTCTCTGCAATATCCTGTACACTAAAGTAAAACTTAGCTATCCTCATCCTTAGCATGTTTTGATTCTTCAGGAACCTATGATAATATTTTTATTCATAATTAAAGCTTGAACCAAAATTTTAGGGCATAAAAAGGAAAAACATGAGTCATGATCATGTTAAAATAAGAATTAAACCTTTTTACACCTTTATGTGGCTAAAATTGGCACGTGTGAGTTCATGGAAGGCCTTTTCCATGCTTTAACTTACATGAAGTGTTATTTTCAAAGCATAAGACTTTAGAAATAATGTAATTACATGAAATTGAAGGTGTTTAAAAGTATTGTGAATGACTTAATGGCCTTTCAATGTATAATTTAATCATTTTAAAGCCAAAACCTTCATTTTTGACCTCATACACATGACTTCATAAGATGTTAATGAATAACATAGAAAAGTACCTTATCACCTTAAATTTAGCTCTCCATGAAACTTTTATATATTTTAATTGCCTTTATTTAAGGCTTATAAATCATTAAGCTTGAACATACTGATTATACCTAAGAGTCATCAACTACCACCTTTTATAAATCTTCATCAAAACACTTTTAGATCACATGACCACTTGAATTTGAGTCAAAACTTCAAAATGACAATGGACACTATTGACACTAAAACCACTCAAGTTAAGAACACTATGATGACCATGAAAAGTTTTCAATTATAGGGGTTGGTATTTTGCCTTGATAGGCCAAATTTATAACATTTTTGGTGACTCATAGGGGTTGACTAACTTATTGGTCAATAAAATTTAGAAAATTTAGAACCTCTTTACTATATCAGACTTTGGACTACACTCTAAAACTACCAAAACTTGGAAACTTGACACAAAACAAACAAATAAAACATAAATAGGAAATAAAAACTAACAATTGAATTAAAACAACAACTAAAAAAACATTTGCAACATGTGCACTTAGAGGAATGAAACTACAACTACGTAAAAAAGGATGAATCTCCTAATAAAAATACTTGAGGAACATCCCATTGATAGGAATAAGGAGTTCTTCACCACTCAGTTTGGATAATTGGAAAGCATTACTTTCCTTACAATCAATAATAACACATGAACCACTCTAAAAACTATCAAATTTGGAATGTTTACCTGGTTTATCACAGTCTTCATCCCACTTGAGTACAACATCACCTTACTAAAAAGTCTTAGATGAAGATATTTTATCAAAGGATTTGTTAACTTGATGCCGGTTGGACCACATAGTATGCATAACATTATCTCTTATTTTTTCCAAATCTCTTAATTCATTCATTATTACCTCCATTGCATCATTCTCCATAAGTTCTAGCTAATGTGCAAGCTCCAAGGCTAGAAGTTCCAATGAAATTGGTACCCTTGCTTCTCTACTAGAAAATAGAAGATAAAGAGAGTGACTAATGGACTTCTTTGGAGTGATTCTATCTACCCATAAGGTAGTCTTCAACATTATATGCCATCCTTTTTAACAATCTTTCATTGTTCTCTTGATGATCCTAATTAGATTCTTGATGGTGGACTCTACTAGTCCATTAACCTATGGATAGTAATTTGATGAAGATTTAAGATAAATACCATGATCAAAAACCCATTCAAATAACTTTTCACTATCGAATACCAAAGAATTATCTAATATGATGGTTGAAAGAACTCTAAAATAAGTCACTAGTCTATCATAAAACTCCAAAAATAGTTCTCATTTGCTTCTTTGAGTGGAACTACCTCCACCCACCTGGTAAATTAATATGTGGCTATCAAAACCCAATTATGAATAGTAATTGATGGAGGATAAATCATGCCAATAAAATCTAAACCCCATTGCATGAAGGGCTTCCCAACTTGAGTAGGTTTAAAAAACATGGCAGCTAGTCTTTATTTTCTAGTAAACATTTCACACTTGAAACATATTCTAACCCATGCATTTGAATATTTGAAAAAATAAACACAGAAGTAAATAGATATTATGATATTTTATGCTGTAGTCTTAGATACAAAGTGGCATCCTAAAGGGCCATCATGAAATTACTCTAACAATTTGTCTATTTGACTAGTTTCAACACATCTTAAAAATATACCTCTAATGTCCTTCTTGAAGAGTACTCCATCAATCAAGATGTAAGGTATATATTTTAGCCTGAAGTGTCTCATCCTTGTAATATGTAAAACCATAAGACACTCTTGTGTTTGGATGAATCTAGTTATGTCCTGTGTCCAACTAGAAGGAGAGATAGTTGTAGGTGCATGTTGAGTGTCTTAAATTATCAAAATCACTTCTTTTTCTTCTTTAAAAATATAATAAAATGTGTTCACAAAGTCATATACCTATGAAAATATTTTTAACCTTCAATTCAATTTCATATTCCATGCATTTGGTCATCCAACTAACCCTCTTTTCACTTAAGTCTCTATTAAAGATAAAATACTTCACACTAAGATGCGCTACCATCAAAAAGATCTTGTTATTGGAGACCAAATGTATAATTTTTTTCAAACCTATTATAAAATCAAGCACATGAGTTTTAAAAAATGAATACTTCTATTCATATCCTTCCAATTCTTGATTTAAAAAAGCAATGGGCTGCTTCAATCCTTCATTGTTTTGTTGCATAAGTATGGAAAAAATTATATACATGTGGAGAAAGTATACGTGAATAAATACTTAGTAAAATAAATATTGAGCAAAGTAGGAACTTGGATAATGGCCTATTTGATGGCCTCAAAACTTATCTTACCTTCTTTGCTCCATGTGAACTCTTGATTTTTGTTAAGTATATGAGTTAGTGGCCTTACCAATTCTACAAATCCAAGAATGAACCTCATAATGAAATTGATCTTTCCAAAGAAGATTTAAAATCACTTATTATGTTTAGTAAATTATTCCCTCTATTCTTGTAGGATCAATAAAAAGTCCAGCCTTGGATGCAACATGTCCAATAAGTCTTCCCTCATGTACTATAAAGATACACTTTTTTGGGTTTAAGGAAACCCCAAATTGTCTACACCTATGAAAAACCAATATAAAATGTTTCAAATGATATTTAGAAAACATAGTAATATAATCAAGATAAATAAAAACCATTTCACTTAAGATCCCATGAAAAGAAACATCCATTGCCCTTTGGAAAGTAGACACTAGAGAGTCAAAAAGGCATATTTTTAAATGCATAGGTAACCCATTTAGTTTTGAAGGTAGTTTTGTATTGATCTTGATAATTCACTAATATATGATTATAACCTAAGTATCCATCCAATAAATAAAACCTTTGTGAACTTGAAACTCTTTGTAAAATCTGATCCATGGAGGAAAGAGGATAATGATCTCTCAATGACACTCTATTGAGATCTCTAAAATATACACACAACTTTATCTCTCCATTATTTTTCCTCATAGGTATAATAGTTTCAACCCATGTAGAATGTTTGATAGGAAATATTATACTGTATTCAATCAACTTTTTTAATTCCTTCCTCATAGTGATCTCAAACTTGGGGTTGATTGGCCTTTGCTTCTATCTTACTGTTTTGGCCTCTTCTTGAATATCTATAGTATGCTATACTAAATTGGTATCAAAAAATTTAAAATAATTATATTACCATGTAAAAAAATACATAAACTCCTTGAAAAATTCTATGAAATCTTATCTCTCATTCTTAGTGTTCACTTTTCCCAACTTGAGTAGATTACCTTCAGCTATGACAATTTGCTCATAATGTTATTTTTTGGTAGAGATGTTTAAATTATATTTTATTAGCTGATAATAATAATTAAATATTATTTATAAATTTAAAAAACCTTTAATTAACTTATTTAATTTTAATTGAATAATGTGATCATCATATTGGTGTTACAACTTATCATGATTCTTTGGGCAAAATTCTGCCTCATTCTATAGGAAATAGATAATTTATTTTTCACTATAAAAAATTTGAAAACTTAATTAATTATTGGGAAATAAATGCCTAAATATAAAATTTATTTAGGATTTCTCTTTAGTGTCTTTGAGATGATCAAAAATATCATACTGTGTTCTAATGGCAGCTAACCTATCTGCATGCTGATTGGCTCCTGTAGGAATGAAATGAATGTAAAATGACTAAAAGTATTCCATAAGGTCCCAAACCCTATGTTTATAGGAATTTATAAGTGGATTATTGGATACACTTAGACCTATTACTTTCTGCACTACCAATTCATTGTCACCTTTAACTTGTATAAGCTTAATACCCCTCTTTCTTGCCCACTGTAGACCATGAATAAGAGCCTCATATTATGTAATATTAGGCATATAACTAAATTTAATTATTATAGAAGAGTAATAACTTTGATTTAGAGGATAAATAATAATAACACCTACACCAATTACATTATTTGATCTAGATCCATGAAAGTACAAATTCCACACTCATTCCTGATCCTGCATTGAGCTAGTAAGACTAGGCATTATGCCATTTTCTTCATGCATGCAGGTAAACACCAAAACTTGATTATTCAATACTTTTATATGGATAATATCCATTATTATTAGCTAAAAACTCATAAATGAGTAGATATGTTATACCTTCAGGTGATTTGGAAGGTTCTTGATCATTGAAATGTTTATCTTCTTCTGAGATAGTGCAATTCACATTTGACAAGTTAGGCCTATAAGGTTCTAGATGGAATCTTGATATAGGTTCAGAATTTATTGTGAATTTTTTTTCCATATTTGGTTCTAAAAACCTTGTAGGACTAATTATAAGAAATATATCCCCCTATTTTAGTAGTGAAATCTCTAGATAAACATAAGGCAAAGTAGGGTGGAAGATTAACAACTACTACATCTTGTGAAATTATAAAATTAGGAAAAGCAGCAAGTATGACCTTAAGATCCCTAACTACACCCATGATATTAGTAGGAGATACATTCAACTACAAAAAAATTTCTCATGAGGCTCATACTGAAGTCCTATTTTGTCATCTATGGATTTAGGCATGATAGAGGTACTATCCCCACTATCAATCATATAATTAGGAATAAGACAATCTCCTATGACAAATAAAAGATAGAAGGGAGGTGTCTTAATCACCTTTAGATATTGAGGCTCAAGAACTTGATTATAATTTTTTAGAGTAACCCTTAATTTTTTTGGTTATTTATCTAAAACATGAAGTTTTGAAAGCTCTTCTTGAAGGAGGTCCTTTTAACCTAGAATTAGCAATGTGTCCCACATAGAAATATAAATATAATATTTATTCATTTGATACATAATGATAAGTGGATAAGTAGCTATCCTAGGCTCAAATTTAGGATCATATGTGCTACCTAAATGCTGTGTGAATTGTGGAATGAAAGGAACTTTCCAATTCTGACCCTTACCATCTTATACTTACTGAGTTAATGATTTTTGAGGTACATCCTAAGTGGTGGTATTTTAAGGTGGTTGAGAAGGAAGAGGTACTACATTTTTAGGACACAAGCCACCACCAATTGCCCTTCTTTTAGACCTTGTATGGGCTACAAATAAATTATTCATATTGGACATGTTTTGTCCTTAATTTGCTATTAGGAAAATAATTATTATTTCTCACATTTATTATTGTGGGTGGTTATATAGCTATGTAAGTTACAAAAAACTCACATAATTAGGAGGTTTATTTTAGAGATATTTTAGGTTTGAATGTTTGAAACAAATTCCTTGATTATAGGAACTATTTCACCTATATGTAATATGAGTCTACTCATAGAATATCATTGAGAGTGAATTATAATTAAATCTATTGCATAAATCTATTTAATTATTTTTTCATTTTGGTACCAGATCCATTATTAGTCCTCAACCTATTATGTGTTTGTGAGAGCCATGAGAGTCTTTCATTTGGTTGTAAATTAGTTTAGTATATGTCTTTCTTAGCTAATCATCCACACAATTGAACACTGCATCATTAGACCTAGACATGTGTGAGAACCAGAGGAAAAGTCTGCTATTTTATGTTGAGCATAAATAAAAATCTCATGTTGCTCCATGCTTATTGTCAATAAATGCACTCCACACACACTGCCAACATCCTCAAGCAACACCAGGAAGCTCAAAATGTAATCACATTAGGTAGAAAAGTTTATTTTATATAGATGAAGCATTTTATAATATGAATTTTGCTAAAGCTAAATACAAATTCATTGACCTTGGCTTGTTTGATTAGACTAGTAAATTTATTGACACATCTCTCTTCCACTATGGGTCAAATATGATGTCCTTCCCATCTGACTCAGACATTGATTGGAAGTAGATAATCTAAAAATATTATTTTACCTTGGATCTATAGAAATTAAAATTACATCCATCTAATTTAATCTTATTCATTGTTCAGTCTTCCTGTGATTTGAGTCTCCATTTATATTTTTTGTGCATCATTGGATCGATGCATATATATTTTTGCATTCAATATTTTATCTCCATTTCATCAAAGAGAAGTATGATATTAGTCTTTGATTCAAAACCTACAAGTGGGTAAAGTTTTTTTAAAGTCATTCAGTTCATTTGTCTTAAGTTTAAGTTAATAGTTTTTTATTTATTTCATTTTTAGGATTTATAATTTTAGTGGCTTATGTCTTTCATAGAGTATATTAATTAAAAAGTAATCTTTAATTAATTTTTAGTGTTATTTGTCTAGTCTACTATATAGTCATTGTGTGTCAATATACCAAGATGATACTTTTCAAAATTATTTTGTTATTCAAAATAGTGTTTGTCAAAATGAGTCAGTGTCAAAAAGTATTGAAAATTTTATGTCGTTATACTATCAAAAATCTAGGTTATAGTTGTGTTAAAAAAGTAATCAAAGATTATCATTTTTTTAATCATCTATAGTCAAAGTTGTTAATTTTAGTGTTAAATTATTGTTTTATTTTCATTGAGTCAATAGTAAGAGTCATTTTGTCATCAAAAGTTAGAAAAACAAAATAATTAAATTAAAAATAAAATAAAAATTGCCTTACGAATGCATTTTTGGTTGGACCCAATGTTAGATTGATGAGAGGCATGTACACAATCCTCAAAGTCATATCTGCTAAGTAAGTAGAAAATTTTATTGGAGGATGGAGGAAATAGGAGGTTGGAGGACAACTAGTGACCTCTCATCAATCACCAATGACAGGGTCACACTAATGATTTGGTGACATACGTACAATGTAGTGTGCTTTAAATATTTTTTAGTTGTGTGTTTACTTTTAGTAGTGTGTGGTTTGTAGATACTAGAAATAAATTGTATTGGAGAGCGTATGACTATAGATATCCTCTAACTATGGTGATCCTCTAATTACCATACTTCATTGGAAGATGGTTAGCTAGGTGAATACAATCACTAGCATTGGTGACCATGTGCAACAAGATCCAAGACAAGATCTGATTAGTAGTATGTAGTATGGTATAATTTAATTTTCAATGTTCCTATGGAAATTTCACATTGTGGTGGGGAGCATATCTTTAATGTTCCATTTCCATTTCATGCTAGATCAACTAAAGTCAAGGGAAACTTCCAGTGGTAGTGGTAGTTTCTTTTGATATTCAAGATTGAGTGGCAATGATTGATAATAATAGCTAAAATTGAGAACATTATGTTTTCATAGATGTAATGTGATATTTTTTCTAGTGTGAGTTTTATTATTCAGATTTGTGATTTGTAGTTTTTTTCCTATACACTTCTCTAATGTACAATCATATTGGTAAAAAAAAGCATTAATGTATGTCAGTTCATGAATCTTGAAAGGGTTTGTGGGAGGATCTAAAAAACACATGAGGTGGACAACTGATGGGGCTTATTCACATCAAGGTTTGTGATAAAATTGTAAAACTATGGGAGGAGTGAGGCTCTCTTTGTATCAAGGTCATGAGCCAAATAAGGCGTGCTACAATGGGTGAGCATACTACAGATAAGAGTGTGAATGTTTTTATACCATCTTCGTACTAAGGGGGGAATGTTAGGAAAATAATGATTATTTATCACATTTAGTATTATGGGTGGTTATATATTTATGTGCATTAAAAACAACTCAAGTAATTAAGAGGTTTATTTTAGAGATATTTTAGGTTTGAATGGTTGAAACAAATTCCTTGATTATAGGAAATGCTTCACCTATATGTAATACGAGTCTTCTCATAGAATATCATTGAGAGTGAATTACATTTAAGTCCCCTATGTAAATTTGTTTAATTATTTTTTCATTTACTACCATATGATCAAAAGAGTTCTCACCTTCTTGGAAATTAACAAATGTAGTTTAAGTAGGTGTTTTACGACTACCTTCTCTTTCCTGATTTGGTACCTCAGATTGAGTGAAAGAAGGAATGTATCCATGTGGTAGAGAAGCTTATTTATGTCGAGAGGGTGGTTGATAATCATGTGATGGAAGAGCTAAATCTTGTTGCATAAAATATTGTTGAGAACCCTCACTAGTTGGATCCATGGCCATGTTGGGTTATTGATCCCATTTATTAGTCTATTGGCCTTATTGAACATAGTTACTTTGAGTTAGAACCAAGGCTATATAATTACTTATAGCATTGGGATTATAAGCATTACATGGCCTTGATTATGAATTTTTCCTTTGTCCTTGTTGATTGGGCTAATAGGGAGGCCTATTATATTGATAATATTGGTTTAGAGCTTGGTAAGGCCTATAAGGTGGAACTTACTACCTCTCCAAAGTAACCAACTTATTATTATGAGCCTTGAGTACACTCTCTATATTTCCCAATCTATCTACTTGATTACCCTCTGTTTGATGAAAATTAATTGAATCTGGTATTAGATCAATGTTAAGATTAGGAGGATGAATCTCTAGAAATAAAGGTATAGGTGGTCTAGGAGACAATTTACTTGTTTGTATTAGGCAATTTTCAGCCCTTATGGATACTTCATAAGCCTCTGGTAAAGTGTTCCCTCCCATAGATTGGATCATAACCACCACATTTAAATTGAGAGATTTTAGATAGTATAAAAATGCATAGTTAGGAGTGGATTTGATAACTACAGGAATCCTATTCTAGGTTTTTTGAAACCTATAGTTGAAATCCACCATGAACTCATGAGGAAAGCTCTTGATTTGAGTAAGCTACTCCACTAAGGAAAGATGATCAATTTTGTATTCAAAGTGCTTGTACAAGAGTTCTCCTAACTCATCCCAAGTGTTAATGGATGTAGGTGTCAATCCTCTATACCATTGAAGTGCCTTTCCTTTGAAAGAAGTTCCCAACAACCTCATAGCCACATTTTCCTAAGTAGCATTATGCATTGAACAAAGATTAACTATATATGTAGTATGATAAATATGATTAGCTGGATTTTATCCTATCAAATAAGGAAGGATATTTAGGGTAACAAATAGAATGTCATAAAACTGATTAATGTTTAGGGGGATGCCACTATTAAAAAGCATAAGATCTTGTCTTTTAGGAATAAACATTTGGGGTATGGGGTTTAAAATAATGTTTGGATGAACAATATTTTTTTGAAGAAGAGGAGTTATTTGGAAAACAATAGGAGAAATTAGTGGTGTAGGATTTGGATTAGACTGAGAATCCTTCTTTTTCTTTATTGATTGAAAAGACAACTCAAAAAATTCTATCTCTTTCCCTTTTAAGGAAGATCTTGTAACCACTCTTAGCATGAAATGTCTAGAAATATGACTCTGACACCTTTGAATCTTGATATTATACTCAAATATATTATTCAAATCCTATCAATAAGCAGTCCTACTAGGCATGCTAAATTGTTAGCAACCCAAGTTACACCCTACTAAAGTAGACTGCTCAGATCTATTTCAACCCTGGACTAATATTAGAATGTTCTAAGGCTATGGGATACCTGTACCTAGACTAGACATCTATATTGTGAGGCTAGTTACTTTGAATAGATAATTTTTGGACCAATTACTAAAATCTACTTGATTTTGGAGTAAAAAGGGGAAGAAATATTACTAAAAGGGAAATCTATGCTATTGATGGTGATGCACCTAAATGTTGAATGATCCTCTATAAACCTTGAGCTTGGGCACACTTATGAATCAAAATGGAATAATTTATCAATAATAATTCCTTATGATAATCCCAAACATAAGTTTTTTAGATGAAGGTTTGATATAAGGTATACAAATTGAAGGAAGAGGAATGAAAGTCTTTAAAGACACTACATGCTAACATTCTTCAACATAATTTCTATTCTTTAACACTTCAGGTGACTTGTAGAGGATGAAATAATAGTAGTAGGTATTAGGCCCCTTTTTATACTAACTAATGGACTTGTTAACTTAACACATCTTGGATCAAGGTAATTGTTACAAATTATTGCTCTTTTGGTACTTTTAGAACTAGCTAGAATAATCTTTGAAGATCTTACACCAACTGATAAGCAGTTTCTTAACACCTAGGTTTTAAAGGACATCCCTTTGAGTACTACACATGGTGGTTAGAGAGCATAGGTGTCAGAGTAGTGAATCAAATGGAATAATGACCTCCAGTGATAACTCAACACCTAACATGTGGCCATCCAACCTATCATAAAGATTCTCCCCTGCCTATAAAAATAAGCTTGAACCTAGAGAAAATAGATACAACATTAGTACAACATAGATCTATAATATTATCTCTATAATTATGCATGAATTTAGTTGATATTAATAATGAATACTTTGGAGAATCACCATGTATCTCCTAAGCTCACCTATGAGCTACTAGGCTTGTAGTAGAATTTAGATGAGCATGTGCTCTATTTTATACAAACTATACTCTATTTTACTAAAATTTGAGTTAATGAAGAATGATATTAAAACAAGTTGAGTAATAATATTATTTAGATGGTTATAGAATTATTTTATAATGAAAACTAGAATAGAGTAGTACTAATAGTATAAACTCAATATTTGCATATGTTGTTGAGTGAAGGTTTGATCTAGATTGTTAATGGCTTCCTTGTACTAGATAGCAATTTTGGCTTAAACCATAAAATTTCCTAGGTATTAGGGAAGGTGCCCTAAAACTTGCTCCTAGAGTGCTAGTATGAAGAATGGACCTCTGAGTATAGAGCATTTCCATGAATTACTAAGCACCTAAATGACACTTAGCTTGACATCCCCAAGACTTGAGCTCCTCTAACTAGAATTAGCCACTTTGAATAGACTTGTACCTATTGATGCTATTAAGAATGGATTATGCCACTTAACCTATCTAATATCATTATGGAAATGACCAAGTCCCAAAGAGGCTAAGTTATACCATGTCTCAACTAGCCCAACACAAGCCCTGGTCCCTTCTCTACTACACTTTAGGTGAGTGCACAAGGCTTGCACCTTGTATAGTTTGATGCCATCATAGTAGTGATTTTAAATGCTATGCACCTATGACTTTTATATGATTTTACGTAGTTATATTGAGTCTAGAACTAACTTGGATCACTTACTAGGTGCATGACAAGATAAATAAGTTAACTATCAATAAATTTTCTATAACATTTTAGTTCCATTACTAGAACCTATGTTGAATTTTATTACTAAAATGGTGCAACAAAATGATACTCTAAATTTCACTTAAGAACATCGAGTATTGGATAGAGTAATTGGAAGATAGTTTCACATAAAAAAATCTGACATGCCAAAGATAGAAGCCAAGATAATGGGTACAAACCAACCTATATGATGGTCTATATGAGGTGTTATTTTATGAACTTCCTAAGCATGTGTACTATTAGTTAGTGTCCTATACAACCTCTATAAGTTGAAGCTATGACTAGTGCTTTGAGTGGATAAAGGAGCACCTAGAGAGGCTTGAGATCTTATATGATGTTTGGACATGCACTATAGACAAGTGGTGGAGCCGCTCACTGAAAAACTATTTTAGAATTCATAGTATTAAACTTCTCTTTCCATAAAGAATTAGAGTATGAGTTATTTCAAAAACCAAAGGGTGCATTCATAAGAGGGCTCAACATTAAATTAAAGAGATTACTAGTGGATTATGGTATTAAAATTATAAGAATGGAAGGCTAAAATCCTTGCATGTATGAGTAAGCATAGAAGGTGAGAAAGAGAAGTGTAGGTGAGGCATGATAGAAAGGGATGAACAAATTGACACCTAATAGATCCAAAGGAATAAATATAAAAAGTGAACCCAAAAGTGCCGAGAGGACCCATAGCAAGAAGGAAGGGCATGGGGAAGGATCCCTTGAATTGTAGTAGTGTGAGGAGGGAGAGGAGAAAGCAAGAGGATGAGATTAGTAGTTGGGTGCATAATACATTGGGTTCTTATAAGATGTGGAAAATTAGGATGTGCTAGAATCACCTACTCTATTTGAACTTGAAGCACAAGATCATATGCTAGATTCTCCACCAAAAGATAAAAGAATGATAACTAACCCTATTATTGATATTGACTTTGATATCCTTCAAAATTTGAAATAAGACTTTGTGATCGAACAAGTGATACCTTATGATGAATTGATCAAGAATACCATGAAGCCAATGAGAACCAACCCAGGAATCCAAAACATAAGTGCAAACATTCTCATTCATAGGATTTCAATTATGATAATGGGGAAACAACCCATAGGAAGTGGCTCAACACCAAAAGTGAGTAGTACCATACCATTGAGTTCAATGGCACAACCTACAACAATAGGGTCAGTACTCAACCCTATAACTAGAGGCATTGGTGGACCATCTCCAACACAAATGCTAGGGGGTTAAACACTATAGACCCTAGTACCACCCCTCAATATATTTGTTATGAAATGGTGATGTACTTACCTAAGTATTGTGGTTTATAAAATGATACAAAAAATGTGATCAAGTGTGAACTTAAATGGCATACTTGGGGTATCATACAATCAGATCAAAAGGCAACTCATCTCATGACCACCTTGCTAGATCATACCCATACCTGGTATTAGAAATTTGATCCAAACTAGGTTATGGTTGATTACAATATACTAAAGGAATATTTTTTAAAAGAATTTGATATTCCTAATTTTGAGAAATAGAGAATCATGATGCTCAAGGAAATTATCCAAAGGCTATCTAAGAGTATGCACCTATATGACACATAGTTTATGACTCTCCTTTCCAAGATTCCATATGATATCTACCCCTCTTAACATGTGTAATGGTTTGTTTGGGGCCTATTAGTACCCTTTAGAATAGCATTATCCATGAAGACCTTCATGAACCTGTATGAAGTAATTAAATCTTCACTTCTGGCCTAGGAAATAGGCAACATTGACATCAATATTAACCCATTTATGGAGGTGCAAATTACATTAATGGCATCCCAACTATAGAATATGAGTACTGGTTTAGTGTATGACACTCATAATAAATTATGGTGTACTGAATGTGAGATGGAGGTGCATAAAAAGAATAATTTCCTATGAATAAATGTTCACACCTTACTTCTCAGCTATAAAGTTTATCATGGGCTAACTGACTCTTAGAACTATCACCTATAACAATGTGCTAGTCAAGTGAGCACTGCTATTTATTGTAAGATGTTTGATGTCTATACTCATTCAATAATGTATTTTTGAGTCATTGATGAGATGTACCAAAATATGGAGAGAGGCATGCAACATGTAATGACCATAGCTAGTGGATAGGTAGGCAAAATAAATGAATGCTATGGCCAATAAAATATTGGCTATGAGAATCAATGAGGCATACACAGACAAGGTGGAAGATGCAGTGGAGGAAGATTCCCATCATGATTATGTTACAAGTATAGGTCAACTAAGAATTATTAACATGATTACCCCATGTACCCAATATATGGGTATTGTCAGGGACCACATATAATTAAGGATTTCCCATACTTGTATAAAAAGCTGACTCGAGGTCAACCTAGAAAAGATAAGGGTACCATAATGGTTAGGTGTGAAGTAAAGGAGGAAAAATGGAATCCCAAGCTATATAAGACTCGTAAAGAGCAACTTAAGTTATAGGCCATAACTTGAAGTTGGTTCATCACATAGCTATCTAATACATTGACAAAGGAACTGTGCTTAGAATATGGTGAGTCAAGATGCACCAAGTACATAACATGACTTGAGACAAAAGTTGTGCCTTACTTTGACCCTGAATGATAGAAAGACATCCTATAACAAGCTATGAGCACAATAAATAATTTTTAGGGGGAGATCCAGCTGGCTAGAGATTTAGAAGCACATGATGCTACCTCATGCAAAAATCAAGATAGTTAGGAGGCTAAAGTATAGGAGTTAACTGAGATCTTGTGCCTCTTACAAACTAATGGGATGTTGCCCCTACTAATAAAATTAATTTTAGAGAATGCAAGGAAGAGACCAAATGAAGATGTCATGCCTTATATGATTGAATTTAATACACTACATATGGATCGGTTATGTGAAGTAAGGCATACTTATAATGTAGAGTATGACCAAAAATTATTAATAAATGCCACCATCAACAGATGGCCTATTTATGAGGTCCTTGTAGATATGGGTGTTAAGCTTAACATTCTGACCAAAACTACTTGGGAGAAGATAAGATGACCACCCTTAAAGTCCTCTCCTCATATGTTATTTATAGACAATAAACCTGAGTGCAACCTATCGAGATTGTGAAGGGCACCATTGTAGAGATTATGGGCATTAAATTTTGAGCTGAGTTTGAGGTAATCAAGTTGGTAGAGCATGATAACTATCCATTGCTCTTAGGTAGGCCATGGTGATACACTAATAACATGGACATGCACTTCAAGAAGTGATACATGACTTTCAATAATGATAAAGAGAGGGTGTTGATCCACGTATCAAGTGATCAAGGGCCTCTATATGTGGAAAGTGTTGATCTTGAAGATGCGATCAACCATATTTATAACATCATGGTGTAGGGTGTTGAGAAGCTTAACCCAAGCAACCAAAAGTGCTTGTATGGGAGGATAGACAATCAAAATTTGATACAACTAATGTATCTTATGATTAATGAGTTATAAAGGCTTATGAAGTTACTATCTAAAGGTGTTGCCTAGTGTGGGCAACTGAGCCAAGGCCAACCAAAATAGGACTAATTAGGATTAATTTCACTTAGAATAAATGGGTTACTTACACCAAAAATGTGTGGAAAAGGGTGTTCTAGCTGAGTAAAGGGAAGCTTGCATCACTCCCAAAATATGGAAAGGATTGGCATATAGAGAAATATGTCTATGACATTGAAGCATGCATTCCCAAGGAAATAGATAGAATGGGCACATTAGTGTATTCCCTAAAGAGCACTAATTCTCATTTGTGGGTAGTGAAAAGGATTAGCTTTCCAGCATGAAAAGATGTGAAGGTAGTAATATACACTAGGTTTGGAAAGAGTAATGATGAATTAGACATACCTTCTTACTCAAGCAATTTTGACCCAATCGTGCATGTTCGC
Organism: Torreya grandis; assembly: GCA_037957365.1. NCBI lineage: Eukaryota > Viridiplantae > Streptophyta > Pinopsida > Cupressales > Taxaceae > Torreya > Torreya grandis. The sequence goes on from JARHVA010000083.1 coordinate 3,295,467, forward strand.
TTGTGTGAATAAACATAAACTATCTATAAAGAGAATATGCCTAAATCCTATGGGTGCATGCCTTCTATAGGACTTTGAAAACATGGTTGTGAGTGTGGTACATTGTAAATGAAATGGATTGAGAGATAGGATAATAGGAGGTACTCAAAGAGAGGTTCATGCACACCTTCTCCTTCTCTTCATAGAGCTTAGAGCTATTGGATCCATAATAAGTCATTCATAGGGTAGTGTTTGAGGACACAACCATCCTAGAAGAATGCTTTAGAGACATGTTTGAGGAGAAAAGATTGGCACTCTTGATGTTTTTTGAAGAAAAGGTTCTCAATAGTGACTCCAATGAGGAGGATAATGAAACCTAGAAGGAGCACAATTGGAAGGCTCTAACAGGAAGGAAAAAAATTGTATGCCACAAGGATGATAGTACCTTAAACAAAGAATATTTGATGCATATTTGAATTGAAACAACTAAGGGGATAAATAAAGTGGAAGAATCTCATTAAGAGAGTAATGAACCCTATTGCATGCCCCTCAAAAATACTAAAGTTGACATCAACATAAAAAGTGAGCCTAATATTGACAATATAGGTGCATGTTAGTCTGATGTAGATATGACATGAATCATAGACCTCCTAAAATAGTTTTAAGAATTGTTTCTATGAAACTAATAGGACATGAAGGGAACCCACCCTTCCCTTGGAAAAATGAGCATCAAACTAGTGGATGGTGTGAGGCCTGTTAAGAAGCACCTATATAGGATGAATCCCAATCTCTGTGCCAAGGTGAAAATAGAGATTGATGGAATGCTAGCCATAGGTGTCACTTACCTTGTACATGAGTATGAATGGGTGAGCCTAATGTTCATAAGCATCAATAAGGATGGGAACATCTAGATATACATCAACTGATGGATATTAAATTCCACCTATGTCACTGACCTATTCCTATCACCATTTACTGATGAAGTCTTGATGCATTATAGGCTATGAAATCTATGCATTCACTGATGGTTTCTCATGCTACCATCAAGTGTAGTTATAAGAGGAGGATATGCCTAAGATAACCTTTAAAATTGAATGGGGTTGTTTTGATTATAATGTGATGCCCTTTGGACTCAATAATGTGCCAACCATATTTTGCAGAGTGGTGATCACTACTTTTAAAGATTTCTTTCGTAGATTCTTCTAAGTCTATCTCGATGAATGGATTGTATATGACCTTGTAAAGAACCAATATGATAATATAAGCCTCATGTTTGAGAGGTGAAAATAGCTTTAGATATCATTAAACCTAAAGAAGTGTGTCTTCATAACTCCCTTTGGAACATGGATTAGGCACATCATCTATAAGGATGGTTTGTTTGTTGATCCTACAAAGATAGCCATCATCATTTAACTCTAAACTCCCTCAATGTAGAAAGACGTTCACACCTTTCTAGGCCATTGTGTCTATTATAGGAAGTTTATAATGAACTATGTAAATATTGTAGTGCCTCTAGAGGAGCTCTTGCACAAAGATGGCTTGTTCTATTAGAGCGATGCACAAGAGGAAGATTTTGAGACATTAAAGCTAAAACTAGCAAGTGTGCTAATTCTATAATTCCTCAACTAGATAACTCCTTTTCACATCCATGTTGATGCTTCAGGATCCATTATTGGTGCTATATTGGTGTAACTAGGTGAAGGAAAAATGTATCACCCCATCTACTTTGCAAGCAAAAAATTAATGCAAGTGGAGTAGAATTACACCACCGCCAAATGTGAGGCACTGAAAATGGTCTTTGCCTTACAAAAATTTAGGTAGTATCTATTGGTGACTTCATTCATATTTTTCACTAATAATGAGGTATTAAAATACCTCATGAACAAGCCTATATTACACCAGTGCATATGTAGATGGATGGTTCTATTCTAAAAATTCTAGTTCTTAGTTATTATCAAACTTGGAAAGCAGAACTTAGGGATAGATCATTTATCCCACATAAATTTTGGTGATGTAGTGGCACCAATCTAGGATGATATGCCAAACTGAAAACTGTATTGAATCCAATGCATCCTTGAATACTTGGTAGAGTTTACTTCTTTCCTAACATCTGGGTTTACACCCTAGACCATGTAAAATAAAGAAAAGAAATAACTTGTTATTCATGCTACCTCCTTCCAAATCATTAAGGGGAAATTATATAAACAAGGTAGAGATAAAGTCCTATGTTGGTGTGTTTTAGAACATGAGAGGGACCCCATATTACAAGAGGAACATGAAGGAATTGTAAGAGGCCATTGCATTGGAGATGTAATGGTATGCAAGATACTATAGTCAGGTTTTTGGTAGCCAAGCTTGTTCCAAGATGTAAAGGATTACACTAAGGCATTCGACATATGATAGTGTACTAAGAAGCCTAACCATCGAGATGAGATACCTCTCACCCCCATTTTTGCCTAGGTTCCATTTGAGAAATGGGCCATTGATTTAATTAGGATAATAACTCTTGTAACATGGTGTACAGGTACATGATATATTTTTGGCAACTATTGATTAGTTCAAAAAGTGGGTCAAGGCCACACTGACAAAATATTACATAGCTAAAATAGCCACACACTTCATCTGGTAGAACATAATAAGTTGATATGGGTGACCATTTAGTTTTACTATTGATAGGGGCACTCATTTCATCAATGAGATAATGCACATCCTCTTAACTAAATATATAATGGTGTACCATAGAACCACCCCTATCATTCATAGGTAAATGACATAGCTGAATCATTAAACAAGATCTTGGGAATGTGCCTAATGAAGATATGTGACATTGGTCACAAATATTGGGATGATAGAGTGTTTATGGTGCTATGGGTGTACCACATAATATATAAGCACCTAAATAAGGCTACACCATTTTAAGTGGTGTTCGGCACTGAAGCAATTCTACCTATAAAATTCATGGTGCCATCTTTATGTGTTGTATGCATTGGTAGTTTAGGTGACCAAAAATATTTAATTATAAGGTTGTAAGACTTAGATCACTTGGATGATAAGTGCACCTAATCAAGATGGAGTCAAAAAATCAAGAAGGCACGCTAAAGCTTCTAGCATGATAAACACATCAAGCACAAGGAGTTGATTTAAGGAACATTGGTGCTGCTCTATGACTCTAAGTACTTTAATTACCTAATAAAATTGTAGATATGATGGATGGGCCCTTATATCATCCACCACATATTGGAGATAGGCACATGTAAGTTGTGTACATTATTTGATGAAATGCTCCCTAGGCATTTCAATGGCAACTGACTGAAGCCATATCAGTAATAGGGTGGTGCTTACACCATAAGGAAAAAAACTTCTTGGTCACTAGTTAGTTTGAGTACATTAACCAAAATAATTTTTGGCACAAGCTGAATAGTTCTTCAAATTTTTTTTTGATCCTTGTGTAGTGTAAAGATGGAATATTTGGTATTTTGAAGCTTGCTGGGAAAATCCACTAACACTTCATACATAATTCCAACTAGGTGAGTCCAAGGCTTGCACTTTTAAAACATGCTTAAGGATAGACACCTAAGTTTAAGGGCATGTGAGGATTTCCAGATTTAGGAAAAAGATCACAAAAAATCATAAATCAAGACATCCAAGAGATAGGGTGCTCTGTAAGTAAAGTCATTTGGCCTTTTATGCATAATTATAATTGGGTTAATAAAAAACTTTCACTTTATAAATGCATGAGGATAGACATCTAAGTGGTGGGTACATGAAATTCACCATATGCAAGGTGAATATGCACAAGACCCATGTGTATACTAAGAAAATTTTAGGGTACTTGAAGGCCCAAGAACAAACTACTATGGTGCTTGCATGCATAAGACTAGTCAAGTGAGTCAAGCCCATTTGCTTTCTAAGTGCCTAGGGCTAGATTCCTAATTTTTTAGGTGTGATTAATTTTTTAGACTTTGAATATTTGAGAAAAAAGGGAAAAAGTGTATAAGGGTACCATAAATCAAAGAAAAAAGTGAAGAAACACAACATGGCTGTACACAAGAGGAAAGGAAAAGATGAAAAAACATGATCATGCATAAGAAAAATAGAAAAATAAATTAAATCACTAGAGGGCCAACACAAGGGCTTTGTATGGGGTAGGATAGGCCAAGTCAAGATGAAGCACAAAAAATTGATCAAGATAAATAAGTGTACTTGAAATAAAAGTGCAACAAGAAGAGAAAGTGGAACTGATCCGGACAACAATTCAGATGACAATTCGGGTGATGGGTCCACCCCATTTGATGACAGAACTTTTGAGAGCCATAACTTTTGCACCGTAGCTCTAATTGACTCACCGTTTGAACAATTGGAAAGATAATAATGAGGGGAACATTGTGAGATGGAATTGAGATCCACTTGATGAAGTTTGATCCCCTAAAACCCAATGGAAGTGTCCCAAATTTTAATTTTAGTAGTCCAGTCTAAAAATAGTAAGTTTCTAAAAATAGTAATTCCTCAAATTCTATATTGTTGTAAATCATGGAAGTCAAACCAATTAATCTCCCTCGAGATTGGTGACCTTCCACATCCTCCCCACACCTTAAAAACATGTATAAATGAAGATGTAACCTGAAATGGAAATTAGACATCTCTTCTCAGAGATAAGCATATGTTTGGGTCTGCAATTTTGATAAATAAAACATCTCTTTTCAGAGATAGCATTATTTAAATTGTGTTGTTCTTATTTCTGAATTATCTTTCAACCAAAGATTTTGAGTTTTGGATAAGTGGTATTAGAGTAGTTTGTCTTTAGAGTGTATGATCTCGAGGATGAGGTTAGATTACAGGAAGCTTGGGTGGAAAATAGAACCAACAAAATATCCACCTATTCACTCCAAACAACTTCAAATGGCAGACAACACTGAGGCATCCAATCCTATCAAGGAAATGGTGAATGAAGCCCTCCAAAAACAACAAGTGTAGATGCTACAAAAATTCACTCAAATTCTCCAACAAATCTCAATGGGAAATTTGGGCTCCTCATCTGCACCTGCACATCCTTTTAGTGCCCCAACACCCTTCAAGGTTCAAGTGAATTTTGATATCCCTACATTTGAAGGCAAAATCAATGCTGATGTAGTAGAAAATTGGTTGGATCAATTGTCATCTTATTTTTTTGTAAATAAATTCACCGATAAAGAGAGGATTACTTTTTCTCTTCTAAAAGCATCATTGCCTATCAAAAATTGGTGGGAAGTGTACAAAAAGAGATTCAGTGTAGATGATATTGGCCTTGAGATAGAACCTACATGGGATGATTTCATAGATGCTATAAAGGAAGAATACTACCCCATTGGAGCATATAATGATCTATATATAGAGTGGCAACAACTTTTCCAAGGTAAGGAACAATCTGTTCAAGATTACACTGACATTTTTCATTCTCTATCTGCAAGATTAGGCATCCAAGAAAGTGAGAAACACAAGGTTCTCAAATATCGTGGTGGACTACAATGGTACATATGGGGAGAAATGGAACTCTTCAATTTGGAAACCATCAGTGAGGCATACAAGTTCATAGTGAAGATTGAGTAGAAGCATGGAAAAATGAATATAAAGAATCAGTCTTCAAAATGGAAAGGTGATAAAGAAGGTCAAACACGAGGCCAAAATTGGAAGCAAAAGGAAGGAAAGGCTGGGAAGTGGTGTGATTATCACAAATCTAGAACTCACTCCAAAGAAGAATGTTGAGCTATCAAATCACTAATTTCTAAGTCATAATCCTCTACTCCACCTCATATAGACCTTGCAGTTGAAGAGGTTGAAGAAGAAATTATAGATGCTAATCCTGAAGCCATTGTTGCTTCATCACAGACACATGACAAGATGCTAGATGACAAGGAAAGGTTGTTTCATTCTAAGTTATGGGTGAAAGGTAAGCCTCTACATTTCATTCTTGATAGTGAAAGTCAAAAGAATTTAATCTCTGTTGATGTTGTGAAAAACCTAAATCTGTCTATGAAGCCTCACCTAAAACCATATAGTATTGGATGGTTGAGTCCAGGGAGAAACCTCTGTGTCACCCACCAATGTCTTCTCTCATATGCAATACAACCTTTCCAAGATGAGGTCTTATGTGATGTGGTCAATCTAGATGTTTGTGATATACTCTTTGGTCAGCCATTCATGTATGATCGACATGGTATATATGAATCAAGAACTAGAAGGATCACTCTCACTCTTGGAACACGGTGCTATAGGGTACCAGAAGTACCACCTTCTACATCTATCTCTATAATTAGTGCCAAGAAAATTGTTCTCATGGTGGTCAAGCCACAAGAATCCAAAAGGGATGATGTTACAACCCTGACTACACAAACAACACAACAACAGAAGCAAATAGATATTGAGCTGAAGAAGTTCACAACCTTCCATCCATAGACTGATGGTCAGATAGAAATGGTGAACAATCAGGTATGCAACAGGAATCAAATCAAAGTAAAACTACCACACTTGATGAAAAATCTTGATGAAATGGGGACCATTGCTTCTCAAGGAGGGAGGAATGATCCGGACAACAATTCAGATGACAATTCGGGTGATGGGTCCACCCCATTTGATGGCAGAACTTTCGGGAGCCATAACTTTTACACCGTAGCTCCAATTGACTCACCGTTTGAACCGTTGGAAAGCTAATAATGAGGGGAACATTGTGAGATGTCATTGAGGTTTTCTCAATGAAGTTTGATCCCATAAAACCCAACATAAGTGTTCCAAATTTTAATTTTAGTAGTCTAGTCTAAAAATAGCAAGTTTCTAAAAATAGTAATTCCTTGAATTCTGTATTGTTGTAAATCATGGAAGTCGAACCAATTCATCTCCCTTGAGATTGGTGACCTTCCACATCCTCCCCAAACCTTCAAAACATGTATAAATGAAGATGTAATCTGAAATGGAATTCAGACATCTCTTCTCAGAGATAAGCATATGTTTGGGTCTGCAATTTTGATAAATAAAACATCTCTTTTTAGAGATAACATTATTTAAATTGTGTTGTTCTTATTTCCTGAATTATCTTTCAACCAAAGCTTTCAAGTTTTGGATCAAGAACTAAGAAGCTTGAATCACGTGCATTTGTGGCACTATGCCTAGGTTGTCATAAGGCAAAGGTCATGTTGAGTGATCAAAATGTAGAAGAAAAATAATCTAATATAGCTGGCACCAACCCCAGTTTGAGTAGTAAGTGACCATTTGAACTAAATGTCACTTCATTAAATTATAATTAGGATCATTCAATGAGGTGGTAGTAGAGGCATAAATATACACATTTAATGTGTTAATAACATCAAAATTTCATGTATTTAACCAAATTTTTAATTTTTAAAAAAAATTAGGTGTTGCCATGCCATAAATACTTGCATTAATGATGGTAGCTGAAAGAGCAAGGTATAAAATGATGAAAATAACATGGGTTTAGTTTAGAAATATTATGATAATTTAGGACTTAGATTAAAATAAATCAAGAACCAAAGAGTTGAAGCATGAAAAACAAGGATCTGAAGTGTACCAAGTAAGAATTTGAGCACCCCAGGCACCAAGAGTAAAATGACTATGCATTAGATAGGTTTGCATTTGTAGTAGGATCAATTTGGGGAGAAAAGGGGGAAGAATTTAATAGTTTCAGATAACTAGAGATGTTTTCACTTAGGCCACTATTAACAACTAGTGAAACTTAAAATCTAAAGAAATAGTTATAGATCTTGCAACTGTAAAAGTGCCATCACTATTTGGGGCTTTAGTAAGCCACACCTACCACACTTCAACACTAGTAGGTTTAGGATGGTGAGTAAATAGAAAGGATCAAGATTAGAGTAGGTGAAATAGGATCTAAAATGGGCATGTATACTACCTAAAATTACCACTATAAAAATAGTGGTACAACGAGTAGAAGTAGTCAATGTGGCACAAGTGGATATCAAGATACTCACATAGATGTCTGACCAAGTCAATAAATTCCCCATAAAGGTCATAATAGGGGAAAATTTGTAGTACTTTGTGCACACATACTAGATAAAGGAATATAACCATCAAATATACATCCATATGTAAGACCTCATATAGGATTAGATGGTAGATACAGGGCACAAGATAGAGCAAGTAGTCATCCTATTTAATGTCTCAATTTGAGATAATTTGGTAGTTTTTGGTGAAACTCAACTCTATGAGTTCTCATTCTTTGGGAAGTTAGAGGAGCTTGTATAGTTCCTACTCTCACAAGTTAATTAGGACCACATTTAATTTATAGGGAAGTGCATGAAGATTTTGATGTAATTGATAAAAAGAATAACTGAGCTTTTGGATGTCAACCGAGACATTTGTCAAGTGATGGATGATGATAAAGAATTGGATCATGTTGCACAGCTCCTAAATTAATTTAAAGGGGGTTTCATGTTCCCCATAAAAGAGTGGAAAGACCCCAACATGAGGGTGAAAACATGCCTCATAAGTTCTAAACTATGCCCAGATGATCGATGGAATGATGTGACTAAGGCTTACCTTTGTATTACCTATCACATGGCATAAGGAATTTAGTTCAATATTACCAAATAATTTGTGAAGAATGCATAGGATTTCTATAAGATGAAAAAGAACCTTAGGTGGGGTTCCATTCTCATCCTAATTATCATGGAAGAGATTGAAATTATAGATGGGGATTAAGATAACCTATGGATCTCTCTAGAGCACAATGACTCCCCAGCACAAAAGTATAAGGACTTCATGTTCCCCCTCTCTTTTAGTGCCAAATATAAGACTCATGTGATGAGATTGTGTGAAATATACATAGAGGCCTTTAGGATGGAGTGGTGCATTCTATAAGGGATCCCAAAAAGTATGTTTGGAATGGTGATCTTTTCCATTATGTAACACTACTACATCATGCACTTGGTACTTCTAGATGGGAATAGATTAGGGTGGCTAAAGATCCCCTATGCCTTCTCAATAAGATACTTTAGGGAAGTGATACATAAGATCCCTAATTCATATTATATAGACATCCTAGTGAAATAAATAGATATGAAGAGGTGTAAGATGAGGCATTAGTTCATTTACATAGATGAGAAGGTCATTGAGGATGAAGAGAATGAGTCAGATCACATTGAAATACATCTTCTCTAAGAGGTGACCATAGCTTAGAACATACATAATCTCTAATATGAGATGAATCCAAATAAGAAGGGCTTAAATGTATATCAAAGCTATGATCCCCTATTAGGATCAGTGATGAAGGGACCCCTACGCCAATAAAGAAGAAGAAGTCTCCAAAGAAGAAGAAGGGGGTGACTTTGGAAGAGATAGAGGAGTGGATAAGGTTTAAGATCACCTCAAAAGAAGAAGCTTATCCTTCATCCCCCAAAAATAATCACATGATATTCATGTCAAGGACTTCCAGTAGCACTAAGGAGAAGAGGAAGGAGAAGGTTCTTATTATGGCACCAATAGTAACCTTATCGAATATAAATGAAGAGATAGAGAAGAAAAACTTAGGAGGGGCATATAAGTTGTGGCTAAGGAAGATGATTACTCATCGAGTGAAAGAACCCCCTCTCCACCCCTTCAAAGTAAATTGGAGAAGAAGATGAGGAGATGGAAAAATTTTGGCCTTAGTGATGCTGCTATCTAGAAGGTACATGAGCTGGAGGAAAGAAAAGAAGAAATGATGAAGGTTGGGATGTCAAAATAAGCCATTGATATGGTCGAGGCCAAGGAACATAGGAGAGAAGTGGAGAAACATAAATCATTAGAGATGAAAGGGAGGAAAGAAGAAAGGAAGGAGGAATAGATGAAGATCCCAATAAAGTAGAAATGCATGAGGCTCTCAAAGGTGGTATTACTACCACACTTGGTGGAGAAGGACCATCAATCACACCAAATAAAGAAGAGTTAAAGCACAAATGGAAAGAATGGGCTTGGATTAGGATCACACTAATGTGGTGCTAGAGATGCACTACAAGTATAATGCCATGAGGACCAATGGCATGTCCCACACATAAATTGATAAAGTAGAGGTTGAGGAGATGGAGGTTGAAGAGGAGAAGATCACCAAAACCATCAAGAAGAGTAAGGAAGAAATAAATAGAGCCTAGAGGGAGAAGGCTAGAAAGGAAAAGGAAGAGAGGGCTACCACATGTGTAGAACCAATTAAAACTAGGACAATAGAGGTGCCTAACACCCACACCAACCCAACAAAAGAAGCTAAAAAATGAGCATTCCCAAGTACTAAATGGGAACCTAAGGACAATGAAGGTGATGCTAGAACCTCAAAGGGTAAAATAGAGAAAGAAGGGGAAAAGTGGGTTGGCATGGAGAAGAGACTTGCAGAGGTTCATGCTAAGGAGCCTAAAAAAGAAGAAGTAAATATAGGGGAAAAGTCCAAGGAAGAACCCCTAAAGAAAAAAAATGATGAAGCTAACACCAAGGAAGGAGAAGATTCAAACCAAAGGGAGAAGTTTGAAGAAGAAGAGGAACCCCTAAGAGAAGAAGAAGAAGAAGTGTAAAAATCCCTAGTGACAATGGGAAAGAATAGGAGCTCATAGAGGTAACCATCAAAGCTGAAGAGTATGAGTTGAGCTACAGACAAAAAGTGTAGAGGGGGTTCACCCAAGATGATGAATTATATATTATGGAGTACATGCCCCCTATATCTATCACAAACTTGATGCACCATCAAGATTATTGGGATCTTGATTTATACATAGATGAGCCTCAATTTGAGGTGATGATGAAATAAATTTGAAGTGACAAGAAAATAGAAGAGGGGTATGCTCAACAACTCATGAATCTAAGGGATATGAAACCCATTAGGTCAGATAATGCCCTCCTTAAAATGGCCTAAAAAATATCATGCAAGAACATTATCAATGATGTTCACACCAATAAGTGGAAATAAATAGCACATGAAGTAGAGGAAGAGATAAAAGCAATGAAGCTCAAACTCTAATAGCTAGTCAAGCATGTGGAAGAAGTAGAGCCATCTCTTTTTGATGGTGTTTATAATTTAAAAATGATAAAGGTTGATAAGGTATGAATGCTAGTAGACCAAGTCTCCCCTAGATGAAGTTGATGCTAGAAGAACAATAAGGCCCCTACGAAGCCATTATGAGAGAGCTAAACAAAATACTTAATACAATAGAGGACCTCTTTATGAAGCTATAAGAGGGTGTAGAAGAAGTTGATGTCATATTTTTAAATTTCACCATTCAAACATTAGTTATCAATGTGTGCCTTTAAAAGGAAAAAGAGGATAAGGACATTTTGGTAAAGCATGCTTTTATTGTAAACATGATCGAGCATGCCTAGGTTATGGTGCAGGTCAACACCTTAAACACCTAGCTAAAAGCCTAAGAGAAAGACCTAGAGGTACTCTTCCATGACTTTGAGATAAATGCAAGTGAGAAAGGGGTAATATTATATGGTGAGATAAGACAGGAAAAGGAAAGGCTAGAAGCTTTCAAGAAGGAATTAGAGAACTCAAACATGCTCTCACTTGAGGATGCATTAACAAAAGTAAAAGGCACCATCAAAGAAATCAAGCTCACCATTTCGGTCTTTGAAGACATCAAGGCTAAACTGTAGCAGGGTGCACTCAAATTTTGCATAACAAATGAACTAAAAGACTAGTCTAAGGGTAGACTAGCAATTTTGTATAGGGTAATGTTGGGCCCCTTTTTATGCTAACTTTTGGACTGCACCAACTTAGCACATCTCAGTGTGATGCAATCATTATAAATGATTTCTCTTTTAGTAATTTTAGCACCAAATAGAAGAATCTTCAAATATCTTGCACCAGCTAGTAGGTAGTTGCTTAGTGCCCAAGTTTTAAGGCATATCCCTTTAAGTATTATACATGGTGGTTGGAGAGCACGAGTGTTATATTAGTGGAGCTGGTAGAATAATGACCCCCAATGATAGCTCATCACCTATTGTGTACCCATCCAACCTAGAAAAAATATGTTCCCCTAAATATAAAAAAGCTTGAAACTAGAGAAAAGGGATACAACATTAATACAGTGAAGCTCTACAAGATCAAATCTAGAATTATGTATGCATTTAGTTTATATTGAACATGAATACTTTGGATAATCACCATGTATCACTAGGATTTATTGTGAGTCATTAGGCTTGTATTAGAATTTAGATGAGTGTGTGCTCTATTTTATACAAATTATACTCTATTTTATTGAACTTTGAGTTTAAAGATTGACATTTAAATAAGTTGAATATTAATCTTATTTTGATGGTTATAACATTATTTTATAATCAAAATTGGAATGGAGTAGTATTGATAGTATAAATTCCATATTTACATATGTTGTTGAGTGAAGGTTTGCTCTAGGTCATTAATGGCATCCTTGTGCTAGATAATGATTTTGGATTAAATTGTAAAATTACGTAAGTGTTGGGAAAATCATGTGCCTAAGCCCTAAAACCCACACCTAGAGCTCTAGTAGGAGGAATGAATAATCAAGTATAGAGTATTTCCATAAATATCTAAGTGCCCAAATGACACTTAACTTTACATCCCCAAGACTTGAGCCCTTTGACTAGAATTATATACCTTGAATAGACTTATGCCTATTAATGCTACCAAGAATGGCTTGTGCCACTGAACCTATCTAAGCTCATTATGGAAATGACCAAGTCCCAAAGAGGCTAAGTTATGCCATGTCTCAAATATCCCAATACGAGCCCCGATCCCTTCTATGATGCTCTTAAGGTGAGTGCATAAGGCTTGCACCTTATGTAGTTTGATACTAGTGTAGTAGTGTATTTAAATGCTATGCACATAAGACTTTGCTATGCTTGCACCTAGTTATATCGAGTCCAAAACTAACTTGGATCACTTACTAGGTGCATGATAAGGTAAATAAGCTAAAAATTAAGAACTTTTATATAATAGTAGGTGAATAATGGACCTAAAAAATGAGATAAATGTCACACTTATCTACAAATTAACAATAAAAATTACAAAATACAACCATGAATGAATCTACAACAAACTTTATTTATTGACTTCAAGTGTAAGTTACAATTTTAGTATAATTTCTATATACCAGCTTGAGGGATCCTAAAAAATGTCTTAAAATCATAATATATATATAAATAGAAGATAATACAATGTTATGTAGAGGATATAAGGACAAGACATACAAACATCAACTCAAATACAACTTCAGTTACAATTTGCAACAAATAGTCCTTAAGAGTTCTCTTTATGTCTAATATCTTGCATGATGATTGTATTATTAGGTTGTGGAGCTAAAAGCTTCACTGATGCAAATAGGGGAGGAGGTTGCTGAGTGTCATAGACACTGGCATCGGTCAAGCCAACCGATGTCAGCAGGGTACAAACAGAAGAGCAATCAATGTCAGTCAAAAGTCAGCCAACATCGATCACCTCTAGGGAGACAGGGACCGATGTCGATCACCTGTGTGGTTTAGAACTACCAGTTTCATAGACAGTTAGTTAAACGAACTGGGTGTTTGCATGTCAAGATCCAATTTTAGACTAGAAGCTACGGATCTAATTATTGTAATTAGATGTCTAATTATTATATGCAAGAGATCTATATAATAGACTCATGGGCTATATTGTAATTTGTGCTAGAGAGTAAGAGAGCAAATATTAGCTCCTTCTGTGTGTGAAGAGAGCATGGTGTGTTCCTCCTAGTGTCATAGTACTAAGTGTGGGTGCTGGTTTAGAGAATCAGAAGGATTCTTCATGTATGTATGATCTTTGTTAGCAGATGTGCATGGCTACGTTAGGAGATCTGCATGGTAAGTAAGATCATTGATCTACAGGTGTATGTGGGTGTGAGATCCAAGTTTGTAGGTGTACAAAACTAGATTGATTTGCAGGTGTGCAAGATTAGGGAGGATAACAACACAATAGGGAATAGGATCAGGCAGGATCTAATTAGAGTATAGTGTGTACTCGAATAGGGAGCAAAGAGGAAGGCAAGGAAGATCCTTCCAAAGTAAGATCATTTGGGTTGCAGGTTATAGCAGTTCATGGGAGATCTACTTGGAGTGTGTTGTGTAATCAGTTGAGTATGTGTATATATTCAGAGTACTGGCAGTAGTGGATACTGACTGGTTGGAGGTGAACACCAACTCTGTATTTGAGTTGTGTGTTTGGACCGTAAGAGAGAGAGCTTTGAGGAAAGAATTATTGTACACTTGAGGTGTGGGAAGCCTCTGAGAGGTGTGAAGAAGAAGTGGCATCTTCTTTATTGTATTCTTTTCTGGATGAGTATTAATACAAGCTATGTATTATCTCTCATATTCTGTGTTGTTTTTGAATTCTAGTTACTTGTGATTCTGGTTAATTCCACATATATAAGTTGCTTGTATATGGTAATCAATTGTGCTTTCATATTTCCCAACAAGTGGTATCAAAGTGAGGTTGTTGGCTCATAACTTGATACCAACAAGTGGTATCAGAGCTAAGGTTGTAGGGAATAGGTTTTGTGTTTGATTACAGGTCATTCTCAGGGGCATCTGATTGAGTGGGAGTAGAGCAATGGCAGAAGAAAGTAAGCTAACAATGGAGGAATTGAAAAGCATGAATGATCAATTACGGTCCTATGGAAAGAAAGAGCAGGGAAAAGAATATTGTTGGTTGGTAGAAGATCAACATGAAGGAACTGAAGAAGCAGATGTTGTAGGTGTTGTTGTACAGGATGCTCTGGTATGTTTCTTGGATAAAGTAGAATCTTGGTTTATAGATTCTGTTGCCTCTTTCCATGCAGCCCCAAAGAGAGGTGCTGGTGAGCCTTGCCAAAGAATTGGAAAAGGGGAAGTGAATTTGAAATTGTAGGGGGCCAACACATGGGTGTTGAAGAAGGTCATGTAGGTCCCAGTCTTGAAGATGCGGCTAATTACTTCAGGAAAGTTGGGTGATGAGAGATGCACAAAAAATCTCACAGCAGATGCACTTGAATTAGTGGGTGGTAAGAAAGTAGGTACTCTTTATCTACTTGCTTATATTACTGATTCTTCTTCTGTTGTGGAGATGTGGCTTTGTAGGCTTGGTCACATGAGCATGAAGGAGATGCATATTCTTAAGAGGAAGTCAGAGTCTTTGACAGACTTAAGAACTAGAAAGCCTTGGTGTTCTTGGAGGAGATGATAGACAGAGACTAGTGGATGGGGCTGGATACTTCTGAGCAGGGCAATTTGGACATGGGATTGATTCAAAGTAAGCTCGTAGGTAAAAAGTCATCACTCACAAGTGAACACAGTTACCGACGTCAGTCAAGGGGAACCGACATCAAATAGATAGGTGCCGATGTCGGTCATGTGCAGACCAGAGCCGGTGGTGTCAGGTAGGGTGGCTATCGGTGTCAGTTAGATAATTGATGTCAGCAACCAGGTAAGACTGATGTTGATCACATAACCAATGTCAATAGAAAGGATAGTCGCATGGGAACTGATGTCGATTGGATGTAGATTGTGTGGTGATCGAGGTCGGTCACTGTAATGGATTTTGGGTAGATGGCAAGCTATTAAGGAGTATCAGACACCCATATGGAGGATTGAAAGTGCAAGTAAGCCTCAAATTTGTTGTTCCTCTTCTTTATACTAGTTACTACTTGCAGAGCAGGAAGGATCTAGGAAACAGTGGGATCATGGCATGAACAGGATGTAGAACCAAACGAGAGATTTGGTAGGGTTGCCAACCGGTATGAAAGCATTGAGATGAATGGATACCTTGGTTAAAGAATAGAGAGAATGGAAATGTGAGATAGAAGGCTAGGTCATATGGTCTTGAGGAAGCTGCAGGACAGTGGGACAGGGCTGACAGGTGGTATCAGGTAGATGACAAAGTAGGGCTTTAGTCAATGTTAGTATTACCATTGTGTTTATCTTACCAGGTAAATGATGGTCGCAACATTATCCTATTATTGTATGTGGAGGATGAGCTTGGTGTAGGTTCATACATACAGGGTTTTGCTGAGCTAAAGGTAAGGTTAGTTCAGTGACATGTCATGAGGAATTTGGAGCAGCAAAATTCTTTGGCATGAGAGACATGGAAGATCACAGGTTGATTTTGTCTCCAGTGGGAGTTGATGTGAATCAGGTGTTGGTGAGGTTCAATACGTAGGATGCAAAATTAGAGCACACCAAGGGATGGATAGTTTAGTGTCCAAAATCACATGAGGTCTGGTATAGACCTGAGTTTTCCCAAGCAGTGGGAGCTGTCAGAGTGTTAGGAGCCAATTTGGGGGAGTGGGTTCTCAGGTATTTGAGAGGGACCAGTAGTAGGGATTCATGCTATGTAGGGTCAGGACTTCACTACATGGGTTGTAGGTTTGGATGTGGTAGGGTACTCGAATGACAGGAGGTGCACCATAGGTTGTGTGGTGGTTGGTCTTTAGGGTTGAGCTTGAAGAGGGATACAAGCCAAGAAATAGATTAGATGGGGTATAGGTACAAGTACAGTGTAGCTATTTATCTCCAAGTGGGAGATTATTAGGTTGTAAAGCTAAAAGCTTCACTAATGCAAATAGGGGAGGAGGTTGCTAAGTGTCATAGACACCAGTGTCGGTCAGGCCAATCGACGTCGGTAGGGTACAAATAGAAGAACAACTGATGTCGATCAAAATTCAGCCAGCGTCGGTCACCTCCAGGGAGACAGGGACCGACGTCAGTCACCTATGCAGTTCAGAACTACTAGTTTCATGGACAGTTAGTTAATGAACTGAGTGTTTACATTTCAAGAGCCAATTTTTGACTAGAAGTTGCGGATCTAATTATTGTAATTAGATGTCTAATTATTGTATGCACGAGATCTATATAATAGACTCATGGGCTATATTGTAATTTGTGCTAGAGAGTAAGAGAGAAAATATTAGCTCCTTCTATGTGTGAAGAGAGCATGGTGTGTTCCTCCTAGTGCCATAGTACCAAGTGTGGGTGTTGGTTTGGAGAATCAAAAGGATTCTTCATGTATGTATGATCTTTGTTAGTAGGTGTGCATGGCTACATTAGGAGATCTGCAGGTGTATGTGGGTGTGGGATCCAGGTTTGCAGGTGTGTAGAACCATATTGATTTATAGGTGTGTAAGATTAGGGAGGACAACAACACAATAGGGAGCAGGATCAGGTAGGATATACTTGGAGTATAGTGTGTACTCGAATAGGGAGCAAAGAGGAAGGCAAGGAAGATCCTTCCAAAGTAAGATCATTTGGGTTGCAGGTTGTAGCAGTTCATGGGAGATCTACTTAGAGTGTGTTGTGCAATCGGCTGAGTATGTGTATATACTCAGAGTACTAGCAGTAGTGGATACTGACTGGTTGGAGGTGAACACCAACTCTGTGTTTGAGTTGTGTGTTGGGACCGTAAGAGAGAGAGCTTTGAGGAAAGAATTACTGTACACTTGAGGTGTGAGAAGCCTCTGAGAGGTGTGAAGAAGAAGTGGCATCTTCTTTATTGTATTATTTTTTGGATGAGTATTAATACAAGTTGTGTATTGTCTCTCATATTTTGTGTTGTTTTTGAATTCTAGTTACTTATGATTCTGGTTAATTCTGCATATGTAAGTTGCTTGTATATGGTAATCAATTGTGCTTCTGTATTTCCCAACATGTATGAGATCTTTGGAATTGGAATAGGGTGGTGAGCAATATTTGAATTTTCAAAACTCCTTATCCATAATTATATTCCTTATCTTGATTAGACAACTCCACTTGAGGTGAGTTAACTCATGTATTAATACTCAAGATGAGTTATTCATGTGTTTGAATTAGTTAAAGGCCAGTTAGCTCATCACAAGGATTAGTTAAGCATGTGGATGTCATCAAGGATTAATTTTTCATGATATGGATAATTTTAATGGCATGATAACTCCACATTATCTCTATAAACAATCTTCTACACCATATTCACTTCACTTGATTAAGTAAATAGGTTTACTAGGCCAAATTAGGCCTAGTAGCCTAACTCTTTATACTTGATGGACACTAGAACCTAAATATAACTTTTAAAACCTAAAAATATGGTGAATTAAAGACATTAATCAATGCTTCATATCATGAAATAGGTCCTCCTTGGCAAGCAACTCCTTAAAATTAGCCAAACTAGTTGACTTGGTCAACTTGTCCATTTCTTACAGACTTGATATTTTAGATGAGCTCTCAAGGGAACTTACAGGTAGTTTTTTGATCATATGATGATTTTAGGAAGAATAAAAAGTGTTAGTATTTTATCAACAATGATTATAATTGATTTAAACTGCCTTATACCTCTCCTTTTGTGCTTTTTTATTTCGAAATCATGTTTGATGCCATATCCATATAGAATCCATACAACAAGTGGTCATGGACATGAATAACTCAGCATTTTATTGATGATCCAAGATCTATTAAAGAGGTTTAAATCAATTTGGATGCATAATTATTAAATTATTTATAAACATGTCTATTGTAGGGCTTTAGAGTGCTCAGGGTCTTAATGATGATTCAAAAATCATGGGACTTAAATGGATAAACTAATGCCACAAAAAATTAGTGTATTAGGCCCTGTAACTCCCTCAAAGTCCTTAGCTTCCCATGTAAAAGGTGTGTACCATGGTAAGCATGTGAAACTCTTCTTAGAGTGGAAAATAGGCCTTCTAGGTAGTGTCTATTGTTCTCTGGTCAAGATGATCTCTTTAATGATTCTCTTATGAATTAAACTTAGCATAAATCTCCATTAGGAATTAATGGTGATGTTCATGGTGATTTAAAGTCATCTCTTGACCTTATTTTGGATCTTTATACCCCTTCTTGATGGCTTTGGATAGTGATTTCAAGGGTTAGGCATAGATGTATGTGTTGTAGAGAATTCAGGTGAAAGAGGTATGTCAAAGTTGGTTTTGGACTTGTTAAACTCAATTTAAAACATATAATATTTATTCTAAACTCAACATTTGAATACTTAACTGTATCAACATCACTTTGCATAAGTCACAGGACTTATGCACTCACTTGAAACATAAAAGAGAAAGAATTAGAGCTTACATTGTGCTATTTATGCCATGGAACAATATTTCACTTGTGGAATTTGGTCAAATCAAATAAGGTTTAAAGTAGATGCATAGGTGAAAGCCTTTTAGGGGTTAATCCTAGTGGTCTATAGGCATAAGCCTTTTGGTAGACTAGTTCTAGTCATAGGGTTGTA
This sequence comes from Torreya grandis, assembly GCA_037957365.1. Classification (NCBI taxonomy): domain Eukaryota; kingdom Viridiplantae; phylum Streptophyta; class Pinopsida; order Cupressales; family Taxaceae; genus Torreya; species Torreya grandis. The sequence continues at coordinate 3,314,659 of JARHVA010000083.1, forward strand.
AGCCTTTTTAAAGCTAATCTTAGGGACATGTTAGCGCATGAAGGGTCAATGGGATGTTTTATTTTAAGTGTTCATACTAGGATCATGGCTTGTGCAAGGATATCAACACTTGGCATGGGATCTACACTTAGTCGATATACAAGATATGGTGACATCTTTAATTAACATAGTTGTTTTATTATTTTTGGGAATCTAGTGTTTAGTTTATAAACAATAAAGGGTTTATAATAATTAGGAAAGGTTGATTTAATATAATAAAATAATAATTTTTTAGAATTAATTAAATAAGATAAGAAAATAACTTATCTTGGAAAAATAGGCTAATACAACTGTTGCTAAAACTAAAAATTGAGGTGCAAGGATATGAAGATGTTTGAAACATGAATCTATCTTTCATTTAGTGAAAGGATAAGATAACCAAAAATAGGACACCCTAGTGTTTGATGCTATAGTCTAGTTCCTGCTACTATTGTCCAAACTAGTCATAGATGTCTAAACTTTCTAGGCTTTGTTCATTGTACCTGTATTGATCCACCTATGAAATTTTAGATCTTAACTATCAATAGATCTCCTTGTAGAGTTGATTCAATATTCAAACCCTAAGTCCATCTACATAAATGAAGAAACAAATACATTAAAAAAAGGGGGGAAAACTAGGTTAGGGGAAGAATGATCACATGACCTAGAACCCCTACTATCTTGATTACTACCTACATTAACCCTCAAGCTAGGGTCTCAGATCAAATGTAGTTCTCCTTTAGGGAATGTGCATAATTAATGCACATAGTAAATGCAAGAATGAAATTTCACCTGGGTCCTTTCTTGATCAAGTATGCAAGTCTATGTGTGATGTAGAATGCCGAACTATACTATTGACTAATTTTTATTATGTAATGTGCCAAAGTAGTAAGTACTAGATATAAAATGCCTCGTGTAGTCCTTTATTTATGAGACTCTTTATTTTGAATTTAGGAGCTTTTATTAACATTTGGATAACATTAGAAAACTTAAGGATGAAGATAAGAAAGGGGATGTGACTCATTAAGTGAGGGAAACTAACCATTAGAGCTCAAAATGACCTTAGATAAGAGCATTGCAAATGGGACACCCTAGGGTCCAACATTGTAGTCTAATCCCAACACTCTTATCTATAGGATAGGGATTTGGGGGGATGAAATAAGCATGGGAAATATGACTTGGCTGAGGTGGAATGACTATTTAAAAGGGTTGGGATTAATGGGAATATTCAAAAGGTGACTCAATCATAAAACAAGACCAAGATGAGTAAAATAAAAGACATGGCTAAATGTGAATAAATCTCATATTCTCCAATCAGAGCCTCCTATGAAAGGACTATGAAAAGACATGATATGTGTGGTTGCTTGACCAATTTAGGGTGTATACATTTCCCCCCCTTTTAATCTAGTGATGTAATGAAATGAAGTACTAGAGTAAAAGAAAGAAAAGAAAATGTGTACCTAAACCTACCTACATGGAGATTAGTGTGCTAAAAAAGAGTCCAACTCACTTTTTGGCCAAAGAAATGGATGGAGAGTTGAATAGTGCTTGGAGAAAGAAGGAATCCCTAAAATAGATGTCCCTTGTACTGAACCTAAAAGTGGAATCCATGTAATCATGGAGGAGGGAAATGTTTTCCCTCTATGTTGAATCTAACTAGAATGAGGAATGATCATAGGCCCAAAACCAATGTCTACCCTCTATCTCAATAAACTCATGTAATCTGGAATGTGTGTAAAAGAATATATATACTATGAAGAGAAAACTCTATCATGCCCCCACTATGAATAATCTAAACTAGAACTGAGAAGTGCTTAGAGGCCCAAGACCAATGTCTACCCTCTATCCCACACAAAATCATATAGTCTAGGTTTGGGTAATGCTATGGACCAACCACTAAAAATGGCCATACTATCCAACCTAGTGATAACTTAGGTACATATGGGTGTAATTTGAAACCTTGGTCAATGTGTAAGAGGAGAATGACATGTCTTTCCATTGCATCTGTATAATCCTAGATGACAAAGAACATGAACATCTATGTCATGCCCCCAAATTTGGTATGTGAGTGATGTGTCTATTAATCTAGTAATCTATATAACCACATGTGATATGACCTATCATGCCATGTCTCATGTGTAAAACTAGAGATCAAAATAATGTGCTTTGCACTATGCCTATAATATAGTATCTAATCATGTAATTATGTCATGTTATATGAAGCTATATGTGTGAGATATGTAGTATGTACATGCCCCCAAATATAATATCTAAGTCTAAATTTTTATCAAAGTCATTGTGAATCCATATAATCTAAACCATTGTATTTGACTAGTCTATGTATTTGTAAGATAAAATCACTGTGGATCCATATGATCTAAACCACTATATTTGAATAGTCTGTGTATCTATAAAGTGAAGGTATATCTCTTTGAATGTCCTAAGTAATGTTGAATAACCCATGCAATCTAAATTACTATATATTTTGACTAATATGAGTTGAGTCTAATAATCTAAATACTGGAAGTGTATGAACCATGCTATATCCACCTATGAGAGTGGATGGGCATGTCGAGTAAGTGTAGGAATATAAATAGTAGGAATGATTCCCTCATTTTAGGGAGACTAAAATTTTTTATGATAGATATAATCAAGCTAAAAGTGATTACTAGTGGCATAATGATAGAAAAAAGGTTGGTATAGTTTTAATTGATTGAGAAATTATTTTATTAATTAGACTGCGTTGTTAAAATTAGAACAAGTATTGATTGGTGAGGACCAAGTTGTGTGTCTGGGTACAAAATAGGTATAGAGATGTGTGTGCCATAGTATGTGGATGAGGTAGTAAGAAAGAGAGGCTCATGTGATGTCAAAGGTATCATTGTTATGATTATATGGAACAAATTTTTTTGTAAAATAGAGTTACAGGGTAAGTTATGGGTAAAATGGTATTTTGTTTTGAATGAAAAAGTTGTTTGATATAGGAAAAGTGGATTGATTCTTGATTCATTTACACATTGACTAGGTTGAGATTTGGAGATGTAGGCTAAGATATATGCTAAAGAGATGAGCACCTATCATGACCTAATTTGAGTAGTTGGTAGCCTAGGTTGAGGTGGTGGGGAGATTACCTTGGTAAGTAGTTGAAATGCATGATTTTTGCCTATTTAGAAGCCTATTTTTGATGTTTTTAGGCCTTTTTGAGTAGTCTAAGATAATTTCCCATAGTTTTAGTTCTCCTAGCCAAGAGTCATTGCTCATGTCTAGTGTTCAACACTATTGTTCAAGTTTCAGTTCTCTTGTCTAGTGCTGGTGTCCTTTTTGTAGTGCTGTTGTCCACTAGGGCTAGTTTTCCGAGTTTATGATTTATAACCTATTAGTTGTATAGCTTGGCTATTGATTTGGCATGCTTGATTGATATATATGTTAATTTTTGGTGTTTTATAGGGAAAGGTATGGATGAGGGGGTTTTATAGAGGCTAGGTGATATTGACACTGAGATAATTACCTTTGTCAGCTAATGAGAGAGCTATGATGGATAGGGTAGGGTTGGGTCATGCGTGTGACCTAGGCACTATGCAGTGGGATAGATATATAATTACCACCTTATGTGAGAGGTGGAATGTAGACACATGTACTTTCTATCTCCATATAAGGGAGATTACTATTACATTGGAGGATGTGTACTATATTTTACATTTGCTAGTTAGTGGATGATGTGTGACATTGTAGGGTGACATGGGTGTTGATGTTATTGATCATGCATCCTTGTATTTTTTTGGTATGCCCTCAAGCATAAATTGAAGAGGTAGTGATAGTGATCTATTATTGTCTATTGTTATGTATTTGAGAGTTATATATTTGTGGAAGTGGTTGGTCATGTTTTTGGCTTCGTTCATTACTATGAATGGGAGTGGGGTATCAACTGTATATAGGATGCATAGGATCATGCACAACATAGAGGTATATGACACTATGTTATCATGGGGTAGGAATATGTTTGACCACTTATATAGGGATATTTACTAGTTTACTCAAGTGGCATTCAATGGTGGTTTGAGTACAACTACCTTATTGCATTGTTGGGATTATGAGCATATAATGATTGTGTGATTGATAGGATTATCAAAGGAGAGGTGGGAACTTCCAAAACCATATGGGGAGTGGTGGATGAGTTTATTAGCTATTTGATCTCCTGGGATAGATCATTATAGATGAGTTTTAGATAGCTTAGTGGCTCAGGATATCATATGGAGACCTTATAGAGGATTTCTTGAGTGGCTTGAGGATGGAGTGTAGTTGCAGTATATGAGGGTTAGTTTTTGGTTACATGACCATTGGTCTGGAGTGTATGAGAAATTTTTGTATGAGTGTGTGACTAAAAATTTTAGGGTACCATAAGATGTGACCCTAGTAACATGGGTGTGGGTGAGTAGTGCATGGGCACTAGTGAGGGCAAGATCTCATGGGAGGCCTACTGAGGCTAAATTAGCACCATTACCCTTGGATGTGTGGGATGTGGCTATAGATATTCCTAATGTATATGATGTTAGATGCATAGAAGCATATACCACATGGTGGGTAAGGCATCAGTGGGATCCATTGTATCCTATTTATGGAGCGGGTGTTCTTGAGTATGAGGATCCTGTGTCAATCCAAATGATGGGAGGTAGGTAGAAATTATATTTTTATTGTGTACAAGTTTGTGTTTATTTTATTTTAACTTGAAAGTATATATCTAATGAGTGTTGTATTTTTTATGTAGGTGGAGTGGAAGGTGCCCAAGATGAAGCAAAAATGTGCAAGGAATGAAGATGATGAGTACTGGGAGACCATCATTGAGTCAACACTTTGAGATCTTACACAACATGTTCTTCATGATGCTATGGAGGAGGGTTTGATAGAGCATGTGATAGCTATAACCAGTGTTTATGCTCATTTATTTGATAGAGTTGTGATAACTACAACTACATATGTTAGGGTACTAGGTGAGATAGATGAGCTGAGGGCTGATCTAGATAGGCATAGGATGCCTCCACCTAATTATGGTTCTATTAGCATGGGGATCATGGATGAGTACACTGATCTTCAATGATGATATGAGAAATTATGTGAGGAGCATGGTCAGATATTGGAGTGAGAAAGTCATCGTAAGAGGCATTCAAGATCTTGAGGAAGTGTGAGGCCACCAAACACTAGAGTGGACTATGAGACTAGTATTAGAGGAGAGAGAGAGAGAGAGACTGAGAGTGTGTGGATGATGCCCATTCATGATTGATTGTATTTGATACAATGTTTATGTATTTGAAAACATGGTTATATATATATATATACATATATATACATATATATATATATATATACATGGATGTTGGTTTGATTTTGGATTCATACGTATTATGTTTATGGGATTTAAAGTATATTTCTTGTAGTTTATTAGTTAGGAGTAGTTGATATAGTATTGATGTTGAGGTTTTGCACATATTTAGTAAAACAGTACTTGGGATATGTGTTTTGAATTTTGTTGATAAGTTCAAGTGTGATGTTAGGTTTGATTTATAATCATATGTAAGAATTTTTTTTGTTAGTTTTGTAATTGGTAAATTATTTGGATTAGACTAAGTTGGTTTAATGTTGGTAAAATGGGATTTGGAAAGATATAGATTTGGATAAGCTAGTTTTGGATATGGATATTTATTAGGAATTAGGAATGTTATTTTTTAGTATATGGGGATGTAAGATAACACACTATGCATATTACTTCCTTGAGAGTGGCTCAAGAATACAAAGGCTAGCTCGAACTTTGGATCCATCTTTTCCATGCTAAGTGAAGCTATGAACTGATGCTGGTATGAATGTGTGTCATATCACTCTATGTTGTATCACTATCTGAACCCTAATGGCCAAATAAACAAGTGCCCATACTACTCATGCTATGTAGGAATATGATCTCTATCTGATATTATTTATTATGTACTAACTATAGCTATGCATGGAGACTCTACAAAATGTAACTTTATTGGTCATGCAATTAAAACTATATGCTATAAAAAAGGCTCATATATCCATAATCATATACCCTATGGCCTCTATTATGATGTGTATGACTGAGCAATAGATTGAGATAGAGCTAAAACCTAAGATAGGGGCTCATTTAATCTTAATCATAGTAGGTTATTATGTGAAATAGGTCCCTAAAAATCTAGTTGTAATAAATATCTCTCAAGAGAAATACTCTTAACCATAGCAGATTGATACATGAAATAGGACCCAAAAAATCTAGTTGTAGTGAATATTTCTTTGGAGTAGTACTCTACTATGCTGCTTGTGACTCTACTGGTATGTATATAGAATTACACTATGTACTCCTTGGACTATAGTGCTATATATAGTCTATTCTTGCTGTATAGGTTTATAAACCTTTTGAGTAGGTGGAATAGGAGATCTCTTATGAGGCTCTATCTTAAAATTCACATTTCTCTCATGATGAGTGATCAATGAATCCTATGGAGGAATGTCTTGGGATCAATCACTCATGGAGAAATGAGGGCTAAGCTTCCATGATGGAGGAGATATCGATGCCCCTTATGTGAATTATATGATTCCATTATCAACACATCTATTAATTTAATCTCTGAGTTTATAACAATCATTATCTCTGTGTCTATGGATATGATGATAGTTGGAAAAGGATCGATGTGGCTATCTATGTAAGAGATGTGGATCTCATCAATGAGTATAAAGTATTGTGATTAACCTCATATCTAGTAGTGCTAATAATATAATAGATGGGATATCCTACTCTAAATCAAACTATGGTGGTTCCTTGATGTTATTATCTATAGTGAATACTATAGGTTGTACTTTAGAGACTAGCTCTCTATTTTTAATAGTTTGATTTTATGGTTGTGGTCTCTTATATTGTTTAGGACATGGTGGATGTTATGTGTTAGGATTTGTAGATGTATATACTGCTATGAAATCTAGAGTAATCCAAATGACTAAATCTACTTTAATAAATCCCAATTTATTTTCCAATGCTAAAACTGTATAACACAAGTGACTGAAAGAAGACTCTATTTGGTATAATAGATGCTCAAGGAGAGGTTGATGAATCCCCTTAATAAAGAGATGTTGAATCTCCAATTTTTTTGCTTTGTATATCAATCTTAGCATGTGAGTCTTAAATTTTAATATATAGTCACTAAATGGCTCTGAAGAATTTTGATGTAGTGTGGCAAGTTTCTCATATGTAACATGAGGGCCCATGTTTGTTATGTAATATCTGATAGATGCCTAATCTAAATCATCATATGTGTGCAAGGACCCAGTAGGGAGTAGATAAAAGAACCAATTCTATGCTTCCCCCATTAATGTCTATTGGAATAACTTTAGTAGAATCAAAGGACTCACATGAGATGGCAAAGCCTTCCAAAAGGCTTGAAGGTGTATGAATGGATCTTTAGTTCTATCAAAGTGAGGCAATGATGGTATCTAGAAATTCTTAGGTAATGAGTATTTTATGAATGTCTTAAAAAGGGGATTACCATGTAAATCATTGGCATCCATCCAAGACTTATAAGCTTTGTTTTCCAAGGTTAGGAGATGTACTTGGTATTGTGATTGACCAACTACGTGCATTGCAGAGATAATCTCCTGATATAGTACATTAGTATTTTAAAGTGGTTCATTTAATCATTGAAATTGATTGTTAATTATATCTATGGGAATGCTATATTTATCAATTGGATCATAAAGAGGGGTGTGCTACTTGAACCTTGGGAGTAATGGTAACTTGGACCTTACTAGAGGGATGTGAGATACCATTCTCTTTAGGTGAAGCGTGAGGACTGGGTTCTACTGTAGTGAGGGGTGGCTTGGGAGATTCATTGGTATATTTAAGTTTTAGTGAATTAAATTATAATTGAGTATAAGATGTGATGTTATCATTAACATGTGAATTATTTGAAATAGAATCACGCATAGAAGTAGAAACAACATTTGGTATTGCATTATATTTTAGAGGAGTGAGAGAAGAGTTAGAAACATGAGATGAATTTTATTCTTCACTATGTACATAATAATCATCATTTTTCCATGCATTATCATAATTGAAATATTATTCATAATCACTCTCATTTTGATATTCATTTGCATGTTCACTATCATACTCATTATCACTTCCAACATTGATAGGGAGAGGTGTAAGAGAAGAAGTTAATTCCTTTCGAATTTGCAATAAATTATCATTTGAAATTGGAATATTATGTGCATCTATGCTATCCATGGATGGAGTACATGCATTATTTTTATGAGAAGTAAGACAAAGAGAGTTATTATTTAGACATTTTTCGACAAAGTAGAGTTAAGAACATGAGATGTATCATTTGAACTATGTATTGACAATTTGATTCTATTGTGTTTATATTGTTGTAATTTGAACATTGAAGTAGTAAAAGAGAGAGAGAGATTAGGTTCACATGGAAGAAAATTATCACCAATTAAAGTTTCACTTGGAAGTGCATGACTAATTTGTTCATTTGGTGCATTGTGCATAGGAGAATTAGGTGAAAAGTATCTTTCCCATTTATCAAAATATTTTTCTTTAGAAGAGGGAGTAAAATAGATAGGTTTGAGAGAAGAAGATGCCTCTACTTGTACCTCACTATCACTATCATGTATATCATCATGTTCCTCATTAAAATAATAGTAATTATCTTCATTGTAGATGAAATCATTTTCCACTTGTTTAGTTAATGTACAATTTTGCAAATTTTTCCATTCATTGTCATAATTATGAGAAAAATTTAAAAATTGATCTATGGGATGAGAGAGAAGAAGTGCCTTAGTGACCATTTTATATTTTGCATCAAAGAGAGTGTGTACAAGTACTATTAAGAAAATAAGTGTAAAAATAAATACTAACATAGAGATTGTGAAATTACTTTTGACAATCCAAACAATTTACAAAAAATTTAAAATATTTTTCTAAAAATTATAGAGGAAAAGTTGGAGTTTGAGGACCTAGTTTGGAAATCTAGGGTTTTGAGCTAGTGTTTTAGAATTTTTGAAAATAATTGAAATTCTAAAAATAATTTTGAATAGGATAAATGCACAAAAATTAATACAAAAATTTGAAATTTGAAATTGAATTTTTGCACACGATAACTACTAATATTGAGATTTTGAAAATATTTTTGACACTTCAAATAATTTAAAAAATTTTCAAAAATTTTATCTAAAATTATGAGGAAGGCTTGGGGTTTGAGGACCTCATTTGGAAATCTAGGGTTTTGAGATAAGGTTTTATAATTTTTAAAAAATTATTGAAATAATTTAAATTCTAAAAATAATTTTGAATATGATAAATGCACAAAAATTTATACTAAAATTAGAATTTTAAAATTAAATTTTTGCATAAAATCTGAAGGAAAAGCCTTAAGGGTATCTAAGGTTTTAGATTTTTTCGAAGTAAGTTGGGTTCACCAAATGTTTTGTTATTTTTGGGAAACTAGTGTTTAGTTCCTAAACAATAAAGGGTTTGGAATAATTAGAAAGTCTAATTTAATATAATAAAATATTAATTTTGTAGAGTTAATTAAATAGGAGAAATAATTAACTTATCTTGGAAAAATAGGTTGATACAACTATTATAAAAACTAAAAATTGAGGTGTAGGGCTAGGAAGATGTCTGAAACCTGAATCTAGATTTTGTTCAGTGAAAAAATAAGAGCATATAAAATAGGATACCCTGATGTCCAATGTTATAGTCCAGTTCCTACTATTGTTATCCAAACTAGTCACATAGGTATGAACTTTCTCGGTTTTATTCACTATCCCTATATTGGTCTACCTATAAAATTTTAGATCTTGAATATCGATATATCTCTTTATAGAGTTGATTAAATATTTAAACCCTAAGTTTATCTACACACATGAAGTATCAAACACATTAAAAGAAAAAGATGGCAAATTGGGTTAGGGGAAGAATAATCACATGATCTAGAACCCTTGCTATCTTGATTATTGCATACATTAACCCTCAAGCTAGGGTCTTAGATCATATGTAGTTCTCCCTTAGGGAATGTTTATAATCAATGTGCATGGTAAATGCATGAATGAACTCTCACCTAGGCCCTTTCTTGATCAAGTATGCAAGTCTATGTGTGATGTAGAATGCTGAGTTATACTATTGACTAATTTTTATTATGTAATGTGCCAAAGTAGTAAGGGATAGATATAAAATTCCTTATGTAGTCCTTTATATATGAGACTTTTTATTTTGAATTTAGGAACATTTATTCATATTTGGCTGACATTGAAAAACTTAAGGATGAAGCTAAGAAAGGGGCTAGGACTCATTAAGAAAAGGAAAATGACCATTAGAGATCAAAATGACGTTGGATAGGAGCACTTGAAATGGGACACCCTAGGGTCAAGCACTATAGTCTAATACCAATGTTACTATCCTATAATATAAGGACCTAGGGGGATAGAATAAGTATGGGAAATCTGACCTGGCTGAGGTGGAATAACTATTTGAAAGGATCATGATGATTGGGAATAGGAAAAAATGTGACTCAAGCATGTAACAAGACCAAGATGAGTAAAAACAAAGACATGGCTAAATGTGAATAAATCTTATATTCTCCAGTCATATTATCCTATGAAAGGATTGTGAAAAGACATGATATGTGTGGTTGCTTGACTAATTTAGGGTATATACAATAGAGATGCCATTAACGATATAAACTAGAATCTCACATAACCTATTCTTTAACATAAGTGTTACCAAAGTATGACATTATAAGAATTAGTTCACATTCCAATAATAATTCATAGAGGTATAACCAAGAACAATATTTTAAGGCAACCATTCTTTGTCATTCAACATAGCTCAAATTAAATAGAGTCCTTAGTAGTTAAAATAGAGTACACACTTAGTTCAAAATACTTAATGGCTCAGAGGCTCACAAGCAAGCTTGAATGCTATAATTGGAGCCTTAATGGAATCTATGATACTCCTGGATTTAATGGTGCATATTACAATGTTTATATAACTAATTGTCTAGAGCTTCACTGCACTAAGTTCACATCTTCTACTTCACTGGTTTGAGATCCTTTTATAGCTTTTCATGAACATCTCAACTAGGGTGGAATGTGCACATGAAGTGCTAAGCTAGAGCCCTTGTGATCATTATACCATATCCATCACCTTATGTCATTTGCACTGCATTCACCACATATCATCCAATCTATAATATCCCTCAAGAATCTATGATTTTTTTAGCTACCTACAAGCTAATGCAAGGTGTGCACTGATTCCTCCAACTGGTGCCAAGATTTTAAAATATCATCATTAAAAATGATGCCTCATTATAAAGCATCTATCATGATGGCGTGAATCCTTACATACCAAAATAAGGGGTTCAACATTACCCCATAAAAAATATCTTATCTATCCTTAGACTAGGATATGAAAGTTTTGATGTGTAAAACTCAAGCACAGTCCCCTTCTTGACACTAAAGTCCTGAAATCCCTTTATGATGAGATTCATTTCTTCAGTAGCATTGTTTATTTTTGTGGAATCCATAATAAGTGAAAACACATTGGTATTTTCCATTTCCTTTATGAAGGCCTCTAAATTTGCCTAGCCTTAGTCACTCCCCCATCCAAGATTGATCCTTAACTACATGCCTTAATTTATAAAGTGCATAATAGTGCTTATAGGTTCTATTCTTGGTCCTTTATCTGGGTTCTTAGTGCATTGACATTACCCATGATATGTATGTGCTATAAATTATTCATAGAGTACATTTATGCCATCATCTTATCCTTCTCCTCCTTTACCTTCTTAAGGATCACATTTATGACTAATGTCTAGTTAGAAAAGCTCAAGAAGATGGCATCAATTACATCTATGAACTCTTATAAATTTTTAAAGAGGTATTCCACCTCCTCAAGCTTAGCAATAAGATATTTATGTATCACAATATATGGATCTTCTTCTTATTATTATTGTGTTAGCTCTGGTTTTATGCTTAGGAACATCTACTCCACTAACACACATATCTTATCAACCTCAGAGAGGTTTGATGTGTTGATGTTGACTAGAAGGGATGGTTAGGCCATATCTATGCACTCACATAGCTACCGTAGCTTTAATTTTATGTCTTATACTTCATCTTCGACATATTTTTAGAGTTTCTTCCATTTTTGTGCTCTCCCATCATTGATGATATTTTTTCATGCCACTTCAGTCACCATTTTAATAAGTGTATTCCTAGACCAAACTAGGTTCATGGCATAAGGGTTTATGAGGAGGGAGTCCTACCCCTCCTCAAGATCTTATGCATCCAATATCATCTTTCAAGGCACATCAAAGTGAGGCTCATCCATGTAGTGATCAAATGTAAATACAAGTTGTTTGTGCATCCTGGTCGAGGCAGCCTCAAGGGGAATGGTGTCAAACATGTATAAGTCTTCACCCTTCCACCCCTTCTACACATTCTCTCTTATGCTCAAATATACACCATCCTTATTGATGATGTACATCTCTATTTTTTATTCCTCCTCTTTACTAGTGCCATTACTTTCTTTGGCACTTTCCTAAGAGGACTCATCTTATTGTTCCATAAGGGGTTATTCCTTAGACTTTTACCCTTTATCCATTTCTTCCTCTTTGAGGTTTCTCAATGCTCAAATCCATGTTTATTCCCTTGGTTCTAGTGTCACCTTCTTTCTACTAGGGTTATTATTTAGTATCATTTTTTTGTTTTAAGGTGTTAGTATCACCTTCCTTTACTTTGGGCACCCCTTCATTACTTGGGCATGCTTATTATGTAACTTGATCTGCTTTCTTGGTGGCAGTACTAGGTGCCTTCTTAGCTTTGTCAAAGGTTGGTCTCATGCTTGCAGGAACCTTATTCATCTTATTCTCTTTCTTTACCTTCTCTTCCTCGGCCTTAGCCTTTGCAATATCCACCTCACTTAGGGAAATTTCCTTCCAAGCCCTCCTCTTATTATTAAGTGTCAATGCCATCTTAGTTTCTTCCTCATTATGTCTCATTTTCTACCATAACCTTCTCTTTTACTCTTATATTTGTAAAGGTTATGTGGAGGGTTCTTCTTTAGATGAGGAGCTCATTGAATTCTCTACTTCTTCAAGCATGGTGGTTGTGCTACCTTGGAGGGCCTTTTGAACATATTTGGTGCTAAGCTCCTCCTCTTTTTTTACTTATATTATGTAGGTCTTTATTCTTTCTTATTCCTATCTCTCTTCCTCTAGCCTACGTTTGAGGGTCTCTTCCTTATCTATTTTTCTAAAGTTATCATAGTGAGTGAAATAGGTCCCTTAGAATTCTTATTTTTCTTCTTCTTGCTAGAGGAATAAGTCTCTGTTATGAAGGTTACGTGATTCTTTGGAGTTAAAGGTGTATCTTGCTTTCCGAAGGCAATCCTCAACTTGATGTGCTCCTCATTCTCGTTAAGTGTTTCTCCCCATTTTTTTTGGGAGACTTATGTTGCATCTTTGACACTAGATTTACTTCATCACTAATCAAGAGGGGAAATAATCATCTTTCTCAAGTTTGGTGCCCTTTATTCCATGGATTCATCTCATAATACATATTGAAGATGTGCTCGATTTTAATTTTCCTCTAGAGAGGGTGGAGGTCCATTCAGTTGGAATCATCCTCCTCATCCTTTGTGTCATTTTCACTTGGGTTCACATAGTGGTGCCGTAACCTACTCTTTTTTTGGTCCACAACCTTCATTGAGATATCTAAATTCTATGCATTAGGAATCCTCCTTAGTGCTACCATGAAATATTTGGTGGAAAATGCATAAGGTAGCTTCATCTAACTAGATAGGTTTTTGTCTATGAGTATTAGGTACACTACATAGAAATACTACATGATAGTGAAGGTCACCATTCCTAACATGTGTTGGGGGAGATCTTATGGGATGCACCATTAAATCTTGAATTCCTCAATACATTAGTTATACCACCCCTATACTCTTGTCTTATACTTTTGGGAAAATCTAGGTGGGCAAATAAAGTCTTGGTACTTGAGCACTGGGGAGTTTTTATGGGGTGAGAACACCCAAAGGTTGTTATCATCATCAGGCACACTAATCTCCTCAATTATTATCATTATCATCATAGATCCCCACTGAAAGGTCTCACATACCTTGTGGCATTCTAACACATTGTTTACCATCTCCTTAGTAATAAATTTTATGATATTGAACTTCTACACTTATGCCATATGGTGGGTAATGCACAAGTACATCTTACTAATGTTAGACCATCTTCCACCAAGGCATATCTTGGAGATAATGAGGCATTTTGTGACCTTTGTGCTAGGGTCTTGTATATCCTTAATAGAGAATTTGAACCCTACCTTGTATTAGCCTAAGAGTTTTATAGTCCTTTTCCACCTCTACATCATCCTCCATCATCTGGTGGATGTCAAATCCTATACTTGGGAGCCCTATGATCCTAGTGATGAGGTGTACTAAGATCTACATGCACCTCCCTATGAAATTAAACCTATAATATAGATGTGTAAGAGGAGGAATTATACCAATTCCTTTAGCTTGCCAAAACTTGGTAGCTCATATAACTGCATTACACTAATTGTCACCAACTTGTCTTGGATGGTGACATAAATTAACATCATTCCCACCTTGGTCTTTGTTCATGTGTCAACTATCTAACCCTGGTTGAGATTTTGCATGTTTCTCAAAATCTGATGGTTATATTGCTTCAACATATATGTGTGTACAAAGGATACCCATGTCTCCCCCACTATGACCTTAGAGGGGAACTACATCTCCCTAAATGAAGTATTTTCACTTGATTCTAGGTCTAATTATGCAACACTAACACCTTCAACTAGTTATGCCTCTGTCTTCACATCTGCTATTTATTTTAGCATCCATGCCTTTTTGGCATCCTTTTGCACCTATAACAGACTTGAACTTAACCTCTTTTTTCCCATTTAGAATCAACTACTATTAAATTACATTATATTAATCAATTTGAATCCCTTAATCTTACTTAGCACTTCTTCATAGTCATGATATCTATAAATATGAATTTGAATCTTGAGCTTCTAGTGTCATTAATGGCATCCTCAGTGTCATACAAAGTTTCTAATATCTAGTTCTCTCACAATTATCTCTCCACATGTCTTCTAATAAATTCCAAATGGAATGTAATATCTATATCTATTCCACCATTCTTGCTTGGGGCTGTGGATGTTTAATTTTTCACTTATGGTAATATTTTTTTTGATTCAAATTAGGTTTGGATTTATACTTGGCTCTGTTCAGGTTTAAATTCTCTCAAGGTTTGAAACCTAGTCTAGTGTGTTATTTTCATTTTTATATCTTAATTTTAGCTACCCCATTAATTCCTGGTGAGTAATGGTGTGGTAGTGCATGAATTTATTAAAATTTGCTAAACATATGAAATATATGAAAATCGATCACCACATTCACATTTATTGTAGATATTTGTGCATTTTTTATCATAATCATTAAATTATCTTAATGGCTTATTTGGTGAAATGATAGGTGATTAAAATGGTCACTTCCCACCAACCATTGGGTGGGTGCCAACTATCTCAATAATTTATATCTTGTGCTTTGTTCACCTTGGCATAACCTTTTCCTTTATTATGGAAACCTAGGTATAGTACTTCACATGCATGTGATTCATCCTCAGTGGTTCCATCTTTCCTTCATGCTACACTTCCTTTCAAGCATGATTCCATTTATTGGTCGATTTTTTGCATTTTCATCTATTCTTACTTTGGCCTTCCCATACCCCATACAAATTCTAATGCTAGTCTTCTAATGCTTTCTTTTATCTTCTTGATTTCTTGTGCATGATCATTTTATGTACCTTAATTTATCAACTCATCCTCATATATTTATAAATTTAGTAATGCACACACACCTAAAAGCTTTGGTGTTTGGCCTCAGGCACTTAGAAAGCATCTATGCTCAAGTAACTCAACTAGAGTTATGTGTGTAAGTTCCATAATATTTATTATATGGGATTGAAAGTGCCATGATTATTCACTCAACACAAACAAAACAAACATAAACAAAGATTTTAATTGTACCAAATTTTATTCTAGTCAGCACAACACAAATAACTTGTGATCAAAAAGTTAGTGTCTGATGATGCAATCACCATCTTATTAAATATAGGGATTCAATATATTACCATTAAAACTCCTAAGGATTATTTAAACCATCAACATGCATATCTTGCATGTTCTATTATTTAATAATCTATGGATGATATAGGGTCCCATCCACCTAACCTATAGCTTGCCTAGGTGCTTGAGGTACTTTGAGTCATATAACGAGACCAATTATCCTTTAATAATTACCTTGAACTTGATATGCTTGTCATGCCATAGATTCTGGCATGCCTTCTCTACTTGTTGACTCTATCTTACTTAGGCATGTGTCTTTTCCAAGAGCTCCTAGTCATCTAAGCATGCACTCAAAGTTTTTTGGTCATTCAAATGACTAGTATGTGTAATGTGCAATAAGGGATCTAAAAATTCCATGGGTAGAATGGAATCTATGCCAAACACATATTGAAATGGTGTCACCTTGTTTATGCACTTATATGTAGTGTCATAGGCCCATAATACTACTAACACCTAGTCATTCCAATCCTTATGACTAATATATCATATCTTTATGAGGTACATTCCCAATATATTATTAAATGCCTTAGTGGTGCTATTTACTTGGGGATGATAATTTGTTGTCTTATCATGTGCCACCATGTATTTAGTTAATAAGATTCAAATGGTCTCATTGATGAATTACATGTCATGATCGCTAGTTAAAATAAGTGGATTCCCATAACAATTGATGATGTTCTCCCATATAAACCTTATGTCTATGGTAGATGTATAATCTTTAATTGGTAATACCTCAGCCCACTTGGTGAAGTAATCTATGGATGCTAGAATGTATCATGTACATGTGCACCTTATAATAGGAGTAATAGCCCCAATAAAGTTAATGGTCCATTTTTTAAATGGTACTTGGGTAAGGATGGGGATGATAAATATCTCATCTTGATGGTTAGGATTTATCATGCATTCACAAATGTCACATATCTTAGCACACTCTTTTGTGTCCTAGGATAGACTTGGCCACCACAAGCCTAATTGTAATACCTTGCATGCCATAGCATCTCTAGCATAATACCTCTATTAATCCCCTCATGTGCCTCTTGAAAGACCAAGTCCCATTCATGGTATAAGACACAACAACATATGACCTCATCTTAGCTCAACTTACACAGTTCCCCACCAATGAGTTGAAATGGGGTGATGTAAACTATGAGCTGCTTCTTCTCCTTGGTCATCATAGTCTGGGGCATAGATCTAGATGTCAAAAATGTGATCTCTACCAAGTCTTCTGGGACATGTTGTACCCTATATAGTTGTGTATCAAGCATATCATATTTTATAGGTACTACCACATCACTGGAGTTGATATGAGATAGATGGTCTGGGCTTGAGTTTTGTTTTTTAGGTTTTACAACCATAAAAAACTAGAATTCTTGAAACAAAACTATCCATCGATATACGCATCCTTGGGAATGGGATTATTCACTAGGCATAAAAATGATTCATAATCAATGAAGAATATGAAGGGGTCACTAAAAAATATTTTTGGAACCTTTTCAATGCATAAACCATGAAAAACACCTCATGTATAGTTGTGGTATAGTTTTGTTCTACCTTGGTCAATTTTATACTTATAAAGGAGATGGGGTGTTCCATATTGACCTCACCTAGTTTTACTAAAATGGCACCAATTATAGAGATAGATGAATCAATGTGGGAATGAAATGGAGTTTCCCAATCATGAAATTATAGTATTGGTGTACTTACCAATTTGGTCTTTAGGGTTTCAAATGCATCTTCTTGTACTGTGCCCCAATAAAATGGGCCATCTTTTACAAAATCTCTTCTAGTGGAACTGCAATCTTGGCATAGTTCCTAATAAACTTCTTATAGTACCCATAATAACAGAATGACATGAACATCCTTCTATGTTGATGGAGTCTAGATTTGAAGGATTATGGCAATATTTTATAGATCAATGAGTAGAGCATCCTTGAAGATGATGTGCTCAAGAAAATTTCCAAATGGTGTCATGAAGACACACTCATTGGGGTTCAAAGAGATATGCAATTGCGTTCACCTCTCAAAAATTAGGCACAAGTTATCATAATGATCCCTTACTATCCCATACATAGTCCAATCATATAAGTACACTTGGAAGAACTTATGAATGAATTCCTTAAAAGTGGTGATCAACACTCGAGTGAATATGAATAAAACATTATTGAGTCTAAAGGGCATCACATTGTATATGAAATAACCCCATTCTATCACAAATGTCATTTTGGGCTTATCTTCCTCTTCATTCTAGACTTGATGGTATCCTGAAAACCCATCAGTGAAAGTGTATATCTCATAACCTATGAAACCATCCAAGACTTCATCAGTGAATGGATTTGAAAAGGGGTTGGTTATGTAAGTGACATTCAATAATCTATAGTCAACATAAATATAGATGCACCCATCCTTATTGATGATAATGACCATGGGGCTAACCCATTCATATTATTTCATAGTGTACATGATTCCTATACATATCATGCCATCAACCTTTATTTTGACCTTGGTGCAAAGATTGGGGTTCATTTTATAAGGTCATTTGTTTACAAGTCTTACACCATCTACTAGATTGCTGCTCATGTTTCCAAGGGATGGTTGTGTGCCCTTCATGTCTCTATATTTCCTAGGGAACAAGTCTTGTAATTAATTTAAGAGGTCCAAAATACCTTCCATCTCTACATCATACTAATATGTACCTATAGTAGTAATCTTTGGCTCTCCTTCTACACTGATATCTACCTTTGTCATTTTAATGACATGCAATAGAGATCATTCTTTTCCTAATGTGAATCCTTGACTTTTTTTGCCTTGAGTTGTATCTATACAAAGATGGGTAGTTATTTTTATTTTTGGGTGCTATCCTCAACTGGGTGCACCAAATTCATCTTTCCTATCAAATTTCTCTAGTTATTCACCTTCCATGTCTCATCATCCTCATCACTAGAGTCATTGTTGAGGATTTTCTCTTCAAATAAAGTTAGGAGCACCAACCCATTTTCACCTAACATGTATTTTAGGTGCTCTTCTAATATCTTAGTGTCCTTAAACACTAACCTTTGAACTACTTATTATGGCTTAATCAACTCAAGATTTTATGAGGAAAAGAAGAAGGTATGAACAAACCACTCCTTAAATGTATCCTAATTGGCTGTTTTGAAATGCATCTCATTAAAAATGTATCATGCCCATACCCAAATATTTTAGGTCCTATAGAATGTGTGTACCCATAGGTACCTTAGGGCATTTTTTTCCATAGACAATCCATGTTTCTTCATAAATGTGCACATATTCTATGGGGTCAGAGTCACTAGAGTAAGATAAGGTGTCTAGGTCCTCATTACTTTTATTAAATCTAGTGAAAATGGATTCCTTCACATTTTTCCAAGTTATAAAGCTAGGCCTTTGTGCTACCTACTAATGAGTGCAATGTTCTTCAATGTATACACAAGTGTACCAATCTTGTCCACTTCTTTTGGGATGCATGATTTTAGGTCTTAGACTTAGTATTCTACTGGATTACTCCCTTCATATCATGGAAGTGCTACATGTTTACCCTTACTAAGGCAAAACAATCTCTTTAACTTCTTCCTAATGTATGGGACCCACCTTTTAGAAGGGTGATTAATCTAGATCCAACCTATATTCACTAGTTTTGGTGCCTTTTGTAGACACCTAAAACTAGCCACTGATAACCTCTAATCAGGGTTTTGACCAATTTCCACAAAAAAGCATAATTTGGCCTAAAAATAGTAAATCACATTAAAGAATTTGAAACTGACATATTCAAATGCCAATTTTGGCCAAGGTATCCCTAAATGGCATAATGCAATTTATAGGCTAACTGACTTTGATCAAATCATTCTAAGTCAAAATGCCAATTTCATACCTAGGTGCTTTAGATTGCTCTTTCCTATCAAAACTCTTGTACAAGACACATGCCTTTGTTATTTGATATTGGTAACATCCTAAATGGGATAATAGATCTAATTCATCTAACATTGACTTCTAATTCCAATCTAATTAAATTTTGGACCAATAACAAAGCATTTTGATCAATTTGAGTAATTTGTGCACAAAGTGCTTAATCATGCTTATAGATAATTAATCCAAGTTAGATCCTAATTAAGAATTACATGGAAAATTGTTGAATAATTTATTTCAGAAATGAATATTGAATATCTACATCATGTGACCTCATTTCTTGGGAAGACATCCCTAGGCCATAAATGCCACAAATATCAAGATTCATGCCCTCTATGCCTCATCAATGCTTTCCATGATGCCCTCCATGCCTCTTAATTTATCCTCTATCCAAAATATTGATGATCCTATTTATTAATTTTAATTTTAAAATTAGATTAATCCTTAGCCACACATCTCAATCCTAAGATGGACGGTTCATGTTGACTCTAGACATTTGAAAAATTCTATAAATATGAGGCCTTACCACATCATTTTAAAGACATGATTATGAAAAGTAATAATGCAAGGTTTGTTTTAAAAGCTTCATGAAACTAGTGTTACCATGCTAAATTAATTCCAAGCCAAGCCGAAGGTGCCAAGAAGAGATGGAGGTAGCCAAGCTTCCATTGCCAAGGACTTCATGAGCACAAAGTTGAGCAAGCCACTACCACAACAAGCATTTTAGAGCATCCAAGGAAGGTAAAAGAGTGTTTTTCTCATTTTAGTTGTGTGTTTTATTCATGTTTTTAAACTAAGCTCTACCTAGTGTCTAGGCCTAGAGATGTTATTCTATTTAGTGTGTTTCTTTCATTTTGTTTTCATTTTGAAACTAACATGATACTAACCATCCTCTCTTGAGTCAAATTCCTAATTCCTAGTTCAAATCATATAATTAGTTTATCATCATTGTAGTTATAGGCATACATGACCTTTTCATTCTTTGAGAATATGTTACTATGCTTATAGCTTGCAATGCCTTCTCAAATAGGGGAAAATTGAAGACACCTAAATCTAGCCACCAATGACCTCCAACCAGGCTTTTGACCAATTTCCACCAAAGTGCACAATTTGATCTAGACACATTAAATGAGTTGAAACTGACATATTCAGGTTTTTATTTTGGCTAAAGTATCATTAAATGGATAATATAATTTATGGGCTAGTTAACTTTGATAAGATCATTTCGAGTCAAAATGCTAAATTTGCACTTGGGTGCTCTAGATTGTGTTTTCCTATAAAATATCTTACATGAGACACATGTCTTTGTTATTTGCTATTGGTAACTTCCTAAAAGTGATAATGGTTTCAACACATCTAAAATTAACTTCCAATTCCAATCCGATAAAAATTTGGACCAATAATAAGGCATTTTGATCAATTTGGGTATTTGTGCACAAAGTGCTTAATGATGCTTAAGATCTAATTAACCCAAATCAAGGCTTAATTAATAATTCCATGGAAACTTGTTAAATAATTTGTTTTGGAAATGAATATTGAATATTTGCATCATCAGGTGACCTCATTTCTTGGAAAGACATCCCTAGGCCATAAATGCCATAAATATCAAGATTCATGCCCTGCATGCCTCATCAATGCCTTTTATGATGCCCTCCATGCCTATTAATTGATCCTCTATCCCAAATATTTATGGGCCTATTTATCAATTTTAATTTTGAAATTGGATTAATCCTTAGCCACACATCTCAATCCTGATATGGATGGTTCAGGTTGATTCTAGACATTTATAAAAATCTATAAATAGGAAGCCTTATCACATCATTTCAAAGACATGATTATGCAAAGTTATAATGCAAGATTGGTTCTAAAAGCTTCATGAAACTAGTTTTACCATGCCAAATTGATTCCAAGCCAAGCTAAGACACAAGACAAAGGTGCTAAGAAGAGATGGAGGTAGCCAAGCTTCCATTGCCAAGGACTTCATGAGCACAAAGTCGAACAAGCAACTACTACAACAAGCATTTTGGAGCATCCAAGGAAGGTAAAAAAGGGTTTTTTTTTTGCATTTTAGTTGTGTGTTTTATTCATGTTTGTTAACTAAGCTCTCCCTAGTGTCTATGCCTATAGATGTTATGCTAGTTAGTATGTTTCTTTCATTTTGTTTTCATTTTGAAACTAACATCATACTAATCATACTCTATTGAATCAAATTCCTAGTTCACATAATGACATGCTCGGTAGAACAAGATACATCCCATACATGAAGAAGATCATTATGTAACTATAAAATCTTCATTTAGATCATTAAAAATCTTGCAATTTCATTTTCTAACTTTATTTTTCCATTTTTCTTTGTCATGGGTTTACAAAATAACTGATGTCAGTTATTAAAACCATCATTAGTTTGCCTAGCCTTTGTTGGTCACTATTGGTATGACTGATGTTGGTTAGATAACCATCATCTATTAGCAAGTGTAACCATTGTTAGTTATATAACTGATGTCAGTCATTGTGTTTTTCTTAAAACACAAACCTGAGAACTCTTTTTTTGAAGTTCATTATTTTACACCCAATATAGCTTCAAGGCTAAAGGACATGCTAAATTTTTTGTTATAGGACCAAGCTTGAAATTTGCTAAAAACATGTTTAGATCATATTTTTCATGCTTAAAAATGAATTAGGAACATTATTTTGGTGCTTACAGTAACATTTAAGGTGCTTAAATAAGTGTTTTTAGCATTAGTTTTTAAAGTTCATAATCTTAAGACCAAGGGGTCAAATGAACACCACCAAATCTTTCATTTGAGCTTAAAATTGAATTTAATTGTCATTTTTGTCTTCAATAGTTGTTTGATCTACCTTTGTTTAGAAAAAAAAGGGGTTTTATGTGTATGATCTTACATTTTTCCCCTTTAGGGAACCCTTGGAATCAAAAGTATCATTCCTATTGCAAATATCCTACTCCAAGGCTTAGAAAGAAAGTCATCTAGAGAACTCCCCACAAACTTGTCAAAGTTTGGGTGACCTTAAAAATAACCCTAAAGTCTTTCTTTTTATGTATTTCATTTCATTGCATCTTAGCTTATGAGGGGGATGTCATTACCTCCCACAATTTCTTTAGGGAAGTTTTGACCCGGGGTTTCATCTCCTAGCATTGACTTTACTTACTCTTTTTGAGTTACACATGGGACATATTTATATTTGTACATCACACTAAACTAAGTGAATAGTAGGATGTAGTGGTTATAAAAATAATTAGACCTTTTTACAACTAGCCAATGCCATGATCACCCAATTTTTGTGCTTGTCTTTTGTATTATTTGATGTGAAAGTCATTATATAATTGATTCCTCTAGAGATTTTCAAAACTTGATAGTTTAGTCAAACCCATATTGCCATACCCTTGTTAGGATTTGGACAATTATACTTAGTGTATTTTGGTCATTTATCTTGCTTGGTATGTTTTGAGACTAAAACTTGTTTGTTTGTTTGTAAGCCATGTCAAAATAATGTATTTGAGTTGAAGAGGGTAGTGTTATACTGCCCAAATCATGTCAAACCATTTGTGCCTTTGAGTCTTTTAAAACATAACATTGATCATGTCATTTGAGGATGTGTATACCGTTAGGATGATCAATTTGTTTCAAAACTAGTTTACCTTGTATCAAAAACCATTTTTTTCAAACCATGTCATGTATACTATTTAGACCTTTGTCTTGTGTCATCATGTTGTCTAATTTTGTCTAGCTTATTTGGTCAAATCCTAGTTTTCAAATGTTGAGTTTTCAATTAGCCTTGTCAATTTTGGATTCAAACATTGATAACTTTCTTTTTAGGCCTTAATTCATGGGGTTGATACACCAATCTTTCTCTTTTGGGTTACATAACTTTGGTTAATCAGTTACCCAAATTTGAAAACTATTGATGGTTTATTTGCTCAATCCCTATCCTCATCATTGTTTGTGCCTTTATTTGGGATAACACAACATTTTTTTCAAAATCATTTATCCTGATGCCTTATGCTAATTGATCATGTTTATGTTTGATTCCATGTGCTAGGTTTATGTCAAAATTGTTTCCAAACTTTTTAGATTAAATCAAATCACATCAGCCTTTGTTTCAAGTCTAGCTTTTGATGATGTTTGGCCAAAAGTCCTAGCATATGCCTATTTGTTTGAACCTAGCTTTTGACTCCATGTTTAGATAAAATACCTAGTAACTCAACTTTCCCTTTCCTAGTTTAGACCTTGTTTGGAACACTTTAACCTAGACCTTTGACATGCTAGTTTTTATTCAGATGTTTAACCTTTTGTGTGTATGGAATTTAACATTATATTATTTTATGCTGAGTCTTATCAAAAAAAATTTTGGAGATACAACTCCACTTTTAGAAAATATTAGAGATACAACTCCACCCCTTCAATCGAGTTAGACCAAGTTTGAACCATTTGTCCTTTGGATATAGTTTTTCAGAGTTTGTATAACTCTAAGCCTTTTTATTTCAGAACTTTCATCATTTATGGGGATATATCTAGATACAATTATGGTGGAGTCATGTATAATCCAGCTTATGATAGAAAGGCCACACAAAATCCCACTAGAAACCCCTATAGAGAATGATTTCTTAAGGAGTTTTATTATTCTCTGTATAATACTCCATATGGGGAACAAAGTCACGAACCAACTCATGATCCAATTCTAGACCTAGATTGGTATGAAGAGGCTTGTGAGGAGGACTTTGAAGATTAAACTATAGACAATGTTTTTTGGGATACAAATCCATACCCTCTTTACAATAATTAATACATGGAACATAGTCAAGAACCAACTTATGAGCCAACTCATGATTGGGATGATATGGTTTATGAGGAGGACTTGGATGCTTTGGCTTGTGCAAGCAATCAAGTTCCATGATGTCCTTTTTTAATCTAATCATATACTACCGTTAACCCTCCTTTGGATTATATGAGCTATCAATCTCTAAAATATCCAAAGAATACAATTACCTTTCCTAAACCTAGTCATTTATCTTGTGTGAGCAACCAGGCTCCACAATATCCCTTCATCATAGCAAGACCTAGTCCTTTGACTTTTGTAAGCAATCAAGCTCCACACCACCCTATTTTTACCATTTCAGGACTTCATCCTTTGGCTCATGCAATTAATCATACTCCCTAATGCCCTACCATGATCCAACCACAAGTCATTCCTCATCCTGAACCTATCCCATCCAGACCTTAATCGATCCAATATTTTAAAGACCAAGCTATGTTCAAAACTAGTATTTTCCAACTCATTAGAAACCAAGGCCAAGAGAACCAACCAATATGAGATGTTTCTATTGAATCAAAAATTTGTGATAAGTTGACCTATGATACATTACCTATTGATCTTATACCAGTTGTCAAGGAGTCTCACTCTGATAAGTTAGTCTTTGCTGAGTCACTTCTTAATGATTATAATTTCCTTTTGGAAAATCATTACCTCAACCATGTGCTTATTTTTAAAGAGCCTTTTGTTGACAAGCTAACCTCTAAGGAATTGTCTCTCAGCCTTTTCCCCATCTTATAGGAGTCCCACTCTGATAAACTAGTCTTGGTGGAGCCCATTATGCCATTACAGGCCATTACTTACTTGTCCAAAATTAGATATTCAATGAGAGATCATTGTAACAGAGTACCCATCAGATGAAGAATAAAAGTTAGAGTTAGGTTTTATTCTTGAACTGACATTAGATTTAGCATCAGAATTTGAATCAACATCAGTCTCAACATTGGATTTAGAGTCCCTTGAGTCAGAATTAGGTTCAAAAGAAGAATATATTCATGGTTATTACAACATTGGTTACACATGCCTTGTAGATTAATTTGAATACATTCTTGATCCTTCTATGGTTTTTTAGGATGAGTAATTTAGCTTCAACACAAGTTATCTTAGTATCTTCTATGAGGATTGTGAAGCCTCTCCCCATTCTATTACCATTCCATAGGCCATTATCATCAACCAAAATAGCCATATCATTGACATTCCATCTTCCACAAGTGTTGATTGGGATAGATAGAATCACACTTTATTGAAATACATCCATGGTGATATAACAGTTGAATAAGAGCAAGGAGGCCAAGATCCCATTCATATAGCAAAAGAACACTCTCCTAGTGAAACCTTTTTGGAGGCACTAGGGGAAAATCAAATTCAGAACTTAACATCTTCTAGTGAAACTTTTTTAGAAGTGTTAGAAGATAATCAAAGTCAAAAGTAAACATTCCTTAGTGAAACCTTATTGAAGGCACTATGGGACAATCAAGACAACTTCATTGGTGAAAGCCTCTTTAAGGCACCAATAACTGAGCACAAAAGTTCTTCATTACTTGATGAAGACAAAATCAAGGATCAAATCAAAATAGCTTATAATCTATAGCCTAATTCAATGGTAGCTACTCTCTGACCCAAATAAGAGAAAAATATGATGGTCCTATCAAGAGAATAAGTTTTCAGCCCCATCTCAACCAAAGTTATGTTGAATCTGACATCAACAACATTACGTGTGACTGAATGTCCTGATCTTCATTTATTTCCCCACCCTTCCACACTCTATTATCATCAACCATTCCATTTCAAAATCAAATCTATCATCCAAATTTTAATCTTGTTTACCATACATGGCCACACTTTCCTTTGTAGAGGCTAAAAATATACCTTATCCTGAAGCTTGAAGGAATCAAAATCAATGACCAATGAAGATCAAAATAACATTCTCAGAATCCAAATCTATAGGCCTCTCTTGATAGAGAAATTATTTAGATGAGGTGTGGGCTAACAATTAATATGATTAATTATTTTATCTATATCATTTGTTGATTAGGAGGTGCATCTCCATCTCAATAAGAACAATATAATCAAAAACACCACCTAGGCCAAAAACATGTACCATACCATTTCACATGCCATTATCATTGTTACATATCCATTTGTGATTGTCAAATATTCTTACTATTCACCCTATCACTTGGAGGCAACCCTTTTACCATTTTATCCAATCTATCAAAAACTATCATTATACTTAGCAAGACCATACCATCTTACCATTACATTTTTATTTAGACAAAAGCCTATTTTTAGTCATCCTACCCAATCCTATTTTGATCTTGGTTCATTTGGTTCTTCCCATACCTATTTTGAGAGGATTCTAACCAAGTTTCAATAATAAATCTAATATATGTTTTAATGATAGTCTATGAAATTAGTGTGATAGTTGATTTAGTAAGATATCTTTCAGTTTACATCCTGTATCAAGTTTGTTTTTGTGAGCCTGATTATAAATGCCTATGGAGAAATCAGTGTCTCACTAATTTTGACTGCCTATGGGCAAATTAGTATCATTAACCTATGTCATTGTATCCTAGTTATAACTACCTATTGGAAAACTAGGGGCAACACTTGTTTATCATGCATTGTCACATCACCTTGCCATTATTATTTTCATTTGACTGGCCATTTTCTAGATTTGAGAATTTGTTGGGACCTAGTTGGTTTTTTCCTACCTTTTATGTGGATGGAATTACTATAACTTGAGGTCATTTTAGAACTATGTGGGTCATTCTTAATTCATAATGAGGTCACCTTAGTCCCCCCTTGCATACGCTCTAACCATTTTGTGAGTAACCTAAGCCAAACACTCTCATCATTTTATGAGTAGGTATCTTGTCATTATCTAATGAGTTAAGATATTTCAAAATTTCAAAAACATTCAAATATTTCAAAAATCCAAAAATATTTGTCTTATCTAAGCCTAGTTAGTTATCCTCGATCTACCTTACTGGGGCATGGTCATTATTAGGATACCTTCTTTTGCTTTGTTTTTAGGCTTTCTATTTGTTTGTTTATTTCAAGTTGTTTATTTGTTTGTTTTTTTATTTGTTTGTTTGTTTGTTTATTTGATTGCCTATTTGTTTACTTTCAACACTATTGGCTCAAATCAATCTATATGCATTCATTGGGTGTTTCATTGAGCACATTATTCTTGAGTCTATCCATATTCATCCATTAACATTGTCATCATGGTTTTTATCATTGGTGCATTATTTTTTAGTGTTTATTGGATCGAGAGTTAGTCCTTATGCATATTTTGAGATAGTCTTCATGGTGTTCTATAATGAAGCCTACCATCACATGATATAATAAAAATTAGATTTAGGAAGGTCTAAAATCAATGAAGCCACAAAATTTTCTCCTTGGTACCTTGGCAAATCTTTCCATCCCACCCTTGATCAATATAAATCATTTGACCATTCTAGTTATATCATTGTTAATTAGGATGAGCATCTCCTCATTGATAGGTACAACTAAATCATTCTATTTATCAATCTCATTCCTCTATCCATCTCTTTCATCACTTTTCACACACTCATTTTTAATCTATATTCTAGGTTATATCCTTGAGTTATGATTGCTGATCATCCCTAACTAGGGCAAAAGCATCTTTAAACAATCTAGGTCCCCTTAATGATTATAACCACCTATGGGAAAATCATTATTTTGATTTTTATTCTTGATTATAACCACCTTTGGGTAAATTAGTATCTTTTTTTACATCAATGCATGCAAGCATTTTCTCATTTGGATTAATCACAACCACAGGTTAATTCCACCTTTATTTTTGTTTCTTTTCAAGGGACCATCCATCAACAAATGTGATGGCCACTCCTTTAAGGGGGCATCATCATAGGCTTCCAAAAACCATTTGGATCTTTTTTCTTCAAACATATTATTTTTGGCATACATGTCATCTCTCATTATTTGAGAAGATATTGATTTGCCTATGGTTTGCAATACCTTCCCAAACATGGGCAAATTATAGAAACCTAAAACTGGGCACTGATAACCTCTAATCAGGGTTTTTACCAATTTCCACCAAAATCCATAATTTGGCCTAACAAGACTAAAGCACATTAAAATATTTGAAACTGGGATATTCAAATGCCAATATTGGCAAGGTATCCCTAAATAAGGCAATGCAATTTATGGGCTAGCTAACTTTGATCAGATCATTCTCAGTCAAAATGTCAATTTGTACCTAGGTGATTTGGATTACTCTTTCCTATCAAATCTCTTAAATGAGACATTTGCCTTTGTTATTTGCTTTTGGTAACATCCCAAATGGGATAATGGATCCAATACATCTAACATTGACTTTTAATTCCAATCTAGTCAAATTTTGGATCAATAATAAGGCATTCTGATTAATTTGAGTAATTTATGCATAAGGTGCTTAATCATGCTTAGATCTAATTAATCCAAGTTAGATCCCAATTAATAATTGCATGGAAACTTGTTGAATAATTTGTTTTGGAAATAAATATTGAATATCTGCATCATCAGTTGACCTCATTTTTTGGGAAGACATCCCTAGGCCATAAATGCCACAAATATCAAGATTCATGCCCTCCATGCCTCATCAATGCCTTTCATGATGCTTTCCATGCATCTTGATTTCTCCTTTATCCCAAAATTGATGATACCATTTATCGATTTTAATTTCAAAATTGGATTAATCCTTAGCCACACATCTCAATCTTGAAATGGACAGTTCAGGTTGATTCTAGACATCTACAAAAATCTATAAATAGGAGGCCTTACCACATCATTTCTAAGACATGATTATGTAAAGTTATAATTCAGGATAGGTTCTAAAAGCTTCATGAAACTAGTGTTACCATGCTAAATTAATTCCATGCTAAGCTGAGCCACAAGCCAAAGGTGCTAAGAAGAGATGGAGGTAGCCAAGCTTCCATTGTGAAGGACTTCATGAGCATATAGCTGAGCAAGCCATTACTACAACACGTATTTTGGAGCATCAAAGGTAACATAGGGTTTATTTTGAATTTTAGTTGTGTGTTTTATTCATGTTTGTTAACTAAGATCTCCCTAGTGTCTAGGCCTAGAGATGTTATGCTAATTAGTGTGTTTCTTTCATTTTGTTTTCATTTTAAAACTAACATGATACTAACCATCATCTCTTATGTCAAATACCTATTTCACAGCTATATGCTCAATAATTAGCATCTTTGACAAGTTATCTCATATTCTTCCTTGACCCATCAGTCATAGGTAACATTGGTAGTATCTAAGGCTTATTACCCATCTTCTCAAGACATTACTCCTTGATCATTAGGGTTTAGAGTCTCAGTACCTTACATCATGATGTTATATGTGGTTGATCTCATCTTTGAGGTCCACACTCTTGACATAGCAAGGTACTTGGTCTTGTGAGAGGGGTATAACTACCCTATCCTTTCCATTCTCAAAATTTATGTAACACTTCTTGAAGATCATATCTAAATTATTTATGTAGCATCATGGTCTTCCTATAAGTGTCAGGTAGTTGTCTTATTCTATCAACTTAATCACTTCAAAATTAGTGCAAAATTTAGCACCCATGATATCTAGAACTACACTCATCAATATTATGATAGGCTACACCCAGGTCTTATTGGCCATGAAAATTACATGAGGGGAAGGCCTCAAAGATGGCCTACCCCTTTTCTCCTAGGCATTCTTGGTCAAAATGTTGACCTCAACACTTATGTCTATAAGGACCTCACAAAAAAACCATCCATCAATAGTGGTATTCATGAGGAGTTCTTGGTCGTATTCCACATTTTGTGTATGCCAAAATTCTCATGCCCTCTGCATGCATGGCACAATGACTTTAAATGGATTCTATCTTGCATGCTCTAAGAACAAGTTATTCAATAGGGGAAACATCCCTTCTATTTATAAGAGGCATAAGATCTTTGTTAATTCTTGTATATCCACTTCCTAGTTATCCTACTTCTTTTGTGAAGTAGTAGCCTACACTTGTAGATCTCATACTATTTAGAGCCCCCATTACAAGTTTTGGATTATAGTCGTGGCATACAATAATACATATTTTTGGTGCACTAAGTTTGGGTAAGGTGCATCTTTAGGTTTGTGTTATGTTATATGCTCAGTGCAACCCTTATCCCTATATTGTATGAATAACTCAAGTATTGGCACAACTAGAAACTAAGTGGTGAATCCACTATGAGTAATTGACTACACTTTGACCATCTTTATATGGATTGGTTTCACCTTCAGGGTTTACTTATCAATTTTGGCTCATGCCTAATCATTCCTGTGCCTTTTTATATATCAAGCTTACCTTGGGTTAACTTCTCATATAGGTCGAGTCATTCCTTGACCTTATGAGATCCTTAAAATACCCATACATGGGATGTGTAGGGCAGTCATGCTGATAGTGTTCTATGGAAACACAATTATAACATGATCAGGGTGAGAATATTCCACCACTACATCCTCCAAATCACCGTATGACACCTCGTTATAATCTAAAACCTATGTTTTTCTAACCATAGCCTTCATTCCCTTGGTTAGTGGCTTGACATGTACCTCTTTTCATGTTATCACACATCTCATCAATCATAAGGAAGTCAATAGTAGTATGGGTGTAGGCATTACACAATTGATAATAAATGGTTGTGTTGACTTAGATGTCATGTTACAATAATGGGTAGTTGTGAACATTATGCACCTCTCTATATACTTCATAACATAGGATTAGGGTGCACACATTCCTTCATGGGTATTTATTCTTATTCTAGCCTTTCACTTTACAATTGGTGTACCATAATCCACTTTGAGCATCTTACGATGAACTAGTGGTAAGCGTTTGGATTTAGGATACCATAGATATAATTTTCACCTCTATAAATGGGTCGATCCTAGTATATATGATTTTAACCACCTTAACTTTGAGCATGGATTCAAGCACTTCATGAGTGTTTTTAAAAGTCTTCATGGAAAGTGCTTTATGGAAGGGAACTAGTAATCTTGCAATAAACCACTATACATGTTGGGAAGGGTGGATACCATATGGGAGATTTGAAAGGGGAGTTTTAAACCTTTCATCATATATGCACATGATTTTTGAGAGTCCTTGGGTTATCTCTTTGAGCATAGTGATGCTTCATTGTTCAAACTTTGGTATGTCAAATTCCTTTAGGAATGTCTCCTTTAGGGTATCATAGTCAATCATAGCTTAGTTAAGGTCAAATTTCCTATACCAGGTATGGGTGCGATCAAGTAGAGTGGTTATGAACTAGGTTGCCTTGCACTCTAATTGGGTTATGCCCTACACATGCCATTATAGTTCACATTTTATCACATACTCTAGGGCATTTTACACACTATGATACTCTAAAAAGTGCATGGCCATTTTGTAATATATTTTCTATGGGGGTTAGTTGGGATTTAAGGTGCTTGTCCCCTTGGAATTTATCTTGGTGGTGTTCCTCCAACACTTCCAACCACTAGGTTAGACATTGGTCCTATTATTACTACTAGTATCATAGATATGATGTTGTACTAGTGACTTATGGTGATAGACCACTTCATGTGAGCTATTACCCACTTTGCATTACTGATATCAATTGAGATGATATGTTTACACTCAAATTATTTTGTGGTGAGATATAACCTACTGGTCTAGATGTAGTGGTGCTCATATCCTTGTAAGGAATAATTTTTTCAATCACAAAATTACACTCTAAGTAAACAAATCATCTAAAATCTATGTTGAAAATAAGGTTAATTATCACTTTTGTAATTTCTTCAAGTGGGGGATCTAATGCATGAGCATGTGATATAGGTTCAAATATGGTAGGTGCATATAGTGTATCTTCAATCACCAAGTCTTGTAGGAACCCAATGGATTCCAAACCTATCAAATACTGAGTTTGATCTATTACTTCATTATTTCTCTCATCCTTGCACTATTACATTTCAAGAGATCTTTCCCCATGCCAGTCTCATTCATTACAAGTTATCTCAACACTTTCAAGTTCTAGATCCTCCATTAACCTATACCATCTCTTATTATAGGTCTATCTCTTGAGCTCTCAGGTGTCAATATTCTCATCCCCTTCCATTACACCTCACCTACATATCCCTTTTCCCCCTTTTCACTGCTCATATGCAAAATGACTTTATCCTTCTATCCCCAAAGTTTCAAATTTATAATCCACCATTAGATTTTTAAGATTTATGTTTAATTCCTTAATAAATATGCCACTAGGTTTGTACAAAAACTTATACTCTGCTTCCTCAACGCACAAGTATGTAGACACTGTGAACTCAAACATGCAACTATTTAGCATTCCTTGCCACCATTTGTCTACCACTCTAGTCTAAGTGGCATATATGGTCTCAAGCCTCTCTAGGTAATTATTTATCTACTAATAAAATTGTCCATATATCCTCCTTCAGTGGGTTAAATATATATCCAACAACTGGTACACATGCTTAGGTATCTCGTAGAAAAAGAACTCATATAGAGAATCATACAAGTTATGCTAAACCCACTTTATTGGATTTTTAATTTTAAAGGTTAGATGATTTAATATAAATCTATCTTCCACCTATTTCAACTAACATTAGATGTTTTTGAGGGAGAGTTGGTACACTATTCTTCTACACCATTACAAAAACAAAATTCAACTTGGGTCCCAATAATGGAACCAAAATGTTGTAGAAAAGTGAGGCATAAGAGGTATGTCAAAGTCAATTCTAGACTTGTTACACTTAGACACAAACATGGAATATTTTTTTTGCACTCAATATTTTAACACTCATATGCTCTAACATCACTTCACATAAGACACAAGCCTTATGCACTCACCCAAAGTGTAATAGATAAAGAATCAGGGCCCACATTATGATAGTTATTCCATGGAATAAGATTTCACTTTTGAAACTTGGTTAAATCAAAGAATCTCTCAAGTAGATCCATATGTGTAAGCCTTTCATAGGTTAATCCTAGTGGTCTATAGGTGTAATCCTTTTGGTGGACTAGTTCTGGTGATAAGAGTGTAAGCCTTTATTAAGCTAATACTAAGGCCATGTAAATGTGTGAAGGGTCAAGGGGATACTTTAATTAAAGTGTTTATATTAGGCTTATGATTCATGCAAAGATATCAATTCTTGGTGTGAGATCTACACATGGTCAATATACAAGATATGCTAACATCATCAATTAACATAGGAATGCCATGAATGACATAAACTAGAAGATTGCATAACTTATTATTTAATATAAGTGTATGGAAATTATGATATTATAACAATTAGTTCACATTATAATAACAATTCATAGATGTATAACTAGGAATAATGTTTTAAGGCAACCATTCTTTATCATTCATCAAATCTAAAATTAAACATAGTCCTTATTAGTTAAAATAGAGTACATAATTAATTAAAATACTTAATGGCCCAGAGGCTCACATGTGATCTTGGGAAATACAATTGGAGCCTTAATGACATCCATGCTACTCATAGATATAATGGTGGCCATTATAATGTTTATAACACCAATTATCTAGAGCTTCATTACACTAAGTTTTCATCCTCTACTTCATTGGTTCGAGCTCCTTTTATAGCTTTTCATAAACATTTTAGCTAGAGTGGAGTGTGCATGCAAAGTGCTGAGATGGAACCCTTGTGATCATTCCATTATCTCCATCACCTTACACCCTTTTTATTACAGTCTCCATATATTGTCTAACCCAAAAAATCCCCAAGAATCTTAAAATTTGTTAACTACCTATCAACTGACACAAGGTGTGCACTAATTCTTATAAATGGTGCCAATATGCCAAAAATTATTCATTCAAAATGTTTCCTCACACTAAAGTGTCTATAATACTAGCATGAATCCTTACATACCAAAATAAGGGGCCCAACATTACCCCATACAAATTTTTGAGTCCATCTTTAGACTAGGCTGTCAAAGTCTTTAGTGTGTAAAAATTGCGCATGCTTTCCTTAAGCTTGACATTGAAGTCATAGAATCCCTTTATGGTGAGCTTGATTTATTCAATGGAATTGTCTATTTTGGTGGAAGCCTCACTAAGCACAAACACATCGATTATTTCATCATGATTTTAAGTGCCCTCTTGACCTTGTTTTGTCTCCTTTTACCCCTTCTTGGTGGCTTTCTCTAGTGATGTCAAGGGTTGGGCACATGTGTATGTATATTTTTTCAAAATTTTGAATTTATGATGAGTTTATAGGATTTTTTATACTATGTACAACATGAATTCTTGTAGAGGATACTCTGGAGTCATGGTATGAGCTTGATTAGCCATTCTTCTTCACCTTGTATGTAAATAACTCTTTTCTTTGAATTAAATACCTATATTCCTATGGAAATGACACAAATGATCATTTTATATGGATTTAATAGTGTTATTCATGAATTTATATACCCCATCTTTCTCCTCAACCTAGTTGAATGTGTAATTAACCTTTTTTCCTTTTCTTGTAGGCTCAAAATATCCTTATTTGGCCTAGTCCATATAGTAAAGGTAATGCACATGCCAAATAATAGGTCATAGATGTGCTTAGGTGATCTAAAAATACCTTAAATTTAATTTCATATCTCAAACTTACCATTTAGATGGATAATTTGGATTCTTTTCTCCATTAGGTAGTTATGAGGGTTTTACAAGGGTTTTAGGGGTCCATAGCTTCTTAATGATTGTTCATAGTGTATATACCCCTAATGGGAAAATAATTACCATGAATATGGAGTAAATATACCCTCTAATCAACCTTGATAAGCATGAGCTTCCATACAAAGGATGCATCAATATGTCTACATGGTGAAATTGTGCTTTGAGTGGCCATGGAGGATTGTGTGTGTAAGAAACAAGCTTTAGGAGACATGACAAATAATTTTTATGCATTAAATTAAATATAATATATCCTTCAAGGTTTCATTTATCCTTCATACTATCCCAATTCTCATCAAATAAATAGAAATCCCATGAAAGAGTTCAAAAGGATGACTGTATCTTTCAAAGGTTTTATGTTTGTCTACTTATTTTAGCCCTTAAGGGAATGATTTAAATTAAATTTGGTGTTTGATCACAATTAAAAGGTTTTTATATATATTTAACATCACCTTATTATTATTTATAAATCCTTCTATGAGGTTGAAACTCTTTTCCATAACTTATAACACTTCAAAAAGTCTACCTGATTGTTCTTTGACTATCAACAAATAGTTGGTTGACTGTAAAAACAAAATGAATAGTTTCACTCATAATTTTACCTCATAAATACCATAGGTATATATAACCACTCATTATTATAAATTTCACAAAGTTTCATACTTGGATCTTACATATAGAAGCCTATAGATGCATTTTACTAACATTGACTAGTATGTTGCCTTTGTTTTTGTGTCTTAAGACTGAGTTTTATTATTTTCACATTGTATTTGTGCTTGAGGATGATGAATTGGATTTTAATAGGTCATAAAAATACCTCTTTAAATTTTTTTAATTCATTTTTCAACTTAGTCTTATATATATATATATAATAAAAAACCATTTATCTTCAAAGAAGCTCAAAATGACATGACTGTCACAACACTACTGTAGGTGGTTTTGTGAGAAATGGAGGTGTTTGGAAACCATATTATCATAAATTTGTGATTTTAAAACCAATTAAGTCACTATAAACCTCCTCAATAACCTTTTATCTAGCATATTAACTCTTCTTACATTATTCTCAGGCCTTAAATAGTCCTAATCCATATAGGTCTGTGTATTTTCTCTCATGAGTTAGTATCAATTTTAGTGGTCTTGACCAAGGTTTGAATAATTTCAATCAGTTACTTAATTTTAATAACTCACTTCATAAGTATCCTCCTTTAATGTAATGGTCTTGAGTTTCACTTTGAGAATATATGGATGTATGAGTGGAAATGACTTTTAGTATGGTTATAAGTATACATTTTATAGTTGACCTTGACTCTCAAGTAGTGTTTGAAGACCCCCTCTTCATCCAATAACCTCATTAAAACATTTATTGATCTTCTAAATATTCCATTCTCATGATGCTTTTATCATAGACTGTGCTTCACCCTCTACCACAAACTTTTGGAAATAGTCTTGTGTTTTATGAGAAGGCTGTAGGTATACATTTATAAGTTGATTGACTGAGTCTTTATATACTTTGAAGTGCATAGTTTGATATAACATTTAACACCATTAAAATATATTTTAAACATGGAAGAAACATTATGAACCCAAGTAACATGACATGATGTCACTGTCTCAATGTTTTACATAATATATACATGCTTGAAGAGTCTTTTAACCCAGTTGTAGGTGATGATTTCATGATAACCTAACATTATTTGAGTTTAATACTTATTTAGGTTTGAATTTGATCTCAATTTAATAACCATTAACTTCAAAAACTATCTCCTTCATACCATCATTCCATCTTCTTGAAAATAGGCCTTTCCCTATCATATGGTTGACTATGCATCAACTCAGTCTCTTATATGGGGATGCTAGAAGAGGGTAAAAATATATGTTATGAATGTAATATTTTTTATTACCATAATTAATATGTGTTACATAACCCCTCTTTAAGGTTAACTTTCTTGAAAAACTCTTTCATAGGTTTTCCCATTCCTTAGGCTTATGACTATGTCCTTGAAAGTCCTGACTATAGGTGAACATTCTTATGTTTCCTGAGCTATTCAAGACCTTGAACTTGTATTGTATTTGAGATACCTCATTAAGGTCATCAATATCATACTAATAATGAACTTGGTTATCCCAACTAGATTTTAGTAACTTATATAGGTCCTAAGATTTCCAATATACTTATTTTCTATAGGTTTTGACTTATATATAGGCTAATATGTGTCTTATGAGACACTTGACTACAAGCTTATGGCTGCCTCCTTTGGTTGAGACATGAATGAAGTAATAACATATATTAATATCCCTTCACTCTGTAATTTAACTCATACATTTATACCATTATGCCAACCTTCAGAAGATTGTGTCCTTTTTTAACAATTGTAGGTGATTGTGCAAGGTCCCTTTGTATGGACTATGTGGAACTTGACCTTAATAAGGTCACAAAATATGAACATGATCCTTTTATCCCAATGAAAATTTATGAGAGAGAAATTAAAAAATACATTCAAAGAGATATCTTCCCTATCTACATTTATTTTTTACTTTCATGCAAATTCATGATTGTGATAATCTCCCATTGGTTGTAGGTAATGATTCTTAATAGGCTTTATGGTTTCAAAACACATCTTCATGACCATGGTATATTCAACAACCTTGAATATTTCTTGATATTGATTTAATGAGGTGAAAGTGGGTGGAAAGGAAAGTGGTGAGATGCTAATGGAAGATGTGAAACCATGAAACTAAGAATGAAATGAAAAGATATGCTTATGCAATGATGAAAAATAGTAAGATAGTGAGATGGAAGTGAACAAGATGGAGGTGATTAAGAGTATAAAAGTGTATGTCAAGATCATTTTTAGGGTATTAAGTATGCATAGGTACATTCTCAACAAGACATATCAATTTTAAGTCCTTTGAAGGATGTATATAGTGCTAAAATGAAACCTAGGAGTCTGCTAAGATCCTTTAACAAATGCTAAGAAACCTTAAAATATGCTAAACAATGACTCTATGAGAACTCTTGAGAGCCATTAATGGATTCCTTTCTATGAATATTTTAGGAAAAATTTGAGAATATTTAATTAGGTAGATATAACATTAAATAAACCCCTTCAAACAAGAATCCAACAAATCTTGATGCTCCCTCTCTCTCCTACATTGTACATACTCTCTTCATATGATTGTAGACTACACATTGGCACTGTTATGCCTTCATGATCTCCATATAACCCTCAAATATGTGGAAAATAATTGAATCATGACATTTAAAGGTGTACGTGCTCCTTAAAAACTCCAAAAACTTGATTTTTTCTACCATGATGCTTAGATGAAGAGAAAACTCAAAAAACTAATTGCCTATTAAGATGGAGAGATACTGAGTGCCTTAAATTCAAAGGGATGGTTCATGAAGAAGAGAGAAAAAAATTGAGAACCATTTTACATATATTGAATCCCTATGAGACTAATTTATCTCACCAAAATTTTATACCTTGATTTTCTCTCTCATGGTCATACCACTTACAAACCTAAAGGGCTCTCACTATGTGCAAGAAAGCTAGATGACTAGAGGGAACCATTTTGGGTACATCTTGGATACATTTTGCTTGAAATTGTTGTATAACACCTTACATATCTTCATATTAATTCTCTTTATCTTTTATTTATGGAATAGGTTATACAAGTCTATACTTTTGTGTGAAATTACATTGAAATAACCTTTATTTTATCTTTTCTTCACAACTAAAGCTTGAACCACCAATTTTAGGGCATAAAAAGGAAGGACACGAGTCATGAGCATGTTATAACAAGAATTAAACTTTTTTAAACTTTTATGCGTCTAAAATTGGCATGTGTGAGCTCATGGAAGGCCTTTTACACATTTTAACTTGGATGAATTTTTATTTTCAAAGCACAATAATTTAGAACTAAGGTAATTACATGAACTTGAAGCTGTTTCAAAGTATAGTGAATGATTTAATGGCATTTCAATGTATAATTTAATAATTTTTAAGCTAAATACTTCACTTTTGAGCTCATACACATGAATTCATAAGAAGATATTAATGAATAACATAATAATTTACCTTGTCACCTTCAATTTAACTCTCCATGAAACTTTTATGTATGTCCATTTCCTCTATTTAAGGATTAAAAATCATAATTATTGAACATATTAAGTAAACCTGAGAGTAATCAACTACCTCATTTTTTAAATCTTCATCAAAACACTTTCAGATCACATGACCACTTGAATCTTTGTCAAAACCTCAAAGTGACACTTGACACTATTGAAATGACATTGAAACCACTCAAGTAAAGAACACTATGATGACCATGAAATTTTTTCAATTATAAGGGTTGGTATTTGGCCTTGATAGGACAAATTTCCAAGAGAAGATACTTTCAGAGCATGGCATGTAGATCTCTTTCACTTGGATGAGGGTGATTTTTTTCTTATATCTATC
This sequence comes from Torreya grandis, assembly GCA_037957365.1. NCBI lineage: Eukaryota > Viridiplantae > Streptophyta > Pinopsida > Cupressales > Taxaceae > Torreya > Torreya grandis. Next base: position 3,354,845 of record JARHVA010000083.1, read on the forward strand.
GAGTCTTCCATACATATGGCAAACACTTATTTTCTTTTGCTCTCTGATAATTACAATAATTTAATGAATTATTTAGTGGGGTTAACCACTTCAAAAAAATGTATATCAATACCAATGCCAAGGGGGATGGAATTTATTTTTCATTGGCTCACCAAGTAGACTGTTTTGTTCCCCTTTATTCTAGATTTGAGGTGTTCATCGTCAAGCTTCAACTTTCACTGATTGAATCTAATTACCAAACTAACTTGATTCCAATTGTGATTATTCTATTCATCAATTTTTATGCACATCTACCTCATGTTTCAGTGATTCTATTTACATTTTTTATTTTACATGCTCCTATCAAAACACAAGAAGAAGATGTGAAAGTAGAAAAAGACACATAGACGTGCCTCTATCTGATCTTGTACACATTTGTAATATATAATTATTTGCATGTTTCAAGGATGAAACATGCCAAAGGGGATGGAATGTAATATACATAGGGATGGGTAGAATAATAGCATAAATAGTATAATAGTGAATAGTAATGAATACTAAGGAATAATATTTTAATACCACATGTATAATAGTGAGGAATTGAATAAATTAGAATAGTAAAAATAGAGGGGCATAGGCTATTTTAATACATCTAAGAAAAATATATCAATCAAGAGCCAAATGATCTGATAAGGAGGTATCCCCCTTAAAGTGGCAAATGATTGTGGAGTTATTCTTTCCCACCAAAAAATAATATTGTATTTATATATCAATATATTTAGTATTTTAGTTATATGAGTGCATAGTTTCTTAACACATTAAGACCATTTATAAAACCCTCAAAATTAGAACCTTATTTTAGGTATGGGTTGTGGTTGTCCTCAACCATGTTTAAACCCACCATGTCAATCTAAAAAGGGAGAAAAATATACACGCAAATAAATTAGTACAATTTCATGTTGGCAATGAATTGAATTAAGTCATCGTATATTTTCATTAATGTTAGCAATGCCATCCTTTTTTCATTAGGTGTTTTATTCCTATATGGGTATGAATTTGTCCCTTATTTTTTATTTTGTCTTATTTGTGTGTTTTTTATTTTTATAGGGTTACATTGCATTTTATACTAATTTGAATATATTTAATATATCCAGGTTTATTACTATGAATGTGTCCTTGACATAATCAAAGTGATAGACTTCAACTAATGTACATCCATTCAAAATAATACAATTATGTTGTATAGAATATTCCAAAGCCTTGCAAAAGCATAAAATAAAAGGCAATACATGGACTTGGTATCAAGACTATTTTTATGCTACTACCTCTATTAGTGTTCTAAATTTTAACCAACATTTCAAAAAAATATTGGTGACGTTAAATTTCTAAGGTGTCATCTATGGGAAAGTTTGCTTAGACACTCTAATGTTTGGGACATTTATAACTACTCAATGCCATTGCAGGTAGACATGGTTTGTGTATGTGAATTCTTATTTTTGATAAGGATCATGTATAATTATGTTTCATAATTCACTATGATCAATAGTTTTCATATGATTTTATGTGAAACCTTTTATCTCATAGTCTGTGTTATGTTTTCTTAGAAAACTCTTATAAAATATTAATCTCTATTAGTGGAGCATTTTATATAAAACTCAGACAACCAAGTGTTTGGTAGGTAAGTTTTATTTTCATTATTTAATTTTTTTTTATAGATTTACCACAATATATTCATAGCCTTTTTAAAATTTACTATTTCATTCTCAATTATATTTGCTTGGTTTAGTTTTATATCTATTCATATACTAACATAAATTTGTATTGTGGCTATTACATTTTACAAGCATATTATTCATATATATATATATCTATCATGGGGTGGATGATTTGAGACAACATCCATAGGTTTGGTTGCATATATAAAGGACTTATGTACATAGATTATGGGTTTTTAATATGGTTATAAATTATCTAGATAAATATAATGTATGCATATTGATGCATATGTAGGGAGCAAGGATGATATTACATTTTCACACAGTAACAAAGAGATATAAATTATCACAAGTAGGATCAATAATAGTATAATTGTAAACTAATCTAATGTACATGTAAAATTTCAATGAAATTATTTTTTATTACTTTTTGTAAGAATAAAATGAGAACTATTTTTTCCTATGTTACATGTGTACTTTAGCATAAATATGCCCAAATACTAATTGTAAGATTCAAACCTTGGTTGAATTATTTATTATTCCACATGTTTCAACTGTGCACATATTCCTTATTTTAGAAAACAACCTCTTGTTCCATCTTTGTTTCTATAGAACATACAAATTCATTGTTTTCTATTGTGTCAATGAATGGTTTTGTAAGTCTTGTTAATATTTTTGTTCAATACAAAATTATATAAAGTCTATTTTACTAAATATGTATATAAAATATTTTCAATTGTTAAATATCTCTTACAATTTTTTTGCATTTGAGATAGATAAAACGTTATATATATTAATCATATAATAAAAATTAAAACAAGGCTTTTAGAGACTAATCCAAACAAGAACATCAATTTTAAAAAAATCCCTTAAATGATGGAGAAGCTAAATAATAAGATTGTTATAACTAATGATCTTAGTGACATAAGTATAAACTAGGCTATTTCCAGTACAACTCAATCTAAGAGTGATATCTATATGGTATCTAGTTTTGGTAGAAATGTCTTCTTATCTAATATGATAACAATAAATTTGTCTATTTTTAATTAAGTATTTACTTTTTTTTTTGTTAGGGTTTATTATAGATAATTTTTGGATTTATAAAACTTGTTTCTTTTGAACATAACTATTGAGCTTTTAAAATTATAAGTTATTCTATTTTTTATGTTCTTTGTTAGCTATTCCCTTTATCAATTATTTGTTTGGTTTTGTCACATAATTATGGATATGTTTTTTTTTGGCTCATGAAAAATTTCATGGCATGTCTTATTATAGATAATTTTATGGATTTTCACCTGCAAGACAATAGCATCATTACAAATGGCATTTAAGATTAAAAAATCCTAACATGCAATTCCCAAGTCAATAAGGTATTGCCAATAACTAGCACTTAATTTTTTAACTTCATTTAGTGCATAATTGAACAATGTGTCCTCTAACATGCATCTTTTTTAATCTTTCATAGATACGATAGATACAAACAAAGATAAAGGGCCACATTTGGATGATTCTGTGACACCTATGTCTTTGTAACAAACATGTATTCTACAATAAAAAATCTAAATCTATAAAAGTATAGGCATAAATTTACATTTATTTCATATATAATCATGCACTTCCATAACAATGAATCCCACTTTTTTATTGTTCATGAGAAGTAACTTTCTATATATGATGATTTTGAGTTAAAACCCTTGCACTGTGTAAGTACTTATTAAAAAATAAAATGTATATATGGTCTCTAATTATGATGTTGTATATATTTGAATACAAATTTAGGCCAGACATTACACCATATAGATTTCATATCTTTTAGTATGTTTTTTAACCCAAACCTCTCATGGTTTTTTGATTTGATAATAATTGCTAATTATTCTAATTACATCTTTTTTTGACTTTTTATAGAGCATTTCCAATAGGATAATGTCATTTAAAGTACTACTACACCATATTTTTATTATGAAAAAGGTAAGGATATGCATCTTAGCATAGGCTATGACCCTTTTCTACCTCCAAACAAAATACTTTTGGTAAATGTTGTAATATTTATTATTTATAAAACTGATATATAAAATGGATTACTATTGTTGCTAATTTACAAAACCATGAAACACACACATCAATGAAACTCTATTTTGATGGGTAAATGTTTTCATTATTTAAAATTGAAAGAAGTGGCAAATCGACTATGGCCTTAAACATGAGTCTATGCCAAAAAAAATCCTTGCATAACTAAAAAACCACAAAAGTATTTTAGAAAAAAATAAACACCTAAAAATCAAAAACATGTGTTGTACCCCATTATGTGCTATAATTTTAGAAAAGATTCAATAAAAGTTGTTCGATAATTAAAACAATGCAAGTAATCTCTTTTAAGGCCTTTAAACTATTTGATAATTATCTTTGACCTTGTACAATCCCAATTCATATACCAACATTAATTTATGGCATACACTCATTAATATTAGTTGTGACAACCTTACAACTATTGAATCAATGCACCTTATTTAATACATAAAATAAAATAGTTACTACAAATATGGTATTTTGTGCTACCTTAATGTGCACCATTATAATGTCACTCTATGATAGAATGTTTTTTTTTAATCTCAAACATAATAGTTTAGCTTAAATTTTTGGTGGATGCTTCATTCTAATTTGTTCTTAGAAAAATCATATCTTTCTCTTTATATGTTTTCAAATATGTGGAAAATCATAAAACATAGAACACGTTACATGATACTATAGTGTACCTTGATATTATCAAGGTGTAACATTCCAAGCCAACAATGATTCATAATGTACTTTAATTAATATCGATTGTGCAAAATTTCAAGAATTGTCCCTGAAATAATTAGTTAATCATTTTTTATTTGGAAAAGTTTATTAACTATCACCTGGACTAATCTTCCAAATATTAAATTAATGTATTTTAGGGGAAATCAATATTTAAATTAGTACATCAACCAAATTCTCATATTTTATAAATTCAATCTCCCTAACTAAAAACTATCTAAAATGGACAATTTTAGAGAATAAACAAGTAATTTATGCACATTGCCCTTAACGTCAAATAAAAAAATCAAAAATATTAAAGACATTATTAGCCTCAACACATAACTCATCCAAATAAAATAATATAATAATGTAAACAAAAAATAACTTTACATATTTAACAAATGATTTTAGATCCAAACATTAACTAAACCCTTTTATTGTACAACATAACTTTGAAAACCAAATTTTATCTACACTAGTCTTTCAAGTATCAAATGGTTAGATCCTTTGATCACTAATTAAAAAAATCACTAGGGCATAATACATTCCCCTTGTATTCAATTCAAAACATGAAAATGAAACCTATGCATAGAAATTCCCTTTAGAAGTGGTTAGCATTAATGAAAGATTGACATTTGAACTATAGTTTATGCTAAAATAAAATAAATTCAAAGTTTTAAAATAATTATTTATCTATGATTCTATTGTCTGAATATTTTCCTAGCCAGTGTTTTATTTTCCAATTAGATGAAACATATTTATTGTTGGCAACTCACACATGTCTGCATGGAAAAATATGTCATTCATAAACTAGGACAATTTTTATAACAATACAATAAAAAATAAATATCTACAAAATGTTGATCTCACAAAATTATATACTCAAGATAGAAATCATTTTTAATCTGCATTGAATTTATTTATAAATATGTTTTTCCCTTAATTGGCATACATTAAAAGTGAAACATATTCATTGCATAGATGAAATATTTTCATAAACATAAAAAGAGCAAAATATGTTTTGGTTTAACTTGTATCCCATATCCATTAATAAATAAAAAACAAAACTATTAAAAAAAAGTGCCTTTGTTATACATCTTGGAAAAAAAACCTACAATTTATACATCCACAACATATATGCACACTAAATGTATTTAGACTTAAGTACACATAAATGGGAAATAAAATACTATATCTACAATTGGTTTATAAAAATAAAAAATATTCCTACATTTTTACATTTGCTATTAACATCAAGACACACATTATTTTATTATATGGTGTTTCTGAAGGAAATAAACATATCCGCTTCAAAAATTTAGTTGATACATTTATACTTCTAAGCATTTCTTTGGATACTTTGAAGATGAGCCTATTGTTTATGCCCTTTTTCTTCATTGAAAATTTCTATATACACTTTTCCTATTTTGTCCTTGCAAAATTTTTATGATGAAACTAATACAATGATCGAGACTAAGCATAGGACTATTTTTATTCACCATTTATCTACTGGAAATGCACAGACTTTGGGTCTCAATTTTTTATGCATTATTGAAAATAATACAATACAAATAGTTATGTTTAATTTATATGTTCATTATAGCCTTTATATTAAAACGAGTCATATATGTAAAATAAATATTGTGAACATCATTTTCTAATTTGAATTTTTATTCACATTTTTTTTCTCTACACAATTTTTTGGAAGTTGGCTTCATTTCATTATTAAAAATTAAACAATGTGTACATTTTTTTGTTTCAAATTTACAATGATTTGATTCCTTTAAATTTCAAACAATAATTTATGTTCACACAATCTTTAACTTATACAACATCATTTTTCACTAGAAAAACATTGATACAATCATTGTTACTTGCCAAATAAGTCTCATTAACATTTAGTTTTATCACTCTTCTCTTCATTGTAGTTGATTTTACCTAAATACAAATGTAGGTGCATTACTAAAAATCTAGGTTTTCTCTTTTGATATGAATTTACATTTAATTTTCTCTTCATAGTAGTTGATTTCCATAAAATAACATTATAGATGGATCACTAAGCATATATGATTGTTATTTTGATGTGAAATTACATTTACGTGGTAAGTAAATTGATCCATGTTCAAAGTTTAATATCTCAAGAATGCCATGTTCTATGTCAAATTTATCCAAGTTCAAATCTGTGAAATTTCATGTTCCATGCTTAGTAAATTATGATATGTTTTGGAGGAGATTTATGCATAAATAGATCCAAACACATAGTGAGAATATATATAATAATAATAATAATAATAATAATAATAATAATAATAACTAGAGTATATTTTATTCAACATATCAATGAGAATAATAAATAGGCTATTATATAACCATAGTAATATAAAAATAACTTCCTCTTAAATAAGAAGGCATAATAACAAATAACCCGATAATAGTCACATGTATAAAAATATAATAACAAGCTAACCATATCATAATCACTACTTACTATAGTAATACCAACCATGAGAACACTAAGAATTCCAAAAATTCACACCCTTAGTGTGAACATGGGGATAAAATCATAATCTCAAAATATTTAACCACCTCCTAAAAGCACTGCCTAAACCAAGTACAAACTAAATAGATTATTTATTTACCCTTATGAAGGTGTAGTGACAAGCCAAATTATGCATGACTAATCCCTTCCTCTTTGGGTTATTATGGGACTTTTCCTTCCTCCTTAGGTGCCCAATATAGAAACTAGAAATCCACACACAATGGTTCTAGATGTCAAAAAACCCCTAAACCACCTCGGGACCCCCTAAGGACCATACACACCCCTTGTGACCACAAACCCAAGTTAGAATGACCTAATAACTAATCCACCTTTTGACCCAAATTAGCCTTTGACTCTTAACCATTGACAGTCATCCTAACCATTGATGATTAGGCATGAATACTGATGGTCAAGTTTCCACTACCTAAATAGTCATATTCTAGTCAACTCCAGCTTACTTTTTTATATTTAGCTTGTCAAAAGATCAATTTGAAATACTTGTTGAACCTCTTATTAACATACTATTACACCTCTCCTCCCTTCCAACAAAAAGAGAGGAGGAGAGGGTGAATCTAGAATCAAGCGATCATCATCCACGTCTAGATCCAGAACCTGTTGTGTCAACATTCTCTTTTACAGGTATTCTCTTGGTGAACTAATGAACCAACAAGTACGATAGAGATCTAAAGTTTTTATACCTATCAGCTAACAACCAAGTACCATTACTCTACCAAAATTGCTCTAGGCTCCACCAATCCCCCAAACATCTTTATATTAGTAACCAATAAGCTAAGTATATTTATTTAATAATTAGTTACTTTATTTCTATTTTGAAATCAATTCAACCCAAACCCATCTCTCAGAATTCCATTCTATGACCTCATCAAAATATCCTTCTTTTGACCAGACCTAACCAAATAGTAACTACTGATGATCACCTTGACTGTTGATGGTATGTCCTAACTATCAACCATTACCCCAACCTTTGATAGTTACCCTAACCACTGGAAATCACCCCAACCACTGATGGTCATTGTGTGATAAAATAATAGTAAGATATTTTGACCCACTAGGCCTTAGCCAAATCTCAATTTTAGACCCTCTGCCTAATCACATAACCCTACCCTATTTTTTGAACCACACTTAATTCATTAAGCAATAATATTGACCCACTTATTTTGTCAACTTTGCCTATTATTTTATCAAGCACTTCTTTTACTTAATTTAAGTATATTTTATGATATATGCAAGTAATTTATCTTTCTCTTTCATAACTTGATTATTTGAAAAGTATGGATTGACAACCTTCAAGGAAGCTTGTGTTTCTTGAATCTAGCCTGCTAGGCAATCCACCTGTTAAGTTATGGAGCTAAAAGCTTCACCAGATGAGAAGATGTGGAGGTTGCTGGACTTAACGAGTAACCAGCATCAACAGTATTGCTGACATCAGTCAGGCATGGACCAAAAGTTGCTGACATCAGTCAGGGATCAACTGACATCGATCATATGCAGACTGATAGCGATCGGCATCGATCACCTGTGTGCGTGTGCATTTGCATGCATTTCCAGAATTACATTTGGTCTAATTTTAGGAGGTCTGAGTGTTTGCATGTAAATACTAATTTAAGTCTTGAGTCTATGTTTCTAATTATTTTATGCCTTGGATCCTATTTAAGAGACCCATGGGGCATGTATTGTATTCAAGTCATAAGCAAGAACAATTAGATCTGCAAGGTGCAAGATCAAGAAGGTCTGTGGTGAAGGGAATAACAACTCAGTTATTGAGTTGTGATTGTAATTGATTTTGAGAGAGAGAACTCTTGAGAGAAATACTATACACCCAAGAGGTGTGGGAAGAGTGAGATCTCTTCATTGTATTCTGGAAGAGTTTAATGCAAGATTGGTTATTTCTTGTATCTCCTATTATTTTCTATTTCTGATTTCTAGTTACTTATTACTTCTGGTTTAATTCCATGTTTAGTTGCTTATACAAAAGTAATCAATTGTACTTGATAGTTCCTAACAAGTGGTATCAAAGCAGGTTAGTGGTTGTTGATTATAGGTCACTCACATGGATTTCTATTTGAGTGGGAGTAAAGCAATGGCAGAAGAAAGTAAGCTAAGAATGGAGAAATTCAATGGCAAGAATTATCAATTATGCAGGATGCAGATAGAAGATTATCTATATCAAAAAGATCTATTTTTACCATTGGGTGGGGTTTCAAGTAAGCCCATAGATATGCAAGATGAAGAATAGAATGTTCTTGATAAAAAGGCTCTTGGATCTATAAGATTGAGCCTGGCATCTTCTGTGATTTCTAACTTATCACAGGCAAAGACAATGGTAGAGTTAATGGATACTCTGGCAAACTTATATGAAAAACCCTCAGCTTCGAGTAAGGTATATCTTATGAAGCAATTATTTAGTTTGCAAATGCAGGAAGGTGGATCTGTATATAGTCATCTTAATGATTTCCATGAAATTATAAATCAGTTAAATTCAGTCAAAATAGTTTTTGATGATGAAATTAAGGCTCTCTTAATCTTATGCTCTTTACCTGAAAGATGGCATAGCTTGGTAATGGCGGTAAGTAATACTGCATCTGCTTCAAACATCTTGAAATTTGATGATGTTGTTAGTGTAATCTTGAATGAAGATATTCATAGGAAAAGCACAGGGGAAACATCAGGTAATGCTTTAAGTATTAAAAGTAGGGGAAGGCAAAAAGAGAAGGGCAAGCAAAGGAAATCAAGGTCAAAGATGGGAAGGAGATCCAAATCTAGAAATGGAGGTATAACCTACTTGAATTGTGGAAAGAAAGGGCATGAAAAGAAAGATTGTTGGTTGAAGGATAACAAAGAAAATCAGCATGAAGGTAATAAAGAAGCAAATGTTGTAGGTATTGTTGCATAAGATGCTCTTATATTTTCTTTGGATAGTCAAGTAGAATCATGGGTTTTAGATTCTGGTGCTTCTTTCCATGCAACCCCAAATAAATAATTTTTCAATGATTATGTCCATGGAGACTTTAGAAAAGTTTAATTAGGGGATGGTGAGCCTTGTCAAATTGTTGGCAAAGGAAAAGTGTAGCTGAAATTATAGAATGGCAACACATGGGTGTTGAAGGATGTCATGCATGTACCCATCCTAAAGAGGAATCTGATTTTTGTAGGAAAGTTGGGTGATGAGGGTTGCATAGTAACTCTCACAGCTGAATCTTGGAAAGTTTCCAAGGGTGCACTTGTATTAGCAAGAGGTAAGAGAGTAGGTACACTTTATCTATCTACTTGTGTTACTGATTATTCTCCTTCTGTTTTATCTACTTTAGATGTAGATGCAAAGTTGTGGCACTATAGGCTTGGTCACATGAGTGAGAAGGGAATGAATGTTCTTAAGTTATAAGGTAATCTTTCAGATTTGAAAAGCATAGATCTAGATTTTTGTGAGCATTGTATTTTTGGGAAACAAAAGAAAGTGAGGTTTCTCAAAACTGGGTCAACAAAGAAGAAACACAAGTTGGAGCTTGTTCACACAAATGTGTGGGGACCAACTCAAGTAGCTTCTATTGGAGGATCATAGTATTATGTTTCTTTCATTAATGATGCTACAAGAAAGGTATGGGTTTATTGCATAAAGAGGAAATCTGATGTTTTTGACACATTTAAGAAATGGAAAGCTTTGGTTGAGAATGAAACAGGTTTGAGATTGAAGTGCCTTAGATCTGATAATGGTAGTGAGTACTATAGTAATAAATTTAATAGTTACTATTATATGAGTGGAATACCTAGGGAAAGGATGGTTCCAAGGACACCTCAACAAAATGGAGTTGCTGAAAGGATGAATAGAATAATAATGGAGCATGCATGGAGTATGAGGTTGCATGCTGATTTGCCCTTATAGATTTAGGTAGAAGCTGTAGATACTACAGTTTATCTGATTAACAGAGGACCTTCTACTACACTATATGGTGGAATTATATATTAGGTGTGGATAGGTAAAAAGGTAGATCTTTCAATTCTAAGAGTTTTTGGTTCTGAAGCTTTTGTGCACGTTGATAAAGAAAATAGAAAGAAGCTAGATGCTAAATCTATGTGATGCACTTTCATTGGCTATGGTTTTGGAGATTTCAAATTCTGATTGTGGAATTTAGAAACTAACAAAATTATTAGAAGCTATGATGTATTTTTCAATGAGAAGGTGATGTATAGTGATCAGCTCAAGAGGCTGAATAATTTTGAGTAGGGTAATCTTGATTTGGATGAGGTTATGATCCAAAATGAGCTCGTGGGTAAAAATCATCACTCACAGGAAAACATAGATACTAACATCAGTCAGGTAGAGACCGATGTCGGTCAAGCAGGAACCGATGTCGGTCATATAGAGACTGATGTTGGTTAGGTAAAATTGACATCGGTTGGGTACAAATAAAGAGATGACCAAGATCGGTCACTGACAAAATGAAATTTAGGTGGAAAACAAGCTGTAAATGAGTCTCAAACACCCATAAGGAGGATTGTAAGGGTAATTAAACCTCCAATTCATTATTCCCCTTCTTTATACTATGTGTTTCTCACTGATGGTGGAGAACTAGAAAGTTTTGATGAGGCAATACAGGTAGAATCCAGGAAATAGAGGGAGCATGGCATGAATGACGAAATTGATTCCTTGGAAAAGAACCAAACGTGGGATTTGGTTGAGTTTCTAGCCGAAAAGAAAGAAATGAAAAGCAAATGGATTTATAGGTTAAAGGAAGGAGAGAATGGACAATTGAGACATAAGGCCAGGTTGGTAGTAAAGGGATTTGCACAGAAACCAGGTATTGACTTTGGTGAAATTTTTTCTCCTGTAGTAAAACTGACTTCTATTCGGACTATATTGTCTTTAGTTGCTATTAAGGATTTGCATCTTGAGTAGCTTGATGTTAAGATAGTGTTTATTCATGGAGATTTGGATGAAGATATATATATGGAACAACTGGAAGGTTTTGAGGTCAAAGGTAAGGAGAAACTTTTGTGCAGGTTGAAGAAAAGCTTATATGGTCTTAAGCAAGCTCCAAAACAATGGTATTTAAGGTTTGATAGGTTTATGATAGAGCATGGCTTTAGTAAATGTCAATATGACCATTATGTTTATTTTACCAGATTAGATAATGGTCATTATATTATCCTATTACTATATGTAGATGATATGCTTGTTGCAGGTTCACACATGCAGGAAATTACTGAGCTAAAGGTAAAATTAGCTCACACATTTACCATGAAGGATTTACGAGCAGTAAAGAAAATCCTTGGCATGAGTATTAAGAGAGACAAGAAAAATCACAGGTTGATTTTGTCTCAAGAGGATTATGTGAATAAGGTGTTGGAGAGGTTTAATATGCAGGATGCAAAACCAGTAAGCACACCTATGGTTGGACAGTTCAAGTTGAGCAAAGAATAGTGTCCTAAATCACATGATGAGGTTGAGTACATGAACAAAGTTTCATATGCTTCAATAGTTGGGAGCTTGATGTATGCTATGGTATGTACTAGACCTGATATTGCCCAAGCAGTGGGAGTTGTCAGCAAGTTTATGGCCAATCCAAGAAAGGAACACTGGAAAGCAATTCATTGGATTCTCAAATATCTGAGAGGGACCAGTAGTAAGCATTTATGCTATGGAGGGTCAAACACTTCTCTACATGGGTATGTAGATTCAGATATGGCAAGTGACTTGGATGGTAGGAGAAGCACCACAGGATATGTATTCACTGTTGGTGGAATGGCGGTAAGCTAGATTTCAAAGTTGCAGAAGGTTGTTGCCCTCTCTACTATAGAGGTAGAATACATTTCAGTCACAGAGGCTAGCAAGGAAATGATATGGATGACTCGGTTCATGGAAGAGTTGGGAAAGGAGCAAGAGAGTTGCAAACTATACAGTGATAGTCAAAGTGCAATTCATTTAGCAAAAAATTTAGCCTTTCATTCAAGAACCAAACATATATAGCTTAGGTACCACTTCATTCGACAGATATTGGAGGATGGAAAATTGAAGCTGGAAAAGATCCATACAAATGAAAACCCTATAGATATGTTAATAAAGCTGATAACAAAGGAGAAGTTGAATATTCATTCAATTTTGATTGGTCTTCAAGATTGAACTTGAAGATGGAGAAACAAGCTAGAGAAACACGATAGAGGATGTTGCTATACAGGTACAGGTGCAACTATTTATCTCCAAGTGGGAGATTGTTAAGTTGTGGAGCTAAAAGCTTCACCAGATGAGTAGATGTGGAGGTTGCTAGGCTTAACCAGTAACTGGCATCGATAGTATTGCTAACATCAGTCAGGCATGGACCAGAAGCTATCGACATCGATCAGGGATCGACTGACGTCAGTCATATGTAGACTGACAGTGACCGACATCGGTCACCTGTGTGTGTGTGTGTTTGCATGCATTTCCAAAATTAGATATGGTCTAATTTTAGGAGGTCTGAGTGTTTGCATGTAAAGACTAATTTAAGTCTTGAGTCTATGTTTCTAATTATTGTATGCCTTGGATCCTATTTAAGAGACCCATGGGGCATGTATTGTAATCAAGTCATAAGCAAGACCAATTAGATCTGCAAGGTGCAAGATCAAGAAGGTCTGTGGTGAAGGGAATAACAAATCGATTATTGAGTTGTGATTGTAATTGATTGTGAGAGAGAGAACTCTTGAGAGAAATACTATACACCCAAGAGGTGTGGGAAGAGTGAGATCTCTTCATTGTATTCTGGAAGAGTTTAATGCAAGATTGGTTGTTTCTTGTATCTCGTATTATTTGCTATTTCTAATTTCTAGTTACTTATTACTTTTGGTTTAATTTCATGTTTAGTTGCTTATACAAAAGTAATCAATTGTACTCGGTAGTTCCTAACACCACCCTACTATCTAACTAATCAACCATTTCTTTGAGTACTTTCTTATTTATAGGTCATTCCTCCCAAGCTAATGAGGAGTCTCTACAATCATCTAGATCAAAATGTGCATAACATATTAGGTTTTTATACCATACCCTACTTGAGTTTCTTTTCTCTTCCTTTCAAAGAACATAAAAAATGTTTTTGTGAAACATTTTGGCATGCCTAGTGGGACCCTTGAGTCTTTTCTTGGGTTCATAGTTGCATCTAGGTTCTTTCTTCTTCTTACCTTTTTTCTCATACAAAAAAATAAATATTTCATTTTGGACTTAACATTAACTACATCCATTATCTGCTTGCTCATTTTATATCATATATCTTAATTAAATCAAAGTAATCAACTATAGTTTCACTCTTATCACACACATAAGACCAAACCACTCAAATCTAATCAATCATCAAACATTGACATAGGATCTGACTAAGATTTCAATACCTATCTATCACCTTTCCTATCTATCCTACTAGGATTTCATCACCAAGGGGATAATCAACTTAGCTCTTTGGTTGAGATAATCTCTGGTAATTGGTATATTTTGGCTAAGCACTTAATACCCTTATCATTTTAGTATGTGAAGTGAGGGGGTAGGCCCCAATATCAAGCCACATAATGATTCCAATATATATCCTTTTGAGAGCCTAAACATAACCTGAAACCAACCATAGACTTATTTTATAGTACCCACTCTACAATCCAATTTGAGTCACACAATTCTTAAATCTCAAGGCATAAGCCACAAGAGAGAATAAAAATAACCTTAGGATTTAATGTGCTTTAGTGTGTGTTTTTCTTCCTTGAATTTTCTTGTCTTCTCTTTGTTTAAGTTGTGATATTTCTTATATCTTCCTTATTTCTTCATTTGCATTGTTTTAATTAAGTGAAAACTAAAAAACCAAGTAAACCAAGACCCATATCCTAATCACTCATCTTCCTCTTCTCCATCATCCATGGAGTACATCTTAAATGCAAAGAGTTTTTATCATCCTTCTAGGATTCCTACCATCCCTCAAATAGTTACCCAAGGTGATGTGGATTTTACCACATTTCTAGTTAATAAACCCATAGCCCTCTAACATTACCTTAACACCATATCCCACCATACCCCTACTTTGGTTCTACCTATTGACTATCCCCATGCCATGCCATCCCACCTTATGGGTGATACTTTTATGGCCACCATCTTCACCCAACCTTTAGTCACCTAGGCATCATCCTTTACTAATAACCCTATTGATAATACCATTCAAAACTAACCCACTCAACCAAATAATGCCCAAATACCTTCTTCCCCAATAAATAACCCTCCTAGTATAGGAGAAACCTAACCTTTGGGCACTAGTACCTCATTTACTATAGGAGTACGCTCTGCTAGTGCCACTACCATTCTTCTCATTTCCAACCTACCTAACTCCACTCCATTTTAGAACTTGGTGATTCCCATACCTTCCACCCTTCCACTCATCAGTACCAAAGTGACTTATTACCCTCTACTTACTAACCCAACCATACCTCCTACCCAACCTATGTTAATGTCTCAACAAGTACCCATTACATAAAATTTGAGCTACATCCGTAACCCATAAGGGTATTTACCTCTACCTTCTACCCAACCACCTATCTCCATGTATTCACATGTAGTATCATCCCAGCCACCCATGACCACATACCAACATGTGGTAGCTTCTCAACCCTCCATCAGCTACTCATATGTTGCACCTACCTAGACCCAACACGATGTACCTAACAAATATGGGGGTACATATCCCCAAATTGACCTTATCAAAATGTTAATAGATAAAATGACTACTTTAGAGTCATCTATTTTTGGATCCCATAATATTTTATCATATGACCAAATATTTAATGAACCAATTCACCCATCCATCCCCATTCAACCATATCCTCCTCAAACAGAACTTCCAAAGTTCTCAAAGTTTTAGAGTAAGGAGGAACCTCAACAACACTTAAGATCATTTAGGTATTCATGCTATATGATCACCTATGATTATGCTCTCCTTCTCCATACCTTCCACATGTATCTATTAGATTTGACACTATATTGGTATAATACTATTACAAAGCAATCCCTCTTTTCTTTTGCCCAACTAGCTCAAATTTTATTAGATAACTTTTCCATAAACACCTCTAAGAAAGTCTCCATCATTTATCTCTACTCTATTTGGAAATTTGATGATGAATCCATTGATTTTTTCATGGCATATTGGATAAGTTTGATAAACCAATTCTCCTTATTTTTACCCCAACCCAAATTGACCAAACTCTTTGCTTGGGCTTGCACCAAACATATCTCCTCTACTTTATAGGTCCAAAGCTTCAAGACCTTTGATGAAGCTTTCATCATGGCATGAAAACTAGAGAACAAATCCATCGATGAGGGGAAGTTAAAATTGAGAAATAATAATTCTACGTTCAAATCAAATGAATATTCCTCCTCTAAACCCAATAACCAAACTAACACTAACTCTAAAAATAAGGGAACTATGAACATGTTTATTCTTAAGGCTAGCCCTCCACATTTGTTAACCCATCTAAATTTTCTATTTCCTCCAATCAATATACTAGGAACCCAAACTGCAACACCGAGAAGTAATATACTTAGCTTAGGGATTCATACATTTCGATCTTGGTGAAATTATTAAAAGATAACATCATACAGCTTCCCCCAATTAAACCTCCATAAAAATTTGATTATTCTCATCTTTTACCTAGTTGGTATAAAGAAAACAAATTATGTACCTTCCATCAAGTCATTAGACATGTTATTAGTAGATTTAACACCTTAAATAACATTCTCCAAACCCTCATTGACAAGGGGGAACTTATGTTGGATAACCCCAGTGCACCCCCAAAATAATCACTTCATATATTCATGTAACCATTTCTCAACTAGGCTCCTACTGCTAATATAAAAAATAAAGTAGAATCTTCTCATGCTCATGAGACCCATACTATCAACATGGTTCTTGGTAAACTTACTATCAAAGAGACCATTGACCAACTCACCTCTTCCCCCACTCCACTTATTAAGGTAGTGGAGTCAAAAACCTCTCCTTCTATATGCACATTATAAGAAGAAAACCTTCCCACTTCATCATTTTCCTTAATCATACAACAATCCACCCTTCCTTTAGTAATCAATCCTAAGGAAAAAACCACTTTGCCTACACCTCCCACGAAGGAGTCACCCTCCCAAATATTGGAACCTCTTGATAAAAAAAGATGAGGTAATCATTTCTCCCCCTCAACCCCTGGGACTATCTTTTGAATCCACTACCGGTAGATTCAAACCCATCTATAAACCCTTCTACAGACTAGTTAAAAACTTAGAATTCATATCCACTCCAAACCTATTGAGTGTGGAGCCCTTTGGGGATATCACATGACCATAGGAATAGATTTTGGGGGCCTAAAGATATCCAAAGATGTGGGGGGCATAATTTTCATGTTCTCCATATGTGAGTGGAATATTCCTTGTATTCTTAATTTCTATGTATTCCATATTTCATGGAGTTAGTTGTTAGATGCCTTTTCCCAGGTTGACTTATTTTGAGGAAGCTAGTTATTTTTTGGAAAATGGAACTCCTTCCTTATTGAGTGGAGTTGGTTGAGATCTCATTTTTTGGGAAAATGTGCCCTTATAAGGTGGAGAGATGGATATGGTGAATTATCCTTGGGAGAGCTTTTGGATATGCTTGATGAGGTGGAGGAGGGTTATCACATGTTAGATAATGCTTATCTTGGATAAGCATTACACATTTGCTCCTCCTTTTGTGGATTTTATTCAATTTACTATAAATACAAGGTGTGTTGTGGCCGTTAGAGGTTGATGGTTTATTTATAGGGTGTGGCTTTGAGGATGAGAGTCAAAATGTAGGTATTCATTACAAGGTGTGGTTTAGAAACTTGTGAGATACAACATTGTGCAAGTGCAAGTGAAAATACAATTTTTGTACAACCCTTTCTATAGGAGATTTTTTTAATCTCCATGAGACTTCATTATAATCTTGTTTTATATTACTGATTTATTTGAGAACTTTTATTGGTGGATGTATCCCACATTGGGTAAACCATGTTAGATCTGTGTTAGTATTATCTTTCTCTCATTTATGCTTTCATATTATGGTGAATTAAGGAATGTTTGTATGATTCATTTTATTACATAGCTTTATATCTAGTTTATGGTAATAGTAGATCTATATTTAAGTGTTTTATTCCTAACAACTAGTATCAGAGCCATTGGTTTATGTGTTTTGTTGAAGTGGTAAATCACAAGAAGGCTATTAGCTTGAGTGGGAGCTATGGGAGAAGAGATCAAATTTAGACTGGAGAAGTTTGATGGTAAAAATTTTGGTTTGTGGAAAACATAGATGGAGAATTACCTATATCAAAAGGAGGTATATCTCCCCTTGAAGGGAAAACTAGAACAACCTATGAGTGATGCAGATTGGTCATTACTTGATAGGAAGGAATTGGGAGCCATTCAGTTATGTCTTGAATCTTCTATTAAATTTAATAATTTTGATGAGAAAACCATACAATATCTCATAGATAAACATGGAAAGTTGTATGAGACACCTTCAGCTTCTAATAAAAAAATTCTTATGAAAAGATTGTTTAACATGAAAATGTCTAAGATTGGTTTAATAACTAATCATCTAAATGATTTTAATATGGTTTTAAGTATGATCACTTTATTTAGAATTAAGTTTGATGATAAAGTTAGAGCTTTTATAATATTATGTTATTTGCCTAATAGTTAGGATAATTTGGTTATGGCTATGAGTAATGCAGTCCTTACCAAGGGAAGCTTGAATTTTGAGGATGTTGTATGTGTGATCCTTAGTGAGGAAATGTGAAGGAAAAGCACTAGTGAATCATATTTAGGTAATTATTTATCTATTTATATTATAAGAAGGCAAAATGACAAGAGAAAAGTGTTGTAAATATTGTCATTGATGTCAAAGGTCTAACATTATTGGTGATAAAGACCCCATTGCATTTAATGATGTTTTTAATAGTAATATCTTGGATAATGTGTGTTAATATTTATTTAATATTAATGAATATATTTTTGGTTGGATAAATTCAAAATAAGGGCCTATGGAGAAGTCAAAGAGTCACAGGGTAAAGACAAAAGAAGAATGGGACATATTTTCTCATGAAGAGTCATCTTGAGGAATTCCAAGAGTCACCAAGTGAATACAAAAGAGGAAGGGCATAATTTATCACAAAGGGACACTTTGAGGAATATGAAAAGTCACCAAGACAAAGACAAAAGAGGAAAGGATGCTTTTTCTTATGAAGGGTCACTATATGACTTTTCAAATGCAAAGATATGAAGGGTCATGCAAGTTTGACACCATTTTCCATGAGGATTGAAGGGTCACAAAGGGGGAAGGCCAAAGGTCATTTGGAAAGCTATAAATAAAGGCTTGAGAAGCCATTTGTAATATGGGAGATTGAGTATGATTTGAAACTGTTATATCTAGCTTAAAAGAGCAGAGGAGAGAGAGGAAAGAGATATTCTAATGTGTTGTCATTTGTTGAGAAAGCAACATTGAGAGATAGTTGTGTGTTATACACAAAAGGGGTTGGTGATCCTGTGGGTTGGTGTTCATGAATAGTTACTATGTTGGTGCTCAACAAAGGGGTTGGTGCTCATGAATAGTTTGCTATGTTTATGCTCAGAAAAGGGGTTGGTGCTCATGAATAGTTGATGTGTTGGTGCTCAACAAAATGGTTGGTGCTCCTATGGGTTGGTGCTCATGAATAATTGCTGTGTTGGTGCTCAATAAAGGGGTTGGTGCTCATACAAGTTGGTGCTTGAAAAAATTGTAGTTTGAGTTGGTGCTCATTCATATGCTTGAGATTATTCTCCATAGTTTTTCCCACATCGGGTTTTTACATTAAATCTAGTGTCTCTCTCTATTTTTTGTGGTGTTTATTATTTCAATTTTATTACATATCTTGAATTTATGATTAAGTGGAATTTGATTAATTTAAATTTTATAAGATTTATGGTATAATGATTCACCTCCCCCTCTTAGTATATCCTATGCTTAACAATTGGTATCAGAGCAAGTTCCTTCAAAAAGGGTTTAACAGCTTGAAGGTAGATCAAGGAAAGCACAAGATGGCCAATAAGCTAAATAAGGAGAATCAAGTGTTGAAATATATGGTTGAGGCTCTTAAATAATAGGTGTGTATCTTGGATTCTAAGTTGGCTATATAAGTAAAAGAAAATAAGATATTTATTCAAGATCTTAAGAATCAGCTAGAGGTTACAAATTCAAGTTTGAAATCAAGATAAGAAGAGTGTAATTAGTTGAAGGCTTAGTTATGTTCTTTAAAAGATAATCATGAGAAGCTCATAATTAGGGTTGAGAAACATCATGAAATATTAGTCCAAGGTAAGAAGGATGCATGTTTTAAAGGCAAATTAAAGAAGCCAATTAGGCAGCCCAATGCTTTCAAGTTTTCAAATTATTTTCATGGCCATTGTTTTGTTTGTCATCATGTTGGTCATAGGGCAAGAGACTGTATGAGGAGATGCAATCAGTCAAAGGGAGATCTCAGTCACATTCAAGAAGAAGGTATGAGAAATGTTGTTTGCTTTTATTGTCATAAGGTTAGCCATATTGCTAAATTATGTCCAAATAAAGTAAAGAGATCTTCCAGGTATGTCAAAGGATACATAGCCCCTAGAAGATATGAGAAGAGCCAAATTCAAGTTTGGAGACCTAAAATAGTAGAGGTTGATCAGGTTGAGTTTAATAGTGAGAATAAATTACTTGCTATAATCAGATATGAAGGATTGTGAAAAATCCATTGTTATATTTGAGCATGAGCCTTGTCAAGATAAGACAATTGCAAGAGTTGAGAAGATGAAAAACATCATGAATGATGAGGTTAGTAAGTCAAATAAGTTAGACATGCTTAAACAGATTCTAAGAGAAAGACACAAGAAGATCAAGGAAGTAACAGAGGAGATGTGGGAATCTTTTGAGATTTTTTTTTAGGACCCTTTGTGTGGGGTATCTCTTCTAGGCTTCAAGGAGACACTTTTAATAAAAAATGAAGAATGGTGGATGCTATTGGGTCTTGGCTATGTTGCATGATAAGAAGGTGAGTTGATAGATTAATTTGTATATCATTTGAGGGAATAGATTTTGAAGAAAATTTTGCACCAGTGACAAGGTTAGATGCTGTTAGAATGTTTTTTTGCATATGTAGTGTTTAAAAATTTTAAAGTGTTTCAAATGGATATGGTCATACAAAATTAGAATATTGAAAAAGAGCTAATAGTTTCAAAATTAAGGAGAAGGAAAGTCATGTAGAGTCAAGTAGAAGATACAATTATTTTGCTCCTCTATCAAGCTTTGACGAAAAGGCCATAATATGTTATAAGTGTAAAAACTTTGGTCACATAGCTCAGTAATATAGAAGCTTGTTTGAGTTAGCCAAGAAGGACAAGAGTTTCAAGGCTTCATTCATCAAGAAGAAGGTTTAGACATGTTCATGGTAGAAGAAACAACCTAAAGATTCTATGTTGGTTCAGACAACTTTGCATATAAGAAATGAAGATCAGCCATGATTCATTGATAGCAGATGTTTGAGGCATATGATAGGAGATAAGAGTAATTTCATAACTCTAAAGAAGATCAATGGTGGCACAGTGAAATTTGGAGATAAAACCATTGCCAGGATAGATAGAAAAGGTACTTGGATTTTGGATAATGGTAGAACCAAGACTAAAAATGTTTTGTATGTAAAAGGTCTTAAGCATAATCTATTGAGTGTAAGTCAAATATGTGATCAAGGATACACATTAATTTTTTTTGCAGAAGGTTGTGAGATAGAAAAAAAGATTCAAATGAGTTGATTACAGATGCTCAAAGGATAGGCAATGATTTATATGTATTATTAGATATCTTCTCAAAGGCACGATCAAAGGACACATTCAAAGATCTATAAGAGGAGTTGGGAGTAATTTATTTTACTTCTTACCATTACTGTTTAGCATCAGTTGAGGGGGAGCTAAGTGTTAGCTCTATGTAGGCCCTTTGCCATTGATTTCAAAGGGGGAGAATAATAGGTACATGGAACAGGTATAAGCTACTATAGTAAGGGGGAGTTACTATATGTTTTTTAGATGATAATATGTGTAGGTTTCAAGATGTGGTAGTTTCAGGATTGAGGTTTCCATTAATGACAAAGGGGGAGATTGTTGGAAATATTGTCATTAATGTCAAAGGTCTAGCATTATTGGTGATAAAGGCCCCATTACATTTAATGATGTTTTTAATAGTAATATCTTTGCTAATGTGTGTTAATATTTATTTAATATTAACAAATATATTTTTGGTTGCATAAATTCAAAAGAAGGGTCAATGGAGAAGTCAAAGAGTCACAGGGTAAAGACAAAAGAAGAATGGGACACATTTTCCCATGAAGAGTTATCTTTAGGAATTCCAAGAGTCACCAAGTGAAGACAAAAGAGGAATGGCACAATTTCTCATGAAGGGACACTTTGAGGAATAGAAAAAGTCACCAAGATAAAGACAAAAGAGGAAAATATTCTTTTGATTATGAAGGGTCACCATATGACTTTTCAAATGCAAGGATACAAAGGGTCATGTAAGTTTGGCACCTTTTTCCATGAGGATTGAAGGGTCACAAAGGGGGAAGGGCAAAGGTCATTTAGAAAGCTATAAATAAAGGATTGAGAAGCCATTTGTAATATGGGATATTGAGTATGATTTGTAATTATGATATCTATCTTAGAAGAGAAGAAGAGAGAGAGAGGAAATAGAGATATTGTAATGTGATATCATTTGCTGAGAAAGCAACATTGAGAGATAGTTGTGTGTTATACACAAAAAGGGTTGGTAATCTTGTGGGTTGGTGATCATGAATAGTTTCTATGTTGGTGATCCTATGTGTTAGTGCTCACAAATAGTTGTTATGTTGGTGATTAGCATAGGGTTTAGTTCTCTTATGGGTTGGTGCTCATGAATAGTTATTGTGTTGGTGCTCAGCAAAGGGGTTGGTACTCTTGTGGGTTGGTGCTCATGAATAGTTTCTATGTTGGTGCTCAACAAAGGGGTTGGTACTCTTATGAGTTGGTGCTCATGAATAGTTATTGTGTTGGTGCTCAACAAAGGGGTTGGTGCTCCTATGGGTTGGTGTTCATGAATAGTTGTTGTGTTGGTGCTTAGAAAAGGGGTTGGTACTCTTGCAAGTTGGTGCTTGCAAATATTATAGTTTGAGTTGGTGCTCATTCATATACTTGAGATTTTTCTCCATGGTTTTTCCCACATTGGTTTTCCATGTTAAATCTGGTGTCTCTCTCTATCTTGTGTGGTGTTTATTATTTTAGTTTTATTGCATATCTTGAATGTATAGTTAAGTGGAATTTGATTAAGGCAAACTTTATAAGATTTATGATATACTAATTCACCCCACCCTCTCAATATATCCCATGCTTAACACAAAGGTAACCATGGAAAGTCAAAAGGTAGATCTAAGTCTAGATCTATATCCAAGATGATATGATGGAATTTTGGGAAGAGTGGACAAGCAAAGAAGGATTATTGGTCACTTTGGGATAAGAATGCCAATAAGGAGGAATGAATGAGGTAAATGTGACATTAGGTAAATCATGTCAAGATGTCTTAATTCTTTCTATGGATAATTTTTCTAAGTCTTGGATATTAGATTTAAGGGCTTCTTTTCATGCCACCCCACATAAGCATTATTTTATTGATTGTGTTCAAGAGAATCTAAGACATGTATATCTTGGTAATGATGAACCATGTGAGATATTAGGGAAGGGTTGTGTTCAAGTTAAGATGTAGAATGGGAACACATGGATCCTTAAGGATATTAGACATGTGCCTATGTTGAGATAGAATTTGGTTTCAGTTGGGTAATTAGGTAGTGAGGGATGTTAAATATTGTTTGTTATAGATTCTTGGAAAGTTACAAAATATGCTCTTGTGATTTTGAGAGGTAAGAAAGTTGGTACTTTATATTTGACTAGTAGTGTTGATTTTCTTGACTTAGTTTACTACAGATGGAGATGCAACTATGTGGCTCTATAGGCTCAGTCATATGAGCCATAAGGGCATGTAAATATTAAAAGATAAGTTTCCTAGATTGAAAGATCTAGATCTAGACTTCTATGAGAATTATGTGTATGGAAAACATAAGTGGGTTAATTTCCTAAAGGTTGAACCCATAAAGAAAGATCACAAGTTAGATCTGGTAAACTCAGATGTATGAGGACCAACTTAGGTATCTTGTATTGGTGGATCTAAATATTATGTTACTTTTATAGATGATGCAACTAGGAAAGTTTGGGTTTATTGCATTAAAAATAAATCTAATGTATTTAACACTTTTAAGAAGTGGAAAGCCTTAGTTAAGAATGAAACATGTCTCAAGTTGAAATGTCTCAGATCAGATATTGGAGGTGAGTATTATAGTAATGCTTTCTTTGATTATTGTTGTAATAATGGGATATATAGGCAAAGGATAATTCCAATAACTCCACAATATAATGGGGTATCTAAAAGGATGAATAGAATAATAATGGAATGAGATAGGATAATGAGGTTACATACAGGGTTGCATTTATAGTTTTGGGTAGAAATAGTTAACATGATACTATATCTGATTAACAGAAGACCTTCAATGCCTTTAGATGGAGCCATCCCAAAACAATCTTGGTCTATTAAGAATGTTGATTATTCTTTTCTAAGAGTCTTTGGATGTGAGGCTTTTACTCTCATTAAGAAAGAGGATAAGACCAAGCTAGAGGCTAAATTAGAGGAATGCACATTTATTGGTTATGGTGAAGATGCATTTGGTTTCCATTTATAGAGCATTAAAGATAGGAAAATATTTTGGTCTAGAGATGTAGTCTTTAGTGAAAAAGTCATGCATAAGGATCAGTTGGAGGAACAAGATAAATAACATAAAGAGTACACAATATTAGATGACATTGTAGATGGTAAAGTATCCAAGGGTTCAATTAAGGAACCTTATACACAAGGACCCCAAAATCCTATGGTAAGAATATCTTCTAGGGTAAGAAGAGCACCTGGACATTTTTATCCTTCATTGAATTATTTATTACTCACTAATAATGGAGAACCAGAGTGTTATGAGGAAGTAATGCAGGTAGATGCCAACTTGAAGTGGGAACAATCCATGGATGAGGAGCATAGATCTCTCATGGATAACCAAAAATGGGATTTGGTTAGGCTACCCAGGGGCAAGAGTGCATTGCCAAACAAGTGGATCTTTATAATCAAAGAAGAGAATGAAGAGAGAAAAAGGTATAAGGCTAGGATGGTGGTCAAGGGGTTTGCACAAAAATTAGGTATTGATTTTGATGATATTTTATCTCTTATTGTAAAAATTACTTCTATTAAGCTATTTTTGGTTTAGTTGCAGTTGAGGATTTGCACTTAGAATAGTTAGATGTGAAAACTACTTTTTTTCATGGTGATTTAGATGAAGAGTTGTATATGAAGCAGCCATAGTGTTATGAGGTCAAAGGAAAGGAGAACTATGTGTAGAATAAAGAAGAGCTTGTATGGCTTGAAATAAGATCCATGACAATGGTACAAGAAATTTGATTATTTTATGTTGGAACAAGAATATCAAAGGTGTCATTCTGACCATTATGTGTACACTAAACATTTTGATGATGGTTACTTTATTATATTATGCTTGTATGTCGATGACATGTTAGTTTTAGGAAAGAACATACAACATATTCATATGCTCAAGAAATAATGTAGTGACTCCTTTTATATGAAGGATTTGGGTGCTACAAAGCAAATCCTTGGTATGAGGATTTCTCATGATAGGAAGGAGAGGAAGTTGATCTTATCCAAATTAGAGTGTGTGAAGAAAGTCTTAAAAAGGTTTAGTATGTTGGGTGCTAAATCTATTGGTACTCATTTGGTAGGCCACTTTCAATTATCAAAGGAGCAGAGTCCCAAGATAAAATCTAAAAATCTTAAGATGTCCAAGGTACCTTACTCATTGGCAATTGGCAACTTGATGTATGCCATGGTTTGTACTAGGCCAAATATTGCCCAAGTAGTGGGAGTTGTGAGAAGGTATATGAGTGACCGAGGTTATGAGCATTGGTAGGTAGTGAAATGGATTCTTTAGTATTTGAAAGGAACCATTGATTTTGAATTATATTATGGTAGATCAGATACCACTTTTCATGGTTATGTGGACTCAGATATGGCAAGGTATATTAATAGTACGAGAAGTATGACATGATATATATTTACTATTGGAGATACAATAGTTACTTAGATTTATAGGATATAAAAGGTTGTGGATTTGTTGACCATAGAGGTAGAATATGTTGTTGACACATAGGCTAACAAGGAGATAATTTGGTTTCAAGAGTTGGGGCATGAGTAGGAAGTTAGAAGACTACACAGTGATAGTTAGAGTGTTATTCATTTGGAAAAGAACTCAACTTTCCACTCAAAGATGAAACATATTTAGTTACTTTATCACTTCATTAGGATAGATTTTTAGGATAACTTGGTGAAGCTATAGAAGATTCATACTAGCCAAAATCCTATAGATATGATGACCAAGGTGGTCACATTGGACAAGTTGAGACTATGTTTAGATTTGGTTGGCCTTAGTGGTCATGGAGTAGTGATAGATTCTATTTAGGAGAAATGGTCTCCAAGTGAGAGATTGTTGAGTGTGAATCCCTTTGGGGCTATCACATGACCATAGGAATAATTTTTGGGGGTCTAAAGAGCTCCAAGGATGTGGGGGGAATAATTTTCATATTCTCCACATGTGAGTGGAATATTCCTTGTATTACTAATTTCTATGTATTCCATATTTCATGGAGTTAGTTGTTAGAGGACTTTTTCCATGTTGACTTCCTTGTTTTGAGGAAGCTAGTTGTCTTTTGGAAAAGGAAACTCCTTCCTTGTTGAGTGGAGTTGGTTGAGATCACATGTTTTTGGGAAAATGTGCCCTTAGTAGGTAGAAAGATGAATATGGTGAATTCCTCCTTGGGATAGCTTTTGGATAGGCTTGATGAGGTGGAAAAGGGTTGTCACATGTTGGATAATTATTATCTTGGATAAGCATTACACATTTACTCCTCCTTTTGTGGATTTTCTTCATTTTACTATAAATACAGGGTGTGGTGTGGCCTTTAGAGGTTGATGGTCTATTTCTAGGGTGTGGCTTTGAGGATTAGAGTCAAAGTGTAGGTGTTTTTCAAAATGCAGGTGTTCATTATAGGATAGGTTTAATGACTTGTGAGATACAACATTGTGCAGGTGCAGGTGAAAGTGCAATTTTTGTGAAACACTTTCTACAAGAGATTTTTCTATCTTTGTGAGAGTTCATTATAATATTGTTTTAGATTACTAATTTATTTGAGAACTTTCATTGGTGGATGTAGCCCACATTGGGTGAAACAAATTATATCTATGTTATTATTATCTTTCTCTCATTTATGCTTTCATATTAATGGTGAATTGAGGAATGTTTTTGTGATGCATTTTATTGAATAGATTTAGATCTAGTTTATGGTAATAATAGATATAGATTTAAGTGTTTTATTCCTAACATAACCTAGATCAAGCCACCTTTTGGAAACAACTTTGACTCCCATATATAACCAAGCAAGAGCCTTTACCATCAAAATAACGTACCTTTTTTTACTATAAAATCCAATATCACCACTACCCAACCATCAAACACTTCTACCCATCAAACTATAGTAGCACCATCAGAACCAAACTCACCCAAAGCCACTAAATCACCTTCTACCATTATATACAAGCCCACCAAGAACTTTAACATATTTCCTACTCATAACATTACTCACCCATCAATAAAGTTGGACCTAAACCTATCAAATAAACCCTAAGCTAAACCAACAAAGAAGGTAAAACCACTTAGGATCCCAAAAATAAAAACTCTACCTCCCCTCTCCAATTTACCCTTTATTTTTGGACTTCATCCCTTCACCTTGATTAGGAAACCAACCATCCCCACAAAAACCCAACCACCACTTTTGGTTACACCATTAATTTTACTTTCATCCATGCTTATTTTCATCAAGCCACCCATGGGCACACCTCCTATATCCTAACCAGATATAAACAAACCACTTATCTCCAAAATGTCTACCCCAAAAATTTATAACCCAAAAACCTCAACCTCTCTACCAAAACCTAAACCAACCACCAAAGACACCCCTTCACCCAAGTATTTGACCATCAAAACCACTCTTAAAAGGGTTTACACCGCTACTTAAAAAACCAAGACCCCTATACCTTCACCACCATAGTTTGTCATACTCAACCATCCTTTAGAGGTTATTAGAAGCATCTTGCTTAACCTTGCCACCTATCAGACCATTTAACCCACATAGTCCTAAACCATATTGATACAATGACAAACTAATATGTTCATATCATAAGACACCTAGGCATGAATTAAATAACTACACAACTCTCCAAGTGATAGCCCATCAATTATATCATGAGGATGAATTATTATCAAATTAACCTCCTATGAGCCTAACATTGATCCAAGAAACAAAATCCATTGACCAACACTTACTCACCCCTCTAACCTCACCTTAGAGTGAAGAGGAACCAAAGAAATCACCTACCCTACATCTTCCCTCAATCCATACCATCCATGTGGTCACATGATTACAAGCTCAACCAAAGGATAAGGGGAAGACAAAGGTGTCCATTGCATGGACATATACCTCTTCCTCCACCCACCCACCTAGCCAACACCAAGTACTTTTACTATCAACCAAACCTAAAGTGTCCATCTTGGGACCCTCTCACTCTAATCCATCTTAATTAATCCAAAAATTAGCTCTAAAATAATTTCACCAAACAAC
Organism: Torreya grandis; assembly: GCA_037957365.1. Lineage (NCBI taxonomy): Eukaryota > Viridiplantae > Streptophyta > Pinopsida > Cupressales > Taxaceae > Torreya > Torreya grandis. The sequence goes on from JARHVA010000083.1 coordinate 3,383,751, forward strand.
AATAAAGATGAGTTTATATCAACAAATCAAAAACTCACCCCATCATCACTAATCAATGATAGAAGTGTTGAAACTATATAGGTTAGTGTAGAAGACTCATAACCTTTAGTAGCATTTGTCATAACTCTTCACATTTCCAAACTTGTTACCTTCAAGGATTTTTAAATACCCTCCATCTACTCAAATGATCTAGATCCTCCTCTCTTTATTACCACCTATATCAACCAAAACCAAATCAAGAGGGTTGTGATTGATGGAGGGGTTAAATCAACATCATTTCCTTCCATGCCTATAATCAACTCAAGTTACCTAAGAACATTATGTCAAAAACATCAATGATGCTCTAATCATTCAATGATATCATGGCCATGAGTTTAGGAACTGTAGTCCTCCACATTCACCTAGGACCCTATACACTTCATGAGATATTATATATATTATAAGGAGAGTTCTGATACAATGTCTTTTTTGGACACCCCTAGATTCATTGCATGGGTTGTGTGCCATCAACCCTACATCGATGCATCAAATTTGAGCACAAAGGTCAAGTTATTACCATACAAGCTGACCCAAGCCCTTTCACATCATAAAACATGATGTATCAACCTAATGATGTTCTCATTCCTCCATCCAACAAGCCTTCATCGATAAAAGATGAGGATATATCTTCTTCTACCACTGAACCATCCACTAGTTCATCCATTCCTTCTACCCAAATGCCCATAATAGACCCTTTGGAATCAACATTCTAGCATCTTTAATTAGGGGAATATCACCTTCTGACTCTTAATGCTTTCCCTATTCCCAAAGAATATGGAAAACTTTACCACCAACTTGATTATGAATCTAATATTAGAACCATAATTCCTTTTGGACCCTTAACTCATCAAACCAATTTCATCTACGGGGGACTTGATAAACCTCTTGACACTTTCAACACCTCTTTTTCACCTTGACCATTCACCTCTAGTTTATCCTACCTAGATAAAACAAAATTTACCTAGACATACCTCTATAGGTGTGATTGGAAGGGATTTGGTCTAGGATGGTATGAATATGGGCTACATAAATTACTTCCAATCAAAACCCAAAAACCTCACAAAAAATATGGCCTTGGTTTCACACCACCTAAACAACAAACCAACCCACCTCCCATTACCTTCATTGATGAGGAAATCCCATCCTCACTAACCACACCTTAGGGGAAATGCTTGCACATTAGGATGAACGTCACAAAGAGCAAGTCATCTACTAAATTAGTCACACGCTTGTAGAGAATGAAACTTGGTACACCCATATTGATAAACTTTGCCTAGCTTTGGTCTTCATGAACACCAAACTCTGCCACTACTTTCTTAACCACAAGATCTATGACATAACCAATACTGGCCCACTCAAGTATATGAACTCTAAGCCATACCAAAACCAATTTATAGCCAAGTGGCTCATGATTTTAGCTAAGTTTGAACTTGAGTTCCTTTAGTAGAAGATAATTAAAGGGTAAGTCATTATCAACCAATTGGCCAATGCATCCTTAGTAGATAATCAACTTCCTCCCCTTGAGTTCCCTGATGAGTCCATCATAACCCTCTCTTAGGTAGATTTCACTTATCAAGTGACCATGCTATTCGATAGATCAAAGTTTAAATATGGTGGGGGATCTAATATTATCCTTATCCCCTTCATATTGAACCTCTTCCTTTATCTTTTAAGATATATTTCAAATATAGAAATAATTTGGTTAGGTACAAATCCCTAGTAATATGCCTTTAAATTGTGTTAGCCTTGGGAATCAAAATGATCAACATTTTTGGTAACTCTCAACTTGTGGTCAATCAAATCAATATATTTTACTAGTGTAATAATGATGTTTTGAAATAGTATAAATAATTATCTGACATACTCTTAGCCTCATTTGAACACTACCATATCCAAACCACCCCATGATCTATGAACAATTTTATTGATACAATAGATTCCTTCACTTCTCACATCCCATTTTCACCCTCTGACCCTAATTTATATGCCATTATACATAAAATTACCCAACCTTCTTATGTCAAATTAGACTCTCCCACCATATTTGATGTGGAGGAGACCCAACATGACCTTTGGTATCAACAGATCTTTAACTATATTGAATTTGCCATCATTCCTTTTAATCTTTCCAAGAATGCTCGAAGAGTGTTTATATAGAGTATTTAATGTTATACCATACTAGGGGGAATTATTTATAAACATGGATTTAATTGTCTCCTCTTTCACTACTTGCATAGTTATGAAGCCTCTCATGCTATCAAGAAAACGTATAATGGGATCTATGAGGGACACTTTAGTGCCCTCACCATTGCTAAGCACATCTTTTATCTTGGATATTACTTGTCTACCCTTAACCATAATTATTGTGATTATGTGAAAAATTGTGTGAAGTGTCAACAACTCACCAATTTACATCATGTACCTAGCCATAGTCTTCGTGTATCCATAGATTTATGACCTTTCTCATAATAGGGTCTAGACTGTATTGGTGAAATTAACCCCCATTCTTCATAGTGACATCAATTTATCATCACCATGATTGATTACTTTACCAAATGGGTAGAGACCATTCCTTTTGTCTCAACCAAAGCCAAAAATATTATTGACTTTATCAATTATCACATCATCTATTGTTTCGGTGTTCCTCATAAAATCATCATTGATAATGAAAAAAATTCAAAAATAAACAATTCCAAGGTATTTGTTATGCATTTAGTATCAAGTTAAGTTTTTTATGACCTTATCATCCTCAAGGAAATGGACAAGCAAAAGCCTCTAACAAAACTCTCAGTAACATGCTAACTAAAATAGTTAATGTATCTAGTCAAGATTGACACTTACATATCCCCTTCGCCTTATGGTCATATCGTACTAGCATTATAACCCCTATGGGTGATACTTATTTCTCTCTAGCTTTTGGATTGAAGGTTATCTTACCTCTCTAATTAAAAATTCCCTTTCTTCACATATTCTTACAAGATCTCATTTATGAAGATGATTAGCATCAAGAATGTTTAGCCCAACTTGAGCTATTTGATGAGCATTGTTTAGCCACTCTTACCTACCTTTGTGTCTATCATGAATGCATCAAACATGCTTATAACATACACCTTAAAGTGTGAGAATTCAATATCAAAGACCTCATCCTAAAGGAAAACCAACATGTCACCAATATGGAGAAAAGCAAGTGGGTCAAGTTTGATTTCAATTGAATTAGACCTTATATCATAACACACAAGTATGGATCAACAGCTTACCAATTATCCTCTCTTGAGGGAAACCCTAATCTTGAACCCCACAATGCTTCACATTTGTGTCCTTTCTTTTGTTAAAAAGGATCAAACTAACCTTTTGTCTAACTTAAGCTCATCCCTTACTTTCAAACTAGATTCATCTCCCTATTTTAGTGGAAACTAATTAAAACTAAATTATGTGATTATCCATCACAATCATAGACTAATATTAAATAATGGGTACCTTGGATCTACCCATGGCATGATTATCATGGTACTTTCCACCCCTTTCTTAAGACATATTCCCATGGTCATTATCACCTAAATGTCTTTTACACCTAATCAACCTTCTTGTGATTTTAGTTTTGCTTCATAAAAGGTGACCCTTTAAGCCTATATAAGAAAGTCTATGTCCAAAAAACATCCAAAGAAAAATAAAAAAACAATCATGGGTAATTCCTAGCATCTGTAGACTACTATCTTAAAGGACAACTACCAAAAACATATCAAAATTTCTCAATATAAGGTAGACTACTCCCTTGAAGGATAGTTATCAAAATCCTTAAAAAAAACACATAAACTTAGACCACTCCCTTGAAGGATGGATGAGTAAAGCATATGTCAAAGTATATAAATTTATTGGAAGCTTATCACATTGATCAGCTTCCCCAACCTTCCCAAACAATAACAAAATAACAAAAGACCCATTATCAACCATCAAAAAAAGTAAAATAATTTTGAAAACCATAATTGGCTCTCATAAGTAGACTTCTTACATCGATCCGTCTACACTTTATATGACATGGATTTTTTTATACAGGCTCTTTAGTAACCTCCAAAAGAGGAATGCTAGTCTCACAAGAGGGTTCCATCTTCATCCATCTCCCTTTTATATACTATAAATAAGGGATTTATGAGCTTACTTGACATTATGTGATCAAGACACATTTTTAACCAACTAATGAATGCTAATGTGAAGTATTCAAAGGGCTTATGTTCCTTAAACTAATTGAACTTTGGTTTATATTAGTCCTTACCAAAGAAGAAGCATCATGCCCTCTTCTTATCTTCTCATACTAGTTGATATATTCGCTTAGACATTTATCTCTTGATTATCTTCTCTTTCTCACATCTGGTTTTGTTATTTAACTTACTTTATGTGCTTCACTTTAAACAAAATGACCATAATCATAACCACATCAAATAACATCATCATCAAAATACATAACATCAAAATCATATTAACATCATAACATCCATGAATAATGAGCTATAAAACATTTTTACCACATGTCTAAATCTAAATGAAGAAGCATATACTCATCAAATTTCAGCATAAAACATAATCATCATATCAATGTCATACACATGATCATCTCAAACCTGAAATTAACTCATCACATCCATATACAACATCATTAAGAACCATAATCATAAATGTCATAATTAGTCACCAACAAAATTACATTTTCATCATAATAATATAAGATAACATTGAATCCATAACCAAAAATTATCATAAACATGAATAAAGAGACACATCATCACATGCCTAACTAGGTGAATCCACATTCACATCAGCATGAACATAACCATAATCAATAATCAACATGAACATCATAACCATGAACAATAAGCCATAAACATCTATGCTTCATAAATAAACATAATCATGTATAAAAATATACATATCTCTCTCAAAATATACATTTTGCTACATCACCTTCTAGGCTAGTATCTAAAATCATATACATAATAAGTATAATGTCTCCTAAACAAACTAAGAACTTGAGGCACCACTACCCCTTGGATCCTATCCTCCTATAACTACTTGGCCATCTAAAAATGTAGACCATTAGTCTAGGGTTGTTGTACCTACACCACATATAATCCCAACCCTATACTCACTCCATCAAGGCTCATATGGATAATTCCTAAAGACTATGGCCTCATAATACCATAGATCCTCCATAGTCACTATGTATCTCTACATTAGGATAGTCCCTATTGATGTCACCACTACTAGTACTCCACCTCGTATCTATCAAAGAGAATCTCTCTCTCTCTTATGCCATTAGAGCTAACATAACTCTAGCCTGATCTCTCTCACCTATGATAATAGCCAATTGACTCTATTCTATTATTAGTGATGCTTACAATGCTTTCATAGAAGCTTATGACATGGCTAGTGCTACTCGTGCTTAGTCCCTCTGACCAATCACTGTATGCATATATAGGGAAACCAACTATCCCTATGCCTAATGACCACCTTTACTAGTTAGGTCAAGATCTATAGCCTATCAACCATATCACCTCACCATTGGCCATTTTAGCCCAAAATCTCACATGTTTTATGATGACCTTACCTTGATCCTTTTGACCACACTAACTACATTTATTAAGTTGAAAATTTTAAGCTTGTGTTACCTTACACACACCTAACCAATTTGCATCTTCATGAGAGTACTTCCTACCTTGGATACCCATGAGAAAACTACCTTGTCTAGGAGACTTGAATTTATGAGTGTAGCCCAACCATCACATATGGTCATGTGGTCCACTTGTCACTTATCCTTATTTTATCAACCTTAATTTTACCGACCATGGCAACCTAGTCAAGGCATAATCTTTGATATGCACTTAGTCACACTTTGTGCATATGTTTTCACTTTAGTGCCTAACTTATCAACCACCAACTTCATCACCAAATTAAACACTTATCAAACCTACACCCAATTCTGTTTCACCTCATCGACTCTTGGTTTGAGGGGGAACAACTCCTCCCATGCTCGAGGTAACCAAACATTTGACCTGTACTCCATTTTTATTTTTTTGCTTGCTAATACAAATTGCATAATAAAAAAGGGCAAAATGTAGATACTAAAAAACCACACACAATGGTTCTAGATGTCAAAAACCCCTAAACCACCTCAGGGCCCTCTAAGGACCATCCACACCCATTAAAACTATAAACCCAAGTCAAAATGACCTACTAACTAACCTAAATTTTGACCAAAATTAGCCTTTGACCCTCGACCATTGATGGTCACCCTAACCATCGACAGTTAGGCATGACCATTGATGGTCAGGTTTCTACTACCTAAACAGTCACACTCTAATCAACTCCAGCTTGATTTTTTATATTTAGCTTATCTAAATCATGTGTGAACTAATTCATGCAAAAACCAAATTTGAACTACTTGTTGAACCCCTTTTTAACATACTATTACACCTCTCATTCATTCCTATTAAAAAAGTGAAGGAGAGGGTGAATCTAAAATCAAATGATCATCATCTACGTCTAGAAATAGATCTTATTGCATCAACATTATCTTTTATAGGTATTCTCCTGGTGAATCAATGAATAAATAACTATGACATATATCTAATGTTCTACTATTTATCAACTAATAGCCAAGTACCATTACTCTACCAAAATATCTCTAGGCTCCACCAATCACCCAAAGATCTTCTAATTAGTAACCAACAAGATAAGTATCTACATTTAGTAATTAGTTACATTGTCTCTATTTCATAATCATCCTAGCCTAAACCCATCTCTTAGAGTTCCATTCTATTACCATCAAAATAGCCTTCTTTTAACCAAACCCAACCCAAAATAAATGCCAATGGTCACCCTAAATACTAATGATCTATCCCAACTGCCATTACCCCAACCATCGATAGTTACCCTAACCATCAATAGTCACCCCAACTGCTGATGATCACTATATGACAAAATAATAGCAAGCTATTTTCACCCACTAGACCTTAGCCAAATCTCAATTTTAGATGCTCTACCTGATCATAGAAACCTACCCTATTTTTTGAACCATACTTGGTTCATTTAGCATTTATATTGACCCACTTATTTAGTCAAATTTTCCTATTATTTTATCAATTACTTATTTTACTTAATTTTAGTATCTTCTATGATATATGCAAGTAGTTTATCTTTCTCTTTCAGAACTTGATTATTTGAAAAGCACGGATTGACAGTGTCCAAGGAAACTCATGCTTCTTGGATCTAGCTTGCTAGGTAATCCACCCTACTATCTAACTAATCAACCATTTATTTGAGTGATTTCTTATTTGTAGGTCATTCTTCCTAAGATAAAAATGTGTCTCTACAATCATCTGGATTAATGTATGTACAACATATCAAATTTTTCTACCATACACTTCTCTAGTTTCTTTTCTCTTCCTTCCAAAGAACATAAGCTATATTTATTTAAAACAACCAAATTTTAAATCTCTAAGATCCACAAGCTTAGAAATCACTAGATAACCATCCCCAAAATTGCCTCAAAATATTCTTATCCTCCCCAAAAGTGAGTATTCTAAGAAACATGAATTTTTCCCAAATTTCTACAAAGGGTTTTATTTGCAAACCAACACACTAAAAAAAGGAATACTAAAAAATGAATCACACATGACTGAAATAAAATGCCACCAAATCATATGGGCCCCATCATTGGTGACTAACAAGAGGCTAAAAAGACCTCCTTCATCCATTGCCTTTGACCTATTTTTGTTGTTGCTTTAGTATACAAAGTCTTTTGAGGTATAACCACTATATTCATGTAATAGTTCATCTTCATAATTTGATTCCTCTTCTCTGATCATATTTGCTTCATCTATTTTGATTTTTCCCTTTATAAGATCAATAACTTGATTTCTACAATACTTGGATATATGTCCCTTTTTCTTGTAGTAATAACACTCAGGTTCTTCCTTATTTTTAGAGAAATTTTTATGGTTGTTTTTCATATAAAATGTAGTTTATTATTCATATATTCTTTACTTATTTTCTCTTTAGTAATAAGTGCAATAGTCATATCTTCCAATGACTAGGAAGTAATCTATCCAAGAGTTAAAATAACACTAATATATTTAAGAGGTAAATTATTCAACAATATGGCTTTTGCATCCTCATCATCAATAAGAACTTTTAGTTTAGCTATTTGTCTCATGAGATATTTTAATTCATTTATATGACTTGAAATTAAGACTCCATCATTCATTTTGAGTTTAATAATTTTAATTTCATATAAAATTTGACATTAAATGCTTTAGTACCAAATGTTTTATTCAGATTTTCCAAGATTTTTATAGATTGTTTCTCCCTACATAGTGAAATTCAAAGTGTAAAAGTGCAAGGCTGATGATGGATTTGGATTTATCATCTCAAATTTGCCATTCTAATACCTTAGTAGGATCTATTGGTGATTTCTCATTACCATTTACTATTCTCCACAAATTCTTGTTCATTAACTGCATCTAAATCTTGACTTTCCAATTATGACAATTGAGACCATTAAAATTTTCTTATGGAATGTCCATCTTCAAAGTTATTTCAAACAAAGACACAGAATGTTAGTTTCAACCAAAAAGAAGTCTATAGAAATAATATGAGAAATTTATCCTAGTATTGACCTAAGAAAGACACTAATGTTCACCTAAATAGGACTCATAATTTTGACATAAATGAGATTATTAACACTTTGAGGACATCATTTAAATTACAAATATATAACTGAAAGGACCTAGAGTTATTATACCAAAACCTACTAAATGAAGTTTTTAAAAAAAAAATTCTAAATACTAATAATAAAACAAATTTGATATAACAAATAAATAAACCAAGTTACATTTCAAGACAAACATATCTAAAAAAATGAACATGACTAAAATTAAGGCAATTATATGAACATATTTCTATCAAGAGCTAAACTTGTAGATGTATACGTAAATGTGGTGAATGGGACACCAAGTCATCAACCAATGAACTGCCCAAAATAGTTATATTTGAAGGTTTATCCCAATGTAGGGAGTCTAAAACTTGAGTATCATTACCAGTAGAGAGATATTTCTAGAGGTTGGCCTCAATTTAAGCTCATAGAGTTTATGAATTTTTTAATTCCATGTTTCAATGTTCTATTAAAACAATTAGCTCATTCAATGAGGATTTAAATAGTCAAAACCAATCCATGCCAAGGTATGGTACAACATGGTGAACTCATAAAGAATGAGTAATTATAGTGTAGAGTTAAATGTATGAAATTGTACAAACTTACTATCATAGCTATGATTCTTTTACAAATAACCCATACTACAAAAATGATTGAAACTAAATCTCACACACTCATATAACCCATATTGGCTCTTATACCGCTGATATGTTGTGGAAAATATTTATGCATAAACAAAGTTGAAAACACAATGAGAATACATAGAATAAGAATAACTAGAGTATATTTTATTCTACATATTAATGAGAACAATATAGAGGCTATTATATATCCATATTAATATAAAAATAATTTCCTGTTAAATAGGAAGGCATAATAATAAATAACCCAATAATAGTCATAGGTATAACAAATATAATAAAAAATGAACCATATGTCATAATTACTACTTACCATAGTAAAACCAACCATGAGAACACTAGAAATTACCAACATAATATTTTCATGATAAGTAAATAAGCCCATGTTCAAAATTTAAAATCTCAAGAATGCCATATTCTATGCCATGTAATATTATTAAAAATGGCATGTTCTATGTGAAATTTATTAATTCTAAAATCCTATAAATGACATGTTCTATGCCAAATCTATCCATGTTCAAATCTATTAAATTTCATGTTCTATGCTCAGTAAATTAAACTTATGCTTGTGAAAGCATACATAATTGCATATTTGGTGTTTTATTATAAATGATTCATGTTCAAATATTCCAAAGATGGGTTTTAATTGAAAATATTATCCCATATATTAATATAACCCTATATTAAAAATATAATCATACATGGATGGATCATAATTTGAAACAATCATATTGGCTAAGGTTGAGAAGCACCACAAAATTAGCTTAATACATGATACTTTTTTAAACCAAAAATGGAATAACTCAATAAATTATATCTAAATAAAATAAATAACATGACATGTGAGAGAGAAATGAAATGGGAGAAACAATAAGTAGTGGTGGACAAGGTGGAAAATCATCAAGTTTATCTCCCTAATCCCCCAACCAGTTCTAACAAGTGGGTCTATCATATCGGGTATAAGATCTGAACCATTCATTTCTTTCTTTCTATCTTTATCATCAACAATATCTTTAATGGAAAAAGTAATGAAAAATGCTAATTTATGGAAATTCCCTTATGGAATTACTATTTTTTAATTAGATAAGGTTAATAAATGGGTTAAGGGTCCCATGCCCAATACAAAAGATCCCAAAAAATAGACAAGATAAAATAATAGAACAAAAACCAATAGAGTACATAGAACTCAAATACTAGCCATGACCATAGACTACTAACAAACAAATACAAAAAAACTACCAAAGAACCAAAAAAACTAGACACCAAAAAATTACTGATTTGAGTCTTTGGACTCTAAGTATATAACCAATTTATTGGTCTCGATATTATCATTTTTATTTTCCATTCCTCTGGTGCAATTGCCAATACCTTGCAGGGGTTCAGTGTCTTCTCTCTTCCTCTTAAGCCCCATGAATTTGGTTTCTACCTTTCCTTGGTCTGAATCCCTCTTATCTTCTTTGATGCCTATATTGTGACTATTTGTTGAGCCATGTGGGGATTAGACCATGTTCTTTTTTTCCTCCTTTTGATTGCTTCCCTTTCCCAGTGAAAAGTCACCTAGTGTCAAAAAAGCCTTCAAATTTTCAAACTCATCAATTTTTTTTGAACTTAGAAGCCTTTAGATTGCCACCTTTATCTATAACTTTTTCAAAAATTGTTTTATTTCATCATTTAGGTTAAAGTTGAAATAAAATTGACTCTGCTAGCAATAGGTTTAACATAAAATGAAACACCCTTATGATTACCTCTAGGTTGAAAGTCCCTAAAATTACTTCTACACCAAACCCTTCATTATTTTCCCTTTTAGGTTCTACCTCATGTTCTGAGAAATCCTCACTAGCTTTATTGAAATCCTCCTATTCACTATGTATGTGTATGGCCTCAAAAACTACCTTGCTCTGGAGAGGTTCACCCCTTTTGACCATAAGAAGGATGAGCCCATAATAAATTATGTCTATCAAAAGGTTTGTCTTGAAATTAGTGATAAAAACTTCAAGTAATTTTAGTAAGAAGAAGGGAATACTTTAAGGAAAGCCTCAAAAATTATTGAGGAGGAAATGATGATAAAAAATCACAGTGTGCTTTCCCTCAAGTGTAATATATTTCATAACTTGAATATAGACATCTAGCCATTTCCTTGGTAGATCAACCCTAAAAAACCCTTTATGATTTGAAGACTTGGGTTTTTCTTCTTTGATCTATAAAAAATATTTAAAAGTTCATATTTTCTTTTCTTGTCTTTGAAAGCTTTAACAACATTACAGTCCATACCTATAATTTTGTCGATGATTTCTTTAGTTACCATGCTTGTTAAATAATTCATACAGACCTTACTCTCCTTTCATCCTCTTACAAAGTCATGAGAAATCACCACTTAATGGCTAACTAACCTTTCCATAAAGCTCACAAGCCCTCCCTTCACTAGTTTTCTCCATAAATAAGGATCTTATTTCACCCCATCATAAGAAATGGGTTCAACTTTGTTGTGATTGCCTCTCATATTGATTTTTTTCTCTTATCTACACTTTCTATGAGTGGGACAACTAGCTATTAAATCTAAAAAGGCCTTAATTACCTTTCCATTAATAATAAAAAATTAAAATGAAGTTTGTACACTAGTGTAAGACCTTGAGGTGTGGTTATATCATGATTCCTATACATGTGAAAAATCTACTATACCCATGCTGATTATATTTATCAATTATAATGATCATAAAGTCATGCATTAGAGTGGGGTTTACTAGAATAAATGATAGGCATGATGTCAATGGAAAAATACATGTCACCTTTCTAGTATCTAAGAGAGCTATGTGTGACCCCTAAGTTTTCCATTTTAATGACACTTTTATTTCCTTCCCTATAGACATGATCTATAAACACATGCTTGAAAGAAGTTAATAGAGTTTTAGCATCCTCTATTATACTAGTAATATTCTTGGAAGATTGGGAGAATCCCTTCAAATAGTTGATAATGTTCAAAAAATCTCCTTTCACCTGTAATTTTTCCAACCCCATCTTATCTGCTAGTTCAATCCCCTACCAAACATCCATGGATTATACCAAATGATCAGTTTAACCTGTAAGGACCCTGCATATGATGCCAAGAGGTTTTTTTTAGATTCCTAGATGACTCCTCCACCTCCTGTGGTAGTAGGATTCCCTTTTACCACTCTATAACCATATAACCAGAGGGAAAATCCATGTGGAGGTACTAACCATACAAAATCAACACCAATAGGAGGACTCATAAGGTCATGTTAAAAATATCATCAAGGGGAGGCATAGTGGAATTTTCTCCTAGAACGAGTTCTCCCCTGCTATCTAAAACCATAATAATGTGGAGGTGATTTATGGAAATGATATTCAAGTGGGTTTTTATTAACCACATAATGAGAACTCTTCCTAAATTTTTTTAGAGGTGCCCCACTTCTAGACACATTTTCTTAGTCTAAACATGTATATGAAGCATAATATTAGATATAATAGTAACTTTATTAATAGTATTGAAGTAATCCTAAAAGAGTAGCATGAGAAATTAGCATCATTAATTTTTTTCCATGATTAAAATTCAATCGTAGCTTGAAATATATGTCAACTTTGTATATTTTTTTAAGGAATCATGATTGAGTCTTATAAAACACCATCTTCTAGGTAAACATTTCTTGATGAGAGGGTTTTAAAAGGGTGTGAATCCAAATCCAAACTTACTGAGCATGATTATAGAGATAAAAAATATACTTTAGAGATTATATATGGTTGTAAACTAATCATACATGATGATACATTCACATGTGAACCAATCGAGTGCTAATAAGAAGCCCATGGTGAAGAATGCACCAAAAGAAGTGTGATTTTTTGGGCTCAATAATGGAAACCCACACATGTTCAAACATTCTTTTCAAAATCTACTTTGTGGACTTAACTTTCCACTTGGTGTTTAAGTAGTTTTTTGTTTGTTCCTTTTATAAAATTGACTACTAAAAACTAAATAGAAATGTAGTGTTTAAAGCATACCTATGATTTAGAAGGTTGTGCACCATTAATCTAGAAATTGTGGGAGTTCCTTTTTAGCTAGGAAGGACTACCCGTACACATGATAAAAATTGGAATATATTTGGTTAATAGGATAGGATAATGGGCTGCATGGTACTAGACTAGACCCAAGAAGTAATGAGCTTCCTAATGAATATGTCAACCCACTTATTTAAGTAATTAAATGGATAATAATGATAAAATAAATTGCAAATACATGTAATGATATAGATATGATATTGAACTATTTTAGTTAATCTATGTCTATCTCATTAAGATAGACAAAGCAATCATGCCAGTAAGTTTTGATAGAATCTTCATCTTTTTGTATAAATTCTAATTTGTTAGAGATAACTTTTATAGTAGGGGAATACACAATGGTGAAAATCCATAACTCAAATGTGATATTGCTCTAATTTTTAAACAAAGGTTGAGGAATGATTAGTAAATCATGGATGTTATTGACTTCATACGAGGATACAAGAAGTGTAATCTATACATAAAATCCATGGTTCAAGGATAAAGAATTAGAATAGATTAGACATCCTAACAAAATTAGTCTCAAATTTAAAATAGAAAGGATTACATAGGGATTGATGCTGATTATATAGGATCAATATCAATTCAAACTTTAAAAGTAACACTTTCAAAATAATAAGCTAAATAATGGTTTAGAGGGGTCTAAGATAATCTAAGGGTGAAAAAGATGTTTACAATAAATATAAAATATAATAGAGGGATATAAAAATTTATGAATAATGAAATAAACTTACCTTGAAAGCACTACAAACTTAAAACAATCTTGAGATTGATAGACTAAACTTTATCCCCTTGATGGATGTTGAGTGTCTAATATTGTAATGTATCTTCCCAGCAAGGAGCCAAATAATTATCTATAAATTATCTGAGAAAATTATTTCAGCCTTTAGGAACAAATTTGTGATCCTTTACCAAAGGTAAGGCTAGGCATAAATCAACATCAATCCTACTAGATTGACATCAATCATAGGGATTTTTTTTATTCTAATCATTTTTATCAAAATTTTGTTTTAAGTTATTTTAACCATGGAATAAACTAAGCACTAAGTTGTTACATAGTTTTTTTCTACAAGGGAGTTTGTTTGGGAGGTTGAACTATTTTTATTTCATTATATTTTTGTTGATTTTACTAGATTTAGTGGTCAGGAGGATAAAAAAATAATTAGTGAAAACTAATTACTTAAGGTAAAAAGATAATTAGTGGAAACTAATTACTTAGGGTAAAATGAGGATGGGATGAGTAAATATGAAGAGGCATAAGACATATATTAACATAAATATCTATTGTGAAAAATCCCAGTGATGAGAAATATGTAATAACCTATAATGAGACAAAAACTAAGATAGTTCTAATGCCCTAGGTTTATGTGAGGAGGTATCCCCCCTCAAACCAAGAGCTAGTGTAATATGAGAAGTCAGTGATGGGTTTAAAATGATGTAGTAATGGATAAGATAAGGATAGGAGAGATGAAAATGAGCACCAAAGATACAAGCATAGCAAAGGAGTATAATTTTGCATTAACAAAATATGGGATATTATAATTAGAAATGCCCCAAGGAAAATAAATAATGGATCACCACAACTATGAATAAGTGGGATAAAATAAAGGTAATCAAGAGAACAAAAGATAGGATGGGCTAACCAAATAATTCATTGTGTTTGGGACATGGGTGATACCTAGAGATGGTTATTCTCAAGATGAGGTACACTCTCAGGATCCATAGGGGATATGCTCTTAAGGAAGTGCAAGCCTTTTAAATGTGACTAATAGGTGGTTTAGGTCCACTATTCGATGATGCAATGTAACAAATAACATAATAGTTGTAGTAAGGTAACTTTTTAGCCTTGGGTCAAGACTGATAGTATATGAAAGAGTGCAAGTAGTGTAAAAAAATGCCAAATGTAGTAAATCAACACCGATTTATATGAATAGATGTTAATTAAAAATAATCAAAATTAATCTAGAGAGAATTACCAATGATCATGATAGACTATATATAGTAAGTATCATGTGCTAAACACTCATTTTCTATCGATGACATGTGCATAGGAGTGAAAAATTGACATTCATTTACATGTCTTTACTATTTATAGATGATGGAGGCTATCATGAGTGGGTAGAGGAGGAGGCAGAAGTCGTATGATGAGGTAAGATTTTGAATTTTATTGAGTTTTTTTTATTTTTTTGCATTTTTATGTTAAATTTGGGATGTTATTAATTATATAATAGTAAATAGGGATCAAAATTGATCATCATCTTATCGATGTTGATCACTATCAAATCAATGGTGATCCTCTAGTATTCACATTGATTTCCTTGTAATCATTACTGATT
This sequence comes from Torreya grandis, assembly GCA_037957365.1. Taxonomy (NCBI): domain Eukaryota; kingdom Viridiplantae; phylum Streptophyta; class Pinopsida; order Cupressales; family Taxaceae; genus Torreya; species Torreya grandis. The sequence continues at coordinate 3,399,542 of JARHVA010000083.1, forward strand.
TAGTTAAGGATGAGAGTGGTTCATTTAGAATCACTATTGATTATATAGAAATGGATGTCAATTTTAAAAGTTAAGTAAGCTAGGAGTTTAGAAAATTAAATAATGATGGGAGGACCTATGATTGAAAGCACAGACCTTAATAATGATGTAAGACTAGGTACCACCCTTATTGGAGTGGTTATGTGGCCATATGAGTGACACAAATTGGGAGCATATGGATGTCATCAGATTTGAAAGGCTGTGCCACTATCACCATATTCAAAAGGATATGGGTCTATTGGTGTCATTGCTAGAGTGATCGGATGTTTTGACTAGGATATTTTGACTACCAATAGGGGAGATCAATATGACTATAGAGGATATATATCAGACACTATAACTACTAGTACATGGAGTAGCTATTATAATGGTAGATGAGAGGGGACATGTAGTAGCACTGACATAAATTTATAGGATGCTATGGGTATTGCCTTTATGGCCAAAGGATTTTTTTTTTGAGTCATTATATAAGGAGTATGTAGAGGGGAGGATCGTGAAGACTATGATGATGCTCACCATCTCTTATTATGCATTACTAGATTTAGGGCAGGCAAATTTCCTTAGAGTTTGATAAGTTTTGTTGTTGACATGCTAGAGCATTATAATGTGTTTGCATGGGCCCTAACCCTTTTAGCATAGGTGTATAGGGAGTTATGGGGGTGGAAGAATCATTAGATATTTGGGCTAGATGTGAATTTTATATTATAGTGTTTGGATATGAGTATATTAGAGTGATTGGTCTACTTGACACTCCATGGGTATAATGGAATCATGTAGTTTACATTATGGGATTAATTTAATGGAAGGATAATATTGTGAGGTCATTTACTAATGAGGTGGAATGAGAATTGGATTATTATCAATGATTTATAGGGGCACTATAGGATGGGGGTGTTATCTAGAAGCCATATGTGAGGTTTTTGACATGGCTTGGGGTAGAAAGAGAGTTAGTTGGTGGATAAAAAGATATGTGGTTGTAGTGGAGGAGAAGAGAGCACTTAGATTTGTTCTAGTTTGGGAGAGTTAGGAGGTAGTTTGGCTTGAGATAGTATATTTTATATGTGTCATAGGTATAAAGGTAGGATGACACTAAGACTAGGCTACCAAAGGTTCACTTTGTTGATCTATAGGTGGAGCCTGAGTAGGAGTTAGTTACTATGGATGTGGATGATTTTAGATGTACCCAAGCCACTCTTTATTATGGGGATACTAGCTAAAGGTAATACAAGAGAGGGTGTTGCATCCTCACTAGAAGAAAGCAAATGAGGAGATAAGAGGTAGAGGATGAGAAGCTTGCTAATATATAGGCCATTATAATAGAGTGACATGCACTAAGAGCATAATATACAACATTAAAGGGATAGATGACTACCTTATAAAGGATATAATGACTATAAAGTCAATCCATGATACACTATAGGCTCGATTTGATCAGGTAGTTCAAAATTGATATAAGTATTAGGTTAAGGGGGATAGATTGCATGGTGGTGATATGAGGGTTGCAAGGCAAGTAGGGATAGGAGGGGTAAGTCTAAGTATAGGGAAAATAAAGATGGTGAGCCTAGATAGATATCATGACCTTATGGTAGAGTTTTGTTGGGAATAAATTAGAAATTAATGTGGAAATTTTTTATAGAATCACAATAACAAGATATATGAAGAGAGATACATAAAAAATAAAAATTTAAATACACAATAAGAAGACATGATTTAACGTGGTTCACCCAATGTGGGATACATCCACTTAAAAACACTTGCTTAGATATTATTATAAGCCAATGAGAGTACAATCCACTCTTAGATTAGTTTTCTCATAATTATAATGCATAAATATTGTTTGGAGCTATGCTCAACGAACTCTCTTGAATTCACACACTTAACACCTTCTCAGACGTAGTTCTTCCAATGTATTACCTATTGTATGTCCATCTATATATAATTACATCAATAGGTAGCTAACATATCCTTTTTAAAAAATAATGGGTACCAAAACCATGGGCCAAGTCAACCCATAGTGGTTCTCATTAAGCATGGGTGATAACACCACACATATACAAGTATAGATAAACCATGTATCTATACTCATAGAAAAAGTGGGGTTTAGTATACATTAAAAGTTTATAATACATTTTAATGTATAATATTTTAAATGAATTGTAATGTGGAAACATGATATAAAACATAACAAGTTTTGATATCATGAGAAGGTTATACTAGAGCATCTTCCTAAGGTACCTTGATATGCCACCTATGTAGCCACATAGGGCTGGTTATCACAACATACTCAAACTGCTTCAGCAAGTATGGGGAATGTGGCATGGGGTAGAGATAGAGATGGTATAGGTAAAGCATAAGATATGGGAGGGGATGAAGTTAGGGATGGAGGTAGTGGTGGAGGTAATGGGAGCATTCATCTAAGTCACATCTAGTTCACTGAGTAGTTCTATTTTATTTATTATATTGCCCAGAGAGCCACTTTGTAGATTTTTATATATGATACTTAGATGATGTACATTTACAATTTACATATATACATATTCATGATTTTTTGATTATGAGTTAACTTTATAATGTGATGCATTATATGATTGTGGATTTATATATTTAGATTATGTGATGATGCCATGTGGTTTATGGATTTAGATTATGTGATGTCTTTTAATTTTTGACATGGTTATGGATTTATTATGTGATTTATATAATGATGAAAAATTATGTTTATTACACTTTGCTTTATGTTTTTTGGATGTTAATAATGTGATGAGTTATAATGATTAATGCTTAAATATCTTGAATTTCATGGGATTTTTGGATAGATAGTGATATTAAATGATGGATAATTGATTACATTTGTTTGATTTATTAGTGATTAGGATAAATAATGAAGGTGATTTCATGACCCATAATTATTCTGGATCTTAATTCAAGATAGACATTTTTCTACATTTGAATGTGCATCCTTTATCCAATGTTAATAAGTAATTTTAACAACCTTATGTCAACTAAGTTCATGACCCCTTAGTTTAGGAAGGAAATTGATATGGATTTGATTTTCACATGATGTTAGTCGAAGCTTATTTTTGGGAATATATGTCTTGCCTTGTGTTTCAAAGCTTTAAGGCTAATATTAGGACCTTATTTGCTAATCCATGTAGACTAATCATTGTGAGAAGTTTAAAACTTTGAGAAAGTTGATCAATGCAGGAAGATTTCTTGGGATACTTTTGATTTTCCTTTTATGGATTCTTAGAGGCATGTTTATAGAAAAATGATAAATGTGGGAAGTTTTCTAATGTATTTTATTACTTAGATATCCATATTATAAGGGAGTAGTCTATAATTTAGGATATATTCTTGAGAAATTATCCTTCAAGGGAGTAGTATGTAATTTTTGCCTTTTTACAAACAACTATCCACTAAGGGAGTAAGCTATTATTTTTCCCTTTGCTTGATTTTTATCCTAGATTACTTTTTTTGTCATGGATTGGATTAAGGCAACCTTGGCTAATTATTATAGACAAATTCATTTCACAAGATGATATTTTTATCTCAAAAATAAAAATTTTAAGTGAGAAATTTTAGGAAATAATGATTTGGGGTTCCTTCCTATTATAGGTAGATATTTTCCATTTAGAATATGCAATACACAGAGTCAAGGTGTTCACATTGAAGGTTAGGAAAGTTATGATGTCGAATAATCACATGATTATTTATCATTATTGAGTATTTTTAAATATAGGGGTGTGATTTTAGTTTGTTTTTAAAGAAAATTAGGAGAACTTGTGTTGAATATAGTTTATTAAAGATTATTACAAATAGAAAGGACATAGATGTAAAGCATTAAGAGGATCATGTTTTAGTTTCCATTTAAGAGAAGTGAAGTGATATGTCCTAGATCCATATATATGAGTAATAATGTATGGTCCAATCCAATTTGGAGCAAATTTTACTTATTTACTTCTTTCCATATTTGTGACATGTTTATTTTATTTAAGGAAAAGGCCATCGATATTAAACTCTTATTCTTTTAAATGTTGATTATATGCATGTTTTATTCTTTCTTGATGTACATGGAGATGACCAAGATCCACTGACTAATGCCTATCTAAGAGGTCAAGCTACGACAATTACACTTGATGATAATCTTCCTTAGAAATGATGTATTTTATAAAAAACTTGAGAGAAGGAAATTGGACCTCTATTCTTTAATCTAAATTTTATTTTTTTTAAGTCTAAATTTTGATATAGAAAATTTTGGTAAGTTCACCTTTATCTTGAGTATGATTTCTATGAAAACATACATCTCTATGAAATGAGGTACAATAAAAACCTCTCATCCCCATTGTAGTTAGACCCAACCTCTTTTCCTTAAACCAAATTCATAACCTTATTATTTTTTATGTTCTTGAATTAATGAAATTAAAAATAATCCTGACAAGTCAGACTTGCATGACTGTCAACATCGAAATTCCCAAAATGCCTTTTATAAAAAACTTGAGAGAAGGAAATTGGACCTCTATTCTTTAAGAACAAAAATTTTTATATATTTTTTCTTTAAGGAGGATTATCATCAAGTGTAATTATCATGATGTATTTTATAAAAAATCTAAGGAGGATTATCATCAAGTGTAATTATCATATTTAATTTCTAATCTAAATTTTGATATAGAAAATTTTGGTAAGTTCAACTTTATCTTGAGTATGATTTCTATGAAAACATACATCTCTATGAAATGAGGTATAATAAAAACCTCTCATCCCCATTGTAGTTAGACCCAACCTCTTTTCCTTAAACCAAATTCATAACCTTATTATTTTGTATGTTCTTGAATTAATGCAATTAAAAATAATCCTAACAAGTCAGACTTGCATGACTGTCAACATCAAAATTCCCAAAATGCCTTTTAAAATATTTGTTATGTAAAAAATAGTAGTAGAATTAAACTTACCCTTAAATTTTAAATTCCATTTTGGTTGGAAACCACATTGTTGCTTTAGAGAGAAGGAATTTTATGTATTTTATATTAAAAATAAATTTAAGAGGTCAAGCTATGATAATTACACTTGATGATAATCCTCCTTAGAAATGATGTATTTTATAAAAAACTTGAGAGAAGGAAATTGGACCTCTATTCTTTAATTTCTAATCTAAATTTTGATATAGAAAATTTTGCCTATCTAAGAGGTCAAGCTACAATAATTACACTTGATGATAATCCTCTTTAGAAATGATGTATTTTATAAAAAACTTGAGAGAAGGAAATTGGACCTCTATTCTTTAATCTAAATTTTATTTTTTTAAAATCTAAATTTTGATATAGAAAATTTTGGTAAGTTCACCTTTATCTTGAGTATGATTTCTATGAAAACATACATCTCTATGAAATGAGGTATAATAAATTTTGGTATATAATAAATTGAGATATAGAAATTTTGGTAAGTTCACCTTTATCATACTCAAGATAAAGGTGAACTTACCAAAATTTTCTATATCAAAATTTAGATTAACAATGAAAAATTTAGATTAACAATTAAAGGTGAACTTACCAAAATTTTCTATATCAAAATTTAGATTAGAAATTAAAATATAGAGGTCCAATTTCCTTCTCTAAAATGATGTATTTTATAAAAAACTAAAGATAAATCATACTCAAGATAAAGGTGAACTTACCAAAATTTTCTATATCTCAATTTCTATACCAAAATTTATTATACCTCATTTCATAGAGATGTATGTTTTCATAGAAATCATACTCAAGATAAAGGTGAACTTACCAAAATTTTTTATATCAAAATTTAGATTAACAATTAAAAAATTAGATTAACAATTAAAGGTGAACTTACCAAAATTTTCTATATCAAAATTTAGATTAGAAATTAAAGAATAGAGGTCCAATTTCCTTCTCTAAAATGATGTATTTTATAAAAAACTAAAGAGAAGGAAATTGGACCTCTAGAGGGAGGAAAACTTCTGTACCATAGACCAAAGAGAAGGGGGTGACTCTTATAGGGGTTCAAATGCTAGTTTGATAAAACCATAAGTAAAAAGGAATGTAAATATGTTAGTTATTATTAGCCTTATTGATTACTTTGGTTAGAATTTTTATAAGGGTCTTGTTAGATGCTTTGGCCTATTTGTTACCTTGTAGATAATAAGGTGAAGATAAACTTAACTTAATGTTAAAATAATCATAGAGTTTTTGGACCTACTTATTTTTACAAGATTTCCCATTATCTATGATGATCTTATGAGGAATGACAAAGCAATACATAATATGATGCTTAATGAAATCAACAATCTTATCTATTTTGGTCAAAATAAGAGGAATAACATCTACCATTTAGTGAAATATTTAGTGGTGGTAATGATAAAACTATGTCATTGGGAAATATTTAGGATTAATATATCCTATAAGGTCCATCCCCCACTAGGAAAATGGCCAAAAGTCTCTAGATACCTATAATGCATAAATAGGGACATTTGATAGCTTAGCATGTTGTTGAAATTTTACACATTTCTTGAGATATTCACAATAGTCCCAGTTTAGAGTGGGCCAATAATAACCTATTCATAAAATTTTCTTGGCAACATCTAGGCTATTAAAGTGTCCACCACATATCCCATCATGTGTTTATTTGATAGTGACAGTTTCCTCAGAGTCTTGGATATAATGAGGGAGAATACCATTAAATATTTACTTATAGAGAACACCCCATAGTATAACATAACATGTGGTTCATTGCTGAAAAACACATTTACCATTTTTAGATAGATCTAAAGGAAAAAAGCCCTTAGACAAATAATTGAATGTCTATGTGTACCATATGTCTAATTGGTTTTCCTCCACATTATGGATAGAAGGAAGATTGAGTTTGGTATAAGAGGGTTGGTTGACCTTGTGGATGAGGACAAAAAATTTAGATTCTTAAGAGGAGGATGAAATAAAGGAATCTAAGGAGGCCATGGTACTGGCAAACTTATTAGTTGATTGTGGAGTGGCTTAGATAGAATAGTGATTGAAGGTGGATAATAATTAGTATAATAATGTTTTGTATTTATAGAGGATGTCATTCTTGCATTGATACATGCCATTTATCTGATTGACCACTAACTAGGAATCCCCTTAGATATTAAGTGACATACCCTAGGGTTAAAGTAATTTGGAGACCTATGATTAAGGATTCATATTCTACCATATTATTAATGGAGTTGAAATCAAGTTTGAAATATAAAGGTATAAGAGTTACATATAAAGATATTAAAATGATTCCATCTTCCCCCACACTCACACTTGGATCCATCAAAGAATAAATTCATCTGATACATAGGATTTCTATAGGATGTATAAGTGATAGATTCATTGAAGAATTCAAAACTTGTTGGTTGACCATATTCAAGAGGTACTTTAACTAACTAATTAATAATGATTTGGAATTTAACTAACTTTTGATGGAGAAAATATATATCAAAATTAGATAAAATAATAAACTATCTAGCCATTCGTTGATTCTGATAAGGCCTCATATGCATAAATTTAAAGGGATAAGTGTTCATGATTATTTAGGTTTTGTGATTAAGAAGATAATGGTGAAGCTTAGAAGACATAAAGACTAAATCTAGGCATAATTTATTTTTATGTGTATAACATGTCTCATATTTAATGAAAGTGTGACTTATGTAATAAACTACCTATTCTCTATGTTGCTCATCATGATGGACAAGCATAACACCCAAGGCATGATCTGTGGTTGAGATATATAGGAAAAAGGGTTTCCCATCATTAGGAGGAATAAGAAATGAAGGGGAAAGGATATAAATTTTGAGAGCATAAAAGGCCTATTGATAATTAGATTCCCAAAGTAATTGGGTATCTTTTCTTAATAGGTGATGGAATGGTTAGCATCGATCGAATAATTGAGAAATAAAATGACGAATAGACTATAATTATCCTTGTAGGCTACAAAGATTATATGGGGGTGTAATATCTATAATATACCTTATTTTATATGGTTTGACTTCTATGACATGAATGAATATAATGAAACCCATGAGCTTACCTATCAAGACTCCAAAAACACACTTTTTGAAATTGAGATGGACATGAAATTGGATTAAATAAGCAAATATTATTTTAAGAGTAGAGAAATGGTATTTTTAGAGATTTGAGTTGATGAGAAGGTCATCCAAATAATATTTGATGATTTTATGGAATTTATCATGGAACATATAAGTCATGACTCTTTGACAAGTTGCCCTCTTGTTCTTCAGGCTAAAAGTCATAACCCTATAGAAAAAGTTTCCAAAGGGGTCATAAAGGAAGTTGTATGTTAGTCCTATAGAGAAATAAGGATTTGATTATATCCAAATAATCCATATATAAGTGACAAAATTTTATGGTCATCTATTAGGTCCACTAGTTGATTGATGTTAGGGAGAGGAAAATTATCTTTAAGACAACGTTGAGGTATAAAAAATTGGTAGAAAGGTGGAGTCCCCCTATGGGATTCATAATAGACACAATGTTGGAGATCCATTGAGGGTAATAGATTGGTTGGATGAAATTAATGGATAATAGAATCTACATTTCTTCTTTATTAATAATGTAATGGGAGGGTGCTTTTCCTATAGTTTTTGCTTCACTAGTTTGGCTTTAAGGATGGTGATAATATTATAAACAATGATAACAAGGTTGATACCTAGTATGTCACTATATAACCAAGCAAAGGCCTCACTATGGTATTTTAGGAATGTGGTGAAGTCACGATGCTCCTAAGGGTATACATATTGACTAAAATTAATAATGTGTGGGTCTTATTGATACCCTATGTTAATGTCTATAGTGATTTTATTTAGAAGATTAAACATTTTATCCGAAAGAGAATTATATAGGTGAGAATTTTTGGTGCTTAAATAATTTAAGTTAGAATCATCAAATTAACAGTGAATAACAAGGATGGTAGGAGAATATTTGTCTATAAAATTAGGGTAGGTAAGAGGAATGGGTTTAGTTTCCCCATTGATACAATACATGAGAGGTCCTTGGTCGATAGTATTGACTAAATATTTTTTTGGAGGAATGGAAACAATGTCATCCACTCAGAGGAGTGTTGGATAGTAACAACAAAATATATTATTTAGGATTGGATAGAGTGACTTCAATAATAGTTTCATGAGTTTTATTAAACTCAAGGACATGTTTTTCATGGGGTTTCCTAAAATTTCTTAGTGCTATATCATGTGGTCCCTACTTATAACATCCTATGCAAAGCCTTTCCATGCACATCATTATAAGTATGTTTGACCAAAATTTGGTTTGTATAAGAATGATAAATTTTAGGATAATGGTTTAATATGAGGTTGGATATCAAGATCTAAGGAGGATTGATCGATCTCCCATAGAGAAAATGAATATGATCAAAGTGGATGACATATCTAAGGGTTAGGGTGATAGGTAAACTATTTATCTAGGTGCCCATACTCTTGCATAGGAAGGTTATTATGTGTGAATAGTTGATACACTTCTATTAAGAGTTTTTATAATATGGAATCAAGGGAACCCTTATTATGGATTCATGATGAAAATATTGTCTATCTAGTCGATGCTTCAGTGGATGATGGTGATGGGGTTGCATTTTTTAGAGGGAGTAAAACATCATTGGGTCAAATTTAGGTTGTAGTTTTTGAACAAATGAGGATTAGATGGGATGATATGGACTTGGCCCTCATGCTTATATTTAAGGCATTGGTGCAAGGTGGATGGAAGGCAATACATATCATGGATCCAAGGATATCCTATGAAGATATTGTATTGAAACTCACCCTATATAATGTAAAATAACTGATGAAAGACATGAGAACCTATTCAAATAGGGAGGATGATAGTTCATAGATTAGGATATACTATATCATTAAAAGCCTACAAGATGATTAGATATTGGGCCATAATATCTTCTGGAAGTTGGAGTTAATTAAACATGTGTGAGGATATAATGTTGATGTGAGCCCCATTTACAATCATGACCTTTTTGATCTGAGTTTGATTAATTTGAGCAGTGACAAATCAGAGTGGATCTTGATCTTCAAATGGTAATGGCACTATTTTTGAATTAGTAAAGCCAATAGATGAAGCCATCTACAAAGCTCCAATAAATGTTATCAAAGGTTGGGGTTCATCAAGTTACACTTGAATGTCTTGAAATTCCTCTATCATGGATTGATGTTGTTGTAGGGAGTTATCAATGAGCTCATATAAGGACATCTTGACTAGGACTTAATGGAGTTATTTTAGAATTGATATCTATATTAATTTCAAGTAATTATTATTCAATGCTTTCCTTAGAATGGATATTTTTGGTTTTGGAGTGGAGGGTTTGGACATCTTTATGGCTGAGGTAGGAGATTTTACAATGGAAAATTTGACCTTATTTGGATTTTAGGTTTTGGGGGTTTGTGTTTGAGACCATGTGGTTATGTTTATCATATCAATTTGTAATAGTGGATGGTTTTTCAAATTTCTAAATTTATTCATGTTTGGAGGTCTCGAGGGGATGTTGGAAAGGGTTTGATTAGAGATGGAGTCAAGGATATTAACAATGACTTTTGATGCTTGTTTTTATCTTTCTTGTAAAGGATTTAAGGTATTCATTATGTTAGTCTCAAAGATGGTTATGCCTTTAGTGTTTTGATTGAAGAGAGGATCAAGACAAAGTTGTTCAATTAAGAGGTCATCTTCATCTAAGATATCCTTGATTACAGTTTGAGAGCATTTTAGCTTTTAGTATCATGTCTAGGTATCATATGGTAAGCACATATCCTATTTTCCCTGTACCATGCTAATTTTTGGATATGGGGATTAATTAGTTTGATAGGTGGTAATGTGATAAGGGAAGTCTACATAACTTGATCGATAATGGTGGAATATGTTCCTCATAAGGGATCTTGGTGAGATTTGCTCTCTTCTCATGGTGTTGATTTTTGGTCCATCCTTACTTTTACAATCTCATTTTTTTTATTAATTGTATGAGTGGTTTTAATGGGTGCTAGAGGTATCTTAGATAAGTTTTGGGGATAATAAAAATCTAAGGGGTTGATACAGGGTATTGGTTTTGGTAATATGGGTGGAGGTTTTTGAGCTATCTTAGGTTCTTTGAGAGGTGGTTCTATAATTATGATATTCACCTTAGAGTAAATATGAGACCCTAATTTAGATGGATTATTTTGAAATTGGGGCATAATTATCTTCCCTTTTGTAGCATGGTTAGAGGTTAAAGAAGTATATTTATGAGGGTCTTCATTTTTGGATGTCTAGGGGAGTTTAAGCCTTATAAATAGGTTTTGTTGGGCTTTACCCTTTAGAATACCAAGGTAATTATTCCATGTGGCTAGAGTAAGATTTTAATCTTTCAATTTTCATGAGTTATTGTTAGCACATTTAGATGGCCCTTCCTCTAGAGGATCCCAAGTAATGAGATTGGAAAATATTGAGTGGATGATAGAAATGATTTTACCTAGTTTAGATGGTTAAAAAATATCTCCTGTAAGGAGGTCCAAGATTTATGTTACTTCTAAAGTTGATTAAGGAGTAATATTAACTTATTTAGGTATAAGTTGATCATAATTAGTGTTTATTATATGTGTCTCTTGATTTGGGGTGCTTCTTATATTTGTTTATATAGAATTGGATGAATATGGATGATTTGGGAATGGTCATATAATATTATCAAGGGATTAGTTTGGAGTAACATTTGGATTGTCCAATTAAAATTCCTCTTGATGGATAAGGTTTAACACCAAACTATTAAAATTTTGACATCTATTGATCTCATGACTAGGTACATGAGGGTAGGTACAAAATTCACCCTCTTTATACCAATCAGGTTTAGGATGAGGGTTATCAATGGGCTTGATCAAATGGAGTTCAATAATTGATGATTTTAATATTTTGTCTAAGATGGAAGCATAAGACACTTCTAAGGGCATGTATTACCTAGGTGGTAATCATGTTAAGTTTTTCTACGGTTGTGTCTAGGAAGTAGACGAACTTGGTTGGCTTGGGGGAGTTGATTTTAGGATAACAACATTTACTATGCCTTTTAGTTTAGGATTATTGATTCCTTTGGAAGGATAAAGTTTAAAATTCTTATTCCATAACTGAACCTTTCCTTCCTCTAAAGCTTAGATTACTAGTTTACAAGACATGGTAAAGGATTCATCAAATGTTTTAAATGATTGAACTTGGAGTGTGGATGAGATATGCTTTGCACATGTCCTCATAAATAGCTTAATTAATTTGGGTTGAGGAAGGTAAAATGTTAATTGATTTATGAGGCCTTGCCACCTGGCTATGAAATCTATAATGGACTTGCATTCAAACTATTTAATGGTGTATAGGTTAGTGATGGTTATTTATCTTTTCATATTAATTGAAAAATGTTGTAAGAAAAGTTAAGATAATTTTTCAAAGGAAAATAAGTAATGTTAGAAGATAGAGCTGTACCAATACAAATATGGTCTAGCTAGTGACATGAGAAATTCCTAAAAAGGAGGGCATCATCATGGGATATAAGGTAACATGCATGCCTAAATTCCCTAATGTGATGTTGTGGGTCCTCCTTATTTTGAAATTTTGTAAACTTGGGAAATTCCCACTATGCTATTTATGGCCTAATTAGAATAATGGGGTTGATTGGCTCATTAAAAAATTGTTCATATGAGAGAATGTTCTTATGCCCGAAGGTAAAAGCTTCTAGGTTTGCTATATTATCCATGAGATCAAGGTGGGCATTATATTAAGGCATACCCCATAAAATATTTTGCTACAAATATTGATAAGGGGGAAGTGAAGTAGGTAATGGTTGTAAAAAGGGATAACCAATAGAAGTGGTAGTGGATAGTTGAGATGTAGTAGCATACTATGGGAAAATGAAGAGTAGGCTTTATTGTTGAGATGGATTAAGATATGTAGTTATGCAGGGTTATGATGGAATTAGGTATTAAGTGGTCAAGGGAACTTGTTGTTAGAGAGGTTGACTCAGGGGGATTTGTTGTGTGGGTTGTAATGGTTGAGTGGTTTGTTAGAGATTTTAGGTTACATGTGTTTGGATCAAGGGAAAGTTATAGGGATTAATACCACTAAAATCTAGAGTGAGGAAGAGGGTGGTTGATTAGGTGTGAGTTATGGTATGGTAATATTTTGGGTTTGGATAATGGTTACATAGGGGTTACTATAAACTAATGGTGGTTGATTATATATATGTTATGTCACATTGGTATTAGAACTTGTTGCTGGTGGTGGGTTGATAGAAGATGAAACCATGTCTATCATGTGTCTCTCTAATCCTTCTAGTGGCATGCCATAGACAAATTAGAAGGATTGAGATTGAAGGGGAATGCAAATTTGTATAGATCATGCACTAAGGTAATGACTTATGGAAATTGGATTATTATCCAATATATTGGTAAAGTCTAGATCTCCCTATGGGTAAAATTGAGGAATGCTATTTTTGATGGATTTAAGAGAAGTAGGAGGACTTGGTGTATGTTCCATTTAGGAATATGAAGGTGGTGAATTTGTTTATCTCTATGAATAATGTCACATTACAACCATGTCGCACTAAATAACAAAATAAAGAACAAATGTAAAAGCATGTAAAACTTGTTTTGTTTATCTCGTTTTAGTGAGGATAAAGCACACAATTTACTTAAATGTACTTAATTATTATTTTTATTAATAAATATGTCTTAGAATATGATGGAGAATTTGGATTAACAAAGGATCTAAGAAGAGGTAAACTAACTCTAGTTTCAAGTGTATTTAAGGCTAATATCCTTGATATATGTGAAGGTACAATGAGGCTTGAATCTATGTTGGTGGCATTACATGGCTTGATATTGGAGCCTACCCCTTTATTTCATAGTCTCAAAAAAGTAAGGGTGTTGGGTGATTAGATTTTATAATACTAACCAATTATTTATGCTCATCCATAACACTAAGTCAAATTTCCCCTTGGTGATGAAATCCAAGTGGGTATACCTAGCTAGGATTTATGTGATTGATTATTTTAAAATTGTTGTGGTTTGGTAGTGTGTGAAAGAGAAGTGTGACTAAAATGGTGAATTAATCCTCTTAATTCCACTAGATGCTCTATTTAAATAAGCAAGCTGATAAATACATTTAAAAAAAAATAAAGCAATCTATTTTTTTGATTTTCATAGTTTAATGAAAAAAATAAAGGTTTTTAATAAAATGTAATGCTAAACAAAGAAATAAAATTATAAAATAATAACGATGAAGCCCAAAAAGGGTCTCATAGGGTGTGCCATAATGTTTAAGTAGTTTTCATTCATTCCTTTTATAAAATTGACTAGTTAAAACTTAAAGGAAATATAATGTTTAAAGCATACCTATGATTTATAATGTTTCACATAATTTATCTAGTGCTTTTGGGAGATCCTTTTTGGATAGGAAGGATTACCTACATACATAATAAAACTTGGACAAGATTTGGTTAATATGATGGGATACTGGGCTACCTAGTGCTAGACAAGTCCTAGGAAGTAATGAACTTTTTAACGAGGATGTCAACCCACTTATTTAAGAAATTAATTAGATAATAATAATAAAATAAATTAAAACATACATGTAATTATATAGATATTCTATTGAAATATTTTGAACTAATATATGTCTATTTCATTAAGATGTGAAAAGTGATCACATGAATAAGTTTTTATGGAATCTTCATCTTCTTGTATAAATTCTAATTGGTCAGAGATAGATTATATATTAGAGGAATACACAATGTTAAAATCAATAAATAAAAGGTGATATTAATCTAATTGGAAAATAAAGGTTGAAGAATGATTGGTAAATCATGGATGTTATTAAATTTATACGAGGCTTTAAGAAGTGTCATCTACAAATAAAATCCATGGCTTAGGGAATAAAGAATCATAGTAGATTAGATATCCTAATAAAACTATTATCAAATTTAAAATAGAAAATATTGCATAGGTATTTATGCTGATTTGATAGGATCGAGGTTGATTCTAATGAATAGACGTCGATTCTAATAGAAAAAGCAACACTTTGGAAATAAGAAGCTAAAGGATGGTTTAGATGGGTCTAAGATAATATAAGGGTAAAAAGGATGTTTAAAAAGGATATATAATATAATAGAGGGATATAATATACTATTAATAATGAAATAAACTTACCTTGAAAGAACTTAAAGATTATAAAAGCTTGAGATTGATACATTGATGTTTGGCCTCTTGATGGATGTTGAGGGTCCAATGCTATAATGTATCTTGATAATAGGGAGCCAAGTAATAATTTGAAAATCATATAAGAGAATTATTTAAAAATTAGATATAAAATTCATGGTATTTTTATAAAGGCAAGGATGGGCATAAATTGATATCTATCCTAATAGATTGATGTTGATTGTGGGGATTTTTATCAATTTTGGTCATTTTTATGAAAAGTTTATTCTAAGTTATTTAAATTATGGAATAAAATAAGCACTAAGTTTTTACATGGGTTTTTACTATGAGGGATGTTGTTTTTGAGGTTAAACTAATTTAATTTTATTATATATTTTTAAATTTTACTAGATTTAGTGGTTGGGAGGATAAAATAGTAATTAGTGAAAACTAATCACTTAGGGTAAAACAATAATTAGTGTAAAATAATAATTAGGGTAAAGTGAGGATGGGATGAGTAAAACATAAGGATCCTAAGACATATATTATCACAAATATATATTGAGTTAAATTTTAGTGCCTAAACTTGGCATTGAGAGCATCAACATGAAGATGTTCAAGGGAAAGGAGTTGATAACCTAACTAGGTTTGGTACTTGAAGAACAATGTCTCAACATGCAATTTCAAATAAATTCACCATATTGAGGGAGATTGAACTATAATTTTTTTAATATTCACTTTTTATATAGAGTTTTTAATTTCCAAGATAGACTCTTGCTTAATAACCTATAAATTATACTAAACCTTGAAAACTTGCTAAGGTATTTAGTTCATGGTTTACTTTCAAAGCTATTTTTGTTTAAAAAAAACCCTAATAAACTAATTTATTTTAATACTTATACCTATTTCGTTCTTAAAACATCTAATATATGTAATGTAGAAAAACATTAATTTTAACTATTGTACATAAGGAATTTATTTTCATTTTTCATGCACAATATACTATAAAATTATGTTTATTGTTTCATGTTTAAAACATTTATTTTAAAATATATTATGTTTAATTTATTTTGTATTTTCAAATTAGAAAACTTTATAAAAATATATTATATTACCCATCTTTCGATATTATTACTTTGTGTTCTTGTTATTTCTTTAAATTTAAGCCCTTATCAAGTCATAAATTAAATAGTTATTCATGTACTTATTTTCCCAATCCCAATATTCTATCATCCACATAATTATTCAGCCATACTAATATACCAAGTCACCTACATATCCATGATGCTTTGGTTTGTGTATTGGTAGTAAGGGATTCATGTAATTCTCAGTTTCAATGTTTAATCTTGTTAGAGTGGGCCATAATAAGGATCAAATAGATAGGGTTAAATGCACAGAGATGAATCTATATGGAGCGGTGAAACTTGAAGAACAAACCACAAAATGGAAGAAACTTGTCTTCATAAAAAAAATTATATTAATAAGTATTAACCAAAAACTGCATGGGAAGATACATTATATAGTGAGTAATTAGGTTAGCTAAAAATGTAATTAACTCAACTCACAATTAGAAAATGACTTAAAGTGAATTTACCATAATGACCTATTATTAACCTAATCAATATAAATAACACCATGTAGACAAAACCTAGTGGGACAAACATATATAACAATACCCCCCTTAAGCGTAACTTAGGTGGATAGAAGAATTAAGTCCTAACACAAAAGCCTAATGAGGTACCCAAGTATAGAGAGATGATATATTGGAGGGAAAATTATTGAGAGGAGGGGCATGAATCAATCACTTAATAAATTTATTTCCATTATTCCTTAGCATATATGAACAATCACATCAACATATAGATCAAAAAATGCACAAGCAATTAACCATACAATCATGAAAAAAAATAATACAAGACAACACATCATATGTGTGGGAAACCCTCAAAGGGAATAAAATAAAATAATCCCTATAAATGGATTACAATAATATAAATCAAAATATCACAATTAACTGAAGCACCAACTTCATATGGAGAACCAACCCTAACTAGCTAAGTATTGACCCAACTAGGATTTAACAAGCACCAACTTATAAGGAGGCACCAACCCCCTAGATGACTTAGAAAAAACTCAGCCACCTAATTAGTTTTATCACCTTTAGAATTTTTTTTTTATTAATCAATTGATGATGACCACTTATTTATCTCTTCACACTCTTATCCCTCTCAAGCTGCCTTCTAGGCCTTTTCACTAAATTAGGTCTCTTCAAGACTGATTAGGTCATATGACCTTGATATTATATGAATAAACACTTTAAAATATTAATTTCAGATATTATATACTCCTATAATGTTCTAGAATAACTCCTTGTGCTCAACAATGTGATATATCATTCACATATACTTTACACACACAAATAAGCCTAAAACTACCTTGTATATATACCATTCTTTCTTCATATGCCACTTAGTCAGCCAAAAACCCTTAAAATCTTAGGAATGCCATGGAATATGTCTTAATACATCTAAAAAAAATGTATCAAATGAGTATTGAATCCTTTTTGGTCTATCATAACTCTATTAGACCTTATTTCACTTTTAGGTCTCATGGAGACCTAATCCCATTAGGTCTACTTTAGGACACGTTACACTTTACCTTCCTTGGAAAAAATTAAAACTTCAAAAATGGTAGGAATATATGATATAATAATAAAATATACATTTAATAGTCTCATATATGCTCCATAACACTTTTTAAATCCAACTACCACTTGAAGCACACCATTTGTACTATTCACAATTAGGCCTTCTCATACACATGAAGTCTATCTTGGAATACTAAATATTAAAATGAATTAACTAAAAAATAATGAAATTAAATAAAATATAAAAAAATATATGACCTCAGGGTCATCATCATATGATTTATAATTCACATCTCAAATCAAAAGGAATCAAACATTTCTCTATAAATAGCCCACTTAGAACTACCAGAACACTCCAAAACCTAGTCATGAACAACTTGATCTTCAACACATGAAAAAACACTTAATATGAGAAATTATACTTTAAAAATATTATTTTATATCTATATACCACTCTTAAATACAAATATCATAAGGTATAATGTCACATATTGGTCTTACAGAACAATCTTTTGACCTCAGTATACACAGGCAAACTAGAACCAAAAAAACCATTTTGGCTTCAATATTTGAACCAATTTAATTGAATAAAAAATTATAAAAATAATAAATAGGAAATAAAAGTCCCAAAAAAAAACACCATGTGAATTATAGACTTCAACTCAGGGCATAGAGCCGTAAACTCATTACTATAACTTGCTTACCTAGAATTGTCAGTTTACTTTAAAGCATAGTCATGATGACTCAGATCTTCAACACCTATGTAGACATATTTAATGACTTATGATGAATTTAGATGATCCTATGATATAATTATACCATTCTTGGATATAAATATAATATATTCAAAGAGAAAATGTTGGTCTTGTAGACCAATCTTATGACCTCGCTGTACACATACCTCACTAAGCTAGATAAGTCAACTTGAGAGTAAATTTTTACTATATTCACTTATCTACAAAACTTATATGTCTTGAAAGTACTAAAAAAATTTAAATTCACTTATTTTCATCACTATTTCATGATAACACATTCCTAATCATCTTCTCACTATTGCTTGGGTTTTTTCACTATTTCCACCATTAGGCCTATTAATGACTGACTAACTTAGATGACTATTTTAAAACTCTTTAGTGATTTAAATTGTATAAAAACATTCATAAACATGAAACATGAGTTTTAATATTTATCCTCCATCCATTTTCATACTTTGAATTGGTCAAATTTGAATGCTATAACAAATCTTTGAGGAATGTGCCCTTTTTTGTAGGGTCTACTCATACACTTGACAACTCAATCACACCTGGAGGTACCTAAGATATTTTAATACAACCTAAAATAGATTGTATAGTCATTTTAAACCATTATAGGCTGTTTTTAAAAAGATATTTCACATCAGGTCCTTGTTAGGGTTTTAGATAGGTTTAACATAGGTTTTGGTGTTAATGATTATTTATAAAGGATTTCCCATTAAATACAAAACCAATGCATTTAGTTATTATATATGACCATTTCACATCTCTCCTTAATATTTATAGTTACCATGCAAAGGTTACATGTGCTAATGAACACTTAAAAGTCCTCAGGTTTGCATGCCTTCATTTTGTGTACTTGAGAGACCTCAACATCATTTTTCATGCCTTTTCTTGAAAACCACGACCTTAAAATTTGTGAAAATGATTTAAAAAACTTAACATAATTTTTTCCATGCTTATATGATCTCATACATTTTTAAATCTGATCATGACCCCTCATTAGGCCACACACTCTCTTTTCTTGCTCATACCTTAATCTAAAAACTACATTAGGACTTGAAACTAACCTTCATGCATATTTCCATGGAATCTCCACCTCACTCACATACTCAATAAACCTATGTAATGTTTAAAAATAGTCATACATCCTTCATATTCTTTGAAAACAACTCATGATACCTCATTATGTTAGGTAGTGTCTAGAGGCAGTCTAATTGTAGACTTGATCTAAAGATCCTCCCACTGTAGGTTCATCTTAATATTAGCAATCATGCTTGTGTGTAATAATTTCACCAAGACACTATGCTCATACCTTCTCATAGGGTCTATACTAGGATTCTCAAGACACCTTGTACTGAAGAACTAGGACTCAAACATGCTTACCTCAATAATATAAAAAAAGAACTCTCTTTAGACATCATTATCATACCAATAAAATAATCTCTTTCTGATAAACATTTTCTCATGACCTCATGCAGACCTAAAGCCTCATAACCATGCTTCACTGTTCACTTACCCACCATACCTCTTTGTGACAATATTTATAACTTCAAGTTGACTTGAACCTTGACATAAATTCTAACATCAACCGATATAATAATAATTAGGTTGCCTTTAAATTATTTCTCAACTAAAGAAACATTAGGTTGTCTTCAAATTATCTCTTGTCACAAGGTTTCCTTATCACATCAAACTCACAAGCTCATACCTCAAAGGCCACTCACCATGTATCTTCATTAGATACACCTTGACATCAATGAAATCAACTTTGAAATCAATGACATCAAAATTGAAATCAATGACAACACTTCTAAAAATAATCCCCCTTTGTCATTGATGGAAAAACATTCTTCAATTTGATCACTCTTATCTCTCCTAATTTGGTTAATCTTCCTTGAAATTTCTCCCCCTTTGACATTAATGATAAAGGGTCATACATGTTGTAACTTCTATAACCACTTTCCTCTTTGGCAACTAGTCTCATAAACTCTACTATTATTATCAATGACTACAATTGGAGATTATAAACAATGTGAGTATCTCCCCCTCAAACCAATAATCTATCATGCTTCTACTAGATGAAGAGTGTCTCTATGAAGCCTAATGGATTCACCCCTTTTCATAGAGCACTAAAACAACACAAGCTCAGGATATTTCCATATATCCATGCTCTCATCAGAATAACTATCCTTTAGGATCATTTTAGGCTTGAATGGTACCTTAGGCTAGACCTATTCATCAACTATTTGATCAATAATATGAGATGTTAATAGACATTCCTAACTTGATTTCACATCTAAAGTATGATCTACCATATAAATTAGTCCACTTGTGATTATAGACTAATCATGACTCACCTTTAATATCTTTGATTTACATACATTCATTTTCCTTTTATTTTGTAGTCTAGGGGCTTCAAACCTCTTGTTTTGACTTGATGGCCTTCTTCCTCTATTAAGAGAAAATCTTGAAATGTTTCCCACATTATGACAATTGTATAAAACAACCTCATTCATACCTCTTGACTGATGATTCCTTTCATAATCCTATGCATATTAATTTTTAGAGGGTGTTATACACTCTCTTGATTTATAATCAAACTAGTCACATGTAAAATAGGAACCATTGAATGACTTATCACACCTCATTACATTAGGTTGTCTGGTTGGTCTCTTTATGTTGTCCTTCTTGTCTTCATTATCCTTATCCTTCACTTGAGTTGCTATCTTTTGGTCTTATTTGAACCAATACCTATCTTATCAATTATAGACTTATGACTACTTAATTTGTTATCTAGAGTGTTAGTACTCTTCTAAAAATTTATAAAGATATTTAACCTACTAGATGCTTGATCCAACTCAAATTTCAAGGATTCAATTTTAGTTCCATACTTGGTGCATTCTTCCTCTTTAGATTTTAAGCTAGTAGTGACTATCTCAATATTTGATTCAATCTAATTTATGATCTCATCATATTCCTTGGACGTGTTACTCAATCTCTCTTAAAAAAAACCAATATGCTCCTCATAGTCCTTAACTAATGATCTTAGTTTGTGATTCTTCCTTCTTTGGAAATTTAACTATTCTAGAGCACTTACTAATTTTGCCTCAAGGTTTACCTCAACCTCTTCTTTATCTGGTTATTCATCATCCAAAAGACCTTTCCTTTTTGAGACACTCTCATTATCTATTTATATAGCCATGAATAAGGTTTTATTATTGTCATGTTCATGTTAATTATTGTCATCATCTCTATCATATGTGCTTATGTCACTCACATTAGATGAGTTATTATCTTCTTTGGTATAGAAACTTCTCTTGTTTTTGAATGACCCTTTTTTACCTTCATACTTCTTGAAATATTTCTTATTTTTGTTAGGCTTATAGACCTTTTTATCATCTCCATGATGTTCATCATGTTATTCATCATGCTTAGTCTTATCCTTGTTAGGACATTTAGATGTAAAGTGATAAATCTTACCACAATTGAAACATTTGAAAGGCAATTTACCCTTGTACTTACCAGATCTAAACCTTAATTTTATAGCAAACATGGATATCAGTTAATCATCATCAACATCTAAACATAGCTCATCCTTAACCTTATTATGTATTGACTTCTTCTCATCTTTGAAATCTACTTCATTTTTGGGAGGTCTTCCTTCATTTTTTCTCAACTCATAGACAGTCAAGATTCCATGAAGCCCATCCATTTCTAAATTTTCTAAATCTTGCATATCTTCTGCTATAGACACCTTAGAATCAAAATTAGGAGTTAGTGATCTCAATACCTTATGAATAACTATAGACTTTTTCACTTCTTCTCCCAATCCTCTAATGACATTGAAAACTTCATCAACCTTCAACAAGTAGGATGCAATGGTTTCATCTTCATTCATCTTCAAACTGTCTCTAGTGCATCTATAACTTAGCCATATTCACATTGGTGTCTCCTTTATAAATAGTATTCAAATTTTACCATATAATTTTTTTAAATCACAATACATCATCTTCAAAAAATCTACCTATGATAGGCCACATAGAATGGCATTTATTACCTTGGAATTTATCTCACTTTTCTTCTTGATTGTTGCATTAATTGGTGGGGTAAGAGGTAGAGCGTATCCATCCATAACTGATAGCCATATGTTAATTACCATTAAAATTAAATATGTCCTCATTATAACACTCAAAAAATCATAATTAGTCCTATTGAAGAATGGAGCTCTACTAGTAGAGAAACTACCTTGAGCTTGTTGACTAGCCATGCTTGCTTTTAGGATCTCCTTTAGGCTATTAGACCCGCTTTAAAAAGCCTGATATAATACCAAATGTTGAAATAAAAAATACTAAGAGTGGGGGGGGGGGGGGGTTGTGTGAATTAGTCACATAAAAACCTTATTTTAATTCTTCCTTATCATATATGAACCATCATATCAATATATAGGTCAAGAAATGCATAAGCAATCAACCATACAATCATTAAGCAAGATTAATCAAGAAAATACATCATATGTGTGGGAAAAATTAAAGGGTAAGAAAAAACATTGGTAAATATAAATGAAATATAGTCATATAAGTCAAAATATCATAATTTAGTGAAGCACTAACTTCACATGGAACACCAACCCCAACTAGCTAAGCACCAACTCAGCTAGGCTTTAATAAACACTAACTTGCAAGGAGGAACCAACCCCATAGACAACTCAGAAAAAAATTAGAAAACTAATTTATTTGATCACCTTAAGAACACATTTTTTTATAAATTAACTGATGATGACCATCTCTTCAGCTCTTCACACTCTTATCCCTCTCAATTTGCCTTCTAGTCCCCTTTGCTCAATTAGGTCTCTTCAAGACTAATTAAGTAATAAAACATTGATATTAATATGAATAAACATTTTAATATATTCATCTCAGATCATATGCACTCATTTGATGGTATAAAAGACCTCTTTTTGCTTAACAATGTGCTATATCATTCACATTTACTATACACACATAACTAGGCCTAAAACTGCCTTGTATATATACCATTGTTTCTTCATATGCCACTTAGTCAACCAAACAAACTTAACCTATTAGGTAAGACATGGAATAGGTCTTATGACATATCAAAAAAATGTATCAAATGATTATTGAGTCCCTTTTGGTAAATCATAACTCTATTAGACCTCATTTCACTTTTAGTTCTCATGGAGACCTAATCCCATTAGGTCTACTTTAGGACATGTTACACTTTGCCTTAGAAAAATTAAAAAAATCACACATGGAAGAAACATATAATATAACAATAAGATATAAATTTCATAATATCATATAGGATCCATAACACTTTTTAAGTCTAACCACCACTTGAAGAACACCATTTTTACTATTCATAATTAGGCCTTCTCATACATAGAAAATATGTCTTGGACTATTAAATATTAAAAAAAAATTAAATTAAAAAACATGGAAATAAATAAAATAAAAAAATAAAAAAAACTATATTAACTTAGGGTCTTCACCATATGATTTATACTTCACAACTTAAGGCAAAAGGACTCAAACACTTCTTTGTAAATAACCCACTTAGAACTGCCAAAACACTCCAAAAATTAGTCATGAACAAATTGATCTTCAACACATGAAATAAAACCTAACATGAAAAATTAAAATTTAAAAATATAATTTTACATATCTAAACCCATATAAAATAAAAATATCATAAGGTCTAATGTCAAATATTGGTCTTACAAACCAATCTTTTGACCTCAGTACACATAGTTAAACTAGAACCAAAAAGGCCATTTTGGTTTAAATATTTCAACCAATTTCACTAAATATAAAAAATTATACAAATAATTAATAGGAAATAAAGTCCCAAAAAAAATTCCATGTAAATTATATATTTCAAATTGGGTTATAGAGCCTCAAATTCATTACTGCAACTTGCTTATTTAGAATTGTCAGTTTACCTTAAAGCACAGTCATGATGACTCAGACCTTCAACACCTATGTAAACATATTTAATGAATTTTTATACATTTATATGATAATATGAGATCATTATAACATTATTAGATATAAATATAATATATTCAAATAGTAAATGTTGGTTGTACAGACCAATCTTATGAACTCACTATACATAGACCTCATTGAGCTAAACAAGTCAACTTGTAAGAAATTTTTTACTATATTAACTAATCTCAAAAACTTATAAAAAACATGATCATGTATTAAAATTCCTTAAAAACATCTCCATACACTTGGTTTCATCACTATTTTATGATAACACATTCCTAATCATCTTCTCACTGCTACCTGGGTTTTTTCATCATTTCCACCATTAAGCCTATTAGCAACTTGCTAAATTGGATGATAGGCTTAGCACACTTTAGGGATTCAAATTATCCAGAAAATTTCATGGACATTAAAAATGAGTCTCACCATCCATTTTCATAATTTGACTTGGTCAAATTTGACTACTACAATAAATCTCTAAGAAATGTGCACTTTTATATAGGGTTTACTCACATACTTGACAACTCAATCACACATGGAGGTGCATGGGAGAGTTGAATAAAATATTAAATATATTTTATATTAATTTGGGACCATTTTTAGATTTTTTGAACAAGATATTTCACATTGGGTCCTTGTTAAGGTTTTAGATAGGTTTAACACAGGTTTTAGTGTTAATTGTTATTCATAAATGATTCCCCCTTAAATAAAAAATAATGCCTTTAGTTCTTATATATGAAACTTACCCATCTCTCCTTAATATATTAGGTTACCATATAGAGGTTACACATTATAATGAACACCTGAAAGTCCTTCTTAGGTGTGCATGCCTCCATTATGTGTACTCAAGAGACCTCAAAACCATTTTTCAAGCCTTTTCTTGCAAACCATGATCTCAAACATTGTGAAAATGCTTGAAACAACATATCATACCTTTGTACATGATTATATGATCTCATAAACTTTCAAATATTACCATGGCCCCTCATTAGGCCACACTCTCTCTCTTTTCTTACTTAGACCTTGATCTGTAAACTACATTAGGCCTTGAAACTGAATGTCATGCTTATTTCCATGCACTTTACACCTCACTTACATAATAAATAAAACTATATCATGATTAAAATATAGTCATACATCCTTCATATGGTTTTAAAATAGCTCATGATGCCTCATTAGGTGAAGCAAGGTCTAGAGGTAGTTTAAGTGTAGACTTGATCTGAAGATCCTACCACTGTAGGCTCATTATAAGATTATTATGAGTTATTCAATGCCTCATATAAATGATAAAAAAAACTCATAAAATCACTAATTCCTATGTGCACCCATTTAACCAAGATACTATGCTCATATCTTCTCATAGGGTCTAGACTAGGTTTATAAAGATGCCATGTACTCAAGAACTAGTACTCAAACATGATTACCTCAATGATATCAAACAAGATATCTCTTTAGAAAAAATTATAATAATTATGCAACAATATATTTATAATCAAGATTATCTCATAACCTCATGTAGTCCTATAGCCTCATAACCATTATTTATTACTCACTTACCCACCATACCTCTTTGTAATAATACTGACAACTTCAAGTTGACCTGAACCTTGGCATCAATTTTGACATCAACCAATAAAAGAATCATTAGGTTGCCTTAAAATTTTCTCTCAAAATAAGATACATTACGTTTCCTTCAAATTCTCTCTCATAAGGCTTCCTTGTCACATCAAGCACATTAGCTCACACCTCAAAGGCCACTCACCATGCATCTTCATCAAAGACACATTGACATCAATGACATTAACCTTGACATCAATGACATCAACATTGACTTAAATGACAAAAATTCTCAACATGATCCCCCATAGGAGGAAGAAGATAGAGTTTCCTAAACCCCAAGAAGAGCCCATAAATGAAGATACTTTATCTCACTAAAAGTTTTGGTGAATATATCAGCAATTTTCTCTATTTTTTGGAGTGTAGCAAAGATCAATGAATTACTCATGGATGAGATCCAAAATGAAATGCATGGGAATATTTATATGGTAGGTTCATTTATGGAGGAACAAATTCCTATAGATTTGGATTATGCTTTGGGTGTTGTAGAAGATGACTACTGGTCATTAAAACTAGATCCAAAACTCAGTGAGAATACCTTAAAGCTAAATAGCCTCAGTGATAACATTAATATTTCCTTTGTATTCTAAATTTGTATAAGATAAATAAATAACATTTTGTTTTTTACTAGACCATTTAATTGGACCTAAACTGAGGGATAAACTATAGTCAGAAGTAGACTTATGATCATAAATGTTTCTAGCCCAATCTAAAACTATATACCTAGTTAAATCAATGTTGATTCCCACTCCATAGTGAATCCTGAGACTAAGTACCCTAGATGTAGTTGAGAATATTCTTAGTTATTTTCCAATGTAAATCATGTGTTTCTTACATAAATATTGAGACCATGCCCACTACATAATAAATGTTAAGTCTAGTGTACATAAAGTAGAAGAAACTACTAACAAGTTTTTGATACAAGGTAGTGTCTATATATGAAGGGAAATACAATTGATCTATTAATCAATCCTAGATTGAAGAAGATAAATCTTACCTACACTTTCAGTTGTTGATACATTAGATATTTGGGGTCATGACCAAGATGGATCCACTAGATCTAACCAAGGGATTTCTTACCACAATAACATCACTAGAGAGGGTTCCAAAGCCTCTAGTCAAATAACACCGTGTAACAACCCTTGTTGGGTCCTATGTTTTCATATTCACAAAGTAAATACAAATAAAATTAAAATCTAACCTAGTGCTCACCAAAGTTTTTGGCACAAAGTGGGGGTAATAAACATAAAAAGTAAACATGCATAGAAGATTTGTACTCACATCAATGTAAAGTGAATACTAATGCATGTGATAAAATTACAAACTCTAATCTATCTAATCTTATAAAGGAGGAAAAAATTTAGGAATACTTACCTTTGAAGATGAACCCATCAAGCCTCAATATTTCCCTTGGCCAAGGTACTTCACAAAAGGTTATTGTGGTATGTAAGGATAAGAAAGATAAGTCAACCTTGACCCACACAACCTATTTATGCATCCTAAATAATTATCCAAAAGACAAAATCTATATCTCAAAAGAAATTATTGAAACCCTAAGATATACTCCTCATGTAGAATGGTGGATAAGAAAATGCACAATATATTATTCTTCTCTTATCTCTAAATGATGGAAATGGATATGTATATATAGTCAAATTTAACCCTAAACCCTTTTTAAAGTTTAACTGACAAGGTCAACCCAATCAAATATATATCAATATTTGATAAAAATAAGTTAGGTCTTAGTCTAGGTCAGTTAGATCTTATAAACACCTAAAACTAGCCACCAATAGCCTTTGATCAAACTTTAAATTGATTCCTACCAACCTTTGTAAATTAATCCCAAGAATCACTGAACATCCCAAATTTTATTGTGCATCATTTGTTAAATCTAAAAATATTTATAAGACATCCCTAACTAGGGTATCCTCTTTCAAACAACAAAACCCTCTCATGGATTCATCTCTATTCATCTTATGACATCAGAACATACAATTTGGCCTATAGACCTAATTAAGTGGGGTAAGTGCAAACATAAAATCCAATATTGAAAGAGATAAAAATATAAATAGAATTAGTTATTATGCTAGACCAAATTAAATGCATATTTAAATTATCCATGTGTAATTAATGAAATTATAAAAAAAGAAATTCAAAAATATGAAATATCTTAGCTTTTCATTATTACATTTTGTGAGTTGTCAAGCCTTTGAAAATATCTCAAAATATCTCACCAATGCCTATTAATTGAAAATCATTAATTATTGACACCTTTTAAGTCTACTAGGGTTAGTTAACTCACTTAGGTTAGGTTTAAACCCATTCCATGTTTAAACTAAAGATTATTGTTCTTTGCATTTTAATTGGGTTTTCTAATTATATTTTGATCATTAAGTTCCTCCTAAGATATAGACTTAGAGATGTTAGCATGTTAGTGTGTTAATTTTATTGTTTTATGAAATTAACACTAGATCTAACCTCCTCTCTATTTTCAAACTCCTATGATCATAAATGGCATACTCGGTGGGACCCAAAACATCTCATGTACCAAGGAGACCAAAGTGCAACTCATAAATTTTCAAATAAATTCTTGGATTTCTTAAAAAATAGACTTTTTGCTTTGATTTTTTATATTCTATTTTTTAATTACACTTAATTTTAATAGTGAATCGATGTCGATTCCTTCATAAATTGATGTTGATCCCCCTAGATTGATGTTGATCCCTATGTATGGAAATAGGATATGGCAAGAATTTATTTTTTGAAATTTTCTTGAGATTTATAGAGTTTTTTAAATTTCTAAGGGCCTATATATTATTTTGTTAACCATTTTATTATAGGATTTGGTACCATTTCTTGGATTTATACACATCTTGCTAACCTTTTTATACAATAAAATGTATTTTATTTTATTTTTTTGTAGATAAGAAAGAATCAATGTTGATTCCTATCAATAGATGTCGATTCATATAGATCAACATCGATCCCTACATATATCGATGTTGATTTTATGTGTAAAAAATATAAAGAAACCTAAGATATAATTGTTAAAATCTTGTTTTCTCATCCATAAATGTGCTTCAAAGTAGAGAGAAAGCCTCTAACTTTTATAGGGCCAAGGTGGTATTAGAACATAAATTTGTAAGTTTAAATGCTTAAACACCATTTTGGTGCCTAAAAAGAATTACTAAGTCTTGAATATTTAATTTTAAATGCTTAAAAGGAACCTATGTGATTTGTGTTAAGTTTTTTTTACATAATTTTATTACAAAGATTTTTGAAAATTTAAGATAAGGGGCCAAGGGAATTAATAAAAAAATTCATTTGGTTCATAAAATAGACATTCACTTAGATTTAAAATTATTGGAAGTGTTTGTTTTATTACTTATTTGTTTATTTATGCAAAATGAAGAGTACATGCATACTCCCCCCGTCCCTTATAGGGAACTTTGGGGATGAAAAGTGTCTTTTCACTTGTAATTTTTGCCTACTCCTAGGCATGGAAATATTATTGTTTAATCTCTCCCCAAAACCCACATGGTTTGGGTGATATAAAAATAACCTCTAAAGTATTTCCACTTAGTCATTTATTTCATATAATTTAGCTTGTGAAGGGGAGTTCATAACATATTCATGAGTTATTTAGGGAAGCATTGACCTAAGGCTTCATCTCTCGATAGTGTTTCAACCCCACCCTATTGTGGGGTATACAAATTAGGGTACATATATTGTGAGATATAGGGGGTTGAGTGGCTAACCTCTCCTTTCATAATGAAAACTTGAGTCAGGTCTAGTTAATCAAGGGATTCCACTAAGTAGATCATAGATGCAATCACTATGTAAAGGAATAGACCCTTGCAAAGAAAGTTAATCGATATGAACATAATTAATATGAGGAATCTCT
This sequence comes from Torreya grandis, assembly GCA_037957365.1. NCBI lineage: Eukaryota > Viridiplantae > Streptophyta > Pinopsida > Cupressales > Taxaceae > Torreya > Torreya grandis. The sequence goes on from JARHVA010000083.1 coordinate 3,429,717, forward strand.
AATGTTAGAAATGCTTGGGACCATCTAGATGGTCAAAAATTTAAGTTTTAGATAAACACCACTTATCATGGACATATTATTGATGTTGGGTGAGTAGACAAAAGGTCCATGTCACTATACAATCTTTTAGGAGAAGGGGGATGTAAAAAACCTACTACTTAATTCACATTTATTTTTGGATTAACACTTAAAATCCTTTAAGAGAATATATATTGATGGATTTCAACAATATGATGCAACCTTGTCATTTCAGGGCTTAAGATGATTATACTTAGTTGTATTTTATCCTTTCTTTTGCTTACTTGGTATTTTGAGTCTAAAACCATATGTTTGTTTATGACACATATAAAATGAGTGTTGTTTATATGTCACTCTTTTATTTTTGAAGTCCTTATGCTGGCCATTTTGTCACACACTTTTGTCGTAGTTTTTTGAAAAATCTTTGTGTGTGTGTCACTTGATTAGAAAGGGTAACATTATGATGCCCAATTCATTTCATATTTTTGTGCCTTTGAGTCTTGAAACCAACAATTGTTTACATATTTAGAAAGTGATAACATCATTACACTGCTTAAATTTATTTCATAGAATTATTTTCCTTGAACCTTATACCATTTTTAGAACCAATGCCACATATATCATTTGGATCTTCACCTAGTGTCGTTATGTATTTCAATTTTGTCTAGATTATTTGTTAAAAGTAACCTAGTTTTCATTTTTTTGTGCCTTTATTTGATATACAATACCCTATCTCTATATATGAATTTTTCCCTATGCATTATGCCAATTGACCAAGTTTATATTTGATTCCACATGCCTAGGCTATGCTAAACTGTTCTAAGTTTGTTAGATTAAACACCCCTTTGTTTCAAGTCTAGATTATAATGCCATGTTTGGCCAATATTTATATCACATACCTTGTTTGAGCCTAGCTTTTGACACTGCATTTGACCAAAAGACCTAATAACTTTTATTTTTATAGATTATACCTCTTTGGAACACTTTTAACCTAGAGTTTGGCATGCCAATTTTTATTCAACCACTTGAAATTTTATGTGTGAGATATTTGAAATTGGGCAGATGATGTTATACTATTTTATAAAAAGTTTTAGCATAGACTATTTTGGAGATACAACTCCCCTAGACCAAATTAGACCATGTTCAAACCTTTTCTCCTTTGGACATTATTTTTAGGAATTTGTAGAGCTCCAACCATTTTTTGTGAATATTTCATTATTGATGTAGATATGTCTATCTACACTTATGGTGAAGTAAAAAAAAATCCAAGTTATGATAGAATGGCTACACAAATTGACATTGATCAAGACCCCTATGGTAATGAAGTGGTTTTTGAGATAGATTCATATCCTCTTTACAATCCTCAAACTAGGGAATAAATCCAAACACCATGTTCGATGATCCCTTCTTCAAGATAGTTGACATATGATAGTCACCCCTTCATGACCACCCAATCCCCCACCTATACCCTAACCCTCTTTTGGATTGTGTGAGCCACCAATCTCTATAGCATCCAAGGAATACCATTACCATTCTAATACCTCATCCTTTGGCTTGTGTGAGCAATCAAACTCTATGATGCCCTACCATTTCCATTTCAAGACCTCATCCTTTAGCTTGTGTGATAAATAAAGATCTAATATTCCCTACCATTTCTATACTAGGACCTCATCCTTTGGCTCGTGATAACAATCAATCTTCATGATGCCCTACCATTTATATACTAGGACCTCATCCTTTGGCTTATGTGAGTAATAAATATCCATAATGCCCTACCATTACCATTATAGGACCTCATCCTTTGGATTTTGATAGAAACTAAGCTCCATGATGCCCTACCATTACCATTTTGGGGCCTCATCTTTTAGCTTGTGTGAGAAATCAAGCTCCATGGTGCCTTACTATTATCATATTAAGACCTCATCCTTGGGATTGTGAAATAAAAAAATCTCTCCAATTCCCTCTCATTATCTCATAAATTACAATTATTCATCCATTTCCAACCATTCCCCACTTATAAAACCCATACTAATCATTCAACAAAAACTAACTCAATTTATACCTCTCCAACTGAGCCAATCCTTTAATGACCAAGATATATTCAAAAATGGTATTTTAAAACTAATTATAAACTAAGGCCAACAAAACAAACCAATACATGATTTTTTTTTGAACCAACCATTTGTGATGAGTCAAAATATGATGAATCACCTCTTAATACTATACCTATCATCGAAGAGTCTCACTCTGACAAGCTAGTCTTTGTTGGGTCACTTGTTAAGGATTATAACCACCTTTGGAAAACTAATTATCTCAACCATATACCTATTTTTAAATATTCTCCCATTGACAAGCTAGTCTCTAAAGAGTTATCTCTTACCCATTTCCCCATTATTGAGGAATCTTACTTTGATAAACTAGTCTTTGTGGAGCCCATTATGCCATCATAAGCCATTAATTATACAATACCAAACATTCAATAAGACATCATTGTAGAAAAATCCACACCAAATAAAGAATAAAAATTTAAATTAGATTATTCTTGAACCAACATCATATTTAGCATCAGAAGTAGAATCAACATTAGTCTCAACATCAGATTCAGAGTCCTTTGAGTCAGACTTAGCTTTAGATTCAGAATATGTTCATGGATGTTACAATATTGGTTATGCATGCCTTGTAGATAAGTTTAAATACATTTTTTATTCTTATAATTTTTTTGAGGATGATTACTTTATCTTAGATATAAGTTCTCCTAGTTTATTATAAAAAGATTATGCTGCCTCCCATCATTCCCTTACCATTCCATATGCCCTTACCACCACCCAACCTAGACATTATATTGACCTCCCATCTCTCATAAGTGTCGCTTATGACCAATATAATCATACCTTATTGAATTTAAAACACTATGCCATATCGGTTAAATAACATTAGGGAGGACAAGACTAAATTAATGTAAAATAAAAACAATTTCTCAGTGAAACCTTTTTAGAAGCACTAGCAGATAATCAAAGTCCAAAATCATCATCTTCTAGTGAAACCTTTTTAGAGGTGATAGAAGATATTCAAATTCAAAAGTCAACATTACTTATTGAAAAATTCTCAAAGATGGGATAATAAAGATAACTTCATTGGTGAAAACCTCTTCAAGGTGCTAATAGATGAGCATAATAGTCCTTCACTCTTTGATGAAAACTTTATCAAAGATCAAATCAGTATAGAATCCGATCGATAACATAATAAAATGGTAACTACACTCAAGCCAATATAAAAAAAATATGGTGGTCTTATTGATAGCATATTCAAAATTATTTGGCCTCACCATAGCCAAAGCTATGTTGAATCTGGAATCAACAATATTGTGTGTGCCTAAAAACCCTGATCTTCATTTGTTTCCCAACCATTATACAATCTATTATCATCCACCATTACATTACCAAATTAGAAATATCATCCATTATTTATCCATATTTAACATCTTTGGTCATACTTTTATTTATAGAGGCTACAAAGATACCTTGTCTCGATGTTTGAAGGAAACAAAATCAATGACCAATGAAGAACATAACAACATTATTAGAATCCAAATTTGTAGTGGGTTCTTGACAGAGTAACTATTCTAAATAGGTGTGGGCTATAAATTTACATGATTGATTATTTTAGTTGTATCATATGTTAAATAAGGACGTGCATCTCTACATCAATAGGAACACAAATTTCATTTACTTGGCTAAAATCATAAAACCATACCTATACCTTGATAAAAACCTTGACATTTCCATTTTTCATGTACCTTACCATTTTCATTTCACCATTCCCTTGCCATTATCCCATACCCTACCATTTATCTTTCCTTATATTTTGGGGGAAAAAATATTACCATTATATCCAATATTCATACCATCATCATTATAAACAATTCCATACCCTATACCATTTTACCATGCCATCCCGATTAGACCAAAGCCTATTTTTAGCAATCCTACCCAACCCTTTTTGATCTTGGTTCCTTTGGTTCTTCTCACACCTTCTATGAGGGGATTCTAATTTAGTTTTAGTAGTTTTATAATTTCATGTTTAAATGATAACATATTAAAGTAGTGTGATAATGGACCTATCAAGTTATCTTTCATTCATGTTTGATTGGTGCTATTGATTATAACCACCTATGGGCAGATCAATAGTCCACCTTGTGTTACTAATTGTAACTACCTATGGGCAAACTAGTATCATATACTTATGCCATTATTTATTAACTATAAATAACTATGAGAAAATTAGGAACAACACCTTTACCATGTATTACCACATCACCTTTCCATTTCTACTCTCATTTACTTGGACATTTTCCTAAATTTGAGAACTTGTTGTGATCTATTCAATTCTCCCCACCTTTTATGTGGATGGAATTACTATGACTTAAGGTCCTAATGGGACTATGTAGGCCATGATTGATTCATGTTGAGGTTCGATTAGACCCCCTTTTTTATATTCTCTCACCATTTTGTAATCAACCTAAGCCATTGTTCTCACCATTTTGTGAGTGGTATCTTGTCAATGTCTAATGAGTCAATATACCTAAAAAATCCAAAAACATTTGTCATATCTAAGCTTAGTTAGTCATCCTCAATCCACCCTACTAGGGCAAATCCATTTTTAAGATAATTTATTTTTATTTTACTTTTAGGATTTTTATGTGTTTATTTGCTTAGTTATTTATTTATTTGTTTGCATGTTTGTTTGATTTCAGTACTACACCTTGACTCAATCTATATGCATCCATTGGGTGATTCCTTGCACATTATTCTTGAGTCCATTAATATTCATATGTTAACATTATCATCATGGTTTTTATCATTGGTGCATTATTTTTAATTATTCATTAGATCGAGAGTTAGTCCTTATGCATATTTTAGTAGAGTTCTCATGGTGTTTTATATCATGAGGTATGCTATCACATGCTATATCAAAAATCATCTCAATAAGTCTTACAAGAAATAGAGCCACAAAATTTTCTCCTTAGTAACCTTAGTGAAATCCCCCCACCCTTTTTGATCAAGTCAACCCATTGACCATTTTAGTTATATCAATGATAATGAGGATGAGTATCTCTGCATTAGTAGGTATAACCAAATCATTTATAATGATAAATTTATATTATTATATTATTATCTTTCATCACTTTGTGCATATTCATATGCCTAGTTATTTGTGGCTTCTTTAATCATTAGACCATCACATCTATGTTTGTACCCACTAATTTTTAATTTGTATGATAGGTTATATCCTTGAGTTATGCTTATCAATCTTCCCTACTATGACATCAATCAAAAATCATTATTAAATCTTGGTCATCTTAATTATTATAGCTACCTATGTTCAAATCATTATTTTGACTCATTATCCCTAACTGAGGCATATGTTGTTTCCATTGATTATAACTACCTTTGGGAAAATCAATATCTCAATCTTTTTCACTGATTATAACCACCTTTGGGAAAATCAATAATTTTTGAATCAATGTATGCGAGAATTTTATCAATTAAATTAATCTCACCCATGGGTTAATTTCATTCTTATTCTTACTTCTTTTTGAGGGACTATCCATCAAATGTTTTTTGATGGCCACTCCCTCGAGGGGGTATCATTATACGCTTCTCAAACATTTTTTGAGCTTCTTCTTCAATCATTATCTTCTTTTAGGAATACATGCCCTTTTAATTCTTTGAGAAGATTTTACTATTCTTATAGATTGCAACATCTTCCCAAATAGGGGTAAACTGTAAACACCTAAAACTAGCCACCAATAGCCTTCAATTGAAATTCAGATTGATTCCTAACAACATTTGTAAATTAAGCTCAAGAATTAATGAACATCCTAAATTTTCTTGTTCATCATTAATCAAATCTCATAATCTCATTGAGATATACCTAATTGGAGTATCCTACTGTAAAAAACAAAAACCTCTCATAGATTCATCTCTATTCATCTTGCAGTATCATAACATTCAATTTAGCCTATAGACTTAATTAAGTGGGGTAAGTGCACACATAAAATCAAATATTGAAAGAGATAAAATCTTAATCATAATTAATTAATATGTTAAACCAAATTAAATTCCTAGTTAAATTGTCCATGTGCAATTAATAAAATTCCAAAATAATAAATTGAAAAATATGAAATATCCTAGCTTTTCATGATTACCTTTTGTGAGTTTTCAAGCCTTTGAAAATATCTCAAAATATCTCACCCATGCCTATTCACTACAAATAATTAATTATTGACACCTTTTAATTATAATAGGTTTAATTAACTCACTTAGGTTAGGTTTGAACCCATTGCATATTTAAACTACACTTCAATACACTTTAACTCACCTTGAGTTGGGGTTAGTCCCTAAGCCTATAAATACAAGCCATTACTTATTGAAAAATGAGCTTGGATATTGTAGAGTTACAATGCATGTTTTTTCATAATACTCATGACAATAATGTTATAATTCCAAAATATTGCATCAAGCTTCAAGCCACAAGCATAAGCCATATCAAGTAAGGTAACCATAGTACCAAGGAGATAAGGAACAAAGAATACAAACTCCATTGCCAAAGACCCTTTGAGCAAAAACTAAGCAAGCCACAAACAAATCACTTTTATCTCTCAAATACGGTAAAGAATTTTGTTCTCTACATTTTAGTTGGGTTTTCTAATTGTATTTTATTCTTTAAGCTCCCCCTAAGATCTAATATTAGAGATGTTAGCATGTTAGTGTGTAGATTTTATCATTTTATGAAACTAACACTTGATCTTGATCTAACCTCCTCTATATTTTAAAAATCCAATGATCATATATCTGACCTAGACTCATAATGATATTTTAATAATTAGGATACATGATCAATCTAGGTTGAAAATGTAACGTAATCTATCAAAAATGGTTTCAAGATTAGGTAGGTGCTAATGAAGGTAGTGTAATTCTTGGAGGAATACATAAGACAAGGTTGTTTAGATAACAAGTGGTAGTATAGGGTATACAAATCCTATAAAGCACTAATGGTATGCCCACCCCTTTTATAGTACACCCTTTAAGGCATGCACTTAGAGAGATTGAGACTTGACAGTTTCCTATAAGGGAAAAAGTGTCAGTAATTGATAAAGTTTGAAAAATATTATGTGTTTTCATATACCCCACTCAAAGCTCATCATGTCTCTTGTAGGTGAAACATGGGATGGTGTTTTAGGAAAATAATATAGAAAAACATAATGCTAAAGCTAAATAAATTATAGTAAGAAGCAAGTAAGATAAATGAAAGGATAGAATTGAAAAACACATACTTTTACTTACTTTAGTGTTGTATATAAGGAATGAAGTGAAATAAATGTGAAGGCATCCAATGTAGGAAACACTATGAAAACCTCTATAAATTAGCAAAAAAATAGCAAATAATTGAATTTTTTTCAAAAAAATACATGTAATATGTGGAAAGATTCTCTATAATGTTAGGATTCCAAGACATCTTACAGTTCATTAAAAAGCTAGTAAAAACAAAGATATGGGGAAAAAATAGAATCTAGTGCTAAATATTTGATAGGTAAATAATTTTGAATAGTAAATATAAATAGGGTAAAAATAATTAATTTGTTATTTTTACTCTTTTGAGAAAATAGATCTTTGAGAGACCTAGTTTGAGACTAGAGAGAAATCATGGTGAGGAGATAATAACTTAGATGGTGAGGATGCTTGGTGGCTGCAATGAGTAAACCAAATGTAATAAAACATGAATTTCATTTTTTTTTTAGTAATTTTATTTGAAATTGAGCTAAATATAAAAAATTGGCTGATAGGAAAATTCTAGACACTGAAAATAACCCTAGGAATTTTTTAGGTAGACTAGGGGCATAATGGGGTATTGAGTAGGAAAACATAAAACAAATAAATTCCTAAGGAATTTATGGTAAATGGTTGAAAAATCACCACAATGAAATAACATAGTCAACCTAGTTGACTCAGTTTGTAAGGAGAAAGAAATCGGGGGCCAACTATGTAGTAGTATGATGACATAGTATTGATAAAGGTGGTTGACTTCATAGCATTAGGCCAATGTAGTTTGAAATAAAAATATGACTGATTGTGTACCTTTTAGACTATGTAATTGGTAGTAAGTGGCCAATATAATTTTCTAAATAATGATGATTGTGTACCAAAGGGATGATATAGTATGTTATAGATAAGAAAGGGTCAATTTAGTATCAAATAGGCTGATATAGTCTAAAATAAAAAGGTTTATTTAGTATAAAATGGGACAATTATGTTTAATAAGATTTGGATAGGTTTGATGTAGTGTCAAATGGGCCAATGGTGTAGGAAAATAAAAAGACTAAAAAGCTAGATCAAACAAGTTGATGAAGTAGTTAATTTGTGATTTTTTTGAGAATGTATTTTAATAATTATGGCATGGATATATGATACATATTTTTTTATTTGATATTTTTTAGAGATGACAAAGATATTGGTGTATAGAATATACATCATGGCTACTAGATCTATTATATTATTTGAGTGATGTGTATAGAGCTTGACCAGTTACTATTCATGTGGGTTTTATACACACCATAGAATAATGAATGAGGTGGACTAAAATTTTAGGATCTTTATGGAATGAATTTCTACTCCAAGGCATGAGTTATAGGTATGTAGTTAAAACAACCAATTGATGGATTAGTAGGTTGAGATTACAAGTTTTTTTAACTAGGTGTATGGATAGATGCGTGAAATTTAAAAGGAAGAAATTAATAAATGAGTTGGATGGGTAGATAATTACTCTATGATGGGTAGGTCTCAAAGGAAATAAAAAAATATGGGAAAGTAAGCTAAAACATAAGGCTCTATGTTATTGAAAGGTCACTTATAAGGCTATTTATTTGGTGGATAAGTATCTCTAAGACTAATGTTTGTCGCTTTTAGCTATTTCACACTAATGAATAAGCATAGTTAGCAGTCTGGGAAAATAATTATAAGAAGCTTAGTGATCTCAATTAAAGGTTGATCTCCTTATAGTTGTTTCACACCCTTGTTTGAGAGGTTAGAGTTTAGACCATGAAGTTATCTAGAGTACTGAAATCACACATCTAGAAGGCTATACCAAAGGAAAATACTATTACACACCTTAGATTATCAACTCAGTCTATATTGATTGATTAAACCAAAAAAAATACCAATATTTAAGTTATAGCACATTTAAGTTCAATATTCATCAATCAAAACAAATAGATTCATCCGTACCATTAGCACACTTTAAAATTATTGAGCTGATATAGACAAAGAAGCTAAAATTTCACTAACATAGGAAAGGAAGAAAAGATAACAGATACAATTACATGATAATCAATGAATTTATTTCTTCTTGTATATTGATCAAAAGTCCAACCCTTTGAAAAAGGGTTTTAAAGGTATTTAAAAGACTTGGGAAAGGGGTCACCACATCATCTAAGTGTAGTGAAACTTTAGATTACATCTAAATAACTAGAACCCAAGTTATAGTTTGATACAAAATTTGCATTGTGTGCTTCTCTTGTTATCCCATGCACGTTTCAATTCTATCTCATTCAAAATTTATACCACATGATTCTCTTGTTCAGTGATCTTTATAACTAAATAATCAAAAACATTTACCCATTCATAGGCTTCTTGGGTCCTAATGTCTGGTAGATTCAGTGCATTTGCTACCTCTAAGGGGGTCATAAAATTAAAATGATTGAATGCCTCATTAGTAGTATACAATACCAAAAAAATTATCTTTGTCTCATTTTCTTTGAGAACTTTAAATAATTTAGTTATTATGGTTTCATGGGGATCCAATCATGATCTTAAGGAATGAATAGTGTCTAGTATTTTGTATACCTTCAAGGCTACATTTTGAACATCTTGTTCTATCTCTAATGGAACATGGATCACTTGTTGTTATTCATTGAAGGTCTCCAGATCATGTGCCAACTCTTTTCTTTCCTACTCTATGCCCTCATTAATGGATATCAATGCTATAAGGTGGGCATCCATTTAAGACTTGAAGTCTTTAATGTAAGGGGAGTTACTCTTTGTCTTGTCTTATCTCCTTAAAAGAGAGTATATTTCCTCTCTTTCTTCCAAAATTAGACCTCGTCCAATATTGTCTTCTATCTTCCTCTTCTTCAACCTTTGCATGGAGCTAGTTGATTTATCAAAGAGTGAGATCATAGTAGTCAACTCAATGATCTTCAAGTCTAGCCTTTTAGAAGCTATTGATCCTACTTCCTTGCCCTAATTTGGAAGAGTAAAATTTGATAGATCTAGTGTTTGTGCCTCTATTTGGGTATTTTCTATAAACTTAGTCTTAGGGGTTAGCTTGGGTATTGAAGGCCATATTATTTTGGACTAATATTCATTTTAAGAGATCATATTAGAAAACCTCTTAGGTTTGTTTATGCGATAATGATTTATAGCCTTGGAAAATATTAATATTTCAAAAAAAAATCACCTTTTTAAGTTGCATCATAGCATGCCACTGGGAAACATGTTTCCAAGTAATAGCATCATGATGCTATCAGGTGATGACACCATACAACTAGGCAATATTGATGGTATGATGTAATGTAACCAAATGTCAACTTTTCGAGGCTATAACTTTTGTATAAGACTCAGATTGAGATGATTTTTTAAAGTTACATATCTCTTCGAGATGAAGTCAAATATGTAATAATATTAAAGTTTAGGAGAATTTTTTCTACTCTTTTTCATTTATCCCATAACCTATCTATCGTGTAACTTTAATATTCAACCTAGAAATGAGGTAAATAATGAGACTTGAATGGTAACCCCTATGAATATATGTACTATATATAAGGCCAATCACATGGATGCCTGAATAATTATTATAAATGATTGGTGAGCTGACCCATAAAATAATTTACATCCTAAAATTTTAGTAAAATGGGTCCTATGTACTACTATAAAATATCACCAAATTCAATTTCCCAAAAATCAAATATTTGCCACTAAAATTTACCTTGTTCCGGACTAGTCTACATTACCTAGATGTGGCATGGGATGAAGAATGTAGACTGGTTTCTTATGTGAATATCTCTTGGTGTCCACTATTGATGTGGGTTTCACCACTCTTGAGGAGGGCATTAGAGAGATCAATTTAGTATAAAAAGATAACACTAGGGTGATGGGTTGACTGGTGTTAATGGAAACAAAGGTGGAGACTAGTGGAGTAGTTACAGTAATAATTGTGAAAATAGGTCCAGAAAGAGATGATGACATAAGAGGAAAAGAAGAAACAATTAGAAATGTCAAAGAAGAGACAGTTGGTAATTAAATAATAAGAGGATGACCTAAGGGAGTAGTAATTAAAACACCCTTCCCTGATTGGTCACCACTAAAGGGTATCTTTCTTTGTAATCCTTTTAAGCTTGGTACCTTAGATTGTTGAAGTTCTTCTTCATCCACCTCATGGCTCATCTCAATTTTAGTTGAAGGTTATGGTTACTCACTTGGTTCTTCTATGGATTGGGCCTAAGGTATTCCTACCTTGGTTTTTCTCTTATAATAAGTTATTATCTTTTCAACCTGAAGATCAGTCACTTATTGGGTAGGGAGGGGGAGTGCCTTGCTAGATGTTGTGGTTGTTGAAACTACCAAAATAGGTACAATGTCTTCTTCATTAAAGGATTCTAGACAATAATATCTTCTTCTCTTCTAATAGTGCTATCCTTTTCTTGAATTAGTTCTTCTACCTATTATTTTTCACCTTACTCAGTTAAACATTGTAAATTTGAACTTGAGGAGTCTATTTTTCCTCTTGTACTACAAAAATTGATGTGTCCCCTACACCTTGATATTTCTCTCATTATGGATCTGTCATCATAGTGGTTGGATTTTTTGGGTCCTAGATTTGATCTTGTGGCTAATGAAAGGGTCTAGTATGCCATAAATTAGATGAGGTCCATACCTTTGGTTGTGGGATCCTAAATTTTATTTGTCCTAGTGTGAGGGATGGATTGGCTTAGATTAATTTCATCAATTCCTCACTCACACTAACAGTCCTAACCCTTTTCTTGATTTATACATCATCTTTTATATTGAGAAATAGGAAGTCATGGTCAAGAGGCTCATGCTTATAGGGGATACCTAGGTTTTGAAATCATTGATGTACTCTTCCATGGGGGTCCCAATCCATATGGGGTAGAGTAGGTAAGGCATAAGCCTTCCTATCACCACTAGCCTCTCCAAAGTGTCTATGGTATGTGTATTGTATCCTCCCAATTATGAGATGGGATACATGGAAGGTACAATTTTTTTTATCTTAGTTATTTCATCATCTATCTCATTTCATAGATGATATGAAATATCTTCCTTATCAACCTTATCTAGGACATACTTGTGGAGATGAAGAGGGTTGAACTTGTGTCTAATAACCATGATAATAGTATAGTATCGATATAACCAATAATCACCCAAATTCATGAGTTTATTGATAATGTTCTTGGATATTTTGGCTAGTGGTTCACCATGAATTATCATCTAGAATTGAGGATACAAATCCTCTAAGATTTTGGAAATGTTCCTCACATATGCATAAATATGAATAAAAGAATAGATGTCACAAATTTTGTCTTTGATGTACTTGGGGTTTGGATTCCATAAATCCCTATTGTATTTATAGATAGTTCCCATGATTGCATCCAAAAGATATGACATCTTATAAAGGTTGACACCTTGAGGCCTCCTTTCCTTGTGCAACATCAACTCTTTTAGGCAGGCACTGATAATCTCCCCTAATGTATAGGTGCGCTATGAGGTGATTAATAGATCGAGTAGTGGTACCCATTCCAAATGATGGAAGTGGATGCTTAGGTGGCCAAAAAAATAGTTTAACAATGTTATATCGATGCATATTCCCATATGGAACCTAGTAATGTGTACAAGTTTCTTAGTGGTTTATTTGAGTGTGAAGGACTCTTCTAGGAGAAGCCACTTCCTCATTGCTTATTCTACATTATTATTCTTCTTCTAACCAACCAAACTATGAAAATCAAAGGTAGAATTTGGAATGGTTAAACAAAAAAACCTCATGAATTCATCACTTGATATGCATGCAATGATGGTGTTATTGTTGACAGTGTAGACACCTAAAAGTGGCCACCAATAACTTCCAACTAAGATTTTGACCAATTTATACCAAAATTCATAATTTGGGATAAAAACACTAAAACACACTAAATAATTTGATTTTTTCATATACAAGTGCTGATTTTGATAGAATATCACTAAATGGGTTAATATGATTTATGAGATAACTAACTTTGATCAGATCATTTCATGTCAATATGACATTTTTGCACTTGGGTGCTCTAGATTGCTCTTTTCTACCAAATTTATTGCATGAGACACATGCCTTTGTTATTTTGTTTTGTAAACATCCTAAATGGGATAATGGATCCAATATATCTAACATCAAATCCTAATTCTAATCCAATCAAATTTTGAGCCAATAATATGACATTTTGACCAATTCGATTAATTTGTGCACCAATTGCCAAGATTTACATTAAAGTTGACTAATCATGTTTAAAATATAATTAATTTAAATCATGAGCCTAATTAAGAATTCCATGGACCTTGTTGAATATTTCTTTTTGGAAATTGATTATGAGTTTTTGCATCATCAGGTGACGTCATCTCTTGGGAAGGCATCCCTAGGCCATAAATGCATAAAATATCTCATCAAGTCTTCCCATGCCTCATTAAGACCTTCCATGCCTCTTTAATGCCTCTCTATTATATATATTTACGAGGGAATTTATTGAATTTATTCTCCAAAATTGAATGGATCCTTATCCACACATCTTCATTTTGAGGTGGACAATTTAGGTTCATTTTGATCATTTTGTAAAATCTATAAATAGGAGGCCTTGCCTAATGAATTTTAAGCTTGGATAGTGTAAATTTATCATGAAAAAATCATTCCAAATCCTTATGAAATTAGTTTTATAATTCCCAACTATTGATCCAATCCAAAGACATCATGAAGCCATTGGTGCCAAGGAGAGAAGGATCCAAACAACTCCTTTGATGAAGACTCATTGAGCACAAGTCGAGCAAGACACTTCAACAAGGTATTTAGAGAATCCAAGGAAGGTGAAGGATTTATTTGTATTTTGAATTATAGTTGTGTTTCTCATTTGGTTTTATTATTATACTCCCCCTTGACATAGGCTTAAGGTATTAACATTAGTGTGTTTTTTTGGGATTTTGATTTCATTCATGAACACCATACAAATCTCCCCTTATTGCAATCTTATGTTCATAAATGGCACACCCAATGGGACCTAACATCATAAATTTGGTAAAATATCACCTAAAAGCAAACTAATAACCATTGTCATGCAAGATCTTAGAGTTTGAAATCAAAGAAGGTAAAAATTTGAGAAAAAGTCCATTTTTATGGAAGTCATAGTTTTATCACTATGGAGTCATGGTTTTATCCTCTAGACTACAATCCCATAACTCACATAATCACAAGTTTGTCATTTAAATTAATGGTATTGAATTTAAATTATGTTGTTAGACTAACCTTGATTTTATCTATAGATTTCATAACTATATTACAATACTGCTACTCATAAATAGTGATATTGTAATACTACTAGTCATAAGTAGTGATATTACTTGAGTTACAAGATTATCAACCTAAGTTATGGGATTTTCAACCTAAGTTTTGGGATTATCAGCTTGATCAGTAGGATTATCAACTCACATAGTGAGATTATCAAACCAAGTTATGGGATTATCAACCTGAGTTATAGGATTGTCAACCCAAGTAGCGAGATTGTCAACCTGAGTTATGAGATTGTCAACTCGAGTAGTGGGATTGTTTTCTTGAGTAGCGATATAATGATTTTTATTAAACTAACCTGAGTAATGATATTTCCTATTTGAGTCATGGTTTTGAAGAGTAGTGAGATTGCACTATGTGAAACATATGAGCTCACTTTACAAAGTTTTTTGTTTCATTTAGACAAGTGCTTCAAGGCTAAACAAAAATTTGACTTTTTACTTATAGGGCCAACTTTAAAAGGAATGTAAAAAAGATTATTATAGTATTTTAAACTTTTTTTAAGTAATTCAAAAGGATTAGGAACTTTCATTTTAGTTCTTAAGAAAACACCTAGATGGTTACTTAAATAGTTTGTAGTTGTTATTTACAAGTTTTTACATCTTAAAGCCAAGGGGATAAAGAACATCACCACACATTTTGTTTAGTTATTTAAAATTGAACACACTTCAATTTTTTTCAAGTTGTTTATATTTATTTTTTAGTTAGTTTTGTTCGGGCAAATAGGGAGTTACGCATGTATGCTTTCCGCCCATCCCCTGTAGGGAACTTGTGGGATCAAAGGTGCCAACTTCATTGCAAAGTGCCTTAGTATAAATGCATAAAAGAGAAGTTTTGAAGGCTCTCCCCAAGACTCACATGGCTTGGGTGATCTAAAAATAATATTTAAAGCTCTTTTACTTAGTTTTTTACTTTCATTATATCTTGGATTGTGAGGGGGAATTCATTACCTCACATAAGTTCTTTAGGGAAGCTTTGACCTAAGGTTTCATCTCCTAATATTTTATTCAACCCATCTTCATGGGGGGGTATGTAAATTGGGATCACCCTACTGGGATGATGATTTGAGTAGTTAAACCATCTCCTATCATTAGGGATAAGCTTGAGATGTTTGAGGACATTGGAAATCACACTACATTAAGTGAGAGATGGATGTAGTGGTTGTAAAAAGGGCAAGACCTTTCTCTAACAAGCCAAGTGTCATGGACCCAATTGACATGTTGATTATCTTGAATTTTGATGTGAAATTCTTGTACATGAGATCCATCTAAACATTTAAAAACTTATTAGTTATTTAGCCCCACTTTGCCATACCTTGTTAGTTTAGGATTTAATATGATTTACTTAGTTAACTTGTCTTTGTATTAGATTACTTGATTTTTTTTCGAGTCAAAATTGTTTGTTAATGAAGGGTTACATAACTAAACATAATATCCACCATTTTATTGAACAAGGAAGTGTTATCTTTTCCCTTGTTTAAATGTTTATCATAAACTTGGTGTCATATCTTCTAATTTAGCATATTTATGCTTACCATTTGAGTATAGACAATTTACCACATTTTTTTAAAGTACGTCATTGATAGTTCAAATTCAAAATTGGACTCTTCCAAGTTTTAAAGGTTGATGTATTAAAACTAGGTTCACGACTTTGCACTTGACTTGTTTTAACTTGATTTCAATTCCCAATTTGAATTAAGGGCCATTTTTAGATTAAACATCATTATCATCATTTGGTAAGACTCAAGTCATCTTATGTATCATTCACACTTTGAATCTTAGGCTACATTTTTTACTACCCATCCTATTTTACCATTTAACTTGAGTCCATTTGATAAGACACTTGTAACTTAAAGATTTGTCAAACTTTATTTATGTGTATCATCTGAGCTAAGGAGAGTAGTGTTATGCTACCAAAATCATGTTAGACCATTTTTCCTTAGAGTCTTGAAAAAAATATTTATCACATATTTTGAACATTTTAGCATTGTCATGCTACTCAAGTTATTTTGAAACTTGTTTCATAGGCCTATTCACATAGAGTCCAAGTTGTTTCAAAGTTTAAACCATTTAGAGTTTTCTTTGAGGGCCTTTGTCTAACATGGTTATGATGTTCAACTTTGTCTAACATTATCAGTCAATAAAATGTAGTTTGTGCCATTATTGGGGAGAAAATAAACTATCTCCAAGTGCCTTTCATTTCATACCTCATACTTATTGATCAAGTTTATGTCCAAGATTCAAATGCCTAGTTTTTTTAAGAAGTGTTTCAAATCTGTTAGATTAAATATCTCATTTTTTAAAGTCTATCTTTTGACACCATTTGGATAAAATTCCTAGCACGTACTTTTGTTTGAGCCTATATTTTGATGCCGTATTTAGACAAAAGTCCTAGAAAACTTTATTTTTACTAGATTACACTCATTTGAAACACTTTGACTTAGAATTTAGCATTTTTATTTTCAGTCCTTTTACTTGAAATTTTTGTGTGAGATGTGTAACATTGGACACTTAACACTAGATTATTTTATCACAAGTCATTAAGTCAACCTTTTTAGATATACATATCCATCCTTTTGATTAGGTTAGACCAAATTTGAACCTCTTTTAGACATCAATTTTTTAGATTTTATAGATCTCTATCCCTTTTTTTCATGAAACATTTACTATGGATCCCAACATGTCTTCCAACACTCATAGTGGCATCATGTACAATTCAAGATTTATTAATGTGGTCACATAAGAAGAAATGGTTCAAGACCCCTATGTAGACAATGTTGCTTATGAGATAGATTCTTATCCATCTTATAAAACTCAAATAGGGGCACAAAAATAAGACCCATTGGCTCATTACTTGGTGAACATGCCTCCATACTTGGAGCAGGATCAAAAAAAAATATAGTAGCTAGTTTCAGTACCTATAGTTGAGGAACTAGTTCCTCAACAACCATACTATGTTATTGCACCATCCACGTATGATCCTGATATCTTTGAGCATCACTTATTAGAAAATAAGGATGAAATTTTAGTTAGAGCTATAGAATTAGGGGCTAATTTTCTAGTAGATTTCCCCCATGAGAAATTATCAATTCTAGTAAGAATGCCTCATAACATAATTTATAGTCAACAAGATTCTTCAAACAATCCTTTATCTGTAGTCCAAACAACATATTAGGAACCTAGTATTATTTTTAGAGTCAAAGACCTAATGGAAGATCAATTTATACAAATGCAAATAACATATAAAATGTACATAAACCTAGCACATAATATTAACTAGATGACCATGTCAAATATGACTCTCACAGATTTAGTTCCTTCAATAGGAATGTTAATATAATTGACTAGTTAGGACAATTAGGGTGTAGACCCTTTCACATAAAACACTTCGGTTGATAACTTGGTTCATATGCCAATCATCAAAGAAGTGTCTTATACTTCTATGTATAATATCAAGCAAAATGTAGTGGCTAATACACCAGTAATGTCCAATCTAAACCAAAGTGGTGTAAGTACACCAATAACTAGTATAAAAACAAGTGTACCTTTAGTTAACACTAGTAGTGGTTCTCCAAATCAAGGAGTAGGAGTTTCTACATCCCAACCTCAACTAACTAATAAAACTAATCCTCAACCAACTACTTTGTCAAGTGCTTAACCAATGGGATTAGGTAGCTAGCCAGTGACTAGTGCCATACCTCAACAACAAAATGTGATGAATTTTACTTAATAAAAAATGAGCAATATTAGAAAATATTAGGAAAAATACAACATACCAACATAACAAGGGTAGAATATATTTCCACCTCAATATGGGGAAACTAATGTTCCACCTCACCAGATAATGGTGAACATACCTCTTTCCTCATAAACCAATATACCAATTCAAATCCAAATAATGTATAATCAATAGCATATAAATATTTGTCAGTGAAAACTATCAAATATTATAGAAACATCAACTTCCCAACAAGGATTCATGCAACCTATAAGTTATAATGTTACTCAAGTACTATGTAGACAACCATTACCTTTTATGCCAAATGTCCAACTAGTTCAAAGATAGGGTCTTGGCACATAAGTACCCCCTCAACAATAAGGTTCAATTAGTCAACACCATGTCCCTATTCAACCTTAATAGGCATAGTATAGCCACATCCGTCCATCCCAACCTCAAAATCCCCAAAATCAAGCCTACATATGTAACTAAACTAGAATATCACACCATAGTACATGCAAATTCAATAGTCAAACCCTAATCCATGCATGCATATTCTTAGTCCATTCCCTAACCAAACCAAAATATCCCAACAAATACCTCCATCATACCCTGGTCAAAGTGATTTACTTGTAACCACTCAACTATCTACCCAAGCTAGTATTCTACTTCAATCTAATGTTCACTTTAGTTTCCTATCCTAAGAAGTACAACAGATGAAGGATGTGATTGCTTCCATCCAAGATGGGAAACAAACCAAAAATTTTAAGTTGGATGATGTGTGTTCTTATCCATTTAACATAGAGTACTTATAGATACCATTTCCTTAAGGACACAAACCACCAAAATTTGACAAATACAAGGGGAAAGGTGACCCCAAGACTCATTTAACTAAGTTCTTTATTGCATGACAGTCAATGGCATATAATGACATCTAAATTTTATTATATTCCAAAGGAATGTAGTAGGACAAGCCTTGGAGGTTTTTTGAAGTTGTCCACAAATTTAGTATCATATTTTGATGATCTTTCAAACAAGTTTGTGCAATAATTTTCATATAATCTCAAACATGAGATTTATTTGGTTGAATTGATGTAAGCCAAGCAGAAGGCCAATGAGAGTTTTACAAGTGATCTATAGTGATGGAGAGCCCTTCCAAGCTAATTCACCCATAGTTTACTAGATAAATGATTAGTTGATGTGTTTACTAAAATTTTCATAGTGAAATATCTTATCATTTGGAACTATAGTGTGCACATACCTTTAAAGATATCATTTATAAAGGTTTGTTTATCAAGTGAACCCTTATTAATAAAGGGATCATCAAGCTTACCAATTTAGGAAAAGGCCAAAACCAACATCAAGTCCAAGTGCAAGCATCACAACCAATACATGCCAATAAGAATGATAGACCAAGGAAATTCATTCACAACATGAATGTTATTTGAAATGGTGTCACAAAGTCAAGACATGTCCAAATAGTGAAAACACAATCTACTTAGCCCACATAGCATATGCAAATTATGCCTAACCTAAAAGCCTTAAAAAAACACAACAAGCATAATAGTCGAGGCTCATACAATAAATGCAACAACCTTTACCATTACAAACTCCTCCTCCAAGGAGAATAGTGCCTACTCATCACATTTTTAATGACCTTGGAGAACCTATTAAATATATGTTTCTCAAGCTCACCCCACTAATTTTATTAGATGGCTTATACCAAAAAATTATCCTTAGGGCATTCCTTATCCTGATTGGTACCACCAAAATGAATTATATGAATATCATCAAGTTAATAGGCATAATTTGTGTTATTTTGTACAAATTAAACATTTGATTCAAAATATTTTAGAGAATGGGGAAATAACATTGGATGGTTGTGCTTCCAATTCCAATTAGACCCTTAGAATCTATCAAAACCCTATTCCCTAATATAATAAACAACCATAGTTATAGCAACAATAATGACTAGTACAACACCAATAAAAATAGTTTTAACAACCAAGGCCAAACCAATAGAATAAATAGAATCACCAATAATAGAACCAACAACATTTAAACAATGGATAGAACCAATTTTATAATGGTAACAACTAATATACCTATCATGCAGTTTCATATGACTATAATAGGGTTGTAGATCAGATTATAGGAGGTCAAGTTAACACCATCTCCATCAATATGAGAATAAATATTGATCCATTAAGACCTTTAATAAAAAATTCCAATCCATAACCTCACTATGATAATCCTTCTTTAACTTGAGATTTCATACAAACATACCAAAAATTAGGGATTACTAATTTTGGATCCTATACTAATAACTCATCATTGCCTCATGACCATACATAAGGCACTAGTAATCAAGACTTGTCCTATCTTATCCCCCACCATCACCATAATTTGTTAGAAATAATGGTCCTATGTTTAATGCTAATTTTGTAATCACATCTTAGTTATTTAAGATTACCATCTTAGGACTATAGACATCTACCACTTTGCCCATCACCCAACTAGCCATTCAACCTCAGAATAAGCCATTTAACAGTGACCAAGAAAAGAAGTTTGACATTTTGGAATAATTACAAAATATGCCAACATAAATCTCCATTTTATATTTTTTACGTATGTCAATAATCCATAAATTTTTTTTGAACAAGTTACTTAGCCAATCCACTATTTCAAGTGACATATCCCCTGATAAATTATAATATTTGGTCAGACACCTAGTTCTAACACAATAAGTCACTTTCAACCAAAGTGATATGTTATCCTTGGCTTAGTGCATAATAATCCATTATACATTGAAGTTTACATAAAGTGGTACAAAGTGAAATGTGTCCTTATAAACAATGGATCAGGTCTAAACATAGTGTCTCTAAATATCATCAAGCTTCTTAGGTACATGATGATATATCTTCAAGTAGATACCATAACCATCAAATCTTATGATAATGAAAAATAAAAAACATAAGGCACCATATATATACCAGTTATCCTTGGGCCCTTGACCCATGATACACTTTACCATGTGCTAGATCTTGATTTATCATAGAATAGAATTGTGGGTAGATCTTAGTTACATGAAATTCATGTACTCCTATAAACATTGCACTAATGTATCAAGTTATTTCATTCATGGATGGAGGTTTGTATACCAGGAGATTTACATCCATACAAACACTGCAAAGACCTATAAGCCAAGTTTAAGAGTTATAACTATCATTTTGGCATGAATCCAGTGGCCAAGCAAGATAAAATAAAGGCAATACTTCTTTATTTGCCAAATGACAATTATGTTGATCCTAAGAAACTTGATTCCATTTCCCACATGCCACCTCTTAAGATATCCAATCATTATACGATCTCACCTAATGGCTTAGTAGAGTATTTGACCCATGATACCTTTCACATCACAAACATTCCACATAACCCAAAGTCCTTTAGAAGACCTAAGGCTAAGCCACTTCATCTAGAATGGAAACAAAAGGGCAAAGTTAAAGAATATAATCCAAGAGTAGTCACATTTATACCAGTATCTCACCTAGAACAAGACCCTCTTGAGGGAGATGAATCATCGTTTTACAATGACAAGTAGGTTGATTATTATGAAAATGCAAAATATCCTATTCCCAATAGGATTATGAAGAATAAAGACTATGAAGGAAGAAGCCTCAAACAAAACCAACAAGGAGAGCTTGAGTTTATTTTTATGACCAAATATAAAAGGCCTTATGGACATGGATTTAAACTACCTAGGGGTGAGCCCATATACCTTAATCATGTTCCTTTACCTTTGACTAGTGATGAAGATGCCGACAATAAAGAAGAATCTGATCATAGCCTTTTTGATGACCTAGTCAAGACCAACTTGTTTAATCCTCATTTTTCTTGTACTTTTAAACCAGTCTTTCATCACAACCCATTGCCATTATATTATCCCTAGCTGATAGATTGGGACCAATAAGATTCCAACATGCTAATTGATGAGTTTCAAAATGATGAGGCTTTCTATGATTTTGTTGATCTTAGAGACAATGTTCTATTAGGGAACCATAAATTAGGGTTCTCAATCAAGTTGGATCTTGAAGCCTATTCTGGAGAGCAGATGAACACCCTTAGCTAAAAGAAAATAATTAAAACATTGAGGTCCCAAATTGAAAACCTCATTAAGGCTTTATGACTAGGGAAAAAGTAAATAAAAAGGCTAGTCTAGTGGTGAAAACCTATTTTAGGTGCCATTAGATAGGGGTGTACAACCTTCTTCTAACATAGCTTAGGAAACCACCAATGATGAACTTGTTTGTGAGTCTAAGTTTAATTTTAAGGAACAAAAATATTTTGATCGAATCATCTAGGAGTTTTTAATAGTTTTTGTTACATCTACAAACCTCCCATTGGAGGATTCTGATTCATCATGCCTAGGGGAACTTGAAGAGCTAGTCCTAACAGAGGACTCTAATGTTGCTAACCAGTTTAAATATTTGCTCACTATCCTTGAAGATGGTTCAACCCTTCTAGTAGAAGATATAATAGAGGTTAACATAAAGTCCCAAAACAACACAAAATAAATCAATTTAGATGTGTCCCTTACTGAGAAGTATCATGAAGTCCTTACAACCCTTTTGAGAGAATTTATTGACATATTCTCATGGGTATATTCTAACATGTTAAGTTTGGACCCCACCTTGGTTTTGCACCAGCTTGTGGTCAATATTGATGTCAAACTAGTAAAATAAAATTTGTGCATGATGTATCCTTGCATTACTATATTAGTGAAGAAAGAGTTGGAAAAAATCTTACAAGTAGGATGTATTCGATCAATTGACTATTCAAAGTGGATCTCCAATGTTGTGATAGTTAGCAAAAAGCTAGAATGAATCAAAATCTATATTGATTTCATGATATAAACAAATATTTCACTAAGGATGATTTTTTATTACCAAATATTGACATTATAGTCAACTCCATAGTGGGTTATGAAATTATTTCATTATTGGATGGATTTTTAGGGTACAACCAAATCAAAATAGCACCAAAAGACTAGAACAAGACAACATTCACTACTCCATGGGGAACATTTTGTTATTAAGTAATATGACTTAGTCTTAAGAATGAATGTTCCTCATATCAAAGATCCATAACATTGTTAAATACTATGTCGATGACATTCTTAGAAAATCAAAGACCAGGGCCCATCATATAGTAGTGCTACATAGAATATTTGAAATACTACATGAGTACAAAACCATACTTAATCCTAATAAGTGTGTCTTTGGAGTCACATCAAGAAAATTTCTTAGATTTATTATGTCTTGTTAAGGCATTGAAGTTGATCCAGCCAAAGTCAAAGCCATAAAAAAGATGAAAACACCAACTACTTTGAAGCAACTCCATAGTCTATAGGGCAAGATCCAGTCTATCCGATGCTTCATATCAAAATTGGCAAAATAATGTCATCTTTTTATACATATTATAAATATAGGAGTCACATTTCATTGGAATGATCACTTCTAGATATATTTTTAGAAGCTAAAGGATTATCTATAGAATCCACCTATTTTGTTACCTCCTATGTAGGGAAAGCCATTTTTGTTGTATCTATCCACTACTGATAATACCTTGGGGGCACTTTTGGCTCAACAATATGATAATGGAAAAGAACATGTTATGTATTATTTAAGAAATACATTAGTTGTGTATGAACATAATTATATTCCCATAACAAAAACCTATTTAGCCATGGTCTTCATAGCTCAAAAACTACACAATTACATGTTAAACAATAAAACCATGGTTATTTCAAAAGTAGATTCACTCAAGTATCTGCTATCTAAAAAAAATTACAAGGTCACATGGATAAATATATCATGCTTCTTAGTGAGTTTGACATCGAGTATGTCAACCAAAAATCCATTAAGGGGCAAGTTTTTATAAATTAGTTTATTAAAGCACCCCTTGCTAATACAGAGCCATTGACATTCCAATTTCCTGATGAATCCATAATGACCATATTGACACACATATTGAGAAGTAGAAATATAATATATATTTTGATGGATCATTTACTATACATGGATTAGGGGTAGGACTTTTATTTATTACACCATAAGGGGATCTAATCCCTAAATAATTTAAGATCAACTTTCCTTATACAAACAACATGGTTGAATATGAAGCACTTGTTGTAGGACTTTAAAAAATGGTATAATGGAACATATCTCATATCAAGGCTTATGGTGATTCTCAATTAATCATCAATCAGGTTATAGACCACTTTCATACCAAAGATGATAATCTAGTTCTATATAAGGCCATGGTTGACTCTCTCAATTAGAAACTTTTTGACATTCAATTTGAGCATATAACAAGGGCAAGTAATAGAACCACAAATGTTATGCCCACTATTGGATCTCTAATTCAGCAAATAGACATAGTTAAAGAGTATTAGTTCTTTGTCTAGAATTTGTTAACACCAGATCATGAACCTTCAATCATCATGATGATTTATGATATTATTGGTCCTAGCTCTATCTTATACTCAAACCTTTATAACTACTTCCATGACCAAATTATATTGCCTAACCTATCTTAAAATTAATCAAAAGCCTTCATCTATAAAACCACTTGTTATACCTTATTTGGGTTAACCCTTTACCATCATAGTTTTGATGGAACTCTGATTCATTGTTTAACCTTGGAAAAATATACACTAGCATTTTAAGAAGTTCACGAAGGAGTATGTGGAGCCCACATAAGTGGAGTAGTTCTATCCAAAAATCTTTTACGTACTAGTTATTAGTGGCTCATGATGGACATAGACATAGCAATGTATGTAAATAAGTGTGACAAATGTCAATGACATACCAATCTAATTCATGCTTTGACCAAAACTTTGAAACCAATGTTGATACCATGGCCATCTGCTACATGGGGCCTTAAAATCATTGGTAAGATCAATCCCACCTCATTTGAGGGCCATTAACATATACTTAACACCATCAAATATTTCACTAAGTGGGTTGAAACTATACCCCTCACTTACATGACTAAAAAGCAAATTTCCAAGTTCATTTTCAATCATCTCATTTGACACTAAGGTATCCTTTCTGACATTATATATGATAATAGAGGATCATTAAATAACAAGGATGTCAAAATTTTATATGGAAAATACAACATCACACAACATTTATCTATAACATATTACCCTCAAGGTAAATGTCAAGCCAAAGCATCAAATAAAACCATTGTCAATATTCTCAAAAATATTGTCAATGATGCCAGTCAAAATTGGCACCTTTAGATATTCTATGCCCTTTGGGCATACCATACCAATCAATGTACACCCACAAGAGCTAATCCTTATTCAATTATTTATGTTACATAAGTCATTCTTCCCATTGAGGTTGATTTTCCTTCTCTACACATCTCTTTCAAGCATGTCTTGGATGACAACAACTATTGAGTAACTTGATTGTAAGAACTAGTGTTACTTGATGAGAAATGCATAGATGTGGTGAATAATCTTCAAGCCTATCCAAATAGACTTTGAGGCCACTATAATTAGTGTGTGAAACATAGATAATTTGAACTTAGTGATCTTGTCCTTAAATATAACCAAAAAGATACCATGATCGATGTTGGTTGAATATTTTGTCGATCAACGTACTGATAAACAAAATAGGTCTAGTTAGCCAAAGTAGGAAGATTGGTCATCCAAATGTGTAGGTTCACCACATCAAAATGGGACTAATCTCTCCTCTCATCAAGGGGAGGTTCCCTATAGATATGTTATATATATATATATATATATCAGAAAATAATACTCAAGGGTAGGACAAACCATCCATCTCTCTTTATTCAAAGATGATGCATGCAAATCAAAGGAAAAATCTCAAGGGAACTAACAGAAAGCACTCCTCTTCTTTCAAAAGTACTATTCAACAAACCATGAGAATACTCCTGGTAGTAATTGCAAAATGTAAACAAGGAGGTAGTAACCAACAAATTGAGATGTATCACAAAGTCTTCACCTGAATTGCCCAAGAATGAGATACATAGGACAATGGGGGTACACAGTCATCCCAAGGTCCTTTACATAGAAACAAAAAGAAAACACACTAAAATAAATTGTGGGGGCACAAAGTCTCTTCACATTCAACTTTAGGACACCTTCCTAACTATTTTCACTAATCTTGCTTGTTGAATTAAAGGAAGAAAAAATATATTAAGGAAAAAGACATAAGAACAGTTTCCCCAACAACATAGATATCATAGCACAAAGTCTAAAAAATCAATTGCTTTCTTATTCCAATAACAAAATATGATCAACAATTTGAGCTCAAAGTCTCAGTAATGCCTTCTAATTTGGGTAGAGTTTCATTTTTGATTGTCAAAGAGAGAGATCCTAAAATAATAAAAGAGAGTCCCTTATATAGCCTCTTCAAGAAGGACTCGAGAATGGTAACACATCATGTTTCACTAAATTTTGTTAAGAAGACATGCTAGAATTTAGGGGAATTTACCCATTTTCTTTTCTCAATGCAGAGAAATGGGTCATGCTATTAAAATTTTGCATCTTTCAATATCCACCTGGTAGTTTACTTTTAGAAACATATCTGATGTGCAAATGTTTTTGGTCCTTCCTCGTCATTCCTCCTTTTCTAGTTAATTGAATTAGGTCCTTGATTCAATTTGATGCTCTGTTCATTAGTTTCTTCCTGCTGGTCTTGGCCTTAAAGCCTTTGAATGCATTTAGGTCTGTAGATTTAAACTTATAAGGATTAACGGCTATTTCATTGTCACAACTTTGACATCCATGGGTACGTCACTTTCCTCGACAATTCCTTCAACTTTGTCTTTTAAGCTTTCTCAGAGGGGACCTACCCTTTAGGCCTTGAGAAATGATCTAATTTGGGTCAGGAAGAGCCCCCCACAAGGGTATCTTCCCTTCAGGTGGTCTTCGGATGGCCTTCGGGCTTCTTTCTTTCGGTGGGTTACTAAGTTCTTACTTTGCATCCTCTCGAAGGGAAGGTGACCCTTTGGCTTTGGGGAAGTGTCCTTTAATTTGGTAGCTGAGAGTCCCCCATAAGGGAACCTACCATTTGGGGTCTTTCAATGGCCTTATATCTGTGGACATTTTCCTGTGGACTTTTTTGCAGACATTTTCCTATAGACAAAAAATTAGAAAGAATTATTTTGATTGCTTTGTCTTTGGCCTTTGGAAATTCCTTCGGGCTTTCCTCTTGCAACTTCTTTCCCAAATTCATTTGGAATTTTTGTCTTAAGGAGTTCCTTCGGACAAAAGTTTGAAAGAATTGTTTCTTGCCTTAGTCTTTTTTCCTGAAGGAAATCCCTTTGTCTTTCGACTACCTTGAACAAAATTCTGAAAGAACTTACCTTTGCGATTTCCTTGAAAATGACCCTTATGAAGGGTGATTTTGTCGACCAAGTGCCCTCTATAAGGGTACTTGTCCTTCAAGAGGCTCTTTTGAACTTTTGCATTGAACCACTCCTTTAAACCAAGCCGATGAACCAAAATTTGAACCAAGCCGATGAACCAAGCTTTGAACCAAGCTGATGAACCAAGCCGATGGATCATTTGATGAACCAACTGAATTGAACCAAGTATTTGAACCAAAGTGGTTCAATGGTTCATCAGTTCAATTGATTCATTCTCTTTGATTTGACTAAGTCCTTTTGATCTTTGTTGAACCAAATGCATTGAACCTATTAAACCTTGAAACCGTTAAACCTTTGAACCAAAGTGGTTCAATAGTTCAATGGTTCAATGGGTCAAGCCTCAGAAACTTGTTCTTTTGATTGAACCTACTTGTAAAAGCTTCTAAACCTAGAAATAGTTGAACTCTTGCTATTGATGTTGAACCTTTGAACCTGTTGAGCCCATTGAACCAAAATGGTTCAAGGTTCAACAGTTCAATCCTTGCTTAGAAGCTTTTCGATGAATTCTTTTGGTTAATCTTGGTCATTGAACCAACTTTGAGATCACCTAAGTGTTGAAAGCTTACTTCTTTCTTGCAAAGTCTATATAAATCAACCTATGAACCCTGTTGAACGTGGCCTGTAGGGTCCATAGATTTCTCTTCTTACAGAGTTCGTAGATTTTAGCTTGTAGATTCTATAGATTCTAGCTTGTTGAGTCCATAGATTCTAGCCTGCTGAGTCCATAGATTCTAGCCTGCAGTGTCCATATATTTTTGAAAAGCTTAAAAAATGAGAAATTTGAATGCCTAGGATAAATTTAAAAAAGGGAAGAGACAATTTTATTCTGTAAGACAAAAATAGTTCAAATGTTGTCCCAAAAATGAGTGATATTTTTGGGGGACAATAATCGAGAAGAAACATAAAGGCAAATTCAAAACCAACTAGGTTGGTCCTTTCATCTATGTTAAACTATAGAATAAGAGAATATGTAATTACCACACTGGATAGACATAAAATTGATGAGTTGATGAACATTATTGACCTCAATTATTACTATGCTTGAATGATTTGGTTTATTATCTCTAAGGACCATTTTAATTGGTATCATTTTATCAATCTTCTTTATACTAAACCATTTTATTATCCTATCATCCTACCAACCTATCACTTTTTCCTACCACATATTTGTTCTTTCCTCATCAAACAAGATGTTTTCTCCCTCCCTACTTAGCCCTATGACCTTGGTTCTATTCCATTTTTTCTAGAGTCACATTCAAAAATAGGATTCAGATTTAGTTTTAGTAGTTCTTTCTAACATTCTAGACCAATATAGTATTTTGGAGTAGTAAGACAATAGTTTAATAGTTGCATCTTTCATTTCTTGTTTCATTCTCTCTAGAGAGTTTCCTGATTATAACCACCTATGGAAAAATTAGTGTCTCACTGGTCTTGTTACTAATTATAGTCACCTATGGGAAAATTAGTGTCATTAACTTATGTCATTGTCTCCTAGTTATAACAACCTATGGGTAAACTAAGGGCAATACTTGTTTATCATGCCTTGATGTACCAAATATCCATTTCCTATGTCATACTATAACTTTATACCAATTGTGCTTATTTTATTTGAATTAGATACTACATTATTTAGATTCCTTTGATGTAAGGTAGAACTATAGTGACTTAAAGACTCATCCTAGGACTCAGTAGGTAGCACTTGATACTAGTTGAGGTTGGCTCAATCACCCTAAACCACACTCTTGCCATTTTATGAGTAACCTAAGTCATATTTTTTCTATTTTGTGAGTAACCTAAGCCACACTCTTGTTATTTTATGAGAAACCTAAGTCATGTTCTCACCATTTTGAGAGAAAACTAAGCCATGCTCTCACTATTTTACAATCAACCTAAGCCATGCTCTCACCATTTTACAAGTAACCTAATCCAAGTTATTACCATTTTATGAGCAACCTAAGCCTTGCTCTTACCATTTTGTGACTAACCTAAGCCACACTCTCACCATTTTATGAGAAACCTAAGTAATGGTCTTGCTAGTTTGTGAGCTTGAACCATTTAGTATCTCATCATCCTCCGTCAAGTTGAGATACCTATAAAAGTCCAAAAACATTTGTAAAACTATTATAAAAACCCAAAACATTAAGCACTTCTTTTCCTTAAGGATTTTGGGAACCCTTATTAAGTCACAAGTAAATCACTTGTTCTTTAGTTTCCCCATCCTTTTTGGTCTTTTATCCTATCCTTTCACGATTTTATGAGTCCATTCCTATTCTTATATCTCATCCATTATATTTATTTTTCATTGGTTATCATTTTATTCCTATTTCCTAGGAGAACTACATTTGACCTAAATTTTTTGTTGGATATTACATCCATGAAACTATGTAGGCACCATCCACTTACCTGGTGCATATGGAGACAACTCAACCACCCCCTTCCTTGTCTTTTATTCACCAAGTCATGTTTGTTTTCTAGGTTATCACCTATTTTCTAAGGGCAATGTTCATCATTTTGTTTATTCTAACAATAGGACTAACTGTTATTTATTTCTTTTTTTGTTTATTTGTTGTGTGTGTGTGTCTATTTGTTTATTTTTAGCACTGTTACCTTGATTCAGTATATATACATTCATTGGGTTATTCCTTATACATTTATACTTGAATCTATCCATATTCATATGTTTACATTATCATTATGGTTTTTATCATTAGTACATTATTTTCCCTTGAATATTAGATTACGGGAGTCAATCCTTATGAATCTTTTGGCCTAGTCCTCATGGTATTATATCATGATGCCTACCATCAAGTGCTACAACAAAAAATATTTTTAAGGAGTTTACTTAGAAATGGAGGCATCAACATCTCCTTAACACTGACATCCCAATCATATCCAAATCATATCCCAAATAGAGTAATTACAAAAATGAAATAATTTTAAACTTTATTAGTTCAGATGAACATCTCCATACTAGCAATTTATCCCATTTCATATTTATCCTCTGTATTAATTTCCCCACATCATATTTTCCATCACTATACAATCAATTATGTTTTCCATAATCAAGGTCCAATGATTATAACTGCCTATGGGCAAATCATTATACACCATGCCACCTACATTTCTCAATGATTATAACCACCTTTAGGCAAATCATTGTGTTCTCACAAAATTTGCTTTATTTTTACCTAAATAGGGGCATGTTGTTATCTTTTTGGTCTATCCTAACTAGGGCATCTCTATCTTCTTAATGATTATAACCACCTTTAGGCAAATCATTGTGTTATCATATCACATTGCCACTATTAGGGTACAATGATTATAACCACCTTTGGGAAACCATTATAAACCATCCCACTTGCATTTTCAATGATTTTGAATATTTTTTCCAAATCATTATGTTCTCACCCCATTATCTTCATATATTTGGTCCCCTCATTTCACTTCTTTATTTTGAGGGACCATTTATCGACTTACTTTTGCCAATCATTATCTCAAAGGGGCATCATATAGTTCATCAATTGTTGTTGAAGTTGTAGGCATATAAGACCTTTTAATTTTTTGAGAAGATGTTACTTTTCCTATAGCTTTCAATGACTTCCAAAATAGGGGCAAACTGTAGACACCTAAAAGTGGCCACCAATGACCTCCAACTAGGCTTTTGACCAATTTCTACCAAAATTCACAATTTGGGATAAAAACACTAAAGCACATTAAATTATGTGAAGTTTTCATATACAAGTGCCAATTTTGGCTAGAGTATCACTAAATGGGGCAATACAATTTATGAGACAACTAACTTTGATTAGATCATTTCGAGTCAAAATGACATTTTTGCATATAGGTGCTTTGGATTGCTCTATTCTACCAAATTTCTTGAATGAGACACTTGCCTTTATTATTTTGTGTAAGAAACATCCTAAATGGGATAATAGATCTAAAACATCTAACATCACATCTTAATTTTGATCTAGTAAAATTTTGATCCAATAATATGATATTTTGACCAATTTGATTAATTTATGCACCAATTAACAATATTTGCATTAAAGTTAACTAATAATGTTTATAATATAATTAACTTGAATCATGATCCTAATTAAGAATTCCATGAAACTTGTTGAATATTTCTCTTTGGAAATTTATTATGAGTTTTTGTATCATCAAGTGACATCATTTCTTGGGAAGGCATCCCTAGGCCATAAATGCATAAAATATCTCATTAAGCCCTCCCATGCCTCATTAAGACCTTCCATGCCTCATCAAGACCTTCCATGCCTCTTTAATGCCTCTCTATCCCAAATATTTATGAGGGAATTTATTTAATTTGGCCTTCAAAATTGAATGGATTCTTAGCCACACATATTCATTTTAAGATGGATGGTTTAGGTTCATTCTGATCATTTTTAAAAATTTATAAAGAGGAGGCCTTACCTATTCAATTTTAAGGTTAGATAGTGTAAAGTTATCATGAAAAAATCATTCCAAAGACTTATGTAATTAGTTTTATAATGCGTAATTGTTGATCTAATCCAAAGACATCACAAAGCCATTAGTGCCAAGGAGAGAAAGAGCCAAACAACTCCTTTGATGAGGACTCATAAAGCAAAAGTGGAGCAAGCCACTTCAACAAGCTATTTAGAGAATCTAAGGAAGGTGAAGGATTTATTTGTGTTTTGCATTATAGTTGTGTTTCTCATATGGTTTTGTTATTTTTCTCCCCCTTAAGATAGGATTAAGGTGTTAGCATTAGTGTTTTTTTTTTTTTGGGATTTTGATTTCATTGACTAACACCATACTAATATCCCCTTATTGAAATCTTATGTTTATAGATACAATGTAGGAAACTTTTATCTATAATCTTCCCTTCAAAGAATAGGTCTCATAACAATTCAATACATGGCATGAATTTAGGATTATCAGCTACATAATAGAGTGTTTGGTGTTTAAAGGTCAATAAATTAGCTACAACTTATTATTCTTGTATGGAGACATATTACTCATAAATTAATGGGTCGATGCTATCTATGACCTCCCATAGAGCTGAGTAATTGGCGTAGAGGCCTCTAAATACTATTACATCAAAAACTATATCTAGGTACTCTATTAAATCCTTAATGGAGAATCTAGATGGTACATAGGCTCCCTTGTATGCTATAGATGAAGATGCCATTATTGGTTTTAAGTGCTAGTAGAATTTAAGCTCTTGGTGATGGTGGATTTGTACTTTATAATATAAATTACAT
The DNA here is from genome assembly GCA_037957365.1 of Torreya grandis. NCBI lineage: Eukaryota > Viridiplantae > Streptophyta > Pinopsida > Cupressales > Taxaceae > Torreya > Torreya grandis. Next base: position 3,462,824 of record JARHVA010000083.1, read on the forward strand.
CTTGTTTAAATGCACTAGGGATTTAGAATTCTAGAAGGAAATATCTTATCAATCTCGATGACATTCAATGGATGTGAGTTTGGTTAGTGGATCAATGTTATATCTTTTTGTAACTCATGATTAATTCATGTGCCATCAATCACTAATGTATATATCATTGTCACCTTTATCTAATTGAAATTTGATGACCTTAGCCTAGTAGGCATGAAACATAGGGTGTTTACCCATTTGGGGGTGTCACTGTGTCACTCTTTTTTGACACTTATCATTATGTGGTTTAGTAGGGAGTCAAAATTTACATTAGTGTTGAATCATCTGAATTTGTGAGCCTAAATTTTTGAATGAAAGTCTCTAAATACTTAAATGTTCTTCAAGGATATTTTCTTTCAAGAAGTATTGTTGGATGAAGATACCACAGTGAAAGTTCTCGATCGAAAGTCTTCAAATGAAAACTACCAAAGAAAAATTTTACAAAGAGGAAAATTTTCTTTAGGGAGATTGTCATTTAGGAGGATTTATTAGAGAAAGTTACCAAAGATAAAGTTCCTAACCAAAAATTTCTTAAAGATCAAAAAGATGCTAAAGACCAAAATACCAAATACCAAAATGTTGACCAGAAGTTTTTGAATAAAATATTCCAAAAACTAGAGTGTTGAAGGCCAAAATGTTCTCGATTGAAAGGATCTAAAGAAAAACTTTAAAAAAAAATTTTGACCAAAAAGTTCTCGAACACTAAAATCACTGAAGACCAAATAAATGTCCATAATATTGAATAAGTGAATTCAAATAAGTAAATCTAAATAAATGAACTGAAATGAATAAATTTGAATACCTATTATACATAGTAAGCTCCCATAATTTTCATTAATAGGTTAGATCCAAAAAGTCATTCTAATGAAAATACATTGTAAGAGAAAAACACATGTAAAAAATATGATTTAACACCAAAGATTCTCCAATTTATACATATAATGAAATAGGCTAGCATGCATGTTCAACCATATATGAACAAGCCTTCGAAAAATAAAAGGGGGGTCCCCACTTTTATATAGAAAGTATAATGTGGGGTATGTTGAATAAAATAAATGGTGACTCACAGGGGTGAATACTCTTGAGTTTCAAGAACCTAGAATCCATGGTTTTTCAATCCCAGTATCAATCATGAAACATATTATAAAAGAAATAATTGGATGAAAAATATTAAAGAAACTCTTGATAACTCAATAAAAAATACTTATGTTACCCATATCTTGGACCAATGTATGTTAAAGTGATATCTTTTACTCCTTGTCAAAGGATTTTAGCAAAGACATGGGATGAGTTGTAGGTTTAATTTTGATTGAGTGTTAAGTTAGTAGAAAATTAGGGATCTCAGGTATTACTTTACTGCCATCGAAGCATCTATAGTTCTGACAAATATAACTTTGATCATTCTTCCTTCCTTACATCATATATTTCCATGATTCATGATACATTGATCTTATTTAATTATGTAGGATTTTAAATCATTTTGATTTTATTTTAAAATTTTGGATCATAATTATTTTTTTATTTTTTGAATAGAAAAAAGAAAAAGGTGACCACCTTGAGCTGGTGTTAGTGTAATTAGATATATCAGAATGTCCTTGTCAAATTTAATCACATAAATAGTTATTACCTCAAACAAGTATTAGTATTTAATGTGCATTTAATCCAAAGAGATAAGATTTTTTTCTCAAAATTGCATGGATCTAGAGGATAAGTTTTTATATACTTGGTGAAATCATCCACTTCATAACATCATCATGATTATCTCTTTCATTGCTTATCTGGATTGATAGCTCTGATGTACAAGGTGTAACGCCCATTGATTCAAGATAGATTCAAAAAACATAGGATATTATTCAATTACTAGGAGTTTTTAATTAAAATACCATGAAATCAAAAGGAATACTATTCTAGAAAGTAGAAAACTATACTACGTAAAGGAAAACATTAAAAGCAAGAACAAATAATCTACAAAGCATGAACTATCTAATGAAATTAAAGGACTAAAAGTAGTAAATTAGCTAATAAATAAAATCTAACCTATCCCTACTTCTAATAGGTTGTCATGAAAATTTATCAAGAGGACAAATTGATGACTTCACATAAATAATATGGTGAATAAAGTCCCTCTCCTATTAGTAGACAGAGCTACCTTTATTGAAATCCAAAATAGGAAAGAAATAAATATTTATAAATAAATTAATGTAAATCATGGGGTACAAATTTTAACCTTAAAGTATGAAAATGAGTTTTTATAAAGGAATATGTAGAGAGGGAGAGAGAGAAGGGAGAAGTTCTAAGCAACATATTTGCCAAGTTAGAAACTGAGACCAGATAAAAGTGTTGAGAGAAAATTTGAATTTCAAAGGGAGAAAATATCTTTCATTCAATGGGTTGAAAATACATAATCATATCCTTAGGGATATGAAACATACACTATAAAACTATTTATATCTAATAATAAAAATGAATATCCCTCTATATTTTCTAATAAAAACAACAAAGAAATTATCTTCATTCCCACTAAGATTTTCACGTGTTGGAAATGTAAATTATAAATCCAAATAGACAATTTGTAATATTATTTATTATTATTAATAATTTTAAATTTTTAATAATGGAAATGAAAATGTAATACATTTAATTAAGAAAAAGACATAATTCAAAGGATATTACTAATGCAAAACTTATGACCACCTTTTTTTATTGATTTTTGAAGAGAAAAATGTATGATCTTCCTTTACAATGCATTTCCAAAATTCTATATGTTTTAAACCCATAATCTAAACCCATAGCTTAAATTTATAGGCTAAAATCAGTGGTTATGGTACAAAATCACCTATTTTACCTTTTTACAAGGTTGAAAAAACACTAATAAGAAATTACAACTTGAAATGGTGTAAAAATGCTTTGAGCATTTATCACCACTTGAGAAAAACATTTAGAGTTTTTATTCTACTTAAAAAATCACATTATCAAGTTGGAAAAATTAAAAATACAATTTACATAATGATAATATACATTTACAAGGGGAAACAAAGTGCAACAATACAAATTAGGTGCAAAGAAATAAGAGAAGAAAATGTAAAAACACTATTTCTTTTTCATTATTTTTATTATTGTATTGACAGTGCTTTCAATTTTAGGAAGTCATCAAAACTTTAGATAAATTCCATGATTAAATATTCATCAGGTCCATCTATGTACCTATAGGCAATGTCCACTGAGTAGTCTATCTCTTTCATTTCCTAAAGCTTGCTTGGAGACTATTTATCTTCATGTTCAGATTATCCACATTCACTTAACATTTGGATAATTGGTGAAGTTCCTCATGACCAAATGCAGATGTAGGGTTGATAATGTCCTAAATTTTCTCTTTGAATTCTCCAATCATAGTCTCAATTGAAATCAAATTCCCATTTTGATCTTTGTCATTGACAAAATGATAATTCAATTTCTTGACCTCAGTGTTGATTTCTATCATTGTGTCATTTTCAAGTGACCTTTAATTGTTGAATTTATAAATAAACTCTTGAAGATATTGGATTTTGAATTTAATAGGCCAAATAAATTCAATTTGATAGATAACTTCTTCCTTATTGATCACTCATTTTTCAATAAGGTCAACAAAATGAAAATTTGAAAATTTGACCAACTTGGGAGTGAATTCCTCCCAATTTTATTTTTCTTCAAAATATACACTTTAATTTATCTTTATTTTTTCATATTGTGATTAGATTTCATAAAAAATCCTTGTCACAATGAGAGTTGTTGAGGTTTCTTGATCAGTAACCTTTTCAATCCAATCCTTCACTGCATTACCTATTTGGCTTAGCTCTATTACTTTCTCTAGTGTCTCAACATGAAGAGTCAATGGAATGATAGTTGGTTGAATTATCCCAATAAATATTTATATTAATGATTTCAATTGTTCTAACTCTTATTTTAATTCATCCTTTGGTGCCTTGTATTTATCCATTTTTTCAAAAATGGTACTAATCACCCACTGTACACTCCCTTTCATCCCTTCTTTGGTTCATTTTCCCAAATGAACCCTAGATACTTAGTAGTCTTCAATATTGATTTTTGACTTATCCATTTCAACTATAGGAATGGTCACTTCTACATATTTTTATCCCTTTTCATAGGTTACCATTCAATAAACTATTCTCACTTTCTTCAACCTCTTTGAGAAAGGAATGATCAAAGTTACAAAATCTATCTCCTCAAGTTCAATATTTTTTCTTATTTTCTTCACTACTATGGACAACTAATATGAATTTGTCATGCTTTAGGAAGGTAATGAGATAAAATTTGAGACTGGTGGAACAAGCCTGGCTAGAGTCAAATAAAGTAATTAATCAGTTGGGGTACCTTGGAAAGATGTTTCTATTTGTTCTTGTGTATTGATTGTATCAATAAGAATTCTTGGAGAGGGAACAAAATTAAATCCAGGATTCAAAGGAGAAGTTGAAGAGATATGATTAACCTCTTAAAATGTGAAATAAGATGACATAGGGAACATTATATGATCAAAAGCCAACAATTGTTGATTTATATTATCTACCAGTTCTTGAGAAAATGGGAAACTATTAATGGGAACCTCTTAAAGAATTGAAATTTTTGGAGAATAAGGGACATTTTCACCTAACCTATTTATTTTTAACTTCATAATCTTCTTTGGTTGAATGCCTTATTGAATAGTTTCAGGTTCATGTGCCTTTTCTATCATTAGGGATTCTCCACTTAGATCTGCTTCATCTATCTTTTTTGGTTCATCTTGTTTCTTGTAGAAACTACCAAATTCATCTTCCCTAGGAGGTGTAGGGAAATAAACATTCACAACATCCACTCCTTTACTCTTTAACTACCTAAGATTTCTATTCAAGTACCTATCTTGTTCTACTTCTAAGAGAATTATATTCCTTTTTGTCCTAATGTACTACATGCGATGGCTTTTCATGATGTTTTATTTTTAAAATATGGGATCCAATATGACCTAATGATCCAACAATTACTTTAGCACTTTTAATATGATAACTTTGACTATTTGCTTCATGATAAACCATGAATAGTCCTTGATCCCCATTATTTTCTCATTATCACAATCCACCCAATAGTCTTAAAAATATGGAAAATGTTGATATGAAGGTCCAATATAATGTTAAGTTTAGCCTTTATTGTCAAATGAAAACATGTTTCCAAACATCTTAAAGTTTTTACAAGACATGTACTTTTCAACTGTCTTAGACTTTACCAGTAAAGGACAAGTATACCTACCAATTGAGATTATAAAATTGATTCTTATTTTGTATCAGTGTGTTAGGAGCTTATGTGTTTCAACAAGTTGTCTCATCGACTCCATAAATTCCAACTTATCACTTACATATCATAAGACTATATAAGTATAAACTTAGTAACCACTAATTTTCAAATAAGTAAAGGTCGATAATTATATAAGTGGGCGTAACTAATATTCTTGTGTTGAAGAGATCCTTTTCAAAAAATAGAATGATGAAATGAACAAATAAATCATTTACCCTTTTGAAGTGATGAGTGTTCTCATTCAATTCTAATTGGGGATAAAAATCATACACCATTACTTTCCTAAAGTCACCCAATATACACAATCTATCAAAATATCTTCAATTTGCTAAAACATTAAAGAATTACCAAGTCATATAGAATTTTGATGTGACTTTTATCTCTATGAGCTGCTTGTGATTGGAATCACCGATAAAATATCCCTAATTGATATATTACCTATTTTTGAGGATGATCCAAATGAATTTTTACATCCATTTTTGAACTTTCTTTTCCATTTGATTTCCCACTATCATGTACAACAATGTAATCATGTCATTTATCTCTTTTTTGAAATCAGACCTTGTAAAAAAATTTGGAAGCTATGTGGAGGAATGTTTTGGCTTAGTCAAGAATGCATTATTGACTTGTTTAGCACATGACATACTATTATCATCCTAAAATATTTGGGAAGACTCAGGGGCTAGATGCATAAAGGATTCATAATTTGGAAGGAAAAAAACATTGTCAATTTGTTGAGGAACAAAACTCACTACCAATTCCCTTTTGAATCTCTTACCTCCCTTATCTCTGAGTTATAAGAATTTTACATGACCAAGACAAGCTCAAGAGACTATAATAACATTAGGAATGCTACCACTTGTGCCAATCTACTATCACAAATATTTTGATCTAAATCCATTTTATGTATTGTGTTCATTCTTTCCCAAAACTCATTTAAGTCAATGTGCCCTAGATCGGTGTTAATGATATTTCAACATTGGAATCTAGTGGTGAAAGAGGTGTCACACCTTGAAATTGATACTTGATGGTTTCTTTATCTTTACTTGGATTCACCTTTTCTAGAGCAAAAGATGAAGACATCAACTTTTACAATAAAATTAACAATTTAGAATATTTATGGAAAAGCTTCTTATTTGGAAAAATGACTAAATTAAATCAATTAAATTAAAATTAAGTTATTTAATCATAAATGGAAGTTTGTACTCACAAGTTATTCATGAAAATTACTCTATCGTGTTTTTAACACTATCTGTATGACATTTAACTTTCCTCTGACCAATTTTTTTGCTTACAACTATACCTATTAAATTTCTTTGTGTTGCTTATTTAGCAAAATTTTATGACACATGAAAATGAATTGAAAAGAAATTAAAAAAAATTGTTTTCAATTTTAAAATATTTTCCCTATTCCTGATTTATCCAAAATATTAAAAATCAATTGCCAATTGATTTTTACCAAAAACTCAAAATTCTAAGCTTTCCAAAGTAAATATGGCTTTTATCAAATTTATAATGAAAATAATTTACATAATAATTTTTTAAAATTCCACAATTTAAAAATTCCATAAAAATATTTTTTATTATTATAACAACCCTCAATTTTCCCTATGGAATGTAGTCTTATTTCTTCATGGGTGTCGTGTGATCGTGCAATTTTCAATTTGTGAATGAAAATGATCAAAAATCTTCCCTCATCAATTTTATATTTCTTTTTACCAAGTTTATACAATTCAAACTTTGCCCATATGAAGTAAAAAATCTATCAAATTTTTTAATATCTTCCTCCACCAATTCACCTTGGTTGTACCATTAAATTTTCTCAAATTTTTTTTGTCACTCTTTGTTATTTTCTCCAAAACCACTAGCCAATCATACCATTTGTATATGGGAAATTAAACACTTTGAAAAAAAATTCTTATTTATACCTATTCTCCTTAGCCATATGACTTGGGCATGAGTCAATGAAATTTTTTAAATAAAAAAATTTGCTTTTTTAATTTCTTTACTCTCCTCCTTTGGGCATACAACCCACTTAGCTAGATGAAAAAGTAAAATAACAAAATTTGCTTTCTTTTTTATTAAACCTATTTTTCTTGGGCATTGTATGCTGTTGTAGTGAAGTGTGTCATTTAAGTAGGCATGGTGCTTGATCATGCATGCAACTCTAGTTATCAAGCATTTCTAGGGTTAAAAGAGTTAGGTACAAGGGGAATAAAGTTTGGTGTACAACATTGAAACATAATGACATGCTGGTATTAGTTTCATATATGACATGAACCTTATGCACTCACCTGAAGCATGATAGTGAAGGGACTAGGTCTATGTTAGGATAGTTATGTCATGGCACAATCAAGGGTTATTTGGGGTGTAGTGGTTCAAGGGGTCTCTAATATAGAGTCTCAAAGGGATAGGTCCATCAATGCATGCTCAAATAGAGGGGGTTGAGGCCTTATCAACATATGTAGGTAAAGGAGTCCACATGGGGGTGTATATTCATCCTAAGGTCATCATTCAGTTTTGGGTCTAGCACAAGGGCCCTTCATGGAGGATAAGAGGGATAAATGGTGTGAGGTGCCACTTACTATTGAGGTTGAGTCTTAGTTCATCAACATTCTTCATGGGTAGAGAACTTCACAACTCAAACAGTCTATAACACAATAACATATAACATTAGTAATAAATATTCATCCATTAGTATCTTGCTTACATTAAAATAACTAGTATTAGCCTTCACTACTCAATCCTAATTTTACTAATGCTAGAGGCTCACAGACAAGCATGGCTTACATCTGCCACTTAGCACTCAAGACTTAATCCTTCAATCACTCTCAAATTTGTTAGATCTTCATTATAAAATGATCTCCTCTCCCCATTTACTATTATAGGTCACCTCATTTATATAGGCACTAGCCACTCTTATTGATGACTAAATAGGCACGTGCCAAAAGATGGTTAGTTGAGATCTTGTTAGATCTATTATGCCATATAGGACAACTAGGGCACATGCTGGGTGCCAGGCTATCAGTCAAGGCTATACACCTACTTACTCCACTACTCATATCTCCATGCTCCTTAAGCCTTGAAACATAACATATAAGACTAGGTAGGTATACCTTAAGAATCGTGATTCTCTTTAACTATCAGCCAAGTGGCATGGGGACTTTGAGAGTCTATCTAGTTATCACTAAGGTGTACAAAAGGTGTCCTTCACTTCCTCCATGGGTCTCCAGGCTCTAGGGTTGGTCTTAGCTAGCAAGGTATCAATTCTTCTCAAAAAAGTGGCCCAAAATCACCCCATACAAAATTTCTAGTCCACCTCAGACTAGCCCTAAAGTGCCTTAGGTGCACAGAATTTGGGTGCACCCTGTCATAGATCCTCCTTAAAATTTTCAAAGACGTGGATGGTAACTTTAAATTATTAAATGACACCATCTAATTTTATTGATGTTACTTATAGAGTAAGTATGTCCATGCCTTCTAATTATTTTTTTAAGGCTTCCATCCTTTCTTTAACCCTCCTCACTCCTCCATCTAGGAGTTTTCCTTGCTTGATAGACTTTATCTAGAAGGTGTGCAATAATAACTCTAAGTCTTGATCTTGTGTTTTTAGTTGGGCACTAAGGGATTTGACTTACGCCATCACTTATACATGCTTGGTCCTTGAAACCATGAAGGAACATTGGAGTAAGGCATCTTTCTCCTCCTTTATTTTCTTGAGGCATGCGTTGATGACCTCTACTTGGTTTATAAAGTTATATAAAATGGTGTCTACTTGTTTGATGCCTTCTTCAATCTTTGTGAATATGTCTTCAACCTTTTCAATATTCTTTGTTAGCTTACCAATTATATCCTCACAGGGGTTTTCCTTCTCCTCTAGTGTCAGATTTAGCCAAGGGATCATTTACTCAATGAGCACATAGGCATAGTCAACCTCATCCATGCTAGAGTTATCGATGTTGTCTTAGAGGGAGGGCTCTACTTCCTTGATGCACTCAATAATTTATTGGAGCTTGAGTTTGGTTTCCTCAATCTCCTTCTCTATGTCTTTAGAAAATTTCCTCCATCTACTAGCATGAGCATTATTGACAATATTCATGTGCACCATAAAGGTTTCCATTTTGATCAAAGCATTGGATAAGTGCATAGGGTTCATGTCATAGGGGTTCATTAGGTGGTAGTCATGGCCCTCTTCTGGCTTCTTGGTATGTATGATGGACTTTTTAGGGACCTCAAATTATAGCTCATCCATGTAGCATTTCATGGTCCATGAGACTTGGTGGAATGTAAGAGCTATGGTGGTTCTTAGAGGCATGCACTCTATCATGTAGAAGTCATCATCCTTCTTAAACCCCATCTACACTCTCTCATAGTTATTAAGATCAATCTTTACTTCTTTTTTGAGCTCTTCTTCTTCACTACCACTGGTGTCAATCCTTGTTTCATCAACTCTCTCTCTCCTTATACTTTCCCTCTTTCCTCTTTGGTGTTAGACTCACCATCTTGTTCTTTTTGTGTAGGTTCTTCACTAAAATTTTCCCCCTCCTCCTTTTCTTAGTGTGATACCTCTTCATCTACTTGTTTGTCTATAGTGCCAACATCACCTTTATGTTCCTCAGGTACCCCCTCAGAGCTAGGTCATGAATTATATATGGATTCTTCTCTTGTTAGGGTGTCAGTTCTAAGTGCTACCTCGACTTCTTATTTCCTAGGCTCAATGCTAGTGGAACCTTTCTTTCTTTACTATTCCTCTAGCATGCACGCCCTTTCCTCTTGGGCCAATTTTGCTTCTTATTCCTTGTTCTAGGTGAATTATACCTTTACCTCCTCTATCCTTCCCTCTTTTTGGCCTTTTTTTTTTTGCTTTCATGGCACATTTTTCTTCTCTCTTTTTAATCTCTTTGGCCTTGAGCTAGTCAATATTAGCCTAGGCTAAAACCGAGGCCCTCCCCTTATTGCACCTCTAGTGTAAGGTGAGCATTGCATGGATGTGGCCTTAGTCCAAGCCCATTCCTCTCTATTTATATATTATATCTTCCTCTTCATCACCTGCACTAGAGTGAGATACTTCTTCAGGCACTTTGCCTACTTTACTCATCTCATCCTCTTATGCCCTATAAATTGCTTCTCTTTTTTACTCCTCTACCCCTACCATTTGGATGACCTTGGAAGCCACCCCTACCTTGATCATCTCCTCTTTCTTCTCCCTTAACTCTTGTGCCTATTGGTTCTTAGCCTCATAGGAGCCAAGTATCCCTAGCCTACACCTTGGTCTTTTTGGCTATGTTTGTGGTGGAGGTGAAGGAAATTATTCACTAGGGATTGATTCTACATCCTCAGACATATTGTAGGTGAATTATTCTCACTTTTTGTCTTCTAAACCCTCTTTTGATGTGTCTTATTTTGGCATAGGGGAAGGGGCCTTTTCTTTCTTTTTCCCCTTTGGTCTTATAGGGGCTCGAGAGGCAAAGTGCATGCACTTATAGTTTGATTATATCACTGAGGCTTCACCTTATAAATATATCTTTAGCCTCTACTTGATATATTATAACATCTCCCCCCTCTTATTTTTGGGGATCTTCTTCTTTTCCTAAGGTGCAGGTGTTCCTTCTTTCCTGACTAAGATTGGGGGGTTTCTTTTTTTTTGGGTGCTAGACCCCATGCCATCATCCTTTCTTCTAGACTTCATCACATAGTATAGTCTATGAATTAAGCTAAGGATTTTTACCTCCTATACAAGATCAATTTCCATCTAATCTAAGAAATCCTCTTTGTCCTCTATTATGCCTCTATCCATGTAAGGAAATTTACACCTCATCTACCGACTTTCTATTTTTAGCTCTTTGACTGGAATGTCAAGGTTATGTGTGTTAGGGATTCTACTTAGCACATACTAAAAAAAATCAGTCAAGAAGGCAAATGGAAGATTCAACCATCCCAACTTATTCCCACCCTTTATTGCTAGACATATGATGTAGTAGTGCTGCATGATGGCAAAGGTTGCCTTTTCAAACATGTTCACTAAAAGCCCTTGTGGGATATTCCACTCTAATATGAAGGCCTATATGTATTTCTCACACCATTTTAGTACTTAAGTTTTATACTTGGTGATGAAGGCTATGGGTTAGGTGAAGTGATTTTATTTTTTTTCCAAGCTTTTGTGGTATTTTAAGAACACCCACAAGTTGTCTTCTCTATCATCAAAGATCTTGATCTCTTCCATGACTATCAAGATGAATATAGAGCCCCATCTGAATGTCCCCTTCATGTTATGGAATTCTAATGCATTCTTCATAATTTTTGTGGTGATGAACTGTGTCACATTAAACTTTACCCCTTTTGCCATGTGATAGGCTAAGAAAAGGTATGCCTTGAACACATTGGTCCATCTCCTTCCTGGGTATAGTTTTGAGCTAACCAATTATGTTATTACCCTTATGCCTTGGTCCTCACACCTAATGATGGGGATAGTGTATCCTCCATTGATGTAATTAAGGATATTTACAACATGATCCACCTCTTCATCATCACCCATTAGCTAATGGATGTCTCTTTTGGAGTCTGGTTGTTATGTTGATCAGTCACATAGATATCTTCATACATCATCCTGAAAAGTACATGCAGTCTTTTTACATGTATGAGAGGAGAAAATGAATAAGTTCTTATGGATTTATAAAATAAGGCAACTCATAGAGTTGAGCTATACCTAAAGCCTTCAATATATCTCTTATTGAGATGTCAAATATTGGATCTCCTTTTGGGGTCTTGTGCCTAGTGTCCACCATCTAATATTACATCAAGTATCTAAAGTGACTTGATGTTTGGTGGTTATAATCCTATAGCTAGCATACCTGTGTGAATGAGTGTCAGGGTTCACCCACTGATACCTTAGGTGGGAACTACATGTCATGGTAAGATATCTTGGTTAGCACCTCAGCTTTCACCATTGTAACACTGATTGCTTCCACTACCCATGCCCTTATCTTGGTGGTAGTTACTTCCTCTAATATTTTAACTCACTTGGGTTTGAGTTATGCCTCTTTATATCTCAATGCCTTCCACTTTTTTGTCATTCTAAATCTAATATAATTGAATCATGAGAGGTATGGCTTGCTAAAACCCCTAATTTTGGTTTGGTGTGAGTTGTCTTCCTAAACTTCTCTAGCTGTTAATAGTAGCCTCACATCTATTTTGGTTTGCCTTCTCTACTCTAGTTTTGTTGCACCACTTCACTCTTGATGTGATTTTTGTTCTAGTTTGTTGCACCAATTAATCACTTGATGTGCTATCCACTCTATGAGAATTCACTCTTTTTGTGTCATTTGGCTCTAGATCTTAGTCAATTTTATATGAGTTTGTAACCCTATTCATTCACCATTCACCCTATTTATAGCTTGATATGTCACCCACCATTATTAACACAACTAGTTAGACTTGATTGATGGATTTCTTAAGAGATCATGAGACTTTTGAAAATTTTATATCCTATCCACATTAAATGCACATCTTTGTTTCACCATACATTAAATACTTCTAATATCTTTTCAATGATGTGACATCCTTTTTCAAATGGTCACTTCCTACTTTTCCTAGGTGGATGCTAGTTGTCCTCGATGATCTATTTTTTGTATCTCCTTAGTGTAAGATTCACCTCTCTTATAGAAACTTGGGTGTAGCACCTCACATATTCATAATTCTACCTCCTCAATTCTACTTCTTCTAGATAAACTCCTCTTTTAGTGTACTCCTTTGTCTTGGTTGATTTCTCTCTCATTGTCTTGCCTTGGCCTATCATACCCCATACAAATTCCTTACACTGGCCCTTTAATTCTTAGTATGTTTATCTAATTTTTACACTTCATAAGAAGTAAATATTCTCACCTATCTTGTGCTCACTTGATTTTATCATATTCTCTTGCACTAGCCCCATGACAGTTCATCATTTTCAAGGGCTCTTCATGCCATCTCACCATCTACCTCTTACACAAATATTTATTTTTCTACTACTAATTGAATTAGAGGATTCATGCACCCAAAACTTAGGTGTCTAGCCTCATGCACTTGTGGTATAAGTGTTTGACTCACCTAATTAGATTTATGCATGGAATGGTAAAACATAAGGATCTCTACGACCATCACACATCACCTATTACCTATCTACATAACAAAACAAATCAAATTAAAGAGTCACATAGTTTAGCTTATGATAAACATGATTTCAGTTAACTCACTTCAAATTGACTATTGATGAAAGAGTCAGAGTATCCTTGGCATAAGTATCACCCTATTATTGGTATGGCTTCAATCAGTTATCATTGAAATGCCCTTACATCATTTCATTGGACAACATGTGTAGTTTTCATGTTTTAGTTTCTAAAGTGTATTGGATGACATAGGGACATATCATCCTCAATTGGTACCACCACATCACTAGAGTTGATGTGGGACAAGTGGTCTGGCCCCAAATTCTACTTTCTAGGTTTAACCATGACTAAAAATTGAAATTCCTAGAAGAGAACAACCCATCTACAAATATGCCCATGCAAAATAAGTTTGTTCATGAGGTATTTTAACACCTCATAATTAGTGAAGAAAGTGAAATGTGTTTTTATAAAGTAATATCTAAACTTTTTTAGGGCATAAACCATTTCTAGTGATTCATGATTGGTAGTGGTATAGTTCTACTTGGCTTACATCAACTTTTTTATTGTGAAGGAAATGGGGTGGTCTATTTTTCCTTTGCTTGGTTATGCCAAAATGGTATTGATGGCTTATGGCTAATCCTAATGCATTAATGTGGACATGAAAAGGAATCATCTAGTTGGGAAACTAAATTATTAATGTACTTGCAAACTTTAGCTTCAAAGTGTCAAATGCCTCCTCTTGCACCTCAACCTAGTAGAATGGGCCATCCTTTCATAAGAGCTCCTCTAGATGTATGGAGATTTTTGTGTAGCTCCTTATGAACTTCCTATAGTTTCCATAATGTCCTAGGAAGGCACAAACATCCCTCTATATGGAAGGGGTCTAGAGCTGGATGATTATTACAATCTTCACTGGATCAATGAGTCATTCATCCTTATTGATGATGTGCCCAAGCAGTGTGCTAAATGGGGTTATGAAAATGCACTTAATTAGATTCAATGATATTTGGAACTATCTGTACCTTTCTAACATTAGGCATAGATTATCATGGTGGTCCCTTACAAGACCATACATGATCCATTCATCTAGATATACTTGCATGAACTTATGGATGAAGTATTTAAAAGTAGTGATCACCACTCTAGAGAATATGGCTGACATGTTCTTGAGCCCAAAGGGCATCATGTTGTAAGTGAAACAACCCCATGAAGGGTGTTTTGGGCTTATACTCCTCCTTTATTTGTACCTGATGGTAACCTAAGAACCCATAATTGAAAGTGTATATTTCACAACTTGTGACCCCATCTAGGACTTTATTAGTGAATGGTGTTGGGAAAGGGTCATTGATGTAGGTGGCATTCAACATCCTATAATCAATGAAAATTTGTATACACCCATATTTCTTGATGCTGATGACCATTAGACTCACCCACTCTGATTCTTGCACTGGGTAGATGACACCCACAACCAACATTTCATTAATCTTTGTTTTCACCTTCACATATAGATTAGGGTTCATCTGATAAAGGCACTTTTTGATTGGTATTTTACCATCCACTAGTTTGATTCTCATCTTTCCTAATGAAGGTTGGGTGCCCTTAATTTCCTTCTAGTTAGATGGGAAGATATCTTTAAATTATCTCAAAAGGTTGGTGATGCACATGAGCTCCACCTTAGACTAATATGCACCTATAGTGGCCATCTTGGGCTCACCTTCCACACTGATGTCTACCTAGGTGGTCTTGAGGGGTACATGGTAGGGTATTTTTCTCTCTTGGTAGGAGTATTTGACCTACCTTAGTCCCTTTATCATCTCAACTTGAAGGTGCATCAGGTCAGCATCATCTAGAGAGTTGTCATCAATGAGGCACATGAGCTTTTGCTTACCTACTAGGGCCCTCCAATTATGTTCATTTTAGGTCTCATCATCTTCTTCAATGGAGTCACTATGGAGTACCATTTATTTAAATAAAGTTAGAATCACTAGTATTTTCTCTCTGAACATCTCTTTTAAGAACTCCTCTAAGATAGTTGTGACTTCAAACACATCTTAGTGGATGACTTGTAGCAGCTCCAATAATTCAAAGTTATACAAAGAGAATGAAAAAGTGTGCACAAACTTCTCATTCATCACATCCCAATTTCTTGTTTCCTAGTGCATCTCATTAATGATGTACCATGCTCATCCCCATGTCTTTAGAGTTATATAAAAGGAATGCACCCATAGGCCTCATGGTACATTTTCTCTACAGATCACCCAAGTCTCTTCACAAAGCTAGATGTACACAATTGGGTCAAAGTTTCCATCATAGGGGGGTATGTATAGATCTTCATTACTCTTTCCAAATCTAGTACACATATTTACCTTCACATCCTACCAAGTGGGCAGGTTAGGTTTCTACATGGCCCACTAATGTGTGGTAGTAATTTTTAGTGTATATACCAATGCACCCAATTGATCAATTTCCATTGAGATGTAAGCCTCAATATCCTATAAATACCTCTCAACAAGATAGTTTCCTTTATAATTAGGGAGTGTTGTGAGCTTTCCCTTGCTGAGCTAGAGGACTCTCTTTCTTATCTTCTTTTTGTAAGGAGTCAACTTATGGGGTCATAAAATTCTTACCAACCCTATGCCAAATAGTCCAAATCTAGTTTTGAGAACTAGGAAGCATCTATGCCTAATAACCTCATAAGCTTTTTTGACCCAACATTTGTAAGCTACATCTATTATATCTAAGGCTTATTAGCCATCTTCCCAAGTGAGCACCCCTTATTTACTAGGATGGAGAGTCTTGGTGTCTTACACCGTGATGTTATAAATATGGTTTACTTCATCCTCAAGGTTAACACTTTCAACCTAAGGTGGCCATTAGTCACTTGAAAGAGGTATCACTACCCTCTCTTTGCCATTTTTAAAGGTCATATAGTGCTTATTGAAGCACATATCAACATTTTTTTCATAGCACCATGGCCTTCCTAAGAGTGTTAGGTAGTTATCCTCCTCTTATAGATGTATGACCTCAAAGTTAGCTTAAAACTTGATACCTATGATGTCCACTATGGTGCCCTTCAAGATCCCTATGGGCTACACTCAGGTCTTATTTTCCATGAATAACGTGTGTGGTGATGGTATTAATGGTGGCCTCCCCATTTTCTCCCAAGAATTCTTAGTTAGGATATTGGCATCTATGCCTATGTTGACCAACACTTCACAAACTATCTACCTATTGATAGTGGCATCTATTAGAAATTCTTGATCATACTTAATGTTCTAAGTATGCCTCACTTCTTGTGCCCACTCTATATGTGGCACTATAATCTATATTACTTGGGGGATAACTTCTTGTGTTGGTGTTTTCTTTGCATGCCTTAGAATCAAGTCCTTCAATAGGGGCAATACCCCTTCCATCTGTAGGAGGCATAGAATATTAGTTAACTCTTGGACTTCAACCTCTTACTAGTCTTACTTTTTTCACATCATGGTGGCCTATACCTCCAAGTATTTGGCCAACTAGAGTTTTCCCTATAGGTCTTATATCACAGTCATCACTTATTGAAAGACATCCTTTTGATATGAAAGATTAGGATATGGCCCTACTTTTGGATCTAGCCACATCATGCACTTGGTGTGGCTTGACTCTCCATATTCTAGGTGTTGGTCTTAGTTTGGCATGGTGGGTGGTTGAGTGGTGAGCCCACTTAACATCAATTCATACACCTTTAGAGGCCCTTTAGGAGTATGTTATGGCTTAGGGGCCCATCTCCCTTATTTAGACTCATGTTTTACTATAATAGCTCCTATATCTACACCAAAATAACCTTGTGTTAGCTTTTTGTAGAGATCTGGGTAGTCTTTGATTATGTGTGGGCCTCAATAATACCCACATGTTAGGTATATGGGGTAGTCACATTGATAGTGCTTAGTTAACCCACACTTATAATAATATCATGGTGGGAATCTCCCTCCACCATGTCTACCTCCTTGGCTATGTACTCCTCTTTGCTTTCCATAACTCATGCTGTTCTGGCCATAGCCCTCATTCCTTTGGCTTGCCTAGCCACCACTTAAAGTCATGGCTTATTGTGCACCTCTCTCCATGTTTTGGTGAATCTCATAAATGAATCTAAAATATGTCATCATGTGTGTGTAAGAATCACACATCTTGTAGTAAACTATAGTGTTTATTTGACTAGCACACTAAAATAAGGGATAATTTTGGGATTCATGTACTCAATGGCAAGCCTCATAATTAGGGAGTATTATATGAACATTCTTATGTAGGTATTTATTCTTTTTGTGCCCCTTTATCTCATATTTGGTATACCATATCCCATTTTGAGAGTCATGTGCCTATCTATTAATAAGCTTCTATAGTTGAGAATCCATCAACATAATATATGAGTCTATGAAGGGATTAATCCTAGTGTTGGTGCTACCTACCACCTCAACCCAGAGTGTTGCTTCAAGCACTTCATGGGGTTCCATGAAGGTCTTCATGGATAGAACCATTCTAAATGGCACCAATAGGCCTCTAATAAACCATTATGCATGTTGGGAGGGGTGGATATCATAAAGAATCTTAGACAGAAGAGTTTTGAATCATGCATTATATAGGTACATGCTCTTGGATAACCTTTGAATGATCTCCTTAAGTGTCATGATGATCTATTGTTCAAACTCAATAATGTTAAACTCCTTTAGGAATGCTTCCTTTAATATGTCATAGTCAACAATAGCCTATTTTAGGTCAAGATTTTGATATCAGGTATGGGCATGATCTAGTAGGTTTATCACAAACTGTGTTACTTTACACTCAATCTAAGTAATGCCCTGAGTGCACCACTAAAACTCACATTTTAACACATGATCTATGGAATTTTTAACTCTATGATACTTAGGCAAACACATGGCCATCTTGTAGTATATCTACTAAGGTAGTGGCATGAGATTCTACAGTACTTGACCTCCTTGTGTCTACATAGGTGGTGGTCCTCCAATGCCCCCATTGATAGGGTTGAGAATTAGCCCTAATGGAGGAGGTTGAATTATAGAGCTTGATAGTGAAACTTCACTTACTGGTGGCACCATACCACTTCCTATAGGTTATTGTCTAATTAGTTTGATTGACATTCCTTATATAAGAATATTTACACTTTTGTTCATGGTACTTAGACTAGTTCCTCCTTAGTCAGTCATACTATTGCTCAGCTCCTCATATAGGATCACTTATTTAATCACAAACCTTTGATCTAAAATCTTAGTCTAATCATAGTCTATTAGGGTAATAGGTTTAGTTACCTTTCTTCTATTCTCAAAAGGGGAATCTAGTGCATGTGCTTATATTTTAGGTTCAGAGGGGGTAGGTGCCTCTAGTGCATCCTCAAGAAACTTATCTTATAGAATTTGACCACTTATTTTTTCCTCTATCTCAATGTGTTGTGGTTTTTCAAAAGATACTTCCCCATTCCCTTCCTACTTGCTATAGGTCCTCTCAGCACTTCTAGGTTCTAAGTCTTCCATCAACCTTCATCTATGTTTACTATAGTTTAACCTCTAGATCTTTCAAGTGTTAGGTTATTGTGCCTCTTCCATGACACCTTTCCTACACTTCCCCCTCCTTCCCCTCATGCTTTCCCATTTGTGTAAAGACTTTCAAATTTCCATCCTCATGGTCTCTATCCTATAATCGACCATGAGCTTCTTTAGCTTGGTGTGGAGTCTTCTGATGAACATACCCCTTGGCTCTTGAAGAAACTCTTGATTTACTTCTTTTAGGCACACAAAATTTGAAACTACAAACTTTAACACATAGTTTTTCAAATCACCATCCCATCACTTGTCTACAACATGCATCCACACTTCAACTAGGCTTCCTAACCTCTCTACATGCTCTATAATCCACTCAAGGCATTGGCCATAACTTCTTTATCTAGTATCAACATATATAGCCAACCATTTATATACATGCTCAGATATCTCATAGAAGAACACTTCATATAATGGGTCATAAAGATAAGTCTGCATCCATTTCCATAGCTTCTCTCTTTCACATGTGAGAAACTTCTATGTGAAGCAATATTTAACTTGCTCTAGCTAGTGCTCAACATTCTCAAGTGATATTCATAGCATTACTCTATTGCAACATCTTAGCAACAAAATTCAACACATATCAGTAATATAACCAAAATGTTATAGTGAAGTATGTCATTTAAGTAGGTACAATGCTTGGTCATGCACGTAACTTTGGTTATCAAGAATTTCTAAGGTTAAAGGAGTTAGGCACAAGGGAAGCAAGGTCTGGTGTACAACATTTAAACACACTAACATACTAGCATTAGTTTCACATAAGGTATGAACCTTATGTAATCACTCAAAGCATGATAGTGAAGGGACCAAGTTCATGTTGAGCTAGTTACATCATGGCACAATTGAGGGATATTTGGGGTGTAGTGGTTCAAGGGTTCATGGGGTCTCTGGTGTAGAGGATCAAAGGGATAGGTCCATTAGTGTAGGCTAAAATAGAGGGTGTCAAGGCCTTATTGGTGCATGTAGGTAAGGGATTCTACATAGGGGTGTCTATTCATCCTAAGGTCATCATTTAGTGTTGGTTCTAGCATAAGGGCCCTTCGTGGTAGGTAAGAGGGCTAAGTTGCACCATGGTGCCACTTTCTACTAGGGTTGAATCTTAGTTCATCAACATTATTTGTGGGGAGATAACTTCACAACTCAAATAATCTATAACACAAAAATGTATAACATTACCAATCAATATTCATCTATTAGTATCTTGTTTACATTACAATAACTAGTAACAACCTTCACTCCTCAATCCTAATTTTACTAATGCTAGAGGGTCACAGATGAGCATGGCTTACATCTACCACTTAACACTCAAGAATTAATCCTTCTATCACTCTCAAATTCACAAAATATTCACTATAAATGGTCTCCTCTCCCCCTTTGCTCTTAGAGGTCACCTCTTTTATATGGGCATTGGCCACTCTTCTTGTTGAATGTATAGGTGTGTGATAAATAATGGGTAGTTGAGAGATTGTTGGCTCTATTATTCCATATAGGACAACTAAGGCATGTGTCAGGTGCCAAGCTATTAGTCAGGGTTGTATGCCTACCTACTCCACTACTCATATCTCTATGATCCTCAAGCCTCAAACCACCATGTGTAGGATTGGGCAGGTATGCCTTGAGAATCATGATGCTCTAAAACCATTGACTAGCTGGCATGGGGACTCCAAGAGTCTATCTAGTTAGTGCCAAGGTGTGCAAAAGGGGTCCTTCACTTCCTCCATGGGTATCTACATTCCAAGGTTGGTCTTAGCTAACATGAAATCAAGTCTTCTTAGAAAGGGGGCCCAACATACAACACCATATAATTTGAAATTTTGATGAAAAATTTTAATATTTTATTTGAAATTTCCATAATGTTAGCTTCTACAGGTCATACAACTTGTATATTTTAAAGAAAACTAAAAAATGAATAAAGCTTGCCTTTTATGAAAAACCTACTGCTTATTCTCCTTTGGCATATAGCTAGCCATATGGTTTAGAATTATTGTTAGAAAATACTAAAATAAATTTAGAAACTCCCAATTTTACCTTTAAATAGGTCATATGACTTGGCATGAAGAAGAAATAGGAAAAGAAGATCAAAAATTTGATAAGACTGTAGATTTTCACCTTCTTCTGTGAGTAGGGCATTCAACTTATGTCTATAAATGTTTTTTCTTAGACTCTCTATTCAGATTTGGTGTCACCCCACCTTTTTGGCTTAAAACAATAAATTTTTTTTTGATATTTTGTCATTATTTTGAAAAACTTTATGAATTTATATGACCATTGGTTGAATGAAAAATGCTTATATGGATCTCTTTTTTTCCTAGGAGCTCTTACACAAACTTTTTTGGTTGAATAAGACATTAAAATAACTTTTTTATTATTTTCTTCCCTTCCATGAGCTTGAATATATTCATCAATAGTGGATGATGACTAAAACACCAATGGAAATTTAATTTTTAATCATTGAAATTGCTAGATTTGAGCATGCAAGTTGAAAAGATAATTTAGAAGGGAAGATAATTTTTTTTAACATCATTCTAGAAAATAATCATATTTTCATGATTAGAAAAAAAATTAAATAAGTTTGCATGTAAATTAGAAAATAATATTTTAATTTGTAATGATAATTTGCATCATTGAAAAAAAATGCAATTACAATGGGGAAACTTACATTTACACGGCTCTTAGAAATGTAATTTGCATTTGCATGATTTGAGGGAGCATGATTTGCATTTAAAAAACTTGAAAAAAATAGAATTTGGAATTTCATGAAAAGGGGAAATGTAAAAATATTTTATAATTTACATGAAGTTTTAAGTCAATTTTGCAATTTGCACAAACACTCAGAATAAAATTGAAAATTGAACGAAAACCCAAAACAAATTTGCAAATTGCACGAAAGTTGAAAAATATTTTTAAAATTGCATAGATACTAAAAATAAATTTATAATTTTTAGGGAACACAAAATTAATTTTGCAATTTGTATATAGCAAACAAAGGAAATTGTAATTTGCACAACTTTTAGAAAAGTAACATGTGTTTGCACAACTTAAAGTTAAATGGTTTTTCCAACTTATAGAAAATGTTAATGACCTTTTGCATGTGGGGATTAAATCTATTTTAAAACAATTTAAGGAAGAAGTATTTTGGATATGAATTTTTTATTCATTAATTCAAATTTTTTATGGTTTTGGGTTCAATTCAAAAAAAATCAGTCATTTATTAAAAAATGAATTTCCACTAGTTTTTATCCATTTTCAAAAATCATGACAACATATTAGAACATCCATTGTTACTCAAAGACATTGCCATATGGAGTATCATTAAATAGTGGTTCAAAAACAATCCATTGACCAGATATGTTAATTCATTACCTTATAGATCCTTAAAATAAAAAGCATTTTTACCCAAGATCTCAGAGATCTAATAATGTCCTATCCATATCGGGGTGAACTTGTCACATTGTCCTTTATTTTCATGGGATTTATCCCATAGAATCACTAAGTTAGAAACCTTTAATGCTTTAGATTTCAATCTCTTATTGAACTATATTCTGACTATGTATTAATGCCTACTAAAGTTCTACAGAGCTTTGGTCCTAGAATCTTCCATCTCTATGATATCTATCAATATGGACTCATCCTCTCATTGGGTTATATGTACTCCTACATGAACTAATATGTTGGAAAATTAGAATGATTTGGAATACTGGTTACTTCCCATAGACTAGCAGATATGGTAAGGATTTAAGGGACTACTTGTATTGAGTTTGATCTACCCAAAGTGTGTATTATAGAAAGATATGCCACTCTCTAAGATTATCAATAAAATATTTATTAATAGAATTGGTGAGGTTCTTGTTGGTTGATTCAATCAATCCATTCCCTTTCAAGTAGTGATTGGAGGATGATTTAATTATGATTTGATTATCATGGGCCCATTCTATAAATTAAACTGATTGAAATGTTGGCCTTTTTATCATAAACCAAGAAAATAAGAGTATCAAACCTAGTTGTGATATTTTACTTAGGGAAAATGATCACATATTATACTCTTGAATTCTTGGTGGTTATTGCTTTAATCCATCTGGTGTAATAACCTGTAGCGATGAACATAACTTTATGCCTAGATGAAGAGTTTAGGTTGATGATGCCAATGAAATCTAATCCCTATTAGGTGAATGGACTACCTTTGATCATGGACTATAGTGGCATCATTGTATGTATTTATTTTTTTATAGAACTTGACGTTTGTGGCACATCCTTATGTGAGATTGAGCATCCTTGAAGACTATTGGCTAATAATAGCCTATTCTGAGTATTTTATGGGTTATGGTACTATTAGATAGATGGTTGTTGCCAATATTTTTATGCATATATTCTAAAATCTCTTGGGCTACCTCACATGACACACATCTTAAATATATGCCTACATAGTTCTTCTTATATAAAATTCCCTTCTTGATCATATAATGAGATGCTTTTATCCTCAAGGCTCTCTTTTTCTCTCTCTTGAGTTCCTAGGGACATGTTCTAATGAGTAAGAACTAAATAATACTTGAATATCATTCTTCTTGGGAAAATTGTGCTTGGCACACTTCTTCAATGTTGATGCATGGATCTAGTTCAATAATCAATGAAAAAATACCTTATCCTCTGATGATCTTGGTAGGTTTAATCTCAATATCAAACTCTTGAAATTTATCCATCCATTTGATCATATGCTCTCCTAATTCATTCTATCCTTGTGTAAACTTGACAACATGATCTAGTATAGTGGTGATGGTCTTGTTTTGGAGGATGTAGTGCTTGAATTTTTGGCTTCTTTAACAAGGGTGAAGATCTATTTATCAATCAAGGAGTATTTAACCTCTACATATTTTAAGTTAGTGCTCATAAAATTGATAGGATGTTTACTTTATAACTTTATTTGCATAAGTAAAACAAAAATTATATGCTATAAAGTGAATGAGTATAGTAATAAGTCCTGAGTAAAGTTCTAGATCATAAAAAGTATGGCCTCTAATATAGCCTTCTTAATGTCTTTGAAGGACTTGTTATCTTCAGGTGTCCATTCCACTTTGGCATCCTATTTAAGCATTGCATTCAGAGGTTTGACAATTTTAGCAAATCTTGATATGAAATTTATCACAAAACTAATCTTCCCAAAGAAGGACTTGAGCTCCTTTTTACTATTTGGGAAAATTATTTTTCAATTCACTAAATTCTATTTGGGTCAATGGTGATACCATATTTAGTGATAATGTGGCATAGTAACTTACCTTTAGTAATGTTAAATATGCTCTTTTTGGGGTTTAATGAGATACCAAACTTCCTACATCTTTCAAATATGGACTGTAGATGAGTGATATGATTAATCTTATTCTTAGAGAAGAAAGTGAGGCCATTATGTATATAATAATGAATTTTCCTATCAATCCATAGAATGTGTGATCTATCACTCATTAAAAAGTAGCTATAGTGTTGATAATCCCAAATGGCATTCACTTATACACATAAGTTCCCCATTTTTTAGTAAATGTGGTTTTCATTCCCTCTATTGATTCCACCAATAATTGAATATAGCTTGACAATCCATATAAAAAAGATATCATTCTAAAATCACTCACAATTTGTATCACTTCATCTAATGAGGGTAAAGGATTATTGTATTTCTCAAAAGCTTTATTAAATTTATTGAAGTTGACACATAGTCTAATTTTACCACTCTTTTTCTTGACTGGAACTAGATTAGCCACCCAAGTTAAATGTCTAATAGGAAAGACTATCTAGGAACTTAACAGCTTCTATTCTTCCTTCTAGATCAATGGTTCTAAAATAGGATTAAATGATCTTTGCCTCTTCCTAAATGGTTTATGGTCTGGCTTGAGTGTAATCATGTGGGTGATGACTCTAGGATTCCTCAATTCATTATATGTCCACAGAATTATGTATTTTTACTTGATGATAAATTCCTTGACCCTGTATCTTTCATCTAGAGTGTAGCTTAAATTGAAAATTATGAGGTGTGAGTTTCTTTTATCACCTAATTTTTTTGAGCTAAACTCAAATTCATTAACATTGAGTTATCTTTGTTACTATACTTGAGGGTCTATATCAAAATTTCTTCCCAAGTTAACCATCCCCAATGAGAGATAATTTTACTTTAGTTTGATGACATATTCTTCATCCAATAATTCATGGCACCTATGGATTATTTCCTAATCATCAATTATCTGGGACTCAGACTATCCTAAATTGGTCAAAAATTAGATGATCTACTAATCATCATCAAACACTTGGAAATTTTCAATATTGTCTAGAAATGGTGGATAAAGTACCAACTTGATAGAGAATCTATATACTTTTGACTCTTTTAAGGATTCTAAATTTATTACTAAAGTGGCTGGTGAGTCGATAGCTTGGTTTTATTCTCTTATAATGGCCACTATATTGAAAGCCTCAAATGACTCGATTATATCCAATGCTCTATGATTGAAATTATTTAAGTATGACAATTTACATTGATACTTATTCTTAACCTAGTTAAACACCAGTTCTAAGTCTCTATATACCAATATTTATTTAATGTTATTATTGAGGGAAAATTACAATCCCAAAATTAGGGCTTCATACTCTATTATATTATTGGTGTATGGAAATTGGAGCCTATACACTACTAAGTATTTATTTCCTTATGGATCAACCAAATCAATACCAATACCTGATCCTTTCTTAAATATCACTCTATTAAAATGGAGTTTCTATAATTAGGAAGGCCCTTACACTTATTACATTTCATGCTTAAAAATAAATGTATAAATTCTAAGACTAGGATATTTGTAACTAACTTCTTCATTGGTAGTGTTGTACTCTATAATAGGATGCTTCATCCTGGATTTGATCGATCCTAATTTGGTTGGAAATGCCTCTCCATGGAAACCAAATGTGAGAGAAGTCTATGGAAAGATATCCATTTAGCATCTTCAAATAATCTATACTCAATTGTAGCCCATAATCCTCAAGAATATATATTATCAATATGTCAATAGTCATCTATACTCAAGGTTCTAATACAACCTAGATTCTCACATCATTAAGTTCCCCTATCATAGGTATTATTATTTTATCCAACTAGATATAGTCCTTTAGGATGGACTTGGGGTCAAACTAATCTTCTTAAAAATGGAGGTTGGCATCAAAGTTTCTGAATCTCAAAAATATATGAAATAATTATGTATATTCTTGTCAAATGCTTGAATAATTAGCAAAAAAGAGGGACCTCAGGGTTTATTTTGTATATGACATTTGTGTTGGCTATTTTAGACTTTTCTATAACAAACTTCCCTGTGATAGAATTTCATAAGAGCTCTTTCTACTCTATAATTTATGCTAGTTCATGAAGAGTAATATTAGCCTTGATCTTCTTCATATCCTCAATAATGTTATATTCTCCCTTTCTCTATTCTTATCTATGTTGAGCCTAATCATTCTCTTTTAGGGGAGGATGATTATTATCAAATTTAGGATTTGAGGGAATAACTATATTATTGGGAGGAATAGAAGTGGTGAGATGTTTTCTATTCATTAGATTGTAATTATTCCTATTAAACTTCTTAAATGATTTCACTCCATAAGAATTATCCCATAGAATGTTATCATCTTCACTTGAGAAATTAAAATTGTAAGATTTAAAGACCATAGCTAAACTTTAAGGGCTATATTTATGAGGGAGATCTAGAGGATTCATCATTTGATATTGTTTGATCATTTCCATTTCAAATATTTCAAAGGATGTATAGAATTATACACAATCCAATTCCCCATGCTGTGATGGGTTATAAACTCTACACTAATTAGACAAAGTTGTTTCCATGATATTGATTTTTGATAGCTTAGTGGACTATTTTTTTTTTGTAGTATTGGTGGGTCTATTGAAAGGCCTGTTGTATCTTAGAAAACCAAAATTCTAGTTATAACTATGATTGGTGGTATTACCAATCCTTTTTTACATATTTAATAAGTCATTGCTCAACTTTTAGACCATTCTTTATATAGAGTCCAATTTAGGGTTGGTGGACTTAGCACCCTAAGCGATTATTGTGTTAGTGTGAGCTAGATGTTAATTTTAATAGTTTTTCTAATGGTCATTCCTTTATGTTTGATTATTCAAGAAACCATAATTCTAATCTTTTGCTTATTGTACCATGGGAGGTAAAGTGTAAAATCAATTTTGGTTGAATGTAGCAACATTCTGATTAGAATGTGGTATTATATATAAGGATGGAAATCCATTATTAATTGTTAGGACCCATGAATTCTAAGGATTGAGATGTCTATTGAGATTCTTGGCAATGTTAATAGCCTCTTGATATGCTAAATCTTGAGTATTGACTATGACATCTCTCCATAAAAACACTATAGTAATGGAGTCTAGAGCATTCTTGTATATCTCTAGTGCTAGATCTATGTCTGACTTGTATGTGACATTCAATAGAGTATACATATTTTTAAATATTACATTGAAGGCCCATATTGACTCATTGGTCTCCCTCTTCATGATGGTTAAATGTCGATACACTATACTTTGACTAGTAACCTACCTAAATTAAGAAAGAAAAACATTTTAACATTCATTCCATGAGGTGATGGAACTTTACTACAAGTTAAAATACCAATCATAAGCATAATATTTTAGAGTAAAAGGGAAAATACTATATGTAACAACATCATGGGTGACATTCATTAATCTTAGATTAGCCTTGAAAGCTTTGACATGCTCTTCCACCATCCTCCCATTTGAGGAGGAGAAGGTAAGAAGGTACTTCTCTGAATTCCTTCGTAGATTATGTTGGTCTTCAGGGATGGAAATAACAAACCCAAATAACCAAATTTGAGTTATTAGAGGGTTAATAAGTGGGATGTTTCTTACTAGAGAATGTGTCCTAGCTTATTGTATCTCAAAGATGATAGGTATTATTCTAGGACTTATATGATTTGTCAATGGTGATACCAAAAGGATAACTTGGAATCTAGACCTTGTTACTCTCCTAGGTGTCTCTAATACAACTCTACACATAATGAAAAACCTCTACTATTGATAAAACACATGAGTGTGCCCTCATTCTAGCATCAGCTTTTATTTATACTAATGTGGGTTTTATGCACACCATAGAAGAATGAATGAGGTAGACTCTAACATTTTAGGATCTTTATGGAATGAAGTTCTGCTTCAAGGAATGATTTGTAGGTATGTGGTTAAAAAAATTAGTTAGTGGAATAACAAGTTGAGATTACAAGTTTTTAAACCAAATTTATGGATGAATGCATGAAATCTAAAAGGAAACAATCACTAAATGAGTTAATGGGTGGAGAATTACTCTATAGTGGATAGATATAAAAGAAAATCAAAAAGGAGGGAAAATTAAGGTAAAAAATAAGGTTTTATGTTAATGAAATATCACTTCTAAGGCTATTTGTTTGGTGGACAAGTTTCTCTAAGACCAATGTTTTTTACTTGTAGTTATTACACACTAACAAACAAGCATGATTAGAAGTATGGGAAAATAATATAATTATAAGATGCTTAATGATCACAACTAAAGGTTTTTATCCTTAGAATTGATGTTTCACACCCTTATTTAAGAGGTTACAACTCAGACTAGGAAGTTATCTATACTAGTTAAATCACATGCCTAGAAGACTATACTAAAGGAAAATACTCCACACCTCATATTATCAACTCAATCTATAATAATTACTTAAACCAACAAAATTTACTAATATTTAATATTTTTAGCATATATAAAATCAATATTCATCAATCAAAACAACCAGGTTCATTTTTAGCATTAATACACTTCAAAATTATTGACCTAATACAGATAGAGAAGCTAAAATTTCAATAACATAGAAAAGGAAAAAGAGAGAATAAATACAATTGCATGAAAATAAATGAATTGATTTCTTCCTTTATATTGATAAAAAAAATCCAACCCTTTGAATAAGGGTTTTAAAAGTATTTAAAAGACTTGGGTAAGGTTTCACCTCATCCTCCAAGTGTAGTGAAACTTCATATTACATTAGAATAACTAGAACCCAAGTTCTAGTTTGATACTTATAACCCATAGATTACATTAGACATGAAATGTGTGCATGTTGAAAAAAATAGTTTGGTTAATTATAACATGGATATAACAAGGATTAACTAGCCATGATTATCCAAATAAATATTACATGCAAAATTATATAATATTAGCCTTTGACTAAGGTTGACTTAGCTCCTACTTGGCACTACTCATTATTGTAGATGAAATTGAAGTCGTAGCTGGAGTTGAACTGGTATCTTGAACTAAAGTAGTAGTTACATTGGAGGTTGTAGGTGGAGATGAAGTGGTGGTCAAAATTGAAGTTGTAGTTGGGGCCAAACTAGAAGTTGTAGTTGATTCACTTGCTAAATTGGTTAGAACTAAAGTTGTAAGCAGTGTTAAGATTAAAACATTGGGTGTAGTCTAAGTTTCTAAATTTGTAGATGGTGCTTAAGTAAACTTCTTGGCCTCTAACTCTTGATAGTGTTTATATCCACTAGAATCATGTGTTTTTACTATGCTCATGTCTAGAAGAGATGGTCTCTTCACCTTTTATGCTTGTGTCATCATCCTTACATGCTTAGTTTTGGTATCTTAGAAGCCTAACTAAAAGACTTATAACTTAGTGGCATTCTTCCTCATTGACCTAATCTTTGATTCAATATCTTATAAAGTTAACCCTTGTAAACTCTACTTGAAATTATCTAAAGCTTGTTGTAATATTTGGTCAAAAATAGACCTAGCTACCAACCTCCTAATGCTATCCCATGTATGTGTCAATTCTAGCTCATTTAAAATTTTCACTGCATGGTTATATTATATGATGATCTTTGTAACTAAATCATCAACATTTACCCATTATTGGGCTTCTTGGACCCTAATGATTTCTAGATTTAGTGCATTTTCTGCCTCTAGGAGGTCATCAAATTTAAATGGCTAAATGTCTTATAAGTAGTATACAAGACCAAAAATTTGATCCTATTCTCATCCTCCTTAAGAATTTTAAACAATTTAATTATTATGGTTACATGGGGAGCCAATTGTGTTCTCAAATAATGAAGAGTGTCTAGTATCTCGTATAGCCTCAAGGTTGTATTTTGAACATCTTATTATATCTCTGAAAGAACATGGATCAACTATTATTGATACTTAAGGGTCTCCAAATCTTGATCTAACTCTTTTTTTGCCTGCTCTATGCCCTCATTAATAGATATCAATGCCATAGAGTGTGTCTCCATATATGACTTGAAGTCCTCAATATAAGGGGACTAACATTTTTTCCTATCTTGTCCATTTGAAAGAGAGTAGATTTCCTCTCTTCTTCCATAATTATACATCACCTAATACTATCTTATATATTCCTCTTCCTTGCCATTTACATGGAGCTAGTTGATTTATCAAAGAGTGAGCTCAAAGTAGGAAGCTTTGTTATCTTCAAGCCTAGCCTCTTAGTAGCTGATGCTCCTAATTCCTTGGCCTAATATGGAAGAGTCCAATTTGATGGATCTAGTAGATATGCCTCTATTTGGGTGTCTTTTGTAGGCTCAATCTTAGGGGATTGCTTGGAAATTGAAGGCCATAATATTTTGGATCAGTCTACATTCCCTAAATGTGGCATGTGATGAAAAATGTAGACTATTTCTTCTTCAAAGCTCTCTTAGTGGTCACTACTACTATGGTTTTCACCACTTCTGAGGAGGGCATTAACAATCACAATTGATTGGAAGAAGCTAACACTTGGGTGAAGAGTTGACTAATGATAGTGGAAATAGAGTTAGAGACCAGTGGAGTAGTTGTATCAATAATTATGAAAATAGGTCCATAAGGAGATGATGACATAGGAGGAAATGAATAAATAATTGGCAATGGAAAAGAAGAGATAATTGGTAATTAAACAATAGGATGATGGCCTAAGGGAGTAGTAATTAAAACACCCTTACTTGATTGGTCACCACTAAGGGGTGCCTTTCCTTTTAATCCTTGCAAGCTTAGGACCTTGGCTTGATGCAGTTCTTCATGGATTGGCTCACCTTTAGTTGAATGTAATGTTTTCTCACTTGTATCTTCTATGTATTGGGATTGAGGTATTCCTAACTTGGTTATTATCTTATAAAAAATTATTAACTCTTTAGCCTGAGGAGTAGTCACTTATTAAGTAGGGAGGGGGAGCATTATGTTAGATTTTATGGTTGTTAAAGCTACCATAATAGGTACAATGTATTCCTCATTATAGGACTCTAGATAAATAGTATCCTCTTCTCTCCCAATAGTGTTGTACTTTGCTTACATTAGTTCTTTTACCTATTCTTATTTCACCTTCCTCAGTTTAATAGTGTACATTTAAATTCTATTTTTCCTCTTGTACTGTAGCAATTGATGTTTCCACTACACCTTGCTCTTACTCTTGTTGTGGAGGTGTCATCACAATGGGTGCATTTTTGAGCTCCTTACTTTAATCCTTTGGATGATAGAAGGGTCTATTTCTCTAAAAATTAAATGATGTCTATCCCCTAGTGGTGGGATCCTAAATTTTGATTGTCTTATTTTGAAGGATAGATAATATTGAATTAATTTTAGCAAGTCCTCACCCACACCACTAGTCCTAGCCATTTCCTTGAATTTTACATCATCCTTTGCATTGAGAAAAAAAAAGTCATGATCAAAAGGCTCATGCTTGTAGTTGATACCCATTGTGAATTCATTATTACACTTTCCCATTGGGGTCCTAATCCCTATGGGCTAGAGTAGATAAGGCATTAACCTTCTTAACACCATTGAACATGTTTGAAGTATGTGTATTGCATCCTCCTAATTATGAGATGGGAGATATGGAAGTTACTCATTTTTATCTTAGTCATGTCCTCATCTATCCCATTCTATAGTTGCTATGTAATATCCTACTCAAAAACCATGTTTGAGATGTACTTAGGGTGACGAAAAGGGTCAACCTTGTGTCCAATGACCATGATAATAATATAGTATAGGTATAACCAATAATCACCCAAATTTATGAGTGTATTAAAAATGTTCTTGGATATCTTAGCTATCACTTCACCATGAATTTATATTTAGACTCGAGGATACAAATCTTCTATAATTTTAGAGATGTTCCTCACATACACATAAATATGAATAAAGGAATAGACATCACAAATTATTTTTTTGTTGTACTCAGGTTTTATATTCCATAAAACCTTATTGTGTCTATAGATAGTCCTCATGATTACATCCAAAAGATAATATATCATATAAAATTTTCCACCTTGGGGACTCCTTTCCTTATGGAAAATCAACTATTATAGGTTGGCATTGATAATCTCCCCTACTGCATAGATGTGTTATGAGGTGATTAATGGATCAAGCAATGGTACCCACTCCAAATAAATGAATTGGATGCTTGGGTGGATAAAAAAATGTTTTAGATATTCCATACCAATAAAAATTTCCATTTGGAACCTGGTAATGGAAATATGATTCTTGGTGATTTTTTTGAGTGTGTCTCTCCTAGGAGAATTCATTTACTCACTACTTATTATACGTTATTTTTCTTCTTCTAACCAATCATACTATGAAAATCAAAGGTAGCATCTAGAATGGGTAAACATAAATACCTCATGGATGCATCATCTGATATGTATTCACTGACAGTGATGTTATTGAGATAATGTAGGAAACCACTATTTGTAATCCTCCCTTAGGAGAATAGGTTTCTCAATAAGTTAATGCATGTCATGACTTCATGATTAACAACTAAATAATGGAGTGTTTATCATTTTAAGGGTATTAAGTTATTTTTAACTTATTATTATTCTATGGAGACATCTTCCTCACAATTGAATAGGTTAAAATTATCTATGACCTCCCATAGAGTTGAGTAATTGGTGTAGAGACCCCCAAACACTATTGCATCAAAAACTAAATCTAAGTATTTTATTGAATCCTTAATGGAGAATCTGGATGGTTCCTAGGCTCCCATATATGCTCTAGATAAAGATATCATTGTTGGTTCTAAGTGATTATAATTTGAGCTCTTAGTGATGTTGACTTAGCACTTTGTTACAAAAATTATAACTTGTTTAAATACAACTAGGGATTTAGATTTGTAGAAAGAAATACATACTTGAACTTGATGATAATCAATTAATGTGAGTTTTTTTAGTGGATTGATGTTATAGCCTTTTGGCATTCATATTCAGCTCATGCACTATTAATCACTATTTTATTCTTTTTGAGAATTAGGTATTTAATTCCTAAGCACATAAAGATCTGATTAAATGTAAATTAGTAATTAATGTGTCTCAATTAGCCTAATAATTTATGTAAATAGATATGTATTTTGCCTATTCTAAAAATAGTAATAAGTGTAAATAAATCAAACTTAGCTTATTCTAGGCTGAAATGAATGAGGTAGGGTCTGGAATTTGCTATGTAGGGATGGTAGATTGTCATAAATAGGACCCAAAACTCTATTTTTGGATTGGATAAGAGCACCAAACTCAAGACACATTGATACTTAGTGCTATAGTCCAAATTTAAACACTATTTTCTACTTATAGAATTTTTTTCCACTTTTTGTTCTATTGTCTTGGTGGCTTGGCTTTTTTGGGTTCTATTCGATAGGCCTATGATACCCTGGTAGTGAAATATTGAAGCCTAGATTTGTGTGAAGCTCACTATGTGTTTGATTCAATCTTCAAAACCTTTAGGAGATCTTGGTACTATAAATTGAGTATCTAACTTGGGAAAGAGAAAAGGGGTTAGTGTGTAAAGGATACATTTGATGCACTTCACATCTCATGTGTGGGCACACTACCTACATACCAATACTCTAGAGAGGGATCAAGATAATGTAATTATCCCATTTGAAGTGCTTGGTGTAATTGTGTGATATATGAAACTATATGTGAAATTGGAATGTATTTTTGATTACTAGAGACTAATATTAATGCTTTAATAGGCTTGAATTGGTCTTGAAACACTGTATGCAGAGAATAGGGAAGAGTACTTGATTATACTTGCTTGTATTCTTGATAATTTCCTATGAATGAGTGTCAACACTTCTAAATGTATATTGAATGGAATTTATAGGGAAACTAATGATCATGGGTTATATGAGCTTGTATTAGGCTAACTGGGGAAAAGATAAGGAATTAGGAAAATCTAACCGTTTGAGGCTAAAGTAAACTTGGATAATAACACTAAAAATGAGACACCCCTAAGTTATAGTGATCCTATCCAAATTACATGCTATTGTCCTAGGAGAATGAGACCTAGGGGGATGGATCTAGGTTTTAGAGGGCTACGTAGGTCTCAAAAATCTAAGTCTAAGAAGCTAAAAGTGACTGGGAAACAGTGAAAGTCTAGTCAAGAAAGGTTGAGTGAGTAATAAAGAGGACCTATATGTTGGGTTCTATTAGCCATGCCTAAGTCATCCAATTTTATATTTTATATGATTACATATACCCCCCCTTTATCTAGTGATGCATTAAAGTGAAATACTAGGATAATGGAAAAATAGAAAGCATACTTGAACTTACCTATAAGGGAAAACTTATGAAGCTGTGTGATGCTAGATGTGCATAGAGAGAGCATGCTATGATGTTTGAATTTTAAAATAAAAACATGAAGTAGATTAGTTCTTACTAGATACTCTATATCTAAAATAATAATGTATAAATGTTGATTAAAGGAAGAGAGAGGAATGAATACAACTCATTAGGTATACAAACCAATACATAACTATTGTGATGCTAGATTGTGTTGAGTATATGCTGAATAAAGAGTAATATCATGAATAGAGTTGAGTGTTCAATTCCATAGAATGTGGCTCAAGAATAAAAAGGATATTCTTTTGGCTCCATAATCACCAAATAAATTAAGTTAATGAATCATGCATGTGCTAATCGATGTCTAGCTTGTATATACAATCCCTCTGAATAGGTGGCTCAAGAATACAAACACTGACCCTTTGGATCCATCATTGCCCTATGAAGTGAAGTTATGAAGTGACACCAGTATATAATAGATGTCATATGAGATGGATCATGGAACCCATGAATGCATTGGAAATATGACATTGTGGTATTGATAGTCGATTGGCTATTTTGAAAGATGTAGATTCAAATTGTATGAAAGCCACTTTGAAACTCATGTACTATGCTTATATGAAAGATAACCTAGGAACCTAGGTACTTATAAATCTAAAATTATATGAAAATTTTACTTGAATGTGATGTCAACCACCTGCAGATAGAGTAAGGCGCATAATTGCTAATAATGCTTAGAATAAACTAAACTCAAAAATACAAGAAGATCAACATGTCACACACATTGCCTCCAATCACTGATGTTTGTAACATGAATTATAATCTAGAAGTTATGTAAACTACCCAATTTGAAATGAAAGTGAGAACCATCATACTACGTATGATAACCCCTTGTATCTAATAAAATTGTGTTGAAACTACTGAATCTGAAGGATCTAAAAGTGCAAAAATTATCCCTAAATTGAACTTTTTACCTACTTCTAGAAACCCTAAGTGGTTTTATACCTAGATAGGAGTTCCAAACTATGGACACCCTTGTTTTTGGAATTATTATCCATTTCTAGCATTACTATCCATTTTTGGTGCTATTATCTATTTTTGGTGCTATTGTCTGATGTGAAAACTAACTACTAATATGAGACTATTTCTATTTTTTTACTTTGATTTGACTAGTTTGACCTTTGGATTCTATGTTGACTATTATGAATGTTATTGTTTTAATTTCTAGGAGGTTTTATCTCTATGATAAATCCACTATTTTATTCCCCCTCTTTTGAGGGCAGGAATGATGAACCTATAATGACTACCCTCAGAAGAAAAGAGTCCTGCAAGTGTGTTAATCTAAAAAAATATATTATATAACATTTGGTGTTTGACAATATGTTTTAAGATATAACAAATGTTTTTTCACAAAGATATTTTTAGATTAATAGGGGTATGCCTATATAGATATAAAAATATGAAATCATGTATAAATCACTAAACTGGAACTAGAAATGTTAATTTTTAGTTATTAGTTGGAGGGATGGAGCATGATGTCCATCATGGCATCTAAGAAAGCAAATAAAATGCATGATATGGATCATGGAATTGCACACATTTAACAAGAAACAAGTAAACAAACAACAAGTAATAAGTAAGAAGAATACTAGATGGGCCAAGGGGTCATGCACACAAGGGACATGGGCACATGTCACTCAAACTAGAAATAAGTATGGAAGGCATGTTCAACTTCCACATATACATACAAGTGAAATAAAAAAAGTTGGCACATAGGCCATAGGTACATAGAAGACTACAAATAAAGGACATTGGCAAATGTCCTAAGGCACACACATGAAAAAGAAGCAAATGTCATTGACAAATGTCCCAAGACACAAGCAAGAAAAAAGATAGAATTGAAAATGTAATCATACAATCTATGATAAGCAAGTAAAGAAAGTATGTAATAACTAGAAAGAGACAAGCACATCTAACTGATTAAAGCAAATGTGAAAGTATGTAAAATATGTGTAGTATAAGACTAGGTATATGCTAAGAAATACACAAGTGCTATATACTAGTGAGATGTTGATATAGTATTATGTGTAAGCTATAAAGTAATGTACATCATCATGATAACTTATAGTTTATGGTGTATAAATGACATAGCATAGATGGTGTAATCATGTAGAAAATGCCCCCAATGGGTGTGTGTAATAATGTATGTCTTGAATGTAGAAGTAGGAATGCCCTATATATGGGTAGAATGAAGCAATCAGATAGCTAGATGTCACTACACACACTCAAAGAAGATAAAGTGTAGCATGGTAATGTAGAAAATTGACATACAATAACATGAAACAAAAAATTTAAGTCCTAGCATGATAGTAGTGATGTAAAGCATGGATGATGCATACAATCAAAATATTTTTGACATTTATGGTTTTTTTAAATGTTTTTGTATTTTTTTTATAATATTTGAACTATGTATAAGAAGAACTAACAAGAAATGATACTAACTGATGAGTCTTGGGTGAGACTCCCTATCCTAGTATCTTATGTTGAATAACTGAATCATGCATAATCATGAAGCATGAGTGTATGATTGAGATTGTAAAGATGAAATGTGTGTACATTATAACTACTTTGTCTCTAAAGTGGAAGCTAAATGTGGGGTCCCCCTATAACTTTGAGAATTAGATGCAATTTTAGTGATCTTAGGGACCCATCTAAAAGTAGGAGAAGGTACTCACTAAATAAGTTCTCTCTATATAGTTATATGAGATCTTAGTGTAACTTCTCTAGGTGTGAATAATATTGTTGGAATCCATATATAATCTTGAAGATATGGGGGTATATGAAACCTTTGTACTGGCAATGGATGTTGTAACTATGGCTGATCTTAAAGTGGAACTAGAATATAAATTAGAAGAGAAGCTAAAATTGGTGGAAGAACTGGAGCTAGTAACTGGAAGATGGTAGATGGCTTGAAAGTGGGGAGTGGTCACTCATAAGGAACTCCATTGACTATAATAACCTAATTATCATGAATGAACTTCATGCATCTGTGAACTATAGAAGTTACTACCTTGAGTTTTTGAATCCATGGTGGATCAATTAGTATGTCAAAAACTCTTATGCTGGGAACTATAGTGAATGGTGTAACCACATGTGTAAGACCAACCTATAATGAAATTAATATCTCACCCAATGAACTATGTATATGACCACTAAAACCACTAATAACTATGTTTTTTGGGGTGATATCCTACTCTCAATAACCCAAATGCTATAGTAATGTGAAGGTGCACATATTTAGACTGGAACCATTGTTAATGAGTACACTATAGATAGGCTGATTATGGATATTTGCTCTAATAAAAAGTGCATTATAACCTATATCATCCTCCAAAATCTCTTGATCTAAAAAAGATATCAAAGGCCTGGCTGAAACTTTGGATTCATACGCACCTATCAAACCCCTTAAAGGATGTGTCTCAACTAAAGATGGTTAGTATGTCACTGGTGGAGGATGTGTATGGTATGTATGATGAACACCTGATGTGTCCTCTTTATCTTGTTTTTAAAGCTATGGAAATGGATTTGAAAATATTTTCAAAGCTTTATCTTATGTTGGCTTTGTCTTTGGAGGCTCAATTGAAGTGCCTAGATCAAGTAGATTATCATATATCAAATCCTATATCTTATGTCATAAACTGATGCATCTATTTGTAGTGTCACTTGGTGCCCTATGCAAATTTCAGAATTCATGGTGATCATATCCCCATGGACAAGGCTTTGCAAGATTTACTTCCCAAATAAGAGGGAGAGTGATGATGTTACATTCTAATAAGTACTACAAAACCCTAGTTGGAGAAACTAGTAGATTGGTAAATGCACATCAAGGAGGTGATGATAAAACCACATGCTAAGGGGGATTTGAATCCATATTAATTGTTGGTTGATTTTGATTCTTGTTGCCACTAATTTTGACCTTTAATGGGACTTTTCTATTAGTCTTATTTGTTGTGTCTAGATTACTTGAATACTTGAGTTTGCCCATTGAGATTAACTTGAATTCTCTTCCCTTAAGTGTATGACATAATTTAGTGAAGGAAGAGAATATTTTAAACATAATGAATTCATGCAGTGCTGGTAGAGGGCTCTATTTGAATATTTTTTTATCTCTTAATCAGCCATGGGGCTAGTTAACTTAGCCAAAATAGTCTTGTATCTAGGAACATAATCCACGAGAGGCTCATTTTACCTTTGTTTCTATTATGTAATCTATGTATATGAGACTTTATCATCAATGTTGATATTGAAATGTGCTAGGAACATGTCAGCTAAAGGATTGAATGTTGTGATTAACTGATTTAGTAGACTATAAAACCATTGTAAAGCATAATCTTTTATGCTCTATGGAAAGAGTTTGGTAAGTAGCTAGTCATTAGGTACATTATCCAAACATGCTAAATGAAAATCTCTCAAATGTGTCTCTGAATCACCCTTTCCATCATAAATAGTAAGCTGGGGTTAAACAAATCCTTATGGCAAGGGTGTAGAAGTAATGTGACATGCCAATGGTGTATGTAGAAGAGAAAAATAATCCAAAGCTTACGTAGGTCTAGTGGTACCTTACTCAAGATGTTGTACCTTGGATTGAAGATATCGGATCTCTTACACAAGGGCTAACACATCAAGAGATAGGGATGTACTAGCTATAACTGGTGGCATATAAGAAGGTTGGGCTACTATAGGGGGTGGTTGAGACATAGTTGCCCTCATAGTGCCAATTATAATTGGTTGTTCTAAATGACTGGAAGACTCAACTTGCTTAGCCCTTTTTATTTCCATGATAGATTATAGAATTAGTGTATGATCTTTAGGCTATTCCTTAAGTTTTTCTTTAAAATTTTATAAAACCAAATATTTGTTGAGTATGACATCATTATCGATAATAGGTGGTAGTGGATCAGTAGTCTAATGTTGTGGAGCATGAGAATCAATGTGTACATCATCATTATTATTTTCATATTGATCTTTGTCAAATTTATCATCTTTGAAATTGGTATAATCTAGATGTGTAGAATATATGACTAAAACCTAAATTGGTTATTTATCCATGGTATATGGTCAAGTTGCAAGAATATAGGTGAACTCAAGAGGATTGCCACTAAGTCTTGCACTTTTTCATGAAGGAAAAGATGCAAGGAATTTAGGTGGCATAAGGAAAAAAATTTGCATAATAGTATAAAATATTAAGTTAATATAATCTAAACAAGGAAATAGAATATGCATGAAAAGGATACAAGACTCCAAAACATGTAGGTGATACCTCAACAAGCAAAAAAGAGCTAGTATATACCATTAGGGATTTTTCAAAAATATTATTTGCAAAATACTATGAACTTTTAAATTTGAAATTAAGTTTTTTGAGTTAGATATGCAACTAAATTTTTAGAAAATGATGCAAAAAGTACTAAAAAAAATTGAGAATGTATTTGATGCAACTAGGGTTTTGAATAATTTTTTCCAAAATTAGTGCAATAATTTGAAAATTTTATAGAAAATTTGTAGTTTTAATTTTTGAAAAATTGAGGAAAATTTTGAAAATATTTCTAAAATTAGTAGTATATTTTTCCTAGTGGTTTGAAAGTGTTTGTATCCAAATCGGACCTAGTATGTGCAAACTAGGGTTTGGGTCAATTGATTGAAAACATTTCAAATAATTTGTAGTGTTTGTATTTTAAAATTCAAGAAAAATCAAGAAAATTTGTAAAAAATTAGAAATAATTAGCCCTAGGGTTTTTAGGGTTTTTGTGCAGATATTCCAAGTAAGTTGGGTTCACCAAATGTTTTATTCTTTTTGGGAATTAGGTGTTTAATTCTTAAGCAAATAAAGATCTAAGAAAATATAAATTAGTAATTAATGTGTCTCAATTATCCTACTAATTTATGTAAAAAGATATGTATTTTACCTTTTATAAAAATAGTAAGAAGTGTAAAAAAATGAAACTTAGTTTAATCTAGATTGAAATGGATGAGGCAGGGTCTGGAAATTGTTGTGTAGGGATGGCAGATTATCATAAATAAGACCCAAAAATCTATTTATGGATTAGATAAGAGTGAAAAAATTAGGAAACCCTACTACTTGTGTTGTACCCAACTTTCTAGCATTATTGTCCACTTTTGGTGTTTTTGTCCACTTCTAGCACTATTGTCCTAGTGGTCTAGGTTTTTTAGGTTCTATTCAGCAAGCCTGTGACACCCTAGTAGTGAAATATTAAATCCTAGATTTATGTAGAGATCACTATATGTTTGCTTCAATATGGGAGCTCTTAGTACTTAAACTTGAGTAGCTAACTTGGAAAAGAGAGAAGGGGTTAGTGTGTAAAGGATATGTTGGATGCATTTCACACCTTGTGTGTGGGTACGCTACCTACATACCAATACTTTGAAGAGGGATCAAGCTAATGTAGTTCTCCCATTTGAAGTGCTTGGTGTAATTATGTGATGTGTGTAACTATATGCAAAATTAGGATGTACTTTTAATGACTAGAGATTGATATGAATGCTTCAATAGGCTTGAATTGGTCTTGGAAGGCTATATGTAGAGAATAGGGAAGAGTGCTTGAGTGTAATTTCTTAGATTATTGCTTCTTTATTATGAATGAGTGTCAACCCTTATAAATGGACATTGAATGGCCTTGTATAGGGAAACTATTGATCATGGGTTAGATGAGCTTGTATTAGGCCAACAATGGAAAAGATAAAGAATTAATAAAATCTAATCATTTGAGTCTAAATTGAACTTGGATAATATTGCCAAAAATAAGACACCCCTAGGTTTTAACACTCCTATCTAAATTGGGTGTTATTTTCCTATGAGGATGAGACCTAGGGGGATTGATTTGGGTCTAAGAGGGTTGCTTGGGTCTCAAAAACCTAAGTCTGGGAAGCTATGGGTGACTAGGAATAAATGAAAGTCTATATGATAAGGGTTGAGTGAGAAGGAAAGAGGACCTATAGGTTGGGTACTATTAGCCATGCCTAAGTCATCTAATTTTGCATTTTACATGATTAAAATCACTAATGTCTATAATTTTTTCACCTTCAT
This sequence comes from Torreya grandis, assembly GCA_037957365.1. Classification (NCBI taxonomy): domain Eukaryota; kingdom Viridiplantae; phylum Streptophyta; class Pinopsida; order Cupressales; family Taxaceae; genus Torreya; species Torreya grandis. The sequence continues at coordinate 3,504,635 of JARHVA010000083.1, forward strand.
TAACTTTTCTACCTTAGCCTAGTGAGCATTCCACATAGGATGTGTACACATTCAGTGGGTGTCAAGGGGTGACTCTTTTTTGACACTTATCAATATGTGGTTTAGTTGGGAGTCAACATTTACATTTGGGCTAAATCATCTAATTTTATGAGCCCATATTTCTAAATAAAAGCCTTCAAAGGCCTAAATTTTATTTGGGGAGATTGTCTTTTAAGAATTTTTATCAGAGGGAGTTACTGTAGAGAAAGTTCTCGGCCAAAAGTCTCCAAATGAAAGCTGTCGAAGAGAAGTTTCTTGAAGAGCAAAATGTTCTTTAAGGAGATTGTCATTCAGGAGGATTTATCAAATAAATTTTCCAAAGAGAAAGTTCTAGATCAAAAAGTTATTGAACACCAAAAAGATGATAAATGCCAAAATGCTAACCAAAAGTTACTAAAAACTAGAGTGCCCAAGACCAAAATGTTATCGACTGAATGGACCTGAAGAAAAACATTCAATAAAAAGTTTCCAACCAAAAATCTATTGAAGAATGAAATTACCAAAGACCAAATAAGTGTCCATAATTCTAAATAAGTAAATATAAATAAATGAACCCAAATGTATAAATATTAATACCTATTATACATCACAAGCTCCCATAATTTTCATTAATAGGTTAGTTCTAAAAAGTCATTCTAATGATAATAGGTTGTAATAAAAAAAACATGCAATAAAGATGATTTAATACCAAAGATTCCAAAATTTTTATAGATAATGAAAAAGGCTAACATGCATGTTCATACATAGAATGAAAAAGCCTTATAAAAAAGGGGGGGTCCCCACTTTTCCATAGAAAAGGCAAGGTGGGGTATGTTGAATACAAAAATCATCTTGGGATTTGATGGCATCATGGAGATGAGATAGATCCATTTGAGTGTTAATATTGTTGTCATGTTTCTAGGATCATGGGAATGGTTGACCAACACTTTATGATGGGAGGTGTATTAGGATGCTATTGAGGAAGTGATCACTTTAAAGGATGTCTATGCATTATTTGGACTTTCAATAAGTTGGACACTGAGGATTACTGATACACTTGAGTCATAAGATGAGAGATAACAATTAACCTAGTGGGATATATAATTAAATAGGATTCACCTGAGGTTGAGGGTGATTTTATTTAATTTTCATATTATGGCCAATCTAAAAATAAAGAAGGTGGTGATAGGAATTGTGATAGCTTGAGTATTATGTCACAAGTCGAATGGTAGGGTACCATTATATCTGATAGCCTTGTTCTAGTCCATATTAGATTAGGGAGAACTTTATGTTTTTGGGGCTATCATCTAGGTCCATCTTATGCATGATATACATGGGATCCTATCTATAAGGTAGAGGACCATGGGATTAGTGATTTTGCTTAGTGTGTAGATATATGATAATTTCCCCATATATTAGCCAATTGGGTTACCCCATGTGGTTGATGATAGGATATCTTGGGTATTATAATGGAGATAAAACCATGTAGTGTGGGTTGTGACCCATGTTCCATTATTATAGACTATCATATGAGGGTAAATCATGTGGTAGCCTTATACTCACATAGTTTCCATATTACCTAGTTGGTCTACTATTATGATAAGGTTGGCATGGGTGTAGATCACAGGACATTACACTTCATGGCTGGATCCACATCTAGTGGCATGCTTAATAATATAGTTGGGACTCCCTTATCTGGTGGATCCTCTAGTGGTGATTGCTTATTGGGTATGACATGTTATAGAGCTAAGAGGGAGAGGAGGCAGAGAAGCACATGTTGAGATATCAGTGATTAGGAATTAACATGATATAAAATGGGTTATTCAAGCATTATAGAAAGAAGAAATAGAGCCAACAAGAGGAGATGTAATCAATGTGTATTTAGGATAAAAATAAAAACCACAACAAAGGCATTAATGACTACCACATCATAATCATATATAGATACACCATCGATACAAGGATATGTAGGCTAAAACTATTGCATAGAGGGACCTAAAAACCATTTTAGGACATAGTTGGTCTATAGAGACATCTCTTAAGAGTGAATTAGGGTAGGCTCGAGTGGTGACTCTTAATTTTACACTAGTATAGAGGCAAATAATAGAGTAGGTGCTCTACAAGTGAGCATATGGGGAAACCATGATCGACAACACTAATATTAGTGAGAAATGGTTTAATTTGATTTACATTTTTGATATAAGACACTAGTTACATTGTGATTATGGTAGATATATTATTTGAGATATATATGTGGTTTGATGTCTATCTGGTTTTGATTTTATAAATATTTTGATAGAGGAGATCAGATGGGGAACCCTAATTATGGTTGTGCACCATGACATTTTGGATGGGGTGTTATTACCATAGAACCCTACTCCTCTAGACATTTTTAAGGTTTCATTTGCCTTAGCCAAGGTAGGATTTTTTATATATGTGGGAGAGGCCATAATGTAGTTATGAGCATGCAATGATGGAATATAGCCACTAACATGGGTTAGAGTAAGAGAGACATTAAATTGGTAGGCCCTAGCATAGGAGAGAAATGTACATATGGTAACCACTATATAGTTAGGACAAGTATAGACATAGGTGGCCAATCTATAGGTACAAGTTATTGGATTAAGATCCCAAATTGCCACTTTATAGTACACTATTCAGAGAGGATAGTCATAATGATTGATGGGCAACGTGGCTAGGCCACAAATAGACATGATGGAGCCCATCCTTAGAGCTAGAGCTATTATATTTTGTGTTTATATAAAACACATGATATCTATAGTGATGTGTATAGTTTTATTGATCTCATGATTTATACCTGGATTTAGATTTGGATGCATGGATATATTTATTTTCTAGCACATGCATTTAGCTTTTATTGTATATGATATGGGACATATGTGATGTGTGTTTTATTTTCTAGCATTATGTTAGACACATGCATGGTTTTAAAAAAAAGACAAAAATGATTTGGAAAAGTATAATTAATAAAAAAATGTAATACATAGTATATCATGATGGGAAATGTGTAATACCAAAAGATGATTAAATATAATAAACTAAAGATGGTAAAAAGGATTTTTTTTTCAAACCATGGAAATATTTGCATCAAATTTAAAAAAAAATAAAAAAATCACACTATGTCACATTGGGAAGTATGAATATATTATAATAAAATAGAAGGCACATGAAAGACTAATGGTATAAAAACAAAATATTAATTCAATTAATCATACTAAATCATGTTGGGAAATACAAAAGGAAAGATAAAAATGTAAAATTAAATTAAATTAATCACACTAATTCAAGTTGGGAAGTATGAAAAAATTAATAAAATGGTTGTAAGCATACATGTAATAAAAAAATAAGAATATAAAAGTGAAATATTAATGAATTAAGTATAACACATACTAAATTAAGATAGGAATCATATCAATGATGTGTAACTCATAATCAGACACTACTTATCTCAAATTTGATGCATGTAATTTCATTGTGACTTGGTTATAGTAGGAACTCGGTACTAGAATATTTTGTGAGGGACTAGTCATATCTATGGTCTTACACTACAACTCAAAAAGGGGACACTAATGAGGTGAAAATAATGGTGGGAATTATTTTAAAATATGGTTTTAATGTCATAATTTGTGAGGAGGGCTTGGTTTTATCCATCGTCTTACACTACAACTCACTAAGGGAAACCCTAGGGGGAATGATTAGCTAAAAAAAAATATTTTTCAAGGGAAAATATTAGGAATGTTATAATGAAATAGGGAATGTAAAAACATGACATAGGTGTCTCTGAGAAGACCTTAGGAAACATGAGGCATAGTAGGTACAAAAGAAAGACACTAAAAGTCTAGTGACCATCAAAATACAAAGGATACCTACTCATAATAAGCACAAAGATTTATAGGAAAATAGATGAGATACTAAGATCAACTCAATTATATGAATAAGGAAATTAAAATATACCTACCTTTCCATAACATGTTCCCCTTTCCTCAGGACCTCTTATAGAGTCATTGGTCTACTACACATATTGGGTACTTATGTGAGAAATTAGGTAGCACTAAAAGACTTTTATATTCTCCTTTCCTAATATAATAGCCTACCTCACCCCGATGGACTTCATCTATATCATGAGGCCAAATATGGTGTTTGAGATTCTATTAGAAAAAAGAATATGTACTATGAATCACATATTTTAGTGTGATTCAACTATTGAGATTTGTATATTACCTTTTGTATCATTGCCTTTTGTTTAAATTATTTGGGTTTTAAATTTTATGGCTTTTATGATTCCTCCTTTAAACAAATTTGGAATAACCAACATGAGTGATAAAAGTGATACACATGGATGATATTTAGAGTGTGGTTAAATAAAACTAGGCATCCAAAGATATCCATGACTAAACACTTATGTTTACTTATGAACCAATATGTAATCTAAAGTTTCAACTGTGTGTATGCTTAATATGGGAAAGGAGAGAAAAGAATAAAGGGAGATCCAAATTAGATCAATAAAATAGGATTATAATGAGATGTATTATTTTCTAACTAATCACATGGTAAAGAAATATTATGAATGAAAATAAGGTTTGTATAACTAAGTCAAAATAATAATTATCTGAGTTGTTGAGATAAGGTAGTAAAAAATCATTAGGAAAGAAAAAAATATCCATCAAAAAAATGATATCATAAATATAAGCAAGAAATCATGGAAAGAATGAAGATAATCCATAAGAAAAGATGAAATAAAATGAAACCATATACAACACATAATGTATAATATAAAGATCCATGTGAAATAGATAGGTGAAACTAGATTTAACATATGCAAATGATATAAGATCTATAAAAGTGGATCACAATTCCAATATAAAATCATAATGAAGAACAAAGTGAAGGAACACCATGCTGTGTTCACAACTATTGATAAATTTGTCCAAACCTATTATCCATGACATCTAAAATATCTATATGAATTTGGATCCTAATGGTATCCAGAGTCTTATCTATCCTCATGAAAAGCTTTGAAAAGACCTCTCTATGAATATCCTTAATAGAAAATGTAGGTGTAGCTGAAGGATCATGCTCATGAAGAATCTTGTGTGCATAATAATCAAGGAGGGGAATACATTTCAGATTAGTAATGGTATATATGGGATAAGAATGTGGCACCATTAGTGGAAAAAGAAACATCGGTGGGGAAGAAGCCATAGGTGAGAAAGGAGCCACAAGTGGAGAATGAGGAAACTTATTACAGGGGAAACTTGTGAAAAGAGGAATATCAGGTGCATGAATCATCATAAGGTGATCATGAAGGTGTTGTTGAGAATAAAATAATGATCGATGTGATGGGTACTACACTAGTGCCAAAGATAATATACCTCCCCATGTTTATGGATATACTAAGGTAATATCTTAGGAGGAGGTATAACCTTGTCCTTAGATTGAATAATCAAGGGGTGTAATATGTCAATATATTTACAAATATTTTTAAAATGGCTGTTAAAATAGTTATCTATCCCATAGAAGCAACAAATATGCTTATTAGTAGACTTTGGGAGTCTATTAATAGAAGAAGTAAAAAGGGAAGCTAGGGAAGGTTGATATAACTGGTAGTCTCTAGTCCAATGGTGAAAAAATTTATGAATATCATAATAGGGTTGATCATCCCATTAGGTGGGCATGGGATCAAGTTGCATAAAATGAATAAGGTCATCACCAAGGAAAAATGGGGCTAGTGCAGATACTAGGTTGGGTTCATCTAAAGGTGAAGTAGGATCAAACATAAGATGAAGTTTAGATGAAATTAGAGTGAGAGTAGGAACTAGATTAGGATCAATTGAGGATGAGGTGGGACATGTATAAGGCTTGAGAGTAGTAAGTATCCTATCTAAGATAAGTAAGATATAAGGATCCTAATATTTATCAAAATGGTAAGTACTAGTTATGGCATGATCCATGAGCATACTTCTAAGAGGATCTACTAAAATTTGAGGTTTACCATGTGATTGCTCCATCTCTACCTTATGAAAAGAAAGAATAATACTATAATTAGGCATCATGAAAGAAGTAATACAATAAGATTAATGAAAATACTAAAATAAAGAATTATGATATCAAAGAATTTTAGCATCTCTAGCCTAGACAAGTCTTAAAAATGGATTGTGTAAAGCATAAGCATCATTATAATTGGGTGTATCTAGGTTAATGGTACATGTAGGTATTATCTTTATAGACACCAATATCGTGTCAACCCCCCTTGGTCCCCTTCTAAATGTTAACACTCCTAACCCACACTTGCACACCTTATTAATTTAAAAACTACTTATTTTAAATTAATTACCTCACCTTGGACACCTCACCTAGACACCTCACCCTAAGACCATTTCTTAGCCTATGAGTCAGCCTGAGACTAGGTCTTCCAAACCCTAACTACCCATAACCTATTCTCATCCCATATTAACTCCCTAACCAAATCCCATGCCTCATAAGCCCTTATTTTGACCATTCTCCAACAAAAAAGGTACTTGGTAGGTGGAGAAACAGGCAAAGAGCTAAAAATAACCCTTTTACCTATTCTCTCTCTACCAACGTCGATCAACTTGTAGCCGACATCAGTAGTTCTATGCTAATTCTGTCAAGATCACCAACATTGATTACATAATCCAAGCTCTAACATTGAGCTAAGGCCACTTTTTCACACAGGGGCACACACACTTTGAGATTTCAAGCACCAAAACTCAACTATTGTTCTCTTGGCTACCGAAGCTTTACACAAATCATTCTAGAGACTGGATTAAAAGATTTTATGAGGACCTCGAGCTACTAAATTGAAGCAATCCATGTTTGCTTCATTGGCTCACAACACTGGTCACATCAACCACAATGGGAATCACTATTTTGACACCTCTGGTTCTTCACCTTATAAAGCTAAGTACTCTAGTTTTTATTTCAGTGTTTTAGAATATATTTTCAATTAGTTTTCATTGATATTTCTAAATACTATCAAGAGGCCTGACTTCTTCTATGGATGGGCTGAAAGGCCTTCCCCTTGTTCTCACCCACTTTTTACACCAATCCTCTACCTATACCCTTCCTCAGACCTCATTCACCTTCTCGCAACCCTAAACCAACCTCTAAACTTCTAGAAACCCATTTGTTTATCTCAAAAATACTCTAAAAGCCATCCAAGGCTGATGACCCCAACTGACATCAGTAGACCAATCAACGTCGGCATCTATAACTCAAATTGACATTGGTAGACTAATCGATGTCGGCACCTTAGCCAGACCGACATCGGCAACCCAACTGACGTCGACACCATTTACCCAACTAACCTCGGTAGGCCCACCAATGTCGATGACTGTGTTCTAAACCAACAAACTAGAAATCCATCCAAATAACCCATCTAAACTAGACAAAACCTTTAACCAGCCTTCTATAGCATTCTAAGATACATAGACTGCAAGGAATAGGTACACACCATCTACTTTTCTATTTTTTTAGTCATTTATCATTTCTTCCTTTATAATACTTTTATCTTTAAATAGTGGACTATCATCCCTTAAGGAGCTTCACACTTCCAAGACCGAGTGCGTAGCTTGGCAGTCCACCATAACCTCTTCTAACATCTTTCTTATTTAAGTTTCATTCTTACTGCAGGTGTTTCCTCCACAGCCAAAGAGGAGCTCCCACAAAGCTTGGATACAGTGTGCACTAAATCTGGGTAACATCAAACCCGTAACCTCTTAACCTTAGTTTCTTTCTCATTTGAATATAATTAGTGAAAATCTAGAGAAACAATCTTGTTGTCAAAATTCACATGATGAATAAAATGTCTAATATTGGTTAAGACCACATTTATATCATCGATGAGGGGTTAAAGGGATTAAGGTTTCAAATATGGTGGAAGTTAGGTGATGATATGAGGGGATAGATTAGAAATTTTAATTTTGAGGATTATCCCATCCATCTCATCATCATAAAAATCAAGGAGGTTAGGTTGTATGTTCTAGATGAGTTTAGGGTGACTATTATAACTTTAGGTAGAATTTATAGGATAATTGAAATGTTGAGATTCCCTAAATGGAATACTAGTCAAAGGTTCAAGGGTAATAATTTTAAAGACACCATGTTATTGGAGATGCTCAAAATTGTAAGGGTTTGTGTCTCATTGAATATTTTAAATATCACCATCATGGGGGAATTTGATGCTTTAGCATGTGGATGAGGCTACAAACACTAGAATTATGCACTATAAGTCTCTTATGACATGTGCATTATGGTCAAGTCTGATATCTTGAAACCCTAAAATAGGTTAAGTTAGAAATGTGGTAAAACCCTCCAAAACTTATAATTTTCATCATAAACCATATATTTATGAAACCCTTCTCAAACATCTTGAAAGTATATGCATACAATATAACTTAAAGTATAAAGAAGTAAATGCTTATATATAAATGCCAACTTATATTTGAAAGTTTATTTTATGTATATACTACCTAATTCACCCATGGTAATTATGTTTAATAATTAGCATAATAATTATCTTAACTAACCATAATCCTAAAATTATAAGCAAATTCCATTTTAACCATGTAAATATATATATTTAACAAGCTCCCTCATAATCAAAACCCATGTAACAAACAAGAAACCTATTTACCTAGCTTAACACATAGTTGAAAAAAACCAAACAAAATGTAGCTAAAAAGAGAATAATCATTATTGATCCTCCCATGATCAACATTGATCCATTTAGATTGATGTCAATTATATATGCCTGTGCATTTTTTTTACAAGGGACAGACATTTTTTGGAGCAAAATCCTAGTGGAATACTATTGGCACTTTGTTTACATTAATCAACACCTTTATGACCAACTGTATTATATTCAAAAGAGCTTGGAATCCATCATGAAATCCAACCTTTGAAACCTCAATTTTAATTAAATTTAAGGATAAGAAAAATCCAAGGTAAGTCCATTAGACTATTAATCCTAATTTAATTTTATCCTCATTCTGTTATCTATCATTATCTATTTTAATTGGAATCCCTAGATCATCCTTCACCCATCCAAAAGTATCTTTTTAGCTTCTATTAAAAATTTCCTGTATCCTATCATAATCATTATTGATCCAAGAGAATTTACCATGATCCTCCTTAAATCAACAATTATCCTTGTAAAAATATATCACTCACAATCTAAATCTATTTTAGTAGAATGTTAAATATGCAAATCAAATATTTGATCTAATTTTATTATTTGATTTCTGAAACATGATCTCCTATCTTTTAATAAGCATTTTTTGTCTCTTAAATATATATCTTTATCATTTTAAAATATTTATTTATGTCATTTTATTACCATAATATTTGAAGAAAGTGAGTTGACATCCATCTAAGGAAGCTCATTGATTCTTAAAACTACTCTAGTACTAGGAAACCAACCTACCTATCCTATTAATCAAATATGTCTAAGTTGATCTATCTATATATTATCCTTCCTATCCAAAAAGGAGTTCCCACTTCATTATATCAATGGTGCACAACCTTAATCATTGGTATCCCTTTAAAACCTTATATCACAATTTCTAGTTTTAGAAAGTTTATTTATTAAGAAAAATAAACAAAAATATACTAAAATAGAGGCAACATCCCTCATATGATGAGCCCAAGGTTTACCAATCAAGATGTTATAAAAGAGAGGAATTTTAAATATCATAAATTTTACATGAACAATAATTGGAGGGATTTTAATAGGAATCCATACATAACCTAAAGGAGGTATTTGACTTATATTGGAACTTTGACATGTGTTACATTTGGACTTGAGATTGCACTTAGAAAAACCAGGAGTTTTAATGAAATCAAGGGAGGTGACATAAGTACCTTAACCCTCATCAATAAAAGCTTGGATATCACTAATTTGGATGCTAATAAATAGGGGAGGATCATTGGCATAAATTAGAATTTCATCTATAATCATGGAAGTGATAAGAAACTTAAGAGAAAAAGAAGTGTCCATTGTTTCATCAACATGTATGGGCAAATATTAACATTATTTAAGTATACTATTCTTAGATCTAGACAAGGTAGCTTCACATCCTGCTAGTGGAGGATGAGGTATGTTCATTTTGTAAAATAATTGCGTCAAAATGTTATGATGACAAGGTAAATTTGCATTAGTTATAGGAAAGGTATTTGATATGGGAGATGGGAAAGTTATACAATGGGGTCCTATTAATCATAACCCATGGGGAGATTTCTAGATAAAGTCACATAATGTTATAAGAGATCCTAGGAAGGAGGGTTGGAAATGCAATTAAAATTGTGTTGGTAATATGTAGTTAGTTTAGTTTGAGGATAAATATGTTAATTATATTTAGGTGGTAGGATAGTTTATATAGGTATTTATTATGATTGGGTTGAAGAACTACTATTGGAAGGATGGGGAATTTTGTCTGTGTGTAGATGCTGGGGGAATAATAGAGATGTTGTGAGAGGTGTTATCTAGTTGAGGTGTTTAAGGTGGTTCTTGTAAAGTTATAAATTCCTCTCGGCCCAATTCCATGAGATGTGATGGGGAAGAGTCTTGAATGATGCAAAATGTTTTAGGGTTTTGGTACATGTGTGTTGGATTAAAATCAATAAAAATAACCAATATTTGCATGTTAGTCATATTTACCATATTTTATTCATTAGTGAGGTGTATAATACTTTCAAAGTTATTTTTGGAAGGATTAATATTGTCATTATTATCTTGATGACTAGGAAGAGGATCTTTGTATATGGCAAGATGAACATCAGCTTGATTTGAAGCTTGATTTTTTTTTCATTTCTTGGGATATAAAATCTATGTCATATGCTTGTTGGTGATTATGAATGAGTGATTCATGATTAAATTTTGGGCCAAGAAAGAAATTCATATATATATTATGTAATTATCTACAAGTCTCATGAGTGTGGCCTCAAATTGCATGTAACCAACATAATTTGTTTGGATCATACCATGTTTTCATTAGATGAATGGGGTTAAGATCTCATGGTAGAGGCCTTAGAAGATGATTTTGAAGCTTAGATAAGGATAGTGGTTAATGGGTATTGATGTTTTTTGTTTGAGAATATGTAGGATTAAGAGTGTTGTTAGAAGGGGGAGTGATCCATACATCCATTCTCAGGGATAACGATACACTGCTACTACATGTTTGACCAGGTTTTACCTTGGGTGCTTCTGTCCTTAGGCCATATAGTGGTCTGAAAGAGGACCCAAATCACTCTAGAGCTTTTGGCATGATAGCCAATCTTCTATTGGTATCAAAGCTAGGTCTCAAGGTCAAGTCTCATAGAAGCTAGTGGGTATGATCCATACATCCCTTCTCAAGGATAGCGATACACTGTTGCCATGTGTCTGAATAGGTTTTACCTTAGGTGCTTTAGTCCTTGGGCCATATAGTGGTCTGGAAGAGGACCCAAATCACTCTAGAGCTTTTGGCATGATGGCCAATCTTCTATTGGTATTAGAGCTAGGTCTCAAGGTCAAGTCCCACAGAAGCTAGTGGGCATGATCCATACATCCCTTCTTAGGGATAGCGATACACTACTGCCATGTGTTTGACCAGGTTTTGCCTCAGGTGCTTCAGTATCTGGGCTATATAGTGGTCTAGAAGAGGACCCAAATCACTCCAAAGCTTTTAGCATGATGGCCAATCCTTTTATTAGCATGCCAAAAGATTTGGAGTGATTTGGGTCCTCTTTCAGACCACTATATGGCCCAAGGACTGAAGCACCCAAGGTGAAACCTGGTCAGACACATGGTAGTAGTGTATCATTATCCCTAAGAAGGGATGTATGGATCATGCCCACTAGATTCTGTGGGACTCAACCTCGAGACCTAGATCTGATACCAATAAAAGACTTGCCATCATGCTAAAAGCTCTGAAGTGATTTGGGTCCTCTTCTAGACCACTATATGGCCCAAGGACTGAAGCACCTGAGGTGATACCCAGTCAGACACATTGAAGTAGTGTATCTTTATCCCTGAGAAGGGATGTATGGATAATGCCCACAAACTTCCATAGGACTCAACCTCGAGACCTAGCTCTGATACCAATAGAAGACTAGCCATCACACCAAAAGCTCTGGAGTGATTTGGGTCCTCTTCTAGATCCCTATATGGCCAGCCATGAATCACTTGAGGTGATTCCCAATCAGACACATGGCATGTGATGATCACCTTAGTGGGGAGATGTATCCCTGAGAAGGGATGTGGATCATGCCCACTAGCTTCTGTAGGTCTCGACCTCGAGACCTAGCTATGATACCAATAGAAGGATTGGCCATCATTCCAAAAGATATGGAGTGATTTGGGTCCTCTTCTAGACCATTATATGGCCCAGGGACTAAAGTACTCGAGGAAAAACCTGATCAGACATGTGGCAGCATTATATCGCTATCACTGAGAAGAGATGTATGGATCAGGGAGCATGCTTCATAATGTCAGTTAGAGTTATGGCTTGAACATTGTGAATAGTGTTATAAGTAGTAGTGACACCATCATTGGTAGCATGATCAGTTTTGTTTTTAATGTGCATGTGAGTGACCATGAGAGGTTGAGATGGTTCAAATTAGTACATGATAAAATCTTGTCTCTTATCTTGGTTAAATTTTTATTCCAATGTGATTGGTGAGGGATTCCTAACTAAATATTATAACTTGGGGTAGAGAGCATTAGTGAATAGATGAAAGAAATTATCATCTACCAAGTTATACTCACATTTATTAGACAAGATATTTCATTTTTTGAATGAAATTTTGTGCAATTTTAGTTTTAAGTTACTTACAATCTATAAAGTGAGCTAAGTTATTCTTAGGGAGATCACTAGTTTGGAATTCTTGTACTAGGGAGTTAACCAATTATTCTAGGCTAGTGATAAAATGGGTTTTTAATTGATTATACCAATCTAAAGTATATCTTAAGAGTGTTTTAGACAATAACTTCATAGCATCAAAGGTATTAATATTGACCTAATATTTGTATAGGTTATTAAATGTTTTTAAATGTAATTTGGGATTGGTAGACCCATTGTAATTGATGGTAGGTGTGATATCTCCTATGTCAATATTATAAATTTGAGGTACAAAATCTTTATTTTAGATATGTTTGATTGTTTTATTAAGGATGTGTGGTTGGGGAATAAGGTTACCATGGGAATCCCTAAGGGGGGATGAGGGGAATTTGGATTTCACACTACCCATGAAACCTATTGGGGTTGATTTTGAAGGTGAATGAGGTGGTTTTACATTTGTATCATTTGGCTCTCATTATTAGTTTGAAAAATATTCATTTGATTGAGTCTTCATAATAAAATTTGATGAGTTTGGGAAGTATTTTGATTAGTGTGTGCATCAGGCAAAGAATTGGTATTGGTATTAGTGGCTTGGGTTACATTATGAGTAGTATCATGTGTTGTACTAGTAACATAAGAAGAATTAATAGAAAAGGAAACACTAGTAGTATGATTGGAATTTGTAGCAAAAGATGCACTAGTGGAATGGTTATCATTTGAAGAAAATGAAGCACTAGTATCATTATTGAAATTTTTAGCAAAAGATGTAATAGTGTAATGGTTAAGGAGGAAGGTCTTTGAAAAAGGCCCACTAGAGGTTGAACCTACCATGTTAGTGGAGATACTTGGCATGGTGGTTGAAGAGGTCATAGAATAAGAATTAGTGGTGTGAGAAGGAATTAAAATAGAAGGGAAAGGTTGAGAATCCAAGAAAGTGTCTCCTATAAATCCATGAGAAATGGTAGAGGAGGGTGAAATATGTTCTTATATTTAAGTACCTAACATGAGATTACATATGGTTGAAGAGTCCTTTCATCTATGTTGAGTAAATTTGTTAATGAAGAAGATTATTTTAGGTGTGTAATCTAATTAATTATCATATTATAATGAGAATAAATGATTATGTACTAGGGACAAATGTGGAGGAGTCCCATAATTGGCTGTGAGAGTGGCAACATGAACATTGCTTTCATCTAGAGTGGAAGCCACAAGATTTTCTTTGGAAAAACTATTAGGATGGGTAAGACTCATCATGTTTTTGGATTCAAATTTGTATTATCCTCAAGTAGGAAATTAATAGTGAGAAAAATATTCTAAAGAGGTGTTGAATAGAAAAATCCTAGGTGTTGAATATAAAAATTAGAGAAATAGGATACAAAATCAAACTGGTCGATTGTGTCCTGTAAACCAGAGAGTAGAATAGATTAAAAAAGGACATAGTTGTACATGTAAAATATGCATTAATAAATAGGAAACATGGCAAATAAAAAGAGGACACATTCATATACGTTGAATGTGTACTAGTTAAACAAGGGATTGAATAAGAAGATAAAGAGACAATCAAATAGGTCAACTGTGTACTGCAGGCAAATATTTTAAATAACCTATAAGAGACTATGTCGATCCGGATGATAATGTTATAAATAAACAAAAAGTTTTTTCAAAATAATATATATGAAAATGAAATTAATTACATAAGAAATTAGGTTAATGTGATTTATCCAATTAGAACACACAACACAAAACTTACACTAATGCTGGCGAATGTGGATTTAGTAATATAAAATATAATAAGGAAATAAAAAGTACCAACTTAAAATTAAATGATAAATAATTGGTTATTCCTAAGTTTTATTAAGTTATAATAAAGTTTAAATTTAATGTGATAGAAATTTACCTATAATAAGGAACTAAAAAGCAATTTAAAGATGGTTTTAGAAAGTTTAAGTTGAAAGTGATATGTATTGGTAATGGTATTGGATTGGTATTGGGGCCTACCTCTCACTTAAAAATCCCATAGTGATAAGGGTGTTAGGTTATTTTACAATTTATACCATCAACCATGTGTTTATACTTGGTCAAGAAACCAAGTCAACTTCCCCTTTGGTGATGAAATACAAGTAGGTAGGCCTTGGGAAGACAACTGTTTAATGTTTTTGGTGTGTAAAGTGGTTTGTAAGTGTGTGAAAAAGAGAAAAATAGTGTGACTAAGTTGGTAATTTTAAAAAACCACCTAAATAATCTATGTTTATTAATCTAATCATGCAATCAAATAAAAGGAAAGGTGAATTAATTACTAGCAAAAGAGGTTAATTATTTGATTGTGAAGAGTAAAATGTCAGTTCAGGAGACACTATATGTAAATAATATAGAATCAAGTCAACTTGATCACTATTATTCTATGAAAGTAAGATTTGTAATAACATAATTGAATGGGTTTATTATTTCTTTAAGATAAAAAAATAGGCTACAAAACTATGTCGATCTAGTTGACCTAGTTAGTTATAGGGTTACAGTTTTATAGAATACAAACTTGTGGAAAATAGTATTGAAAAATAAAAACTAAAATGATAGAGAAAGTGAGAATGAAATGTGGTGGGTTTGAAGATGTTTAGATTTCATAATTTTATGTTGTGATGCTCAAATACCGATTCAAAAAATTTTATAACAAAGTTGATTGGTTTAGTAGATTTTACAAAACATGTTTGCTAAAAAAGAAGTTCCAAATAGAGTCAAGTGGATCGACTATGTTTGTAGACCTATATGTTGAAAGAGGAGAATTGCTAATAGAGTCGACTGGTTCGACTATGTATGCAAATCTAAAACTAAAGAAGAATATTATATCAAACTTATCAACATAATTACTTGTATTTGGAAAATACCTACATAGACAAAACAAAGTTATTTTGGAGTGTTTGTGTTAAACGTACACATAAACTATTAGAACTATAGTGATAGGTTTGATATACTAATACAAAAATAAAAATATATAATATAATGATAAAGTGAAAGAAAACCTACAAAGGTTTGATTCATACTAAGTTCATTAGAATGTATATAAAGAGAAATGGAACTGATATATTAATTAATCCTCACTCAAATAATATAAATCTTACTTACACTTTTGATTGTTGATATATTAGATATTTAGGGTCATGACCAAGATGGATCTGCTAGACCTAACCAAGGGATCTCTTACCATAATAACATCACTAGAGATGGATCCAAAGCCTATAACAAGCAAAACCATGTAGTAAACCGAACTAGGTCCTATGTTTTCATATTCATAAAGTAAATTCAAAGTAAA
The DNA here is from genome assembly GCA_037957365.1 of Torreya grandis. Classification (NCBI taxonomy): domain Eukaryota; kingdom Viridiplantae; phylum Streptophyta; class Pinopsida; order Cupressales; family Taxaceae; genus Torreya; species Torreya grandis. The sequence continues at coordinate 3,520,820 of JARHVA010000083.1, forward strand.
GTAAAATCTAACCTAGTGCTCAACAAAGCTTATGGCACAAAGTGGGTGAAATAAAAATAAAAAAGTAAACATGCATAAAAGATCTATACTCATGTCAATGTATAATAAATACTAATGCATGGGAGAGAAGTACATATGTTATTCTATCTATTCTTACAAAGGATGAACAAAGTTAATAATACTTGCCTTTGAAGACAAACCCACTTAGCCTCAATAATTCCCTTGGCCAAGGTGCTTTGCAAGAGGTTTTGTATTATGTAAGGATAACAAGGATAAGACATCTCTAGGATACATAACTTATTTATGCATCCAAAATATTTCTCTATAATACAAGATATATATCTCCAAATAAAGTATTGAAATCCTAATCTATGCTCCTCAAGTAGAATGGTGCATAATTAGATGCATAGAATATTCTTGTTCTTCTTGTCTTCTCTCTAAATGATGGAAATGGATGTGTCTATATATTTGAATCTAACCATAAACATTTTTGAAATATTAGTAGACATGGTTATCCCAAATGAATCTATATCATTATTTGCTAAAAATAAGTTAGGTCTCAGTCTAGGTTGGCCAGAATTGACCTAGACCCATAAAGTGCTTTTAACAATTTAGGCCAAAAGTGTAATGTAAAGTTTCAAAAAGGGTCTTATGCTTAGGTAGGTGATAATTAAGGTGGTGAGATGATTAAAGGAACATGCAAGAGAGGAGGCAAAGATTATGAAAGTATATAGGAGAAGGTTATGTAGATAACAAGTGGTAGTAAAGGGGACAACAATCCTATGAAGCACCAATGTACTACCTACCACTTTCCTGAGGCACCCTTTAAGGTATGAAATTAGTGAGATTAAAAGAGAGAAAGTTTAGTAATTAATAATGTTTAAAAAACATTATGTGTATACAACATCAACCAAAGGAGATGGATAGTCAGTCTAAAACTTCACACCAAATAGGAAAAGAGTTGGAGTTGGCTTATAATTATCCATGCTAAACTGTGTAAGCAAACAGAGAGCATACTTGGATTGTACAATAGTGATCCTAGAATTTGATTGAGTAATTTCAATCCCAAGTAATTAATTAAAAAAGACTAAGTCAATCATTGAGAACCTATTAGACAAAATATTTTTCACTACTATGATGGTAGATGGAGAACTCCCTATAATCAATAAGTCATCCACATAGAGAACTAGAATCAATAGTGAATGATCCTTCTATAAAATATAGACATTTAGATTTGAATGGCATCTGGTGAACCCAACCAGAAGATGAAATAAGTCCATATTTTCATACCAAGATTGAGGAGCCTATTTGAGGCCATAGATAGATTTCCAAAGTTTATAAACTAAGGAAGAATATTACATAAATACTTATGGTTTCTCCTTATATATTTCCTCTTTGATGTCATCATGAAGAAAGGCACTCTTTACATCCATTTAATGAACAACCTAATAATGTGATGCAATAATGGTGAGAGTGAGTTGGATTGATTTTATTTTGGCAATTGGGGTGAACATCACAGTGTAGTCAATGCCAGGCTCTTAAGAAAAACCCTTTACTATGAAACATGTTTTGAAATTATCTATGAACCCATCTACTATAAACTTTGTTCGATAGATACACCTATACATAACAAATTTTATTCCCTTTGAAAGTGGGATTAAATCCTAAGTGTTATTCATTCTAAAATAACTATACTCCTCTTACATAATACTATCCCACTCAAGAGTGCTTTATGCCTCATGAAATGACTACAAATCAAAATCCTATGCAATGAAATCATGTGGGGCATATTAAAATTGTGAATGGGTTTGCCTATTGTCTGATGTATCTCAAACCCATTGGTTAAAACTTTGTAGTGTCTATCTATCCCAAAGAGGACTAGTGCTTAGAGAGTTAGAAGGAGATTCCTCATGCTCTAAATATATTATGGGAGAAAGAGGAAGGGAATCCTCATCACTACTCTCATCATCAGAACTAGAATAAGAATCTAGATCATCAAGAAGTTTATTAGGCATATCTGAATCATTAGAACTATCATCAAATATTGGTGCATATAAGGAATGGGGAGAGCTTTCGAGTGTGTATTCTAAAGGACCTTCTAAAAAATTAACATGCCTCTTAATGAATAACTCATGAGTGGTGGGGTAGAGAAACTTGTATCCCTTAACACTCTCAGGATATCCAACGAAGATGCAAAACTAACTTTGAGGTTATATTACCTTACATTTATTATTTAGAATGTGGGCCATAATAGGTGAACCTGACACTTTAAATTACTTAACTATGGTTTATGACTAATCCATTATTTAAAAGGAGTGGATCTCTTTAATTCTTTATGAGGAACTCAGTTTTGGATGTAACAAGCATAGTTGATGGCCTTAGCCTAATACTAAGGTGTAAGAGACTTGGAGTGTAAAATATAGTTAGCCCCTTCCTTCAAGAACCTACTCTTGTACTCTAAAACACCATTCTATTGAGGACTATATGGAACTATATGTTTTAGTTCATTCCCCTCTGATGTATAGAATTACTCAAAAAAGTTAATAACATACTCACCACCATTATCAATGCATAAAACCTTGATGGCTTTACCTGATTATTTATCTACAATCACCTTAAATTCTTGAAAATGATCAACAACCTTAAATTTACACTTAAGAAAGTACATCCAAGTATACCTTGTAAATTCATTGATGAAAGAAAGCATGCACTTTATCCTATTAAATGAAGGTTTTAGAAATGGGCCAATAATGTCACTCTAAACAATCTCCAATATCTATTTATCTCTTCATGATTTTCCATTATCACACTTATTCTCTATATTCTTACCAATAATGCAACCATAATAAACTAAATCATAAAACTTGACTCATGGAACCCTTGAAACTGTGTTATGATGATTGAGTTACTCTAAGTAGTGGTAATTGAGATGGCCAAATCACTCATTCCATAATTTACTCACTTCATATGAATGAGTGAGTAACGTAGTAGAGGGTTAATCATGGGAAAAATGTAGAAAGTATACAATCTATATTGGTGATTTTCTTTCCTACATGTAATAATGGAGTCACTATTAGCTTCCCTAATAACCATAAAATTGGGTGGGAACTCAAATTCATTTCCTAAACTGATGTGAGTGATCTAATAAATATATCAGATATTGGTGGATAAAGAGGGAACATATAGAACATCATGAAATTTCCCATCATTCACTTCAATAGATCTTTTCTCATTATTTTTGTTGGAATTATCATCACCTAACAAGATAGAAGGCATAGCACAAGGCTCTAAGGATGAGAACATGTTATGTGATGAAGTCATGTGGTGAGAGGCACCAAAATCAATAACCCATGTGGAAGTTTGGGATGCAACTACAAGAAGTGATTTGCCCTTATATTTACCCTTATTACTATCTTTTGCCTTAGAAGAACCCTATGGTGATGAAATTTGAGTGGAATAATTAAGGACATTGATAATGTGCCTCTTGAGTGTTTTTATCAGTTATTCAATATGTTTCTTCATGTATTTGGAATCATCATGCCCAAATTTACTATAATATACACATGTTAGGCCTTCTTTCTTGGGTTTCATGTATAAAGATGAGGACTCTTTTGATTATTTTGGCTTAGCATCATATTTATGACCTTTTCATTGCTCTAGGTCCTTCTTGTTCTATTTCTTCTCCTTATTATCAGAAGCCTTATATTTGTCATGATTCACAATTAATGAATGTGATTTAGATGAATTCAATGTACCCATTTGGATAATATTATCTTGATCTCAAGTTAAGTTAGCAACAAATTCATTTAAGGATGACATTATGCATGTAACTCTAAGGGAATGCTTGGTGGCTTGAAAGGTAGAAACAAATACAAAATAATGAGATCCTAATTTGGAAAGATTAGAAATAATAAATTGTGTTGGGTGAATATTTTTTCACCGGCTAATTGATGAGCAAAATAGGTATCTTCAACCATAACATAGGTATATTGGTTGTCTAGATGTGTGGGTTTACCACATCAAAAGGGGACAGATATCTCCTCTCATCAAGGGGAGGTTCCCTTATAAATTTGTGGAGCTATATACTATATATATAAGTAGAAAATAACACTCAAGGGTAGGAGAACACCATATATCTCTCTTTTTTTAGAGATGATGTTCACAAGAAAAGGAGAAAATTCTAGTGAAGACACTGAAGGCACTTCTCTTTTTTTAGAAGTGGTCTTGCAGGAAACAATAAGAGTTCTTTTAGGTAGTGAGAAGTAACTAGTAATAGGATGCAATAACCAACATAATGAAGTGTAACACAAAGTCTCCACTTCAACTACCCAAAGAGTGAGATACGAAGAATAATGAGGGAAAAAAGTCATCCCAAGGTCCTTTACGTAGAAAATAGAAAAAGACAAACACACTAAAAGCAACTGTACACGCACAAAGTTTTCTTATAGTTGGGTTCATGACACCTTCCTGATTATCTCCATAAGCTCTACTTGTTAGATTAAATAAACAAGAACACATTTAGAAGATAGACATAAGAACAATCTCCAAAAATGATACAAGCTATAACATCATAAAGTCTATAGGTAACTTGCTTTCTCATTTAGATAAAATAATATGAACAACAATCTGAGCTCAAAGTCTCAATATTCACCTTTTAATTTGGGCAGAGTTTTTTGCTTCCTTTCTTTATCAAGAAGGTCCCCCTTTTTTTAAATCAGAGATTACATTATTTAGTAGCCAAGAAAAGCCTGGCACTTTGTTCCATGGAATGGCCCATGCTGCATTCAATGCCTTGAATGCATTTTTAGTTCTATTAGGGGGGGCATGCTAAAACAGGGTAATTATCTTAACTATGGCATGTCGATTCATCTCAAATGTCTTCTAGTCCTAAGTCATCTAGTCTATCACTTGATATATATGCAACCATCCATTTTTCCTTTACTTCAAGGGGGATAAACAGGGCATGTCTTCAATGTTTAAGGGCTAAAAAATCTACCTTTTGGATTGTTCCACCTACTAGAATAACTACTACATAGATATTTTGGCCTTTCCCCCTTTTTGTTGTGATTTGAACCCTTGAGCTATCTTTTCCCTTTTTTGGCTCTTTTCGTTCCTCCTCTCGGCTATTCTTCCTTTCAACCTAAAGGTATTTAAATGCTTTTGGGTTCATGCTTAAGCTTGCAAAGATCAATGGACACTTTATTGATGCAAATTTGATGTCTTTGGGCCCATCATCATTTTAAATCCAATGGTTAATTAGTTTCCCTAAATTTGATGGCTACGGGGACATCATTAGATGTCTGGATCCCACTAGTTAGTTCATGATGCTCAACTTTGACATCTGTAGGCCCATCATCTTCTTCGGCAATTCCTTTAGCTTCAGGTGGTCTTTGGATTCTAATTCCTTCATGTCTTTGTATTGAGAGTGCTCTGCCTTTGACATCTATCATAGTTTACTTCTTTGAAACTTTACCAATCTTACAGAAAATGGGACCCACAACACTTCTTACCTAAGCAGCTTCAAAAGGGGAGCGGGGATAGGTGGCACTTTCCACTGATCTTACATGGTGCTTTCTACTATGAAATAGGTGAGGACACTTGGTAGCATCCACTTAACTTATAGAAGCTTTAGATACCTTTTGAGAGTCCTACGAAAGATGAAACTTGGTGGCTTCCACTGAGCTTTAGAATCACTATAGAAACATTTAGGACTCATTTAAATTCACACAGATGATGACAATTGGCATGCTCTACTTATTTTTAGAAACTCACTTAGGGCCCACCATAGTCCTTACTCGATAATGAAGCAAAAGGAAGAAATTATAGATGTTGACACTTGGTAGCTTCCACTGAGCTTTAGAAGGGACACGTGGCATGTTCCATTGCTTTTTAGAAACAAGTTGTAATGTGTCCCATAAGATGACACTTGGCAGCTTCTGCTTGACTTTGAGACTTAGACAAAACTTTAGGCAAAATGAAAAACCCATGCGTTAAACCTTGGAATTGTTGAACCCGTTGAACCATTAAACCAAAATGGTTCAAGGTTCAATGGTTCAATGGCTTAATCCTTGCTTAGAAGCTTGCCAATGAATGTTTTTTGGTTGAACCAAGGCATTGAACCAATCCAAATATTTCCTAAGTTCTAGAAACTTGCTCCTTGGAGAGAATTTACCTATTAAAGTCATTGAACTTGTTGAACCAGATAATTTCAAGCTGGTAGAGTCAGTAGTTTTGAATCTATAGAGTCCATAGAAATCTAAAAAGGCTTAAATAATAAAGAATTTGAAGGCTCAAAACAATTTTTTGAGAAGGGGAGAGATAAGTTTAGTCTTGCAAGACCAAAATAGTTCATATGTTGTCCCAAAAATGAAAAGTTAGTATTTAGGGACAAAAACTAGCTCCAGTTGGGGAACTTCCTTTAGATGAAAACTTGGAATAGCTGAGGGGAGTAGAAACTATAATCTCTAGTGCCTTGAAGTATGCCATTGGGCTATGGAGTCATGCTACCCAAAAATAAAGGATACAAAAAATGAAAATGAACAACACACAATAGAAACAAAGGCTATAAAAATATACATATGTACAAGTGAACTTATTTGATACTTCAAGAGTCGAAGTGCTTCAGATGCTGCCCATTATGAGGTAGAGAAAAGAGCATGCCATATTGATACTTCAATAGGAAACTATTTTCACCATTAAGCTAATGGATAGTAAATGGGCCTCTCCACAAGGAATCAAATTTCCCATGCATTCCCTTTGGTTCTCTTCTCTTGTCCTAAAGTAGGACTTGATCTCTAATCTGGAAATCCCAATTTTTTTACTTTCTAGTCGAAGAGCTTCTTCATCAGAATTTGATGTTGTACAATTTGGTTCACCACCATAGTTCTCTGCTCATCCAGCTCAGTCAAGCACATGATCCTCTTATCAATGGAGATTTCATATGTTTGATCCTCAATTGCCTTAGCCAATATCAATGTTGGTAATTCCAAGGTGATTGGTATCTCAGCATTGAGCGCATAAAGAAGTTGGAAAGAAGACATACCAATTGCCCTTTTGGATGTAAATATATCTACCCAAAAAGCATCAACTAATTCTTTATACCATGTCCTTTGGTTGTCATCCACTAGCTTCTTGATGATAGTCACCAGGTTCTTGTTGCTTGATTTAGCATGTCCATTCCCTTATGAAAAGTAATCAAAAAAGTGGGAGAGGGTGATCCCATAGTAAAAATAGAACTAAGTAATCTCTTGAGAAGTGAAACATGCTGCATTGTCTATGATAATCTTGGTTGGGACCCCAAACTAGGAAATGATGTTCTCCTTGAGGATATTGCACACTACTTCTAAAGTATCATGTTTGGTTTGGATAGCTTCCACCCACTTGGTGAAGTAATCAGTGGTTGTAAGGACATAATCATGTCCAACACTTGAAAATGGGTTTATAGCACCAATGAAATCGATGCCCCATTACTGAAATGGCTCTTTTATGACCACTGACTTGAGAGGTAGGGAAACTAACTTGGGTTTTCTAATAAACTAATGGCATAATTCACATTTCCTTACCTACTTGTATGCATCTTGAAAAAGAGTAGGCTAGTAATATCTAGCTCACAGAATCTTATGGGTAGTTACAAGAGAAAATAAATGTCCTCCATAGGCTAAATTATGGAAGGAATTTGGAAGTTAGTTCTGCTGCTCTTTATCCACGTAACAAAGGAACACTCCATCTAGACTCCTCTTATATAGGCCGTTGTCCCAAAGGACAAAACTGGCAGCTTTCAACTTGATAGTCCTCCTTTCTTTATAAGATAGGTGAGTAAGACATTCACCATAAGTAAGGAAATGAGAAATACCTGAATACCACTCATTCGTAGTGGAGACAAAGAGGACTGTTGGTGTGTCTTCTTATCTTGATTCTTCATGCTCTATTCCCTCTGGCTTGTTATCAGCAATTAATTGGCATAGGCCTTTTCCTTACACCAGCTTTATCAATTTGATGACTAGATCAAACTCTTGGATTTTTAAAATACAATTGCCTCTTTTTGTCCCAAACTCCTGCTGAGTTAATATGGATTTAACCATGGTATCAGGAACCAAGGCAGTAACATGTGAATTCAGGATGTAGAAGCGAAAATGCTTCACTGCCTTAACCACTACATAGGCATGTTTCTCCATGTTTGAGTACTTCAGCTCATGATCTTTAAGAGGATAGATCATGAAAGAAATGGGAGATTCCAAACTTTCTTGGTTCTACTGAACCAGAATTGTTGAAAGTGTGTGTTCAGAAGAATAACTATATATGGTGAATTCCTTGTTGTAGTCTAGACAAACCAAAATTGGGGTGTGGGCAATAACTATCTTAATATCTTGGAATGCCAATTTTCCTTCTTTATTCCAGCTAAACATGGTCTTTCCCTTCATCATGTTAAAAATATGGTGAGTCTTCTTAGCAAACTCAAGGATGAACCTTTTTAAGAAATTCACCTTTCCAAAGAAAGAGTGAACAACAGTCTTACTTGTGGGTAAGGTAAGCTCCTGGATGGATTTGACTCTTTCTGAGTTAATATTTATGCCTTCTCTAGATATAATGTGTCTGAGAATCTTCCCTTATATCATCCTAAAGATAGATTTCTTGATATTTAAAGAAAGGTCATTCTGGTGGCATCGTTCTAGCACTTGTTGCAAGTGGTGCACATGATCTGGGCAATGTTTGGAAAAGATGGTTAGATCATCCAGGTACACTATAATGAACTTACCCATTTCATCTTTAAAAGCAAGTTCCATTTCTCTCTAAAAGGTGGCACCAGCATTTATCAGACCAAATGGCATTCTCTAGTATGTGAAGGTGCCCCAAGGTGTGGTGAATGCAGTCTTGTGATGGTCTGCTTCACCAACTTCTACTTGATTGTATCTTGAGAAGTCATCTAGCATTGATAACATCTCAGAACCAGTCACTATTTAAAGCACTTGATCCATGATGGGCAGAGGATAGTTATCCTTTAAGGATGAATGATTCAAGTTATTAAAGTCCATACAGAGGCAAATTTTGCCATTTTTCTTCCTCACAGGCACTATGTTTACAATCCATGTAGAATGACGAATTGGGGAAATTATCCTGGCATCCATAATTTTTTGTATTTTAGACAAAATAGTACCTGATATTTTTAGATTGTATTACCTAGATTTTTACTTGTAAGGCATCGAGTTAGCCTTAAGAGGAATGTCATGGGAAATTTATTTAGGCCTAAGTGACTTTAGATCATCATAAGAGTATGCTAGGACATTTATGTATTAACAAAGTAGAGTAGTGAAATTAGATCTCTCCTCAGGAGTATAGCACTTCTCAATGTTTAACATCTTGGGATCTTCCATAGTACCCAACTTTATTTGATTAAACTCCTGAGAGGAGCTTGAATCACTTTGCTATTGTTTGATGAATCTGTCATGTTTGTCAAACAACTTCTCAAGGGAAACTAGGCCTTTTAAGATTTTATTCCCTTTGAGTTGTAGGAACTCTTCACCTGCATCTGCACTTGATTCAGGGGCTAGTTCAAGCTTCTGAGGCTCATTGTCTTCAAAATGCAACCATTCAAAGCTATCTTTTTTCTCTAAGAAGGCAATGATTTGGTTGTCATTGTTAAACACCTACCAATGATTGGCATTGTCAGGGACACTTGGTTGAAAGACCAATTTTATAGTGTACTTATCTCCCTTAAAATTAGGGTGAGGAACTAAGAGAGTGGCTGAAACAACCAAAGCATCAGCTCTATCATTGAATTCCCTAAGAACTATAGAGATGCTAAAAGCATCAAAGTTTTCAATTTGATCCCAAACCAGATTATGGTAATGGTGCAATCTCTCATTCTTGGTCTGATATAGGTTTCTTACCTAACAAACCACTATCTCGGCATCTCCTTTGGCATGAAGGAGTTTGATGCCTTTGTCGCGAGTAGCCCTCAATCTAAGCAATAGAGATTCATATTCAGTTGTATTATAGGTATTTATAAATTGTAATTTGTATGATGAAGGAAAAATATCTCCTTGAGGAGATATCAACACAATCCTAGCTCTTAAACTGGTAGAAGAGTAGCTGCCATCAAATTCTAGCATCCATACCTCATTTGAAACTAATTTTTCCTTGGATTCTTCTGATTTTGGAGGGTGAGATTCCTCAAAACTTGTAATGTGTTCTACTATCCTTTCTACTATTCCAAATGAAGGTATTTTTAGGCTATTACAATCAAGAGTTTCATTAGACACTTCATGGACTTCCTCTGTGGTTAAGAAATAATTACCCATGCCTGAAGACTCAAACATAATTTGAGCTTTAGGTGCCGATGTCTGAGTAACCACATATTTCACTTCCTTCTCAAGAAGCAATCTCTTCATGATGCCTTTGATAGGGATTTTCACCTTAGATAAGTCCATACTCAACTCACCACCAACATCCTTGCATAAATTTCAGCTAAGAAGGATGCCGTATGATGCTGGGATGTCAGCCACTTGGACGGTCATCTTGATTCTTTTGTCTAGGAATGCTACAAATGCAAATTGAGCATCCTTGATTTATCCTAGTAGTGGGACTTGTTTGTTCTCTATGGAGAAACATCTTCCAAATGTCTTGGTCAATGTGAGACTAAGAGATTCTACCACTTTGGTAGGCATGACATTGTTTGAAGCTCCAAAATCAATGATGCAATTGCTCAGCTTGTGACAGTTTATCAATAGGGAAACATAGAAAGGCTCTATTTTCCAAAGGGTAGTAGGAGTAATGACAAGGTTTTTTGGGATAGACATGTTCCTTAGGGGATCATGATTTACCTTCTTAGCTTCTTATCTTGTAGGGATGGTTTGGTTCTTCACATATTGAACCAACTTGTCCAACTGCTTAAGATTGTATTGTAGAAATTAAAATTTAGACATTTGAATTTTGGTTTATTTTATATGATCAATAATGTCAAACATCTAAAATGGACTAGGAATAGAGGATGGGAGCTTATGGTTTAGATTTTTGGGAGGGGGAGGATTAGACTATGAATTTAAAGTAGAAGGTGTAGGGATATTTGGTGTACTTACCTTTCTTGCAATCACCAAGTCCTTTGGCTAGAAAGGTAGAGTGGTTCCCCACTTAGCAATTGAAACTACTGGCTATGGGTGCTCCTCTATCTTTTCTTTATCAGCTTGTTAGGCAAATTAGTTCTTGGATTGTGTGAAAATAGCATATGATCCTTCAGCTGCTTTACCTTCACTTCTGGGTTCATCCTGATAATTCAGAAAACCAATGTTGGAGTTGCCAGATAATTCTTCTTCTTCCTTAGTGAAGAGATTAACATCATTTTTAGAGTTCAATTTATGCTAGAAGGAGAAATTTGATTCATCCTCAAGATATCCAACTACTGAATTTGTTGGAGGTGCTTCAATGGCTAAGTTTCCTCGTGGGGGAGGAAGATGATTTGTTTGTCCTTGATTCTTGGTGACATTGCCTTGGTATGACTAATTCTAAAATATTCTCCTTGGCATATCTCTATATGTAGAATCAGATGACATCCCCTATACTATTTTCTTTCTAAGAGCAAGTAGCTCATTGGCCAACTTCTGCACCATTGGATCAGTGGTGCCTATAGGTGGGTATTCTAAAGATGAAGAGGATTTACCTTTATTGAGATCTCTCCTTATCTTTCCTGCAATGATAAGGTCATCTTCTACCTTTGTAGCTAAATATTGAGTAGAATTAAGGTCTATATGGCCAGTCCATCTAAGCAAAAAACTCACTTTAGGCAGCTATGAGTTGATGAAGAAGCACTTGAGATTCTCAGGTGTCGGCTGGGCAATTATGGGAATCTAGTTCCTCAGCTTGTCAAACTTTGCAATGAAATCCCTCATCGATTCATGAGGTTCCTTATTCATCTATGTGAGCTAGGCTAACAAGGCATGCACATTTTCTATAGGCTTGACCCTAACTTCAAATTTAACTTTCAAAGTGCCCCAGTTAGTCACTGACCTAGCCTGAAGATGGTAGAATCAGTCTGCAACAACACCTTGTAGTGTTTCCATAAATAGCCTAACTATTATGTCTTCATACTCTACTCCAATTACACCATAGGCTATGCTGAAGGCAACAATATGTTCATCAAGGTAAACTTTTCCATCACCAAAGAATTTGGGAAAATTATTCCTTGAACTATGTGGAAGCTCATGTAGAGGTGGGGTCAAATTTAGTGGACCAAAAGAGTTACCCCAGGGGCCTTGAGCCATGATTTGATTATGTAAAAGTGGGATAACGAATTTGGGTGGAGTATGTATAGGAAAAGCTCTACTAATAATATAAAAAGAAGCTCTACCTTATGTTGGTGACCTGGTACTGGTAGGAAGAAGACTCTTAGTTCATTGAAGGTGAGGTTGTGGAGGAAATAAATTGAAATTTCTCTGCTACACCAACTCAAAAATAGGGTCAACAACACCTTGAGCTCTCTAGTTTTTGTCATAACATGGAGTTGCCAGATTATAGAACAAAAATAGAAAAGAACAGGATCTACTTCAGCTTGAAGCTTGAGACTTCAAACTGTGTGCTCTTCCCTAGCGGAGTCACCAAAAACTGTTGGGTGAATATTTTGTCACCAGCTAACTAATGAGCAAAATATGTCTCTTCAACCACAACATAGGGAGATTATTCATCAAGATGTGTGGGTTTACCACATCAAAAGTGGATAGATCTCTCCTCTCATTAAGGGGAGGTTCCATTATAACTATGCGGAGCTATATACTATATATAAGTAGAAAATAACACTCAGGGGTAGGATAACACCATCCATCTCTCTTTTTTTAGAGATGATGTTCACAATTAAAGGATAAAATCTTACTGAAGACACTGAAGGCATTTCTCTTTTTTCAGCAGTGGTCTTACAGGAAATAGCAGGAGTTCTTTTAGGTAGTGACAAGTAACTGATAACAAGATGTACTAACCAATAGAATGAAGTGTACCACAAAGTCTCTACTTCAACTGCCCAAAGAGGGAGATATGAAGAACAATGAGGGCACAAAGTCATCCCAAGGTCCTTTACATAGAAAATAGAAAAAGACAAACACACTAAAGGTAACTTTAGGCAACATAAAATCTTTTTATAGTTGGCCTTAGGACACCTTCTTGATTATCTCCACAAGTTCTACTTGTTAGATTAAATAAACAAGAACACATTTATAAGATAGACATAAGAATAATCTCCTAAAATGATACAAGCTATAACAACACAAAGTCTATAGGTAACTTACTTTCTCATTTAGATAAAATAACATGAATAACAATTTGAGCTCAAAGTCTCAATATTCACCTTTCAATTTAGGCAAAGTTTTTGCTTCCATTCTTTATCAAGAAGGCCCCCCTTTTATTAAACAAAGATTACATTATATAGCAACCAAAAAAGTCCTAGCACTTTGTTCCATGGAATGGCCCATGCTGCATTCAATGCCTTGAATGCATTTTCAGTTCTGTCAAGGGGCCATGCTAGAATAGTGCGACTGTCTTAACTATGGGGTGTCGATTCATCTCAAATGTCTTCTCATGGACCTGAGTCATCTATTTTGTCACTTGATATCTGTGTAGCTATCCATTTTGCCTTTACTTCAAGGGGGAAAAACAAGTCATGTCTTTAATGTTTAAGGGCTCAAAAATCTACCTTATGGACTATTCCACCTACTAAAATAACTACCGCATAGATATTTTGGCCTTTCCCCCTTTTTTCTATGATTTGAGCCCTCAGGCTATCTTTTCCCTTTTTTGGCTCTTTTGGTTCCTCTTCTTAGCTATTATTCCTTTCAACCTGAAGGTCTTTGATGATTTCAAGGTTGTGCTTAAGCTTGCAAACATCAATGGATGCTTTATTATCACAAATTTGATGTCTTCGGGCCCATCATCATTTGAAAGGCAATGGATAATTGGTTGCCCTAATTTTGATGACTGTGGGGACATCATCAGATGTCTAGATCCCACTAGTTAGTTCATGATGGTCAACTTTGATGTCTATAGGCCCATCATCTTCTTTGGCAATTCTTTCAGCTTCAGGCAGTCTTCGGGTTCTAATTCCTTCATGTCTTTGTATTGGGAGTGCTTTGCCTTTGACATCTGACACAGTCTACTGCTTTGAAACTTTACCAATCTTATAGAAAATGGGACCCACAACACTTCTTGCCTGAGAAGCTTCAAAAGGGGAGTGGGGATAGGTGGCACTTTTTGCTGATCTTATGTGGCACCTTTCGATATGAAATATGTGAGGACACTTGGCAGCATCTGCTTAACTTATAAAAGCTTTAGATACCTTTTGAGAGTCTTGCATAAGATGACACTTGGCAGCTTTTGCTAATATTTAGAATCACTATAGAAACATTCAGGACTCATTTGGATTCACATGGATGATGACACTTGGTGTGCTTCACTTAATTTTAGCAACTCACCCAGGGCCCACCATAGTCTTTACTCGATAACGAAGCAAAAGGAAGAAACTGTGGATGTTGACACTTGGCAACTTTTGCTAAGATTTAGAAGGGACACGTGGCACATTCCACTACTTTTTAGAAATAATTTGTAATGTGTCCTGGTAGATGACACTTGGTATCTTCCTCTCAACTTTGAGACTTAGACAAAACATTAGGCAAAATGAAAAATCCTCACGTTGAACCTTGGAACTATTGAACCCGTTGAACCATTAAACCAAAATGGTTTAATGTTCAATGGTTTAATGGCTCAATCCTTTTTTAGAAGCTTGCTATTGAATATTTTTTGGTTGAACCAAGGCATTGAACCAATACAAAAATTACCTAAGTGCTAGAAATTTTCTCCTTGAAGAGAATTTACGTGTTAAAGTCATTGAACCTGTTGAACCAACTAATTTCAAGCTTGCAGAGTTAGTAGTTTTGAATCTATAGAGTCTGTATAAATATGAAAAGGCTTGAATAATAAAGCATTTGAAGGCTTAGAATAATTTTTTGAGAAGGGGAGAGATAATTTTGGTCCTACAGGACCAAAATAGTTCATATGTTATCCCAAAAATGAAAAGTCTATTTTTGGGGACAACAAATTGATCATCATTTTTATGAATGCCAAATAATTTCAATTATAACCTAAGTTATTTAAAATTTATAGAGAAGTCTTGTATTATATCAAATTTTCTTGGGCTCAAACTGATGAGCTCATTCTCTAGCTTGTGACTCCTCATTTCATCATACTTTATAAAGAGTTTATCTAATAAAGCCCACACTTGATTTGGAGATGTTTTAGATTCAATAGGAAAAATCAAGTCAGGATATATAGATAGGCACAATAGATTGTAGGCTTCATCACTTTAATTTTACCACTTCACCTTCTCTACATCAGGTGTCAATTATATTTATGTACCCATCAGGATACAGTGTAAGATTTTGTTCCTCAAGAGGATTTTCACCTTAAATTTCCACTCATGATAGTTGAATGGTATAAAAATTGGTAAACTAATATCCATAGTGCATAAAATAAGTATGTGTTGGGTTATGTGTGTTATAGACTAGTAATATGACACCCCCTAAATCTATAGAGATTAAAATTTACAAGGCATGAGAATATCATCAATTAAAAAAGCTAAAAAAAAATTCACTTTAAAAAAAAATGACACCTAAAAAGGAACAACTGGCTAAAATTTATGCTCATTTGAATGTTTCTTGCTTGCAAAAAAATGATGTTCTCCACTTTGCATAAATTGAATTTTTTTGTTTATGCAAGAGTTGGTTAGCTAATTTTTGAGAAAATTTAAGCCCCCTTGGGTTGGTTACAACCATTGGCTTAAATTCCCATGTGACCAAGGGATACAAGGTAGGATGAGGACCCCCTTGATAGATTTGATTGATGCAGGTGCTGCATCACCCTAAAAAAGACCCTTTTTGCAAATGAATAGTAATGCACTTCACTATGTTAAATTTGATGATTAATCAAATGTTGCAGTCAAGTGTGATAGCAAGGTAGAGTTGGGAGTGTGCTTGAGTATCTAATAAAGTATACCGGGGTTGCCTAAACTATTATTAGGTTATATGAGGGTTGTTATCACTCTTATTAGAGTCCATAAGGTGTGCTTGTACCATTGTTGGGTTTTGAAGGGGTTATTTGCACTCCTATTAGATTTTATGCTTGGACCACCATAAAGTTCTGTAGGTCATACCAATAGGGATGTGAGAGTTTGATGGGTGTTTTTTCATACCTATTAAGGTATATTGGGTGTGTTGGCATACTTGTTAGGCTTTATAGGATATGTTAGCATCCATGTGAGGTTTTTTCAAGGTGCATACAAGGCCATTAGAGTCTATCAAGGGTGTGTACAAGGTCAATGGAGTCCATCAATGATGTATGTGGGGGTCTTGGGACCTAATGGATGCATACACAAGGCTCATGGGTCTTATAGGTATTTTTAATAGGTTTGTTGGCATCTACTGGTCTTGCCAATAGGTGTACATAATTATTCCAAGTTGAAGAAATTCTATATCAAAAAATTTGGAAGAACTTATTCAAAAACCAAGAAAGACCCACTTGGTTTCTTGACAAACTGAGAAAACCCTAGAAATGGTTTTTCCTAAAAGTCACTAGATGTATAAATTTTCATAGATCCCAAGAAAATGCCTTCAAACCCCCCTATCATAGAATAAGATTTTGTGGGTAGCTAAATCTAGGGTTTTGTCACATTATAAATCTAACATCATTATTTATTTTTTAGTTTGATAGCCTAGATATATATATTTGCATGGATTTTTTCAAAACCCAACCAAACCTCAAAAAATCAAAATAAAAAAAAACTTGCAAAAAAATAGAATTCAAGATCTCATAATAGATTCAATGAAATCATCTACCAGTAGATATTTGATACTATGTTGGAGTGGGACATAATGAGGATCAACTTGATAAGGTTGAATGCATGGAGAAGAATTGATATGGAGTATTGAAACCTAAAAAACAACTCACAAAAGGAAATAAGTTTGTCTTCACAACAAAAGTTGTATTAATAAGCATTAGCCAAAACATGCATAGGAATATACATTATATAGTGAAGAACTAGGTCACCCAAAAATGGAATCAACTCATATCACAATTAGAAAATGACTTAAAGTGTATTCCCCTAATGACTTATTATTAACTTAAGCAAGCTAAATAAGACCATGTAGAGAAAACCCAGTATGACAAAATTCTACACCAATAGAAATCAAATTTTGACAAGATTTTATATGTCAACCATTTATTAGGGAAAAAGGTGACTACCCATTCTAAAAAGGTTGGATTCACCAATTTTTTTAGAATGGGAGTCTAGTTTTTCTCATAGTCCCTTTGAAATGTGACAATTAATAAAATTATTTTATGCCATAATCAATGCTCATCTTTCTCAATCATTCATATCTAAACATAAAAACATTAGTATGGCAGACTACTTGAAAATGATGAAGATATTTGGGAACAAGTGGCTATCCATTTTTTAATAATATGAAAGTCATTGAGAACAACAATTTCCCATTTTTAACAAAATATAGAAGTCATTGAGAATGAGAAACCATTCATTCTTAAAAAACATAGATAATTTATTGAAATGGAAAACATCCCATTCTCAAAAATATAGGGAAGTATAAAAATTGATAATGAGTAGCCATACATTATAAAAAAATGGAAATTCTATTAATCCTCCATGTACTTATTCTCCCAATCCAATCTATTGGGTTTCATGCATAGCCACAATGCTTTGGTTTTCATAATGGGAATGAGGACTTCATGTAGTTCTTAGTTTTGACATTGAAATTAACCTTGTTGACATGTTTTTTTCCTAAGATAATCCTCTATCAAGGAAAAAAAAAATGTGGTTTCCCATTCTAAAAGTATTGGAAAGAATATTTTTAGAATGAGTGGTCACTTGTTCTCATATTCCCTTTAGAATGTGACACTTGAAAACAATGTATTATGTCATAAACATATTTTAGAGTGGGTGGTCATATATTCTAAAAAATCATTTAAAATAGACAATCACCCATTCTCAAAGACATGAGGAAGTCTAATACATGAAAATGAGTGTCCACCCATTCTATAAAAAATAAGAAAATTCTATTAATATTTTACATACTTATTCTCTCAGACCTATTTGTTGGGTTGCCTTCATATCACAATAATTTGATTTGTACATTTAGAGTAATGGATTCATGTAGTTATTAGTTTTGATATTAAAATTAACCTTTTTAACATGATTCTTTGAGACAATCTTTTATAAGGAAGAAAAACATGGTGGTTACCCATTATAAAAAATATTTGAAAACCAATATTTTGTTAATGAGAATCCTCGCATTCTCATATAGGACTTTTGGAATGATCATTTCCTATGTATCTATTATTGTAAGGAGGGCCTCATACTTATGTAGTTCTCCCCTATGTGTGGGTGTGTGAATAATGGTATAATATGTTATATGTAGATGCATTCAATGATCTATCTTGTCTTGATAAATAGTGCTCATGAGATTCTCTTTGAATGCTTAAGACCTTTTATATGATTAATCCTATTATTAATATAGCAATAGGGATGAATAAGGAAGAATAACTCGGTATTATGATTGATTGAATGAGCCTTGGTAGGTATTTGCTTGGTATTTGATAGATGAATACTGAGAAGGATTACACTTGTATTTATACCACACCTTTTAAAAATATATCATACTAGGGTTAAATAAGGAAAATATATGGACCCATAAGTTCAAAATAATTTCCAATTTGGATTTATTTTGAGGACTAAACACTAGATAAGAATATAGACACTAGCATCGACATCCTTATATATTTGGTAGTGTCTATAAGGATATAAAACATTTGAGGAACTAAAATTGATAGTTAAGGATGTCTATCAAGATTTGATCTTTCTATACAATACATTAGATATAGGTAATCATAATGATAGGGTCAGATCATAAGATAAGAAATTAGGCATAGTGAGATGGTGAATACAAGAATTTACATAACGGTAAGGTCTAAACCTAAAGGCTAGATACTTGATTGATATTCATTAAATATACAAGACTGATATGCTATAAATATTAAGCTTTAGTATTTACATTCCCCCTTTTAATCTAGTAATGTATAAGGATGAAATTACTAGGTTAAATGAAATAAATGTGTGAATGGGTATGTACAATACACCTTTCCTTTAATTGAGTCCACTTTGAGTTTTTGATAGTGTATGACTTGTAAATATGAGAATTTTATATTATAATTAGTGCATATAATTTTAAATTTGAAATAATTGAAATACTTGAAAAAAAAGAGTGAGGAAGGAGTATACCTATGTGTTAATGAAACCATATTTCCTATTAGTACTTTGACTTTGTAAATATGCTTATTTATAAATAATTAGAGTTAAGAGAGGTTCAAACTTGAACCCTAAATGTGTGAAGAGGGATATTGGAGGGTATTATTCCCCGAATCAAGTGTAAGGATGAGTTGTGACACGACCATTGAGATCACTAAATCTCAATTGCACAACTCAAGTGTGAATATATAATATGGTAAGGGTGAATGATTTATTAAACTATCTTATAAATATAGTTAATCAACCCAACCTATAAATTTGGTGAGGTTTAACTACTTAATAAATTCAAACTATAAATAGAACTAAATGATACAAAAATAAAAAGATTGATAACAATACTTCTTGGTGTAAAATTATGGTTCTTGGTGATAGTAATATGGAGATATAATTGGTAATTTTTGTAATTTTTTAATGCACTAGCATGGCATATGCACCTCTAATGTGTTTCAAACTAAAGTATATGTATCAATAATCTAAAAAAACCTATTTCAAATCTATGAAAAATTAGTGCAATGTATAGGATTTTGACCGAAGTGTATATCTAAATCATGTAACTATATTGGAGATTATGCAAGTGTGGAGGTCATGCCTTTGTGACATGCACCCACTGATATCTATAGATATTGATAACTAAGTAAGTGTGTAGGTTGTGTATTTATAACATTGCCCCACTAAAATATATAAATTGTGTAAATGTGGAGGTCATGCCTTTATAACATGCCCCCCCTTTTGAGGTGAGGTAAATAGAATATGGTAGAAACTATTATCCAATTTTGACCCCTCAGGTCAAAATAAGACCCATATGAGGAAAAAATTGAACCTTATGTGATTTATTAGGTCTTATTTGAGTCCAAAATACCTTATTAACATTTATAAGGTAAATTTAGAAAGATTAAGGTAAGTCTCTTTTATGTGTTTTGGTTTATTTGAGTCTCCTAAGTAAAATAGGTCAAAAGGGGTCATTTGTGGTGCATTGAAAGATGTTTCATAGATGATTAAGATTTTATTCATGTCATTTTATGTGTCAAACATGTTTTCAAAATGTTTCATGAAGTTTTATAAAGTTTGAAGACCATTTGCTATTTCTAAGGTGTTGAAAATGCATATAAATGTGATTTTTGGCTAACATTGGTATATGTCAAAGATACATAACTTAAAAATAAGTAAAACACACCTTAAAAATATCTTGGATTAGTTATATAACTATTAAAACTGTTAGAGGAATTAGAAAAATTTAGATTTTTTATTTTTAACACTTATTTGTGTTAGAGGGAGGGAGTTGTACAAACTCTTAAAGTCACTTTCAAGGAAAAATAGCTCCAAAACGTCCTTTAATATTATACAGGTCATAATCCATTATAAGAAGAGGTTTTAAGTCCAAAATTTGAAAATCTCTCTCTCTCTCTCTCTCTCTCTCTCTCTCTCTCTCTCTCTCTCTCTCTCTCTCTCTCTCTCTCTCTCTCTCTCTCTCTCTCTCTCTCTCTCTCTCTGTGTGTGTGTGTGTGTGTGTGTGTGTGTGTGTGTGTGTGTGTGTGTGTGTGTGTGTGTGTCCCATTCACAAGCTAGTGAATGCCAACTTCAAGCAAATGGTAAATGTCTACAAGTAGAGTTGGGGGATAAGATTTTGGCCAATTTTTTGGACCCATATGGGATTCCATTTTTGGAATTATTCATTATACTAGTTCTCTTATATTTATGAATAATCACTAAGAGCCTAGACTAATTTTTGAAGGCTTAAAACCCCACAAGATGAGTTTAGAGAAACTATAGTGAAAATGTGAATTTATGGATTCTTAAAACCAGTTGGAGGATGTTTTAAGATGTATGTATATGCCTCAAACATGTTTATTAATAATGGTGTCAAGTGTGGATGTCTTTTTAAAAAGCAAAGTCTCTCTTGTGATTAGTTTAAAGTGACTAGTCATATTTCTATGTTTCTACACTTTCTAGGTGGTCAAATGCTTTTGATCAAATATTAATAGTATTTCAATCTCTCCATAATCCATTCATGGCCTCTAAATCAACTATATTTTCTATACAAGTTCAAACTGGTCACATGTCTTCATTCACCATCTTGGACTATTTTTCTATGTTTGCATAATTAGGGTTATTTTAGTGAGTTTTTATGTGTTTAAGAGAACTTGAGGATGTTTTTTAATTTTAATAATGTTTATGCAATAATGAAATAGTCTCTGATTTCATAAAAACCATGTTTTGTACTTTCCAAGTGCTCCAAACACAAGGTTGTATGTTCTTTCACCTAATACAAACCTCTAGGTCTACAAATTTAGAGAAACCCAAAGTTATAAATGTGTCTTGAAGGTTTTATAAGAATGAAATTTTTTGTATATTTCAATAAAATTTTATTACATAAATGAGGTTTCTAAAACACTTAAGGTCAATGAGAGTTGCAAATAAGCTACCACACCTAGTGACATAATCACCTACAAGACTATGAATCATCAAGTGAAGTACAAAATGCTTTAGAGATGCTATCTAAAATTGGAAATGTAGTGATTAAGATATCATTTTAAGTAATAACCACTATTAACATGTCCTACTGGACTTGAATTAAATTAACTCAAGACTACCACATTCAAATTTCCTAGATAGTAACCTAATAACACCTACAATCATGTTGAAGTTTTGGCCTTAAATAGAGATGTTTGTGAATAAATTAGAGTTATAAAGATAATAAAAATGTCTCATGAAATCAGTCATATTATATTAGAGTCTTTGGGAAGAATTGAAGATTGGTTTTAAAGGCCTTTTCTAAGATTACATAGCCAGATGCCCTAAATGACACCTCCAACTAGCTTGCTGAGAGAGGTTATCTTAAATAGTAAGGTGATGAAGGTTTAGAGTATCAAGAGAATTTATAAGTTATTAAGACATAAAAATAACAAAAAAAATAATTTAAATTTTTTGAGGATTGGTCTAAAGACTGAAAAGGTCCTGATTTAGAGACAACATAGTCAATTATTAAAATGTGAACCTGCAATCAACAATCAGCTGAGTTTAGGTTTGAGAAAGTGAACTAGTAGAACATAGAGTTTAAAATATTTTGGAGAGAGAGTCTCAATTAATGTCACAATATGAATTTTAAGAGGTTTAAATTTTTAAATAATCCCTTAAGGCACCAAAGTTACATTCATAGTCCTAATAGGACAAGAAAATAGCAGCTATAACTAGTTGGGAGTTTGCTTTAACTATGAATGATAAATGAGAGATAAAATGCCTCAAGGATTTGAATGATGTTATTATATTATCATTATTTTGATAAGATCTTAAGGAGTTTTTTTGTTGCAAGAAAGGATGCTAAAGAACCTAGGTTGGTAGACCCATTCAAAATGCATATATATAGGCAGTTATAAACCTATAGGTCTACCCAAGAAACTAAAGGTATATTCAAAAACAAAAGACAATGGTTTGTATATGTTTTGAAATATGTAAAAATTTTAGGTTTCATAAACTAATTAAGAGAAGAAGAGATACTAAATAGGGGTCATATAGTCACCTTATATGCACACATGCTTGTAGGTTTCTTTGAGTGACTTAGGGTCTCTCAAAGTTTTGAATAGTGAAGTATGATTGTTTTATGTTTAGATAATAATATAAAGGCATCAATAAATTTAATTTAATTAAGTTATAAGTTAATAATTTGAGGATAAGGACCAAAACATAGGTCATGGGCCATGAGGTTTCGTGCACAGTTCTTGTTACAAGTCTGCTTGCTTTTTTGAGAAAGTGTTTGATTGAGAGGGACTGTATGAGATTTGAAGGAGAATAATATTGATTAGAAGTGATGATATAACCAATAAAAGTATTTAGATACATCCAATAAAATTTAAACATAGTCAGACCCCATTTCATCTTCACACAATCCTAAATTTACATACAGACCTATACAAGGAAGTCAGTCTTGAAGATGAAGGTGTATTTAATTTGATATTATATCATTGGGATACTTGAGAATATTATGAAATAAATTTAAAAAAAATTGATTAATTCCTATACATCTTGATAGTGGAAAAAGGAAACACACTGTCATCATAAGACCTTGTTTAACCCTGTATAGGCCTAGTCTTGCAAACAAGCCTATAGGCATTCTTGAAGTGGTAAAATGAAATCAAGTGAAGTTTGAACATTAAAAACCATGATAATATGTTAAATTAATTTTAAAAACACTTAATAATATTTTAACCCTTAAATAGTGAATGGAAAAGGTGAATATAGGCAATTAGGGTCTCTTAATCCTTTTGCCATAAGAACCCTAGGTCTGGATCATTGAGAGTGTAGATAGGTTTGATGAAATAAATTGGTTGGAAAACCATTGAAATAATTCAATATTAATTTAAACTACCTCATAAAGATAATTTTAATTCAAATAAAAATTTGGTAAGCACCTACAAGACCCCAAATTATTCCCAAACGTCTCAGAATGCTTGTTTCCAGTCGATAGTCCATCTTGAATTGCTTGGTATGGATCACACATGTTTAATGGGAACATAATATTATGGTGGAAGTTTAATAATATATTTAAATTTAGTTTTTTGGAATTGGTAGGAGGTTTCATGCCCTAAGGTTTATGAACTATCATTAAGAGTTCAAGTCACTTCTAGGCTACCTAGGAGGGCTATAAAGACTAGGTGAGAGAGAAATGTAATTATATGATTCCATATTTATGATATGGAATTAAAAAACACCCATAAAATATTAAAAACTCCTATGATAATCCTCCCATGCTAGTGGTGAATATAGTATTGTATGTAAGCATATGAAATAGGGATAAAAACATTGATTTTTGTTATTTTGCATGTTCATACAATGAGTCAAAACTTAAAATTTGTCATGGAGGTAAGGGAATATGTTTTATAACTTAATAACATAGTTTTTTGTGGTTCTACACATGTGGGGAGGTTGTATAATCATTTTCACTCTCTTGGTAGGGAGGCCTAATTAAGGCCTAGTAAGGAGAGAGAAAGGGTAGAAAAGGACATCTCCACTCACTCTTAGAGCATGAAATTTAACCTAGAGATTTATATACATATAGAGTAATATAATATTCCATTATATTCTTAAGACCCTCTATAATTTTCTCTAAACAAGGTGGTTTACGTAGAAAAGGCTACAAGGAATGAGGCCTATTTGAAGCTTTGGGTAGAGAACAACTTGGTAGGACTAGTTTGAGACCTAAAATGGACTATTTTAGGTATAATATGAGTAAAATAGGACATAAATTAATTTTGGATAAGATAAAGTAACTAAAACAAAGTTTTGACACTTGTGTGAAAAATAGGCCTAAGTAAATTAAGAGTCCTCTAGACACCTTACAAGAGAAAGATGTGATGTGTTAAATAAAACATGTTGGGATCATTTAAGAGGTGTTGAGAGTAGATAAAATAGGTATAATAAACTGATATACTTACCAATAATTCCACTTGTCCTTCAACATGTCAAGAAGAAGAGGATTTTTAAGAAGCTAGTCAAGGTGTCAACCATGCATTTTAACTCCCATGCCACTTGGAGGGTTAGAGAATCTAAAGAGGAGTTTCATATGGATTTATAAGTATATTATGGAATTTTCATAACTCATATCTTGTTTTTAACTCACATGACACTTTCATACTCTCTCTCTCTCTCTCTCTCTCTCTCTCTCTCTCTCTCTCTCTCTCTCTCTCTATATATATATATATATATATATATATATATATATATATATATATATATATATATATATATATATATATATATATATATTGAGCCAATTTGGTTTTGAAATGTATCCTCCACCTAGGTATGGTGAAGGCTTTCCATTTTTTTATACCTTTGATAAATAAAAAATTTGATATTATACCTTATTAAATTACTACATTTAATGATAAAATTATAAATGGTTAATCTTTTCAAGTGTAGATGGATATCACCTTGTTTGTGTCCTATTTATCTTTCCTTGTGTGGTTATTTATCTATTGAAAGTTGTTTTTGGTGTCATCAGGGATATATTATGGGTTTTTAAGTGCAATTAGTCTTCCTTATTAGAATTATAAAGCCTTACCCTTATATATAACATTGATGTCATAGAGTACTAAAATATTTGAGAAGGATGTCCTAGAGGAAGAGGAAGGGATGGATGTTGGGGATTTTAGTTCCAATTTGGATGGATATCTGGAAACTAAAGGAAAAATTGAGAAAGGGAATGAAGGGGATATAATTAAGGGAAACTCATAACAGGGTAATTCTGACAATGAGGGTAATTAGACTGTGTTTAGGGGAGGTGTCAAAGACAAAGATATTTTAATTGATGATCCAATTTCTTTGAGAAATGAGGATCACATGGTTTTGGTTTCTACTCCTACTATGGAGACTGGTGGACAAGAAAAGAAGGACCCTATTCAGCATGAAGACCCTGTTGAGACTAAAGAGGAGGAACTGATGGATAGGGAGGAACAAATTGAAAAGGTTGATTCCCCTCCACATGAGATTGCAGAAGACACTTGTGACTCTCCGAAAAGGGAAACCAAGCTTTCCTTCCTACATTCTGCCAAGTTCAACGCTGACTCTATTCTCCAAGTTGATTCTTGGATCTATAATGAAATAATGGGGCTGAAGAAGAAAGTGGAAACAATGCAACACAATCAGGATGTTGATCAGACCATAATCAACCATTTAGAGGTGAAAATGAGAGATATCCCAAAAAAAACTTAAAGATTATGGGATAATCTTAGAATGCTCATCAAGGAAAGTGGAACAAAGATGGAGCAGGTAACATCAAGCATCTGTGTTATTGCAGCTAGCCTTGGTAAAAGAGCAAATGAAGAAATAATATTATTGGAGGGTCCAAGTAAGAGGACAAGGTAGAGTTCAAGGATGAAAGACTTACAAGCTGCTGCTACTTCGGCTGCTAACTCCATCCAGGATACTACTATGATTGGGAAGGAGGCTGTCAAGATGATCATAGAATTTCAATAGAAACCTAGGGTCTTCTTTGTTGGTTTTGTTCTTGTTTAGGTCCTTATTACTGGTTGTTGTAACTGGTTCTTGTTTTTGATCTTGTTTCTTGGTTCTTGGTCTTAAACTTTGTTTGAGGTTCTAGGTCTTTGTAAAACCTGGGTACTTTTATTGGACTATGTTTGTGGTTTTAGGTCCCTGTAAAACTTGATTTTGATGCTGCTCTTTAGTAGGTTTTAGGACTACTTTTCTTGGTGGCTATTAATGCTTTATATTTTTTGTTATTTTTAACGGGTTTTGGGGTCCCTTCAAAACCTTATTTTACCATAATTTAAAACATTGATGTAATAGGTTCATTCAAGGATGAGTGTATGTTCATGTTACCTTGTAGGTCTTACTGTATTATGCAATGTGTGGTAGTAGTCAACAAAGTTTGGTTTATAAACACTATAGTTAATTTGATTTTAGTTCTTTTTCCCACATTTTAAATCAATCAAGTGATAGAGTAGTGAAAGTGAGCCTAAGTGATTCATCAAGAGGAATTAACCCTTCAATCTAGAGGTTTACCCCTATTATAAACAACCCATAGGTCTAGGGTCAATCCCATGTTTAACAAAATTTGGAGAGGTCTGAACAACCTTCTCCTAGGGTGAATTTTTTTTCATAATAATTATAACATGCCTAGTGGGATTTAAGGTCCAAAATAGTGGAATAAATTTTGGTGTGTTCTTCCTCCTATCAACATTTGGAGGTATTCAACAAACACCAATGGTGACTCTAAATGCAATAAACTAGTTATAAGTAACCTAAGTACTTGTTTTAAAATAGTTTTCTAAAAATATTATGTTTCATTTGACTAATTAAGTTGGTATGGATGGATATGATGAGATTTCCTACTATACACCTCCATACCAACCTTTTCATGATCCATATTATGTTCCTAAATAACCCTATCAAGGTTTTAATCATCCCTATGAGCCATGGCATCCCTATGGTCAACCTATTCCTTCTCTATATTATAATGATGTTGTTGATCAACCTTATGAAAAAACCTATGAATAAGGCTATCATGAATAAGAATATATGATTAATACTGTTAGAGAAGAAGTCCTAACTCTTAAGAGGTAGTAACAATATCAGTGAAAGAGTTTGTTTTATTATTTTCAAAATATTGGAGTTATATTCTTGTAGACACTAAAATTATGTCACACAGATGTGCATAACTCCCTATGTCAAAACCCCTCTAAATCCCATTTTTCAATAATAACAATTAGCCTCCCTAACCCATGATTTTACCCCTCACACATTTAATTAATTTTAAATACTTAATTGAGTTAATTAAAAACCCCTTTTGGTACCTTACCTAGGCACCTCATCCTAAGACTAATTCTCACCTAATGAGTCACCTTAAGACCTGGTCCCCTCATCCTAACTACCTAAGACTTATTATCACCTCAAAATTAAATTCCTAACTACATCCTTCTTAACCTCCTATTTTTACCATTTTGTAATGGGTGCCACACTTGGCATGAGAAGCAATAAAATATTGGCCAAAAATAGTATTTTTACTTATTCTAAGGCCACTAACATCAGTCATCCCATGCTAAACATCGATGGGATCACTGACGTTGGTTATATAATCTAAAATCCAACCTTATGTTCAAGTCAAAAAAATCAAGAAAATTCATTCTTATTTACATCAAAGCTTTTTCCATTCAACTTTCAACATCTTGGCTTACTGTTATCTAATGTAATTCAATATAGATTAGGAACCAAGCTCTTGAGGACCAGTAACACCCACTTGTTTTCTCTATTCATAGAATCAATTCAGACTACCTGATAGGAGCCATCCATCTATCACTTATCATTCACCACTATAGAAAAGTACATCACTTATTCTATACATTGTTTAAGTAGTTACTTTCATATCACTTTACATCTACTATTCATTACTTTACATATTCCTAACCAAACCCCCATGATGTATTTATAAGCTTCACTACTTGTTTCCCCTTGACCTAGTAGACTAAACCTCTAACTAGATCCATTTAAACCATACTCTCTCTCTCTAAAAACTCTCCCTAATCTCCCATAGTTGACCAAAACCATTTCCTAGACCCAAAAGAGCCTTCTACAAGATCTTAGGCAATTATTTCCCCTATCGACCTCAACAACCTAACTGACATTGGTCACCTTCACTCACCAACCTTTGCAACATAACCGATATCAGTCACTTCCCTATCAACGTTGATGACTATGGATTTCATAACCTTTCCAAAACCTACCCAAACACCTTCTAAAATACAAATATAATATACCACATACATTCTGTTACTTTTTGCTACACTTAGGTTATGAATAACGGTAATATTATCTATCTTTCACTCTCTCTTTACCTCTCTTTTAGTTATTTATTACTCTTTTGTCTCTCAAAAGTGGACTTTCATCTCTAAGGAAGTTTCAGACTTCTTAGAACAAGCACGTAGCTTGGCAGCCCATTCATTTGTCTACTAACAAACATTTTATGGTAGTAATTTATTACTTGCAGGTAGTCATCCCTAGATAAATAAGAATACTCACAATGTCTGGATATGGTGTGTAGTCCAATTTAGATTCATTCTAATCACTTATCCCTATCATTCTTTTCTATTTTCCTTTAAACTTAAAATAGACAAATTTTAGCAAAACATTTTTGGCATGCCCAATGGAACCCTGGATTTTTCCTTGGGTTCATTTATTGTTTTAAACATTCATATAGGTGCATTATAGTGAAAACTTCATTTTTTTCACTTTCTCTTTCTTTTCTCTCTTAAAACAAAAAATTCAACATTTTATTTTCTATTTAAAGGCAATAAATTGAAATTTCCTCTTTTCTCTTTGCCTCTATCATTTCCCTTACAAGAGAGAAAATTTCTTCTTTACTTCTTCTTGCATTAACATTAAGATAGTGAATTTCATTCTCTACTCATATTTCATCTTTATTTTCATTTGAATCTAAACATTTTAAATTTGGGTTTAAAACTTACTCCACATCATTGTTTACTTGTTGCATATTATCTCACCTAGTTAATTACAAGCATTATGAATGAGTTGTAGTGCACCTATGTTACATAACCAAATAAAACTCACAAAAATAAACATCTAAACTAACATGAGAAAATGCCCATCATGATTACATCACCTGGTGGATTACCTTACCCTACTTGGCTATCCTACTTGGATTTCACCACCAAGGGGAGAACCCAGTTGGCTAAGTAGCCTAGCTTGGCTTCAGGTCCATGAAGTGTAGGGAACAAGCTCCTATAACAAGCCATGTACCTATTCTAACATATAGTTCCTCTTGAGCACTAAAATTAACCTAAAACTAGTTCTAGATTGCTTTCTAGTACCTTTGATAACCAAATTCTCTTTTCACTATCTGATTAAGGCATAAGCCAACACGAGACTAAAATTAATCTCTAGCAGTTAATAATTAGTGGTTATATGTTATTTTTTTAATTTTTTATTGCCTTCAATATTTTGGAGTTGGTAAGGATGTTTTCCTATTGATTCATAAAATCAACACTATTTCTAATACTCAGTTGGTATAACCTATTATATCAATTTTTCTAAGAGTTCTTCCTTCTTACACAGACCAGTTCCATCCTTTATTTTACCTAGATTCTACTTTTGTGTTTCTAAAAAATTAGATTTTCCATCTCTTAGGTTATCATAGTGACTGACATCAGTTAACTATACTGATATAGGTAGAATTTATCTACAAACATTGATTAATACCATTGATGTTAGCAAACTTTTACTATTGACATCGGTCAAGTGATCGATGTCAGTGACTATGTAATTTTGATTTTCTCAAAATAACAAGCTGAAACAACCCACTTACCTACACCTTAACCTACTTTTTCCTTATTATATCACTAATACAAAGTAGTAATACTATATATACTTCCTCTTACATGGTAATGACATGATCTCAAGCCAAAATTCTTGTTGATTATGCAGGTTAGAAACCACTTCCACCTTCCCCTCTTACTTCTGATTCTGTCATGGAGCATACTCCAGATACAAAACATACTCCAATACCCAACCAAATTCCCATTGTTCCTAAAGGAGATCAATATTTTGATAGATTTCTTGATTGCAATATGGCATCCCTTTAGCATTACCTTACCATGAGTCAAACCCATAATTTTTTGGGTGATTACCTAATCTATGGTATGCCAACCTCTCTAATGGAGACAACTTTAGTTTTATCTACCTCCACTATTTTCCCCATAGTTACTCAAATAACCACCTCAAAAAGTAATCCAACCATAAATAATGTCCAAAGTTTAACATCACCAACTACCCAATCTCACTAAACCCTGGCGTGACTTCCCTACTTTCATAACCATAACCAGTTTAGTCAAGTCTCACCCCATTTCAAAATTTAGTGGTACCTATTCCATTTGCTCTCACACCTATAATTACCCAAGTTATGACTCACCCTTCATCTAGTATAACCATGCCAATAAACCAACCTATAATAGGAACATCCAACCAAAGCATAGTCTCTAACCCAATAGGATAAGCCCTTTTTCTTTTTGCCCCCAACCTATGACTCATTATCCTTATGCTGCCCTAACACAACCTCAACAAGATATGTCATACACTCCCTCTACTTCTTATCAAGTTCCTTATAACTTAATAGGTATCCCCCAGATTAATCCCCCTCTAGACCTCATCAAGATGCTGATGGACAAGATGTCTAATATAGAGACATCTATTTCTAGTTCAAAGAATGTGTTATCTTATGATCAAATATGAAATGAACCCATCCATCCTTCTGTGCCTATTCACACTTATTCAATCCAATGGGAAATCCCTAAATTTACTCATTTCCAAAGTAAAGAGGACCCACAACAACATTTGTGAGCATTTAGACATGTTTGTTATTTAATAGGGCATGATGATGCATTACTACTTTACACTTTCCCTATGTCTCTTTCAGATGATGCCTTGGATTGGTATAGCTCTCTAAATAATTACTCCCTTTTCTTGTTTACCCAAATCACATAAATATTCATAGACCATTTCTCTATTAATGCTTCTAATTTTTTTCTATTATAGACCTTTATTCCATTAGACAATTTGATGATGATTCTATCATAAATTTTGTTGCTCATTGGAGAGGCTTGATCAATAAAATCTCCTTTTACTTACCCCAACCTAAGATTATTGAGATTTTTTCAAGGGCATGTTCTAAATACATTTCATCCACACTCTGGGTATAAACTTTCCACACATTTGATGAAGCCTTTACAATGGCATATAAACTCAATATTTAGGCTATAGATGAAGGTAGATTCAAATTACGTAGTAAAAACCCCAATTCCAAATTGAGTGACTCCTAGTCTAAAACTTCTCATTCTAGCCAAAAAGCTAAATGCTCTACCAACATAGTGGTCATTATGTCAGCTTCTTCCACAACCACCAACCAATCTAATTCCTCAACTTTCCAAAATCTAACCAAGCAATTCCAACAATGGTATGAATAAAGACAATACAATCCCATTGGGGAATCATATACATTCATTTTGGAAAAACTATTTCAAAAAGGTGTCTTAACCCTTCTATAGACACCAATATCGTGTCAACCCCCCTTGGCCCCCTTCTAATCGTTAACACTCCTAATCCACACTTGAACCCCTTTCACCTTGGACACCTCACCTAGACACCTCACCCTAATACCTTTTCTTAGCCTATGAGTCAGCCTAAGAGTAGGTCCTCCAAATCCTAACTACCCATGACCTATTCTCACTCCCTCTTAACTCCCTAACTAACTCTTGTGCCTTATAAACCCGTGTTTTGACCGTTCTCCAATGGAAAAGGCACTTGGTGGGTGGATAAACAAGGAAAGAGCTAAAAATTGCCTTTTTACCTATTCTTTCTCTGCCGACGTTGGTCAACCCTTGACCGATGCTGGCGGGATCACCGACATCGATTACATAAGCCTAGCTCTAACATTGAGCTTGCCCCCTACCTCTTTGCACATTGATGCGCACACTCTGAGACCTCAACCATTAGAATTCAACTATCATTTTCCTGACTACCAAAGCTCTGCACAAGTCATTCTAGAGATTGGATTGAAACATTATATGAGGACCTCAACATCAACCATAATGGGAACAAGAATTCTGACACCTCTGGTTCTTCACCTAATAGAGCTAAGTATTTTGGTTCTCAATTCAGTGTTTTATAATGCATGGTTAATTAGTTTCCATTTGATATTTCTAAATACTATCAAGAGGCCCGACATCTTCCATGGAGGGGCTGAAAGGCCTTCCTCTTATTCTCACCCCCTTTTCACACCAATCCTCCACCTACCCTTCCTTAGACCTCATTCACCTTCCTACAACCCTGCACCAACCTCTAAACTCTCAAAAACCCCCTGTGTATCCCAAAAATACTCCAAAAGTTGTCCAAGTCCAACAACCCCTACTGACATCGACAACATAACTGACGTCGGTGCCATTTACCCACCAACCTCAGCAGACCTACCGATGTCAATGACTGTGACACACAGACTGCAAGGAACATGTACGTGCTATCTATTTTTCTATTTTGTAGTCATTTATCATTTCTTCCTTTACAAAACTCTTTTCTTTAAATAGTGGGCTGTCATCCCTTACAGAGCTTCACGCTTCTGGGATTGAGCGCGTAGCTTGGCAGTCCACCATATCCTCTTCTAACATCTTCTTTGTTCAAGTTTATTTCTTACTATAGATGTTTCCTCCACAACCAAAGAGGAGCTCCCACAAAGCTTGGATATAATGCGCACTAAATCTGGGTAACGTCAAACACCTAACTCGTAACCTTAGTTTCTTCCTCCTTTGAATGCAATTATCCTGACAAACTGCAAGACACCTTCCTCAAATCAAACATTCTATACAGTTTGACCCCTCCCATCCTATTCCAACTTGGTACAAGGAGGATGAGTTTACAACCACCATCGAGTTAAAGGCCAAAATTCTAATAACTATAAGACATTCAAGAACATTATTTAGGACATACTTGATAGAGGTGATATCGTCTTGGATAATCCTATTGCACCCCTAAATCAAAGTATGGATGTGTTCAAACACCCTTTTCCTAACCATTCACCCAATCAAAATATGGTTTAGACCACAACTAAATCAAGTGATCATAATGTCCATACAGTTAATATGGCATTTTCTTTATGTCTAGTTCAACCTTCCCCTCAATAGGAGGCACCTATTTTATCGACTCCTCCCCCATAGTCAATGGAATTTATTTTTCCCATTCTTCCTCCCCAAATAGAAGATCCTATTTCACCCATTCCACTCCCACATGAGGAAGAGCCTCCTTTAACACTTATTTTTACACCAAAGGAGCTAGTATTGCCACTTCCCTTTACACCAATATTACCTATCCTCTTACCACTTGAAAACCATGCCCTACCCATTCCTTAACCACATGTTTAAGGGAACATCATTCCTATGTTATACCCTCTTGAATAACCTTCTTCACCTACCTCTCCTCCATTGATAGAGAGTAGTACCCCATTTACTCCACCTTTACCCTTAGAAGAGTCAATATCATCTACTCCCACATTAGATGAGAGACCTATTATGCCTACTCTAATTGTACCACACTTACCCCTTCTTTTACCTATGGAATATCATAATTTACCTATTCCTCACCCACATATTGAGGGAGCAATAATACCTATGTTTTACCCCTTGAGGAACCCTCTTCACTAACCTCTCCTCCACCCATGGAAGACCATGTCTCTTCTCCCATCTCTATTGAAGAAGACCCCGTAGTGGTTTTTTCTCATCTTTGGCTTGAAGTAACACATACCAACAATTTCCCTCTTTCTAAAATACCTCAACCTTCTAAAGATGCAACCATAAGGCCTATGTCAACTTCATCTAAACCCTTCTCACAGTTGGTGAAAAGTCTAAAATTTCTTGACTCCATAAAGCTAGATCACATGGAATTTTGGGATTGGCTTAAAACTCCTTATCTGACACAATGAGTGTCAACCTTTACCACCAACCCTCTCACTACCATTTACCCCAATGTATTTGAAAAATCTAGAGCTTCTTCACCAAAATCACCAAAAGCTCATCCATCTATGTTAGAACCCTCACCCTCATAGGCATCTACCACATTAAAGTAGATCAGGCCTTTAGGTGTATGCCCCATCTCTAATTTAATTCATCCATAAGTGAAATTATATCTAAATCCTCCACCACATGTTGGAGTTTCATGACTTGAACTATATAAAAATGTTAACATTCATAGATCTCATTGATCCTTCCCTCTTCAACCCTCAACTTTATCATTAATTTTAGGACCACGCCCCTTTACTTTAGTTGGAGTATTGTTGACCCTAGAAAAATAAAAGGTTAAATTACCTCCACTCCTACCTTTACCACCTAGTAGGCCTTTCACATTTGACACCATGACTCCTAACACCAAGAAAGTGTAAAAAAAACACATAACTCCATTGCCACCAAACAAGGCACCACAAAAAATTACCCTTTCAATAGCTAAATAAAATAAGGTGTCCACTCCTATTAACACAACAAGTTTGACCCCACTTATAGGCTCTCAAAGATTTTTCCTACATTAGTTATTATAATATTCCATAATAACTCTTCATCCCATTAAGCCTTATAGTCCTCTTGGAATGAAGCCATCTTGGTTTAATGATACATAATTGTGTTTATATCATCATTCACTTGGACATGATATTGAGAGTTGTAAATCCCTCACAATAGTCATTCAACAAAATTTTGATGTTGACATTCTCTTCGTTGATATTCTCATTAACTTTCCTATTATTCCACTTCTCACATCCATAATTTCTCCTACTATTCCACATAAATTCAAACCCAAAGATGTGGTCATACCCCCTTTACCACCTCCTTCACCTATATTTCAGATCAACACAGTTAATGTGGCCACATAGTCACAAAACCAAAAGTATAAAGGTAAGGAAAAGGTTACTTCTCCTTGGGCTCATCCCTTCACCAAATACACTCCTCTAAATCCCAAGGTTTTCATCTTAGGGGTCCTAAAACCAACATCTTTGGACATTATCCAAAGTTTAATGGTGAAATAGCTTCACCAAATGCCTATGAAAATCTCCTTGTATGAGTTAATCCAAAACTTATCCCAACCCCATCAAGCTTTGATTACTTCTTTTCAATAAGTTTAGGTATAACCTAATGATCCTAAACCTGTTTCAACTTTGGTCAGCTCTCTTAATTCCATCTCCTTGATTTCCTTCAAAAATTTAGAAATTCCACTTCAACACCCTAAAGATCAATATTTTTCCCTTTTTATTACCACATATATCTATTAAAATCACGTCAAGAGAGTCATGATCAATGGGGGAGATATTATTAATATTATTTCCACCCATGCCTTTAAACAACTAGCTCTTCTCGATAATTACATGTCTCAAACTGACATGGTACTCCACTCCTTTAACGATTCCATAGCTACTATGGTGGGTACTATTGTCTTACATATCCATGTAGGTCCCCAAATAATTCCTAAGCTCTTCTATGTTTTATAAGGAGAGTTCTAATATAAAATACTACTTGGATGACCTTGGATATATGTTATGGCATGTGTACCCTCAGCTTTACACTATTGTGTCAAGTTTGAGCATGATGTACAAGTGCATGTTATACTCACTGACCTACCTCCATTTAAAACATGCAAAATGACTTATAGTCTTGATGATGTTATCATTCTATTGAAAACATCATCTTCTCTACATGATACTTTTGAAGCTTCCACAAGCTCCACTCCCTTGGTTACACAGATACTAGCAACACAAATTCTTGACAAGGATCCCATGGAGAAAATCTTTCAACATTTATCACTCGGTGAATATTTTTTGTTGATGATTGACATGTCATATACTCTACAAGAGTATGGAAAGATTCACATGCACCCAAATTATGATCCTCACATGGGGATGGTCATCCCTTATGGCCCACCTAACCTTTGAACCAATTTCACATATGGGGAAATTAATCAGGCTCTCATTATCAATAATCCATCTTCTTCACCACAACCATTTACCTATGACTTCTCTTTCCTAAGCAACCCTAGTTTCACACACACCTATCTCTATTGGTGTGCTTAGAATTTTTTTGTTTTGGGTCATTATGAATAGGGTGTCCATATGCCTATTGAATATCCCACTAGCCAACCATTGAAAATGCCATAAAGAGGCATGGAGTGGGATATGATAAACCATCTAAACTCACTAAAACTTCCCATGAACCAATTATTGAAGAATTTATCTCTCCTTCTCCACCTTATTTTCCACCATTACCTACCAAATTAGAGGTATCTATACCTCCTAATTGTTTTTTCAATAAATGCTAGGGTAAGGATGAACAAGAGGAAGGGACCTTGTTTCCTTATCCTGGCAATACCATTTGAAACACAAGCTATGCTAAATAAATCAACTATTGACATCAATCTACCTTGGGAGAGTCTTTACCAAATTAGAGGTATCTATACCATCTGAAACACAAGCTATGCTAAATAAATCAACTATTGACATCAATCTACCCTCTCACAATAACCCTCACATCCTCAAGATTGGCAGATTGATGTCATCACCCATAACATTATCACTAATCAAGATGATAAACCTGTTAAGTAGAAGCTTCATAAGATGCATCCTTGTATTGCTCTCATTATCAAAGAAGAGCTCTAATGCCTCCTTTCTCTTAACTTTATCCAACCCATTGACTACCTACAATGGATTTTCAATATTGTTCCTATCACAAAAATGATCGAGGGAATCTATATTTGCACTTACTATCATGATTTAAACCTCACTTGTCCAAAATATGACTTCTTATAACCAATTATTGATGTAATAACCAACCATGAGATGCTATCAATTATGGAAGGGTTCTTTGGATATAATCAAATCTTAGTTTCTTCTAAGGATCAACATAAGACAACCTTCATTACCCCATGGGGGAATTTTTTTTATCGGTTCATGCCTTTTAGTTTGAAGAATGATGGTTCCACTTATCAATGGACTATGACTTACATATTCCATGATCTCTTACAAAAAATTATGAAAGATTATGTGGATGACTTACTTAATAAGTATAAACTTTGCCAAGACCACTTGATGATTCTCAAAACCATATTTTCTCATCTCCTTCAATATCACGTTCAACTAAACCCAAAAAAAGGTGTCTTTAGTGTTCTTTTCGATAAGATCTTAGGTTTTATCATTTCTCTCCATGGTATTGAAGTTGAACCTACTAAGGTTAAGTCAATAATAGAGATTCCTCCACCTACTAATATCAAACAACTCTGTATCCTATAAGGCAAATGTTAGTCAATCCACCGCTTCATCTCCCAATTGTCAAATTGTTGCCAACCCTTTCAACATCTCCTCAAAAAGGATGTCTCCTTCTATTGGAATACGCATTTCCAAGAAGCTTTGATACACTCAAATAATATCTCCTTTCTCCATCAGTTCTTATTCCACCTAAGTAAAATAAACCTTTATACCTTTACATCTCTATAATAGACCATTCTTTGGGTGCTATGATTGCACATCAAGAACAAGCAGTTTACTACTTAAGCCATACACTTATTGATTATGAAACTAGATATACCCATACCAAAAAAAAATTCCTCGCATTGGTCTTTTATACCTCTAAGATCTACCATTATCTTCTAAATCATAAAACCTACATGGTCACCCATATTAATCCCCTCAAATACATGCATTCCAAGCCATATCATAACTAATGTGTAGCTCGATGGCTCCTGCTCCTTGCTGAATTTGACTTAGAATTTATTCAACAAAAGTCTATTAATGGGAAAACAATCATTGACCAGTTAGGTACCACCCCTTTGCCTAACAACAAACCTTCAAACCTTAAATTCCCTGATGAATCCATCATAACACTCTCCACCGATGACATCTCCTATCAAATGATGATGTTCTTTGATGGATCTAAATGTCAATATGGTGGGGTTCAAGGGTCATTCTTATTCTTCTAGATGATGAGCCTATGCCCTTGTCATTTAAAATAGATTTTGAATATAATAATAACATGGTCAAATATGAGGATTTAATCTTAGGACTTTAAATAGATCTCTTTCTAGGTATCAAATCCATAACATTTTTGGTGATTCTCAGCTAGTGGTTAACAGGTTAATGGTTCCTACCTATGCACAAATGATATTTTTTAGTGGTATAAACATCATGCTGATACGCTCTTGGGATCATTTGACTCTTATCTCTTACAAACTATTCCTTGATCTACAAATAATTTTGCTGACACAATGGATTCACTTGCCTCACACATACCCTCTTCATCCTCTTCCTCAAAAATCTATGTCACTGTGCATTGCTTAACATTACCCTCCTATGTATCAACTAATATCCTCTTTATCAAATATATAACATCTAACCCACATGAATTATGGTACAATCAACTCATATATTACTTTTCCTTATTTATTACCCCTTCTAATCTCTCTAATAATGGGAGATGCATCTTCATAAAATGTGTTGTTGGTTACACTATGCTAGGGGAACTTCTCTACAAGAGAGGTTTTGATGGTCTCCTTTGATGCCTCACTAGTATTAAGACTCCCTTTAATATTAATGAAGTTCATGATGGGATTTGTGGTGGACATTTCAATGGTCACATAGTTATCAATCATATCCTTTGACTTGGTTATTAGTGGCCCACACTCCATCAAGGCTGTGCTGATTACATTCAATGTTGCATCAAATGTCAACAAAACATTAACCTCCTTCATGTTTTGAGTCATGCGTTACAATTTTCCTAAGAATTTTGGCCCTTCTCCCAATGGGGCTTGGATCTAATCAGGGAGATTAACTCTCATTCCTCCCTCTGTCATCATTTTATCATTACTACCACTAAATACTTCACCAAGTGGGTCGAGGCCATTCCTCTCATTTCCACTAAGGTTGACAAAATTATTAACTTTATCAACCATCACATTATTTTTCATTTTGGTGTCCCTCATAAAATTATAATAGATAATGTCAAATCTTTCAAAAACAAGACTATCCAAAGTCTTTGTGATATATTTGGAATTAAATTAAGCTTCTCATCACTATACTATCCAT
Source organism: Torreya grandis (assembly GCA_037957365.1). NCBI lineage: Eukaryota > Viridiplantae > Streptophyta > Pinopsida > Cupressales > Taxaceae > Torreya > Torreya grandis. Next base: position 3,560,287 of record JARHVA010000083.1, read on the forward strand.
AAGCAAATGGATAGGAAAAATCTTCTAACATAACATTGACCAAAATTATCATGAAGGTAGTCAATGAAACAAGCAAGGATTCACACATACATATTCCTTTTACTTTATGGGCTTACCACACTATTATTCAAACCCCTATGGGTGCTACACCTTTTTCCTTGGTATATGGGATGGAGGTTATTTTGGCTCTTGAGGTTCAAATTACTTCTCTTTGCATTTCTCTAAAAGACATACCTACTAATGATGACTTTTTCTAAGAATGTTTGGCTCAACTCAAATTTATTTATGACACCATCTCATATCCCTCAACCACCTCTAAATCTATCAAGATTGTATCAAATGTACTTATAACAAAAAAAATCAAAGAGCGAGATTTCAATATTGGAGATCTCATCTTAAAAGAAAATCAACATGTGATACATATGGAGAAAATTAAATGGGGTAAGTTTTTTCCTAATTAGCTTGGACCCCATGTCATAACTCATAAGTATGGCTTAGGAACTTATCACTTATCTTCTCTCAAAGGAAGGCCAGAACTTGAGCCTTTAAATGCCTTACACCTACAGTGATTCTTTTGTTAGATAAGCATCATTTCACCATGTGTTTAACTTGAGCTTGTCATTTGAGCACCCCTATTACCTTCATATCCCTTTATCTTCACCCTTACTCCTACACACTTAGTTAACTTGAAAAGTTCTATGGTTTTACCCTCAACATGGAAAACTCCTAAGCCTCTATAGACTTGTCTATGACTAAAAGCAAATAAAAATGGGATATGTCAACAAGTTGTAATCTCTAAGGTCATGTTTTTCAATTTATATTTCTCCCTTGAAGGATAGCTACTTAAATTCTCTTTGTTTATATCAATACACTACTCCCTTGAAGGACAATTATTTAAAAATAAAAAACAAACACTTAGACCACTTCCTTAAAGGATGGATAGGCCAAGATTTGTTCTCATAGAGGAATATAAATGAAAAGCTTCTCATATTGATTATTTTTATACGAATTCTCATATTGAAAATCTTCTCATGTAGGCTTCTCGCATTGATCAGCTTACACAAAAAAAAAGCTTTAAGTCATGGTCTTGCCTATAGTAGCTCTCGAGTCACCCACAGTAGGGGCATATCATTCCCACTTTGAAGGTTACACTACCCAAAAATTTTCCCTCATTTTACCCCTTTTCATACTCTTTCAAGGAATTTTGAACTCACTTAACATAAAGTGAACATGATGCTTCTCCAACACACAAAATGGTCTAATGCTGCAACGTATGAATGAAACTCATATTCTTGAGCCTATTTATGTTATGATTATGGTCATTGCTAGTACACAATCATTTTTCCCCTTTGTTTTCTCACTCAAATCACATGTCGATCTCTCTATTGAGATGAAAAACATCACATTAACATTATCTGGCACTCAATTTATTTTAATCTTACACCATCTTAAATATGGAAAAATTCTAAAATAAACTAACATACCCAACCTATTCATTTTAAGCATACACCATCACAAATATGGACAAATTCTAAGATGAAACCAATAAATGAACTATGCATATACCATCACATATATGGGAAATACTAGTCTAACTCAACTAACATGATCAATATTAACATAATCATCTACATAAATATCATCATCACAATAAAAATAAAAGCATCTAAGAATCATAATAAACAAACATCTCATATATATACACTTAGAATACATGTCCATCAATACATCATCGTAATATAATCTCTCTCTCAAAATATACATCTCACATCTTTGACTCATAGACTGGTGTACATATAACATATATAACTAAAAAGGGAAAACTCTAGCACTCAAAATCCTTGAGGCTCTCTATGTGGTCATGAAGAAGTAGTGCCATCACCACTCTCTACTTGTCTACATCTACATGAGCTATAAGCCTTGGCATGTGACACAAATCTCTCCTACTCTCTGAACTTGAAATACCTCTAAATCTATAGAAACTCCCTGATGACCCTCTCATAATAGGAAATCTCATCTAAGGTAGTCATATATCTCACTAGAGATATGGTTTGTGGTAGTCCCATCACACTGACTAAAGGCCTAGCCTATACTAGTCCCTATGGTGGATGAGGAGGAGTAGCTTGACTTGCTACTCTCAAACTATCCCTCTCTACTATCAGTGTAGTAATCTAACCTTGCAACACCCCAACCTAGCCCTATAGTTTCCTAACCTAGCTCTACAGTGCCCCCACCTAGCCCTATAATATCTCCACATATCCTTATAAGGCTACTACCTATGCCTGCATTAGATCTCTAGCCTACACTACTGCATCTCATGCCTCTATGACTGCATCTCTCTCCCTTACCACACCCTAAAAAATTGGTGGTGGCCTTCTAACCTTAATGAAAGGATGCAAACCTGCCTACCAAGCCATATATGCCATTATACACCCTAGATCAACCATGCCCAACCCTATTAGTAGCTCCTCAAAATTTGGCCTGTATGTCTCCTGTGACAAGGGTAGGGGTGCCTTTATATCATCCCTCATATATCTAGAGAAAATAGGTGGTACATCTTGTAGTAGGTTGAACTACCTCTTGACCCATGCCATAGGTACCATCTCTAGCTCACTAGCTCATCTCCCTCTAACCCATAATGATCTCTCTAAGCCAATAAGTTGTGCCTATCCTTTGAAAATGGGTTATGTCAAGTAGGGTCTCCACAAAATATCCATAGGCATCAAAGCCTCAATTATGCACCTATAATAAGCAATGTCATGCACTACACCATCTGCTTGAGTCTATGCCATACCATCCCTCTACCATCTAAAACCCACCCTAAAGCTGATTAGAATCATAGTAGGTAACCCCAATGGTCATGTCACCATGATATGCTCATATGCCCAATAATGCAATAAATGGTTGACACATAAACTATACCACCCTTATAGTCTCAAACCCCATATCTCTTTGTATAATTGAGCCAAAAACACTATTCCCATGCAAAAATAGTCTACTACTCAGCCATCTATGCCAACACACCCATCAACACAATCAAAAATCTACCACCATCTATATCTAGTAATGTATACACTATGATTCCTATCATCATTAGGATGCTTAGCCTATGTTGCTCCTCATTAGCACTATATAGTGGCTCATAGGTGAAACTCATTGAATGATAATTCACCTCTCTAATATGCTTTTCATATAATTCTACCATGTGTATATCATGCTCCTCTCTCAAACATGTGAAGAGCTCCTCACCCTGGAGTGGAAACTATAATATCCTATATACATCCTCCTGTGTCATCGTCAACTCTTTGGTCAGTAGATGGAAGGTGTTGGTGTGATCCCACCTCTCGATCAATGCTATCATTAGGCTCACATCTCATGTAACTCTATAATATCATCTCACTCCCCCTAACCCCATGGCTGTCATATGTTACCACTCATCTGGGGTGACATCCCTCCTCATCTATGTCAGCAACCTTAGTAGGTGATCCTGTAATGTCAACTCTAACCTCACCTGCATCCATACACATAATTTAAGTCACATAATTTTTGATATAATCTATCACCACCTTTTTCCCTTCTCTTTGAGAGAAATACATTGGTCTAAGGCCCTCCACTAGGATTTTTAGGTAGCCCTTAGTTGACATGAGGTCTTCTGAGGTTAGCTTGATCATATACCCACCTAACTATCTACCCTACTCTCTCCTCTCTACCCTAGGCTTCACTACCTCTCTCTCTCTCTCTCCACCTTAGGCCCAACTATCTAGCACAACTCTAGGTGACATGACCTATATCCTTGAACCTTGACCCTATGCCCTATCTTTTAAGCCCTAAGACTCTTGACCTATCTCAACCTACCTTTTTACCCATTTCCCCTAGCACACTTTTTAGCCTTACCTTAGATCTTTTTCCCTAGGCTCTAGGAGAACTACATTGGCTTGAGGCCCTTTATTGGGCTATGTAGGCAGCACTCAGTCACATGGGGTCTTTTAAGGATAGCTAAACCATTAAGTTAGTGTACTAGTTTAATTAGGGATCTAAACTACCCCTTTCTCCTATTTTTTGGTTCTGCATAGTCATTGATATTAATTTTAATGCTAACATCAGTGTTTGGTATCGATCGATGTTGATATAAACCTATCAACCTCAATTCCATGTCGATCGATGTTGGTGGACCCCACCAACATCAATGACTAGTTCATCCCTAGGGTCAAATGACCCATCCCCATAAGTTTACATTTTTACCTAAAAACTATCCCACAACCCTCCTAACTTACCTTAAACCTACCTTAAGCAATTTCTTACCCCTCTACTACCATTTTCTTTTCCCCCACCTCTAAATTAGCCTACAAAATTAGAGTAACCAAATTAAGTTTCAAATCCAACCACAGTGGATCTTACCTCATCTCTTTGTCTCCTCCAGGTTGGCATAGCTAGGTCTTATGGTGCCATGCCTCCCATTGGGTCCCCTCCTAGCTTGGCCATCACAATCATAGTCAAAGCTCTATTTTTCTCTAATCAAATATCATAAATTAGTTTAGTCAGCCATCATACCCCATTTTGTCAAGTTTGGTTAGCTATCGACATTGGTATCCTTGATCTAAGCCACCAACATCATCACTTAAGCTTATCAACATAGGTGATGTCATCGATATCAAAACCATTATAATAAAATTTCCACCAATAACCATAACTCTTTAGACTCTACCCATAATTAGGGCAATTTGGAGATCATATATATCTCCCTAACTAAAGAAACTAACTTGAAGATCACATATATCTCCCCAACCACAACCACCACCCTTAGAGATCAATTAAATGTCTACCCATGATGACTTTTCTTGGAAATCACGAATATCTCCTCACTCATTAACCTTTTTATACCAACCTTGCATTGCTTGTCTTGACCACTTAGGACATTCTACTATAGTTGGCTATTCTACACATGGATGTATATTAATTATTTTAGATGGTGACCAAGCTCATCCTGTCACCTATTACCTTTTTTTGTTTCCCAAGGGCACTTCCTACCTCAAATACCTATCACAACTTTTTAGTTACAACTTTGATTGTTTTGACCTATTAGCTATCACTTACAAGCTATGATTTGGTTATTTATATCTGAATCCTCCTCAACCTTACCTATTATTGACTTTATCAACTATAGATTATAGTATTATACACATAAGTATTAATACAACATTCTCCTTCACTCACCCAATTCACTCCTTATCAAACTGGTACCTAATTTTGATTTATCTTATATCAATTCCCATTTTGAGGGGGGATACCTCATCCAATACTTGAAGCATCTAACTCCTATTTTTTTATTACAACTTGTTAGTGAAAATTACAAGACAAAAAGGGGTAAATATAGACACTAAAATTATGTCACACACACTTGCATAACTCCCTGTGTCAAAACCCCCCTTAAGTCCATTTTTAAATAATAACAATTGGTCTCCCTAACCCATGCTTTTACCCTTCACACATTTAATTAATTTAAAATATTTAATTAAGTTAATTAAAAACCCCTTATGACACCTTAGTTGGCCACCTCATTTTAAGACTAATTCTCACCTGATGAGTCACCTCAAGACTTGGTCCTCTCATCCTAACTACCTAAGACTTATTATCACCTCAAAATTAAATTCCTAACCAACTATGTCCTTCTTAACCTCTTATTTGTACTATTTTGTAATGGGTGCCACACTTGGCATGAATAAAAATAGAAAACAAGCCAAAAATATTAGTTTTACCTATTCTAAGGCCTTCAACATTGATTATCCCATAGCTGACATCAATGGGATCACCAACATTAGTTATATAAGCTAAACTCCAACCTTATGTTCAAGTTAGTAGAAATCAATAAAATTCATTCTTATTTACATCAAAGCTTTTAGCATTCAACTTTCAACATCTTGACTTACTGTTATCTTGTGTAAGTCAATCGAGATTAGGAACCAAGCTCTTAAGGACCAGTAACACGTACTGGTTTTCTCTATTTAGGACATCAGTTTGGACTACTTGATATGAGCCATTCATCTGGCACTTATCATTCAATCACCACTATAGCTAAGTATATCACTTATTATATAGGTCTTATAAGCAGTTACTTTTCTATCACTTTATATGTATTATTCACTACTTTACACATTCTTGACTGAACCCTCATAAGGGAGTTATAAAGCTTCACTACTTATTTACCCTTGACTTGACACACCAAACCTATGACTAGATCCATCTAAACCATACTCTCTCTCACAACTCTCCCCAATCTCTCAAAGTTTACCAAAACCATTTCCTAGACTTGAAAAATCCTTCTGCAAGCTCCTAGTTAATTATTACACCTATCGACCTCAGTAACCTAACTGACATCAGTCACCTTCACCCACCGACCTTGGTAGTATAACCAATATCAGTTACTTCCTTATCAACATTGGGGACTATAGATTTCCTAACCTTTCTAAAACCTACCCAAACACCTAAAATATAATTAGAATATATGACCTGCACTCTGTTACTTTTTACTACAATTAGGGTGTGAATAATGGTAATATTATCTCTCTTTCACTCCATCTCTACCTCTCTTTTAGTTTTTTATTACTCTTTTGTCTATCAAAAGTGGACTGTCATCTCTAAGGAAGTTTCACACTTCCTGGAATAAGCATGTAGCTTGGCAACCCACTCATTTGTCTACTAACAAATATTTATGGTAGTACTTTATTACTTATAGGTATTCCTCCCTAGCCAAAGAGGAGTACTCATGATGTCTAGATATGGTGTGTAAACCAATCCAAGTTCATTCTAATCACTTATCCCTATCATTCTTTTCTATTTTCCTTTAAGCTTGAAATAGATAAATTCTAGCAAAATAATTCCTAAGTGATAAAGGTCTAGAATATGGGGAGAATTATGATTTTATGTAGTAAAATACAAGTTTTTACTAGTTTGATCTACTTAACTTACATAAGAAGGAGAAGATAAAGAAAGATTGACTTAGCTAGTTTTATGCTAAAACTAATGATTCTAGATTTGGAATTAAAGGTGTAAGACTAGGACAGTGTCTAAATTTTGGATATGGTCTCTATTTTTTTATTAGACATGAGTGCAAAAAATAGGACACCCTAGTGTTAAAAACTATATTCCTTTCTTAACACTATTATCTTGAGGTTAAAATCTTTTTGGTTTCTATTCGTCTACTCAATATGACACTACATACCAAATTTCAAGTCTTGGAAGTCACTAGAGCTCACTATAGGTCTATTTTAGTCTTTAATAACTATATCAGTTTTCAAACATGGAAACAAAAAATAGAATCAAATAAAAAGGGGGGAAAATCAGGTTATGGGAAGAATGATCACACAATCAAGAGCCCTTATTGTTCTAATTGTTGTTTACATTAACCCTCAAGCTAAGGTCTCAAATCTAATGTAGTTCTCCCTTAGGAAACATGCATAATCAATGCACATGATTGATATAAGAATGAAGTTTTCCTAGGCCCTTCCTTGATCAAGCATGCAAATCTATGTGTGATGCAGAGAAGCAGAGCTATACTATTAATTGATTTTATTATGTCTAATGTGCCAAAATAGTAATTGCTAGATATAAAATGCCTTGTGTAGTCCTTTATATAGGAGACTCATTATTTTGAATTTGGGAGCTTTATTTTTATTTGACTATCATTGGGAAACTTAAGAATAAATCAAATAAAATAGGTAAGACTCATCCTATAGAAGAAAGTGATTGTTAGAACCAAAATTACACTTGGATAATGACATTAGAAATTAGAAACCCTAGGTTTCAATGCTATAGTCCTATTTGGGCATTATTGTCTAGGGGGTATATAACCTAAGGGATGGGTTTAGGTCTAAAATAGGCACTTGAGGCTAAATGGGTTAAGTTTGAAAAGCTATGAATGATTATAAATAAGAAAAATGATGTCTAAGGAATGTAGTAAGACCAAGACAAGTCAGATAATAAGACATGGCTAAATGTAAATAAAAAAATCATCTTATCTAGTTGGAGTCTCCTATGAAAGGAATATGAAAAGACATAATATGTATGTTTGCTTGACCAATTTAGAGTTTATACATTTTCCCCCCTTTTAATCTAGTGATGCAATGAAATGACGTACTAGAGTAAAAGAAAGAAAGAAGATGTGTACCTAAACTTACTTATGTGAAGATAAATGTGATAAAAAGGGTCCAACTTCCTGGCTAGGGAAGTGGATAAATAACTAAAATAATGCGTGGAAAAATAAGGAATCCCTGTAATAGATACCCCCTATGATGAATCTAAATAGTGCCTAGAAAAAGAAGGAATCCCTATAATAGATGCCCCCTATACCAAATCTGAATAGTGCCTAGAGAAAGAAAGAATCCCCATAATAGATGCCCCCTATGTTGAATATGAATAATTTGACCTAGATTTGAGAAGTGATTGAAAGTCTAAAACAAATGTCTATCCTCTATCTTGCAAAAACTCTTGGGTCTGAGTCTAAGTAATATAATGGACCAATCACTACAGATGACCATACGATCCAACCTAGTGACAACTTGAGTAATTCCTGGGTGTAAATTGAAAATTTTGGTAAAATGTGTAAGAAGAAGATGGTATGTCCTACCATCATAATCTGTATAATCCTAAAATATGGAGGATATGAAAATATATATCATGCCTCAAATCTGATATGTGAGTGATGCATCTAGAAAATTTAGAAATCTATATAACCACATGTGATATGATTTATTGTGTCATGCCCCATGTGAAAAATCGGAGATCAAAAATAATGTGATATGTACTATGCCTATAATATAATATCTAGTCTATAACTATGTCATGCTGTATGAAGTTGTATGCATGAGATGTGTATTAATTTACATGCCCATGACTATGATATTTAGATAGTCTGTATATCTTTAAAATGAAGTTATATCCCTCTGAATGTCTTAAGTGATGCTGAGTGACCCACTAAAATCTGGATCACTATATAATCTTTAGTTAAATAATGTTAAGTGATCCATATGGTCAGAACCACTATATAATCTTGACTAATTTGAGCTGACTAATGCAAATAATCTAAATATTAGATGTGTAAAAACCATGTTGAGTCTCACACTTCTGACAAATGAGAGAGTTTTATACAGGCCAAGTAATGGAGACTCTGGCATTATTGCCTTTATCAGCTTATGAGAGGGTTGTGATAGATAGAGCTAGGTTTGGTCATGTATGTGATATTGGTACAATACAATGGGATAGATATTTGATCATTTCCCTATGTGAGAGATGGAATACTAATACATGTACATTCTAGCTTCCTATAAGGGAGATTACTCTAACCTTGGAGGATGTGTATTAGATTCTACATTTGTTGATCAGTTGGTGATGAGTGTCTTTACAGGATGGCATGGGTGCAGATGCCATTGATCATACATCTAGATACTTTGTAGGGGTGCCCATAGGATTACATTAGAGAGGTAGTGATAGTGATATATGACTATTGATTATTATGTATTCAAGTGTTTCATGTTTGTAGAAGTGGTTGGTTGTATTATTGGCTTCTTTTATTGCTATAGATGGTAGTGGAGTATCTATCACTTATAGGATGCATAAAGTGGTTTGGAGTATTGAGATGTATGGTACTATGTTTTTGTGGTGTAGGAATATATTTTCCCATTTATATAGAGACTTATATAGATTCATGTAAGAGTCATTAAATGGTGGTGTGGGTGTAGCCACTTTATTACATTGTTGGGATTATGAGCACATAGTAATTGTGTGACTGATTAGATTATCGAGGGTGAGTTGGGAATATCCACAACCATTTTATGAGTGATGGATGAGAGATTTAGCTATCTAATCATCTAATTTAGATCATTATAGGAGGTTATTAGATATATTGGTGGTTGAAGATATTAGATGGAGGCCTTATAGAGGATTTCCTATATGGCCAAAGGATGGAGAGTAGCTACGATACATGAGAGTGAGTTGTTAGTTACATGATAATTGGTCTAGAGTTTATCATCACATGACTAGGTAGTTTGGAGTTTGACATGATGTTCCTCTTATAGTTTGGGTATGTTTGAGGAGTGCATGAGTACCAATGAGAGTAGGGGCTTGTGGGAGACCTACCAAGGCTAAGTTGGCACCATTACCTATAGATACACAAGATGTGGTGATAGACATTCTTGATGTAGATGACATGGGATGTACTGAGGGATATATTTCATGGTGGGATATGCATCAGTGGGATCCATTATATCCTATAAATGGAGTAGATGTTCTTGTAAATGAGGATCTTGAGCTAATCCAAATGATGGGAGGTAATCGGTGATTTAAATTTTGCATTGTACCTATGTTTTTGCTTTAGCTTGGATTTACAAATATGTATCTAATGTAATGTTTTACTTATTATGTGTGTATGTGGGGTGGGAGGTGTATAGGGTGAGGCACCTACTAAGGTTAGTGGTGGCAATGACCTATTTTGGCAGACTATCATTGAGTCTACACTACATGAGCTTACATAGCATGTTCTTGATGATGCCATGGAGGAGGGTTTGATAGAGCGAGCAATCATTATGGCTATTGTGTATTCTCATTTATTTGATCAGGCTATTATATCTATAGTTGCATATGTTAAGGCAATAAGAGAGAGATGAGTTGAGGGCTAAGTGAGATAGGCATAGGATGCTTCCTCTTGATTATCGATCAGTGAGTTCAAAGATTATAGATGATTATATGGATATTTAGTGGTGACATACAAACTTTCAGGTCATTTGTTAGAGAAAGATAATTGGAACAAGAGTCATTCAAGAGCTTGAGGAGGCATAGAGTCATCAAGAACTAGACATGATTATGGGACTAGTACTAGAAGAGAGAGTGAGATCGAGATTGAGGGCATGACCCTTATTTATGATTGACTATATTTTGATATGTTATGTATTTGAAAACTTGGTTATATATATGGATGCTAGTTTGATTTTGAACTTATGCATATTTGTGTTATGGATTTTAGAATATATTGGTATTATAATATTTTGATTTTGAAATAGTTGATCTGATGTTGATGTTGAACTCACATATGCTTGGCATATGGTATATGGGATATGTGACGTGATTATTTTGATATGTTTGGAAAGATAGCATTAGGGATGCAATTTGATTATTCATGATATGCTTAAATATGTTGTTTAGGTTTGATTTGTGATTATATGTGAGCAAAAAAAAAATAGTTTTTGTAATTGGTAAATTTTTTTAGAGAAGTTGATTTGAGATTGGTAGAAGGGTTTGGATAAGTTTTATTTGGTAATATCTATATTGGATAGTTTGGTTTTGGTTAGGGATAGTTATCTAGAATCAAGAATGTTAGTTATTAGTAGGTGGGTATGTAATATAGCATGATGTGCATATTAATTCCCTAAGAGTGGATCAAGAATACAAATGATAACTAGACCTTTGGCTCCATCATGGCCCTACTAAGTGAAGTTATAAACTAATGCTAAAATGAATGTATGCTATATCACACTATGCTATATCAATATCTAAACCCTATCGACCAAGTGAACAAGTGTCCATAGTGCTCAAGCTGTGTAGGAATATGATTTATCACTGATATTATCTACTATGAAGAAGGCTCATCTATCTTTAACCAAATACCCTGTGACCTCTATTATGATGTGTATGAATGTGAAATATGTTGAGATAGAGTTAAAAAATGTGCTGAGGGCTCAGTTAATCTTAATCATAATGGAGTGTTACATGAGATAGGACCTTAAAAACTAGGTTGTAATGAATATCTCTCTAAAGTATTACTTTGTAATGTGGGTTAAAATAGTCTCAATCATAGTAGATTACTATGTGAGATAGGACCCTAAAAACTTGATTGTAATGAATATTTATGTGGAATAGTAATATTTTGTGGTGCCTGTGACTTTGTTGGATATGTATATAAAATTACACTATGTATACCATGGACTACACTGCTATATGTGGGCCGCTTGTGTTGTAATAGTTTCTAAACTTTCTAAATAATTGGAATAAGAGATATATTATGATATTCTATCCTAAAACCTACATTGCACTCATGATGAGTGACCAATGATTCCTATAAAGGAATGTCTTGGGAAGACTCAGTCATGGAGGAATGAGATATAGGTTTCCATAATAGAGGAGATATTTGTGCCCCCTATGTGAATGATATAGGACCATCATCAACACATCTAGAAATGAAATATTAGATTCAAAAATAGTTATCATCATTGTGTCCATAGATATGATGATAATTACAAAATCATTGATGTGGTTATTGTTGACCAATTTTGCCCACAGGCAAAATTTTGGTCAACTTCTCCCCTGTTGTTTAAGGCCAATTCATTTCGGGTTCAAAAAGTTCAATGAGTTCAGTTCATGGCCTAGTTCATTTGGTTCAATGTCATGGTTCTTCAACACTTGGTTCATCTATTTTTAGTTCATTGAACCGTTGAACATTTTTGGTTCAACAGGCTCGATTCAAAGGGAGAAGTTCAATGGTCTTGGTTCAAAGCGGATGGTTCAATAATTTAGTTCAACATGGCGTTTCAATCGGCACTTGGTTCATCCATCGCTTAGTTCAAGAATTTTGGTTCAACATCATTGAACCATCATCCCATTGAACCGTTGAACCATTTTTTGGTTCAACGAAAAGGTTCAATGGAAAGGTTCAGCAAAGAAGTTTGACAAAGAAATCCATCAGATTTTGGTTCAAAAAAAAGTTGGTGCACAATGGTTGAACCATGGAACCATTTTGGTTTAACAAGTTCAATTCAATGGAATAGTTCAATGCCATGGTTTAGATAGGCCTAGTTCTTTGGTTCGGCATCTAGTTCATTGTTTCAGCCTTAGTCCAAGTTTAAATGCTTTAAGCATAATATGCACTTTAAATAGGAAATATCCAGAAACAAAAGCCCACAAGAAATATACAAGCAAGCCACAGACCTAGGGAACAGTCCACAGAGCAACCAAAGTGCCCGTCGAGGTGTTAGGGAGAAAACAAAGCCATAGAAGAAAGACAACATGGACCTGACTGATGTAGAAAAGGACATAAGGATGTCCTAGAAGACATCAAATTTGACAAAGCCAGATAACCGTTGATGTTCAAAGTGATGACGGCCATATAGATGTCAAATTTATAAAATGAAATGGCCGCTTGAAGGCGTTAACTAAGAGCTAGAAATGTAGTGACCTACTCGAATGTTCACCCCTGAGGGCTAAGAAACTAGATGAGACAAAATTGAGAAGGGACAAGAATGACATGGCGCTAAAGTGACAAAGTGGTCCAAATGGCAAATAGAAGGTGATTTATTGCCTAATCTCTCCCAAATGATGCAAACAGTAAATAGTGTGGACTGTGCATTTTTAAAAGAGGATAAATTTCAATCTGTTGGTAGGAAAGGGGGCAGTCTGTATTTCCACTTTAATACTCAAATGCCAAGGTCAAATTTAATAATTAAATAGAATGGTTCTAGCAGGTTTCTTCTAGAAGATGACATCAGCCATAGTGTTTCCCTCTTCCCAACGAGGGGACACGATGGGCCAACTGGTCAAAGAAGCACCAAGTTCCCTTCTCCTTTCTTCTCCTATATATTTGAGAACTTGGTCATTTTGTAAAGATCTTCCACTTTTTTCTAAGGCGTAGCCCTAGCAAAATTTCCACTTGAATCAATAAAATCAATTTTTACCTCTATTTTGGATAGACATATCCGAGTATGTGTTGAGTGTTTGTTTTGTATTCAGTCATTGTTTCTTGATGCTTTCACAGGTTCAACACTAGCATACCTATTGTCTATAAGGTGCCATATCTGTAGCTGAAAGGAGAAGAGCTGACATTTGGGAGACCAAAATAGAGGAAGTTACTTATAGTGTGCATCTCATAGCACCTCAATGATTTTTTGTTTCTTGTGTTCTCATGAAAGCCTCCCTGCCAGTTTCTTGTAGCCTGGTCCTTCTGCCAACTGTGTAGTGTATGTATGTGTTTGTCTGGTTTCAAGTGTGGAGGTGTGAAGTTCAACTTATTTTGGTGCATCACCTCTTTAGAGTAGTTTGTTTTCCTGCATCTTTCTCCCTTTTCATCCCCCCCTTTATATGTGTGTGTGTGTGTGTGTGTGTGTGTGTGTGTGTGTGTGTGTTCAGCATTTGCTAGAACAAACATGATGCATCAAAGGGATCTAGCCCTTATCTAAAGACTCTCCCCTCCAGCTTCGCCAGTCCCACAGGTGAGAGGCGAGTTTCCATGTTGTGAGGAGAAGGTAGGAGTTCAACCTCATTGCCTTAGGTGCAATTTCTTATGTCAATAGTTTTGGCACACTCAGTGGGACACATAGTTTGACAACGCAGTAAGGTATCAAGATTGATGCTAATCCTATTATAGCAAATTGAGTATTTTCAGCATCTGGTGACTCTGAGTTAAATCTACTAGTTAAGTGTAGCCTGGTGCCATTTAGAAATCATTTTTTGTATGTATAATCCTTTTGGATAAAATCATGGGTCTTGTTTTCCTTCATATATTTATGATCAGGCTCTAGATATTCATGCAATCCCCTCAAGTGGCTCTCCTAGTTGCCTTGCAATGATAAGGGAAGTGGCATTGGAGTTTGAGAGGCAGACAATGGAAATTGATAGACTGGAAGAGTAATATAGGTATCAACAAGAGTTGATGTATAAAGAAGAGTGTTTGTTTAGGCAAGCACATGCCTTGAAATCCATGGAGGAGGAGGTAAAAAAATGGAGAAATCCATCTATTCAAGGCAGTCAGCCTTGTATGCCCCTTCCTAATCTAAAGAAAGCCCCTTTTTTTACACCAAATCCTTTCTATCAGATCGTACTTGCTCACTCCAAGTCATCAAATACATTCGCTCTCTATCCCATGCACCTGGCTTTCCAACACCAAATGGCATCAGAACAACCTCCCATGGAGATGAACCTTCTAAATTCCTTATATTATGAATCTTCAATTGATAATAATACTACTAGCTAGCACATCCCTCTTCTAGAGGCTCTTCCAGTGCATCAATAGTGTTTTCCTAGCATTCCTCAGCCTCCCCAAGTCCTTCAACATGATGTGCAGATTCCAAGTTGGAGGAAGGAATGCCAGGAACCAGCCCAGAGCTTTGAAAAGGATCATGCTAATGACCTCTAAGAGAGACTCTTTCAGGACAACCTAGCCAAACAAATTGAATATTTAGAGGCTAAGATGAAGTTGCTTCTTGAAGGCGAGATAAAACTTCTAGACCTTATAGAGGAGCCCTAGGACCTTGGAGAAAACAAAGTTGCTACCTATTCATAGGAGCAAAATTCCAATTTTGAGATCCTGAATTAGGGGAAAATATTAGAATCACGGGGTAGAATGGAGGAGGAAAAGCAAGATTTTTCTCAAAACCTTGAAGAAGCTGAGACTGCTCCTATTGATGTTTATGCTGATGACCTCTAGGAAAAGTTTTTTCAAGAAGATCTGGCCAAAAGAATAATAGATTTGGAGTCCAGAGAGAAATTCCTTAGCCAATGTGTGATGGATGGTTCAGACCAAATAGAAAATTCCATGTCTAAACACACCCCACCTACACATTTCCAAGATAAAAATTAGGCCACACCTAATCTTGATGAAGTGCTGACCAAGTGGAAGGAGGAGAATCATTTGATTCTAGCTCAAGGGCTATCTCCTCTTCCACATGTTTTCTCCACTTTGCCCCTTCTCAAGGAAGGACCTATTTTTCAAAAGGCAGGGGAGGAGCAAAAAATCCAAGCTACAGTTCTTCAAGAGGCTATCACAGTGGAATCATCATTGATGCTCCTTGTGAAGACCTTATCAGCAATGAAGAAGATGTAGGTCTTACATATATGCAGATGTTCCAGCAATACAAGGAGGAACAAATGCATGGTGAGCTCTCTTTCCCTTTGTTTGATGAACTTCCTTATTGTTTTGATGATGAGGATGACTATGCTGAGGAGCCTGAGTTGGAGGAAAGAAAGGATAGGTCTATCTTCCTTGAGGAAAAATTTGAAGAATAAAGTTTTGAAGAAAGAGGCAATGTTTTGTGGGATGAGCAATCAGTTTGTGATTCCATTTTAGACATCACAACAATCACCCTTCTTCAAGAAGGCCAAGAGGGAGTAGAGGATGAGTCTACAAGATTTTTAATGAGGTAGAAGAAAATAGGCCAGACCATGATATATTGTAGAAGGAATGTGCAGATCAAAGGGCTTACGGTGATGAGCCAACATCCATTGATTTCTTGGTGAGGAGCACCAATATGAAGAACTAGTATTCAACAGGCCTATAGGGACAAGAAGAGTACATGTATGTTGGAGGCATGTTTGAATCTGATCCACTTAGATTCCAACCAAATCAGGTGATTAGCAAGAGGAGCAAGTCACCAAATCTCCTTTTCTTTTAGCTACTTACCTACCACCATAAGTCTTCTCACTAGGAAGGGGACTTAAGAAGTTTTCCCTTTGATCCAGGAGGGAGGCAAACATTCCTAGTTAGCTGTAAATAGTAATTTGTTTTCAGTTTCTTTTCCTGCTTTCCCTAAGTGTAGTTTGCACAAGTAGCATTTTTAGCCTTGTGTGTTTCCCTTTGTGTGTGGGGTAAAGGCTTCATGTTTGATTCTTAAATCTTTTGGGGCTGTTGCTAACTTTCATCAAAGCTGCATCTGACTCCACACCCAATGGACTGCAAGGCAATTGGATTCTAAGCATAGCAGGCATGCTTCCCCTGTGAGTCACCAATCTGTTGACTAATTTTTCCCATAGGAAAATTTTTGGTCAACTTCTCCCCTATTGTTTAAGGCCAATTCATTTCAAGTTTATCAAGTTCAATGAGTTCACTTCATGGCCTGGTTCATTTGGTTCAATGTCATGGCTCTTCAACACTTGGTTCATTCATTTTTGGTTCATTGAATCATTGAACCTTTTTAGCTCAATAGGCTCGATTCAAAGGGAGAAGTTCAATGGTCTTAGTTCAAATCAGATGGTTCAATCATTTGGTTCAACATGGAATTTCAATTGGCACTTGGTTTATCCATCACTTAGTTCAAGCATTTCGGTTCAACAACATTGAACCATCATCCCATTGAACCGTTGAACCATTTTTTGGTTTAACGGAAAGGTTCAATGAAAAGGTTCAGTGAAGAAGTTTGAAAAAGAAATCCATCATATTTTGGTTCAATATAAAGTTGGCACACAATGGTTGAACCATTGAACCATTATGGTTCAACGGGTTCAGTTCAACGGAACAGTTCAATGCCATGGTTCAGATAGGCCTGGTTCTTTGGTTCGGCATCTAGTTCATTATTTCAGCCTTAGTCCAAGTTCAAACACTTTAAGCATAATAGGTGCTTTAAAGAGGAAATATCTATAGACAAAAGCCCATGGTAAATATACAAGCAAGTCACAGACCTGGGGAACAATCCACGGAGTAACCAAAGTGCCTGCTGAGGTGTTAGGGAGAAAACAAAGCTATAGAAGAAAGCCAGCATGGACCTAACTGACGTAGCAAAGGACCTAAGGACATCTTATAGGACATCAAATTTGACAAAGATAGATAGCTATTAATGTTTAAAGTGATGATGGCCATATAGACGTCAAATTTAGCAAATGAAATGGCTGCTTGAAGGCGTTAACCAAGAGCTAGAAATGTAGTGACCCACTTGAATGTTCGCCCCTGAGGGCCAAGAAACCAGATGAGACAAAATTGAGAAGGGACAAGAATGACATGGTGCAAAAGTGACAAAGTGGTCCAGATGGAAAATAGAATGTGATTTATTGCCTGATCTCTCCCAAATGATGCAAACAACAAACAGTGTGGACCACACATTTTTAAAAGAGGATAAATTTCAATTTGTTGGCAAGAAAGGGGGCAGTCTGTATTTTCGCCCTAAATAATTGAATGCCAAGGTCAAATTCAATGATTAAACAACATGGCTCCAGCAGGCTTCTTCTAGAAGATGACATCAACCATAGTGTTTTCCTCTTCCCAACGAGGGGACGCAATGGGCCAACTGGTCAAAGAAGCACCAAGTTCACTTCTCCTTTCTTCTCCTATATATTTGTGAACTTGGTCATTTTTTAAAGATCTTCCATATTTTGCTAAGGTGTAGCCCTAGCAAAATTTCCACCTAAATCAATAAAAGTAGTTTTTACCTCCATTTTGGATAGACATATTTGAGTATGTGTTGAGTGTTTGTTTTGTGTTCAATCATTATTTCTTGATGCTTTCACAGGTTCAACACCAACATACCTGTTGTCTATAAGGCACCATTTCTATAGCTGAAAGGAGAAGAGCTGACATTTGGGAGACCAAAATAGAGGAAGTTACTTACAGTGTGCATTTCACAGTGCCTCAGTGATTTTCTATTTCTTGTGTTCTCATGAAAGCCTCCTTGCCAGTTTCTTGCAGCCTGGTCCTTCTACCAAGTGTGTAGTGTATGTATGTGTTTGTCTAGTTTCAAGTGTGGAGGTGTGAAGGTCTACTTATTTTGGTGCATCACCTCTTTAGAGTAGTTTTTTTTCTTGCATCTTTCTCCCTTTTCATCCCCCCCTTTATATATCTATGTGTGTGTGTGTGTGTGTGTGTGTGTGTGTGTGTGTGTGTTTAGCATTTACTGGAACAAACGTGATGCATCAAATGGAGCTAACCCTTATCTAGAGACTCTCCCCTCCAGCTTTGCCAGTCACATAGGTGAGAGGGGAGTTTCCATGTTGCGAGGAGAAGGCAGGAGTTTGATCTCCTTGCCCCAGGTGCAATTTCCTGCATCAACAGTTATCTATGTAAGAGATGTAGATCTCATCAGTGAATAGAAGGTAATGTGATTAACATCATATTTAATAATGATGATAAAATGAAAAATGGGATATCTCACTATGAATCAAACTATAGTGGTGATTTTTTATAGTTCTTGTTAGTGTATACTGTAGGTTATGTTCTAAAAAATTACTCTTTATTCTTGACTAGTTGATTTTCTAGATGTGGTCATCCTGTGGATGCTAAGTGGTAGGAGCTATATCTGAAGATGCTATTTTGAAGTCTAAAGTGATCTGATTAACTAAATGTACCTTAATTAATCCCAATTTATTTTCCAAATCTAGAACTATGTAACACAAATGTATGAAACAAGGCTCTATCTAATATAGTAGATGCTCAAGGAGAGGTTGGTGAAGTCTCTTGATGAAGATATGCTAAATATCTAGATCTAATAGTTTGTATATCAATCTTAAAAAATGAGCCTTGAATCTTAATATATGCTCACTAACTAAACCTAAAGAATTCTGATGTTGTGTGACAAGTTTCTCATATGTAACATGAGGTCCCATATTTATAATGTAGTTTTTGAGAAATATCTCCTCTAAGTCATCATATTTTTTCAATGAACCAATGGGGAGTAGATGAAAAAACCAATTTTGTGATTCCCCCACTAATGTCTATTGAAATGACTTGAGTAGAATCAAAGGGATTGCATGAGGTGGAAAAGCCTTCTAAAAGGCCTGAAGATGTACGAATGGATCTCTAGTTCCATCAAAGTGAGGTAATGATGGTGTCTAGAAATGCTTAGACAATGCAACTTTTATGAATGTCTTTGGAACCGAGTTACAATGTAGATCATTGGCATCCATCCAAGATTTATAAGATTTGTTTTCCAAGTTAAGGAGATGTACTTGGTGTTGTAGTTCACCAACTGCATGCATCAAAGAGATGATCTACTGGGATGGTGCACTAGTATCTTGAAGTGGTTCATTTAATCTTTGAATTTAAATATTAATTTTAACCATGGGAATGATACATTTGGCAAGTGGATCATAAAGAGGAGGTGTGCTCACTTGAACCTTTGGAGTAATGGTAACTTGGACCTTACTAGAGGGATGTGGGCTACCATTATCCTTAGGTGAGGAGTGAGAACTAGGTTCTACTATGGTGAGGAGTGGCTTGGGAGATTCACTAGTAGCTTTATGTTTTAGTGAATCACATTCTAATTTAGTAGAAGATGTGCTATTACCATTAACATGTGCATCATTTAACATTTAATCATTAATAGAAGTAGAAACATCATTTGGAATTGCATTAAGTTTGAGAGGAGTGAGGGAAGGGTTAAAAGCATGAGATGCATTTTCTTCTTCACTATATGCATAGTGATTTGTTTAAGTAGTTTTTCATTTCTTTTCAAGATTTTCTAATTAGCTACTAAGAAAACAAATGAAATGTAGGGCTTGAAAGATTACCTATGGATGAAGGTTGATTTATGTACCATTGATCAAGCTCAGTTGTGAGAACTCTTTTGTTGGGGAGGAATGACCTGTAACTCACTACACTTAAACAAAAAATTGATTAATAGGATTATGGGTGGGTTGCCTGGTATAAAACTAGTCCCAAGAAGCAACAAGCTTCCTTAGGTGGATGTCAACCCACGTTCTAACACTCAAGTTTATTTTTAAACATGAAATTACAATGATAAAGAAGATATGGATAAACAATAATGAAGATAATTAGTTGATAAGAAGATTTATATGATCAAAATATGCATCCCAAAATTTAATAGAAATGTCTATGTCTTCTTGGATTATAGCTAACTATTCATCAATATGTGAGAAATCACATATGAAAACCACAATACAAAGTCCTATCTCAAAATCTATATCACTCTGAGCCACAAAGAGAGGTTGAGGAACTATGGGAAGATCAAATATGCTAACTGAATCATGTACTAAACTACGTAGAGTCATCTATATGAATAGATAGAAGTTTTAGAAAATAGAATGCAAATTTTATAGAATGTTTTTAATATTTAACAGGGATTGATGTCAATCCTATAGGATTGATGTTGATTTAGATAGATCAACATCGATTCTATAAATACTATCAAATAGTAAAAATAGACTATAATAATAATTTGTATTTTTAATAAAGTAATGAAAACAAAATGGAAAATAGACAAAAATAGAGTTTTAACAGATATAAAACACTTTGATAGATATTTAAGATTTTAAATAGGGTGTTTATGAATATTTTAATTAAATGGACAAAGACTGATAATGATCCCACATGATCAACATCAATTTAGATGTATTTAATGCTGATTCTATGTAGAATTACTGAATATTAAAAAGACTATAATAATGACCTAATTTTTTATAAAATAATGAAAACAAAATGTAAATAAAACACAAAGACACAACATTAAATGGGAAAGCTAAAAAACATGTAAGATATTGAACTTTAATGGTTGAAAAATAGATACCAAAAGGAAGATGAATGACCTTCCCAAAATCACCTGGTAATCACTCCTTCAATGGTAACAAAGGTGTTTGAAAGATCTGTATGGATTTTTCACTAGTTTCCACAACAAATCATGATAGAAAATAATCTTGTTGCATTCAAACTCCCTCCTCTCAATAAATGGAGGATTGATACAATTTTAAGGATTGGTGTCGATTCCAATAGATTGATGATGATCTTAGAGAATCAACGTTGATTTACAAAGATGGATAGAGGCTAAATAAAATGCCATTTCAATAGGTTAGCATGGGGTAAAATGGGGTTTAAACGGGTCTGAGGTTGTTCAGGTCATTTTAACCATGGGATAGGTTGTTAGGATATTGGGTAAATTGGGTTTTTATTTGATTTTTAGATTTTATGGTTTTAGAGGTAAAAAGGGGTAATTACTATTTAACCATAATAATTAACTTATAAACCTAGGTGGTAAAGGGAAAAATTATGGTAAAATGTAATTATAAAAATAATTATGCATTGGGGGCATTATGACATAACAATGCATAATATTAATATAAGGTGTATAAATTTAGCATCTACATAAGCATCATTATTCCAGCATTATCATAATCTACATTTTGTGCATTTGAAATGGAAGAATTTTAAGTATCATTTTCATATTCACTTTCATTCTCATATTCATTTGCATATTCACTATCATATTCATCATCACTTCCATCATTTCTAGGGAGAGGTGTAAGAGAAAGAGTTAATGTCTTTATAATATGCAATAAGTTATCATTTGAATTTGGTATATCATGTGTATCTATGCAACCCATGGAGGGAGTATATGCATTTTATTCATTTTCAACATGAGAAGTGAGAGTAGAAGAGTTATCATTTGGACATCCTTTTGAAAGAGTAGAGTTAGGAACACATAATGCATCATTTGAATTGTGCTTTGGTAATTTGATTCTATTGCATCTATATTATTGTATTTTGAACATAGTAGTAGCAAAAGGTAGAGAGAGATTAGGTTCACATGGAAGCAAATAATCACCAATAAGAGGTTCACTTGGAAGTGCATTATTAATTTGGGCATTTTGTACATTGTGCCTAGGAGAATGAGGTGAGAAGTATCTTTCCCATTTATCAAAATTATGTTCATTAGAAGAAGGAATAAAAGAGATGGGTTTAAGAGAAAAAGGTTCATCTATTTATGATTCATCCTCATCACTACATACATCATCATATCCTTCATTACAAAAATAGTCATTATCTTCACTATAAATGAAATCAGTTTCTTTAGTTTTAGCTAACGTACAATTTAGAAAATTTGTCCAATCATTGTCATAATTGTAAGAAGATTTGAGAAATTTATCTAAGCAATGAGAAGAAGGAATTGCCTTTGTGGCCATTTTATCACCAACGATAATTTTAAAATGTAATATGAAGAAAATAAATGAACAAATAACTACTAACATTAAATTTTAAAAATTACTTTTGATATCCCAAACAATTTGTAATAAATTCAAAATGTTTTTAAAAAAATTGTGAGGGAGGTAAATTTGAGGTTTTATGACCTAGTTTGGAAGTCTAGGATTTTTAGTTAGGGTTTTATAATTTTTGAAATTTATGCAATAATTTTAAATTTTAAAAATTGTTGGAAATAGGATAAATACACCAAAAATTATAAAAAAATTTAGAATTTTTGAATTTAAATTTTTTGCACAAGAAACTACTAATTTTGAAATAATTTTTTACAAGGTAATTGATTTGTAAAAATTCCAAAATAGTTTTTTAAAATTTAGCAAGGAGGCAAGTCTTGTTGTTTGATGACCTAGTTTTAAAACCTAGGGGTTTGAATGAATTATTTTAAAAATTAGTGCAATAATTTGAAAAATTTAGACAAAATTTATAGAATTTTTCTTGAAAAATTTAGGAATTTTTTTTTTTTATATAAAATTAGCAATGTATTTTTTCTAGTGTTTGAAAAGTGTTTGTATGCAAAAAGGACCTAATATGTGCAAACTAGGGTTTAAACAAAATATGTGATCTTTTTTCAATTAATTTGTAAATTTATGATTTTTAAATTTAGGAAAAATTAGTAAATTAATGCAAAAAATTAGAAATAATTATCCCTAGGGTTTCTAGGGTTTTTGTGTAAAAATTCAAAGTAAGTCATGTTGACCAAATGTTTTATTATTTTTAGAATATTGGAGTTGTATTGCTAAGTAAAAAAAGGTCTAGAATATGGGGCAAATTATGGTTTTATATAGTAAAATCTTAGTTTTTTCTAATTTGATCAACTTAACTTACATAAGAAGGAGAAGACAAATAAAGATTAACTTAGCTAGTTTTATGTTGAAATTGATGATTCTAAATTTGGAATTGAAGGAGTAGGACTAGGATAGTGTTTGAATTCTAGATCTAGTCTATATTTTTTAATTGAATAGGAGCACCAAAAATAGGACACCCTAGTGTTTGATGCTATAGTATTTTCTCAACATTGTTGTCTTGAGGTTAAAAGCTTTCTAAGTTCTGCTCATCTGCTCAGTATGACCTTGCATACCAAATTTTATGTCTTGGAAGTCACTAAATCTCATTATATGTCTATTTTAGTCTTTAGTAACTATATTAGTCTGTATACATAGAAACAAAAAATATAATTAAAGAAAAAAAGGGAGAAAACTTGGGTTGTGAGAAGAATGATCACATAATCAAGAATGCCTACTATTTTGATTTCTACCTACATTAACCCTCAAGCTAGGGTCTCACATCTAATGTAGTTCTCCCTTAGAGAAGGTGCATAATAAATGTGCATGATTGATGCAAGAATAAATTTCACCTAGTCCCATCTTTGATCAAGCATGAAAATCTATGTGTGATGTAGAGAAGTTGAGCTATATTATTGATTGACTTTATTATGTCTAATATGTCAAAATATTAAGTGCTAGATATAAAATGCCTTGTGTAGTCCTTTATATAGGAGACACATTATTTAAATTTGGGAGTTTTATTTACAGTTGGCCAACATTGGGAAACTTAGGAATGAAGCAAATAAAAGGGGTAAGACTCATATTATATAATAAACTAACTATTAGAACCAAAATTGCACTTGGATAACAACACCAAAAACTAGACACCCTAGGTTTTAGTGTTGTAGTGCTATTTGGGCACTGTTGTCCAAGGGGTGTAAAACATAAGGGGATGGGTCTAAAATAGGTTCCTACTAAAAGGTTTAAGTCTATAAATCTATGAATGATTGGAAATAATCAAAATGATGTCTAGGAAATGTAGAAAACCAAGACAAGTCAGATAAAAGGACTTGGCTAAATGTGAATAAAAACTCATATTCTCCAGTCAGAGTCTCCTATGAAAGGACTATGAAAAGACATAATATGTGTGTTTTCCTAACAAATTTAAGGTGTATAT
Organism: Torreya grandis; assembly: GCA_037957365.1. Taxonomy (NCBI): domain Eukaryota; kingdom Viridiplantae; phylum Streptophyta; class Pinopsida; order Cupressales; family Taxaceae; genus Torreya; species Torreya grandis. The sequence goes on from JARHVA010000083.1 coordinate 3,584,957, forward strand.
AAAATTATTATCAAGTTCCATTCCAATCTCATGCCATATATTTGTTGGTACCCAAGCCAAATATGCTAAAATCAAAAGAGGTGATGAGAAAATGGGATAGAGATCTTGATGTGATCCCTTTTTTATCTCATATATAAGATGAGAAATTTAGTTCAAATGTTGATGGATAAGTGGATGTTAGTTATATAGGAAACCTAATATTATATTAGTGGTATTTTAAGTGAAATGATAACCTTTATCCAATGGTGGATAGACAGATTAGAGAAATGGGAGAATCAAGAGACCCAATCCAAGCAACCTCAACCATAATATCCTATCCATATTCCACCTCCTTTGATTCTAAGTCTTTCTCAAGATACACCCATTATCCCTCAAGAAAACAAGATATCTTCATCTTGGAGACCTTCTTAGACATTGATTCCTAATTATACCATGCCAACTTTTATGTAAGAATATAAACCTATGCAAGTCTCTCCCTCCCCTCTTCAAGAACCCTCTTGTATTCCATATCATTTTTCTTATGCCAATTATCCTCATGAAACCATTAAATATCCTAAAGAGGATCACTCAAGAGAGCCAATCCAATCCTTAAAATATCTTAATAGCTTTAAATATCTAACTTGTAACTAAGTAGTGAATTCTTGGGGAAAGAAATATGAAGAGAGTGAGAACCAAGAAGATGATGTCAAGAAAGGAAACCTTGGGTTTGTTCAAGCCTCATTACCATCTCCCTAAGAATATATAGCTTGTCCATCTTATATGTCTATCTAAGAATATTTTCAATGTAAAAAAGAGGCCTTAGTTGAGAAGATGGAAGATAAATTTGTAGCTATTGAAGAGCCTCAATAAGTCTATGAGAAAGGTGACATGCTTGTTGAAGAAAATGAAATGTATGTATCCAAATTCAACATGCTTTCCCTTCAATAATTATTTCGAGAGTCTCCCACTTCCAAGCCCCCAAAATTCAAGAGTACTCCCTCCCTCCCCATGCTCAATCATGAACCATCCACCACACCTCATACTCCCTATCCAACCCATGAACTTGTTCATCACCCTCCCACCTCATCCCTTCTTGAAGGATAACCCATCATATGGAAGATAAGTGAAGAAGATCAAGCCAAAGTTGTAGTTGATCAAGAAGATGACTCAAGTGTATATTATGAATATTTCACTATAGGGACTCCCCTTGGTGAATACAAACATAAATCCATCTTTTTGAGTAAATATAAAGATGATTAAAATCATGTTTCATCTATTCACAAATAGATTGATAAATGCATAGAAGATAAAGTTGCTTCTACTTCCATGAAATAAGATGATTTATGGAAAATATTCAATGAAATATGTGGTGAATTTGAAGGCCTTAAAAATCCTACACCTCCTTCTATTCAAGTTGAAGAAATTATTCAAGATGAATTACCTCTTTAAGTATAACATGATAGATTACAAAATACCAAGCTTATTGAAGTGGAAACCAACCTTAAAGCTGAAAATTGTTCAAGTAGTTGATCAAGTACACAATTATCAATAAGATAAAGTTGAATAGGTTATGGTTCTTAAAGATAAAGAAGACAAAGGTGATTGGAAATAACATGTTCAGATTATTTAAGAGGTTGAAGGCATTTTCAAGGTTGATAGTCATGTACATAGAAGATCAAAAAAGATGTATTCATTGAAGACAATGATGAAGATGGGGCTAAATATGCAAAGCTCTTTGAAGTGCTTGACAAGCTTTCAATTGATAAGAAATATGATGTTATTCAAGATGATATGGATGAAAAATAACCTTCTTGGATGAAGAATAATTAGGTCAAGTTATAGTTAAAGAGTATCATGAGAATTTGGTTGAGTCATAAGAGGAATTCACCTTCATAGGTGATATGTCTGCAACTGTTGTTGTTACATTTGAGATCATGAAAAAGAAAATGGCAAGAATGAAGGAGTTAAAGACATCAAAACCAAAGATTAAAAGTTAGTTTTATTCATTCACTCATTAATCTCATGGAGTAAAATATGGTGAAATATTTCCTTTTGATCTAAGAGGAGATATTTTGCTTCAGGTGAGTTTGTATATAGTCTAGTTTGCTTATGTTATTTTTTTGATTCCTAAGTGCTTGATAGCACATGTGTGTGTATTAATTTATTTTATTTTATGTGTGTTTATTAATTTTTTGTGTTGTTGAGGTAATCAATTTATATTATTGGTTAAAGTGTCAATGTATGATCTTATTATCTTAGAGTGTAATTGATTCCATATCCCAATAGAAAGACAAGGCTACTAGTCTAGTCATCATAACATGCATGCTACCCATATGAGTCACCAATTTGTTATCCAATTTGAATCCCAAGGTCAAATTAGGACTCATATAAGAAAAAAATTTGAAAATTAGGTGATTTAATAGGTCCTAGTTGAGTCCAAAATACCTTATTAGCATTTATTAAGGTAAATTTGGAAATATTAAGGTAAGTCTCTTTTATGTGTTTTGGTCTATTTGGGTCTCCTAAGTCAAAAAGATCAAAATGGGTCATTTTTTATGCATTTGAATATGTTCATAGCTGATTAGGATTTTATTCATGTAATTTTATTAGTTAAACACCTTTTCACAACATTTCATGAAGTTTTGGAAAGTTTGAAGACCATTTGCTAGTTCTAAGTTGTTGAAAATACATATAAATGTGATTTTTGGATAAAATTGGTATATTTAAAAATTAAATAACATAAAAATATTTAAAATAAACCTTAAAAATAGTTTGGATAGGTTATATAATTTTTACACTTATTAGAGAAATAAAAAAAAGTTAGATTCTTGATTTTCAACACTTGTTTGAGGAGTTAGAGGGAGTTGTATGGACTCTTGAAGTCATGTGCAAGTGAAAATAAATTCACAACATCATTTAATTTTTATGGGTTAGAAAATATATTTGTAAGACTTTTTAAGTCCAAAATTTGTAGAAATATCTCTCTCTCTCTCTCTCTCTCTCTCTCTCTCTCTCTCTCTCTCTCTCTCTCTCTCTCTCTCTCTCTCTCTCTCTCTCTCTCTCTCTCTCTCTCTCTCTCTCTCTCTATCATCATCCCCTTCATAATCTAATGATGGTTAAATTCAAGTAGATGGTATAGGTCATACAATTAGAGTTTGGGGATAATATTTTGGATAAATTTTGGGACATGCATTGGATTAAAATTTATGGCATTAGTATTTTGATTGGTGCTCTTATTGTTAATAATAACTGTGAAGAGCCCATACTACTTTTTGAAGGCTTAAAACCCCATAGAATGAGTTTAGAGTAACTCTAGTGCAAACTATGAATATATGGCTGATAAAAACCAATTGGAAGATGTTATAATATGTTTTTAGATTATTAAAACATGTTTATTCATCATGGTGGAGTGTGTGGATTTCCTTTTAGCAAGCAAAGTCTCTCTTGTGAGCAGTTTGAAGTGACTTGTCATGTTTTTATGTTTTTTAGTTTTCTAAGTGGTCAAATGTTTTTTTATTGAATATTCATGTTATTACACTATCTCCAAAATCCAATCATTACCTCTGATCAATTAGATGTTTTGTAAAATTTCAAACTACTCACATGTCTTCATTCATTATCATGGACTATTTTTATTTGTTTGCATAAGTAAGGTGATTGGATTGAGTTTGTGTGTGTTTTAGAGAAATTTAAGATGTTTTTTAATGTTCATTATGTTTATTAAATAAGTAAATAGTCTATGATTTCATAATAATCATGTTTTATACTTTTCAAGTGCTCCAAACACAAGGTTGTCTATTCTCTCACCTCATACAAACATGTAGGTCTACAAATTCAAAGAAAACCAATGTTATCAATGTGTATTGAAGTTTGTTTAAGAATTAAATTTTGTGGATATTTAAATACAAGGTTATTGGATCAATTAGGTTTATAAATAACTTAAGATCAATGAGAGCTGAAAACAAGCTAACACACCTAATGACACAATCACCTATAGGAATGTGAATTATCAAGTGAAGTACAAGATGCTTTGAAGATTATATTTAAACTTGAAAATGTAGTAAGGAATATATCCTTGTAATTAATTATTGTTATTAATATGTCCTAATGAACTTGAAGGAAATTAAATCTAGACCACCACACTCAGATTTCTTAGACAACCACCTAATAACACCTATAGGCATGTTGAAGTTTTGGCCTTAAACATAGAGGTTTTTGAATAAATTAAAGTTTTCAGGGTAATTAGGTCTCATGAAATCAATCATAGTAGATCATATTATTTTGAAATAATTTAAGATTGGTTTTGGAGGCGTATTCTAAGATACATATGTAGCTGCCCTAATTGACACCTACAACTAACTTGATAAGAGAGGTTATACTAAAAAATAAGGTTATGAACGTTTAGAGTTTCAAGAGATTTGATAAGTTATTAAGACATAAACATAAAAAAATGAGTCATTTTAATTTTTTTTAGGATTGGTCTAAAGACCTAAAAGAGTTTGATTTAGAGACAACATAGTCAATTGTCTAAATGTGCACCTATAATCAACAGTTAGTTGACTTTGGTTTTGAGATAATGAAATGGCAGAACATAAATTTTCAAATAATTTTTAGAGAGTCTCATTTCATGAAAAAATAAGAGTTTTAATAGTTTTAAATTTTTAAATAATACCTTAAGTCACCAAATTTGTAATCACAGTCCTAATAGGATAAGCAAACACCACCTATAACCAGTTGGCAGTTTGTTTGAACAATGGATGATATATGAGATTTAAAAGGTATCATGGATTTGAATGAGGTTATAATATTATAGTTAGTATTAAAATATCTTAAGGAGTTTTGGTTTTTCAAGAAAGGCTCTTAAATAACCTAGGTTGGTAGACCCATTCAAAATGCATATGTATAGGTAGCTAGAAACCTATAGGTCTACCTAGGAAACAAAAGGTATCCTAAAAAACAAAATACAATGGTTTGTATATATTTTTAAGGATTTAAATAATTTTAGGTTTCATAAACTCATTAAGAGTATAAGAGATACCAAATAGGGGTCATATAGTCACCTTGTATGCACACGGGCCTATATGTCTGTTTGAATGACTTAGGGTCTCTCAAAGTCTTGAAAAGTGGCATGTGATTGTTTGAGGTTTATGAAATAAGATAAATGTTATAAATCCATTTAATTAAATAAATTTATAAGTCAATAATTTTAGGATGAGGTCCAAAATAGAGGTCATGGGCCATGAGGCTACATGCACAATTCTTGTTACAAGTCTACTTGCCTTCTTGATAATTTGTTTGATTGAGAGGGATTATATGATATTTGAAGGAGAATAATATTTATTAGGAAGTTATGATATATCACATCATGCCCTTAGGCATATGAAAAAAATTGAAACATATTCATACTCATGTTCATCTTCATAAAGTCCTTAATTCACATATAAACCTATACAAGGTAGTCGATCTTAAAGATGAAGGTGTAGTTAGTTTGTTTTGATATCATTGGGAGACTTGAAAATATGATTAAATACATGTAAAAACACTTTCATGAGTTATTATACCTCTTGATAGTAGAATAAGGAAGCACACAATCATCATAATACCCTATTCAACCCTACATGAGCCTAATCATGTACACAGGCCTATAGGTAGTGTTAAAGTGGTGAAGTGAACTGAAGTGAATTTAAACCATGGAAAACCTTGAGAATATGTTAAATGAATTTTTAAAACACTTCATAATGTTCCATACCTTATATAGTGAATGGAAAAGGTGAAATTAGGCAATTAGGGTCTCTTAATCTTTTTGGCATAAAAACCCTAGATCTGGATCATTGAGAGTGTAGATAGGTTTGATGAAATCATGTGGTTAGAAAACCATTGAAATATATCAATGGGACTGTAATATACATCATTAATTTAATTTTAAGTCAAATCAAACTTAGAAAAACACATAAAATACCCCAAGTTGATCCTAGACCTCTTAGAATGCTTGTTTGTAGTCGATAGGCCATCTTGCATTGCTTGGTACAGATAAAAAATTATGCATGTGAACTTGATATTCTATGGAAAATTTAATACCTTATTTTAATTTAATTTTGTGTAATTTTTAGGATGATTCATACCTTGAGGTTTATGAACAATCATTAAGAGTTCAAGTCACTTTCAGGCTGCCTAGGAGGGCTATAAGGACCAGGTGAGAGAGAAATGCAATTATATGATTCTATATAGATTATATGGACTTAAAACCCAAAAATAAAATTTTAAAAAATCTTATTATCATCCTCCAATTCCGTTTCTAGTATAGTATTTTATGGAACCGTATAAAAAATGGCTAAAAACGCTAATTTTATCTATTTTATAGGTCCATACAATGACTCAGAACTTCAAATTTGGCATGGAGGTAGGGGAGGATGTTTTATATTTTAATCACACACTTTTTAAGTTTTTTAACTTGTGTGGAGTCTTTATAATCATTTTTCACTCTCTTGGTAGGGAGGCCTAATTGAGGCCTAGTTAGGAGACAGAAAGGGTAGGAAAGGACACCTCCACTCACTCTTAGAGCGTGAAATTTTACATAGAGATTTAAATACATACTAGGTACTAGATTATTCCCTTATATTATTATGAAACTCTATATGTTTCTCTAAACAAGGAGGTTTGCACAAAAAAATGCTACAAGAAATGAGGCCTATTTGAGGCTTTTGGTAGAGAATGACTTGTTAGAGCTAGTTTGAGAACTCAAAAACAATTTTTTTAGGTTTGATATTATTATAATTTTCCATATATGAGGTTTATATGAGCTAAATTAATTTAAACCAAGTTTTGAAATTTGTGTGCAAAATAGGCCTAAGGAGATGAAAAGTCCTATAGACACCTTACAAGAGAAAGAGGTGATGTGTCAAAGAGAACATATTGGGGTTAGTTGAGAGGTGTCAAGAGAAGACAAAATAGGTAGAAGAAACTGATTTAATCACTAATAATTATACTTATACTTCAACATGTCAAGAAAAAGAGAAGTTTCAAGAAACTAGTCAAGGTATCAAGCATGTATTTGAAATCCCATGCCACTTGGAGGGTCAGAACATCTGAAGAGGAGTTACACATGGATTTGGATGTTTGTTATTATATTTACCTAACTACTCTTTTATTTTTAAATCACATGAAACTTGTATACTCTTTCTCCCCCCTAAACTCTTCTTCTCTTCTACCTCACATTCTCTATATATTAAACCAATTTGGCTTTGAAATGTATCCTCCACCTAGGTATGACAAACTCCTACCCATTTTTTATACCTTTGATCAATAAAATAACTAATGTTCTACCTCATTTTATGACTACATGTAGTGATAAATCTCTAAATGATTGATCTTATCAAGTGTAGATGTATATCACCGTGTTTGTGTCTTATTTATCTTGCCTCATATGGTTATTTCTCTATTGCATGTTGTAGTTGGTGTCATCATTAGTCTCTTTTGGGTTTTTAAGTGGAATTAGTCTTCCCTCTCATCCTTATAATTCCTTACCCTTCTATAAAACATTTATGCAATATGTTTATTCTAAGATGTGTGTATAATCATGTTGCCTTGTAGGTCTCAGTGTATTATACAATGTGTGGTAGTGGTCGACAAAGTTTGGTGCATCACCATTGTAGTTAGTTTTATTTAAACTCTTTCTCCCCCTTTTCAAATCAATAAAGTTATATATTTGTGAAAGTGAGCCTAAGTGATTCATCAAGGGAAGCTATCCCTTCAATCTAGAGGTTTACCCCTATTATAGACAACCCACATATCTAGGGTTAATCCCATGTTTAACCAAATTTGGAGAGGTCTAAACAACCTTATCCTATGATGAAAAATTTGGTGATAATATGTACCTTACGTCAAAAGGTTAATATAACTATATAATATTATATGAATCATGTAGCATATTGGAGTAACATGTCTAAGTAGATATATCAATTAATCTCATAGTATGTGATTGCATCAAGCCTTAAGATGTATGACAGGTATCATGACAATTTATAGAGGGTAAAAATAAAATATCAATAAAAAATCAAGCACACACACAAGAGAACTCAATTTAAATCAAAATTTGGTTCAAATACCACATAGTCTACAAGAAATGACACATTAAAATGTCAAATTATCATAGAATTACATATTCAAATGTCCAAATAACATTCAATGGCACAAGTAAAATATTTAAGGAAAATATAAAAATGTGCCATAATAAAGACAATAAAATACACTCAAGGAATTGACAATGTGAATAAATGAAATATAATAAACAAGCATAAACATTTTATACTAGTCCTTGCATATATTTGTTAGTAAAAAATGTCATGTAACACATGATATCAAGTACATTATGAAATATATGAGAATTTATATAGAAATTTGTAAACATTAGTATATAAGATCAAACATGATAGAGTATAAATTATCATAAACAACATGTGACCGGTATCAATCATTATCAAAATATTAGATGCCCCTAACATCCTATATGACATGGGTAGAGGAAAGAACCAACATATGTATGCACATTTATCATACATTTGTGGTATGCATGTATCACACTCAAATATTAATGAAACTTGTATTTAATATAGAAAATAAATAATATTCTATCTACTAATATGAAGCAAAAAACATAGGTGTCAATGAGCTAGTAAACATGGGAATGCTATATATTTTTTGTACTTTTGAATTATTTGAAAGTTTTTGTATTTTAATGAATATTTTATTTTTTTATTATATTTTTTAAATATTTATAAATCAAGGTATATCTAATTATCTCATATAAGGGATGCCCATAAGGTGATCTATACTTAGAACATGTTGAGTCATATTGGTGATACTGCCAAGGATCATGTATAGGTGTTATATCTCAAACTGTAGAATATTTGGTATTATGCATATGTGTTATAGGATTATGTGGCTGTAAAGAGGTAATAAAATGAGTGTGGCCTTATGTAACCCCTTTTTTTTAATGCACTTTGGTTTCAAACACTATAATTGATGTACGTGTGGGAGTTTCAAGTGTATCTATCTGATGTGTATCTATGTGTGTTGGTTTCGATACCCAAATATATTATTTAGATATAGAAGTGGTATATAACAAATTTATCTCAATACCTCCTCTACATGTACCTCTAGTGATAGATTGATAAACCAACGGTTCCTTTATAGGATCAGTGTGGGATAGATTGGTCATTATAGAGGGTACACTAGAGGACTTTTAGTGGCTGACTTGTATAAAGGCTGATAGTCCATACATTCCAAAAAATGAGTGGAATTGGATGTCCTAACCCTCAAATAATGACCTCCAGAATAATTTTAGGAAAATACCTTTATGTGTCTTTATGAAATGTAATGATCTATAGATCTGGAAGTTGTGAAATATTTTTCCTTTATTCAAAATAATCATTATCATGATGTTCATTTATACCATGGTAATTACAAAATGGTTTTCCTTGAATATTTTCAAATAAGTGTGGTGGATGATAATATTTTTAAGGAATATTAATCAACCATTTATCCAATAGTGTATGCATTATATCGCATGGTCTATCTCTTAATTGATCAAGCTAAAGTGGTTCCCTCTTAGTATAAGTATATGTTTTAAATAAGGAGGTATTATATATGTGGTTCATTTCCTCTATATAAAACTTTCATTGTTTTTTCCTTGGTATGCATTTATGATTTTTAAGAATGTATTTGAGGTGGCTCATGAACCTTATTATTTTTGGTTTGCTTTGTGGGTATGTTCATGGAGTTGTGGGATAATTTTGTGGACATTTCCCCCAATGTGTACATGTTATGACCATAACACATATATGTTATTTAAATTAAGGATCATTAAATATTATCCATAATGCATACAAATTAGGTGATCATAATGTGTACACATTATTGAAAACAAAATTAAAAAAAATAGTCTCATCCATGGGCAACCACATTTCATTTTCATTTTCTTACTCTCTCTATTCTTCTCTTGGTCAAACCATGATAACTTTTTTCTTAGAGGATAATAAAAATGCACTACGATCACCTCATACCTCCCTAAATTAGCAATGCCACCATGGAGGTGAGGTAAGTAATAAAAAACCAAATGTATTAATAGTAGATTTTGACTTTTTATGTCCATTTTTAATTTCTTAATCCTATTTTTTTAATATCCCATTTTACTATAAGAGACAAACATGCTAAATAACATCTTAACCCTCTTCCTAACCCTATGGACCTTCCACCTAAACCTCCTAACCCTCTTATAGTTTCAGAAGATCCCCCAAGTAGTTAAGATGATTTAACTACACACATAGTGGAAAATAAAATAGAAAATAAAAAATAATTATTAGAATGAGGGATCCCACATCGACCAACACCCATCGCACCTTTCTGGCCAATACCCTAGATTTAATATAAGGTCTAGTTGACTTGATAGTGAGTCAAAGTGACAAATGGTCATCATATAGGGATATATGTAGGTATTGTTATGCTCAAAAATTGTTATCATGTGAGGTGAAGGATAAATACATATCAAAAGATAAAATATGTTCCTTATTCATCGAAAAAAAAACCAATTCACCTTTTATAGTAACCACTAAAAGTTTCCCAAACCACCAATTCTAACATAAATTAATCTTAAACAATTTCTAGGACTGATGGTGGATGGTGATGGTAGATGGTGTATAATTACCCACCATGTAAAAATAATGAGGTGTCATTTTAGTTTTTGAGGAAACTCTACTATGAGTTTTTCCTCAATGAGATTCCAAATTATTTTTACTATGGTGAGTTTAAAGGCTAAGGGAAAGGATCTACATAGGATCGACTAGTTGTACATCATGTGCCTAATCATCCTACAAGGATACCTACCCAAAATACACTTTAGCTAGAGATCCCCATTTTAGTGAATGTGGTCATGGAGTTTGACACTTTACATATGCTTAGTGCACTTATTGATACACTCATTCAACATATGAGTAGGCTTTTTAAGACTGATACTATAGATACCCCACCTAGTGTGCATACCCAACCTCACTATTGAAGATGTTATGGTGTTATATGCACTGAACTTTCAAATGATAATAGTGGGGATTTTGGTGGATTAAATGATATACTCATGAGTGATGAGTTTTTGGCATGTAAATTTGGTGTGTACACATTAGACACTACACACATGCATGCATATTTTATATAAATGTCATGCTAACTTTAAATTATATTTATATTTAAAATATAACAGTTAGTTTACACAAAAATTGAATAATATATATGTAATTTTTATGTTATAAGAGGAGAGGTGCCTAAATATTCATTTACAGAGCCAGCTTGTGGTTCATCCACTACTTCAACTATCAATGTTACTAGGTTATCGTTTACATATACAGAGGTAAAATTTTGATTTAAAATTATAATATATGTACATTTATTTATTTATATAGGTATATGATATTGAGGTAAAATTTTGAGTTAATATATGCTTAAGTCCTCTATAAAACTAAGTGAGGTTATTTATTTAGTTGATGATGATAGTAGACACTCTTCCATATTTATGAGTAGAGATATATACAAGCATTAATGTTGTAATGTCATCTTCATAGGCACTCACTAAGGTACATGTTAACTTGTAATTTTGAATTGTAAAAAATAGATTTATTTTAATAATTTTACTACATAGTAGGAATATATAACTTATGTGAATGTATTGTGTATGCAGGGTTTTTGTATGACATCTTATAGTCCTATAATTTAGATTATTAGTAGGGAACCTTATCATGTTTATTCCCCATTTCACATTTATGTTCATGCACCATGACCTGTCACTGACCCTATTGAGCGTCAAATGTAGATTGAACATGACCAAAATATTATAGTAAGTACATGTTTAAATTATTTTTATATTATAGTTTAAAATTAATTTCTAAACTTGGTTGCATGTATGGTATGTAAATTTTATAATGATATTTGTATTGAAACAAGTTCAACTACATGTGATCTATGATCATATAAAAACCCATAATCAAATCTTGAAAAAATCCAAGGCATTTGAGGGATCTCCATCTACGAGTAGGGCATACCATGGATAGTCTTATTCAAGGAAAGAAAATACAGGGAGACTATTTGATGACTAGGATGTATTAGATGATGTACTTGTTCATATGCCTATATGGAAATGTGCATGTTTTTGACATTGTATGCATATAATACATTCACTTGACATTCTATTATGTTGTTAGATGATGTAATCTTTTTGTATGCCTATATGGCAATGTATACATTAATGACATTATATACCTATATGGCATTCATCTAAAATTCTATTATGTTCTTATTTTGTATGCCTTCATAGATTTTATGGACACACACACACACACACACACACACACACACACACACACACACACACACACACACACACACACACACACACACACACACACACATGTTCACATTTTTTTGTGATAATATTCCATGTAAAATTTGTCTCACATTATTATTACAGAACCAAATTTTATGGTTGCATGGCCATACTTATATATGATCATCTATAATATTTAATTCATGTAATTTATTAATACTAACTTTAAATATTTAAATATATATTTCAATTAAAAGTAAATGGAAAAAAAGAGTATAATGTTTTTAGAGATAGAGTCATATATTACTATGAAATACCTCTCATGTTTGGGTTGCACCATTTATCACTATTCTAATGTGGATACCCTTGATACATAGTTTTAATATCATTTGGGACTTGATATTAACATTTTATAAATTCATTGAATTTTTAAACATATCACATTTATATTATAAGTACTTGATCTAAAAAAATAATCAAATACTCATCTCTTGCATACCTTCTTTAAATACCCTTATACATTTTACTTGTGCATTTGATGAAGTGGTTATGTTCTACCTCCTCATTTGGGATGTTCTCTCTTTGGAGATGTATTTCATTCTTGTTTGGAAACTCTTCTTTGCCTTTTAAAGTAGTGAAATAATGTAATTCTTATGTCTCTTGAGGCCTTGGAATATTTTTGTGGTTATATCTCTTTTTTGATTTTCCATCTCCACTACATTTAGATTGGCTTTTTCATATTTTTTTGACATTTGAGATAAATATTTCTTCACCATTTGATAAATCTCCATGCTCATCTTCACTTGGATTCATTTCAAATTCAAAATCTTGATCATTCACATAAGATATGAACATGTTAATTTAATTAAAAATCACCTCAATGATTACATTTGATGGTTTATTATCATGCACTACATTTGGCTTCTTTCTATTACTTCTAGTAGAGGCTACTACTTTCATGGCAAGTTCCTTGTCTAAAGATTAAAATAATGGGTTCAAATATCCTAGGGAGTTTTCATATAATTAAATCAAATATAATTTAGATTATTATCAGTTAGTATTTGGAATAAAATAATAGTAAAAATTATTATCTTTCAAAACATGATTCAAAAAATATGAAAATTAATTTGAATATATTAAAACCGTACCCACACATAGACAAATACTTACGTATATCTAAGATATAAAAATCATACGTATATACAAATACATGCACACTTTGTATATAAATGGATATAATTCATTAAATAATTTATATTTGTGACCCTCAAATATGAAACAAGAGAACAATCAAAATCATGTATAACATATAAACTAGTGTAGGTACAATAGAATTTTGGGGCATTAAAAAATAATTTAATTTTGTTTCAATATATATTTTTATTAACCTAGATTAATGTAACCATAAAAAAAGGTGTAAGACCATAATTAATTAATTCATGTAATTTATATGTCCATACTTACTAGATTCATGGTCACTCATAATAACCATGTTTGTCTCTACCTCTGCCTCATAGGACATGTTGCCACTTTTAGCATGGTTAAAGCTATAGTTGGAAAACTCCACCTCCGGTGCTTCATAGCTCAAAAATAGAATTTAAAACACATTTAGGGTGGTTTATAATGTCTATTAATATGTTTTTTTCCTCTTATCATGCCTAATTGAGAGACCCATGATCCATTCTACCCTTAAGAATTCCCTTCCCAAAATAAGAAAAATGAAGTTTTTTAGCCTAACTTCAAGTGTGCATAAAATTAAAACATTATCATTAGAATGAACCAAAACAAATTTTTAATGCATGTTAAATCCCTCTAAATTCACTTTGGAACATGTAAATAGAAACTTCTATACCAATTCATGGCATAAGTTGTAGTGAAAGGCCCGAAAATACAACTTTATTACAATGAAAAGACAAGTGCTTATCCTCTAACTTGCATTTCTACCTTTAGGACCTCTAGGTGAAAATAAATCACTTTAAGAACATATATATAGTAAAAATACACATTTTCCCATGACCATGACATTAAAATACACCTGGATGCATGTTTTCATTACTGTTAAGGAGTGTGGAAACATTGATAACAAATGTTGTCAAAGTTGAAGATGCAATTAGAGAACTCTACTTCTAGTGATTTGTGGCTCAAAAATGGTGATTAAAACATATCCAAGGTGTTATATAATGTCCAATACCATGTTATTTTCCTCCCATCATGCCTAGGCAAGAGACCCACCACCCATTTTGGCCTCAAGAATGCCCTTCCAAAATAAGAAAAATGCAAATTTTTAGCTTGACTTTAGGTGTGCATAAAATGGAAATCATAAGTTATTGTCATGAATCAAAATAAACCTCTCATTCATGTAAAAAATATATAATTATATCCTATATTATGTTTAAATAAACTTCCATACCAATCTGTGGCATAAGTTATAATGATGGGTCCTGAAATATAACTTAATTGTAGTGAAGAGACAAGTGATTGTCCTCTAATTGGCATTTCTACCTCTAGTACCTCCAGGTGAAAATTCATAACTTTAAACATGTATAAATATGAAAATGACATTTTATCCCATAACCAAAACATTAAAATCCAATTAGATGCAAGTTTTCACCACTTTTAGGAGCATGGAAACACTGATAACACATGTTATCAAAATTGAAGTTGTAGTTGGATAAATTCATTTCAAATGCTTCATGGTTCTAAACTAGAATTTATAAAACATATAGGGTGGTGTATAAAATCTAGTACCATGTTATTGGCCTCCCATCACACCTGATAGAGAGACCCACCACCCATTTTGGCCTCAAGAATGCCCTTCCCAATACAAAAAAATGTAATTTTTAGCTTGACTTCAGGTGTGCATAAAATTAAAATCATAAGTCATTGTCATGAAGTAAAATAACCCTTACGTGAATTAAAAATCCTTATAATTACATCCCATAGTATGTATATTGAGCCTTCCTAAAAAATATCTTTCACAAGTTGTACTGATGGTTCTTGAGTACTTATATTAAGCTTTTCTTAGCTTCAAAAATATGCAATTCTTTACTAATAGTGCAAACCATGTGAAGGTGGAAGCTTATTTGGAACCACTAACCTATAAAAAATGTATAAGTAGCTAAAAATGCAATTTATATGTATTACCTATGAAATAATAAATTTTGGTAAGATTAAATACATCTATATTTGATGAGTCAATATACCTTGGAATTTCAATCTAATGAACCACTATGATCTACTATATTCTTGATAGTACAAGAATAACTTCATGGTTTGAATCATGAACTTTCCATAGATTCTTGTTTAATGGACTCCCATAATATTTGACTAATTGAATATTTGATGCAAGAACTAAATTTGAATAGTGTAGTATCTTCCTATGTGTTTCAAAGTCTTCAAAAAACCATACATCTAATTTTTTTATAAGATATCATTGAAGCTAAGTTCTAATGACAACCATAGACCTAGTGGGATAGTCAATGTTTTTTCCATCTATTATTAAGGAATTCAATTTTTTTATTTTCCTCTACACACTAAAATAAGTAGTAATTTATTCCCTCTTCATTAAACTCATCAACAATAACTATAGAAAAATGCCCTGTATCACAAAAAAAAAAAATGGCATTATCAAGATAGATAATGAGAATAAATAATATATAATTATTAATATTATACCTGGTTACACTAGATCAAATACATGGTCAAATTCATGTGATGATGTCATATCTATAGGTTGTAATTCTAGTGGAACCTAATATGTGTTGATTGGAATTAAAGGTTTGTATCTCCATTCATCCACCCACTCTTTTGAATCACACTTATTCTAAATAGATTCCATGCATGAAGAATAAAAACATGCCAAGTGTCTCATATGAATACTCCAAGAACTTGTATTTGAGAAACAAAATGAGTAGATATCACTTGATCTCAATTATAGCCATACAATCCTCATACTTTTGCAAGTGTTCTTTTTCCATCAACTATAAATATCTACAAAAAATAGAATTTTTTTGAGCACCATGGCCAATTTTCTCATTACATCATTAAACAATGGTTGTTGCATTAGTTAAAATAACACCATATTCAAAATTAAAATACTCTCTTGTAATGAATATTTTTACACATGCTCTAGCACTTTCATGCTCCCATTTTCCATGGCTAGCCTTAGTGAAACTCCAAATATGTTCTATGATAGTGTTAATGTGCATCTTGATTAACTAATAAAACATATGTGTATTCTTGAATTATGATGTGTAATTATCTGGCCAAATGTAATGTTGATTAAAAGTAATGTTCCTCTTAGTCAATCTTCCATAGAACATCTCAAAGAACCTTGCACGTACTCTATACAATGTGAATGTTCATCACTGACATATAAATGATATCCATTTAATATTTTTTCAATCTTATTATGTAGTATCAGGTGTATGCATAAATGTTATATGCATGAATATGACAACCTATATTGAGTTAGAATACTATGACTAAACATGCATTTATGGTTTGAATGTGTAATTCTTAGCAAAGTTAACTAATGAAAAAATAAAACCAAGTGGAAATGTATCCTTGCTTAGATTGAAATGTTCATCCAACTATCTAGCCTTGTGTGTGTGTCTTACAAAATCATAAACAATTTCTTCCTTGAATTTGACCATAAATTATGAAATAGGTATCTATTTTATAATAATCTCAAACTTTTTAGATTATCTAACTTATTTTACTTGATAAGTCATAGATTTATATTTTATTAAACCAACTAATTCCTATCCAATGATACTTGTATTATCCTCATGGATACAAATTTTTAATTTTGGAAATCCACCACAAATGCTATAATTTTCATATAAACATGCTTTGTTATAAAAGAACCATCCATCTAGTCTTTCATAAAAAATGGTTGAACTAAAACTCCTTGGCTATTTTTGGTATAACATCTTTTTCACACTCCTAATAAATGTTGTTAGTATAAAAATAACAATGTATATAGTGAATATCATTATAGTGCATTGAAAATTCAACATGTTTCATACAACAAGTGACGTGTGTGATTTATTTTTACATAAAATAGTTTGGCCATCTTAAAATATTTTTTGACTAATATAAATTTGTGGATATTTTTTCAAAAACTTATATTACACTTGTGTTTAGGTCATATCCAATAAATGTTTCATATGTGGTTCATGGTTATGAGAACCAAATATTATTTTCACTACATCTCTTGTATTAAGTGAAACTCTTGTATTATATTTTCAAAATTATTCAAGTAAATCTTTGAGAGAATTAGCTATAGCCTTATCATTTATTGGATCTATTATAGACTTCTCATATCTTAGTGGCATTGGTATCATTAAGTATTTGGTGTCTTCCAATTACTTTCATTAATGTTTTTTATTTATGTCCAATGTTCGACTAGTTTTTGAAATCAATAATTTTTTCCCTATTTGACCACTTACTGCACAAGCTGTAATTATATGGTAGGCAAAATTCCAATCTTTTTTGTATGATGTCAAGTGTATAATATGATATGAATCATGTATATTTTTAACAATGTCATTATTTTCATCATCCATTTTAGATGTTCTTATTCATAGGGTGTACATTTTAGGTCTCATCTTAATCAATTTCATCAACAAAATAAACACTTGACATTTTTTACTATCAAAATGTAATTTATCAAATAAATTATCCCATGTTTTAGCTAATATTATTGAATGGTGGTTAGACATTTTTTATGCAATGGTTTAATCAACTTCAATTAAGTACTCACCTCTTTTATTCACAATCCTTGGATGTGTTGTTAATAGTGGAATTTGTTGAGAGGGTGTTTCAAAATAATTATGTTCACTACTATTTTATTCATTGTTAGTTTCAATTTTTAATTATGGGATGAAATTTTATTCATTGTTAATTTCATCATTATGTGTTTCCATGAAATTATCTTCATTTATAGGGGCTAAATCATCATCAAATTAATCAAAAACTTTATACTTTGAATGTGGACTTGCAACATAATTTAGACTTATAGGTAAATATTCATCATTATTATTCAATTCATTATTATCTATGACATTTGGCTCATTAGGGATAGTGTTTTTAACTTGTCTCAAGAAAAATGATTGCATTCACACCTTTTTTTTCTATCAACTCTTCTAATTTCTATGATGTTTTATGCTTTAACTTCTTCCTCTTTTTTGAATGATATACATCACCTAGGAGTAGATAAATAACAATTAGAAACTATTTTTGATGGTGGGGGGCCAAAGAACAATATAATTCCTTTTAATGGTGGGGGACCCAAAGAGTAATTTGATTCCTCTTTTCTTCACCATGGAAAACATAGAATCATGCATAGAATGTCAGTTGGGTTAACATTATTAAAATAATAGACAAAATTAAATGTCAGATAATTATTTTTTGTCTATATATAATATCACATACATCTTCTAGTATAATGTGTATGTGTTATTTCTACTATGTGCATATGATGAGTAACATGTACGCATTATAGTATAATACATACATGTTATTGATAATATGATTATGTGATCATATATCATGTTGTTATGATATATGATTATACTACCTAATGAAAACATATGTTATATTATTATTTTAGGGTTAATTTACACATATCTTGCTACCTAGATAATCGATTAAGCCATAATTTAGGTTCTCGAGGATCACTTTGGCCCAAATCATATGTTTAATTACACTAATTGACTAATTGGATTAACTCATGACTAATTTAGGCCCAAATCAAATCTTTAATTTCACCAAAATATTATTTCGATTAATTCATGACTAATTTAGCCCTAAATCACCTCCTATTCTTTTCTATTTAGGTTGAAGGGGCTTGAATTGGCCCAAATTTCTTTCTTGATTGAATTAGTAGACTTTATGCTTTATTTTTTATGATATTAGGGTTAATTGACCCCCAAATTAATTTCATATAGTCAAAGTTAGGCTCATAGGCTTGAATTTTTTTGAACTTACATCAATTATTGTAATAATAGACTAATTGGGTAAATATGTTAAGAGAGAAGAGGCAATTTAGCCCCTAGAATCACATCATAGACTCACAGTTAGGTTCAAGGGGTTCATATTGACCCCAACTAAATTTATGTTTGCATTTATAATAAAATTAGGGTTTATTAAGCCATATGTTTCATCCTATAAGGGTTAAATGACCCATAAATTAAGTTCACATATCTCAATTTTACCCAAATCACATCCCTAATTGAGCTAATTGACTAATTAGATAAATTCATGATAGATTCAACCCTAATTTAGCCCCAAATCACATCTTAATTAGATCAATTCTTGTAGTTAGGTTGAAGGTCCTCAAATTATCCATGATTTCATTCATTATTAAAATGGTGGAGTATTTGATTTATTTTGTTATGATATTAGGGTCAATTTACTACTATAATTACATCTCATATAGGTTGAATTAGATTCATTGGGTTTAATTTCATCTAAATTGCATCACTAATACAAAAAATTAACTGATTAACTCAATGCATTAGGACATATGGGATAATTAAACCCCAAATTACATCCTAGACTCATAATTAGGTTAAATGGGTCTAGATTGGTCCTAATTACCTTTAGGTGTGCATTTATGATAAAATTAAGGTTTAGGGTTTATGTTTGTAATAATTGACTAATAGGGTCAAATGAAAACTAAGATTTTATCTCTAAATCAGTCTCTTCTATCATATCAAATATAACACTTTCTTAAAAAAAAAATTAATAGAGAACATGTTTCCCAAATATCATCTTTATGACCACATGTGAAGTGAGATAATTAAATCAATTCATCCCTTGATAATACTAGTGTCGGTTTCCATTCATTCATGATTCTTATCCTTACCTATATACAAAACATTTAGAGTGACAATGTTTCATTCCAAAACATGTCTAAGCATGAATTGGATAAAATCCTATAGTTTTACCCATATTATGATTAATTGGCTACTACATGATTTTTAAAGTATGTAAGAGTACCACCTACCATGGTTACCACTTCCTTACATTGTCACAAACCTTTCTAAGTACACCTAGGTTATAAGCAAGTACATGATACACATGGGCCTATTCCTCACTATACCCATGAACTATTAGCTATTCATCATTTATATTTATTTCACCTTCCAAAACATGGTTTTGACTAAATATTCTCCCACCTCCATTCTATTTCCTCTTTATTATTCTTGGTCATTTATCACATGCAATCCCATTCCTCACCATATCCCAAGCACTATTAGCCATTAGTTTTTCATGTTCCCTTCACCTTTCCATGTAGGTTTTTTACTTTAGTCCCATCCTTTCCCATCTACAACCTCTTTATTCCTCTTAGTCACTAATCACATGGATCTATTCATCACCATACCCCAAGTACTATTATCCATTTATAATTCATTTATTCTTAACCTTATCAAATGAGGCTTTGAATTTAGTCTCTTTCCACCCATATACATTATATTTATTCCTTTATCACTTTGTACTTACACCTATCCTAATCACATTCACAAAACCTTAATCTAATTGAGAAGGATAACCTTGAAACTAAATTTATTTTTAATGTAGACACTTAATTTTGTTATGGATGTATTTATGAGTCATTAAAAATTACATTAATATAGGGTACTAATATGTTTATTGATCGATGGTTGATTGTCTCATGTTATTTTAACCCTAATTACCTCTTTGTTTCCTCTCTCCTTCCCTCATGTTTCCTTATATTTATAATATTTTCTCTAAAAAAGTACACTGTGATTTTGGCCCTGGAAGTGTATTATGTATGATTATGGGGGTGGGCCCTTTTGACCCTTGTTTTGGGCCTCTTGTGTCATGTGATCTTGGTTTACTAGATTTTTTGCTTGTTGCATGTTAATAGAGTTCTAGTTTAAATTCAATAAGTCTATAAATATAATAAATGTATTAGAATACAAAACATTGAAGAGATATACAACTTATATGTAAACATAATCAATTCAAGCATTTAGAGTAGTGATTCAAGAGTTTAAAGAAATATGAATAATTTATTACTAAAAAAACATTCATTATAACATGAAAAGTCATATAAAGTACACTCTATCATCATTGGCTTGCCTCACTGACATTATTTATACTTGGTTCATTTTTTATAATATTAAGATGTGCAAAGGGACTTGGTAAGTAGTTTGTGATTAAAAACATGAGCCCCAAAATGACCATTTTCCTTGTCTATTTATAGGTTTAGTTACCTTATTAGGGTTTTGAAGGATATTTGTTTCTCATAACTTATAAAAAAAAATTAGAAATTATAATTAATTTTTTGGACCCCTAAACTAGGCAAACAAAGTTTTTATATCATTTTTCATCATTTGTTGTTTTTCATGTTTGGCCTTATGGCTTCATGAATGGTCCTACTCTTTCAAAAGTCCCTGTATGGTTCTTGGAGAAATATTTATTTGCCTTAGATTTTTTGGGTTTGGTTTATCATGTTTTTTGGACTTCTTATACATTGTCTAATCTTGATGAATATTTATTGATTGGTGTGAAAATTGATATTCCTATAAAATCCTCCCTTATCATTATTGTAACTAAAAAATTAAGTACAACATATAATATAATTTTATTCTTTTAAGTTTGATGAGGTTTATTTGTAATGTTTGTGAATAGGTTTTATGAAGTTTGACTTAGCTCCATTTATTTATAAAATAGTTACAAGGGTAAACCAAACATTTGATTAATAATTTACTATATACATGATGTTTATTTAAACACAAGCAAGCTGAACTTTTGATTCATACATGATGTAAATTTAAGATATACTGGAAAATTTTGATCCCATATTGTGCTATCTATGTAAGAGGATCTAAATTCTTGATATAAGCAACTAAATAAATCAACCAAAGATTTGGTCATTCATCTTAACCTATGTATCATAGTCATCACTTGAATGATCACAATAGTAATGAGTGGGTTAGTACCAAATTCATCAAGAATGTCATCTTGAGGAACCAATATTTTAGGATGGATATTCTTGTATAACATGTAGATAATCAATATTTCAATTCCACTTCGATTAGTTTTCCTATGATGAAGCCTCTATATTTCATACTCATATTGAAGAGTAGGGGTAAAAAATGAGTGGAATGGGTAAATATTTTTTTGGATATATTTTTAGGGTATAAAATAATATAAATTTTTATTATAAATTTTATATGATCTACCCAATTAATATAAGTACATCAATTGGCAAGCAAATGATATTCTCATCAAGTCTTGTTTTCTATAAGTGGCACTCACTCTTTAGAGAAACATTATACCAAAATTACTCAATAGTATTTGCTTATCAACTATTTCATTACAAAATAAATAGACTTTTTATAATAATTAAACTCATAATATACATTTATAGTACCTCCATTAAATCTAAGGTGTTGGTGAATCTTCTTATGTAGTTAGCACATTGTGGGATCAAATTTGGTTGGTATCTAAAGATGAATCTCTAAAGATGATGTGAATAAATTTAAATTAATTCATAACTATTCCATGATGCTATGATAATATAACATGTATGTGTTCTATAACATGTACATTTTATTACCAATTTGAACTCAAACCCAAGCCTTTTATCTTGGAAATGGCTTGGATTCCCAATCTAAAGGCTTAGACCTATCAATACAGTCGAATATAAGAGTTTTGATGAAAAACTAAAATTCAACTTCCATTTCCAAATACATTACAAATTTCATTGAGTAAATTCATAAATTTATTACCACAATGACGAGTACTCTCTCATCTTTCCAAGTATATGATTTTTATAATTTGTGGACTATTTTAAGATTTTAATCTATGTTGATTTCAAGCTATATCTTTTTTAGGCCCCATTACATGTTGAAAATATACATGCCTATATATGTTTGTGTATTTTTTTTCATTTATCAAAATTTAAAAATAATTATATGGTTACAAACTAGGCCTAATTATACACACATTAAAAAAAAAGTTTTCATTTTTTTGACATAGTTAGGGGGGTTGCACGATTGGCTATACATTTTTTGCTAGTTTCAAGATCTATTTACTTGTAAAATTAATTAGAAAATTATATTCATTAGAAACTTATAAAAAATATAGGTTAAAAACTAGATGATCTTATCTACATCTTCACCAAATTATTTTAAACAATATTAAAAAATTCTTTAAAAATGAGGGGCTGCATGACTGACTATCTACTCTTTTTCCTAAACAAAACATGATTTTCTATTACAATTTTAGATGTTTACCCTAATTATACTTAACGATTTTTTTTAAAATATTTTTTTTGAAAGTAAATTCAAAATTCTATAATTCATGTTCTTACACCATCCTTAAATTTTGAGTGTAACCATCTCAAATTATCTACACAAGTTCAGATTTCTCAAATTTTCAAGAAAAGCGTGTCCACAAGTAGGCCTCTTTTTGTCCCCCAACTTTTTGAACTTACCTTTGTTGGAATTGTTTTTAAATTTATTTCCTTTATAAGGGCTTTGATATTGGTATCTATTACAGAACATGCATATTTATGCACATCCCAAAATAAAGTATATAAAAAAGTAAATGGATTGTTTAATGCTCTTTATCTAAGTAGATAAATAATACCATTAATAAATATGAGTTTTAATTATAAATATTAGGGGGTGTAGTTCAAGGAATATAAGATATCCTTAAATCTAATGGCATAGTTTTGAATAGATTCATCCTTATTTTGAGTTAAGGCTTGAAAATATTCTAATGGTTGTTTGGGCAATTTATGCTTATGGAAATTCAATAAAACATTATCATTAAGCCTTTAAAAATTTGGTAAGGAGCCATTTAGGAGGCTATATAAACAATATAGATTTTCTTGAGCTAAACTTATATGGAAGGATTTGAGTAACAAACATGCATCTTTATCCCAATGGTCAAAGGAGTGTATATATTGTTTCAAATGACTAGCAAGATATCCTTGACCATCAAAGAAAGAGAATATAGGCATGCCAAAATTGGAGGGGTATGGATGATCAAAAAAATATTGTGTAAGGGGTTAGTCCTCTAATATATTATCATTGAAGGTATCCTCATGAGAGGACACTTACATCATAATAATAGTCATTTATTATTGAAGATATCCTATAGTAGTCATCATAGATAGAATGCCATTAGGAGAGGTTGGTAAAGAGATTGAATATTTACTTAAAGTTTGTAGGATACCATCTTTGAATTATAACAAAGGATTATCACATGGTTTTTAAACATTAGGTAAAGGAGAATTAATTTCTAAAGAAGCAACTATATCATTTTGGATGTTGCAATGGTAAATGTCACTATCATTGCAAGGTGATAAATTAATTGGAATTTTAGGATATACAATAGGAATAAGAGATGTATCTTAAAATAATTCATTTATAAAGAGAGGTTTGTGTAGACTTGTATTTTTACTTTCATATTTCCAACCAAGTGATAGGGAAAAAAGTTGTACATGCATGTTAATCATTATAATCCATATAAATACAAGTACTTTCACTATTTTCATTTGAGTGATTTAAAGAAGGAGAAAAATTATAAATAATTTAGAAAGAAGGAAAAAATTTAACCTTTTAAACATTTTCATAATTATAAAGAGAGGAAATGCAATGTGTTATGCATGATAAATTCTTATTTTGAACATCATGAATGCTAAATTTCTGCTTGCCTATTGTATCATATTTATGTGATGCGCTAACAAAGTATATAATTTTTAAATTTTTGGGAATTTTATAATTGGAAATAGGATAAATAACCTCCTCATATTAATATTTAATAGGTTCATAATTAAATTCATAACCATATGAAAATATACTATGGTTGTTGACATATTTATTTAGACTTACATTTTCATTATTAGTATTTTCATTATCATAATTATAAAATAACTTGGATATTTGGGAAAATTATTATTTTTAATTAAGATCCTCATAAGAAATACATTGTTCATTTGGGACACTAAATATGATATCTAAAGGATGGGGTATCCTATGTATTTCAATAAGAGTAAACATAATGAGGGTTCTAAGTTTGGACACAACCCAAAAGATAAATAATACAAAGCCTAGGGAAAAAATGTGAAGAAAAATTATTTAAGATATGACCATGAAATAATTCATGTCTATAAAATAAATATAGTAATCTAAAAAAAAATTATAAGGAGAAACCCTAAATACAATCTAGGGTTTGGTTCAAATAAGTACAGAGGACAAATTCACTAGAATGTTAACCCTTTTTTGGAAAATATGGTGTTAAGAGTTAAGGGGATAGAGTATCCTTTACATAAGGACAAATAAAATTATTTTAGAGTAGGAAAATAATTATATACTTAGGTAAATGAATATTCTAAATTAAGATACTAAGATGTGCTAAATATAGAAAGTACCAAATTTGAAATATATTTTATTGATGACAATGCCAAAGATAAATGATGCTTACCTGGATTTATGATGTGCATGTAATTCTAATATATACACAAGTAGATTAATATTATAAGATAATCGACATATTATAGAAATGGTGTTTTCATACCTATATATACTATTGTTAACCTTGATACACTACCTTTGATGCTATTTCCTAATATAGAATGTGTTAGATTATTATGGAAAAAACTTAGCTATTTCAAATTTTCTATTTCCTTTATATTTATTTATGTATATATGGAACATAGGTTATATATGTCTTATTATGGATAAAACAATATCTCTTCACCCTTCTTCACCTTTGGGATGCGTTTTCATAAAATGGGTTAGTGGGCTCATGATATCAAGCTAACCTCAAACACCCCTCCATAAATGAACACTGCCTAGATATAAAATACTATAAGGAGGGCCTTATAATTATGTAGTTATCGCCTATTGGTGGGAGTGTGTGTTAATAATGGTGTAATATGATATATGTAGATGCATAAAATGATCTATCTTGTAATTTGAAAAATATGGCTCATGGGCTACTCTTTGAATGCTTCAAACCTTTTTTATGAATGCACCAATGAATAATATATAAATAAAGATGAATGGGGATGAATAAACTAGTTGTGTGATTAATTGAATGAGCCTTGGTAGTGAAGAGGTGAAAAAGAGGTGAAACATGAAGGTCTAGTCGAAGAAAGATTACAAACTATAAAATAAGAGTGTGGAAAGTAAACTGAAGTGTATAAAGGAAGTAATTAACCAAACAATGATTTATAGTAAAAGACTCACAACATAGCTATGGAAAGTTCATAGAACTAGATTCATTGATCTTACTCATATATAAACAATGGTTTTGATGGTATTGGTCCTACAATTTTCATATTATCAATATTTATAAAATTTTTAGAGATTAGCACAAGTCAAAAGCACAACAGAAGAGTGGTGTGCCCATTGAATATAAATATGTAATATTTGATATTAGTAAAGTGTAAAATTTGAGCTTGGATGATACTCCATGTTCTACAAACTGGTATATTTCCTTGCATGCTTATATGCCATACTAGCTGATCTTTTTGATCCATTCATCTTGGTTGACACCAATAGAAGGCTTGACTGATTATCATTGTTATATTCATTACTCCAAGTTTTTCATCCCAAGAATATATTTTGGTCAGTATTTTGTGCCTCAAAATATACTATGCATGCTCAATTGGAAAATTTATTTTGGGTCATATTTAGTTTTTGGTGACTGGTAATGTGTTAAGCTTTAGGTATTTTAACTTGATAGGTATCTTAATATGTCAGATTTATGAGTCAAAATTTTATAAATAAATTTTAAAAAAATCATCATGTCATTTAGAGTCTATATTATGTTAGGTCATTTACAGTCAACATTATTTTGGGTTCATTATCATTATTTCAAAAATCTTTTATACGGATGCATTATCAGGTGAACCTAATGTCTTGTGTCATTTGTGTCAGTGAGAGAGTTTTATCCTAAAAATTGATATTCATATGAGCTTCAAATCTTCATCAATTGAGTGAATTAGCTTCATTAACTAGAGGATAAAGGAGGCATCTTCTCATGGGTCACCTATGATGGGGTCACACCATTGCTATAGTTACAATTTTTGGTGTGTTTAATTTATGTTTTGTAGTGTAATTTTTAATAAATTACTGAGCATTGTTTTCTAGTTTGGTACCTCCTAAAAAAGAACATTGTGGGGAGCTAAAGGACTAAAGTAGTGCTTGGTATTTGGAAAAGTGTTTGTGATAGTATGAGAAACCACTAAAGTACAATAGAAACCTCCTACACCCTCTAAGTTCATGGTCAAACTATAGCAAAAAACTATATAGGTTTGTTGTAATCTAATAAACCACCTAAAGTGTTAGCAAAGAGAAGTGTTCCTATCACTTCCAAGTTTTTGATAATCCTACAAAGAAAAACCAAGGTGACACCAAGACCTTGAAGCCATAAGGATGGCATGTTACTTCATATAGTGAGCAGGCTACGTGGAGAGTGTAAATATTTTTATAGTGTCTGTAATAAAGGGGGGACCATTATCAAGAAATATTATGTTTATAGAAACAATGTAATAAAGAGGGGAATGTTAGCATAATTTGAGATATTACATTGTTAAATTTAGTTTTTTTAGCTTTCTTAATTAAACAAGCTTGATGGTTTGTTATATCTAGTGCTTAGGTGTTATTATAACCACATAGCAGTTAGGGGATTGATAAATAGTTGAAAGTTTTATAACTAATTGATCCTTATATATATATCCTATTGTTAATCAATAAACATAATCAAAGTATTCAGTCTTTATTTTCCTTCAGGTAGGTGCTTACTTGGTATTTTTTAGATGGACAACGAGAAGTTTTACACATATAATTATACCACACCTTTTGAAAATATCTCATAGTAGAGTTTAATAAGGAAAATAGGCTAACCCATAGGTTTTGAATAATTTTCAATTTGGATGACTTTTGAGGACCAAACACTAGATAAGGATCTAGACACTAGCATCGATGCTATTATCCCTCTTTTACTGATAGTGTCAAGAAGGATAGAAAGTAGTTGAGGATATGAAACTAATCATGAAAGATATATATTATGTTTTATTTTCACTACATATTAAAATATATTTAGGTCAACATAATGATAGGATCAGACCATTAGATAATCAATTAGGCACAACAAGATAGTAAATGTAAGCCTTTCGGTAGTGGGAAGGTCCATAATTGAAGGGTAGATCCCTAATTAGTATTACTCAAATGTACAAGACTTAGATACTATAAATATATAAAATATAGAGTGGTAACCCATTCTCATAAATATGAAAATCTTATTAGTCCTCCACATATTTATTCAACCAAATTTATTTATTATGTTTCATGTATATCCATAATGATTTGGTTTATACATTGGGAATCAGGGATTCATGTAATTATTAGTCACAATATTGAAATTAACATTATTCACATGATTCTCTAATAAAATCCTCTATTAGGTTAAAATGTCAGTTGTCCATTTAAAAAATATATTTGAAGACCATCAGTTTTGGAAAAAGTAGTTACTCATTCTCAATGACCCTTTGGAATGTGAAATTTGAATATAATATGTTATGTCATAAACATATTTCAAAATAGGTAGCTTCCCATTCTAAAAAAAATAGATAAGACATTAATAATGGGTGGCCACCCATTCTAAAAAACATGGTCAAGTCTAATACTTGAGAATGAGTGACATTCCATGATGAAAAATAAAGAAATTGTTAATAATCCTCTACATACTTATTCACTCAAGCCTATATTTAAAACTAACCTTCTTGATATGTTTCTCTAATAAAATACTATATGATGCAAAACATAGTATCCACCCATTCTAAAAACTATTGGAAAGCCAACATTTTCATCTCTCAAAAATGAGAATAGTAATAATTGTTTCTTTGATATAACTGTTATTTTTTTAAGAATATGATGGGTTTCATGGAATATGGAATGATATACTTTAAAAATGTAAGGAATATCTTCATTTCATTTTTCTTTGGAATTTTATCTTATTTTGAGATAGTGATGACAACATGATCAATGGGTTTATTGATCCTTAAAAACTTGGTTGTTGGAATCATAAAATGCCAAAACAAATGTCATGTTTTCAAGTATCACAAATATATTCTTCATTTATAATAAATTGATTTTTATAAGATGTATATATAGAGTATTACATTTTGTTCATCTTTCTTCTTAAATAGTGGATTGGGAATTTTCCTAAATGGTCTCCACATTAGATGGTTTTACCAAGATGCCTATTTAAAATACTAAATAGCCCAATCCTATTCCTTTTTACCACATTCATATTTTTTATCATTCAAAGGTGGTTAAGAATCCTTATACCTTTAGTAAAAATTATAACCTTTAGAAGATTTCCTCATTAATATTAAGAAAAAAATGAAATCATACATATTTTATATCTCTAAAATCTCATTGAAATAATATGAAAAAATTATTATTTCTCCCATTTGGAAAATGGTGAAATCACGAATCAAATGGTAACATGATTTGACCACTTTCTCATAAATATTCCAAAATAATGTAATTATTTATACTATATGCATTACATACTAGTCTAAATTACCCAAAACATTCTTACTAATCTCCTTTGTAGAAATTTGCAAGAACATTAGTCAAATGGTAGCACACCATATTCAAAAGTTCATAGACAATAATTAAGGTGGTTATTTTTTTAAAAATAAAAATATAGTATTATAATCTCAAGTACATTTATAAAAATGATGCTAATAAAATCATATTAATCCCAATTGTAAAAATGGTTAGAAAATAATTAAATAATTTGTCATTCTATTTAGTAACAAAAACTAGAGATTTATAGGATAACATGTCTATATATACTAGTAGAAAAGCTATTACACTAAATAGAATAATTACTGTAGAGACTATACATATTTATAAATTTATTAACTCCAAGATTTTATTTATTCTGACTACTAATATTTTATAAATTGATCTTAATCATAAAATTTATTAAAATATTATTATTTAAAAAAATATTTATATAATTACAAAGGATTTTATTGTTTAAAAAACTATAAAAATAATAATCTATAAAAATGGAGAAAATAAAAATGTTTGATTATCCTCTACTTGCACCCACCTTCCTATATAATTAAAAAGTTTATAATGGAATGTTATGTTAATAAAATTTATTAAATAATTTTTTTTTTGAATCATTTGTAATTATCAAAATTTCTTAGAAGAGGAAATAAAAAAATGTTTTACTCGTACTTATATATTCTGCCAATGCAACTTAAAGCTTACAATTTTTTAGGCAACGATTTTGTTTTTTATTAGTAAAATTTATTGTTAACATAAAAAAAATTTGAAAAAAGTATCTCTTCTTATAATATCAATTTTAATTTAATAAATTTTATTTTCCTGTGACACACATGCACATGTGCATGATTTTTGCATTTCCTCTGCCTAATGGCATATCAAAAAATTTCATTGACAATATCCACTTTGGATGGGTTTTCCATGATTATTACTTCTCAAACCATATATCCTAATATTATTCATCTTGATCATGATTTTACATTTTTAATTTAGTTCCACCTTAAATTGTACACTTAGAGTAAATTTATCATTGTGCAAACATTTTTGATATAGATAATAGTATTTTTGGGAAAACAACACACATTTTCCTTTTTTTATCAATTCCTTGAACTCTTAAGATTTATACATTTCTAATAAATGTGTTCATGTTTTAAAAATAAGAAAAAAATAACCATCTAGAATCAATGTGATACTAATCATACTTGTACTTGATTAAATTTTGTATGCATAGGGTAATCTTAGTAATAAGGAACTAATCAACATAATAGCATGCATTGAAGTATCAATTCAAGTAAGATATATCTATTTCATATAATAAAATAATTATAAATTTCTTAACCATATTACCATAGTTATTAACATTTAATTAATTCAATTTTAATAGAAAGAGTTTCGAGATTCTAATAGCCTAAGTCAACCAAGTTTATAATCACGTATAAGTTCCAACATGTCTATATATTCATGAGGAAGTCAAAAAAAGACAAGAAAAAATCATGTAATAAATTGTTACCATCTAAGCTAACTATTACAAGATAGGACACAAATCAATAAGAAAAGAAGTAAGGATGATTTTTATTACAATAATAAGTGGTATATTATAAAATATCTGTTGCAAAGCTAGCAACTATGAGTTCCTCTTAGGTAATAATTGGATCTTCTAGCCTCTCAATGGGCTCCTCATAGATGAAACTAAGCTTCATTTTTCAACCCCTCTTTTTTTATAGCATTATCCTCTCATGGATTCATGGGCTATTTATTCTCGAAGGTCCTCTTATAAAATAGGAGTAAATTAGAAACTTCAAGTAATGGTCTTCAAGAGGGGAGAGAAACTATTGTTAGGTCTTTCCATTAAAATACCCCCTAAAAATATAAAATAAAAATGTCATGATGTATATTCAATAAGTTAAAGAAAACATAGATGTCCCATCCCATTTTCTCATGTATCCCCTATCCCAAAATAGGTATTATAACAATTGCACTTTTTTTTGTATAGAAAATGAAAATTATGGATGATACATTTCCATTCCTATAATCCATAGATTCCATACTTAGAAATAAAATATAGTGTGGATAGGAGAGTGAGATTCCATGTATTTATATAGAATATTTTGTAATAAAGGGGATAACTATTAGATAAATATATTTAGATCTCCACCATCCATTATCTGCATAACATAGATGACATTCACTTTTAGTATTGAAGACTTTATATATGATAGAAATATTGATATTTTTTTGAAAAAAAATAACACTCACATGTCATTTATTTAATATTTAATTTATAATAATGGTTGGCCTCTGAACTCAAATAATGGATAAGATAGAAACTATTTAGAATCAATAAAATAAATTTCATATCCACACTGACCAATTTTCTAATTGGGGGAGGGGGGTCAATCTAACTTATAATTTATTAATATATACCAAGTTTGTTCATTTTCAAACTTAAGAAAATAATATTTACATAGGATTATCATTTAATCACACCTATATATGTTTTCAAATTTTAATAAATTCCTTGTATAATTATGTCATAAAAATATAAGCTTACTAAAGTAGTGAATTTACCTTAAATTGTATCCTACACATAAAAAGAGGCTACTAAAATATTTAAAAAATTGATTAAAATATTGTGGCATCCATAATAATATAACATTTTAAATATAATTAAAACTTAAAATAAAAAATATTTGAAATAATGAAAATTTAATGATAAAATAAAATAATACTTTAATAAAAATATTGTCAATTTTATCATCCTTCTTAGGTTGTACACTTGAATATTAAAATAATAATAGTCAAAATTAAAACTATTTGGACTTAATGACAAATGACCAACATTCTTAGTTCATATGTTCTACATCATTTTTCCAAAAGAATTTTATAACTAGGGGCTTGGATTGAGCTATATAAATAGGGAATGAATATTTCATCAATTATTTTATGTATATAATAAGGTTTCTCATTAATTTAATTTATTTATTATTATTAGTAAAATGATGAATTTTGAAAGGGCCCTTACCCTTTTACATGAATTAGAAAAAGATATAACATGACAACAATGGAAATAAAAAATAGACGAGAAACAAGCTAGACAAAATACATAGAGACCAAACTACAATAGGAAATTAAAAAAAAGACTATATCTAGTTAGGATAACATTTACAAGGTTGGAAGGAACACGTAGTAATAGAATAGAGAACTAGTGGCCAACAAGGTTATAAAGACTCTCCATAGCCTCCCAATATTACTTTAATGTCTAGAGTTGGTTTTCAAAGGATGCCTCCTCAGTCATCTCAATTTCCACCCCTATTTCCTCTTCTTTACACTTATTCTTTTTTTGGGACCTTCATAGTCATATTCATATTTCCTAATCTTGAATTTCATATACAGAGTTAAGAGGCTAGAGGCATAATTTTTAATGGTAGTTTTTTTTATTGAGATTATATAATCCACATTCCATTTAATGGTTTACACATCTTTCTTCTCTCTCTCTAGTTTTTTTTTTAACATTAACCATGTATTATCGAATCTAACATATATATTAAAAGAGGTCCAAATGAACAATGTCCTCTTGAGGCCATATTTTATTTTTGGATTTCTCTCTATCCATCTACATCTACATATCCTTGAAATATTTTTTTAGTTTCTTTTTCTCATTAAAAAATTATTTAATAAGTCATTTATAGTTTGAGAGCCTTTAATTTCTCAATCCTCTCAACCTAGTTTTCCTTTTTCACAGTCTAATAAAATCAAAACCCATACCATATCTAGTTTGTAACTCTTAGTCAAATCACTAATTTAAGAATTTCAAACTAACAAACTTCCTGAAAGCAATTTATCTCATTTTATCAACTATAAAAAATCAAAATATGAAATAACCCAAGTATTCATTAAATGATGGAATTATTTATCTAATATAGCTAAATATAACATGTCAAAAGACAATATTTTCAATTTTTTCACTATTGATCTTCACCCAAATTAAATATCACATTAGGGTTCTTTCTCCAAAATATTTAGAAGAAGCCCTCGACCAAGCCAAACATCAAGATTTTCTCATAATATAATTTGATCCTTCCCAACCTCCCACTGGAACTCAAGTTCTTATGAAATATAAGAATAGACATGATACCAATAATTGTGTAATGGATACCCATGATTGTTCATGATATTACCCCAATCGGTCCTAATGATTTTATTATTTCATAATCAATTTCAAATAATACTTTATAACATCCTAGTTATACATTTTCCCAAGTGAATAATGTAATTGTTCATAAACCACTTTCCTTAGCAAAGATTCAATAGTGTCTTCCTAGGACTTTACCATGAGATATTTATCCTACATTCCCTACCAAACATTGGTATGATCCACATAATTTTTTTTGGTATCATGCAAGTTGGGGTCATTCACATGAAACTTATCACCAA
Source organism: Torreya grandis (assembly GCA_037957365.1). NCBI lineage: Eukaryota > Viridiplantae > Streptophyta > Pinopsida > Cupressales > Taxaceae > Torreya > Torreya grandis. The sequence goes on from JARHVA010000083.1 coordinate 3,619,322, forward strand.
TGGAGAACCTTTGATCTTTAATATCTTCTTCATCTTAATTTTGATCACAAAACTCACATACATGAGTTCCAATAAGATTATTAAGAGTAATTTAAGGTGCATTAAACCAAAACTAAACATGAAGCACTTAATCAAACAAATGTTCATCTAGTTATTTACAAGGATCCTCTTCCTAATCATCAAGATAATACTACTTAACCTCCCACTACCAACACTATTTAAACTTATATTGATCTTAATTCTATCACTAATGATGTGAATGTTGTCAACATGAAAAATATGAGAAGAGTAGTATCTTATATAGATCCTTATTCAATTTTTAATAACAATAATTTCATAATTTTTTGTACTATTTAAGATTATGACCATCTAAATTGAAATATATCACATGAGCTATCACAAGACCAATAATATCCTTTAAGATATTTGGAATGGTTGACACATAGACATCAAACAAACAAACAAACATGTAAACCCCTAAAATATCTCTCCATGTCTATCTTAGGGGTATCACAAATCATAGGTGTCCCCATAATCAAAAGTCCCAATAGTGCATGGACATCATCTAGGTTAACACCCACCTTAATTATATCCCCATCTACCACCCACCTAAAGGTATTATTTAGTCACTCCCATGCCCATAATAACATGAAAAATAACTCAACATTTAATGAAATACACTACATATACATTATATTCTTGAATCCTAGTGCCATAAATTGTGTTTGGTCCACTATTGTTAATTTATCCAAAAAATTAAGTAACAAAAATACAACCACTAATCACTAGAGCCTCTGTCACCTTTATAAAACATCAAAAAAAAAACACATGTATCAGTTCTCTATACCAAATAATCATCACCCAACCTTTCAAAATCAATAACACAAGTATGTAAATATAAATTAACTACTTCATCAAATTATCTTTCTTGTTTTTTATAATTTTATACTACATCAACCACATACCCAACTATGTTGGTCACATAGTTTTATTCTATATCATCCACGTACCTAACTATGTTGGCTAGTTTTACTATATATTGAGTCAACCATGAACTATGAACTATGAACAGTTATCCACTCACTAGAATTTTTGCCACTAGACAAACATAGTCAACGATATTACTTATTAAGTCATCCAGACATAAAAATTACTAGATTGACTAGTTTATATGAGGTCGACCATCTTCTCCTTCTTAAACTAAATCAACATTATTAAATGTAGTCAACCACTTTCTTACTAATCAAGATCAACCCATTTATATTAAGTCAAACACTTACTAAAACCTACCTATTCAAACTACATTGGCAAGACTAATCCCATTCAAATCCTATGGTGATTTTTAACTTTCATCATTGATAACCTAAACCTAAGTTTTCCATTTTTGACACCTACCTATGATTCATCATAATTTATAATTTATCCCTAAATGTTTTGGGGTAAATTACATTACATGGAATTTCCTCGACACCTAATTATCCAAATTTAATCCATTTAATACCAAAAATGCTATTTTTTTAATTTAATACACCCCATACCTAGACTAAAATGGAAATAAATATGATTCATCCTCCTTCATGTCCTCCTCAAATCCATGCCATCATCTTTCTCATCACTCCTCTTGGCCACATAGATATATAGTTTATCAAATACAAAATATTCAAATGAATAGTTAATTCTCCATTATATGACAAAAATTATAATTTGTTAACTAGTTATTTACCAAAAAAATCTATATTTTTCTCACAATTTTTTCTATATTCTCTTTTGACAAATCAAAAGAAGTCCTATAATCTTTAAAATATAGATTTTTTTTGTATTAACCCCATAATTTTTCAGAAATTTAAAATTAATTTTTTTTTTTAGGTTCACCTCATGTTTTGTACAATTGACACCTCTTCCATCTACTTCTCATACAACTCTTATTCCATAGAAACAAGGTAAGATAAGGTATGCATTAAAAATTATTTAATTTTATTTATTTTCTTCTTTCAACTACAATTTTTTATCTCAACATTATGTTACTATGTTCTTTCTCAAAGCACCATCCCATGTTATAACTTTGTGACACATGATGATGTTTAAGTAGGGCATATGTATACACATAATATTCTAAACATTATCATTTACTAATGATTTGTCTCTTACAAGAACCTAGCGAGTTTAAATATCTTTGAGTACATGCCTTAAATGGTGCATTGAGAAAGGGGTGAGTATAACTTTGGTGATTTGAAAGTTTGTTAGTCCCTATACCATTACCTAAACCCAATATAAGTCAATTTTATCCAAATTCTTAAGTAATTAAATCTTACTTATCCACTTGATTGATCAATTCCCCTTTCAAAATATCCCCTCACTAGGAAAACACCCTCATTCTTATATTTTATACTAAATTTATCAGGTTGATCTTGTTATAAAGGATTAAGTGCATGTTACGAAACTAAGTTGGCCTAACTGACCTAGTTCAAGACCTAATCACTAATTTCCCTACCTAACAAAACCAAGTTGGTTGATCTTATCGACTAAATTTATGGAAGGGTTTAGGGTCAATATTTAGCTATAAATATCACCTTCACTTTAATCCAATAAATAGGAACATTCATTTTCATATTGTTAAAATGCATAATTCTATTAATTTTACACTTGAGTTGGAAATAATATAACATATCTTGTGGGAAAGTCTTGGATGTAAAGTATGAGTCATTTAAACTAGATATGATTCCTATAGTGTGATCCTTACAAATTCACAACAACCTCTTACAAAGCAACATTAGCCAAGGGAGATATTAAGCCATGATAGGTGCATCCAAAGGTAAGTATTTATAAATTTTACTTTTTCATTTGGAAGATAGATATTGCACAAAGTAATAAGTTAAATGTCTTATTCCTTGCTTATTTTACCTATACATTAGTTTGATTAGAGTTTCCTTTTATTGATTTGTTTTATTTAACTATTCCCCTTTGTGCTACTAGCTTTGGTGAGTACTATATTAGTTTCTTTTATTTCATGTATTTTAGGCCTATCTAGGGTTACTGTGTAGTGATACCTGACTAAAGGCTTTGGAACCCTATCTTATAGTGTTATGTGATAAGGGATCCCTTAGGTAGGTTTATTAGATCCATATTGGTCATGTCCTCAATATTAATAGTTATGAAATGAGTTATTGGTGAGATTACCTTATCCAAGCTTGGAATTCACTAAGTAGGACAAGTTTTAGATCATCCTATTTTATTGCTTACAAAATGTGCCTCTTTAGTGAGTTTATCAAAAACCACTAGTATAACATCATGTTGATCCTACACATGGGTAGTTATTGGAAAAAGTAAATAATAATGACTTGTTGATTCTACTCTAAAATGTTATGTGGGTGCAACAACCCAATAGGATACACATGTCCATCCTTAACTCGATAACATTTCAAGAATCGCAACACAAAATCTATTGCATATTTTTTGATTCCTTTCTTGAAATATAGAAGCTTTAGCTCTATTAAGAGCTTAGTTACACTAAGATGACTTGAATAAGGGGTGTTATGTGACTCTTTTAGTGTTGTCATCATTAAATTCTCTTTATCATGTACATAGATCCTTTTATTAAATCTTAAAATATTGTATTTATCAAATTAAAATCCTTTATATATATGATATTGAGGGTTATATATTAAAGCTTTCTTGACTTGATCATATAATTCATATCTTAGAGATAAATTCAAAATTTGATCTCAGAAGGTATTTATAATAATATCCATTACTACAATGTACCTTCTATGACTAAGAGCATATACAACCCTATTTTATTTGACCTTTATGTAGTTGATGTTAAAATCATAGTTTGATATAAAATTTAACCAATGCCTTTGCCAAACATTTAGGTTGGGTTGGGTAAAGATATACTTGATCCCTAAGTTATTTTTTTCAATCTTGAATGGTTTTACCAACAAATAATGCCTCCATACCTATAAGGGATGTAATATTGTATCTAATTCCATGTAATGTGGTATATAATTATCCTTGTAGTACTTCAGTTTCTTGGACTTGTATGCCAAAATATAACTATATTACATAATCACTCCACCCAAACCATCTCTAAAAACATATGTTATTATTAAAAAATGACCATTTGAATATGGAATTCATAATATTGGTGATGAAATAAGCCTCTCATTTAGGATTTGAAATCCTTCTTCACACTTATCCTTCCACATAAACATTTCTCTTTTCATTGTAATGAGGTGATTAGGTTGTATATCTTAGTAAAATTTAGCAATAATTTCTTGTAATACTCTTCTAAACCCATAAAGTTACATACCTCATAAACATTCCCAGGTGTTGGCCATTCCATGATGACTCTAATATTTACTAGATCTATAGATATTCCCTTTATATAAATAGTATGTCCTAGGTATTGTATATTTATCTGGTATAAGGCACACTTGGATAGATTCACATAGAGCTTATACTTCTACAAGAATTTTAAAATTATGCTTAAACTCTCAATATGTTCTTCACTTTTTAAATATATCAAAATGTTGTCAAGAAAAAAAATTGGTTAAGGTAATTTCTGAATGCATTATTCATGAGATTTATGATTATTTTTAGGTATACTCATTAAACTAAAAGGGAAAAATGTTAACTCATAGTGCTTGTATCTTATCCTGAATACTATTTTTAAAATGTATTCCTCCATAATGCCTAATATATGGTACCTTTCTCATAGGTCAATCTTATAAAATACCGTTGCCCCTCACATTTGATAAAAAATATCATCAATGAAGGTAAGGGATACATTTTATTAATGTTCTCCTTGTTTAACATATTGTAATATATGAATAATCAAAGGGTTCCATCCTTATTCTTCATGAAGACTACTAGTACACCCCATGGTGAAACACTTGGCTGAATCAACCCTTTGGCCAACATTTCCTAAATTAGGGATTTTAACTTGATTAATTATATTATGTGCATTTTGTACAAAGCCGTAAATTGAGGATTTAATCTTGGACTAATGTCAATAGTGAATTAAAATTCTCTTTGAGGAGGTAAAACAAGTAATTCTTCTAAAAAACTATCTTTAAACTCTTAGAAAAAGGGGTAGTATTCAATGGTGAGTTTCTTGGTTTATTTTATTTCATCAACTTTGAACAATAATACTTGAAATCCATTCTATTAAACCTTATTCAATTGAATGGATAAAATCTATCTTAATTTTAACTCATTTTCTCCCTAAATTTAGGTTTGATTCCCCAAATCATCAAAGCTTTCAACCTCATTTAAAAAGTAATCAAACTTTGTTTTATTCTTAGAGAGATAATTCACTCCTATGATCACATCATATTATCTTAGTGGTGATGCATAGATATAAAATAATATGGTGAATTCAAGTAACTTCACTTTTGATTCAACAAGACACTTATCTACCTTGACCTTAGATTCATTCATGTACAACACTGCCCAAGCATTTTCCATAGAAGTTAGCATTTTCCATGAAATCAACTTTCCTAAGTGTTTTATTTAACATATTAAGAGAGATAAAACATTATATGGATCATGTATCTATAAAAATTGAAATATGAATCCAAATAAAGTACTTAATACATATATGGGAAAAGTTTGAAACTTAACTTGATGATTGTCAATGGCTACATAGATCCTCTACTAAAAGGATACCTATTGTGTTGAAGAGGTAGAAGGACCCTTAAACTTGCCTTTTATTTTATTGTAATATCCCCAACCAATTGGGAATATATAAACTCTAAAGCTCTGATCAAAGATCCAATTTTTGCAAAATAAATTCCGATTATAGATAAAAAATAACCATAGTAAATCTTACAATAGCAGATCAAAGATCTTATCACTAGTTCAGATGAGTACAAATACAATCCTCTCTTATGAAAATCAAAGAATATTACAGATATGGTCTTAAAACCATGAATTCATGCAAACTGGGAATAAACTTGCAATTCTGGAAGTCTCAGCTTTTCTGTGTCGACACACAGACGTCATCGTCGATCGATATCTCACCAACGTCGGTCACTGTCGGTCGAATTTCTACCGTCATCGGTCCAAAGTCGATCGATGTCGATCACTAGAAGCTCTCTGCCTGCCGAGGTCGATACCTATGTAGATCTGTACGGACCTATACGGACTTCGTACGGCTGCCAATTTAGCACAACCTATCTGTTTGATCCTTGATCTGGAAATCTATGGTGTCTAATATAGCAGATCTCTCTCTGTATGATTTATTAAAACAAAACATAAACTAAATCAAGAAATACCTAGAATACTATGATAACTTCTGTGTGAAGCTATCTCTCAAATCTGTATACCTCTATGATAACTTCTGAATGAAGCTATCTCTCAATTTGGCAATAAATTAGCTGATATTTCACAGCCTCTAAATCGCACACAATGAAGAGTTGTCATTCTCCACTGCAATGGAATCCTGGAACCCTTGGCTCAGTCTTCACAAAAGAATTTCTTCAATTTTCAATAATCAATAATCTATGCATAATCCAAACTCTCTCCCATGAGAACTCTTATACCCTTCCAAAGGTGTGCTTGCTAAAATTAGATTTCCTCAAATTAGAACTTGGGGTTCTAAAATTAGAATTCCTCAAATTAGAACTTGGGCTTCTTAAATTAGAATTTGGGTCTTAAAATTAGACCAATTAATTAATAATTAATAATTAATTAATATCTAATTTAAAATTAGACCAAATAATTAATATTTGATTAAATCAATCAAATATTAATATCTCCCTCAATACATGTCAGATCCTCAAACCGTCTAAAGCTGGTGAACCAGGGAGTGATTTTGCACATGACCATATCAAAACAAGGGTGCTCCATTGTATGTCAAATATCCCTAAATAATAGGAGCTCAGTCCAATGTGTCTGAAATAACCTGAATGAGAGCCAACTATAGGAATTCTATAAATCAAAGCCAAGCCAATCTCCATCATGAACCTCTATCCATCCAATCAGCCTATGCAGGTCGCATAATAGGCTAATCATCAACCCTGTCAATGTCCATGAAAAAGGGGACATGACAATTCGCCCCTCCAAAAATTGCTTGTCCCCAAGCAATCTCAGAACAATGAACCACTCGATCCACCTGGATCCCAAAAGTAGTTATGAGCTGCATCACTGTTAGTCAATGCAAACACCTGCAATATCCTCATAAGTAGAATAAAGAGGAATCCAAAATCAAACTGACGGATGCAACTCAACCAATCTCTAAGATCACAAATACCATAGTCAAGAATGCATGAGAAGTAAACTCTCGAAGTATGATAACCCAAGTAGAATGGACAACTCCAACTGCCAATTCCATCTATGAAAGATGGTGCCAATCCATCCCATAACTGATCCCTCTGTAAAGGTGGCACAACGAATAGTACCACACTGTCATATGCGTGAGAAGAATCAATCTGGAGACTCGACTCCAATAGTATCTCAAACTCATCAGAATCAGGTACTCCCAAATCCTGAACATGTGTGTCAGCATCAACAACATGCTCCTCAGCAACAACTACAATAATGTACTCACCACCAACCACCTCAATATACAAATGAACTGGGTCTAGGACTGGTGAAGACCGCAAATGCTCTAACTCTATGGTCATCTCAGCCAAATGAAATTGTGACTCCTCATATGCCAACTGCGTACTCTCAAGAATCTCAAAAGTCACCTCAAGCTGCTGAGTAAGCTCACTCACCTTATCTTCCTTGGCCAATAATGCATCATACACTGTGCTGCCCCAATCTATAAGATAATCTCTGTCGGTGACCAACTGCATATAGTCCTGTCTTAGAATCTGGATAGCCTCCCATAAAGAGTGGATCTCTGTCAAGGATAAATAACTGCCTCCCTGCTCGATGCTAGTAGGAGAACCCCATCCATAAACTGCTAACAAATGATGAGCATCATCGAAATGCTTGCAAGCGGTAGCAATGTCTCGCTCACCAACTCTCAGCTGACTAGACACATGATGGCGCTGGCTAGATTGTCTCCTACAATCCTCCACTGATGCATGGCCCAAAAGAGTAGACTCAGAATCACTGACCTCTATAATACTACCATCCATACTCCGTGAATCAACTCCATAGCTCATATCAACATCCAGAGTATCAACAATTGTAGCATCACTATCTAACTCTTCCATACCAAAAGAAACTGCCGGTGAAACTAAGTCCTCAAAACTATCCACTGAGTCCTCTTGAGTGTCATCTGCAACGATCAGATCCTGGGACTCTTCTACAATCTTTGCCATAGCAGAAAGATCATCAACCCTTAGTGCACTAATATCTGAGCACACCTCTACACTCTGAGTGCAAGCATCAGACTCATCCTCATCTTCACTATCTCCTATCTCATAATAATCATAATAATCATAGGACATGCTGCTCTCTTGCTTAAGTGATCTATAGTGCTCTCTCCTCAGCTTAACAAAGCGATCAAAAGGTAACAACTTCTGAACTCGAGGTGGTACTAACTCCCACTCCTCATTCGCTGTCATATACCGTGCAGGTTTGTTTTTGGATGTAGGATATGAAAGAGATTCATTCAACCTCTTCAAACTAAGTTTCAACTTCCTCATATCATAGTCCCATCGAATCTGACTATATGAAGTCATCATGAAACTTTGCTGATTCAATCTACCCAAACTACCCAACAAGATGGCAAGACATTAGCTCTGATGTGCCCAATAGGATGGCAGGAATTTGGCTCTGATACCACTGTAATATCCCCAACCAATTGGGAATATATAAACTCTAAAGCTCTGATCAAAGATCCAATTTTTGCAAAATAAATTTAGATTACAGATAAACAATAACCATAGTAAATCTTACAATAGCAGATCAAAGATCTTATCACTAGTTCAGATGAGTACAAATATAGTCCTCTCTTGTGCAAAGCAAAGAATATTACAGATATGGTCTTAAAACCCTGAATTCATGCAAACTGGGAATAAACTTGCAATTTTGGAAGTCTCGACTTTTTTGTGTCGACACACAGACGTCGTCGTCGATCGATATCTCACCGACGTCGATCACTGTCGGTCAGATTTCTGCCATCGTCAGTCCAAAGTCGACCGATGTCGGTCACTGGAAGCTCTCTACCTACCGAGGTTGGTACCTACGTGGATCTGTACAGACCTGTACGAACTTCATACGGCTGCCAATTTAGCACAACCTATCTATTTGATCCTTGATCTGGAAATCTATGGTGTCTAATACAACAGATCTCTCTCTGTATGATTTATTAAAACAAAACATAAACTAAATCAAGAAATACCTAGAATACTGTGATAACTTCTGTGTGAAGCTATCTCTCAAATTTGTATACCTCTGTGATAACTTTTGGATGAAGCTATCTCTCAATTTGGCAATAAATCAACTGATATTTCACAGCCTCTAAATCACACACAATGAAGAGTTGTCGTTCTCCACTGCAATGGAATCCTGGAACCCTTGGCTCAGTCTTCACAAAAGAATTTCTTCAATTTTTAATAATCAATAATCTATGCATAATCCAAACTCTCTCCCATGAGAACTCTTATACCCTTCCAAAGGTGTGCTTGCTAAAATTAGATTTCCTCAAATTAGAACTTGGGGTTCTAAAATTAGAATTCCTCAAATTAGAACTTGGGCTTCTTAAATTAGAATTTGGGTCTTAAAATTAGACCAATTAATTAATAATTAATAATTAATTAATATCTAATTTAAAATTAGACCAAATAATTAATATTTGATTAAATCAATCAAATATTAATATCTCCCTCAATACATGTCGGATCCTCGAACCATCTGAAGCTGGTGAACCAGGGAGTGATTCTGCACATGACCATATCAAAACAAGGGTGCTCTATTGTATGTCAAATATCCCTAAATAATAGGAGCTCAGTTTAATGTGTCTAAAATAACCTGAATGAGAGCCAACTATAGGAATTCTATAAATCAAAGCCAAGCCAATCTCCATCATGACCCTCTATCCATCCAATCAGCCTACGAAGGTCGCATAATAGGCTAATCATCAACCCTGTCAATGTCCACGAAAAAGGGGACATGACATTTATACCCAGGGTAGTCCTTAATGTAATGATCACATCCACAAGTTAAACATCCACCAGGTGGTCCCTTTATTTCATATTGATTTCCTCCCTTGAACCCATTACCAGGTTTCTTTTTCCCTAAAGTGTTTCCAAACTTTAAATTCTCGTTGTTAAATCTATTCTTGGAATTTACATTACACTTCTAATTTTTATTCTTAAAGGTGGTTTTTGGGCTACCAAAATTATTTTAGTACCTATCTCTAACATCTATAATATATTTGATCTTTTACTTCTATGTAATAGCCTTCTCAAAAACATGATCCATGGAATTGGGTCCATGCATGTCCACTTCACAACCAATTTATGGTCTCAAACCCATGATGAACTTTTTGATTCAAAAAAATTCATCATTATAGTATTAGATAAAATAATTAAAGATTTTGGTAAATTATTCCTAATATTTGATCATAAACAAATCTCTCTACTTCATATTTTGAAAATCTTTCAACTTCTAGTCAAAGTACAACTATGGTAACCATCAAGCCCTAAACAAGGCTATAAACTATTCCCAAGTGGTTATGGTATATTCAAGGCCCATTTATAATTTATTATTTCCCAACCAAGTTGTTACTTCACCAACAAGTTTATAATATCCCCAAATAACCTTGGTTACCTTTGAATAATTTCATATCCTAAAATGTTTTTCCATCTCTATGAGCCAAGACTCAACTCCATCACCCAAAAATGTACCATCAAACTTAGGTGAATTTACTTTCCTCATATTTCATAAATTTATTATAGATACTTATGCTCTTGTAACTCGATGTTCCTCAACATGTTCATGTTCTTGAGGCTCTTCCTAATTAATTGGTTGTTCCACTGTAGGTTATTTTTAATGGTGAATCTTCATTAATTAATGAATATTCTATTTTAAAAATTCAGCATTTTTTAATTTTATGGGGTAGCTGATAGCATGGAATTGCCTAAATTTTTGGGGTGGAATTTAATTTTGAGGGTCAACTTGCCAACTTTTTAAAATAATTTTCCTCTTATAAATATATGTCACTGGTACCTCAAACTCCAATCTAGGTGCATTATCCACTATGTATCTACTATCAAACATCTACATCTATAGTCAAATGCCATGATTTCACTATCAACCATTTATATTTTACTATTAGATAGCAACATTTTATTGTTGAGCATCTAATATTGTTTTTAGGAAAAAAATATTCTATTATAGGGTATCAACATTATATTATTGGTCATCAACATTATACAATTGGGTGTCATCATTATACTATCAATAATCAACATTCTACCATCATGTTTCAATATTTTATTGTCAAATATCAATATTATAGTAGTGGTCATCATAATGGGAAGGATATATAATGTTCATGTGGTTTCTCTAGTTTTATGTTTTTAGCACAGTGAAGATGATCACTAGGGAAGCATTGATAGTCCAAAACTTATATATCATAAGTCACATCATAAAATAATTAGTTTCAAGAAGCTATATGGTTCTAAGTAATTTGGTTATGTTTTTGAATCATTGGTACAATTCAAAAAATCACTATGTGCATTAAAAAGATAAAAAATAGGTTACAGGGTAAAGGAAAAAATGGAATAAACACTTACCTAAACCTAAATACTATTGCATATTTGTATTCATCTCAAAAATTTATACAATTTTACAAAAATCATTATAATCTGAGTTTGTATGCAAAAGTTATGGCCTTAGGAAGCTGGGGAGTTAAAATTTTACATGTAGATGGTTGAGAACATTATGATGATAGCCAACAACATTATGATGTTAGACATCAACATTATGTTGTTAGCTATCAGCCTCAACATTATGCATTAATAATGTTGATGGATGATGACTGATAACATCTATCAGCCATTAGTCATCAAAGTTATTAATGCATAATGCTGATAACTAATAACTAGCATCATAATGTTGATGGATGACACCATAATGATCCCATCTATTTGCATAATGTAGATATCCATCTTCATAAACAATGTTAACTCCCTAGCTTCTTGAGGCTGTAACTTCTGTATATAGACTCATATTATGATGATTTTTTTTGAAATTACATAAATTTTGAGAGGAATCTAAATATACAATTAAATTTATGTTTAGTAATTTGTTTATGAAATAAAATCCATTCTCTCTATTCCATCACTAGATTTTCCTACATAATTAAACATATAAATTGATTTTACACCATTTTGAAACTAATTCACTTGGAAACCTCCAAGGTTTTTTTATAGGACGCCAAATTTTTCCCTAATCTGCTAAATATTATCACTCATTTTCCTTGTCATGCCAATTAAATTCATGCTCTATGGTTTATATTTTATCTCATGTTTCATTCATGAATATGATGATTTGATTGAGATTTATAGCTTGCTCAATTGCCCCCTGATTAAGATCATAGTGAGGATTATAATTAGGATCAGCTTGAGGATCCAAGTTAGAACTATTTTTCTAACAACACAAGTATATGAATCTTAAATAATATAAAACATGTAATTATGACCACAATGATAAATCATAAAGTAACCAAATAGATAATAAAAAAAATACCATTACACTAACATCTTAGCAAGCACAACATAAAAAACACCAAAGAATCAGTTGTCATCACTGTAAGTAAATATGTATGCATATAAAAACTCAAAAAGGACATACAAAGTGAAACATGATATCACACAATATACTATGTTTTGTGTGTGTGTGTGTGTGTGTGTGTGTGTGTGTGTGTGTGTGTGTGTGTGTGTGTGTGTGTGTGTGTGTGTGTGTGTGTGTGTGTGTGTGTGTGTGTGTGTGTGTGTGTGTTATATTTAACTATATCTATCCATACCTTCCATCATCTACCTCCTCTCCTATGATGTCCTCACTCTAATCTATATAACAAGCGGTACACTATATTGCATCCACCTCATCAGAGAAGGAGGTAGTGTGAATCATATGAAAAGATGTAAATGCAATATACATAACATAATATATTAAAGAATTATTATTGAATCACAATCAAAACATTTTAATATGTAATGTGTAATTTACATAATATTGATACAAAATTAGATACATGTATACCTGTGCATGCCCACATCACCATGTAATACTAATGCATTGAAATATGAAATTTTTTTTAGGAAAATAAATAACATATTTTTATTCAAAAATAATCATCAAATCAAGTCAATAAGTCTAAAATTTCTTAAAAATTAATGAGTATTAAAAGTTGTGATAAGGGTGGGAAGGGAGGTCATGAGTATCCCATCATCAAGCTCATGAATCCTTTGATTTTCTTCAAATAAAGTGTTTATCTCTTAATTCTTCCTCATATATTATATATGTCCAATCCTTTAGTAGGTATAATATTAAATATATCAATGGTTTCTTTAGATATCTCAATATAAAACTCCCTCATGTTGATGGTTTTATTCTTCTAAGCTTTATAAAAGTCCATGGATAAACCTAGGGTGTGGCCTTTCTTTACAATCAATGTAACTCCCTAGTACACCTTTATTTATTATGTTCAAAAATTTATATTAATACCTTTATTGGACAAAGGTTTGACTCTAAATAATTCTCCTCCCATGTTCCCTTATTAAAATAAGGGATTTTTATCACCTTCTTTGTTCTTCCAATTGGCCAAAGAGGAAGCAAACTATGCAATAATGAAATGAGGCTTGAAAGGAAAGTGATTAGAAGAGCCCAAAAAAAATATGGGTGGGGTAATGTATTGTAATTATGTCTCATATTTTAATTTTGGAGGGCCTTCACTAGAGGCTTGCTATCAAACCCAATCCTCCCTAATTTGGACATAATTACCGCTTTGATCTTGTCAATGTTCTTCTGATGAAAGCTAGGAATTGTTAACTTTTTTGGAATATTATGAGTCCCTATAGCATGAGATGGAAACATATAACCTTCATAAATTCATAAGGAGAGGAGGATTAATCTTGGTTTCTTCATTAAGAATAATATTGATGGAGGAGGGAGGGTCATTAGAGATGGCCCATTTCATTTGAAATTTATTATATAAATATAACATCTATAATGAAGTGGTGAATGTTATAATAGTTGGTGTAAGAACAAATGAAAACCTTTCACCAATTAAGATATAGATTTTGGTTCATAATCAATTTATTTTGATATAAGTCTAAAATAACATTAATAAAATGGAAAATTTTACAAATCAAAAGGAACAACAGTTTCTAAGGACCCGAACTAAGATTGTTAATAAGAATCTAGAATTCCTAAGCCAAGTTGAATTAAAAGAAGACATCATGGTAATTAATATGTGCTAATTTTTCCTAGTGAGTAGATACATTTTTAAAATTTTATATTTTGTTCCACTTAAAATAATAAGAGTTCTTAAAGGCTAAGAATACTTATAGTTATCTAGTCTTATTGGGATATTTTCCTATGCACTTAGGTATTTGGTACCACAAGTGCATATCCTAGCATAGTATAGTTACACCAACATATTACATTAGGATAATATTTCACACTAACTCAAGTAAAAAATAGAGATACTTCAATTCATAGTCATTTTAGTTAATGATGAATAGCTTCCTTGAGTACATCATGAATCAACTATCATAGATTAAAGTTATCAAAAAGGGTGTAATTAATATAAATTTATGTCAACATGAAATAACTTGTATTCATAATGAAATATTTTAATGGAAAATTATGACATGATGGACTTACATCATAAAAACTCTACTATATTCTATTATCTCCTCTTCATGTATCACTATCATTTCTTTTTACTATAGAAAGGCAATTTTTTATAATTCCTCAACACCACTCTTATGGTTATATTCATTAGTGGTCACTCCTAGAGATGCACTCAATTATTAGAATTAGTAACCATAAATAATCATCACAATAAATATCCATAACTTCACTAACATATATATCGAGTCCTTAATGTGTTATATTTTCTCTGAATGATTTTGTTTTAAAGATAGTCATCAACTGATCCGTTCAAGTTAGTTTAACTAATTTTTCCTCTATTTGCACTCTATAGTCTACAAAATATCATCCCCAATACTCATGTTACATTTCCTTATGGTATGTATTCAATATCACATGTGATTTGATGGCCTATTAAATCCTTATTAAGTGCTCTCAAAGATCTAATACACCTATGCCACCTTATCCTCATGTGCCAGATTTGAATTCTTCTATGAAAAGTGATACATGGGCCTTGGTAAAAATTGGGAGAGAAAATCACCCCAAACTAAATCTATTTTCCACTATCAAAAAATATTTTAATGGCCTCAACATTAACATAAAATTTAGGTGCATTCCTTTGCAACTATATCTAAAAATTCCCTCATATTGCTATCTTGGCTTGAATATCGTTATAGATACCAACTAGATGTGTATTTAGTTCTTTGAATGCTAAG
The DNA here is from genome assembly GCA_037957365.1 of Torreya grandis. NCBI lineage: Eukaryota > Viridiplantae > Streptophyta > Pinopsida > Cupressales > Taxaceae > Torreya > Torreya grandis. The sequence continues at coordinate 3,634,816 of JARHVA010000083.1, forward strand.
GGTTATGGTAAATTGGTAGTTTTTAACCTAATATATATGATATTTTTTTTCAAATTGAGCACTTATTCCAATACACTACCCTCTTTGATTGATTTTAATTACAAAACTATAATTTTATCTTCTAGTTCTTGCCTATTTAAGATTATTTTCTTAAAAATTTATTCTATCTCATAAAAGAGTTTGGTAATTTCAAAATTATAATTATTAGTATATAATTTTGATACCAACCCATCATGGTAATTTTTATCAACAATAAAGAATGCATTAATAACAAACATTTGGCGTGTGAAGTTTATAAACACTTATTCTGCCACAACTACCTTCTTAATAAGTTTGTGCATCTGATATTCATAATTATCTAGGTGTTTAGTGAAGTCAAATTTAAATATTTATATCTCCAACTAGGTTCTTTCAATTATATTTCCTTTATCTAGTATCTTACCCAACATTATAATTAGTTTATTGATGCTTCCTAGGAAGAAAACATAAAAATTATACTTATGAACTTTCACCACAATGAACACATTCAATTCATTGATTTAAAGACATTAAAATATTAAAATTATCATACATACTATTATCTAATTTACATAAATAATTTATATTATAAACATGTAGGAAAAAAACACCATCATAGTCCAACATCTGATTGGTTCACCTACATGCTTAGTTTTTTTTTATTTTTTCTTACAGCTCTTTTTTCCTCTTTTTGTATCACATATTTTCTCCTTATTTCTTCCCCCCACTTCATGATATTATTTACATAACCCATTATAACATGTAAAATGTATATTAACATCCATTTTAGTTCTTAAAACTCTCCAAAACCATGCAGTTTTATTTTAAAAATATTACCCTACATTGATGTTCTCTTGTTGATTGATTATCAAATTGATTTTCCCAAATGTTTCATTTTTTTGTTGATGTATGATTTATTGTATGCCTTGGATTCCAATACATCAAAAAATTAAGGTATTTAATATATGATCTCATTCTCACATATATGGAATAAGTGGTAGGACTAGTATTTTGACCATGAAGCATAATAGCCATGGCGTTCCCTTCTAACACACTAAGTACTTAATCTAATTGTCTCTCTTTCTCTTCCATTTACAAATCCCTTTTTATAGTTTCAATTCAATCCTCTTCTTATTTTATCTCCTTACTATTTTTTTTAGGTTAGACCCACCATAGTTTGTCCTCCTCCACCAATGTATTATCCTATTTTCTCTCCATCCTCTTGTGGGATGAAACCCACATTTATCCATCCACCTCTACCAAGATGCCTTTTCTTGAATCTTATTTTCTCTTGTGGGCTTAAACTAACCAATGACTGACCACATCCCCATAAATCCTTCTTAGATTTGTTTACTAATTATACAACATGTTGGTGGATTATTCCTCATGTCACCCTTCTCTATTTGAAACTCTCTTCTTTCATGGTTACCATCTCATCTCTTACTACCATCATCTAATTTGCGGCTTTTTCATTTACAAGAGTCTTAAAAGACTCTTTTTATTTATTGAATTATCCACATGATATTTCTATTGTAAAAATAAGATGTCCCTCATCACATATTATGAACTCAATTAGCTCACTCTCTTCATATTTGAATGCCTCTTTTCTTTCCATTTATACATGTGCACACTAGTTGTAGTCATAAATTAGTTTATAAACATGAGGAATGATAAAAACCATAGGTGCTTCCTCCATATTCATAAATTTATGGACTGATATAATAATCAAATATTTCTTCTCTTCATCATTGATTTTATTAGCTAATTCAAAAACTAGATTCTCTTTTTCCTCTTCTTTATTTCTCACATTCCTCTCATTGATTCCACTTAAAATCTGGACTCTAAAGTGAAATTACTTATATTTTTACATAATATAATATTATATTATAGGAATAAGAGTATTATATATATATATATATATATATATATATATATATATCCACAAAAATAATTAATAGAGTATAATATTTGATAAATATAACTTAGACACTTCAAGGGGAAAAACTCCACAATAATGTAGTAAGAGTATAATTCACAATATGATGATTAAATAATAACCACTACTTCCTATATATGTACTCTACTTGTCCACGGTTATTATTATCAATCTAAATCAAATCCTTGAGGATATTTTTCATGACTTCCTCATTTAGATGACATATGGCAACACCTCTAGATTGTGGGTGACCTAATAATCAAGGTGAATCTCTAAACTAGGGCTATCTCCCTTGATGTGTTACCTAAAACTATTGCTAAACCTACTAATTGCAAGTAAAATGGATGGAGAGAATTGAAAATAAGGAAATTGGATGTGATGCACCAAACTTGGTCTCCTTCACTTGCCTATATTATAATAAGAACATGAACTAAGACTGAATCCTATTACACAACTCAACATGAATCTCTAAGCATTGGTGTTTCAATATGAAGGTTATGGTCAAGACATTAGCCAAGAGGGATGAATAAGAGGCCTCATAAGAGACATTAATGAACATTTTCCATAGTCAATCATTGTAAGACCATGTAAGACATTTCATATGACCTGTTAATATCACTAGCAACCTAAAAAAAGTTTTAAAAAAGGACAAATGAAAGGAAGTTGTGGACACTATTGTAAACATTCATTAAACTACCATGGATATGTACTAGTTATAGAATTGAAAAGGTTGGAATCAATATATAATTAGTTCAAAGGAAAATTAAAAATGTTTATTAGGGTAGGAATTCACCATAATCCAATTTAGGATCAAAGGTGGATCAATTTATAGAGAATTTATGTGACAGAAAGAGTCCCCCATTCCATTAAAATTTGCCTTTTTAAATAGGAAAAAATGGAGAGCTCAAGATCTTGACTGGTCTCCCTCACTAATAGGGTACTTACAATTTGAATCATGACTGGGAGAGGTGGATTTAGGGAGTGGGAGAATCTTCTCAATAATGCCAAGCCATGCTAGCCTAACTTTTTTCATAGCCATTCTAAGATTGTAATTTATCTTTATCTCATATGCTCTACCTAATCCCAATGCACATGCCATAATATGATGACTAAGACCAGGTCATCACCCCTTCTACCCACTTTGATAATTGGGGTTGAGTTATGTGTGATTCTCATATTGAACCACCTTGATTTTATCAATTAATTTTTTACATGGTCCATTCTCATCTTGTTAATGGTCTTGATAGCCAAATAGGCCATAAAACTTAAGACAGTGCACTAATGATGTTATATCTACCACATGTCCTCATTTCAATATATCTTAACAATTTTGATAGCCAAATAGACTATCAAATTTTGTTTTGTGCCTTGCCTTTTAAGTAATCAATGTGTCCTTTTTGTGATGGGTCCCTAACATGTGGCTTTAGCTCACTTATCCATTAATTGTTTGAATATTGAAGTGTGTGTTGACTATTCTTCCTATGGAAAAGTGAGATTTTGACATGTCATTACATTTATCGCAATCATTTCCTTAACACACTACTCTATTTGTATGAACCACCTTGAGGCTTTGAAACTATGGGATTTCACTGCATGGTGTCATCCTGCTCATCCATCAGCCTATGGATTTAATATCTCTTTGGGTTACACAAAAATATCTAAGAGGGTAGAGAAACAAGATTATGCCATGTTGAATCATCCCACTAACTCACTAGCCTAGGGGTTTGAGCTTTGTATGAATTTTTTTAGGTTACCAGGTATTTGGGATTGTGATATGTGGAAGCATACCACTTGCTTGCTTGCCTAGATCTTTGATGACATCATTACTTCACTAAGAAAAATTTGAATAAAATTAGTTAAGTATTTTGATGCTTTAAAAAGGGGATGGACTCATCGATACCTATGAATGAATACTAAATATCTCTAAGAGGCTTGGACTAGAGCCCTATTCCTAATGATAACCCTATAAACCATTAGGATGTCACCTAGGGCCCATCAAACTTAACACAGTGCTCCCTCTCTCACTAAGAAAAAATATTGAAATTGACTAAGTGTCAAATTGATTCTTGTTGTTCAACTCTTATAAAATCCAAGAAGCTATGAAGGATTCTGGGAGCTCTAAAAGATATAATAAGTGTAAAAATTTATACCTTCACACTCTTTAAAGGTCTTTCACAGGTATTCTTCTTGAGAGATATGGACCTTGGAGGGATTGAACTTTAGATCAATACTTTATTCTTCAAAGCTTCCACATACCATCCTCCATTAGGTTTCCACTTGTCATTTTCTTATAAACTCAGGACTATGGGGACATTGATCTTGGACTGAAGACTCAAATCTCCAAGCCTTTTCATTTCAATTTATTGAAAATCTTTCATTTTTCCAACAACTTCCATTTTTTAAACTCGAAAAATGGCCTAAGTGTTGAAGACCTAAAAATATACTAAATATTTGAAGAACTTTCCTACCTTAGTAATTTTTAAAAACTTCAATAGAGATTTGGAAAAACTGAAACTCTACACCCAAAAATAAAATTGAAAGCTTCTCCTCCATGGTGAATGAAAATGGTCAAAATTCTTGGCAAACCCCAGGGGGTTGCCTACTATGCACTCTAGAAAACTATCCTTATGCATCCATTGGGCACGGAGTAAAAGAAGCATCCAACCTTTTTCACATCTAAAAACACAACATTGTTGTAACCTACTCAATAATTGAGTTGATATCCACCTCTAAATTAATAACAAAAGTAAAGTACAAAAAAAAAATATTGCCAAAGCACTTAGAGGAAATAAGAATAACTAAAATAGTGTGAAATAACACTTGGAGGAAATAAAAGTGGCTAAAATACTATTTTCAAACTTAATGAAAAATTCTCAAACCACCCAAATAAAAAAAAGCCCTCTTAGGTCATGTCCATGTGGTTGATAAATATGGTGGATAAGATACTATTTGAGTGTCATCTTGATTGGATCAACTTCTTTATTTCTTGCCAACCTCCTTGGTTTGTCTCCAAGTGAATCAACTAAAGTAAACATATCTCCAACATGGACAAACTCTTATTGATGTTAAATTATTATCTCATGCTACTCTCAATCAATGAAAAATATTTATAATGGGACCATAACTACAACTTCAACCTTTAATAGATTACTCGAATCATGTTCTTGGCTTTCTATGACATATTGAGATACATCAATTGGCTTGTTAACAACTGTAAGTCGCTTAATATCTTTATTTATATCTTCTTCTTGATCATTTTTAGGAATTTTAACTCTCTCAAAGTTTGTTATAACATGAAATAGAACCTATTTCTAGTGACTTGTAAGAATTAATGATTTGTTAAGAGTCTTACACTCCTCAAAAACATCTTCATCCTTCCCCTTGATGGTTGTAGGCTTATTCATATCTTCAAATTCTTTGAAAATGTCTAAAAAAGACTACAAAATGTTACCAATGTCTACTAAAACCTCACTCACCTTTTCATGATCATCTTGAGGCTAAATAAATCTTAGAATCATGACCTCTTCTTGTGAAACAACCTCTAAATGTTCACTATCTACAACTGATGTAACTTACTTGACCTCCTAAATAATAACATCCCCCAAAAAAATAATTCACCTTTCCTTTATGAATATCAATGGTGAAATATTCATCATAATCACTTAAGGATTCATGTTCTTTAGCTACATAATCTGCATTTACCCTCCATCTAATAGTCTCTTATTCCAAAAGGGAGATGGTGGGAGGGAAAGCGAGTTCATTAGTTTGCTTGAATCTTGAAAGGGTGTCCTTCAAACTTAGGATATTAAAAGAATTATTTGGGAGATCTTGGGGAATGGGAATTGAATTTTATGCTAATACTTTTTCATTCTTCTCCTTCTAAGAAACAATCAACCTCTCACATTCTGATATGATTTGATCCTTAACCTCCTCAAAAATCACTTCTCCCTTATCTTAGATGCATCCCTAAATTCACCTCCATGATGGGAAGGTTTGAAGTTCTTGGGGAGATATGGATGGGTCCTGTATATGCAAAGTTTATTCTTTAGTCTCAATTTCCCAATCCATGCATTCTCTATTTTTCTTCTCCTATGACTCTACCACTTTCTTCCAACTTAGAATTTTGAAACTAGAAGATTACTCTTGGTGGTGTGTTTCAACTTGGACCAAGTTGGGAGCAAGAGAAGGATAAATTAAGGTAGGATAGGGCACATAAGGTTTATTTTATTGGTTTTTTTCCTCTCTAATTATACTAATTACATTAACTCTTGTAAATCATTAGAGAAGGTAGGGAAAACTTGACCAAGATCTTGGTGTGGGAAGGAAAAATAACCTTCCTGATAATAAGGTTGATAGTTTTCATATCTTGGGTCATAGAGGGGGAGGCCAGGATCATGGTAGGATAGATTTGTCTCCTCATAAGGTTGATAAATAGGATTCAAATCTTGATCATATTACTAAAGATAAATGGGAGGATAACTCTCATGATAGGGAGGCTACTCATGCTGATAACTAAATCCATATGGGGTAAAATATGACTATTTTAGGACTAATATGGATCAATATAAGGATCATATAGATCATAATACTAATGAAAATGAGGTGTAAAAAAAAAATCCTCTCCATACCTAGCCATCAAACTTATGAGGGAAACAAAAGAAAGAGAACTATCAATAATGCCTTGAAAAAGGTTCTTGGGATGTTAGAACTAGTTGGTCAAAATAGACACAAAGTTGCCATTAGCGTTTATGGAAACTACCTATAAAAGATGATATAATGAAGAACAACACCAATAATTATCCATTATATTAATTAAGGATCATCAAACTAACATCCCACCAAACATGCAAGAAATTGTTATTGATCTAAATTTCACCCTTGAGAAGGTTTTTCATGCCTTCATCATTTAGATGACACATGGAGATACCTCTAGGATATGGGTGACATAATAGTCAATTTTAATCTATATATTAGTGATATATCCCTTGATGTACCACTTGAAACTATTTATAAATCTATTTATTACAAGGAAAAGGGAGAGAGATTATTGAAAATAAGGAAATGGATGGTGAAGCACCAAACTTTATCTCCTCCATTTACCTATATTGTACCAGGTACATGAAATAAGATTGAATATTATCTCACAACTCAAAATTAGTCTCTAAGCATTAGTTTTTAAATATGAAGTTTATGGTTAATACATTATCTAAGAGGGATGAACAAAAGGCCTCATAAGATACACTAGTGAACATTTTCCATAGTCATCCATGGTAAAAACATGTAAGACACTTCATATGACCTTTTAATATGACTAACAACCTAAAAAGATGTAAGAAAATAGGACAAATGAAAGGGAGTTTTATAAACTATCACAAACATTCATCAAACTACCATGAATATACATTGGTTATAGCATTGAGAAGCCTAGAATCAACATACATTTAGTTTAAAGGCAAAGTAAAAATGTTTATTAGACCAAGGATTCACCATAATCTAATTAAGGATTAAAGGTAGATCAATTTTTGTAGCATTTATGAGCTAGAAATAATCCCCCATTCCATTACAAATTACCTGCTTAAATAGGTAAATATGGAAAGCTCAAGCTCTTGACTGGTCTCCCCACTAACAGAGTGGTTATGATTTGAATCATGACTATGAGAGATGGCTTCAGGGAGTGGGAGAATATTATCAAGAATGACAAGCCACCCCAACCTAACTACTTGTTAGGCCCATTCTAATATATAGTTTCTCTTTATCTCTTATATTATGCCTAATCCCGATGCACATGCCATACTATTATGACCAGGGCCAGGTCATCACCCCTTCCCCCACTCTACTAGTAATGGTTGAGTTGTGTGTAATTTATATGTCGATCCACCTTAATTATATGAATCAATTTATTACATAGTCCAATTACAACCTATTGAAAATTTTGATAGTCATCCATGGTAAAACCATTCAAGACACTTCATATGACCTGCTAAGATGACTAAAAAACTAAAAAGAGGTAAGAAAATATGACAAATGAAAGGAAGTTGTAGAAACTATCACAAACATTCATCAAACTACCATGGATATACATTGGTTATAGTATTGAGAAGGATGGAATAAACATACATTCAATTCAAAGGCAAAGTAAAAGTGTTTATTAGACTGGGGCTTCATCATACTCTAATTGAGGATCAAAGGAATATCAATTTCTTTATCATTTGTGAGCTAGAAATATTCCCCCATTACATTATAAATTTCCTACTTAAATAGGTAAAAATAGAAAGCTTAGGATCTTGACTAGTCTCCCCCATTAATAGGGTGGTTGTGATTCAAATCATGACTAGGAGAGGTGGATTCAGGGAGTGGGAGAATATTATTAGGAATGTCAAGCCACCCCAACCTAACTTCTTGTTAGGCCCATTCTAAGCCTACAATTTCTTTTTATCTCTTATGTTATGATTGATCCTAATTCACATTCTATACTATTATGACTAGGGCCAAGTTTTCACCCCTTATCCTCACTTTACCAATTAGGGTTGAGTTGTGTACGATTTTTACATTGATCAACATTGATTCAATGATTTAATTTATTACATAGTCCATTTTCAACCTATTAAAAATCTTGATAGCCAGATGGGCCATCAAACTTAGCATGGTACAATGATGATTCTATCACTACCACATGTCCTTTTGGCCTCTTTTGATGATTTTTATGGCCAAACAAGCCATCACATTTAGGATTGATACTTGCCTACTATGTAGCTAATGTGTCATTTTTTATAGATCCCTACTATGTGGATTTAAATCACTCATCCATACTCAGTTGAAGCTCTAAGTGCATGTTAATTACTCTTCATGTGGTAAAATGAAATTTTTACATGCAAAAACATCTCACTCATCCACTGCTCTAACATATTACTCCATTTTATGGACCACCCCAAGGTTTTGGAGTAGTGATATTTCACTGTGTGGTGTCATCCCACTCACCCATCATCTTGGGGCTCTATCATATTTTTGGGCTACAAAAAAATTTCTAGGAGGGAAGAATAATGGAATTATGCCATGTGGCATCATCTTGCTAACTCTCTAGCCTAGGGGATTTGAGTTTTATATGAAAATTTTTAGGATGCCAGGTCTCTAGGATTATGACACATGGAATCATATTATTTTCTCATTTTCCTTGAGTTTTGATGATGTCATCACTTTGCTGGGAAAATTTTGAAGAAATTTAGCTAAGTATTTTGATGCTTTAAAAATTGGATGGAGTCATTGGGAACTATGAATCACTACCACATGGCACTGGGAGGTTTAGATCAGAGCCCTTTTGCTACTAATAGCCCAAGAAACCATCAAGATGTCACCTATGGCCTATCAAACTTAACATAGTTCTCATGAAGCTATCACCAATAAAAAGCCTAAAATTAACTATGTTTCAAAGTGCTTATTTGCTATTCAACTCCTATAGGATCCAAGAAACTATGGAGTTAGGGATATATAAAAGAGTTAATAAGTGTAAAAATTGCATCTTCTGTGCTCTCTAAAGGGATACCACATGTCTTTTTATTGAAATTTATAACCTTAGAGTGATTGAAATTTGGATTAAGGCTTTATGATTCAAAGCTTCCATATTTTGTCCTATGTTGGGCTTCCACTTGTCATCTTCTCATAAACTCAGGACTATGAGGGCATTGATATTTGGTTGAAGACTCAAATTTATGAGCCTATGCATTCCACTTTATTAAAAATCTTCTAATTTTCTAATTCCTTCCATTTTCCAAAGTTTAAAAAAAGGCTAAGTGTTGAAGAGATAAAAAATGACTAAGTATTTGAAGAACTTTCCTACCTAGTCATTTTTCAAACTTCAAAAGAGCTTTGGAAAACTTAAAACTCTACACCCAAAACTCAAAAGTGAAATTTGATCCTCTATAGTAACTAAAAATGGTCAACAATAATTTTATAGGTTGACCTTACTAAGAACATAGAGAAATACGACAAGATAATATAATAAGTATGTAATCCACAAGTCAACCACACATATACCATAAGTTAATGGCATATGATGCCCTTCCCATTTATAATAACATTATAATAAACATAAAATTAACCCTAGATGTTAATTCAAGAATGCTTCATCCTCCTAATTTGCATATTCATAATGTTGAATATTCCATTTGATAAAATACTCCTTAATCACTTTGGTTTGTATGTGTTTAGTGTAAATTTGAAGAATTTATCTAGGTTTTAGAATAACTCTACCTTCCTCATCCAATTTAGGTAAATAAATTTGAGTAGAAAATTTGTGTCTAACTACCTTTTTTAATAAAGATACATGGAATATCAGATGTATGTGAGTAGACTGGGGGAATTCTAGCTTGCAGGCCACTACCAATTTTGTGTAAGCTTTGATAAGGGCCATAATATTTAAGAGACAACTTTTTATCTTTATTTTTTTACTTTAAATACATATACTTATATGGATATAATATTATAAAGAAAAAATCACCTATGTCAAAATTCCACTCACTACAATGTTGATCTACTTGTTGCTTTAATTGATTTTGTGCCATGGATAAATTTTATCGTAAACTACTGACTACCTCTTATTGATGGTGAATGTGTTCTTAAATATGTCAAACTTTGGGATGGACCTTCAAGATTAAATTTATTTATGGGGAGTGATATCCATATGAGGACACAAAGGGAAACATTTTGGATGAACTTTGAATAGAAGGATTATACCACTGTTTAACAAGTGGTAGCCAATGAACCCATTTATCTTGTTTCTTAGAAACAAAACAATAGAAATACCCTTTTAGACATTTTTTGATTACCTATGTTTGTCCATTATGTTTAGGATGATAGGATGAACTTTGAGCCAAATGAGTACCCAAACATGAAATAGTTTATTCTCAAAACTACTAGTAAATATGGGATCTCAATCACTTACAATGATATTTAGAGTACCATGCAAATCTTTGATCTATATTGAGAAAATTAGAAGCTATTTTATTGGTAATAAATGACTATGATAAGGAATAAAAATGAGCATACTTTGTGATTCAATCCATTACTACCATAATAATATTTTTAGCTTTAGACCATGATAATCTAGTAATCCATAGAAACTTCCCTCCAACACTGGTTGGGGATGGATAAATGTTACAAAATACCTAGAGTCTTAATGTTTTTAACTTTTTTTATTGACATACCATGCATTAAACCACATATTTCTTGACATCCCCCTTGAGTTCTTCCCAAAATAAATCTTGATTAATTCTATGATATGTCTATAAATGTTGGAAATATTGTCATTGATGTCAAAGGTTTAGCATTATTGATGATAAAGGCCCCATTGCATTTAATATTTTTTATCTTGGATAATATGAGTTAATATTTATATAATATTAATGAATATATTTTTGGTTGCATATGAGACAAAAGAAGGGCCCATGGAGAAGTTGAAGAGCCACGGGGTAAAGACAAAAGAAGGATGGGACACATTTTCCCATGAAGAGTCATTTTGGGGAATACCAAGAGTCATCAAGTGAAGACAAAAGAGTAAGGGTGAATTTCTCATGAAGGGACACTTTAAGGAATATGAAATGTCACCAAAGATAAAGACAAAAGTGGGAAGGACATTTTTGGTCATGAAGGGTCATCACATGAATTTTCAAATGCTTGGATATGAGGGGTCATCCAAGATTGGTGCCATTTTCCATGAGGATTGAACGGTCAAAAAAGGGGAAGGCCAAAGGTCATTTGGAAAGATATAAATAAAGGCTTGAGTATCCATTTGTAATATGTGAGTGAGAGGTTAATTTTATATTGTATTATCTAGCTTAGAGGAGTAAAGGTGAGAGAGAGGAAAGAGATGTTGTATTGAACTATCATTTGTTGATTTAGCAACATTGAGAGATAGGTGTGTGGTTTACACAAAGTGGATGATGCTCATGTGGGTTGGTGCTCGAAAAAGGGGTTTGAAGCTCCTATGGGTTGGTGGTCTCGAATTGTAGCTGAGGTTGATACTTGGAAAAGGGGTATGGTGCTCTTGTGGGTTTGTTCTCACTAATATACTTGAGATTGTTCTCCATGGTTTTTACCACATTGGGTTTCCACGTTATATCTGGTGTCTCTCTCTTTCTTGTGTGATGTTTATTATTTGATTTTTATTGCATATCTTGAATGTTTGATTAAGGGAAAGTTTTATAAGATATATATACTGATTCACCCCCCTCTCAGTATATTCCATTCTTAACAATTGGTATCAGAGTAGGTTCCTTTTTGAAAAGTTTTACAGCTTGAAGGTAGATCAGGAAAGCACAAGATGGCCATACATAAAGGTGCCTCTACAAGCAAAAGAATAGTTGATCAAGAAGAAGAAGATGATGAAGCTGAAGTGAATATGGAAGGAGAACTCATGTGTGCCTTAGAAGAGTTGAAAATTATTGAAAAGAAAAATCAAAGATTAAAGCATCAAATTGAGAAAAATGACAAGGAGTCAAAGGAGATAACTGAAGATTTGATGGCATAGTTGGAAATATCAAGAAAAGAATGTGAAAGGTATGTTACTAAAATTGCCTCTTTAAAAGAAGAGATTGAGAAAGCAGTCAGTAATAAAATAGTCAATGATTCAAAATTTTAGCATATCACTAATATGTTGAATAAGATATTAGAAAGCCAAAAGGGAATATTAGATAAGACAGGTATCAGTTTTGAAAAGAAGATCTATGTTGAAGCTCTTACAAATAAAGAAACAAGAAAGGAAGGAATGGACAATACAAAGGACAAAGAAGGCTGGAAGGAAAAAAGATATAAATGGCAATCAGGTTAGAGATTCACAAATAGGTCCTATTTTTATGGTTACTATTTTTATTGTAATGGATATAGTCATAAGAAATTAGAATGTATAAAAAGAGCTAAGAATCTCAAAAATAAGGAAAAGGAAGGTCATGTGGAGTCAAGCAGAAGCTATAACTCTTTTGCTCCTCTATCAAGCTTTGATGAAGAGACCATAATTTGTTACAAGTGTAACAACTTTGGACACATAGCTCGATATTTTAGAAATGTGTTTGAGTCAGTCAAAAATGACCAAAGTTTTAAGGCTCCATTCATTAAGAAAAAGGTTTAGACATGGTAGAAGAAACAATCTAAAGGTTTTATGTTGGTCTAGACAGCTCTGCATGCAAGAAATGAAGAAAAGTCATGGTTTATTGATAGTAGATGTTTAAGGCACATGACAAGAGACAAGAGCAAGTTCATAACCCTGAAGAAGATCAATGGTGGCACAGTGAAATTTGGGGACAATATTACTACCATAATTGCTAGAAAAGGTACACTAAGTTTAGATAATGGTAGAACTAAAATTGAAAATGTTTTATATGTAGAAGGTCTTAAGCATAATATTTTGAGTGTAAGTCAAATGTGTGATCAGGGGCACACACTAAAGTTTTATGCAGAAGGTTGTGAAATTAGAAGAAAAAATTTAGATGTATTAATTGCAGATGCTCAGAGAACAGGTAATAACTTATATATGCTATTAGACATCAAAGGTTAAAAATGTTGTTTTAGTTAGATTGAAGAAAGTTGGCTATGGTATAGGAGAATGGGGCACATAGATTTTGACAATCTTGTCAAAATTTACAAAAAGCAAGCAGTTAGGAATCTTTTAATGATCACAAAGCCATCTAACACCCTTTGTGGACCTTGTCAACATGGGAAGTAGGCTAGAAGGTGGTTCAAAACAAAAGAGTACTCTACCACTTAGATGCTAGAGCTTGTTCACACTGATCTATGTGGACCTATGAGGACTCAAAGTACTTAAGGTGATAAATATTTTATGTTGCTTATTGATGATTTTTCACGTATAACTTGGATAATGTTTTTAAAGAAAAAATCAAAAGCTTTTAGATAGTTCAAAGCATTCAAATCATTAGTTGAGAATGAAACTAATCTAAAGATTAAGTGTCTAATATTAGATCGAGGAGGATAATTCATGTCAGATCAATTTATTGAGTTCTGTGAAGATCATGGAATAAAGAGACAGTATTCAGCAGCAAGAACTCCACAACAAAATGTAGTAGTTGAACAAAAAAATAGAACAGTTTAAGAGATGGAGAGGACAATGCTAAATGAATCCAAGATAGCAAATATATATTGGAGAGAGGTAGTTGGTATAGTAGTGCATATTCAGAATAGAGCTCTATTAAGAGTCAATAGTGATAAAACTCCTTATGAGCTATGGAAAGACAAACTAGCAATAGTTGATTATTTTAGATTTTTCGGTAGCAAATGCTTCATAAAGAGAACCGATGAAAAACTTGGTAAGTTTGAATCTAGAGTAGATGAAGGTATATTTCTTGGTTATTATTGAAAAAGTAAAGCTTATAAATGTTATAACAAAAGAACCAAGAAAATTGTTGAAAGTGCAAGTGTCAAGATAGAAGAAGATGGAACACAAAAGATTAGTGATCCAGTAGACATTCTTGAAATCATTGAAGAGGAAGGCTTTGAAGAATCAAATGAAGATGAGGAAAAGGATAAAAAGGGCACCAAGACTCCATCCAAATATGTTCAAAAAAATCATAATGAAAGTTGACTTCATTGGGGATATAAAAGAAGGAACTTGCACCAGAAGAATGATGGTAAGTGAATCTGAACAAGTTAATTTCTCTTTGTTATCTAAAATTCAGCCTAGAAATTTTTCAGAAGCCAGACATGATGAGCATTGGGTTAAGACTATGGATGAAGAATTAGATCAGATAGAAAAGAATGATACTTGGGAATTAGTGCCTAGACCAAACTTTCATAATGTGATAGGAACAAAATGGGTTTATAGAAACAAGCTAGTAACCAGAAATAAAGCAAGATTAGTATGTAAAGGATATGCTCTGATTGAGGGAATAGATTTTGAAGAAGCTTTTACACCAGTAGCAAAGTTAGAGGCTATTAGAATTTTTCTTGCATATGTAGTATTTAAAAATTTCAAAGTATTTTAGATGGATGTCAAATATGCCTTCCTAAATGGGAATCTTGAAGAAGAGGTCTACATTGAATAGCCTAAGGGGTTTATTCTCTCAAATATTAGTAATCATGTATGCAGATTGAAAAAAACATTGTATGGATTAAAACAAGCTCCCAGAGCTTGGTATGCAAGACTTGATAAGTACCTGCAAGATCAAGGATTCAAGAGAGGATTTGTTGATAGTAATCTTTACATCAAAATAGAAGGTGAGCATCAATTGATTGTTGTGGTTTATGTTGATGATATCATTTTTGGAGGAAATATTGAAAAGATGACAAATTTTTTTTTGATAGAATGCAAAAAGAATTTGAGATGTCTATGCTTGGAGAATTATCATTTTTCTTAGGATTACAAATATTTCAATCAAATAAAGTAATTTTTATATCTCAAAGTAAATATGCCAAGGTAATGTTGAAGAAATTTGGTTTTGAGAATTGTGTACCATTTGGCACACCCATGTGTACAATAAAAAAGGTAAGCAAGGATGAAGATTCACCTATTACAGATCAATCTTTGTATAGATCTATGACTAGTAGTCTTTTATATTTGATAGCATCAAGACTAGACATCATGCATGCATTAGGTATGGTTGCAAGATATCAATCATCTCCATGAGATAGTCATGTTCAGTTGGTGAAAAGAATATTTAGATATATCAAAGGGACATTGGATTATGGATTATGGTATCCCACAAGTAAAGATTTCACTTTAGTTGCTTATACAGATTCAGATTGGGTAGGGTGCTTAGATGATAGAAAGAGTACAAGTGGAGGAGCTTTCTTCCTTGGTGATAGCTTAGTATCATGGCTAAGCAAGAAGCAGAACTTAGTATCACTTTCTACAGCTAAAGTAGAATATATTGCAGTAATATTGTGTTGTACTCAAATGCTTTGGATGAAGTAAACTTTGGAAGATATCAAGGTAAAGTATGATGAACCTATTTCCATTTTTTGTGATAACACAAGTGCCATAAATATTTAAAAAAATCTAGTGATGCATTCAAGAACAAAACATATTCCCATTAGATATCACTTTTTGAGAGGGCAGGTTATAGATCAATAGGTTAAGTTAGAATTTATTAGTACTACAGAGCAGATTGCAGATATTTTTACAAAGGCACTACCAAAAGACACATTTGAGTATCTGTGAGAGAAGTTGGGAGTAACTTCCCTTACTTCCTACCATTGAGGTTCAACATCAAGTGAGGGGGAACTAAGTGTTAGCTCCAGGTAGGCCCTTTGCCATTGATGTCAAAGGGGGAGAATAACATGTATAGGTACAGGTGTAGAAAACAAGTACAAGAAATAGGTACATGTTACTATAGTAAGGGGGAATTACTATATGCTTTCAGAATGATAGTATGTGCAGGTGACAAGATGTGGCAGTTTCAGGATTGAGGTTGCTATCAATGACAAAGGGGGAGATTGTTGGAAATATTGTCATTGATGTCAAAGGTTTAGCATTATTGATGATAAAGGCCCCATTGCATTTAATATTGTTTATCTTGGCTAATATGAGTTAATATTTATTTAATATTAATGAATATATTTTTGGTTGCATATGAGACAAAAGAAGGGTCCATGGAGAAGTCGAAGAGCCATGGGGTAAAGATAAAAGAAGGATGGGATGCATTTTCCCATGAAGAGTCATTTTTTGGAATACCAAGAGTCACCAAGTGAAGACAAAAGAGTAAGGGCGAATTTCTCATGAAGGGATACTTTAAGGAATATGAAAAGTCACCAAAGATAAAGACAAAAGTGGGAAGGACATTTTTGGTCATGAAGGGTCATCACATGACTTTTCAAATGCTTGGATATGAAGGGTCATCCAAGATTGGTGCCATTTTCCATGAGGATTGAAAGTTCACAAAAGGGGAAGGCCAAAGGTCATTTGGAAAGCTACAAATAAAGGCTTGAGTAGCCATTTGTAATATGTGAGTGAGAGGTTAATTTGATATTGTATTATCTAGCTTAGAAGAGCAAAGGTGAGAGAGAGGAAAGAGATGTTGTATTGAACTATCATTTGTTGATTTAGAAACATTGAGAGATAGGTGTGTGGTTTACACAAAGTGGATGATGCTCATGTGGGTTGGTGCTCGGCAAAGGGGTTTGAAGCTCCTGTGGGTTGGTGCTCATGAATTGTAGCTGAGGTTGATACTTGGCAAAGGGGTATGGTGCTCCTGTGGGTTTGTTCTCACTAATATACTTGAGATTGTTCTCCGTGGTTTTTCCCACATTGGGTTTCTGCGTTATATCTAGCATCTCTCTCTTTTTTGTGTGATGTTTATTATTTGAGTTTTATTGCATATATTGAATGTTTGATTAAGGAAAAGTTTTATAAGATATATATATTGATTCACCCCCACCTCTTAGTATATTTCGTGCTTAACGGTAAAAATCATGAATGACCTCCTATTAGAGATGCATGAATTTCCTGAAGGATTTTATGTTTGAGGAGAGAATTCTTAGAGAGGTATAATTTATATTTATACCATAATGAATTCCTATTCCATTTTAATTTTTAAAATACCCAAGAACCCTACTAAATATATTGAATCAAATCATGGCTAGTGTTATCATTCTCCCCTTTTTATATTGCACCCTCTATATAATTTTCATACCAAATGGTCATTGCACATAACAATGCCTTAAATTATTCATCCCTCTAGGATAGTGCATCTATTATCACATTATATTTTCATTTTTTATATATTATTTCAAAATCATAGCCTAAAATTTTAGTCAACCAAATTTTTTTTATTTTGAAAATAATCATTGTTCTAAAAACTATTTGAGGCTACCATGATTAGTCTTTACCTAAAAGTGATGACCCATTATATAAGGTATCTATTGCTTGAATTTTTGAAAAATATCCATCATCTATTTCTCATATATTAAATTGATCCCTTTATTTCCATTCAATTGGAGACTCAAATTCAAGAGGTCTACCTTCTTGCATGAGTATAGTCACCATGCCATATCCTGATGCATCACATTCCACAAAAAAAGTTTTAGAAAAATCAAGGGTATCCAAAACTAAAATGGTGCACATAGACATTATAAAATCTTTAAATTAATTTATATATTTATTAGTCCATTATAAATATTATTTATTCAACAAATATGTGAGTATGGATACAATGCTATCATAATTTTTGACAACCCTATGATAATAAATAGTTATCCCCATAAATCCCTAAAGTCTCTTGAGGGTCTTGGAAACATACCACTCCATCATTGATTAGATATTTTTATGATCAACTTTCACTCATTCATGTGAAACAATATGACCCAATTACTCCACCTCTTAGATGCCAAAATAAAATTTGGAAGGTTTGGCATAAAACTAATGTTATTCTAGAATCGAGAGTACCTGTTTCATATGATTCAAATGGTATTCCCAATTTTTGTTGTAAATGAGGATGTCATCAAAAACACCCAACACAAAATTTTCAAAAATGGCCTTAAAATAGTATTCATCAAACTTTAAAATGTAGATTGTGTATTTTTTAGGCCAAAAGGTATGACCATAAACTTATAATGGTATTCATGAGATCTAAAATTTGTTTTAGGTATATCCTCTTCACATATTTAAATGTGATAATATCCATAGTGAAGATATAACTTGGAAAAATAAAAAATTCCATGCAATTCATCTAAAAAATCATCAATTACTAGAATAGGAAACTTATCTTTGATGGTGTACATATTGAGTTTTATGTAGTATAGTCCCATCCTCCTAGTGTCACCCTTCTTCCACACTATGACCACTAGGCAAAAATATTTAATCTGTTTGTGTTAGATGATTCCTTTGTCCAACATATCCTATACCATATTTTAAATTTCACTTTTCTAGGTATATGGATACCTATAGGGTTTGATGTTGGGTTGTGTAATTATGAGAAGTAGTCTAATGGCATGATGATGCACTCAGATTTATGGGAGCCCTTTTTTCATGTCACCAAAAACAACATAATGGTCATCCAACACCATTTATAAATTAGGATGGGTAGAATCCTTGGTTGGTTGAACTTCTATGGAATACAAGTGTGCCCTAAATATTTTAGCACCATTTATGAGAATCTTTATCATCTGATGGGAACTAACCATTTGTGGAGATTTAGCTTGTAATCCACATAATTAAAATGTCTTGCCTTCTTAATGTAAACACATGAATAGTTCATATAAATTCATCTCAATATTGCTTAGAGAAATGAGCTATTTCAGTCATCGAATAATGGAATCCCCTCCCATGAGAATATAAACATAGGATAATCTAATACGTAGTATCCCATAGTAAAATTAATACTATGAAATTTTCTATAATAGTTGATGATACCACAATCTATAATCATGAACTAAAATTATGGATATGGAAAAATGAAGCAATGAAAATGAGTAGCCAAATTATTGTTGATGAGGTTGTGCATATTCCTAGAGTTAATAAACCTAGTCACCTTTTATTTCTTGAGGAAGCACACCACCTTAATAGTTTGATTAGTACTAATACTTTAAATTTCATGATAGGAAATAGTAGGTTGAGAATCTTTAGATTCATCCTTAGGTTCATCCAAAACTACAGCTAAGGCCTCACCATCTTCATCATCCTCATTAGTGCCTTCAATTTAAAACAACTTATTTTCATCAAAATGATGTTTTTGTTCCATTTTATATCACAACCAAAACATAAACCTTTTGCATGCTTCTCCTCAAATTTTTTAAGGGTCAATCTACTAGGCTGAGGAAGTGATGATACAGAGAAAGTGTATTCACGAACATTGGTAAAAGTTATTTTATTGATTATATATTTTTATTCTACTATGTATGATATTGGGATGGCTTTACATACTAAAGTGGGACTAAAAATGTTAACCTCCAATTGGATGTTATCTTTAAGGCCACCCAAAAATAGGTTAGTCAAAATTTACTCAGTGATGTCTACCATATGTAAGGAGAGATTTTAAAATTGATGAATATAATAATTTTCAATCCCTATTTGGCATAGTTAGGGTAGTTATTAATTTTTTTTTTGAGACATTATTGTGATGGTGGATTTATAGCTCAAAAAATATCAACTAGGAAAGTAAGAGACCCTTATTTTTATTTTGAGAACACAACCATTGATACCAAAATAACTACTTAGGTTATAGGTAGAGAGATACTATAAATACCTTTTTGCAAACATGGATTCTGATTTAGATCAAATAAATTTTCAATATGAGTGATCCATATGAGTGGATCATTACCATAAAACTTTCACAAGTTTAATTTTGAAAACATTAGCTTTGGACCTAGATTAGCAGTGTGACTGTTTGAAGGAGGAAAACCAAAATGGAATGGTGGAGGGTTATTTTTAAAATAATAAGCTTTAAAGTTGGACAATTACCTAGTTATTTTTTTTAATTGATCCCATAATCCATTCAGGTCCCCTCTCATCCCCATGATGTCCACTTTTACTACATTAAGATCATATTTCTACATCATACCATGTAACTTTGATTGAAGTTGATAAACTACCTATAACATACAACAATCAAAAGTTTTAGACTCCATGTCATCCTTGTGAGGAGTTTTAGAAGTTCCTTTCCCTTTCCCACATCCACGAGTGTTAGGACTAACCATGCAAAACCTTGGGAGGGTTTTAACCCCTAAAAAAGTGTATCAATAGATGAGATTGTTGTAATCATCTCACCAAGATGAATCTAATGACTATTAATGTGCACAAGGGTGAAAGTTTTCATCCCAAAATTATAGCATTAGAATATAACATTGTGATCATCTCAAAAATACAAATATAATGAAATTTTCACAAGGTAAAATAAATTGTAAACTCCTTTTCCCACAAAAAAAAACACTTCAAACAATACTGCAATGATGGAAGATTAAATTATTTTTGGATCACAAGTTATGTTTCTCAATACTTGAGCTCATAAGAGGCACACAACATGATATCCAAAGAAAAAATACACTATATAAACTTACCCAAATAAAATATCTAATACCATTTTTAATTAAATTACTTATATATTTGCACAATAGAATATTATATCACATAAATAAGAGTAGAATATGTAGATCCCCAACAATAATTAATAAAAGAGCAGAATGGTTGATAAATATAAATGATCCATTTTATGGAGAACCCTCCAAAATAGTGAAATAAGATCATAATTAATAATATGATGCTCAAATATTAACCAATACCTCCTATATATACTCTACTTAGACATGGTTATTTCATAGGTAAACCTTACTAAGAACATACAAAAATGTGATAAGATAATATAAGAGATATATAAGCCACAAGTTCACCATACATATACCTAGACACACCATAAGTTAAGTGCATATCAGAATCCCAAATTACCAACATCAAAAACCTCCATGGTTGTCCTATCCTCATTATTATTTCTATTTTTTTCTCTCTAAATGGATGGTCTTACTACATCTATTATTTTCTTCATGAAAACTTTCAATTTCTCATGGATACCTTATTGATTTATATCTATTGTTTCCTTTAAATAAACATGTATCTTACCTTAGTTTTCCTCAACCCTTCTTATTTCTAATAGAGAAAATAAAAATGTATTGTCTTCATTTACAAAGGAATATTTTGAATCTTCCTACGTATGGGATACCGAAACTCCTTCCTTTCATCAAATAATTGGTATCCTTATTTTATTTCAAAAAATATCAATTCCTTATCCTCTTGTATGAGGATTTATTCCTGTAAGTTCTACTCACAAAATTACTCCTCATTATTTTTAAAATAATATTTGGGATTCTCACATGGAAATCTCACCCTCTTATTGTCTTCAATACAAACTTATTATCTTCACTCACATCCTTCTCCTTTCTACTTCTCAAAGTAGACTTGATTTTTTCACATGAAAACTTTCCTCTCTTATTACATTTCATGGTAATCTTTTTATTTTATTCTCACTCAAGCCTCAAGACATGAAGCTTCTTCAACCACTCTACATGCATTTTTGGGTGCACAACATGACCCATTAACTTGGAAACCATATGTTCCCATATCTTTACCTTATTTTTTCCTTTTTATTTCCTCCTCTCTTAAAGAACTCTATATTACTCAACTTCACTTCTGCATAGATTAGTGTATGCAAATTTAACCCTCATGGAATAAAAAATACTTTCTTTTTCAAGTCAACAATGCATTTCATGAGCCATTTGGGCTCTATTTACCACTATATAATACTTTTTCCTAATATGGTTTTAAGTGTTAAAGGGATAGAATAACCTATAGACAAGGATGAATAAAACTATTCTATAACAAGCCAATTAATTACAAACTTAGATAAATGAATATTCTATATCAAAATACTAAGATGTGCTAAATATAGAAAGTACAAAATTTAAAATATGTTCTATCGATTACAATGCTAATAAGAAATGATACTTATATGGATTTATAATGGTAGGTGGTTATAAGTTGTACACAAGTAGAAATGTGTAGGATTAGAATTCTAAAATAGTCGTTAGATTCTATAAATGATGTTTTTAGATCTGTAAACATTACCATAATTATTGGGACACTACCATCAATGCTACTATCTATTATGTGACCATATTGTTTGGTAAAGAATGTTTTTTGGATTAAAATATGAAAAAATTAATTTCTATAGGTTTTTTATCACCTTTATGTTAGTGTATTAAGATTTAGAATATAGGTTGTAGATATCTTCTTATGGATCAAACCCTGTCGCTTCACCCTTAAGATGTGTTTTCAAAAAATTGGTTAGTGGGATCATAGTGTCGAGTTAACCTAAAATAACCATATATAAATAACCAATAATCTAAGAAGGGCCTCAGACTTATGTGGTTCTCTCCTATGTGTGAAGTGTGTGTGAACAATGGTGTAATATGCCATACATAGTTGCATACAATGATATAGATTGTAACTTGATAAATAACACTCATGGAATTATATTTGAATTCCTTAAACCTTTTTTATGACTACTCTTATGACTAATAAATAAGTATGAATAAGGAAAAATAACTCAGTTGTGTGATTGATTGAATGAGCCTTGGAAAGTGTTTTCTTGGTATTTTCTATATCAATAATAAGAAGGATTAAACTTGTATTTATACCACATAGTTTGAAAATATATAATGATAGGGTTCAAAAAGTTAAATAGGTTGACCCATATGTTTCAAATAAGTTATAGTTTGGATGAATTTTAAGGACTGAACATTAGATAAGGATCTAGACACTAAGGTCAATACTAGTGTCCCTTTGTGGTTGATAGTGTTCATAATGATAAAAAAATTGATAATTTAAAACCAACAGTGAAGGATGTGTATCATATTTTAATATTTATTTACAGTATAGGAGATATGTATCATTAGAATTATTTCACTATAAGATAATCATTTAAGTAAAGTGAGATGGTGAATGCAAACCTTTCAAAAACAAGAAGGTTCAAATATAAAGGGTAGAACCCTAATTGGTATTTTTCAGATATACAAGACTAAGATGTTATAAATATTCAATTTTAGTATCTACATCCCCATATTAATCTAATAATGCATAGGGATTAAATTACTAGGTTAAAGGAAATAAATGTGCACCAAGGTGTGTAAAACACACCTTGCCTTTGCTTGAGCTCACCTTGATTGTTTTTATAGTGTATGAATTGTAACTAGGATAATGTTATATTATAAATTATTGAATATAATATAAAATTATAAATAATTAAAATACTTTAAAATAAAGAGATTAAGGCATGAGTACACTTATGTGTTGATGCAAGCATGTTTCCCCTTTGTATTTTTCTTGGTAAAGATGCTTCCTTATGAAGTATTGGAGCTGAGAGAGATTCAAACCTAAACATTAGATATTTAAAGAGGGGAATTGAAGGTGTTATGCCCCCAATCCATTTTAATGATGAGTTGTGACATGGCCATTAAGATCACTAAATCTCAATCACATAACTCAAGTGTTAATAAATAATCTAATAAGGGTGATTGGTTTAATCAACTCATCCTATAAATCTAGTGAGGTTATGTGATTTAATAAACCCAACCTATAAATATGGTGAGGTTTAATGATTTAAGAAAATCAAACTATAAATAGAACCAACTACTATAGACATAAAAGGTTTGATATCACTACTTCCTGGTGTAAAATGGTAATTCTTGATGATAGTAATATGGATATATAATTTGTAAATTTTTAATTTTTAATGCACTAGTATGTCATATACACCTATAATGTGTCCTAAAATGAAATATATGTGTCACAAATATTAAAAAGTATATTTAAAATCTGTGAAAAATTGGTGCAATATATAAGATTCTAAACCAAGTGTATATCCAAATCATGTAACTGTATTAGATATTATGCAAGTATGAATGCCATGTCTTTGTGACAATCCCCCACTAAAATCTAGAGACACTAAGAATTGAGTGTGGAGGTAATTTATTTATTACATACCCCCATTAATTTTTTTAAAACTATGTAAATATGAAATTCATGCCTTTATGACATGCCTCCACTAATATGTTGGCCTCTTTTGAGGATAGGGAAAATGAATATGGTAGGTGCTTGACATCAAAATGATAAGGTAACTATATAATATGTGTATTAATCATGTATCATATATGAGTACATGTCTAAGTATACATATATATATATATATATATATATATATATATATATATATATATATATATATATATATATATCAATGAATCTCATAGTATATGATCACATTAAGCCCTAAGATGTATGATATGTATCATGGCAATGTCTAGAGATTAATAGTACAATCTCAACAAATAATCAAGCACACATACAATATAGCTCAATGTAACACAAAATGAATGATATAAAGAGACCTCATACAATGGGCTTTCTCAAATGGCACACAATAAAAATAAAATTACATATTCAAATGTCTAATCAACATTTAATGAAATATTCAAATGTGCAAAAAACATATAATAGCACATGGGACAATAAGCAAGGAACAGATTAAAATGTTCCATAATAAAGATAATATAAAGTAATTAAATACACTCAAGGAAGTGGAAATGTGAATAAATGAATTATAATTAACCAACATAAGCACACAATACTAGTCCATGCATATATGTGTTATATTAACTAAGATGCAACATAGCATATCAAGTTCACTATGAAATATATGAGCATAGATATAAACATGTGTAAGCATTAGTATATAAGATCAAACATA
Source organism: Torreya grandis (assembly GCA_037957365.1). Taxonomy (NCBI): domain Eukaryota; kingdom Viridiplantae; phylum Streptophyta; class Pinopsida; order Cupressales; family Taxaceae; genus Torreya; species Torreya grandis. The sequence goes on from JARHVA010000083.1 coordinate 3,660,001, forward strand.
ATAATGTATAAATGATAATAAAATATATTTATCCTATATCAATCATGATCAATGAAGTAGATGCCCCTAATGTACTATGTGACGAGGTTAGAGGGGAGGTCCAACATTTGTATGTGCATATGTCATGTGTCTTTAGTATGCATGAATCACACTCAAAGATGAATGAAAGATGTATGTGTATATATAAAGGAATGAATATTATATACACTAAGATGAAGAAAACAACATAGGTTCTAAGGAGTTAGTAAATATGGGCATGCTGAATATCTTTTTATCTTCTAGGTTATGTGAATGTTTTATTATTTTCTTGAATATTTGATTTTTTTTGGATTTTTAGAATATTTACAAAGAAAAGGATAGAAAATTATACCATATAATGGATGATCCTAAGTTGTTATATACCCAAAATATGGTTGATCATACTTATGATACTACCAAGGAGAATGTATAGGTGTCATATCCTGGTTTGGAGAGTTGGTAATAATCTATGTATAACTCATAGGAGTATGTGGTTGTGAATAATTATTATAAAAATTAGTGGTTCATGGAACCCATTATTGAGTGATATTTTAGAGTAGTAGTAATTGTAATATGTTTTATTATTTTCTGTAACCATGTATGTTGTGTAGGATTAGATGAGGATTCCATAGAATCCACTATATATCTCTGGTGCAAAGGTCTCTCAAGTATAGGCCACATAGGAAGTGGGATTTTGTATTGCTTTTAATTTTACTGATGATGAAACTTTGTAAGTTTGATAATTAGATATCTATGAATAAACTTATCTTGTTCAAGTGGATGTTCATATGTAATTCTAGAAGCTATGACTACCCAGTTGGTGTGAATGTATTTAATACACACATCCACTATAGAATATATTGCATAGAGTTTAAGTATCCAAGGTCATCCTAATAACATATCAAATACTATTGTGTATGGTATAAATGAAAAGGTACTAACCACATGTGTCAGACCAACCATTAAAGGTAATTCAATCTAAAAAATAACATGTGATTTCCCATTGATTGCTCTAACCATTTTGGTCGAAGGGTATAAAATATCATGTGTATATCCAAAATATGTAAGTAATGTCATGGTACATACTTTCTCACTATCACTATTATCAATTATAAAACTATATATAAGTTTATGATCAAGTTATGATCAGATAAATAATGAATAAATATCTAAGTCATCATCTACAATATCATTGTCATCAAAGGAAATAGAAGGTCTCTAAACTATATGAGGTGTTTTTCATGTATAAGTTACAATAATCCCATATAATTGGTGCCCATAATGTGGTGGAGGATGATGTGCATGATATTCCATTTTCACTTATGGGTCCTTTTTAGAATGATCTTTCAATGGATTTTTATATATCTTTTGGTTTTTATGGTCACCATGTTTTGAAACAAAATCATTTTGAGGATCATCAAAGGTAAACATGTTGGTTGTAAATAATGTCTCATATCTTGTATTTTAATGTATAATATCTATTTTTAGAATTCTTAGGGCATTCATGATAGTCACAATATGCATTATCATTGTTTTATTTTAGCATAGGTTGACTCATATCAACCTCTATAGGAAGATGGAGAGATATGAGATGACACTCCACAAACTTATTAAGTATCAAACTAGGAGACTCAAGTAATTATTTAAATAGTCTCTTAGGATAATTGGATAAGATAAGGTGATTATATTATTCTGAAACTACATTAACCATTATGGTTGTTTCCTTTCTAGGTTATGTATGTTTTACCTTGTAGCTTGGTTTGATATGAAAATTGGTAGAAGATGAAGTTGATGTGTTTGATACACACTTAAGCTTGTTTAAGGAAATAAGTTTCATTTATTGATCTTATAAAATATGGAATTCATCATCAAAATATTTTAACTTCTTAAAAACAATAAAATCATATAATGGGGTATGCAAATTTTTCTTTAAACTCTTTTTCTACCATTAGATTTATCATTTTAACTAACATTATTTTATACCTAAAGTCATTAATAGGTTCATTGGTTCCTTTTTTTATCTTATTAATTTTCAAATATGACATTTTTTAGTGATTCTGATGGATATATGTGATAGAAACTAATCTACTATGGGTTCTAATACTTTCACTTATTGGATTGGTAAGTCATAGAACCATATTAGATCATAGTCCTATAGGATCCTTGGAAATAATTTGGTTAAAATTTTGTCATTTGAATCATAATCAAATCATGTTTCATAGAAATATCAAGGTTTTTATTTAAGATCACCCTTGTCATCATAAAATGTCAATTTAAGTACAAAAAATCTAATTAGTAAAAGGTGCAAAGGTATCTCAGGTGCTACAGGATTACTTAATACAGCTTGTATATAAATATTATGAGTTTTTTAAAAGAAAATTTTCAATGTTGGTAACCTTCACTTCCAAATTTTTTATAATTTGGAAAATATTTTGCACTATAGACCCATTGGGAATAAGATTTGAGAAGCCACCAAAGGGGATGAAAACACCACTTGTGTTGATGTAGGCATTAAAGTTGGTAATTAGTTGAAGTATTAATTATTCCTATTAAGGATGAAGAAATAATTGGTCCATCTAAGGGTTCACCATTATTGGATGTGGATGCACTAAACTTAGCATGGTTATTTATTTCTTCTTGGGTAACATTTAAGAATGCATTAATCAATTATTTATTTGTATTTAAATGGTTGAATAAGGCATATTTATCTTCCATTATAAATAATATTTGTTAAAATTTTACGTATTTGATAAATTCAAATATAGTTTCCAAAGGAAATTGAAAAACTTAGATCTATAGATTACTAAAATAAAAAACCCTATAAAAATTAAAAACCCTAGAGCAAGCTCAAAGCTGTAATAAAAGACATAGTGGTTGGGTTCACCAAATGTTTAACCCTTTTTTGTAATATAGTGTTAAGTGTTAAGGGGATATATTATCATATAACAAAGGATTAATAAACCTATTCTATATTATTCCAATAAATTTCAAACTTAGATAAATTAATATTTTGAATTCAAATACTAAGATGTGCTAAATATATAAAGTATCAAATTGGAAAGATGTATATTAATTGTAATGATAAGAAGAAAGGATGCTTATATATATTTATAATGTGTAGGTAGATATGATTTTTACACATATATAAGTGTGCATGATTAGGATTTTGAAACAACAGTTAGATTCTATAAATAATGTTTCTAGATCTATGGATACTACCATCAACCTTTAAACACTATCATTGATGCTACTATCTAGTATTGAATATGTGTCAGATTATGATGTGACCATCTTCATTTTTCTAGGTCTTATGTCACCTTTTTGTTGATGTATTCAAATTTGGAACATAGGATATATATATATGTATGTATGTATATATGTATATCTATATATATATATATATATATATATATATATATATGGGATAAAACTCTAGCTCTTCACCCTTTGGATGTGTTTTATAAAAAATAGGTTAGTGGGATCACAATGTTGATCTATCCTTAAAAACCCCTCTATCAATGAGCACTGCCTAAATAGCCAATACTCTAAAGAGGGCCTCAAAATTATATATTTCTCCCTTATGTGAGGGAGTGTGTGAGAAAAATTGTGTAATATTTTATATGTAGATGCATGTAATGATTTAGCTTGTAGCTTGACAAATGTCACTCATGGGATGTTATTTTAATTCTTTAAACCTTTTATATGACTGATCCTATGATTGATAAAAAGGGATAAATAGGGAAGAATAAATTAGTTGTGTGATTAATTGAATAAGCCTCAGTTGGTGTTTGATTAGTATTTTCTAGATCAATAATGATAAGGATTAAACTTGTATTTATACAAAACCTTTTTAAAATATCTCACAGTAGGGATCAATAAGATAAATAGGCTAACCCATAGGTTTCAAATAATTTTTAATTTGGATGAATTTTGATGACTAGACACTTGATAACAATCTAGATGCTAGTATCAATGCTAGTGTCCCTCTATGGATGGTAATTTCCAAAAAGATATACAACAATTGATAATATAAAACTAATAGTAAAGGATGTTATAGACAATAGAAATATATACACTATGATTACAAATGTTGAAAGCACCCCTGGACCACCAAAGACCCTCTTGAGACCAATTTAACCTTATGACTTGTAGATGAACCTAACCTATAGTAAGTTTAACTTAACTAAATTAACCTAAACTTTCACCCATTTTAACCCTTCACCCTCGATCATCGATGATCTGGTTGACCATAGACGGTCACCCTAACCATCGATAGTTAGGGTCCACCTCCTCAAATGCTATCATGTAAACTCACTCACTCTACTTTTCCAAAAATAACTTATCTAATTTATTTTGTAAGCCATTACATGAAAAAGTTAAATTTAGGAGGCCCAGTTCACATGTTGTTGTAACTCTCTTGCCTTGCCTATAAGAGAGAAGAGCAAAAAGGTGAAAATCATTTGCAACTATTATCAATAGATTTGTGCATCTAGGAGTTTATTTGTTGTAAGTTAATCATTATCAATAATCTAGTGAACTAGCTATCATATTAGAGAATTAATTTAATCTAGCTCTCAACCAAGTTCTCAAGTATCATTACTCTATCAAAATCAAGCTAGATTCCACCAATAGGTTAACTACCTCAACCGTCCACCGAATTGACTTTTATTAAGACAAGTACTTGTTTCTTAGTATTTATTACTTTATTTAGATTTCAAAATCAACCCAAGTCTTACCCATATCTTATAATCAATATTTTGGATATTATTAATCATCCCTTTTACCAACCTAAATCCATACATAGTAACCATCAATGATTGAATCAATCATAGATAGTTTGTCTAACCATTGATGATCACCTTTACTACTAACAGTTACCCTAATCATTGATGATCAACACAAATGTTGATGGTTCTTATGGTAGTATAAACCAACAAGATTTTTTCACCTACTTACCTCTAACCAAACCTAATTCTTTGTGTTCCCAACTATTCACAGGCCCTTTTTTGATTTTTGAAAGCATACCCCAACACCCTAACACTATTATTAATTAGCTTAATCACTATTTTAATCATTTATAGCATATTTATTAGCAAGAATCCTTGTGTTCACTTGTATTACCTTTTGATTATTGATGCAAGTACCTTCCTTTCTATTTTATAAACTTAATTGTTTAAAATGTGTGAATTGATAGCCCCCAAGGAAGCTCTTGCTTTCAAGATCTAGATATTGCTAAGCAATCTACTCAACTATTTGTCTAAAAAACAAGTTTTATTTAGTAATTTATTATCTATAGGTCATCCTCCCAATCCAAATAAGATATCTTCATAATATTCTAATTTCAATGCAGACACATCAATTAGGTTTTTCAAACATATTCATACTTAGTTTCTTCTTTTCCATTTTCTAATTATAAGCAAGAAATTCATTGAAACATTTTAGCACACTTAGTGGGATTATATTATTGTTTTCTTACATTTTATCTCTATTATATGCTCATTAATGAAATTAAAATTTTCTTTTGGGATTAAAATTATATGCATAGATGAACTACTTGAAAGTTTAGTTTACATAGCTTAACTTAAAAAGCAAAGTAATTTACCATAGCTTCACTCTTTATTACACACACCAAACTAGACCAATTTCACCAATTAAACATAAAATAAACATGAGACAAGCCCTAACTAGTATTTCATCATCTGGTAGTAACCTTACCCTTTCTCAATAATCCCACTTAGAAGTCATTACCAAGGGGAGAACTAACTTAATGCTTTAGTTGAGTATAATCTCTGGATATTAGTATATATTGGATAAGCACCTGGCACCCTTATTGTTTTGGTATGTGAAGTGAGGGGGTAAGCCCCAATACCAAGCCATGTATTGATTCTAATATAAATTCTTTTTGAGTGCCTAAACATAACCTGAGACCAACTATAGACTTCCTTTTTAGTACCTGATCTATAAGCCAATTTCAATCACACAACTTATTAAGGCATAAGCTAAAAGTGAGATTAATTAAAACTCTAGGTCTTAATGTATATTTTAGAGTGTGATTTGATTTATTTGATCATTTTATTATCTTATCTTTGTCTGATTAGTGAGGCTATTTGTGCTTTTTATCTCCCCTATCTCATATGGTTCTCACTCATTAGTAGCGAAGAGACCTTGTGCAAAAAAACACATCACCAATCTAACCTACCTCTTCTAACTCTTCATCCATGTACTACATTTCTAAACTAGTAGACTCTCCTCACCCCTCAAGAATTCCTACTTTCCCTTAGGAGGTCCCTTAATGAGACATGGATTTTACTAATTTCTTATACAACAATCTTGTAGCCTTAAAATATTATCTTACAATTATGAATTATCATACCCAAAATTCAGCCCCACCCATAGATCTACCTTATGGCATGCCTTCCTGACTCATGGGGAGTACCTCTATCACCATGATTATAGCTCAATTTTTAACTACCCAAGCCTCCTCATCAACCAACAACCCCTTCAAGACTACCATAAAAAACCAACCAACTCAAACTGTCATTGTCCTTATACCTTCCACTCCTACCAACCACTCCTTTGAAATAAGAGTGCCTAACTCTATCACTACCAACATTCCTTTAGCTATCTCCAACCTGTCAACCAATACTCTACCTAAAATATTTGTTGTTTCCATAGCTATTACCTTGCCACTAATTAACACAAAGGTTACCACCCTCCCATCAATCACCAACCCAACTACCACTCCTATCCAACAAGCACCCCTTAGACTAACCTTTGGGTATATCCCTAATCTATAAAGTCATGTACCCACTACCCAACCACCTACATCTACCTATCCTTATTTATCTTCTACCCACCAATATGTGGTAGCCTCCCAACCTTATACCCACTATCAATATGTCTCTTAACCACCACAATAGTATGCATCTTATAACCCTTTGGGTGCACAAACCCAATCAGACCTAATGAAGATGCTTATGGAAAATACGACCATCTTAGAGTCATCCATTTTGGGTGCTTACAACATCTTTTCATGTGACTAAATCTGTAATGATCCCATCCATTCTTCCTTACCTATCAAGGCATATCCTCCCCAATGAGAGCTTCCTAAGTTCTCTAAATTTCAAAATAAGGAGGATCCCCAATAGAACCTTAGGGAATTTATGAATGATTATTATCTCATCACCTATGATGATGCCCTTCTTCTCTGTACCTTCCCCATATCCCTAGCTAGTTTGACATTGAATTGGTATAGTGTTATACCTAAGCACTCACATTTCTCTTTTACCCAACTAGGTCAAATCTTTGTGGACCAATTTTTGATAAATAGCTCCAAGAAAGTTTATATCATTGACTTATATTCTATCCAATAGTTTAAGTATGAATCCATTATTGATTTTGTGGCTCATTGGAGGATCCTAATTAACCAACTTTCCTTTTCCTTACCTCAACCTAAACTCATAAAGATATTTGCTCAGGTATGTGCCAAGCATATCTCCTCTACACTATCTGTCCAAATATTTTGAACCTTTTATTAAGCCTTTATCATGGCACATGAGTTAGATAACTAAGCCATTGATGAAGGAAACCTAAAACTCAAAAATAAGAATGCAACCTAAAAAACCAATGAGACTTCTTCCTCCAAGTCAAGTAACCAATCCAACACTAATACCAAGAGCAAGGGAACCATAAATGTAGTTGTCCTTAAAGCCACTCCTCCACCTTCTATCAACCAATATAATTCCTCTAGTTCCTCAAATCAAAACATAAGGAGCCAAACCTGAAACAACCATAAACAATTCACTCCACTTAGAGAATCCTATGATTCCATCTTAGAGAAGTTATTTAAGGAAAAAATAATTCAACTTCCTTCTATCAATCCACCCCAATGACCTATCTCCCTAATGATGTCCTCATACCCCCATCCAACACACCCCTAATAGCTAAAACCCAACTTTCAACCACCAAAGTGAATATCATACCCCATTTTACTAATAAGTAATTAACTAGTTCCTCTATACCTTTAGACTAAATCCCCACCATAGACCCCTTGGAATCCATGTTCCATCACCTTTCACTAGGGGAGTATCACCTTTTAGCACTTGACACTTTCCATAGTCTTCATGAGTATGGGAAACTTACCAACTAGATAAGATATGATACTAATGTTGATACTATTATTCCCTTCAAACCTCCCCACTGTGAAACCCATTTTGTCTATGGGGGATTAAACAAATCCCTCGATGCTTTTACCACCTCCCTTCCACCTTGAACCTTCACCACTAGTTTCTCTTACCTAGATAAACTAAAATTTCCCAAGACATACCTCTATCAGTGTGCTTGGAAAGGCTTCGTCTTGGGTGATATGAGGATTGCCCACATGAATTGGTCACCATTGAAACCAAGAAGACACATGAGAATCATAGACTTGGTTTCATCTTACCTAATAAGAAGAAGGCCAAACAACCTAACATTAGCATTATTGAAGAGGATATCCCTTCCTCACCAACCTCACTTTCACTTCTGTGTGAGGATGGTGACATCATCCCACCTAACTATTTTTTTCCTTTTTGTCAAAATGATCAACCTTAGACCCTTGACTTATCAGAAGGAGGGGGAGACCATAACCATCCCTTTGACCCACCCTAAAATGATAGGAGAAGACTCTCCTACCATAAACACTATTTTGTGCCAAGATGATGATTCTATTCACTCCTATCTTGGTGCCTTAGATTATTCAATCCACAAATCCCTTCCTCCTGAGTCTTAGACCATGTTAAATGAATACAATTTAGATATCAACTTGGGTACTCTCAATAACCCCCTATCATCAAAATCAACCAATCATTAAATGCTAATAAACTTTAGCACTTCCCCTCTTTCCTCCAAGACTATAAAATAGCCTTTGCTTGGTCTTATAGTGATATGCCTAGTATTGACCCCACCATTGTTACCCATAATATATTCACTCACCATGATGCTAAACTAGTCAAGTAGAAGCTTTGATGAATGTACCCTAATGTAGCCCTTCTCATCAAAGAAGAGATTCAATTTCTTATATTTATCAATTTCATTCAACCCATTGACTACCCCTAATGGGTCTCAAATTTCATTCCTATCACCAAATCCAGAAGGGGACTATGCATTTGTGTGGAATTTTGTGACCTTAACCTCTATTAACCCAAATATGACTTCCCTCTATCAAACATCAACTAGTTTATTCATCTTAAATATGACCATGAGATGTTATCTCTCATGGATAGGTTCTCATGTTATAATAAGATCTTAATTACTCTTGAAGATCAACATAAAAATACATTTACCACCCCTTAGGGAACTTTTTTCTATAGAGTCATGCCTTTTAAAATAAGAAAAACTGTTATGACCTACCAGTGTGTTATGACCTATATCTTCCATGACCTCATCCATAACATTTTCAAGGACTATGTGGATGACCTTCTTCAAAAATCCAAACATTGAAAATATCACTTGGCTATTTTTAAGATAATCTTTGGACACTTTATCCATTACCATGTCCACCTTAACCCTGAGAAGTGCATTTTGAGGGTCTTATCAAGAAATCTTCTTAGATTTATTATCTCCCTTCATAGAATTGAAATAAATCCCACCAAAATCAAATAAATCTTAGACATTCTTCTTTCAACTAACCTTAAGCAACTCTGTATTTTTTAGGGAAAACTTCAGTCCATTTGTCATTTCATCTCCTAAATTTTGGATCGATGCCAACCCTTTCACCACCTTCTGAAGAAGGATGTGTCTTTCAAGTGGAATAACGATTGTTAAAATTCATTTTAATCACTTAACTAATACCTTCTATCTCCACCTATCCTTACCCATCCTAAGGATGACCAACCCTTTTACCTTTAACTCTCTACCACTGACCATTCCCTAGGGGCAATGCTTGCTCATCGGGATTAAAAACATAGAGATCAAGCCATATACTACATTAGTCACATGTTTGTGGAGTAAAAGTATTTGTATACCCATAATGAGAAACTTTTCTTATCTTTAGTATTCATGTCTACCAAACTTTACCATCACCTTTTTAACCATAAAACCTATGTCATAACTAACACCGACCCACTTAAGTACATGCACTCCAAGCCTTATTATTGACCAAACTTGAATTTTAGTCAAATTGGGTCAAATATTACATATTAAAACTTTTTATAAGGTTAATATATGTCTAATATGGTCTCATGTGTGTCTAAACATCTCACCCATCCTTGTTCTAGCCTTGGTGTAAGCCTATCTTCCTTGTATTTACCTAGTCAACCAAAGTCAACTTTGGTCAACTCTAGTCAAACATGGTCAAGGTTAAAATTATGTTATAATTGTCCTCATATGGTCATTTAAATGTTTTAATGTGTTCTTAAGTCATAAATTTGTCCTTTACCATGTTCATATGCAAAAATTGCCTTTTAGTCATATTTTTGCCTCATTAAATGACTTATACAGACGAGTTAAGGAAACAAAAGTGTCACCAAGGAAGATTTCAATATTAATGGGGTTATAAAATGTCAAGACTCAGTTATATGTAGTCAAGAGGTATTTTCATGCATGAAAATAGGGAGATATCCTTGAAAATAGGCCATTAATGACACTTATATAGACTTGGTGAGCTCACCTTTAGCTAAAAACATGGGCCTAGTGTCTCTTCAACTCCCTAAGATCTTTTCCATGCCTAGTGTGTAGAGTTTTAGGTAGGAAAATCAAATTTTTATTTTGTTCCTTCTTTCTTACCTTTACAAGCCAAGAAGGGTCAAATTTGAATGCTTGGTATCCTTCGTATAGTTTGATTTGGAGGGAGTGATCTTGGGAGTCGAAAGGGGTCTAAGTCAGCTTAAAATCCATTGCAAGATTTTTTGATTTAATAGCTCATCCTTTATGAACCATCACTAAGAATACAGATAGCTTGTTATGCTCTCATATCCATGAAGGATCCTTGTATGAGCTTGTTTCAGATTTTTTTTATTTGACATGTTGGTTATTTTCACATGTTTCTCAAGGTTGTCTAAGACCTCTCCATAGTTTTTCATTGTATTTTGGCTTTTAGAAGTCTCAAATATTCAAGAATCCTTTTCTAAGCTTGTTTATTCTTTCAAAATGGCTCCTTTCACACCTACATATGTATTCAAAAGTGGGAGATGTTTTGATGCTATTTCAAGATGTTTTATAATAGTGGTCATATATTTGAGTATTTAAAATGAATTTTATTCATTTTAAAATATTTCCCCTTGCATTTTCTTACTTCTTCCATGTCTCTACTTACATATCATAGTCAAAGTAGTCACTTACAGGCTCTAATGATGTCATAGTGACATATGAATAGATAATAAGTGCCCAAATTATTTAACATTATCAAATGTGCAATGACATGACTAATAAATCCTCGCCTAAGCTTGTTTTGATTGCATATCACCCTCATTACCTTACACTTAGAAATATACACTTATAGGGGTCATTTGTAGAGCTACAGAGGTTTGTATGGAAGTAAATTGATAGGGTTGAATCTCTATGAGGTATATGAAATAATTTTATATCCTAGGGAGCATGTTTAATACCCTTGGTAGCCTATTAAGTGTTGAGTAATGATTCCATAGTAGAGTCTAATATTTCAAGGCCTTTGTCCCTAAAGGAACTAAATAGAGGTCTAAGAAGTTTTATAGATATACTATACTTTATTTGCTAAGATAATTGTAACACCTAGTTATGCCCATCTTGTAACCCTTGACATGAAAAATATTTAATAAAATTTTGAAATCCAGATACCTAAGGGAAGTTGGTTTTTGAAGAGCTCAAAGATGGCCCCAAATGCACTGTAAGTAGGCAGAGAGGTCTATAGTTCCAAACTAAAAAGGAGATATTTATCACTCAAAGTTGAAACCTATCCATAAAATAATGATAAAATTATTTTAATAGATGAGAGGGATGTTATGACTCAATATCACCAAAAAATAATATGATTTGAATGTTTTTACTTCACACACTCACCCTCATTTTGTATAGATGACCTCAATAAGCACCTACAACAGGTTATGATATAGTCAACCCAATATTGATGCCTTTTGATGTTTTAAGATCCTAAAAATTGATTATAGGTTAAAATTTTAATTTGTGGTAAAATGGAATTTAAATAATATCCACACTAATTAAGAGCATTGACACCTATAAGCAGGGGTAAGCTGATTGTCTCAGTTAGTAGGTAGGTAGTGACCAATGAAGATGATATTTCTAGGAGTTGGTATGGTATAAACACCAAATAAGAGATTAAAGTCACTATTAAATGACCAGGAATGCTTATATAATGGTTTTAAAACATTACATCAAGTCAAATTAGGCATAGACACCTATAGGTAGGAGCCTTTCAAAAAGGAAACACAATCATGTTAAACCTAGTATTGTGTTTTCAAGGGCATAAAGGGTGTTTGGGAGACTTGAGGGGTCATAGTGATGGATTAAGCTTATTATTACCTTTAATATTCTCAATATGACCTATATAAGCTATAATAAATGTGAAAAAACTTATACATACCCCTTAAATCTTGAAATACACCTACAATAGTCCTTGTGTAGGGTTGAATATGGATGAAGGTCAAAATAAGAGGTGAACTTGTTTAAGGGATAGAATTAGAACCACCTATGTAAATACCATGGAATATTGTGTGACATTTTTATCATGAAATAGATGGAGAATAAATCAAAGGAATTAGTCTAAATAATGAAAATTTAGTCAACTTGCTAAAAGCTCCACACAGTCTGCCTTCAAAACACTAGTTTGGGGATTTAAGAGAGATGGAGGGTCAAATGACTAAGTTAGGAGATAAAAATTGGTATAGAGAAAATTTGCCAATTTTATAATCCTCTCCAATAATTGTTTTTATGAGGTATATAGTGGAATTTCTCCCTATTTTATCTCAAGATAGGGGGTACTTTTCCCTCATGCACAGACCCTACACTTTGACTAAGAAAATAAAAAGTTGAGACCATAAGACAAGGAAACCTTGAAGAGGGTTTGTGTAGTTTTAATAAACCTATAAAAATGTGGTAGAAACCTCATAGGGGAGAGAAAACTAATAGGTTTCTACAACCATGAAGGGTTGCAGTCATGACACACTAGACCTAATATGAGGCCTAATGCCTAGAATCAGTCCTATCACCTTTTGGATTGAATACACATTGAGACATATTGCATCACATTATTGGAGTATATACAAAGGTTTTTGAGCCTTCACTTTGTAGATAAGTTCACCAAGAAGCCATTTCTTGGCTTAAAGGCCTTCAGACCATGCAAAATGCTCAAAAATAACTTGAATGGCCAATTTGAAATACGTGTATCCCCCATGATAATTTTCATGGAAATTCAATGTATTTGGAGGTGTTAGGGGGGTCCCTAAGGTGATATCAAGATCATCAAGCAAGGAGTTGAATGTGTAGTCTTTATAAATAAAGGCTAAGACCTAAAATGACATAAAACCCTAACTCATACTTGATGGAGAAATTTTTTTAAATAGAGTATATAAATGGGGAGTAAAGGCTAGGGAGATGATTTGGAGTTGTAGAGGACTCTCCAAGGCCTTTTTACATGTGATTGAGTTGTACCTTACCTATATGGATGGTGCATAATAGGTATTTTATTTATAGAATTTTGTGTTTTATAGGTATGGAGAAGCTTCAAAGGATGAAATCACTTTTAGGAGAGAGATTGGGACTTTTTATAAGTCTTCATGTCCATATATTGAGCTATCTAATATCCTAAGTGTGAATATCATCTCCTTCATCTCAACCAATCATAATGAATAAGTAGTAAAAACTTAGTGAAAATGATGAAACTCTAATTGGGAAGCCTTTTAAGGATTGATTCATAAAATTGATGACATAGACACACTTGAAAGGTATCATTACTCATGCATGGATTATATTTAATAATTTGAAGCATTTGACATGTCATGTGTGAGAGGTGCATGAGGAGTTATATGTAACTATTTAAGATTATTGCTTATGGATAGGGGAATATGAATGATTTGGGACCTCTCCAATGAATGTGAAGTTTTGTTAGTAACATTTCCCCCTTAGATCAATCATCAAACTTGACCTTATTTAGTGGTTAGGTAATTTAGTGAAGGGAAATCATGAGGGTAGTTTCATATGCAATCAAAAGAGTATCTATGCCACATTTGGAGGAGTTAGACAAGTTGGAGGGAAATTTGTCCTTATTTTACTTATAAGACATATTTCATTCTTGATTACATGCTATTTTAACTCATTATCCTTGCTTGACAAGTGTCTTAGTGACTCTTGATCTTCACCTTCTCTCTCATCTCTCACAATTGCTATAAATACTAGCTTTTTTGGCTATTATATGGATCTCTCCACCTGAGTATGGTGAATCTCTACTCAATATTTACCTTGAAATAAGAAATAATGTTTTTTTTACCTCATTCATGTCTTTAAAAATTTCATATTATGGTTTTTGGTCTTGTGCAAGTGTATTTTTCTTACCTTGACATGTTATCCTTCCTAGTGCCTTATGTAGTTTAAAAGATCTCTTATATAGTTCAGTAAGCATTGTCTAATGTGGATTATAGATAAAGTGAGTAGAATAATAATTAGTGTTTATAGAAGACATATTATTTAAGTCCTTACCTAGACTCTCCTCAAGACCCCATGCTTGAAACATTGATGTAGAAGAAGAGATTTTAGTTTGATGGATGATGTGTATGTGCAATTTTCCTTTTGGTTCCAAGTACATTATAAATGGTGTGATTAGGCCACCTATTTGGTGAATCACCTCCTTATCTAGGTTTATTTTAGGCTACTTAACCATTATCCTCATAAATGGAAGTGTGGTTTTGGTGTGTGAAAGTGGTACATCAAGGGAACTATCCCTAATCTAGAGACTCACCTCAAATTTGGGTCACCCACAACCCTGAGGTGTTCCATTATGCCACTTAAACGAGGAAAGACTTATCATCTCCTCAAGGGGTATAAGTTAAAGTGACAATAGTTTTTGGAAAACTTGGTGGGATTGAAAAGTCCATTACTTGAGGAGTTTTGGTGTTCTCCTCAAGATACAAGCCTTTGAAGGCAATTCTACTAAGCATTAATGGTGAATCCAAGCACAAATCTACTGGTTAAGTAGTCTAGGTACTCTAATTAAAGTTATTTTATTATTATATGCAATTCTCATGAATGATTCATGGATAATTTTGATGTTAACTTTGTCTTAACACAAGTTGGTGAGATATACCCATCTTTACCTATCCCCTATTAATATGAAAAAGTCCTTGGTCAATCTTATTAGTCTCAATATGACCACATTCAACCTTACTATGATTTGTATCAATATTTTAATCAATCCTCTCAAGATTATGTTTCACCTAGTTCCTCTCCAATTTAATCCATTACAAGTTTCAAGAAGACTCTCATTGGCTATAAGGACTATATGCTAGACCTTGATCTAGAAATGGTTGAGGTCAAGTCAACCCTAGTGATTGTGTCAAGATTGTGAGGGATGTTTTAGAGATAGTAAATAGATAATGGATTCCCATTGATAAATCTAATTGGAAAGGTCTTACAAGTGAAATGCTTGATGTTTGTGGTGTGATTTTCCACATAGAAGAGAGGTTGAAAACTCAAGAACTAGCTCAGTCTTGGCAAATCTAATACAACCAAAATCAACCTTCAAGTGTGTCAACTATACCTATTCACAATAATAATCCAATCATGCTTTAAAATTCCCTAACTCCTTCATGAATTCCCTAATATTTAATTCTTGGAAGTCCATCCAAGAGAACAACCAAAGGAAGAGGGACACCATTGTTGGAGAAGATTTTGAGAGAAGAAGGTTGATATTGGAGATTCATCTTGACAAGGAGACTGAACTGGAAAATCAAAATTTGACACAATCCATCATGATAGAATAAAATTAGGTTTGTAAGTGTGCTATTATTCCATTTACATCTCAACCTCATAAGGAACTCTCTAAGCCTAGTTTCCCAAGATGGAAAGAAGTAGTGGTAGCTTATGGAAAGAAGAAAAAGGAATGTCTAAGTGGAGAAGTTAGAAGTGGAGATAAGGATGAACCTAATAAATTCCCTCCCATACCTCCTTAAGAAGCCTTTTACCCTTCATCTCAACTTCCTTTTACTTCCTTTCCTAATGAAGATCCTATGTCCCCCCAAGAGAAGCTATTTCAAGAAAACCTTGCCAAAAGAATTAATGACTTGGAATTCAAAATGTAGAATCTCTCATCTATTCAAGGTAAGATTGAAGCCAATGAATTCATTGAACTTAATATGGATTAGTTGACTGAGGGGAAATCAAATTCTAATGACAAGGATTGCATTGCTCTTTGAAATCCTTCTTGGGCTACAATTCTTGGTTTTGAGATGCATAGTATTGGCACCACTAAGAGGGAGAATGAGATGGAAATTTTAGATTGGGTTGATAATGAAGAGGATTTGACTTCTTGTAAGGAGAATTTATATTATGTTGATAATGAATATACCATCCCTTATGCTGAAGAAGAAGCCTTGGAAGAGGTTCTTTTAGATTCTAAAGAAGAAGAGGAAGAAGTTTCTCTTATTGTTCCCTTCATGATGATAATAAAAAATAGGATGATGACTTGTGGTAGATATTTTAGGATATTTGCAATGAAGTTGAAATCCCTAAGAGTATACAATTCCTTTAGATATAAATATAAGAAATGATAAGCAAGATGACATGTTTCAATAAGAAAACATGTGGCATACTTATATGTAAATGTTCAAAGAATATGAAGATAGTGAGAAGGCAAAACTTATAAGAAAAAAAACTCAAGATTTTGAGGAGCAATTAAAGGTTGAGAGGTATAACCATCAAGAGAGTCTAAATTATGATGTAGTAATCCATGATGGATACAAGTATTTTAAAATTGGTTTGAATATTGATTCTAGAACCACATGTGAATTTGTTCCTACAAAAATCAGGAAAGAGTTTGAACAAGAAACACTACTAGAATGCCATCATACAAGACTTATTGAGGAGTTTAAAGAGGTTGTAATAAAAGAGAAGAAAAATGAAACCTTTCAAGAGGATAAAGACATTCAAGAAGTTGTTTCATTCATGGAAATGCAAGTCTACCATGATGATACAAAAGAGAATAAATATGAGGTATATTTACAAGGTCAAGAAGAGTTCATTTACCTTGGAGACTTGTTTGAGATGACTCCATCAAAAAACATGCCTAGCCAAGGAGCAAGAAAGGAACATGAGTCATCTAGTACTACATCCAAAATCAAGCATGTTTGGCACCCTCATTCATCTCATGAAGAAGGAGATTCAATATACTTTCCATTTGATCCAAGAAGGGAGGTATGTTTGGTTAGATGTACATAATTAGTTTTCTCTCTGTTGTGTCTTGTGTTCCCTAAGTGCTTAGTAGCAAAAGTGTGCCTTTACTTTGTGTGTTTTCTTGGTCTTAGTGTGTGTTGTCTTTACTTTATGTGTTTTGAGGTCAATCATATATTTTTTTGGTCAATTCAAGGTCTGATATTAATATTTTTAGACTGCATTTAACTCCCTTTTCCCAATGGATAAGATAAGGCTACTGATCCTTAACATAGGCAAGCATGTTACCCATAGGAATTGCCAAAAGTGTTGACCAATTTTGAGTTTTAGTCAAATTGGGTCAACACCTAAATATTGAAACTTTTTCAAAGGTTATTATATGTCTAATAGGGTCTCTTGTGTGTACAAACAACTCACCTATCCTTGCTATAGCCTTGGTGTAAGCCTATCTTCCTTATACTTGATTAGTCAACCAAAGTCAACTTTGATAAACTTTGGCCAAACATGGTCAAGGCTCAAATTGTGTTATATTTGTCCTAATATGGTCATTTAAAATTTTTAAAGTGTTATTAAGTCATAAATTTGTCCTTTACCATGTTTCATATGGAAGAAATGCCTTTTAGTCATATTTTTGGTTCATTAAATGACTTTTATAGATGAGTTAATGAAGAAAAGTATCACCAAGGAAGATTTAAATGTTAATGGGGTCATAAAATGTCAATAATCAGTCAAAATTAGTCAAGAGGAAGTTTCATGCATGAAAATAGGGAGATCTTAAAAATAGGTCATTAATGGCACTTATATGGACTTGGTGAGCTCATCTTCAGCTAAAAACATACGTATAGTGTCTCTTCAACTCCATAAGATATTTAACATGCCTGGTGTGTATATTTTTTGTTAGGAAAATCAATTTTTTCTTATGTTCCTTCTTTCTTACCTTTGCAAGCCAAGAAGGGTCAACTTTGAATGCTCGATATAGTCCATATAGTTGGAGTTAGAGGGAGCTATCTTGGGAGTTGAAATGGGTCTAAGTCAACTTAAAATCCATGGCAAGTGGTTTTAGTTCATATATACTCCTTTATGAACAATCACTAAGAATCTAGGCAGCTTTTTATTCTCTCATATACATGAGGGGTCCCTGTATGAGCTTGTTTCAAAATATTTTGATTTTATTTGACATGTTGGTTATTTTTAAGTGTTTATCAAGGTTGTCTAAGGCCTTTCCATATTTTTTTCATTGTCTTTTGGATTTTATAAGTCTCAAATATTTTAGAAGCCTTTTCTAGGCTTGTTTGTGCTCTCAAACTGGCTCCTTCCACACCTTAGATGTCTTCAAAAGTGGGAGAAGATGTTTTGATGCTATTTAAAGATGTTTTCTAATAGTGGTAATATATTTTAATATTTAAAGTGAATTTTTGTGGTCTGAAAACCTTTTCCCTTGCATTTTCTTTCTTCTTCCATGTCTTTGCTTACATAACATAGTCAAAGCAGTCACCTATAGGTCTTGATGATGTCATAGTGATATATGAAGAGGTGGGAAAGTGATCCAATTATTTAAAATTTACAAATGTGCTTTGGCATACCTAATAAAGCCTCTCCTAGGCTTGTTTTGGTTGTATATCACCCTCACTACCTTACACTTAGAAATATACACTTACAAGGGTCGTTTACAAAGCTACATATTTTTGTATGGAAGTAAATTGAAAGGGTTGAGTCTCTATGAGGTATATGAAACAATATGATATCTTGGGTAGCATATTTAAGACCCTTGGTAGCCCAATAAGTGTTAATGAATCATTCCATAGTAGTGTCGAATATTTTAGGGCCTTTGTCCTTAAATGAACTAAATAGAGGTCTAAGAGGTTTTATAGATATCCTATACTTTGGTTGCTAAGATAATTACAACACCTAGTTATGTTCATATTGTAACCCTTGGCATTAATAATATTTATTAAAAAATTTAAAGGAAGATACATAAATTTTGCTTTTGAAGAGCTCAAATATGGCCCCAAATGTATTGTGAGCAGGCAGAGAGGTCTATAGTTCCAAGTTCAAAAGGAGATATTTATCACTCAAATTTGCAACTTAGCCCTAATATCATGATAAAAGGATTAAAATAGATGAGAGGGATGTTATTAATAAATATAACCAAAAAATAATATGAGTTTCATGTGTTTACCTCAAACACTCACCCTCAGTCCATACAAATGACCTCAATAAGCACGTATAGTAGGTTATGATACAATTAACCCAAGATTGATGCCTTTTGATGTTTGGAGATCCTAAAAAGTGAGTGAAGGTTCAAGTGTTCATTTTTTGGTAAAATGGAATGAAAGGAAGATCCAAAATAATTATAACTAATTAATATCATTAACACCTAAAGGTAGGGGTAAGTTAACTGTCTTAGTCAATAGGCTGGCAGTGACCAGTGAAGATGATATTTTTAGGAGTTAGTATGGTCTAAGTACCAAAGAATAGATTCAATTCAATATTAAATGAATAATAATTATTATATAATGTTTTTTAAACATTTAATCAGATCAAACTAGGCATAGACACCTACAGGTAGGAGCCTTTCAAAAAGGAAACATAGTCATGTTGAACCTAGTCTTGTGTTTTCAAGGGCATAAAGGGTGTTTGGGAGATTTGATGGGTAATAACAATGGATTAATATTATTAGTACCTTAAATATTATTAATAGGACCTAAATAAGTTATAATTATTGTGAAACAACTTATACATACCCCTTAAATCTTGAAATACACCTACAATAGTCCTTAGGTAGGGTTGAGCATGGTTGAAGGTCAAAGTAAGAGGTGAACTTGTTTAAGGGATAGAAGATGGAAAAACATATATAAAGAACATGGAAGTTTTTTAAACCTTTTTTTCATGAAATAAATTTATAATAAATCAAAGGAAGGGGCCTAAATGATGAAAACTCTATCAACTTGCTAAAATCTCCACACATTCTACCTTCAAAAAGCTAATTTTGGGATTTGAGAGAGATGGAGGGTAAAATGAATGAGTTAGGAGATTAAAATTGGAAAAAAGAATACTCGAAACTATTATAAGCCTCTCCAATAGTTATGTTTATGGTTAAAATAGGGGATGTGCCCCCTATTTTGTCTCAAGATAGGGGTCACTTTTTCGTCATGCACAAACCCTGCACTTTGACTAAGGAGATGGAAAGTTGAGACCATAAGCAAAGTAATTATTGAAAGAGGGTTTGTGGAGTTTTAATAAACTTATAAAAATTTGATATAAACCTTATTGGATAGATAAAATTAATAGGTTACTCTAACCACTAAGGGTTGTAATCATGACACACTAGACCTAATATGAGGCATATTGCCTAGAAGCAGTCCTATCACCTTTAGGATTGAATAGAAATTGAGAAATATTATATAATATTATTGGATTATATAAATAGGTATATAATTGTTCACTTTGTAGATAATCTCACCAAGAATCCATTTCTTTGCTTGAAGGCCTTTAAACCATGCAAAATGCTTAGAAATGACTCAAATGGCCAATTTGAAATGTTTGTATCTCCCATGATAATTATCATGGAGATTCAAGGTATTTATAGGTGTTTGGGAGGGGGGGGGGTAACTAAGGTGATATAAGGATCATAAATAAAGGATTTAAATGTGTAGTCTTTATGAATAAAGGCTAAGACTTGAAATGACACAACACCCTAACTCAAACCCGATGGAGAAGATACTACAAATAGAGTATCCATATGGGGAGTAAAGGCTAGGGAGATGATTTAAAGTTACAAAGGACTCTCTAGGGCCTTGTTACATGTGATTGAGGTGTACTCTACCTATACAAATGGTGTACAATAGGGATTTTCTTAACATATTTGTGTATTTTTTAGGTATGGAGAAGCTTCAAAGGATGAAACCACTTTTATGAGAGAGATTGGGAATTTTTATAAGTCATAATGTATATATATATATATATATAGGTATATAATATCTTAAGTGTGCCTATCATCTCCTTCATCTCAGCTAGACATAATGAACAAGTAGTGAACACTTAGTGAAAATGATGAAACTCCAATTGGGAAGCCTTTTAAGGCTTGATTCATAAACTTGATGACATGGAAACTATTGATATTTATCATTCCTCCTTTTGCATAAACTATATTAAATAATTGGAAGAATTTGTTGTGTCAAGTGTGAGAGGTGCATGAAAGGGAGTTATTTGTAATTATTTGAGATGATTACTCATGGATAGGGGAATATGAATGATTTGAGACCACTCCAATTAATGTGAAGGCTTGATATTAACCCCTCCCCCTTATATCAATCATAAATTATAACCCTATTTAGTGGTGAGGTAGTTTAGTGAAGGCAAATCATGAGGGCAGTTTCATATGCAAGAAAAAGAGTATCTACACCACATTTGGAGGAGTTATACAAGTTAGAGGGAAATTTTTCCTTATTTTCCTTATAGGACCTATTTCAGTCTTGATTCAATGAAAATTTAACTCATTCTCCTTGCTTGACAAGTGTCTTAGTGACTCTTGAGTTTCACCTTCTCTCTCTTCTCTCATAATTGCTATAAATACTAGCCTTTTTGGCCATTATATGGATTTCTCCACATAATTATGGAAAATAACTACTAAATTTTTGACTTTAACTAATAAATAATGATATTTTTACCTTATTCATGACTTCATCAAGTGTATATTATGGTTTTTGGTCTTGTCCAAGTGTATTTTGCTTACTTTGACATGTTATCTTTCTTAGTACCTTGAGTAGTCTAAGAATTATCTTTTTTAGGTTAGTAAGAAGTGTCTAATGTGGATTTTAGGTACATTGAGTATCTCATTCATTAGTGTTTCTATAAGACTTATTGTTTATGTCCTCTTAACCTAGACTCTCCTTAAGACCCCATGCTTGAAACATTGATGTGGAAGAAGAGATTTTAGTTTGATAGATAAAATGTATGTGTACTTTTCATTTTGGTTCCAAGTGCATTGAAAATGGTGTGAGTAGGCCATATATTTAGTGAATCACCTCTTTAGCTAGGTTTATTTTATGCTTATTAACCCTTTTCCTCAAAAATTAAAGTGTGGTTGTAGTGTGTGGAAGTGATACATCAAGGGAACTATCCCTAATCTAGAGACTCACCTCAAATTTGGGTCACCCACAACCCTAAGGTGTTTCTATTATATCACTTAAATAATGAGAGACTTTTCATACCCTTAAGGGGTTCAAGTTCAAGTGACAAAACTTACCAACTCTAATGTATGGCCATGTGGCTCATGCTCTTATTAGAGTTTTATCTTGAGTTCCTTTAGCAGACGTCAATCAAGGAGAAAGTTATTGTTGACCAATTAGCTGAAGCTTTGTTATTAGAAAATCAACCTCTTCCTCTTGAGTTCCTCAATGAGTCTATCATGACCCTCTCTTAGGTATATTTTACTTATCAAGTCATCATGTTCTTTGATGGATCAAAATGTCAATGTGGTGAGGGAGCTAGTATGATCCTTATCCTCTTTGATGGTGAACCTCTAGCTTTGTCCTTCAATATTGATTTTTAATGTACCAACAACATGGCTGAGTATGAAGCCCTAGTGATATGCCTTCAAACCACCTCATCCCTAAGATTCAAAATGATCAATATCTTTGGTGACTCCCAAATTGTGGTCAATCAAATAAATAACTCTTACTAGTATAAGAATGATGTCTTGCAATAGTATAAATAACTAGTTTGATAAACTCTTAGCATCATTCAAATACTACTGCATCCAGTCAACCCCTTGATCTACCAACAAGTTCACCAACACCATTGATTCCCTTTCCTCAAAAATCCCATCTATACCTTTAGACTCTAAGCTATCTATAATTATTCATAGGTTTACCCAACCTTCTTATATCAAACTTGATTCTCCCACCATTTTAAATATGGATGACACCCAACCTGACCTTTGGTATCAATAAAATTTTTACTATCTTAACCTTGGCATAGTTCACTCTAGCCTCTCTAGGAATGATCAAAGAGCATTTATCTAAATCACCTCTCATTAGAACATTATGGGAAGAATCCTTTATAAGCATGGGTTCTATATTATTCTCTTTCATTGCCTACATAGTCAATAAGCCTCTCACACTCTCAAGGAAATACATGATGGCATCTATGGGGGACACTTTAGTAGCCTCATTATAACTAAGTTTATCCTTAATCCTATCTACTACTAGCCTACCCTCAACCATGATTTATTAAATTTTGTGAAAAGGTGTGTTAAATGTCAACAACATGCTAATTTACATCATGTACCTAGCCATAACCTTCATATTTCTACCAATTTTTGGCCCTTCTCATAATGGGGTCTAGACCTCATTAGTGAAATTAATCCCCATTCCTTGTAATGACACCATTAAATTATCATCATGACTGATTATTTTACCAAGTGGGTAGAGGCTATTCCTCTAGTCTCAACCAAAGTGAAGAATATTATCAACTTTATCAACCATCATATCATTTGCCACTTTAGTGTTCCTCATATGATTATCACCAATAATGGTAAATAATTTAAGAAAAAGTAATTCTAAGGTCTATATGATGAATTTGACATTAAGTTAAGCTTCTCCTTGCCCTATCACCCTCAAGTAAATGGATAAGTTGAGGCCTCTAACAAAACTCTTAATAATACGCTAACTAAAATGTTTAATGCATCTGGTCAAGATTGACATCTACACATCCCCTTCACTTTGTGGGCATATAGTACTAGAAATAGAACCCCTAGGGGTACTACACCTTTTTCTTTCATGTTTAGAGTGGAGGATATCTTACCTCTTGAGGTTCAAATCCCCTCTCTTCACATATCTTTGCAAGAGCTTATTTCAAAAGATGATTATCATCGACATCATTTAGCCCAGCTTGAGCAACTTGAAAAGCATCATCTAATATCCCTTACCCATCTCCATTTCTATCAAGGACACATCAATCATGCCTTTAAAAAATAGCTTAAAGCACAAGAATTCAATATCAGAAACCTCATCCTAAAGGAAAACCAACATATCACTAATATGGAAAAAGCAAATAGGGCAAGTTTACTTTCAATTGGCTTGGACCTTATATAATAACCCACAAGTATGGATTAAGATCTTATTGGTTGTATTATCTCAAATACCACATAGAACATAAGTCCCTCAATGGTTCACATATGTGTCTATTCTTTTGTTGAAAAGGATCAAGTCCACTTTTTATCTAACTTAAGCTCATCCTTTCCTATACACCCACATTCCATCTCCTTATTTTAAAATTGAATCATGTGATGATTTGTCACTAACATAACCTTATATTAAATAATGGGTATCATAGATCTACCCATGGCATGGTTCTCATGGTACTTTCTACCCATTTACAGGATGGATTCCCATGATCATTATCACTTAAAACTTTTCACACCTAATCAACCTTCTTGTGCTTCTAGTTTTACCTTCATAAAGGTAAACCACTAAGCCAAAATAAGCAAGTTTATGTCAAGCAAACTCAAAGAAAAATAACAAAATTCCTATCACTAATAATTATGGGTCATTCATAGCAATCATTGACTATTCCCTTAAAGGACAACTATCAAATATTTATTTAAAATTGTCAAAACATAAGGTGGACTACTCCCTTGAAGGATAGCCATCAAAAATCTTTGAATAAAAAAAAAACTTGGACCACTCCCTTAAAGGATGGCTAAGTAAAGCATTTTGTCAAAAGCACAACAATGTCATGGAAGCTTCCTGTATAGATTAACTTCCCATATATAATAATCAATAAAAGACCCATTATCAAAATCATAAAAAAATTCAAACTAATTTTGAAGGCCACAAGAAAATATCAAGAAACATACTAAGGTGGAATCTATAATTGGATTTCACAAGTAGACTTCTTGTATCGATCAGTCTACATAGTTTTGATATAGGCTTGTTTATCCTAGTTCTTTGGACACCTACAAAAGTGGCATGCTAGTATCATGAGAATTTTCATTCTCACTCATCTCCCCTTTACACTATATGCAAGGGATTTATGATCTTAATTAACATTATGTGGTCAAGACACCTTTTAACCAACTAATGAATGCTAATGCAAAACATTTGAAGGGCTTATGTTCATTAAGCCAATCCAACTTCTGGTCTATTTTAGTCCTTGTTAAATAACTATCATGACCTCTTCTTATCTTATTGTGCCTATTCAATATTTTCATTAAGTCATTTGTCTCTTAATTTTATTATTCTATCTAGTGTTGTTAATTAAGCTACCTTAGGTGTTTTATCCTAAAAACATTAACAACATGCATAAACATATTAAGCATAACTATCATAATAATTATAACCATAAAAAGCATGATAATAACATCCATAAGCAATTAAAATAATCAAATATTTCCACCACATATCTAACTTTATATAATGAAGCATATATTCATTAAAAACTAACATGTCATAGGCAATCAAGAAGCATAAACATAAACTAAAAACATCTCATTCCTAGCTAAGCATATATCAGTGTCTAAACAACCAAAGCATAAACATAAACCATGAGCAATGTAAACATTTCACCATAAGCAATAAACATCAAAAAATATCAAACATCACATCATAAGTAATAAATATCAACATCAAATCATACACTATGAGCATGAGTATAAATAAAGATCAGATATATATATATAGCTCATAAGTCAAGTAACATCATTATGTGTATAGATAAATAATACATGTGATAATTTGTATATTTTCTCAATGTATGTACATCTCACTACATCAGCACATGGACTAAGATTAAAGTCATGTACATCTATATCTATATGTCATAAGTATATCATGCCCTCAAGCAACCACTACCACTAGCCCCACCTACACTATCACTGCCATCTATAGTTGGTCTTCCTAGGATAACTATCCATCCCCCCATTGAAGTTGATCATTGACCTAGATTTTCCACACCTACCCCACTATGTTAATACTCATCCCATCAGGGCTCCTATGGACACTATGTTAAGACTATCAGCTTATAGTACCTTAGCTCCTCCACTATGGCCAAATACCATGTCATAAGGATTGTACTTGGTGGCCCTCTTACTAGTGATGTCATGGATCCTACCCTCTATCTCAAGGTTTCCCTCTCCCAAGTCACTAAACCTATAGATGTCCTTTCCTAGTCTCTCTCACCTATCATAATGCTAATCCAACCCTGTAATACCATGATCTAGCCTCATAATGTGGCTACATATCCTTATAATCCTATAATCTATGCCTATGTGATAGAAAGGGCCACCCCTACCTACCCATTAGTTCCACCTCCTTATGCATGCATACCAGATAGATCAACATCCATATCCTATTGGCCCCCATCATCCCACCAAAAATTGGCCACTGTATATAGTGTTTGGTACCAAGATACATAACCCTAAACAAAACTAGCATCATCAACCCATGATCTAATAAGTATCTCCTCATAATCAAGGACTACTTCCTCTAGTTGTGGCTTGGGTAACAAAAACTCCATGTCCCCCTCCTATATCTTAGGAATAGACTTGGGATCCTTACACTAGGCCAAACTAACTATGAACTCGATCATATGGGATGAAATTAGTCTCACCCTCTCTCCTCTGATAAATATATTTCCATCTCTGTAATGACAATGTGTGATGGCTATAGAGGTCCCACCTAGGAAAGCTAACATATGGCCTCCAGACCACATCCCCCACATATAAACCTTCCAATGCATCCCTGAACTAGTCAATGTCTATCTCACCTCCTCCAATTGTAGTAACTACATAGTCTCCCTTCTATCACATGAAACCCACTCATAAATCCATCTAAGTGTAGCCCTCCTATGGTATTCCAATGGTCTCATAACTCTCATGTTCTTGTATGCCTAAAAATGGAGCACAAAACCCATATTGATCTCACATCACCTATGAGATTAAAATGCCAAACTCTCCTTGTAGATCTTAACCAATAATATTGGTACACACTCAAAAATTATCCTACCAAGCATCATTTCCACCAACACACCTATTATTAGGTAAGGAAACTACCTGTTACTTGAGTCTGGTAGTGCAAAGTAAGAAACTACCATCATCATCATGGTCATAAAGTGTATCTCATATGAATACCTCTGATACAATGGCTTATAACCAAAACCACTAGAATGCCACCTAGCATGGGCCTGATCCTCACCATACAAAATCTCTATCTACTCATCCCTCTCCTCACTCTTTATGTGATATATTAGCTCCCCTAGATTGGTAGTCATGTGATCCTAATCACATCCTCCACTAGGATGGTCATCTCCCCTATTAGTATGAGGAAGGTGTTTATGGCTATATCCCACTTCTCAATGAGGGCCATGATCATCACTACATCTCATAACAAGCACTAGTAGTATCTCATGGCTTTGAGGCTAACCTCGCTCATGTGTGTCCAATCATCCTCAATCATCCCTCTATGGATTTTTATGAAGATATTAGGGATTGATCCCTCAGTTTGATATGATCTCATGCCTAAAAACATTAAGGTTATCATGCATTAGCATTACTCATTTCTAAATTGACCTCTTCACCAACCTACACACACCTAAATCAACCTATTCTACCCTAACCCACAACCACTACCTTTATACGCCTTGCCTCTCACAACCCTCAGCTACCAAGCATTTTAATACCCATTATAACCTATCAAAACAATGCCTAACTCCTCTTCCAAAAAAAATCTACACCTTTTTGTTGACACCTACCCTAAGCTTAGCCCACCAATGCCTACCTCTTTTTTCTAATAAGCACCTACCTTAACCCACTACATTTTTAACCATCCTATCCTAACTTGTACTTGGCATTTTAACTACATATTACCCTTTACAAACATTTTAAAACTTTTTTATTTCCATCCATTATATCCAACCCCTCAACCATTGGCTAGTCATTATGACCATTGATGGTTAGGTGACCTTTTAGCTTTAGTAGTTGATCATTGATGATCAAGTCTGACCTTTAATCATCAGGTATAATAATTTAAAATCACTATGTGTGATCATTGATATCACAATACCTAAACCTACCCTACCTAAAAACTACTAAAAATAGTAAAATTTAACCACTAAACTACCTAATCTATCTTATACCTTAACCCCAACCTGAATACCATTTTCTATTTCAAATTTCATTAGATAATTTTTACAAATGTAATAAAAATCTAAATTTAGGTTAACCCCCCAAAAAACCCTACCGAAACAACTACAAGATACCCACATTCAACTTCAAAATAACCAAATCAACTAAATTGATCAATTTAAAACACTACCTACCTCATTCCTTAACCTCTATCACAAATGGAGCCTACATCTCACTATTTGGCCACATCCTTATCCACCCTACATCTCAGTCTTGAGACATCACCTCAACACATACCTCCAACCACTCATTAACCACCAAATCAACAACAACTCAATCAAACCTCTCATAGAAAAATTCCAAAATCCAATTTAATAGAGCATGGAATACACAAAGGTTAAATAGAAAAAGTGAAAATGACTTATCATTTTCAATTTTTATGTTTTGGCCTTTTAGGGTTCCCCCTGACCATCGATAGTCAGGGTGATCATCAATAGTTGACCTTGGGACCCCTGACCATCGATGGTCAAGAAACCCACTTTTTAAATTTTATTGAGGCACCTACACCTAGGTTCCACATGTTTTAGAGTCACCTTCTCCCACAAACCCAAAACTACCTATGAAGATTACCCTTCTCCTTCACAACCTGTCCCTTGTTATTTATCCATTTGGGCCTACCCAATGCACATTTTATGACACTTTTTGCCTAGTCCTTTGACCAAAACAAAAAAATTACCATGTTGACCCTTTTTGAACTTGTACTAACTTGCACTTTATTAACCTACTTATGTTTTCATGGGATCACTTTCTACCTTGAATATCCAAGAAACTTGACCCATTTATGTTTTCCATAGGATTACGTCCTACTTTGGATACCCTTGAAAACACTAACCTTTTCTAGGAGACTAATAGGTGTACCCAACTATCATGCCTAAATATCGTCATGTAGTACACTGGTCACTTATCCCTTAGCATCAAGTTTCATTATTTTTAACTATGGAAAACTTGACTTTGCTTAATCTTGTCTATTATACTTTTTATCACACCTTTCACATTTATTTGTGCCCTAGTGCCCAGCTTATCATCCAACTTCATCATCACCCTCACCCACCTTGTCAAACCTACACTTGATTCCATTTTACCTCATCTACTCCTATTTTGAGGGGGAACACCTCCTCCCATACTTAGGGCAACTAGACATTTGACCAACATAAGTTTTTATTTTATAATTGGTTGATTCCAAGCTGCACAACAAAGGGAAAAATATAGACACTAGAAATATACACACTATGATTCCAAATGTCAAAATTACCCCTAGACCACCTAAGACTCTATCAAGACCAATTTAACCTTTTAACCTCTATCCAAACCTATCCTACATTCAATTTAACTTAATTGACTTAACCTAACCTTTCAACCATTTTAACCCTTCACCCTTGACCACTGATGATCAGGTTGACTACTAATGATCACCTTGATCATTGATGTTCAACATCCACCTCCTCAAATGCTAACATGAAAAATCACCCACCTTTCTTTTCTAAAAATAATTCATCTAATTCTTGTTGTGAGCCATTACATGAACAAGTAAAATTTAGGAGGCCTAGTTCACATGCTATTACAACTCTCTTGCCTTGCCTATAAGAGAGAGGACAAAAGAGGTGAAAATAATCTACAACTATTATCAAAATATTTGTACATCTAATAATTTATTTCTTATAGGTCAACCATTATCAACAATCCAACTAACCAACTATAATATCAAAGAGTCAATTTGTTGCTACTTCTCCACCAAGTTCTCAGGTTCTATTACTCTATTAAAATCAAGCTAGATTCCACTAATGGGTTAATTGCCTCAACCATCCACCCAATCAACTTCTAGTAAGATAAGTAATTATTTCTCAGTATTCATTTACTTTATTTTTATTTTGTAATCAACCTAGGTCTTACCCATCTCTTGAAATTCATCTTTTGGATCTCATCAATCATCCCTTTTGCCAACCCAGATCAATACATAGTAACTATCAATGGTTGACTCAACCACTAATGATCTATCCAACTT
This sequence comes from Torreya grandis, assembly GCA_037957365.1. Classification (NCBI taxonomy): domain Eukaryota; kingdom Viridiplantae; phylum Streptophyta; class Pinopsida; order Cupressales; family Taxaceae; genus Torreya; species Torreya grandis. The sequence goes on from JARHVA010000083.1 coordinate 3,690,558, forward strand.
CAAATGGTCACCTTGACCATTGACAATCACCTTAACCATCGACAGTTAGCCCAACCACTAATGATCACTTTGGTAGTAAAAACTAGCAAGTTATTTTCACCCACTTACCTCCAACCAAAGCTAATTCTCTATGTTCTTACCTATTCATAGACCCTTTTCTAATTTTTAAAATCATAACCTAACTCCTGAACACTAGTATTAGTTAGATTAATTACTATTTTAATCATTTATATAATATTTATTAGCAAGCATTCTTGTGTTCAATTTTAGTACCTTTTGATTATTGATGCAAGTACCTTCCTTTCTATTTTATAAACTTAATTCAATAAAATATGTGGATTGACAACCCCCAAAAAAGATCTTGATTTTAGGATCTAGCTATTGCTAGGCAATCCACTTAACTAATTGTCTAACAAATAATTTTTATTTAGTGTTTTCTTATCTATAGGTCATCCTCCTAAGCCAAAGAAGAGATCTTCATAATCTTTTGATTTAAATGTGTACACATCAATCAAGTTTTTCAATGTACTCATACTTAGTTTCTTCTTTTCCATTTTCCAATTATAAGCAAGAAATTCACTAAAATAGATGTATATAAAATTTTAAGTTTTTTGTATAGTATAGGAGATCTAGGTTATAAACATAATAAGGGTCAGACTATAAGATAATAATTTAGGCATAGTGATATGGTGAGTATGGGCCTTTTAACAATGATAAGGTCTAGAACTTAAGTACATAGTCCTAATTGGTATTTATCAAATGTTTTTGAACCCCTTATTTTGGTATGTAAGGATTTATGCTAGCATGATAGACACATCAGTGTGAGGCATCAATTTGAGTGATGATGACATTTTGGCACCTTACACCAGCTGGTATGCAACTAATTCTTAGATTTATGAGGCATCTTCCAAGTTAGGTGATACATGGAGATTGTAGCATGAAGGGCACAAGGTGATGGAGCTGGTCGGAATGATTACAAAGGATTTAGCTTGGCACCTAGTGTGTGTACTCCACCCTAGCAGAGATGTTTTTGAAAAGCTATAAGAGGAGCTCAAACTAGTGAAGACAATGACACAAAATTAGTGTAATGAATCTCTAAATAATAGATTTTATATACATTATAATGGTTTCCATTATATCTAGGAATAGCTTAGATGCCATGAAGGCTTTATTTGTAGATCTCAAACTCACCTATGAGCCTTTAATCCATTAAGTAGCTTGAGCAAAGATTTTACTTTGTTTTAACTATTATAAACTTTGTATACTATGTTAAGTTTGATTAATGACAATGGTACTTTATCTAGTTAAATGCATCATTTGAATTGCTAGTGAAATGCAAAAGGGTTATAATGTTTTAATTTCAATATAGCTATGTTTAAAATGTTGTTTATGAGATACTAGTTTATGATGTTAATGGTATCCCTATAATAAATGATGACATCATCAAAAAATTATAGAGTATGAGCATATATCCCATGCCAAACACTTCTTCGCTTGCTAATAACATGATCCTAGTTCTAGGGTATGAAGTAAAACTTATCCTTTGACCCATTTAGTGCCTACATGATGCTAGCATTATTTTAGAAAAGGCTTGCACTCTTATGACTCTATAACTAGTCCACCAAAAGTCTTACACCTATAGGCCATCTGACTTATCCCATGAAGGGCTTGCACCGATGAATCTTCCTAAAGCCTTCTTTAAATTGACCAAGTTCTATATTTAATGTCTTGCACCATGGCACAACTAGCCCAATGTAGGCCCCTGTTTTTTTCTAGCTATACTTTGGGTGAGTATATAAGGTATATACCCTATGTGGATTGATTTTAGTATAACCAATTGTAAAATTTTGAGCATTGAAAGATAATTCCAAGTTTTTTCCTAAGTGTGATAAGTCTAGAACCAACTAAGACAACATTGCACCCCCTTTTCTACAACATTTTTATTCCATTACTAGGAACCATGTTAAAATTTGTTTTTGTAATGTTATGATAGAATAATGTATTGACTCTCCCTCAAAAACATTGAGTACTAGTTGTAATAGGTAGAAGATAACTTTGCACTAAAACATCCAACCTACAAAGGAAAAAAACCAAAAAAGTGGGTTTAGTATAACCTATATGACGCTTTATTGAGGTCTTTTTTATGAGTTTCCTAAGCATGTGTATTGATGGTTGGCTACATATTAAACCCATTTTACAAGAATCTATAAACAATGTTATGAGTGGATGAAATATCTCCTAGAGAGGCTTGAGACCTTGGATGCCACTTAGACTAGAGTAGTAGATAAATGGTGGAAAGGAGTGCTAAATAGTTGCATGCTTGAGTTCATATTTTAAACATATTTATGCCCTAAGAAACTAGAGTACAATTTTTTTCATGAACTTAGAGGCATATTTGTGAAGGAATTTAGTGCAGAGATCAAAAATCTAATGGTGGATTATGGCTTTGAGACTTTGGGGATGGAAGGCTAAAGTCATTTTGAATATGATAAGTGTATATTAGAAAAGGGGATGTGTAGGTAAAGCATAATGGAAGAGGATGATTAGATTGACACCATAAAACTCAAAATATAGACCTATAATAAGAAATGATTAAAATTAATGGAGGAACTAAAACCTAAAAGTGTTGAGAGAACCCGAAGTGAGTGGGAATGGCATGGGGAAGGATCTATTGAAATATAGTAGTGTGAGGATGAGAGATATGCTAAAGAAATGGACCAATATAAGCATTTGATAGGTGTGGAATCTACTAGGTTCCTAAAATATTTAGCGATTTAAGATAAAATTGATGTGCCTACCTTCTTTGAACCTGTAGTGCATGCTCATTCACCAGATCCCCCACTTGAATAAGGTATAGAAGTGATAATTGAACTTGTTTTTAATGTATATTTTAGATGTTTTGAAGACTTAGAATGTAATTTTTTGGTTTAATAAATTATTCAATATGAGGAGGTGAGTGCAACTACCTCTAGACCAAAAGGCACTAGCTCACCACAATAAAATTTAAGCATAAGCATACTAACTTAGCTGATGTTAGTAGAAAAAAGTGAGAAATAACCCATAGGAAGTGGTCTAGCACCACAAGTAAGTAGTATAATGCCATTAACATCAATAACACTAGTATTAACAAAGGGACCAATACCTAACCCTATGACTAGAGACATTGGAAGACCACCACTAAGATAGACATTGGGAGATTAAGTGCCTTAAATCCTAGTTACCCCCATAACAAATCTATTATAAAATGGTAATACACTTGCCAAAGTATTGCAGAATGTAAAATGCTACAAAGTATGTGTTGAATTATGAACTATAATGGAATACATGGGGCATAACCCAATTAGATCACAAAATGACCCAATGTATGACCACTCTACCTGATGATACCCATACTTGGTATAGGAAATTTGACCCTAACCAGACCATGGTCAATTATGATACACTAAAGGAGGCATTCTTGAAGGAATTTGACATCCTAGAGTTTGAATAATAGATCTTCACTTTACTCAAAGAGATTACCCAAGGGATATCAAAAAGTGTACTCCTATATGATGTAGGGTTCAAGACTCTCTTAAAACTTATGAATGATATCAACCCTTCTCAACATGCATAGTGGTTCACTGGAGGATTATTTATGCCATTAAAAAGAGCACTTTCCATGAATACTTTTATATACCATCACAAAGTGCTTTAATACATGCTCAAAATTGAGGTAGTTGGTAGCACCAACACTAATATCATCCCATTTATGGAGGTATAAATTACATCCATGGCCTCCCAACTCCAAAATCTTACTGCTAGATCATCACAAGATGCTAAAAATAGATTATGGTATATTGACTATGAAATAGAAGGCCATAATAGGAATAATTAACCATGAAGTAATGTCCACACCTTACTTCTAAGATATGAAGTCTATTGAGAGGTGCATGATGTTCACAATTTCCCTTTGTTACAATATGCTAGCTAGGTCAACATAAATATCTATTGTTGGTTGTGTGATGCCTATACCCATACCAATGTTGATTCGTAGGTGATTGATGAGATGCATAAGAACATAGAAAGAGGTGTAAGGTAGGCCACTATAATAGTTGGATGGAAGACTAACCAAGGAAATTAAGGCTATGGTCAATAAAATATAGGCTTTGGTATGTAATGAAGAGCTAGAAGATGAGGTTGAGGATGTGGTGGTGGAAGGTTCCACACTCCTATTAAAAGTGTAGCTTGATAGAGCATCATCAGTGTGATTTCCCTACACATCCCACATGTGGGTATTGTCGAGGGTCCCATAAGTTTGAGGAATGCCTTGACTTCTATAAGAAGTTGACCCAAGATAGACCTAGCATAGAAAAGGGCATAGGGATGATCAGGCATGAGCCAAAAATGAAAAAATGGACCCCAAAGGCATAACTGACCCATAAAAATATAGTCAAGGTGTAGGTGACTACTCACACTAGATTCCCCACTCAACCACTAGTTGCACCAATACCTAAGTTATGCATAAAATATGGGGATAAGGGTCAGACTGAATGTGTAATGTTGCTTAAACCCAAAGATACACCTTACCTAGACCTGATGTGCCAAAAAGATGTATTATAATAGGCCATAATTGTAATCCAAAACCTACAAGGGGATATCTAGTTAACATGAGACCTTGAAGTGTAAGTTGTTGTCTCTCATAAGAAGTAAGATAACCAAAAAGTTGATATGAAATAATTAACTGAGATCTTATACCTTCTATAAATAGAAGGAATGTTTCCCTTATTGAATAACTTGTTCTTGGAGCATGTGGGTCAAAAGCTAGTTAAAGTTAATACACCACACATGGAGAGGGCCTAATAAGTTTAGCATACTCATAATGTGGAGTACAACCAAGAACTCCTCATGAATGCCACTATTTATGGATGGTCTATTTATGAGGTATTTATAGACACAAGCACCAAGGTCAACATCTTGACAAAGAATGCCTAAGATAAAATGGGTAGGCTAGCCTTGAGGCCTTCCCCTCATGTACTTTTAATGGCTAACAAAACCTAGGCATAGCCTATCATAATTATAAATATCATAGTTTTAGACATCATGGGCACCAAATTCTGCACTAAATTTGAGGTGATCAAGTTGGTAGAATAAGATAACTACCCAACACTTCTAGGAAGGCCATGGTGCTATGAAAACAATGTAGATATGTGCTTCAAGAAGCACTATATGAAATTTGATAATAAAAAGGAGAGTGTAGTTATACCCCTCTTAAAGGACTAAGAACCCCCCATGTTGAGAGTGTGGGCCTTGATGATGAGATCAACCACATATATAACATCATGGTTCAAGGCATTGAGATTCTAAACCCTAATGATCAAGGAGTGATTTCTTGGAAAGATGGACAAGTACACTCAAACACCACTGATGTTACTTGCGATTTTTTGGTCAAGGAATCAAATGAGACCACTAGTTTAAGGTACCACTTAGTATGCATGAAGGCACCAAAACTAGTAAAGAGAGTCTGGGCATAGATTGATCACAATTATAAAAGTTAGGTCCCTTATACCAAGAATAAGGGAAAGAGATTGTTTTTCTTTAATAATGGAAAGCTTTTAGTGATCCTAAAATATGAGGAGAATAATATAGTGGAAGAGTGTGTTTGTGACGTCAAATCATGTACCCTAAAAGAGGTAGATAGAATGGGCACACTAGTGTATACATTAAAGATCACTACTAATCATTGGTGGGTAGTGTCAAGGCCTAACTTACTAACTTGGAAAGATATGAAGGTAGTCATTTTCACTATATTTAGGAAGAGTAATGATAACCTAGACATCTCAACCTACTCTTGTGATTCTAACCCTATAACGCATGTGCACCTTTATGAATAAACTTGGACTGTGTATGGCAAAAACTCCCCAAGGTATCTATGGGTGCATGCCTTATATAATACATTAAAGGCTTTGGTGTGGGAATGGTGCATTGTTAATGAGATGTGCCATTGGATAGCCAATTAGGATGTTCTAGATTACTAGTTTGTTTATACCTTTTCCTTTTATTTTCAAAACCCTAAATTAATTGAGCCAAAGTAGATAGTTTGAAGGTCAGTACTTAAGGACACTACAATATTGGTGGAGTGCATAAAAGACATATTTGATGAAAGGGATTGGCACTCCCAAATTTATTTGAATAATAATAACTCTATTGATGAGGATGATGAAACAATGAAGGCACACAACTAGACAATTTTGATAGGCAAGAGGAAGTTAGTGTGCCAAGTTGAGGATAACACTCCAAAATAAGAAGACCCTACCCATGTTAGCATAGAAAAAACTAAGGGTAGAAGACAAGTAAAATATTTTCATTAGGATAATAATGAGCCCTAATACATTCCATTAAAATCTACCAAGGTAGATATCAACTCAGAAGGAGATCCAAAGATCATTACTCTGGGTGCCTATTGGTTTGACGTAGAGTTGGTGTGCATTGTTAATCTCCTGAAGGAGTTATAAGACTTGTTCCCTAAAAATAATAGATACATGAAAGACACACACCCATCCCTTAGGAATATGAGAATAAAGATAGTAAACAATGCAAGACCTATCAAAAAGTGACCTTATATGATGAAACCCAATCTTTGTGTTAGGTTAAAATAGAGATTATTGGTATGTTAGCCATAGGAATCATCTACGCTGTATAAGAATCTAAATGGGTTAGCCCCTTGATCATTAGTATCAATAAGGATGGGCACATCTATATTTATGTTGATTATATATTATTTAATGATACCTACATAATTAACCTATTTCAAATTCTGTTCATTGATGAAGTTTTGGATGACATCATAGGTTATGAAATATACACCTTCACTAATGGGTTTTCAAGATACCATCGAGTCTAGATTAAAGAGAAGGACAAGACCAAAACTACCTTTAAAATATAATGGGGTTGTTTTACATACAATGTGATTCCCTTTAGACTTAATAATACACCAACTGTATTCTCCTGAGTCATTATCACTACTTTTAAAAAATTCATTCATAAGTTCCTTCAAGTGTACCTAGATGACTAGATTGTGTATGGGTTAGTAAAGGATCATTATTACAACTTGCACCTGATGTTTGAGATGTGAAGGTAGTTGAAAATATCCTTGAACCTCAAGAAGTGTGTTTTTGCAATAGCATTTGGTGCTTTGCTTAGGCACATCATCTACAAGGATGGTTTGCTCATTGATCCAATAAATATTACCATCATCCTTTAGCTCTAGACACCATCAACATAGAAAAACACTCACACCTTTTTTGGCCATTATAGGTACTATAGGAATTTCATAAGGAAATATGCCAATATTATAATTCCACTAGATATTTCTTATGAAAGGATGGCTCATTTTATTAGGGAATAGTACATGAGGATGCATTTTAGACCCTAAAGCTCAAATTGGCAAGTGCACCAATATTGTAATTTATTAATTGGAAAACTCCCTTCCCTGTCAATGTTGATGCATTTAATACTACAATTGGTACCATTTTAACACAACTAGGTGAAGGAAAAATGGATCATCCCATTTCTTTCACAAGTAGAAAAATTACCAAGGTAGGATAGAATGACACTACAATTGAGCATGATGTGCTTGTCACTATCTATGCCCTACAAAAGTTATAGAAGTACTTATTAGAAACACCCTTTATCTTCTTCATTGACCAAGATATGTTTAATTACCTGGTGAAAAATACCATTCTCCATAGATGTATTTGTCAATAGATTGATTTATTTCAAGAGTTCTAGTTCTCAATTTTAGTAAAACCTAGAAAACAAAACTTAGGTGTAGACCATCTATCATGCATCAAATTTGGTGATGAAGTAACACCTATAGAGGATGATATGGCTGAAACACAAATTTATAGAATATAGCACATCCCCAAGGACTTAGTAAAGACCACCATATTTATAACATCTGGATCTATGCCCTATACTATGATGGCTAAGGAGCAAATGTAAATAATAGTTCATGCCACCCCTTTTCAATTCATTAGCAAGGAACTATATAAGTTGAGCAATGAAAAGGTCCTACACTGATGTGTCCTAGAGCATGAATGGGACTCAATCTTGTAAGAGGCACATGAGGGGATTGCTATGGTCTATTTCTTTATAGATTATATGGTGTGAAAGGTACTATAAACAATCTTATGGTGGCCAAATCTATTCCATGACACTAAATATTGTGCTAAAATTTGTGACATCTATCAGTGCACAAGAAAACCTAACCATCAAAATGAGATTCCTCTCATCCTCATCCTTAACTAGGTGCCATTTGAAAAATAAGCCATTGAATTTTTTAGGTCTATTACTCCTGCTACAAGGCACATAGGTTCATGATACATTCTAGTAGCCATTTATTTCACCAAGGGGCCAAGATAGTGCCAACTAAAGATTACACATACACTACCATAATAAGGTTTATCTAGGAGAACATCATTAGTCTCTATAGATGCCACTTATATTGACTAGATACCATGGTATGCACTTAATCAACACAACTATTTAAATCTTTCTAATTGAATATATGGTGGTCCATCATAAGATGACACCTTATCAGCCCCAAATAAAAGGAACCATTGAGGCATTCAATAAGATATTGGACATATGCCTGAGAAAGATATGTGAGGTTGGTAACAAAAATTAGGATGACCATGTGTCAGTAGTGTTTTGGGCCTATCACATTATGTATAAGCTCTTAAACAAGGCTACATCATTCCAACTAGTGTTTGGTATAGAGGCTATTTTACCCATCAAATTTATAGTGCCTTCATTACATATTACATGATTGGATGACCGATAATATTTCAATGCATGCCTATAAGACTTGGAGCACTTAAACAAGACACATGCCCAAGCAATATGGATTTAAAAAGTAGAGAATGTATGTTATAATCTATGGCATGATAATCACATCAAGCACAAGGTGTTTACTAAAGGTGCATTGGTCTTACTATATGACTCAAAGTACCTCAAGTACCCAAGCAAGCTTTAGATTGGGTGGATGGGACCATATGTCATCCATAGTATCTTGGATATTGGCACATGTAAACTACACATGTTGATGGGTGAAACACTCCCTAGGTATTTAAATAGTAATATATTGAAGCCTTATAGTCATTATGATGGTGTTTTTACCATTAGACACTGACTTCTCGATCAAAAGTCAGTTGTTTAGTGTTGACCATAATAAAATTTGGCACAAGCCAAACATTTATTTATATTTGTTTCATTTATGTTAGGTGAATAAGTGTGTTTCTTTTATTCCCATAGGAGAACTCTTTTGGTATTTACATGCATAAATCTAGTTGGTTTAGTCTAACACAGATGCTCTCTAAGTGCCTGAGGCTAGACACCTAAGTTTTTGGGTGTGTGAAGTTTTCCAAATTTAGAAAGATATGAGTATAAGTTGACAAAGGGAAGAGCACAAGATGCTAGTGTACAAGAAACCTGTAGAATGAAGTGCTAAAGGACCAACACTAGAATGTGTATGGGGTAGGGAAGGACAAATCAAAAGGAGATGAAATCACAAAAAAAAAAAAATGTTAAAGGTCATTCCACGATGAACAGTGTAAGAGAAAGATTATCAAGATAGTTGACACCCACCCAATGATTGGTGGGAAGTGACCGTCTAAATCACTTGTCACTTCACTGAATAAGGCATTAAGAGAATTTAATGACTGTGATGGTAGAGGCACAAAGATTCTCAATAAATAATAATGTGCTGGTGTATTTTTGTGGATTTTGTGGGGTTAATAGATTTCAATAAATCCATGTGCCACCACACTATTTCTCACTAGCCATTAATGAGGTATTTAAAACTAAAATATAAAGGAGTGAAAGACAAAATTTGAAAGGTTAAAAAATTTATGAGAATTTGAACCTAAACATAGAGCCAAACATACAACCAAACCAAAAAAATGCTACCACAAGGGAAGAACTAAGCATCCACAATCCCAGGCAAGAATGATTGAACTAAGATAGATATTGTGTTCTATTTGGTATTAGAAAAGAGGAAAGTGGAGAAAGAGTGAGGGAAACCAAGCAGTAAAATTTCTATAAAATGTTGAGGTTTTCATTAATAGCACTAGGAGCTTGAGAGCCAAAGTGACATTCATAGACCCCATGACTGTGAAGAAGTTCCATGTAAGATTAAGGGTTTTAGAAACATCAACTGTACACACTTTAATAGTATCTAGTTTATAATGGAAAAAAATATGGTAAATTCAAGTCTGTTGTAGGTGTAAAAGGATGCCAAGAAGGCATAAATGCTAAAATAAGTATTTATTATGAAGAAAGAGATACAACTAGTAGAAGGTATTAGTGTTGTAGTGGTAGACCCAGAAGTAAGTGAAAATCATGCATATAGGGAAATGCATTTCTTTCTAGAGGTCATAGTGGGGGAGACATAGGTATCCTTCATGTATATGTGAATACTGAATGAATACAACCATATAACATTGAGAAACATGCAATAACTCAACCAAGACTAAATGGTTGATATATGAAAAAAGACCAAGGAGGGTACAACACTATTTGACATCTCCATCCAAGATAAGTTGGTGATGATATGTGTGACCTAATTATATGAGTTTCTAAGATTTACAAAATTGGAGGAATTGGTGAGATTCCTCCTCTTATGTGTCCATAGTAATTATTTCTATTTTGCATGAAGGTGCATGTAGATATCACCTTGCCTCATCATTAGAATCACATGGTTCCTAGGCATAGGGATAGACATCTACCAAATGATGGAGGATGATGTAGAGGTAGAAAGGGTTGAAAAACTCTTGGGTTACTACAAATTAGGGTTCACATTCCTGATCAAGGACATTCAAGACCCCGGCATGAGGGTAGTGGCACATCTTATTAGCTTTAAGCTTTTCCCTAGTGACTATTGGTCTGACATTAGTAAGACTTATTTGTGCATCACCCACCACATGGCACAATGGGAAAAGTTCAACGTATCCAATTTTATTATAGAAGATATTGTTAAGAACATGCTAGAATACTACAAGGCATAATAAACCTTCAAGCAGGGTTCCATGTTGATAATGATTGTGATGAACGAGATCAATGTGTCCAAAGTAAATAATGATAACCTTTGGGTGTTCCCACCATATAATGATTCTCTAATTCTAAAGTACCAAGACTTCATTTTCCCACCCAACATCTCCCAAAAGTACAAGATGAGAGTACATGGGTGGTAAAACCAGTACATCAAGGCATTTTGGATTGAATGATATATCTCATAGGAGATCCCCTATCACATGGTAGGAATGATAAACTTCATTTTCATGTATCACTTATGTGTAGTATTCAAGACACTCATAGACATGAACCTCTTTAGATGGCTCAAATTTATTTGTGTTTTTTGATAAATTTTTCATAGCAGTGCTAAGGAGGATTCCTAATGCACAATATTTGGATATCCCAGTGAAGACCATTGATCAAGAAAGGAATTGGTTGAGGTGATAGTATGTGTGTTCAAGGTCCAATGCCATAAATGATGAGGAGAATGAATCTAACTGAATGGACATCCATCCCCTCTAGAGGTAAATAATAACCAAGCACATCTTCAATCTATATTATGATATTAAGCCACACAAGAAGGGAATCATTATGGAAAAATATGATGATCACCCCATCTTGATAGGAAATGGAGGGAAGATAATACTGAAGATGCAAGAGAAGACCCCCTAGAAGAAGTGGGGGGATAAACTTGAGGATATTAAGGAATGCATCAGGTTGAAGATTTCCTTTGGAAAATAAGCTACACTTCCACATCGCAATAAGCACATAACCTTGATGCCAAAGACTGTTTCCTCTAGAAATAAGCAAAAAAAGAAGTCTATATGGACCAATTTTTATCCCAACTATAACTATGGAAAAAATGGAGAAAGAAGATACCCTCACATAGAGGATGGAGGAATAAAATGGGGAAGAAAGCATATGGACCTACATTGTGTAGGTTGAAGAAGAAGAGGAGCCAAATTCCAAAGATGTTTAGGAGGCCCTCCAAAGTAGCACAACCACCATGCTTGAATAAGAAGAGGAGATGGAATTCTTATCATCAAAAAAACAAACCTCCATGCTACCTCTATAGATATAGGAGGAGAAAATAAGGGTGTGGAAGAAGATGGTTTTAAGTGATACAAACATTGAGAAGGCACTGGCACTTGAAGAAAATTGCAGACTAGCCTAAGAAAAAGTAGAGGTTGAAGAAAAGAAGACACACAATGAAGAGAAGTCCAAAAAGGAGAAGAAGACCAATAAGGTTCCCAAATTCATAGGACTATCCATTTAAGTATCCAAAAAAGTTCCCAATGCCCCCACCACCCAAGCAGAAGAAGCTACACAAAAGGCACACCCAAGTAATGAAGGGGTGTTAGAAGTATGATTGTTATTGATGTTAAAAATGACATTATGAGCATTCCATTAATTCTTAAGGATGAATATGGTTATCATGATGATCCTATCAAAGGTCAAGGATGATTGGAATGCTTGTGTGCGGGAATGGAATTAATTTGTTTCTTCATAATGATCATCTAGACATTTTGGGTCCAAATAGGAAAATATGAGAAGGAATTTTGATGACATCACCATTACCACATGTGAATGAGTATGGGGGTGATGTTATCATGGTTTTTATCACATTAGTCCCTATTTTTTATGCACAAAATTTGAAGCCATGAGATAAAGTGAAGTTGAAGTTATGGGGATACAAAGTTGGCTACTAAGACAAAATTCACCAAGTTTTTATACTTAACCAAATTTTCAAAAGGGCTAAATATATCCAAGTAATAATATTGATGAGGTTAGTGTTTACACACATAGAGGTGTTAATACAAAATGATCACATGGGTCTATTAATTTTTGTGCCTAGTTTATATGCATTAAATCTTAGGTCACACAAAATAGCACAAAAATATATATGCTTGAGCAAAGTAGGGATCTAAAGCATTTTGATATTGTTTTCTAACACAGTCAAATTTATAGGTTGTAAGATAAATATTAGTAGGTACTTTTATAATGCCATATCTTGCACATATGAAGGATTCAAGAGAAAATGGATATATGGATGGAATACCATATGTAAGAGGATCATATGTGCTAATCTTCAAGTCATGAAACTAAGCATGACAAGAGTTATGCAAGGACAAAGTTTTCCTTTGAGGCATAACTAGATCTATGGTAGAATAATATGAGTGAGTAGATTAATGGTGTTATATCTCACATGTGTGAAATATTTAGAAATAATTGAGCATATGGGTTTGTTCACTTTCATGCCTAGTTTATATGGTCCAAATTTTAGAGCAGGTGGTTGAGCAAAGTAAAATATATTAAGTTGTAAATTTAACCTTCCAAACGTATTGAAATGTTCTGCATACTTATCCAAATCTACAAAAGGTAAAGTTTGAGCTAGTTGGGATATCAATGGTTCATGCTTAATCAAACATTATATATCTAATAGAGTGTGATGAAGTCAAAGTGTCAAAGGTCCCTCTGAGTAAACATGTAAGTGATAAGTGTCACAATCATAAATATTAGATAGTTAATCTATGGTGTATCTTAAAGTCAAAAAGTCAAAAAGTAATGTGAGAATGAAAAGTGTCTCAATAGTGGGAATTGATAATAATGTATAAAAGGCATGTTCTTATGCCAAGTTTCATATCCTTTGGGTTGGATAGGTATAAATATTGAACTTGTCAAAATATCTGATGGTGCATAGGTAATCATGTAAAAGAGATCTAATCAAGTGAAAGGAATCAAATGTTATAAAGTGATCGATGTTTATCAACATAATGAAAAGTTAAATACTAAGCAAGTTTAACAAGATTGATAGAACATAAGTGATCCAAATATATAGGAAGATATGAGATGAGGTCAAAGTGTCAAAGTTTATTGACCAAGTCAAGGTAAAGGTCATACATCTTTGGAGATCAAATAGAGAGTATGAGCCTATCAGAGAATGATTGAATGGATGAATTTTAAAGTTAATATATTTGAATAGAGACCATTAGATTATAGTACCAAATTCAAGATTGATGATCGACATTTAAAGTCATGTCTAGATAAATGGGTAGTTTCATGAAAATGTAATAAATTGCATTTAAGCTCTATATCTCAACATAGACAATGAGATTGATAAATCTAAATGATCAAATCTCCATTAAAGAGCATATATAATGCTATAGATAGTAAATATACCTGAGATTATAGCATGACTCGTGGAATATGTTACAAGGTATCATGGTTTAACCACCTCTTGAGGATCCATTAGCTTTGGTAGTTGTATAAGGCACTAAGAGGTTGATCCTTTAGTAAAATAAATAATGGGCCAATAGATTTGAGACATTTGAACTTAGAATTCAATTCATAATGAACTAAAGTTAAAAATTGGCATGATGTGTTATAGTCTGAGTGTGAACATAAAGAGAAGAAGTAAACCCTAGATAATTTGTTTATATATATGATATCTAGGACAAAGAAAATGTTGCTGAACAATTACATTTGCTATTGAGTGTAATTGAATATAAAGTAGAGTGGTTGGTGAAATAAATGAAGTGTGTGTAATAAATAAATATCTAGACATAGGGATAGAGAGAAAAAGTGAGGAGAGGAGAGGAAGAAAGGAAAAAAGAGGATGTGTAGAGTATGATCAGTTACAGATTAGACATGTAACAAAGAATAGAGATCTGGATTCATGTATGAATCTAATTTATAAATTGGAGTTATAGCTCCATAGAAAATTTTGATAGGTTGGTGCCATCAAATAAGACAAGTGGTTGCTCAAATTAGGGAGTGGGTGATTCCTTAGAGTTGGTTCTCTTCAATTAGGGGATTGGTGTTTCCTTAGGATTGGTGTCCTTAAATATAACCAGTGAGGTTTTGCCAAGTGAGGATTTGAACTGTGATGTTGGATTAGAATAGTAGATTTTAGTAACTATTCTCACTATGGTTTTTCCCTTTGGGGTTTCCACATATAAATATTATTTCAAGTGCATTTGTGCTTGTATGTGATATTTGCATTTATCTTTTAGTTTATATATGATTTTGAATTTATTTTAAAATTATTGAAAGACTAATCTTAACTGATATAATGATTGACTCCCTCTTAGTATCTAGTTGTGTTTCAATAATTGGTATTAGATCCTAAGGTTCCTTTGAATGAATCTTAATCAACTTAGTTAGATCTTGGAATAGTGAACATGATGGCTAGTCAAGAAGGATCTTCATAAAACAAGGCACATATCTTTGATGGATCTAATTATGCATTTTAGAGCATAATAATGGAAATGTATATATCCTTATTGGGTTTTGATGTATGGATGTCTATGGTAAATGGATATATAACCCCTGCTACAACTCCTACTAATTAGGTTGCCAATAAGGCATATAAGAGCAATGCCAAGGAAAAGAATGCTATTCTTTGTGGATTGTCAAATATAGAGTTTGTCAAAGTTATGCACTATTAGAATGCACAAGACATCTGAAACAAGTTGAAGGGAATCTATGAAGGAGATGACAAGGTAAAGCAGGCCAAGTTACAAACTTACAAAGGTAATTTTGAGATCCTTAAGATTAATTAAGATGAGAAGATTTTAGATTACCTCTTTAGGGAAGATGAAATAGTAAACACAATTAGAGGCCCTAGAGAAGAAATGAAAGATTAAATCATTGTCAAGAAGGGTTTAATATCTTTGCCATCAAGATATAATCATAAAATATTTACAATAAAAGAAGCAAGAAATCTAGATAAACTCACTATTGATGAGTTTCATGAGACATTCACAACCTATGAGATAAGAATGGGAGAAATAGATACATTTAAGAGAAAAGCTACATTCAAAGTAGGCAAGCAATTAAAGGAAAAAACATCTACATCTAAATATAAGGAGATTGATGACAAAGATGCTAACTTTGTTAGAAGACTAAAGAGAGATATAGAAAGTATAGATTTAAGTTACCCTTCAATTGATTTTTATACAAAACTCAAAATCTCTGGTTGAAAGATAATTCAAGAAACAAGAACAACACAATAAAAATAATGCTATCTCTGAGAAGAGATGTTTTATTCATTAAATTTATAGACCCAAACATATGTCTATCTCTGAAAAGAGATGTCTAATTTCCATTTTGGGTTAAATCTTCATTTATACATGTTTTTAAGGTAGGAGGAAGATGTGTAAGGTCACTAATCTCAAGGGAGATTAAGTGGTTTGACTTCCATGGTTTACAACAATACAAAATTTGAGGAATTACTATTTTTAAAAAATTTCTATTTTTAGACTAAACTACTATAATTGCAATTTGGGGCACTTACATTGGGTTTTTGAGGGTCTCTCATTGTGTTATCCTCATTCTTATCTTTCCAACAGTTCAAAAAGGGAGTGAAACAAAGCTATGGTGCAAAAGTTATGGCTCCCAGAAGTTCTACCACAAATTGGGATAGAACCATCACCTAAATTATCACTTGGAATGTTGCTTAGATTAGATTTAATTGTGTAAAATTAGGATAGTTTTTTTATAAATTCCCTCATAATAAAAAGGATAACTCAAAAAAAGTAGAGAGTAGAAAATAGGTAAAAACCCTACTATCCCAATAAGAACTTTTTCAAAAACAAGAAAGGTTTGTACAAAAAAGAAGATAGTGACTCAATGGAAGATAGTGATACCTCAAATGATGATCATGAATATGATTTTATGGATAAGGGAAATGAATCCTTATTCATGATATTAGGATCAACTTATGCAAACCTAGATCAAGATGAAGTTGAAGACTTAGATGAAGGAGAAGAAGGAGAAGTGGATCTAGAATGTGATCTCATATGTGCTCTAGATGAGCTTGACAAGATGAGAAAAGAGAACTCAAAACAAAATAAGCTTGGACAAAAGGAATTGATAAAATGTCTAAAAGTAGTGAGAAATCTAATCAGATGATAATTAGCCTAAAGACACAATTTGAAAAGGCTAAAATAATAGTTGTAGTTAAAATGGAACTACAATCTAAATCTGATGAATGTGTGAAACTTGAGGTAAAAATAGTGGCTTTGAGAAAATAACTTGAAAAATCTAAATGTCAACAAAATAAAATTCTAAAGTTTACAATAAGATCAAACATTCTAGATGAACTAATCAACTCTCAAAATCCCTCGAATGAGAGATCAGGTCTATGTTATGAGAAGGGAAAAAGTTCCTCAACTAGTACATCTACTAACCTATATGAAAACTTCAAAGCAAAATGATAATCAGAAGCAAAGAAAGAGAAATATTGCAAGGACACAAAGACACACTCAAACACAACTATTATGAAGAAATCAAAACATAAAATAAAGCTTGAAGAAAATAAAAAGACAAAGGTAGCTGATGCTGATGGATATACCAAGGTAAGAAACTTAAAGAAGCCACAACTTAGAAGAATTTCTCATATTACACCAAGAAATTCTATGACTAGGTATTCCTCATATTTTTATGGTTATTTTTATAATTGTAATCATTTTGGTCATAAGTCTAGTAATTTCATAGTTGTAACTATAAGGAGAATCAATTTTGTAAGCAAAAATTCATTTATACCCTTAGTAGATACAAATGTAATGTGTTATAATTATAATAAATTTGGTCACATAGATAAAAATTGTATAAATAGATTTTTAAGATCAAAAGTACACAATGTAAAGAAATACATGCCTCCTAGTGTGAACAATTCACAAGTTTTTAAAAAGAAGCTAAATAAGAAACCCAAGGATGTGTGGAGAGTGAAAAATCAATCCATGATTGCTCAAATTTCACTCCATGCCAAGGAGAATAATTTTTAAGTGATAGATAATGTCTGCTCAAAGCATATGATTGGTGATAAGAGAAATTTTACCAAATTGAGTAAATGTAAGGAAGGATCTATCAGCTTGGGAGACAACACAATAGTAAAGATCAAAGGTAAAGAAACCTTGAACATAAATGGTAAATTGCCCACACATGATGTCTTTTATGTTGAAGGATTAAAGCATAATATGCTAAGTGTCAGCCAAACGTGTGACAATGGATATAAGGTCACATTTAATGTAGAAGGTTGCAAGCTAAAGAGATCCAGCAAAGTAGTTATAGAAGGGAAAAGGATTGAGAGCAATATCTACAATCTTGTTGATGTGAATGGTAATAGTTGTTTGATGCAAAAGATTAATGAGAGTTGGTTGTGTCATAGGAGAATGGCTCATGTCAACTTTGATATAGTCAAAGTGAGCTCAAATAAGTGTGTAAGACACATGCCCAAGATAACCAAACCTATAGACACTACTTGAAAGGAATGTCAACTAGGGAAACAAATAAGGTCAAATTTAAAATAAAGGAGTATGTAACTACAAAGCCTCTAAAATTAGTTTATACTTATCTTTGTGGTCCTATTGAGATAAGATGATTTAAATGAGAGTATTACTTCATTTTATTTGTATGTGAATACTCAAGAATGACATGGGTAACCTTTTTAAAGGAAACATTTCAAGCCTTTGAGAGATTCAAGGTCTTTATAGCCATGGTTTTAAATAAGATTGGAATAAAAATCAAATGCTTAAGATATGATAAAGGTGGATAACTCACCTCAAATAAATTCATAGAGTATTATGATAATCATGGGATCAAAAGGCACTACTCTTCAATAAGGACTCCATATCAAAATGGAGTTATTGAGAGAAATAATAGAACAGTCAAGGAAATGGGTAAAAAAATGTTAAAGGAGGCCAAGTTACCTGATGGATATTGGAGAGAAGCAGTCCAAACAACAGTATTCATATTAAACAGAGTTCAATTGAGGTTGAATAGTGACAAAAATACCTATGATCTATGGTATGGAAATCCTATCTCTATTAAGTACTTCAAAGCATTTGAAAGAAAATGCTACATTAAAAGAAAGGAGGACAAAATAAGAAGCTTTAAATCAAGATGTGATGAAGGAATAGTTCCTAGTTATTCCACTCAAATCAAAGCCTATGTATGTTACAATAAGAGGCTACAGAATATGGTGGAGAGACTAAATGTTGAGGTTGAATAAGGCATAAAACATGTTTAACCTAATAAGGAAAATGATAATGAAGAGTCAGATCTTGAAGAAGAAATAGATAGTGAAAATGTTGAGGAAAATAATGAAAATGCACCCCTAAGATTTGTTCAAATGGATCATCCTAAAGAGAAAATAATTGGAAATAATAATGAAGGATTTTAGATAAGAATAAGAGTTGTAATGAACAAGGAGCAAGTAAGTTTTGCTCTAATTCATTAAATTGAGCCTAAGAGCTATGTTGAATCCAACAAGAATGTGAATTGGATAAAAGACATGGAATAAGAACTGAGCCAAATAGAAAAGAATAAAACTTGGCAATTAGTTCCAAGACCCTCAAACAAGAATGTTATAAGAATAAAATGGGTTTATAGAAACAAGCTCAATGAGGATGGAGTTGTTATAAGAAATAAAGTGAGATTGGTGTGTAAGGGATATGCACAAGTAGAAGGAATAGACTTTGATGAAACATTTTCTTTAGTTGCTAGATTGGAAGCTATAAGAATGTTTCTAGCATTCTCTATTTACAATAAGTTCAAAGTCTATTAAATGGATGTGAAGTCTACTTTCTTGAATAAGAACCTAGAAGAGGAAGTCTATATTTAACAACCAAAAGGTTTTTAGTTATCAGATGAAGAAGATTATGTGTGCAGATTGAAAAAATCACTATATGGTCTAAAACAGGCACCTAGAGCATGGTATTTAAGATTGGACCATTACCTACAATAACAAGGTTTCTTCAAAGGAGGTATAGATAGTAATCGATACTTCATATAATAAGGTGATCATATGGTGATTGTTTTTTTTATGTAGATGACATCATCTTTGGTGGTAAAAATAACAAAATGTATAAAGAATTTTCTACACAAATGCAAAGTGAATTTGAGATGTCTATGCTAGAAAAACTTTCCTTCTTCCTTGGTCTACAAATAACACAAACTACTGAATGGATATTCATATCCCAAACCAAGTATGCAAAGGAGATGCTTAAGAAATTTGGAATGGAAGATAGCAAACTAGTTAATAATCCCATGATAATTGGATGCAAGTTGAGAAAAGAGGATGAGTCCCTTAATGCAAATCAGACTATGTATAGATCAATGATAGGTAACTTTATATAACTAACTACATCAAGACCTGATATCATCCAAGTAATGTGCATAGTTTCTAGCTTTTAGGGTGATCCTAAAGAGTCACATGTCAATGCAATGAAAACAATCTTTAGATACATCAAGAGCACAATTTACTATGGCCTATGATACCCTACAAGTGAGGATTTCACTTTGATAGAATATACAAATGTTGATGGGGCAAGAAGTGTGGATGAAAAAAGAAGTACTAGTGGTGGTGCATTTTTTATTGGAAACAAACTTGTTCCATAGTTGATAAAAAATTAATAGTCAATTACTCTTTTTACAATAGAAGTAGAGTATGTAGCAATAGTGGCATGTTGCACTCAAGTCCTATAGATAAAGTAGACAATCAAGGACATCAAAGTTGAGAACAAGTCACCTATTTCTATTCTTTTTGATAATTTAAGTGCTATAAATATGTCAAAGAATCTAGTTATGCATTCAAGAACCAAGTACATATGAATCAAGTATCACTTCTTAAGAGATAGAGTTGTAGATCAAGAGGTCACAATGGAATATGTGCCAATTAAGGACCAGATTGTAGACATATTCACCAAACTTCTTCCCAAGGAATAATTTCAATATCTAAGACAAAATTTGGGAGTGGTGGATCTTAAACCACATCACTAAATCACTAGTGATAGGGAATGAGTCTAGGGGGATTCTCATGGAAGCTTTATTAATCCCTAAAAGAAGAGAGAAAAGTCAACTTAGGTATGTATACTTCTAAAAATTACTAATGAGTTAAAATTTGTAGATTCTTGGACAAAATCCTTTATCTGATAAAAGGGGAGAAATATTTAGATAAATATTTAGCAAGATTCCCTTTTCCATTGATGTCAAAGGGGGAGAAAGAGGTGAAAATGCTCTCTATAGGAAAAAAAGCAAAATGTTCTCTACAAAAGTGTAAATGTCAAAAAATAAGAGAAAATGTCCAAGTTGAGTATTAGTAAAATGTGCCATTACCTAAGGGGGAGTAATTTTTGTATAAATAGATTTAGTTCATACTTATCAAAAGCCATTGCAAGTAATTTTAGAGAAGGAACCAAATAGTAGAAGATTAGAGCATTTAGTTTGCCATCAATGACAAAGGGGGAGATTGTTGGAAATATGATTATCATTGATATTAAAAGGGACATTATGAGTACATAATTAATGCTTAGGGATGAATATGGTGATCATGGTGATTCTATCAGAGGTCAAAGATGATTGGAATGCTTGTTTTCATGAATGAAATTCATTTAGTTCTTCATAATGATCATCTAGACATTTTGGGTCTAGACAAAAAAAGATGAGAAGGCATTTTGATGACCACCATTACCACATATGAATGAGTATGGGGTATTTGGTCACATGGTTATGATCACATTAGTCCCTAGTTGTTATATACCATATTTTAAGCTATGAGATGAAGCACAGTTGAAGTTATAGGGATGCAAAGTTGGCTACTAAGACATAATTCACCAAGTTTTTATACTTACCCAAATTTAAAAAAGGGCTAAACAAATCCAAGTAAGAATATTGATCAGGTTAAAATTTGCACAAATAGAGGTGTCAGGACAAAATGATCACATGGATTTATTCATTTTTATGCCTAGTTTATATGAATTAAATCTCAAGGCACATGACATAGTGAGATAAAATATATACTTGAGAAAAATAGGGCTCGATAGCATTTTTATAGTGTTTTCCAACATAGTCAAATTTATTGGTTTTAGGATAAAGACTAGTAGTAACTTTTATAATTCCATATCTTGAATATATGACCCCTTCACAAGAAAATGGATATATGGATGGAATCCCCTATGAAAGAGGATCATATTCACTAATTTATAGGTCATGCAACTAAAAATGACAAGAGCTATACAAGGACAAAGTTAGACTTTTAGGCAAGTTTGAGGCATAATTAGCTCTATGGTAAAATAATCTAAGTGATTAGATTAATGGTGTTACATTTCACATGCATGAAGGATTTAGAAATAATTGAGCATATGGGTTTGTTCATTTTCATACCTAGTTTATATGGTCCAAATTTTAGACCAAGAAATTGAGCAAAGTATAAGATATGAAGGTGCAAATTTAGCCTTCCAAGCATATTGAAATGGTCTCCATACTTAACCAAATCTACATAAGGTAAAGTTCGATCTAGTTGGTAGATAAATGTTTTATGCTTAAAAAGACATTAGAGATCCAATAGAGTATGATGAATTTAAAGTGTCAAAGGTCCCTCCAAGTGAGCATGCAAGTGATAAGTGTCACAATCATGGAGCCTAGATAGTTAATATATGGTGCAACTTAAATTCAAAAGGTTGAAAAGTAATGTAAGGATGATAAGTGTCTCAATAGTAGGAACTAATAGAAATGTATAGAAGGCATGCACTTATGCCAAGTGTCATATCCTAGAAGGTTGGACATATATAAATATTAAGCTTGTCATAAGATCTGATGGTGTGCAGGTGATCTTGTAAAGGAGATCCAATAAAGCAAAGGACTCAAATGCTATAAAGTGCTCAATGTTTATCAACATAATGACAAGTTAAATATTGAATAGGTTTGATAATATTGATATAGTGGAAGTGATCCAAAAATATAGGAAGTTGTGAGATGAGGTCAAAGTGTCAAAGTTTAACAACCAAATCAAGGTAAAGGTCATGCATCTTTAGAGATCAAACAAAGAGTGTGATCCTATTAGATAATAATCAAATGGATGTGTTTTAAAGTTAATATATTTGAATAGAGATCATTGGATCATGTCACCAAAGGTAATATCAACAATATACATTTAAATTCATGTCCATATAAATGGTTAGTTACAGGAACATGTAAGAACTTGTGTATAAACTCTATATCTCAACACAGATAATGAGATTGATCAATCTAACTGATTAAATATCCATTCAAGATCATGTACATAAAAAATTGAGTCTAATTGATGATATAAATAGTAAATAGACCTATAAATATGGTGTGATACATGGAATCTATTTCAAGGTGTCATGGTTTAACTGCCTTCCAAGATTCGTTAGCTTTAGTAGTTATATAAGGCACTAATAGGTCAATCCTTTGGTAAAATGATAATCAGTGGGATAACAAAATAGATACATGGGAACTTACAGTTCAATTCATAATTAACTAAAGTCTAAATTTGGCATGATGTGTTATAATATGAATGTGAACATAGAGAGAAGAAGCAAACCCTAGATCATTTATTTATATATATGATATCTAAGACAAAGAAAATGTTGTTGGACAATTGAATTTGCTATTGAGTCAATTTGAATATAGTTGGTGAAGGCAATGAAGTGTATCAAATAAAAAAATATCTGGACATAGGGCTAGAGAGAAAAAGTGAGTAGAGTGGAAGAAAGACATAAAGAGAATGTGCAAATTATGATCAGTTGTAGATTAGACCCGTAAGAAAGAATAGAGATATGGATTCATGTATGAATCTAATTTGTAAATTGGAGTTGTAGCTCCATAGAAATTTATGATAGGTTATGCCATTAGATAAGATGAGTGGGTGTTTATTTTAGGGAGTGAGTGCTTCCTTAGAGTTGGTTCTCCTAAATTAGGGGATTGGTGTCCTTAAATGTAACTAGTGAGGTTTTTCCATGTGAGGCTTTAAACTATGAGGTTAAATTAGAATAGTAGTTTGTAGCATTTATTCTCATCATGGTTTTTCCCTTTGGGTTTTTCCTATATAAATATTGTGTCATGTGCATTTTTGATTGTATGTGATCTCTACATTTATCTTTTAATCTACGTATGCTTTTTAGTTTACTTTAAAAGGATTGAAAGACTAGTCTTAATTGATATACTGATTCACCTCCCCTCTTGGTATCTAGTTGTGTTCTAACAAGGGCACCTAAAAAAATAAGGTTATACTTACACCAAAAAATAGTAAAAAAATATTATCGATGAACCCCAAAAGTAACAAGGTGATGATGGTATTGATGAGATTAACCTATAGGTAAACATTGAGAAGCCTCATGAAGAAGTGGATGAAAGGGAAAATTCTAAGGAAGAAACCCCTAGAGACCAAGTAGAAGATTCCTTTAAGGAAATCACTAAAGAAAGTAGTGGTGCCAGTGAACATGAAGGAAAATAAATAGAGGTTTTCATCATCAAGAAGGACAACATAGAACTAAGCATAAGGCAAAGGGTGTAGAAGGGATTAGAGGATGAAGACCTGTACATGTCTAACACCATGCCCCCCCAATCTACCACTATTAGGATGTGAAAATAACTTGTGTTTGCATTTTATCACTACATGGATGAGCCTCACTTCAAGGTACCTAAAGTGGCTATTTTGGGCATAGACAAACTTGAGGAAGGGCATGACTCCTCGTTATAAAACCTTATTTTATGAACCTAGTGTGATTTTCAAATGTGCTAATTAAGATGGACACTGATGTTGTACACCATAATATAATCAATGATGCAAGGGCAAGAAAATGGAATCAACTCCATAAATAATCCCAAGAGGGAACACAACCCATTATGTTCAAATTGTAGTAGCTGTGTGAGCATATAGAGATGTTCAAACCATCCCTCCTAGTTAGTATTGATACTTCAAACCTCTTTGAGATTGATAAGATCTATGTGATAATGGATCAACTTATCCCAAGGATGAAACCCAAGCCAACACAAGAAGAAGTAGATCCTTACACCATGTTACAAAAGGAGCTTGCTACTAATCTCGAAGAGGTAGAGGATCTCTTCATAAAAATTTAGGAGGGAAAAAATGTAGTTTATGCCATCTTATTGAGCTTATCTAATTAAGCATCAATCATAAATGTATACCTCAAGTATTCAAAGGAGGAAAAGAGAATCTAATGGCACAAGTGTACTCAACAAGTAAGTTAGATCATGCATAGATCATGGGGAGTGTTAATGTGGTAAGCACCCAAATCAAGGACCAAGAACAGAACCAAAAAGCACACTTTTACATTCTAAAAACCAAGGTCTGTGAGCAAGGAGCAATCCTAGATGAAAATGTGACCAAGGATAAGGCAAATGTAGAGGCCTTTAGGAAGGAACTGGAAAAAAATAATGTGCTTGCGCTTAGTTCTACCTGCACTCAAATAGATAGCCTCACTAAGGAAATCAAGCTTTCCATAAAGGGATTTGAAGACTTCAGTGTTAAGCTTAAGGAGAATGCACCCAAGTTTTGTCCCCCAAAGACCTTAATAGAATAGTTTGACGATAGCCTAGAAATGTTTTATGGGGTAATGTTAGGCCCCTTATTTTTGTATGTAAGGATTCATTATAGCATGATAGAAATATCGATGTGAGGCATAATTTTGAGTGATGATGACATTTTGGCATCTTATGCCAACTAGTAGGTGGCTAACCAATTCCCAAATTTATTAGGCATTTTATAGGTTGGGCAATATGTGGTGACTGAAGCATGAAGGGCACAAGGTGATGAAGTTGATGGGAATGATTACAAAGGCTCCATCTTGACACCTAGTGTGTGCACTCCACCCTAGCAGAGATGTTATTAAAAAGCTATAAAATAATCTCAAACTAGTGAAGCAAATGATGTGAAATTATGGTAGTTAAGATCTAGATAATTGGTTCTATATACATTATAATGGCTATCATTAGATCTAAGAATAGCTTAGATGACATGAAGGCTCCATTTATAGTGCCCAAACTTTCTTGTGAGCCTCTGGGCTATTAAGTAGCTTAAACAAAGATTTTACTCTATTTTAACTATTATGAACTATGTATACTCTATTAAATTTGATTAATGACAATGGTTATTATTCTAAATGGTACTTTATCTTATTTATGCATCATTTGATTTACTAGTGAAATATAAAAGTGGTATAGTGTTGTAATTTCAATATAGATATGTTAATAATGTTATTTATGATCTACTATTTCATGATGTTAATGGCATCCCTATAGTAAATGATGACATCATCATAAAATTGTAGAGTATGATCTTAGATCCCTTGTCAAACACTCCTGCCCTTGCTAAGAGCACGGTCCTAGTTTGAGGGTATGAAGTGAAAATTATCCTTTGATGCATCAAGTGCCTACATGATGTTATCCTTAGTTTATCAAAGGCTCAAACCATTATGACTCTAGAACTAGTCCACCAAAAGGCTTTCATCTATAGGCCACTAGGATTATCCCATGAAGGGCTTACACCCTTGAATATTCCTAAAGCCTTCTTTGAATTGACAAAGTTATATATTTAATGTCTTATACCATGGTACAACTAGCCCAACTTGGGCTCTGATTTCTTATTAGTTGTACTTTATGTGAGTGCATAAGGCATGTGCCTTATGTGGATCAATGTCAGTGTAGCCAAGTGTAAAATGTTGAGCATAGAAATATAATCCCAAGTTTGTGCCTAAGTGTGATAAGTGTAGAACCAATTAAGAAAACCTTGTGCCCCCTTTTCTATAACTAATTTACAAGTTTGAGATTCTATAAATATTTAGTTTTAGTATCTATAACCACAAAACAATGTAACATTGCTAGTGGGATTACCTCTTTCCTTCATCATGACCTCTACTTGTTCTCTCTCCAAGGCATATAACATTCATTTTAAGGACAACAACCCAACCATCATGTTTTATTCAACCTCTTCACTAATAGATACAACAACTCTTGTGTAGTCTTCATCATTTCTAATCTTTCTTGGAATTATTTCACAATATCTATCAAGTCTTCTACCTTTAGTTCTCTTCTTAATTTTTGTGCCATCTATCCTTATCAAGAATGAATCTATTTGAAAACCTAAAATATACTTAAAAAATCCCATCTTGATTCCTTAACACTCATAGGACTTCTATCACACTTAAAACAAACTCATCCTATCTCCTATAAAAGCTTATTTTTCACAACTTGTAACTAAATCAACCATACTTAGTTTTCACAACCTATAACTAACTCATACAAGATCCTCACACACTAAACCAAAGAATAAAATATATTGAACTAATATAAAATGGTGCATTCACATAAATGGTATCTACTTAAGGATAACCTCTAATTATGTGATGCTTAATTTAAGCACACACACACATACAAAATGTATAAACACAATATTTTAGAAATTTATCAGTTATTGATGCTTTCTCTCTTGCAAGAATCCATCAAATCTAGATATCTCTAAGTTCACACATTAAAGGGTACATTAGGAAAAGGGTTAGTAGACCTTTGATGATTTGTATGATTTTTTGACCCTATACCATTACCTAAAACCAATACAAGCTACTCTTATCCAATTCCCTAAGTAATTAAAACCCACTTATACACTCCCCTAAGAAATTTATTATCCAAAATAGTCCCTACCTAAGTAAAACCCCTTTTACCCACTTTTTCTACTATATCAACTGGGTTGACCTTGTTCAAAATTTAGCGCATGTTGTGGAACTCTATCAGCCCAAGCCAATGTATTTCAAGGCCTAATGAATCTATTTCCTACCAAACAAAGTCAACCCATATGACCTTATTGGCTACATTATTGGGATGGTTTAGGTTCAATCCTTAGATATAAATCCCCCCTTAATTTCATTTCAAAAGAGATAATCATTAAATTTTGCATCCTTACTACTCATAAATATGTTTATCTTATCAATAAGAGGTTTCACTACTTAGGTTTTTGCCTTAGATAAGTAACACTTATTTTGTAGAGATCTTGGATGTATAGGAAACTTCTTGTAGCCTAGATCTGATCTATCCTTGTGATCTTTAAAAGACACAACCTCTTGCAAAGCACCATTGGCCAAGGGACAGATTGAGGCATAATGGGTTCACTTAAACAAGGTAAGTATATTCCTAGCCCTTCATATTTTGATGAGTAGATGTTGTAGAATTAATGGATTGAATTGTATCTCTCCTTTATATTATTTATATGTTATGATAGATATAATTATCTTTAATTTTTTATTATCTTCTCTACTTGTGCCAAAAGATTTAGTGATCACTATATTAGTTTGCATATTCATTGATTATATTAGCTTGCATGTTCATTTAGTAGATTAAATTTATTACTATTATTAAAATCATAAGACCTAGCTAGGTTTATCAAAAAATGACATTTGATTAGAGGCCTTGAAAACCTCTCCTTTTTCATTGTGTGATAAGAGATCGCTTAGTGTAGGTTTAGCAGATCTATTATTGGTCATGATCCTAATATAAATAAGTATTTATAAGTGGATTGATAGTTGAATACCTTATCTGAGCTTGGATATTACTAAGTAGGATAAGTTGTAGATATATATATTTATTGAATACATTCTAGTGATCTTGATGTGAACTTAACCCTTGTAGATTTTAATTTTCCTTAATACATAACTAGATCAACCCTGTCAACCTAGTTTAATATTTTGTGTGCAAGCTTATATACTTCATTGAGCTTATCGATCTAGTTTGGCTTTGTGTGTCAGTCTTTCCAACTTTGTCAAGCTTGTCAACATAGTTATGTTCTCTACGTAGGGTTTTCAGGTATGTTAACCTAGTTGACCTCATTCAAACATTTATTTGTAAGTTTTATAACTAGGGCCATTCTATTGACCCAGTTTGGCCTTTTACATGCATAATTTCTAGTTTTAGATAATTGGATCAAACAGATCAACCCAATTTATTTTTTTCCTTATGCATATAACTAAATCAATCTAAATGATTCTTTTTTTCTACATTTCATTTTTATAACTACATCGATCTGATCGACATAGTTCTATTGTCTGGTTATTTATTAAGTTTAGTTATATTATGTCAAGTAACTTGAATCTATTTAATAATCATGTTTTATGCCTATATAGGTTTAACCTTTCACTTGGTTGACCCAATTAAAAATAAAAAATCAACATCTTCAGGAAAAATACTACAATGACCTAGTCAACTCTTTCTTATCTACTAGGTTATCTCTAACCAAATAAGTATTTTCACTTTATCAATTTTCAAATAAATTTATTTTCCCAACTTTTATTCAAAATTTAAGTTTTAGTAATTTTTCAATGAGTTTCTTTATTTTTTAAAACTATAAATATAAAATCAACTAGGTTGATCAACTTGACCTAGTTATATTTCTATTTTCTACCCTTAAATTTAGGTTGACTTACTTGACTATGTTTATTCTGGCCTATCTTTGTAATAGACTGAATTGATCAGCCCAACTTTTTTATTGTCTATTTGTTCAACTTGGTTGATCAACTCAACCTTGTTTATTTTTTTTTAATTCTTAATACAAGCAAAGGGAATTAAGCTACATTGATAGTAATTAAACTCAATTTACTTTTTAGTTTGTTGCCTATTTATTTAATTTTCAAAAATTGTAACTTAGAATTTGAAACATTGTTTTTTGCTCTTATTTTTCAATTTGGTTAGTTTTTATTAGAAAATGTGTACATGTAGTTTTAAAAATACTTAGATATTATCATGTAGGGTTACTTTATACTCTATTTATGGTTATTGTCTATCATTTGTAGATATCATGGTATGAGGGGATTGCCCCAATACTCATAGCCATAGTACATAGCTAATCATGGTATTTAGATTACATGTACCTCATTATATTTTAGGAATGCCTAAGATTTCCCTCTTTATTGAATCTTAGGAATCCATCCATCTATTTTTTTGTGTGGTGCATCACCTATCAGATAATGCCAATAATTTACATTTAGCTTACCCTTGAAATATGGTTTAATGGACTATGAAAACAATAATTCTTCCATATTTAGTGCTCTAAAACATTGGGCCGACATTATCCAATAAACAAACAAGTATCTTTGAAAGCCTAAACTTTAAATAAAAACCTTTAATATAACTTACTAACCTTATTTTGAAAAAATAGTTAGCTTCTCAATTACTTTATTGTTTGCTACTCTATGTTGTATTGTATAATTATATTAGCCAATGTTGATACAAGATTTTTGTTGTGTGTGTTGATACTAGATCGACCTAGTTGCCTATGTGTTTAGATTTATTTTTTTATACTTATAACTAAATCATTCAAATTCAAAACATTTAATTTTTTTCTCTATGTATTAAACTTTATCAACCAGCTTGACCAAGTCTGTTATAGACTATCCTAATTTTCTTACCTGTTAAAATTCATTGACCAAATTGACCTAGTGTCTTATAGACTCTTTTTCTTGTAAGAAATTTTCAACCAGATCAACTTATTCTATTTATATATTACTATTATCTTACCTATTTAACTATGTTGACCTATTTGAAATTTTTACCTATTGGTTGAATTAGTGATTTTTAGATTGTTTGATCTTTTCTAGTTCAACAATTCACTATGTCGACCTATTCAACTTCATACTTATTGGATGACCTAGTTTTGTTTTAGTATTTTTTTGGTTAATTTTGTTAATAAAAATTAACTTGATAAAAATAGAAATGATACAAGGTCTAAAGAGGAATACCTGTGATGGGGATATACACTATTGATCTAGAAAAGTTGGAGCTCTTTTTTGGCTAGGAAGGACTTACTATACAATAAAGACAACTTGGACAAGATTGGATTAATAAGATAGATGGGCGGATTGCCTAATATAAGATCAGTTCCAAGAAGTGGTACACTTCATTAGAGGGATGTCAATCCACTATTTTATGTAATCAAGTGGATAATATGATAATAAAATTTATAATAAATATTGTGATAATATTATGAAACTAAAATGAAACAAATCAATCTATTACATATATATTATCAAAATGTTCATTCCAATATGATATGGCTATGTATTCATGTTCTTGAATTAATTCTAGTTATTCGGTAATGTATTATAGATTAAGGGTAAATATAATCACACAGAGTCCTAACTTAAAAGAGAGGTCACTTTGATCAGTGAATAGTGGGTGAGGAACTATTGTAAGTCATGAATTGAAACTACGTCATGTATAAAACTAGGCAAGGTCATCTACAAATAGTAATGCATAATTTTAGGACTTAGAAATAGTAAATTAGAAATACTTAAGATTGATAAAGTAGTCTCAAGCTATATACAAAAATAAAAGGGCATGGATTGATGTTTATTTTATTAAAATTGATATTAATTAGGAAATGGATGGCGATATAAAAATAATCATGGTTGATCTTTACATTGGGTACTCAAAAAACTCAATATGGGGCCTAAGGAGGGCTTTAATTTTTTTTTGAAAAGCTTCTAGATTGGTCACTAGTTCATCTACATAGACTTATGATAGTAAATAAAATTTAAATGAATAATTTAGTAATAAGAAAACATCCAAACATATAACATACCTTGTAAAATGCTTCCTATGCTATAGAAAAATATCTCATGGACAAGGATGTGGTTGGATTTGGATAGAGTGTGGACAGACTAAAATAGGGATGACACTATTTTGTAGTGATCTAGGGGAATTTTTCTAGCATTATGGTATGTAGAAATTAGGACCCTTGAACCTGAGGCTGGGATGGCTATAAATTAACATTAATCCTAATAAGATCAACGATGATAATGGGAATCATTACCAATTCAGTCCAAGTTTAAATTGTTGGTTCTAACAACTCAAGATCATGGATTAAACTTAGTCTAAATTATTTTTTAATGGGGCTCATGTATGGAGAGGTTTTTAGGTAGGTTAAAAAACTTAACCTTAATAAACTTGGGGAGATTTTACTAGGATTTATGGATGGTTAACTAATTACCTAGGTAAAATGGTAATTAACTAGATTATTTATACAATGTTAGATGGTAAATAATAAAACTATATTAAATGACATAAAAAGGTAGGGAAGAGGTAAGACACTTATTCATAATAAAGTGGTGTAAATTTATGGTGTCTATATTTTCTCCTTTTTATTAATAGGTTTATGATAGCCTATCATAACACAAAAACTAGGATGGGCATAATGCCCCAAGTTTTAATGAGACAAGGTGTTCCCCCTTAAATTGGGAGTTGGTGAAGGATAATGAAGTGGAGATAAGTTTGAAAATGAGATGGTAATGAATAGGATAGATAGAAAATGAGAATTGAAGATGTAAGGATAAGCATGAAGTATAATGTTGCACTAAAAAGATATAATATATCCTGAACAAGAATGCCCCAAGGTAAACAAGTAATAGATTTCCAAAAATAAAAAATGTAAAAGATTGACTAAAGGTAGTCAAGAGGCTAAAGGATAGGATGGGATAAAAAATCATATGGTTTTCTTAGTACACATGCACTACCTAAGGACATAATGCTTTCAAAATGAGGTATATTTTTTAGGATCCATAGGGGATAGACATTGAAATGAATGTATACCTCTCAAAGGTTATGGGTGTTATAACACAACTATCTATTGAGAGGGGGGTGAATTAGTATATTGACTAAATTACTCTTTTTAATACCTTTTAAAATCAAACTATAAATTATATGCATATTAAAACATATATTCAGAGATCACACACACACAAACACATAACATCATATGTATACATGCAAAACCCAATATGGGAAAAGCCATGGTGAGAGTATATGCTAGAATCTATTATTATAATCAAGTCTCATAGTCAAAACCTTAATGGTTACACATTTAAAGGAATCAACCCTAAGGATACACCAATCCCCTAGTTTAAGAGCACCAACTCTAAAGAAGCACCAACTCCATGATTTAAGATCACCAACTCTAAGGAAGCACCAAATCCTTAACTAATCACCAACTCCACTTATCTGATGGCACCCACCAATCAAATCTATATGGATCTACAAATCCAAATTAAAATATAAATTCATAAAAGAATCCAATCTAAATTCTCTATTATAGGTCTAGTTTATAGCTGCTCATACTCTACGTATTATCTCTTTCTACTCTTTCACTCTGCCTCTTTATCTCTATGTCTAGATATATCTCACATTTAACACACTTCATCTCTATCTACAACCTCCTTTCCTCTCTTCTCTTTTGGTCTTATGTATCTTATATTTATTTATTTGGCACAATTTAATTACACCAATAGTAGAAACAATAACTTATGATTGCATCCTAGATTACATATATAATCATTTGATCTAGGTTTTGTATATTCTCTATGTTCACACTTTTTTATTAATGAATCTTGATCAATTCTATTGGAATTTAGTTCTTGTATTTAACTATAAGTTTCCTACATCTTAAGCTCATGTTTCACCACCATGATTCTTGGTCTCATTACTATTTTTAACATATATTAGGCTCTAGTCTTGATGTAGATATTATATTACACAAATTTGATCAATTACAATAATCAAATTCATTTTTTGTATCAAAATTTATGGCTTAACTATAGGTTCTTGCATGTTCTAATACTTTACTATTGGGATGAACATATCTTTAAATATTGACCACTGATCTTAAGCTTCACAACAAGATCTGATGATCCTCATTCAATCTACTAAACTTTAAAATGCATGTGTTAGATCAATATTTGATAGATTCACGTGCTCCATTAGATATTTGTACACTTTTAGGATTTAATGAGTCAAATTTAAAACATGTCTATTATATCTTTTGATTTGACCTCCTATGTGTCATTAGATCTTCAAACTATCATGAACTTTACTTCTATCTTGTCATTAAACATCAAGATCTTTATCTCATCTCATTGCTTCTTAAGTATTTAGAAAATATATGCTCCATCAATTTCATCAAACTATTTTAGTATTTAATTTGCCTCTATCTCATTAAATACTGAGCACTTTATCCCATTGAGTCCACTCACTCCATTATATCTTCATTACATGATCATCTACTCATCGTTCGATCTTTTAGCAAGCTTGATCTTTATCTCTGATGAGATCTCTAGAATATGACACTTGGAATTAGCATGTGTCTTCTACACATTACTATCAATTATTGTTATTAATACATTTGGCATCCTCATATTCATCATTAACTATTTGACTTTGAACCATACCACATATTTACTATTCAAGCTCCATGATTGTGACATTTGTCATTAGTGTGTTCACTCATAGGTGCCTTTAATATATTGAATTTGTTGCGTATCATTGGATCTTTAACATATGATTAAGTGCTCACTATAAAATCTTATAACAAGATCAAAATTTACCTTGTGTATATTTGAATAAGTATGGGGACCATCTCAATATGCCTAGAAGGCTAATTTTGCACCTTCATATCTTTCACTTCGCTCATTCACCTATTCTAAAATTAAGACCATATAAAATAGGCATGATAATGAAAAAACCCATATGATCATATCTTCTTGAATCCTTTACACATGATATATGTAATTCAATTAATTTTATCACTCATATTATTCTACCATAGGGCTAACTATGCTTAGAAATAGCTGAAAGGCCAACTTTGTTATTGCATAAATTTTGATGCACTTCATCGCATGACCTATAATTTAGCACATAATATCCTCTCATATAAGGTATTCCATCCATTTATTCATATACTCTATAAACCCTCATATGTGAAATATATTACATCATAAAAATGCCTACTCTAATTTTTCTTACCATCTACAAATTTGAATGTGTGAAAACACTGTCAAAATGCTTGGGAGCCCAACTTTGCTCATGCATATATTTTATTGTGCTACATCATGTGACCTAATATTTAGTACATATAAACTAGGCACAAAAATGCAAAAATCATTTTATCTTGACACCTTCATGTGTGTGAATCATGACCTCATCAACATGCTTACTTGGATCTACTTGAACCCTTTTGCAAATTTGGCTAAGTATAGAAACTTAGTGAACTATGTCTGAGTAGCTAACTTTAAATCCCCATATCTTTAGATGTAATTCATTACATGGATTCAAATCAAGTGTATAAAAATTAAGGACTAATGTGATCATAACCATATGACCAAATCCCCTAGACTCATCCACATGTGGCAATGGTGACATCATCAAACTAGCTACTTAGATTTTCATCTATAGACCCAAAATGTCTAGATGAACAATATGAGGACTAGATGAATTCCACTCATGAACACAAGCATTCCAATAAGCCTTGACCTCTAATAGGATCCCTTGTATATCTTATAATCACCATATTCATCCCTGAACATTAATGACATTGATAATGCCAATAATTTCCCTTTTGCCATCAATCACAATCGTATTTCCAAAAATCTCCCCCTTTGTCGTAGATGGCAAACTAAATTCTCTAATCTTCTAATATTTTTCTCCTTCTCTATCATTTCTTGAATTGGCTTTTGATGAACTAAAATTAAAATTGCTTATGTTAAGCTTACTCCCCCTTAGGAAATGAAACATTTGCCTAAACTCAACTTGGACATTTTTTCTATTCTTTCAAACTTTTACAAAGAACATTTACACTTTTTCTCCATGGTACTTTTGTCAAAAATCAACTTGGACACCTATTCTGCTCCTTTCATAGAGAGCATTTGTACTTTTTTCCTCCTTTGACATAAATGTCAAAGGGACTCTATCTCACTATATGTCTATATTTTTCTCCCCCTTTATTAGATAAAATATTTTGTCCTAGCA
This sequence comes from Torreya grandis, assembly GCA_037957365.1. NCBI lineage: Eukaryota > Viridiplantae > Streptophyta > Pinopsida > Cupressales > Taxaceae > Torreya > Torreya grandis. The sequence continues at coordinate 3,726,213 of JARHVA010000083.1, forward strand.
ACTACAACCATCAGCTAATAATAAATTTTCAAAATTATGCATACCAAATTTTCCTTTTCTTTCTTCTTCTAGGAATTAACCAAACTTCTATGAGACTCCCCTTAGACTCATGCTATATCACTAGTATCTAGTGATGTGATGTAAGAGCCACCATATAGGCTTACTATCCTTCTCTCTCTTGGATTCAGCTACACAGTCCTCTGATCCTAGGACCTGGCCAATTATAAAGTTCCCCTTTGTTTATGCATGAGGATTCAATAAATTTTCAAAGCACCTAACTTGGTTTGATCAAGTAATCATCATAACCTTCTTGAGTTCTCATTTGTAGTACACATCACAACATACTCAATCATGACTAAAGCATTTCACATATGCTTCCCTTCACATTATGCATAGCTCCTCAAGCCATTCATGTTATCTGAGTTAGCTCCTCCTAACTTCATATTCAATATTTGTACTAATGGACTACCTATATCACACTATAACTTCATTTAACACATGTATACCATTATTTTACACATGTTTACCAAGATCAGTGATGCAACTCATTACATAACCCAAGATACACAATGTCAAGGGTTTATTACATTAGAACCCTTATGCTAACCTCTAAAACTTATTACACACTAGGAGACAACCATCACACTCTTATACACTTATAGACACTACATACAGAACATCAATTGATTCTTTACTGAAAGGAGTATCTTAAGAAGCATAGATAGAGACTTCTTCTACTCCATAGTGCTCTTAAAATAAAGTGTAGCCAGTACTAACCCAAAATTCCTCATATTCCTTATCCCACTTGGTCATCTTGTACTTGTGTTTCTTTTTTTTAGGCTTAAGAGAAGTGGCATGCTTATTCACTACAATGTTTTCCTTTTCTTCTATAATTAGATTAACATTACATAGAGACAACATAGATTCATGACATACCTTTTCATATGATGAATCTTCCTTGTAGTTCAAAATATCATCACTAGGCACTAAATAATAATTTTTTATGCAATAATACTTTCTCAACAACAATAAGATGTTCACTTAAATCGATACATACCTTAAAAATAGCCTCAACCAACACCTTGGTCTTCTCCTTGAGCTTGGTCTTTTCATTCTCAACATGAACAGACATTGAGATCTCTTGACATTCTTGTTAGGAACCCCTCCAAGGAAGCACAATTGATTAATTTTCTTATAAGAAATTAAACATAGAATTATACCAGAATGATTAACTAAAAACTTGAAACAACAAAGAATTTGAGAGACAATACACAATCTTGTATTAAATACTCTTAGAAGAAAATACAATAAAGAAGATGCCACTTCTTCTTCCACCTCAAAGGCTTGCCACACCTCAAGGACTTCTTCCCTCTCTCTCTTGCTCAACCACAACCAACTCAAAAACCTGAGTTGTTATCCCCTCCTTGAATGCTTTAGCTGATCTCCTTGACCTTACACCTTGTAGATCTCCTTGACCTTGCTTCCTTGCTTCAATGCTTTACTTGCCTTCTTAATTACAATACATGCCTCATGGGTCTTTAAATAGGATCCCATGCATACAAAAATAGACTTATAATTACAATAATTAGACATGCAACTTGAGACTATAATTATCCCTTTAACATGCAAACACTCTATTCAACTAACTAACTGTTCGTGCAATGAACAGTTCTAGAACACACAGGTGACCTACATTGGTCCCTATCTGCCTAGTGCTGACCGACGTCGGCCAACTCCCTGTCAATGCCAATTGCCTTCTACACTGTATGTGACCAACATCAGTTACACTACCGATGTCGGTACTTTTGGAACTCAACAACCTCTCCATGTCTGCAATAGTTGAAGCTTTTAGCTCTACAACCTAACAATCTCCCACTTGGAGATAAATAGCTACAACTGTACCTGTACCTATACACCATCTAGTTTGTTCCCTTGGCTCTGTATCCCTCTTCAATATCACTCTTGAAGACCAACCACCATAAAACCTGTGATGCTATACCTATCATCCAAGTCCCCTGCCACATCTGAACTCTCTGACAACTCCCACTAGAGACAAAATCAACCTGTGATCTTCTATGTCTCTTATGCCAAAAGAATTTTTTTGCTCCCAAATTCTTCATGACATACCTCTAAACTAACTTTACCCTTAGCTCAAAAACTCCCTATATATGTAACCCTGCAACAAGAAACAACATATAGTAGCAGGATAATGTAGCTAATATTATCCAACCTGGTAAAGATAAATATAATGGTCAAACCTCCATTGTCCTGCAGCCTACTCAAGACCATATACCCTGGCCTTCTGTCTCACGTGTCCATCCACTCTCTTCTCTAACTTGGGAATCCATCCCTCATCTAGTGCTTTCTTCCAACTGACAACTCCACCAACAAATACCTGTTTGGTTCTTCTCCAAGGACTCACACTCCTCATCCATGCCAAGCTCCCACTATTTATGGATTCTACCTGTATTGCCTCTTCATATCTTCCTGGTTCTTAACCATCAGTAAGCAACAAATAAAATAAAGAAGGTGAACAATATATATGAGGTTCACATACCCTTTTTGACCTCCATATGAGCATTTGAGACTCCTTGACAGCTTGTTGTCCGCCCAACATCCATTCTAGTGACTGATATCGGCCATCTCCCAGTCTGCATCTGACTGATGTCAGTTCCCTACACTGAACCTGACTACCAACGTCATTTCCTTGGCTAATGCCGGTGTCCCCTCTGTCGATGTTGGTTCCTGTTTGATCGACGTTGGACTTATCCTACCCAACTCTACCGACCCTACTGGTCTGCATATGACTGATGTCGATATCTGCCTGACCGATGTCGGTTCCAAGTGACCAACATCAGTGTCTGTGTATTCCTATAAGTGATGAATTCTTTATCCGTGAGCTCATCTTAGATCAAACCCCTATCCATACTACCTTGCTCAGAATTATTCAGCCCCTGTGACTGATCTATGTCCCTCATCTCCTCCATAAACACCAAGGCTTCCCTATTTTTGTCAAAAGCATCAAATTTCCTTTTCCTGCAATGAACTTGATCTATGCCTTCCAAATCTAAACTCATACCTTTTGAATCAAGAATGTCCATTCCCTTCTTATTCATGTGACCAAGCCTATTAAGCCACATCTTCGAATCTACAGCTAAAGTAGATAAACCAGAAGTAGAATCAGTAATATAAGTAGATATATGTACCTACTTTCTTACCTCTTGCTAAAACAAGTGCACCCTTGGTAACCTTCCAAGAATCCACTGTGAGGGTTACTGTGCATCCCTCATCACCCAACCTTCCTATAGAAACCAAACTCTACTTTAGAATTGGGACATGCATAACCTCCTTCAACACCCATGTGTTGTCCATCTGCAATTTCAGCTACACTTTCCCTTTGCCAACTATTTGGCAAGGCGTACCATCCCCTAAATAAAGCACTCCAAAATCTCCCTGGACATACTCATGGAAAAAATCTCTATTTGCAGATGCATGAAAAGAAGAACTTGAATCTAAAACCCATGATTCTATCTGACTATCCAAAGAAAGTATGAGAGCATCCTGTGCCACAATACCTGCATCCTTTGCTTCTTCATTACCTTCATGTTGATTTTCTTTATCCCTCAACCAACACTCTTTCTTTGTGTGTCCTCTCTTTCCACAAAACTAGTAGGTGACACCTCTAGATTCAAATCTCCTTCCCATCTTCGACCTTGATTTCCCTTGCTTGACCTTCTCTCTTTGCCTTCCCCTACTTTCTACACTTAGAGCATTCCCTGATGATTCACCTGTGCTCTTTCTGCGTATTTATTCATTCAAGATTACACTCACAACATCATCAACTTTTAATATTTTAGAAACAGACACAAAATTATTTACTGCCATAACCAAACTATCCCAACTTTTAGGTAAAGAGCATAAAATTAAGAGAGCCTTTACTTCATCATCAAAAATAATATTGACTGAAGCTAACTAGTTTACCAAACCATGGAAATCACTAAGATGAGTATGTACTGATCCACCTTCCTATATTTACAAAGTAAATAACTACTTCATAAGAAATACCTTATTTGAAGCTGAGAGATTTTCATATAAATTTGCCAAAGATTTTATCAACTCTTCCATTTTCTTGCACTGTGATAAGTTGGAAATCACAGACGATGCAAGGCTCAACCTTATGGATCCCAGAGCCTTTTGATCAAGAACATTCCATTCTTCATCCTTCATATCTGTGGGCTTGCATGTAACCCCACCCAATGGTAAGTACAAATCCTTTTGATACAGATAATATTCTATCTGCATCCTCCAATTTTGACAATTCTTGCCATTAAACTTCTCCATTTGTAGCTTACTTTCTTCTGCCATTGCTATACTCCCGCTCAAATAGAAACCCCTATGAATGACCTATAATCAAACAATAACTTGCTCTCTGTAACCTAAGCTCTAATACCAACTGTTAGGAACCCCTCCAAGGAAGCACAATTGATTACTTTTCTTATAATCAATTATACATGAAATTATACCAAAATGATTAAGTAACTAGAAACTTGAAACAACAAAGAATTTGAGAGATAATACACAATCTTGTATTAAATACTCTTAGAAGAAAATACAATAAAGAAGATGCCACTTCTTCTTCCACCTCAAAGGCTTGCCACACCTCAAGGAATTCTTCCCTCTCTCTCTTGCTCAACCACAACCAACTCAACAACCTGAGTTGTTATCCCCTCCTTGAATGCTTCAGCTGATCTCTTTGACCTTACACCTTGTAGATCTCCTTGACCTTGCTTCCTTTCTTCAATGCTTTACTTGCCTTCTTAATTACAATACATGCCTCATGGGTCTTTAAATAGGATCCCATGCATATAAAAATAGACTTCTAATTATAATAATTAGACACGTAGCTCGAGACTATAATTAGCCCTTTAACATGCAAACACTCCATTTAACTAACTAATTATTCATGCAACAAACAGTTCTAGAACACACAGGTGACTGATGTCGGTCCCTGTCTGCCTAGTGCTGACCGATATCGGTTGACTCCCTATCGATGCCGGTTGCCTTCTGCACTATATGTGACCGACATTGGTTACACTGTCGACGACGGTACTTCTGGAACTCAGCAACCTCTCCATGTCTACAATAGTTGAAGCTTTTAGCTCCACAACCTAACAATAACAATAAGATGTTGAAGCTTTTAGCTTCAACAATAATAAGATGTTCACTTAAATCCATACATACCTTAGAAATAGCCTCAACCAACAGCTTGATCTTCTCCTTGAGCTTAGTCTTTTCATTCTCAACATAAGCAGACATTGAGATCTCTTGACATTCTCCAACCTCTATGGCATTCTCCATCATAGCTTGATCTTTCACCTTCCATACATCCTTGGGTTTCTTAAATGTCCTATTTTTTCATTTTTCATAGAATTGTGAATCTTTGTTCACTCTAAGAGTCATGCCTTTCTTTACACTTTGTATTTTTGGTATTAAAAATCTTGTTCTACATTGTTTAGATATGTGACCAAAATTATTGCAATTATAACATATTACATTTGTATCTAACAAGGGTGCAAATGAATTTTTGCCTACAAAGGCTTTTTTCATTTTAGATACAACTCTACATTCACTATACTTATGACCAAAATGATTACAACTATAATAATAACCATAGAAAGACAAGGAATACCTAGTCATAGCTTTTCTTTGTGTAAGATGGGGAATTATTCTTAAATTTGGCTTCTTCAAATATCTCACTCTTAGTAACCATATGCATCAGCTACCTTTGTCTTTTACATCTTCCTTGAGTTTGTAGAGATTGACTCATTATTCATCTTCCTTTCCTCAGGCTTCTTTTCTCCTTTATCTTTCTTCACATTATTAGTTCTTGTATATATCTTTGTATCCTTGAAATATTTCTCTTTATTTACTCCCAATCCTCCTTTTACTTTGAAGTTGTCATAGAAATTTACATATGTAATATTTATGGGACTTTTTCCTTTTTCATAACTAAGACCAAATTTTTATTTTGATGGATATTGAGAGTTAATCAATTCATTAATAAATACTAAACCTCCTTTTAGCTTCAGACCTTTGCCTATTTTTTCTTTAGCCTTTTCAAGGTCTTTTCCCAAACCCACTATTTCTACTTCTAACTTCATGCACTCATTAGATTTAGATTTTAGTTCAAGTTTGACTACATCTTCTATTCTTTTGGCCTCTTCAACTTGTGTCTTTAATCCACTACCATTTGATAAGATTTTCAAGAATTTTGGATAGTTTTTCAATTTCTTTTTATCCAAGTTTCTTCTAATTTGAGTTCTCTTTTCTTATCTTGTCAATCTCATATAGAGCATAGATGAGTTCACACTTTAGGTTCACTTATCCTTCCTATTATTCATCAAAGTCTTCAACTTCTTTTTTTATATCTATAAAAGCTAATCCTAATTCCATAAATAAGGATTCATTTCCCTCAGCCATAAAGGCACAATCATGGTCATCATTTGAGCTATCACACTCATCTTATGAATCACTATCTCATATTATATACAAGTCCTTGTTTTTAAGGAATTTATTCTTATAATAGTGGGGATTCATCCTTTTACCATCCTCTTCTTTCTCAAATTTATCCTTTTTATCATAAGGGAGTTTAACAACAAAATGTCCTACCTTACCATAGTTAAAGCATTTAAAGGGTACCTTAGCTTTGTATTTTCCAGACCCTTTTTTTAATATTCTGACAAAGTTAACTTATTTTTCTTTAGTCTCCTCAAATATAGATTTAGATTCTTCTGCTTTTTATTGCTTAGATGCTTTGAATGCAGATTATCTCTTGGAATTTCCTGCTTCTCCCATTCTCATCTCATAAGTAGTGAAGGTTACATGAAACTCATCAATAGTGAGTTTATCTAGATTTCTTGCTTCCTCTATTGTAGATATTTTAGAGTCATACCTCGATGGAAAATATCTTAGGACATTTTTAAAAATGACTAATTATTTCATCTCTTCTCCAAGGCCTCTGATTCCATTGACTATTTCATCTACTCTGAGAAGGTAGTCTCTAATTTTCTCTTTTTCATTCATTTTAAGACTTTCAAACATACCTCTGTATGTTTATAGTTAGGCCTATTTTACCTTATCATCACCTTAATAGATGTTATTTAATTTTTTCTATATATCTTGTGCATTTTGACAATACATATCTTTCACAAACTTTAATTTAAACAATCCACATAGAATAACATTCTTAGCCTTGGCATTTCTCTCATATGCCTTCTTAGCATATTGATCAGTAGGAGTTATAAAAAGATATGTATATCCATTTAAAGTAGACATACATACATCAAACCCTAATTAATATAGATATGATTCCATTCTAATGCTCTGAAATGCATAGTTTGATCCATCAAAGAGAGGTGCTTTATTTGAGGAAGATCCTATTTAACTAAACAGTTGTGTTCACTGTCCAAGATCTACCTAAGCTAATTAAACTTCTTATAATAAATCTAGGCTCTGATACTAATTATTGGAACACAACTATCTACTAGGGGTGAATCAAGAGATTGACTACGTTAGTCCTTTTATTCCTTTTTAAAAGCAAACTAGAAAGGATATATAAATTAAAACATATATACAAAGATCACACACATAAAAAAACATAACATCATATGTATACATATAAAACCCAATATGGGGGAAACCATGGTGAGAATATCTACTAGAATCTATTATTCTAATCTAGCCTTAGTCAACACCTTATTGGTAACATATTTAAGGGCACTGATCCTAAGGAGACACCAATCCCATAGTTTAAGAGCACCAAATCTAAGGAAGCACCAACTCCTTGATTTAAGAGCACCAACACTAAGGAATAACCAACTTCCTAACTAAACACCAACTCAAATCATTTGATGACACCCACCAATAAGATTTATATGGAGTTACAACTCCAAATTATAATATAGATTCATAAAAGAATCCAATCTCAATTCTCTATTATAGGTTTGATATGTAACTCCTCATACTCTACACATTATCTCTCTCTACTCTTTCACTCTGCCCCTCTATCTTTGTGTCTAGATAAATATCTTATTTGACACACTTCATCTCTATTTTCAACCTCTTTTCTTCTATTTTGGTTCTATGTCTATTATATTTATTTTTTGACATAATTCAATTACACCACCAAAAATAATAATAACTTATGACTATATCCTAGATGACATATATAAGCATTTGATCTAGGGTTTCATATATTCTCTTTGTTCACACTTGTTTGCTAACGTATCTCACTCAGTTCTATTAGACTTTAGTTCCTATATTTAACTATATGTTTCCCATGTCTTGAACTCATGCTTCATTACCATGATTCTTGGTCTCATTACTATTTTTAGCATATACTAGGCTCTTATTTTGATACATATGCCATATTACATATATTTAATTGATTAAAATAATCAAATTCATTGTCTATGTCATAATTTATGGCTTAACTATAAGTTCATACATGTTACAATGCTTTATCATTGGGATGAACATATCTTTAATTATTGACCATTTATCTTAAGCTTCATGCCAAGATCGGATGATCCTCGTTCTATCTACTCAACTTTAAAACATGTCCATTAGATCAATATCCAATAGGTTGATGCACTCCATCAGCTCTTTGTATTCTTTTGGGATTTAATGATTCAACTTGAAAATGCATATATTATATCTTTTGATCTTGAGATCTCACATACCATTAGACCTTCAAACTAGCATGAACTTTACTTCTATCTTATCATTAAACATTGATCTCTTTATCTCATCTTGCTACTTCTTGAGTCTTTGGAAAATATATGCTCCATCAATCTCATCAAACTAGCTCAGTCTTTAACTCACCTCTATCTCATTAAATATCAAACACTTGATCCCATTGAGTCCACTCACTCCATTATATCTTCATTGCATGATCATCCACTCATCATTTGATCTTATAACAAGATTGATCTTTATCGCTGATGATATCTCAATAATGTGACACTTGGAATTATCATGTGGCTTCTACACATTGTTATCAGTTCCTATTATTGAGACACTTGGCATCCTCACATTGATCATTGACAATTTGACTTTAAACCACACCATAGATTTATTGTTCAAGCTCCATGATTATGACACTTATCACTAATGTGTTCAATCATAGGTGCCTTTAACATACTGACTTTGTTGTGCATCATTGTATCTTCAATGTATGATTAAGTGTTCAATGTTAGATCTTATAACAAGATTAAACTTTACCTTGTACATATTAGACTAAGTATGGGTACCATCTCAATATGCCTACAAGTCTAACTTTGCACCTTCATATATTTTGCTTCACTCATATGCCTATTCTAAAATTTGAACCATATAAACTATGCATAATAATGAAAAAACCCATATGCTCATCTCTTCCTAAACACTTCATGCATGTAGATATAATGCCATTAATCTGATCACTTAGATTATTCTACCATAGAGCTAACTATGCTTAGAACTACGTAGAAGGACAACTTTCTTCTTGCATAAATTTTGATGCACTTCATTACATGACCTATAATTTAGCTCATAAGATCCTCTCATATAAGGGATTCCATCCACATATTCATCTACTCTAGAAACCTTCATATGTGTAAGATATGACATCATAAAAATTCTTACTTAGCTTTTTCTTACCATCTAAAAATTTGACTAAGTATGGGAAAACAATTTCAAAATCCCTAGGATCCCAACTTTGCTCATGCATATCTTTTGTCATGCTACATCACATGACCTTAAATTCAGTACATAAAAAATAGGCAAAAAAAAAAAATAAAACCATATGATCATTTTATCCTAACACCTCCATATGTGTGAATGCTGATCTCATCAAGATGCTTACTTGGCTCTTCTTGAACCCTTTTACAAATCTGGCTAAGTATAGAAACTTAGTGAATTTTGTTTGAGTAACCAACTTTTCATCCCCATACCTTTAATTGTGCTTCATTTCATGGCTTCAAATCTAGTGAATAATAATTAGGTACTAATGTGATCACAAAAATATGACCAACTCCCTTAGACTCATCCACACATAGAAATGGTGACATCAACAAATTGCCTACTTAGATTAGACCCAAAATGTCTAGATGAATAATATGAAGAACTAAACGAATTCCACTCATGCACACAAGAATTCCAATCATCTTTGATCTCTGATAGGATCCCTTTCATATAATCTTATCACCATATTAATCCTTGAGCATCAATGATATCCATAATGCCAATAATATCCATTTTGACATCAATGACAATCATATTGCCAATAGTGGGACCATTAGGGGGCCTATGTACACAAGCCAAAAAATGTTGGGTAATAAAGGATAACTTAAGTGGCCTTAGAAAAGGGATATAAATATGTAAGAGTTTTAAAATTAGTATAAAGGAGCCAAAAGGGACTAAATCACTATCGATCCAATGGATCAATACCAATTTGGAAGGAATTGATGTTAATTATGAAAGAATCAATGTTGATCTAAAAGGGAGATAAATAGGCTATCTAATAGCTTCGACACTAATTTTTTAAATGAGATCATGTGAGTTGAACTAGAGCCAAAAAAATTGACACTTATCAATATATTGAGTGAGATATACATAATGGAGGCTAGTGAGAGTGGATAATTATGATGATTATCACACAATGAGGTAGGGGTAACTTAGTTTTGGTGTTTTATGTGAATTTTTAAATTTTTAGAATTTTGAGCTAGTTTAGGTTAGGATTTTAGGATTATTAGGGATTTACAAGGATGGGCATCAATCCTAAGGGGTTTGTACCAACTTATTAATGATCAAACATTGATCAGTCAGGGAGTGATTTCAATCTAATGATCAATGATAATCAATAAACAATCTTGATTGATCTAGTAAGGGTCGATACAATTTTCTATGGGAAAAGAAAAAGGATATGACTAGTTGTTAGAAAATGAAATGAATCTAGGGGATTATGGGATTCCAAGCATATGTATTATTGATGATGTGATATTGAGTACCACATTTTTTGGAATTTTTATGGGAGGTCATGGGAAATGTAGAGTGGGAGTATATCAAAGTGGTAAGATTAGGAGGAATGTTCCACTATTAGTAGGTACACTAGGATTGGAGTCTACTAGTGGCATTATTAGAGTAATGGGATCTAGATGCAAGGAATTTTTTTCCTAATAGGGGAGATGACAATGACCCTCAAGGAAATTTATAATATACTCTAACTACATATATAGGGTGCATATATCATCCCAATGGATGAGAGAGGATGGGAAGTTACCTTGACATGGTTATATAGGGATGATGTTATAGATATTGGTTTCATAGTAGGAGTCCTTAGTTTCAATTAATTATATGATCAAGACTAGGATGGGAGATGGGTTATGACCATGATGATGTTGGCCACTAGACTTAAGTGGAGGAAGGTTCTCATGGAGACTGATAGGGGTGATGGTGGACATATGGGATCACCAGATAGTATTTTCATGGGCTCTGACCTTATTGCCATAGATATATAGGGATATGTGGGGATGGAGGATGAAATTCCATTATGTAATTGATATTACATATGTGTTATAGTGTTGGGCATATGAAAATATATAAGTAGTACAACCACTAGGGCTACCATGGATGGGCTAACATTGGTTTGCTTTTAGTGTGGTTTTTTTTATGATGAAGAGATGACTTTACCCATCTACATAGAGATGGGAGAGTACATGATTTATATTATTATATATAGGTGATGAGGAGCTAGATGAGGATGAGGTTATATGAAGGCCCTAAGTCATATTCTCAGCATGGCTAAGGATGAAGATAGAGATGGTGGTGGGATAATGAGTGAGATGGTTATAGGGGAGACACCTAGAGCATGTGGATCTCTTTCAATTTGGGTGTGTATGATGATAGTTTAGGATATAATAAGATATACCTAAATCACCTTAGGTATACATTAGAGATGACTTGGAGGAAAATATACTCAAACCATAGGTTACAAGGCTAGAGTTATTAGTATAGGAAGAGTCAGAGGGGATGGGGATATATGATGTTAGAGTGATAAAATAATATTTATTATGGTGGGTGGATAAATATGGAGGGGGAGAGGAGAGGGTGTTGATACAAAGGCATGATATGGAGGATGTAGAGATCATAGATGTGGAGGTTATAGGAGGATAAATGGAGGGGATGGGGATATGTAAGTGATTATAGAAAAGAGGGATTAAACCCAAGCAAAATATTCTAGAGTTATTTTTGAGTGAGACTAGATATAGGCATATTTGATGGACCTATAGTGGTTTTTTATACATTGTAGTAGAGTTTTGATGAGGCATGTCAAGTGTAGGATAGATATCATGATCAATGCAATAGGTCATGGGTACTAGCAAGTGTAGCATGGGGAGTAGTATTAAGATCTATTACACAAGGAAGGGCATAGGGTAGGAGGATGGGGCCTCTAAGGAGTGTGAGCCTAGGTAGATATCAAAATGTGGTAGTAGAGATATGATATTATGAGAATATTGTGATAGAACAGTTATTAGAGGTTACCATATATGCCAGGCACATAGCCAAACATGGTCAAACTCCATAGGGGGGATAAACAGCTACAACTAATGTGGGGAGTGTGCCATAAGGGAGGGATAGGAGGGATGGAGGAGATGGAGGGGAGAGTGGGGTACATGGGATGAATATCCTCTTGATCCAGATTTAGTTCATTGAGTAGCCAAGTATATGGCTAACTATATGGATTTGCCTTTGTACATACTATACATTATGACACTTTATGATGTATATTTGATTTTTGGATATATATTCATGAATATATGTTATTACAATTTACTAAATGATCTTTTGTTACATGATTATGTATTTAGATTATGTGGTTTACATTTATATAGCATTTTCTTTTAGTTGCATCATGTATTATATTGATTATCCAATGTTTTCATGGATTATGATATTTAGATTATGCAACGTAGTTTTTATCATGATTATGGATTTATATGTGTGTGTTTTAAATAAACTAGTAGTGGATTATGTATTTTTAATTACATGTGATAATTTATGATGTATCATGGATTTATGACATATTTTTTGATGGATGTTATATTACATGGATGGTGATTATATGGTTTTTATTTTTTATTATACTTTTTAGATTATATGGATGGGATTTTATATCATGCTTGATTATGGAATATGTAAAGTTTATATGGATTTAAATGTTTATATAACTGATCAATGATGCATGAGTGATAATTGGCTAGGACCCTAACTAGACTCTAGGCCCCTTGCTTCTTATTACATATATGCCCTTTTATCTAATGTTAATAAAAATCCTTACTAATCTCTTCTCAACCAAATTCATAAATCCTTGGTTTTAAATAAATGAGATTATAATAATGGGGGAAACACTTAATTCTTTGGAAATACAGATGTTTTATTTTTCCAAGCTTTTTAACCTTAAGATAATCCATGGACAAATGTAGACTGATCAATGCAGAATGCCCACAAATTTAAGAAAGTTGATCAATGTAAGAAATTTTCATGGGATATAATTTTTATTTCATAAATTTTTACATTATTTGATTTTTAATAGGAAACTGATCAATGTGGGAAGTTTCCTAAATACTAGGCACATAGCCATCCTTCAAGGGAATGGTCTACATATTTAGATACCTTAGCATTCAATCTTTGAGGGATTAGTCTATAACTTTATTTTTTAATTTTATTTTGATAACAATTGTCCTTCAAGGGATCAATTTTTATTTTACTCTTTTCTTGCTTTCCCAAACCTTTTTTATTATGGATTAAACTTAGGGCATTTTTATAAGTCAATAATCATGGCCATGTGTCATTTATTTTGAACAAGATTTTAAGATTGTTAGTAAATAATGATTTGGAACTCCAGTCTATTTTAAATGGAGATAATACATGATAACATGCTATGAATAGATTTGGGGTGTTCATATTTAAGGATAAACCTAGTATACTACTAGAAATATACATAATTCTTTATTATTATGGGGTTTATTTAAAATTAGGGGATTACAATTTTTATGAGAACTTATGCTTACTAATTTTTTTAATATGATTAATAACATTAGAAAAAACACAAATGCAAAGAATTAAGAGGCTCACGTTCTGGTTTTCCATCAAGGGAGGCCAAATGATATGCCCCAAATCCATATTTATGAGTGATAATATAGGGTCCAAGCCAATTAAGAGTAAAATTTTCCCCATTTAATTATTTCCATATTTGTGACATGTTGATTTTATTTAACAACAAGGTCATCGATATTAAATCCTCATTCCTTTAAATGTTGATTATATGCAAATTTTATTCATTACTGATATACATGAAGGTGATCAAGATATGTGGATCAATGTTCATCTAAAAGTTCCAACTTTGCTAATCGATCTTGATGATAATCCTCTTTAGAAATGATGTTTTTCAAAAAGATTCTAAGGGAAGGAAATTGAAATTCGAGGGGGAAAATACTTTAGTGTCATAGACTAAATAAAAAGGGTATCCCCTATAGGTGTTCAAATACTATTTTGATAATCCCATAAATCAAAAGGTATGCGAATATGCCAATACTTTCTAAGCTCATTAACCATTTTGGTTAACATATTGATAAGGGTTTTGTTTAATTATTTATCTTGTCCATTAGCTTATGGATAATAAGGTGATGAGAAACTCATATTAATGTTAAAGGAGTCACATAACTTTTGTACTTGCTTATTTTAAAAATATTTCCCATTATCTATAATGATTTTATGTGGGACACCAAAATGACATATGATGTGATGATTAATGAAATCAAAAATCTTATTTACCTTAGTTGAAATAAGGGGAATGGATTCCACCCACTTAGTGAAATACTCAGTAACAATATGATAAAGCAATGTCACTAGGAAGATTTAAGATTAATATACCATATAAGGTCTAAACCCCATTGGGAGAAAGGTAAAAATCCATGGCTACTTGTAATGCATGACTAGGTATATGGGATACATTAGAATGTTGTTGACACTTCAAAAATTTCTTGACATTATCACAATAGTCTTAATTCATAGTGGCCAATAGTATCTTAACTACATCATTTTATTGGTGATAGTTAAACTACTAAAATGTCCACCACTAACTCCATTGTCAGCTTCTTTGATCGCAAGACTTCCTTTAGAATTTTGGAGACAATGGAGGATAATACCATCAAATCCAGACTTATAAATCACACTCCATAGTATTATTTACTAGAAATTTCACTGTTGAAAGGCATGTTTATCACTTTTGGATAAATTTGAAGGAATGATACTTTTACAAAAATAATTGAATATCTATGTGTACCATAGATCCACATGGTTTTACTCTATAACATGGATATAAGGGAGATAAATTTTGGTATAAGAAGGTTGATTTACCTTGTGAATAAGGAAAAATAATTTATATTCTTAGGAAGAGGATGGGATAAAGGAGGCCAAGGAAGCCATGGTATCAACAAACTTATTGGTTGACCAAGGGGTGGTCTGGATGACATAACAATTAAAGGTGGATAACAATTATTCTATTAACATCTTATACTTTTAGAAGATGATATTATTAAATTTATATATTCCATTTATTTTATTTAATACAAATTAGGAGTCCCAAAAGATATGAAGTGACTTAACTCCTAGATCCAAAGCTATTTAAATACCTATAATTAAGATTTCATATTCTACCATATTATTAGTGAAATCAAAATCAAGATTAAAATATATAGGGATAGGAATGAATTTAGGTGGTATTATAATAATATTGGATACCCCTCCATGTTCTAATTTATATCCATAAAATAATAATGTCATTTGGTATTTGAGATCTTCTTGGGATGTAGATGGTATAGCTTCATCATAGAATTCATATCTAGATGATAGATTATCAGCAAGGGGTGTTTCAACCAATGATTGATAATGGTCTACCCATTAATTTAATTTTGGTTAAATAACTAAATATGAAACTCTATGAGTAGCATAAACCATCTCACCATCCATTAATTTTGATAGGGTTCCAAATGCATGAACATAAGAGGACTAGTATTGGTAATCACACAAGTCTTGTGATTAAGTAAATAGTGGCAAAGCTTGGAAGATATGAACAATAAGTCCAAACATAATATTTCAACATGTGTGTAATAATTTTCATACTCAACCAAAGTATATCTTATATAATAAATTACTTTCTCTCTGTGTTGATCATCTCAATGGGTAAGCATGGTGCTTAATGCATGATTTATGGTTGAGATATATAAGTAAAAAGGATTATCCTATCTTAGTGGAATAAGGATAGGGGATATAATATGTACTTATTGAGAGTATCAAACTCCACTTGATAATTATAATCCAACATAAACAAGGTGTTTCTCTTAATAAGGTAATGGAAAGGTTGACATTGGTCTAACAATTGTAAAATAAAATAATGAATAGATTGTAGTTTCCCTTATAAATTATGAATCTACTTTAATAATGACCAAATGAGTGAAGATTTATTAAAGATGGATGAGTGATCATTATTACTCCTATATTTACCAAGGATATCATCCATGTATATTCAATTATTTTTTGAATTAAATCATGTAAAACATAGGTCATGATACACTGGTAAGTGGTTCTTACATTATTTAAACCAAAGGGCATGACCCTATAACAAAAATTCCCCCATGGAATAATAAAATAGGTTTTATGTAAATATTTTGGGGTGATAAGGATATGATTTTAACCAAAAAATATATCCATGAGTGACAAAATCTCATTCCCTATAGTGAGGATCATGAGTTGGTCTATATTAGGAAGGGGAAAATCATCTTTCTGATAAGCAAGGTTAAGGTCACAAAAGTAAATACAAAGGCATAGTCTCCCTATGGGTTTTGTGATAGGTACTATATTAGATACCCATTAAGGTTAATTTATGGTTTAGATAAAGTTAATGTATAATAAGTGCTATAATTCTTATTTGACAAGAAGTTCTATGCAAGAATGTATCTTATGAAGCTTTTACTTTACTATTTTAGCTTTGGGAATGGTAACAATGTTATGGACAACTATAGTAGGGTTAATTCCAGTCATATCACTATAAAACCAAGAAAAATTTTGGTTATGATTAACAAGGAATGCTACAAAATTTTGGTATTCTTGATAATCTAAGGACTGACTCACTTTGATATTTTGTAGGGCTTTAAACATCCCTATGTTAATATTAGTTATAACCTAATTTAAAATACTAGGATATCCAGATGGTATGATATTCTTTAGATATAATCCCTTGACCTTAAATATGTTAAAATTGAATCACCATCCTAACATTCCATTACATGGACTAAGGAATAATCTTCATCTATTAGGTCATGAAAAACTAAAGGAAAAGGTATGGTTTTTGCATTAATTTTATTGGTTAGTAATTCTAGGTGAATGGAATTAATCATAAAAATGTTAGGTGGGATGGAAATGGTGTCATCAATTTTCATAAGAGAATTGAGAGGGGATGAGGTAGTTTCATCATCCACATCCATAGGAACATGGGATACGAAAACATAATTGGTGTCAGCTTTAGGATTTTTCTTGAAACCAAGGCCATGTTTCACATGAGGTTTTCTAAGTTCATTTATCACAACCTCATGGGGTCTTTGTTCATAATGTCCTAAGACAAAACCTTTCCAAGAATAACATTGGAGATAGGTTTGTGTAAATTATGATTGATCAATAAAGGGGAAGTTAGATGTGGATGGTTGGGCATGTGTTTGACTTTCTATATATAAATGAGATTTATCAATTCCTCCACAGGTTAAGTAATTTAGAGATGAGGAGGTTATAAGGGGATCATATCTCCTAGATTAGGTTGATAGGTATGTTTTCAATTAGAACATCCATATTCTTGAGGGGTCAATAAATTACTAAGCATTAACAACTGATATTCCCCTATTAAAATCTATTGGAATGTCTAGTCAAAAGAGTTTACATTAGGGATATGAAATGAAGGTATAGTAGAGATGGTAGATGTTTCCCTTGAATATAATGGAATTTAGTTATTCAGGGGAATCAAGACATCATTATGTTGTTAATTCAAGTCGTAAGTCTTGAATAGATGTGGATTGATAAGGACAATATGGACCTTACCCTCATGTTCAAATTTAAGACATTGGTGTAAAGTGGAGGGGATACAATGCATTGCACATATCCAAGGATGTCCTAATAGGATGTTAAATTGAAATTCCACTTATATTATATAAAATAACTTAGGGAGAGTATGTATTCCTACTTAGATGAGAAGGACAACTATTCCTAATATGGGGAAAACACTATCATTAAATGCTTAAATGACAACTAGAGATTAAACTATAATAGTTTAAGGTAATTGGAATTACTAAAAGCATGTAAGGAGATAATATTTATACTTTCTCAATTATTAATCATTACTCATTTTATTCAAGTTTGATTAATTTGGGTAATGATAAATAATGGAGGATCTTGGTCATTAGGTTGTAAAGAGGATATTTAGGAATCGTGAAACATGATGGATGATGACTTCTACAAAGATGCAATAAAATATAATATAGGTTAGGATTCATATGATTTTATCTAAGTGGATTTTAAGGCATCTATCATAGCCTCATAATGTTCTGGAGAGTTTTGGACAAGTTCATATAAAGACATATTGATAGGGAGTTGATGGGGTTGTTTTAGAATGAATATCTATATAAGCTCTAAAGCATTATTATTCTATATATTTCCTAAAATATAAATTTTATGTTTTATTATGGGTGTTGTAGGACTGTCTATAATAGGATATTTTATAATAGTCACCTTGGCTTTGTTGGGATTTTGGGTCTTATGACCCTGCGTCTGAGATTGTGTGGCTATGTGTATTGTGTCTGTCTAAAATAATTATGGATTTTTTTTATGTTTTTAGAATCATCCTAGTCTATAGGGTTTAATATGGGTTGATACTGAGTTTTATTAGAGGTTATATCTTTATTTTAAACTCATTATGACCCTCTTGATAATATACTAGTTCCTGGAGTGGTTGTGACCCTAGTAGTTTGAATATGAGGATAATCATGACCAAGTTATTCCAATAAAATATCATCTTCTTATAATAAATTTTAGACTATAGATTTTAGTGCATTAAAATTTTTAGTATAATGTCCCACTATTTGATGATATGCATATTTATTATTTTCCTAATACCATGCCAATTTTTGAATGTGGGGGTTAATAGTTTTTATGGGTGGTAGTGTGATAAGGGAAGTTTTAAGGAGTTAATCAATAATCTTAGATTAAGACCCCACAAATGGATCTTGGTTGGGTTTTTTAATCTTCTAAGGTATTGGCATAGAAGTTGTAATTTTTTGAGAGTTTTCAATGATGTCATGGAGGTGTCCAAGTGAGTGGATGAAGTGTTTTGATATTCTAAGTGTCAATGATAAAGTATGTAGTGTGATTGTCCTGGTGTGCTTAAAGTAGGCTTGGTTGATATTTAATTTTGGCATGATTAAGGATGGGTCTAAATTATTACACATGTGTGATGGGTCTTATCAGAGGTCAAGGATGATTGGATAACTTGTGTAAGTGCATGGTATTCATCTAGTTCTTTATTATGTTCATCTTGGCATAGTTAGTTTTATGATATAAAAATATAAGTAGGTAATCTAATTATGTCACCATTATCATATATGGATGAATTAAGGGGAGTTGGCCATATGGGTGTGATCACATTAGTCCAAATTTTGTATGGTCCAAGTTTTAGGTCATGTGTTTGAGAGAAAAAGATATAACTATGAAAAGTTGGCTTCCTAAGTAGTTTGCAATTTTTTCCCATACTTAGACAAATTTGCAAAAGATATCTAATGGTGCGTGTTTAATTTCATCATAGATCTACAACATGAAATCAATCTAAGATTAATGTGTAAGTTTAAGTAGATCTAATTAATTAGTTTGATGGAATTATATTTCACATGCATGAAGGTTCTAGGAGAAGCTTGATATATGGATGGATTCCCCTATGAAATAAGATCATATGGTTTAAATTTTAGGACATGCAATTGAGTGCAACAAAATTTATAAATATTCAAAGTTTCTCTAGTAAATTGTGATAGGCTAGAGACCATAAAGTTTAATCATGTTGAATTTTGAGTTTTTTTCTCTAAAAGATCCAATGGTGAGAATTTAATCATACATATTGAGATCAATGGTGTATATGAAGTTAACATGTCAAACCTTGTATGCATTGGTGACAAGTGTCACAAGCTTACTAATCTGATAGAAGATCAATGGTGAGAAGTGGTTCATAATTATGAATATTAATGGTGTAGGATAATTCAAAGAGTCAAAAAATCACATGAGACTACCAAGTGGCACAAGTGTATGGATTGAAAATAAAGTGTTCAGAAGGCACACGAGGGTGCCAAGTGTCATAATCATGGGAGTTATAATTAATATCTAATGGTGAGCATTGAAATATAAAAACTAGATGATATAAGGAGATTTATAGTGTGTATTTGGTAAATATTTCAAGGGTGCATGAGATGAGATAAACATGTTTAAAGTTTAAAATTTGCTTAGTCGCCATTGGAATTCAAATATTTGAATTTATGAGGGAAGACCAGTTTATAGTTTTTGTGTTATAACTTTTGATTTATATAAAATTTGATCAAGGTGTAAAATGAAAAGTTGTAGAAGAATTCATGGTTTATCCATATAATCTAGCAAAAAGGTTTGAATTTTTTTACATTCAAATTTACTTAGCTCCAAATTTGATTATGTGTTTAACCATGGTATGTAAGTGACTCGATATGGATAATTGAGTTTGTTCTTATGGTATTTGGATGTTTCAAGGTGAGTTATATATTGGAGAGTATTGTAGATTCCATGAAGATAATTTGTATGGATTTTGGAGGTTTGAAAAATCCAATTTTAGTATGAATAAATGCTTAGAATCTGATTATTTTTTCACTCATGGTGTTTTTGTGTACAAGGCTAATATTTAAGTAGAAGTGTGTAGTGATAATTGTAATCATTATATGATGTCTAAGAGTTCAGGTGGAGTGGACCTATGCATTTAGAAGTGGTCATGCATTTCTAAATTACTTGATTAAGTGATAAATGGTTGAATAGGTCTCCATGATACCTATGAGGGATACTAAGGCCTAATTGAAAGGCATAGTTGCTTAAGTGTAACCCATAGTTTCTATGGTCAATGTGGATGGTATTGAACTATGTTAGATGTATTAAGGGATAAGAAAATTATTATGGATTACTTATAAGGTAATAATCATGATGTATCTATAAAAATTTAAATCAAAGATGCTGATTTATAAACTTGAGAGTAGAGGTGTGTGTGACATTTGAAGAGTGAAGGAAAGAAGAAAGGATGTGTGCCTAGTGGATGGGTTATAGAGAAAATCAGGTTGATGAATATGTGTATGACATATATATCATATTTTTGATGTCAATAATAGTTATATTTTAGGTTTAAATATTGGGGAGAGAATCAAATAGAATAAGGATTTGTAGGTCTAAGTGTGTATTTGAGAGGTAGACTAGAGTGTGAATTGTGTGTATGACCATTTGGTCATGTTACTGAGGTTGTGAAAGATTTATTGGTAAAAAGTTTAGGGTGATCAAAAATGTCATTTTGGATGTTTGTGAGTGTGTGAAGAAGTGAAGGGGGATGTGTTTTTAGGGTGTATCCATCATATTGTCAGGTAATCAGTGATTAGGAGATGTTCATATCATAGGTGTTGAGAAGGTTATCAAAATTTAGGTCAAAAGGACTTGACCCTCCTAAGGTTAGGTGATTCACTAAAGTTTGGTTAGAATTACTTGACCATCTTAAGGGTAGGTGTTCATTTTGTAACAAGTGTTTCATTAAAGACTAGTCAAAAGGACTTGACCATCCTAAAGGCAGGTGTTCCTTATGTAACAGGTGTTTCACTAAAGTCTCAAGTTTTCATAATTATTATAGGATAATTAGCCTATGTGTTTTTAGGATTTAGAGTGATTTTTATTCCTCAAGACATTTTACCATATATATCTTATTTTATGTGTGTAATCTTGCATTGTCTATTTGTTCATTGCTATAAACATCTTGAATAATTCATGAATGGTTGTATTAAATTCTTAAGTATTTGAAGGGTTTGGAAATTGAATTGGATTGTTTACCATCACTAATTCACCCCCAATGGTTTGTACATCTAAAAATTGGTATTATATCAGGTCCTTTGGTAAAGGCTTGATAGTTTGAAGGAGATCCAAGGTACAATATAGGTAGCCATCAAATTCAAGGAGGTTTTTCCACTAAGCAAGCACCGATGTTCAATGGATGCAATTATAATTTTCGGATTGTGAGGATGAGGACCTACATCATATCCCTAGGGTTTAGTACGTAGCAATCTATTATGGATAGTTATTCTATAGATATTATTCCTCTATCTAGTACTAAAGATTAGAAGTTGTTTTAAAACAATTCTAAGGAAATGAATGCTATCACTTGTGGTATTTCAAAGATTGAATACATAAAGGTAATCCATTGCATATCTTCCAAGGAAATTATGGATCAATTGAAAAATATTTATGAAGGAGATTAAAAGGTTATGTTGGTAAATTTACAGACTCATCGAAGATAATTTAAAAGTCTTAAGATGAAAGAAGAAGATTTTGTGGCATCACTTCTATATAGAGTTGATTAGATTATGAACATCATTAGAGGTCTTGGAGAGAAGATTGAAGAAGCTAATTTAGTTTAAAATGTATTAATCTCTCTCTCTCTCTCTCTCAAGTTTGATTTTAAAGTATATTCTATAGAAGAAAGTCATGATTTTACTCAGTTGAAGATGGATGAATTGGATGGCATCCTTACTGCCTATGAGTTGAGAATAAATGATGATATACCACCAAAGAAGGAATTAAAATTCAAGATATAAATTAATATAAAGAAGAAGTTCCAAGGTAAGAAACTCAAGGAAGATGACACATCTGATATTGATGATGATGAATTAATTTCTTTGTTTACAAGGTAAATAAAAATAGGTTTAGGAAAGTATAAGTGTAAATTGCCCTTCAAATGTTTCAATTGTGGAGAAGTAGGGCATTTTGATAAAAAGTGACCAAATAAGCATAATAAGAATGATTATGAAGATCATGGTTAAGGTAATGATGATGGTAAGAGATCATTCAAGTTTGATAAAATCAAGAAGGGATTTATAAGGTCTGACAATAAAGAGTACTTCAAGGACAAGAAGAGACTCTATACCAAAAAAGATTATAGCTCATCAGATGAGAGTGAAGACAGTGACTTAGAGTATGATCATGAAGATGATGGTCCTATTGAAGATGAAGACATTTCCATGCCTGAGGAAGGAAGTTGATCATATCAAAAAGAGTATACTTGGAGTGATTTAGATGATGATAAAGATGAGGTGGCTTGTGAGACTGAATTGATGAATTTTCTTGAAGAACTAAAGATTGAGAAGAAGATTAACAAGAATATGAAGTCTCAAATAGGGGAATATGAGGATAAATTCAATGTGTATGATGCAAGAATTAATGAAGACACAAAGGAGCATGATGGTGAAATCATGTTTCTTAATTATAAGTTGGAATCTATGTCTGCAAGTCTAATAACCAAAGAAGAAGAATGTTCAAGGTATGATTATGAGATTGTGTCTTTGAAAGATGAGTTAGAGAAGTTTGAAATCAAGGTGAAATCATTTGTCAAGTTTTATAAAAGTTATAATGATCTAGATAATCTCATAAAGATTCAAAAGTCTACTAGTGATAGACCTAGATTGGGTTTTAATGAAGAGCCCAAAGTTACTTCTCAAGTTGACATGAAAGTCAATGAGATAAAGGTGGTTTATCCCTTGAAGGTCACTAATTAGTCAAGAAATGATGGTGAAAATAGATTTATTAAAAATCACATCACACAACCAAATGCCATGAGGTATGCAAGTTTTAATGGTTATTGTTACACATGTAATCAATTTGGTCATAGGGATAGAGAGTATAGAAGACCTATTGGAAATGAGTTTGCATGGAATTATGATTGGGATAATTGCTCAAAAGATGTGAAAAAAGTTAATTATTTAAACTATCTTGATGAGGAACATTTTTCTAAGTATTATCCAATTAAGGTAAGGCAAGGTGAGTCTTCTTTAAAAGGAGTAGTTTGTTTAAATTGTCAAAAGAATGGACATATTGAAAGATTTTATTCTAATTAAGAAAGGTAGGATAAACTTCTTGAAAAAGGTATAGTGTGATTTAAATGTTAAGAGAGAGGTCACATTGCTATATTTTATAATCAAAGGCCTATAAGATGGAATAGGTTTAATCAAGCTCCTAGAGTGAAAGAAAGAAGGAAAGTTAACTCATGGAAACCAAAGGTGGTAAGTGTGAGTAATGATGAGTATATAGGTGCAAGCAATCTATTTTATATGGTGGAGAAGGATATATAAGTTGGAAAGTGTCAAGATCTCTCATTATTTACTCATATTTTGAATGAAGAGACCAAGCTCAAGGAAAAGACCAAAGTGTTGGTTGAGGCTAGTTCTAAGGTGTGTATTGATTTAAGTGAATATCCTATTATTGTTGAGAAAGTTTCATGTAAAGAACATTAGTTGTCAATACCTAGTGATGAGGTTCTGAACTAAAATGAATATTCTTCAACTAAAAAGGTATGTCATGAATCTATGTTATTCCCATGTGTTATCAATATAGTCTTAAAAGAGAAGGATAATGTTGTAGTGGATGAGTAAGTTGTTTCTCTTAATCTTAAGAAGAAAAACTATCAATATCAGATGACTAAGGAGGAGAAGGAATATGAGGAGTTTTGGGATACTCTTCATTTCACGTTTTTATAAAAAACATATGAAGTAGGGTGTCTCTACCTATGCTTCTTAGGAGACATCTTTCTTGTGAAGAAGCAAGTATGTGTGATCAAGGTGTATTCAAGAAATTTTATCCTAAAGTTGAAGTAGTTTTGAAGGTCAGATTAAATTTTTCTTGGTGGTAAAGAAGGATTTGAGAGTTTGCATAGAAAGGTTTATTGACCTTATTCTAGCATGATCTAGGTGGTTTTATGGTTTGAAGATATATTGAAGTCAAATTGGTGATTTTTTAGTGCTCTTGGTTTTCTCAATTTTGGCTTAAGGGTAAGCATGCCTAAAATGGGTTATATCATGTATGGGTTCCCAAAATTATGGAGGCTCAAATCTTGGTCTAGACGTGTGTGATGATTGTCTCCAAGTGTGTAATAAGTTTTAGAGGTAGGCATTGATAAGAAGGAGGTTTGATGACCCTATTTTTTTTTATTATAGAGTTTTGGGCTATGCTAGAAAAGTGGTTTTCCTTATGAATTTATGTATGAGGATTATTAATATGTTGAATGGGCTAAATGGGTTATCAAATCAAGCTTCATAAAGATTTTAATGTTTGTGGTTTTCAAATTATTCATGATTTTATTAAGATGAAGGCATAATTAGATAGTAGGTTTGTCAAGTATGTTACAGAGGATAATCTAGGTGATTAAAATTTGTGTTCCTAATGGGGTTATATGAGAGTGTTCTAGATATGAAATTTCATGTCTTGAAGGTGCGTTTAAAAACATTTGTGGTCTCTCCAAGTACCAAGTAGGGCTACAGGGAGACTAGATAGGCCTAGTGTGAAGAAGAGTGATTTTTGATTAATTTCTCCAAAATAACATGGTATGAATGTTTCAATGTATGTTATTAGATTAGTATATATCATGTTTCCTATTTGGTGAGTGGAATGAAGCTATGTTAGTAATTCTTAAGGTAGCTTGATAGAGAAGGCTAGTAAGCTTGTATGGTGGTTCTTCATGATGTGTGGATATCTAAAGATGCTCAAGAGGTGAAATGGATAAAATATATTAGGGGGAGTCCCTCTAAATTTTTTCTTGGTGATTACCATCATATTTTAGTGTTTTTGTGTGTGTTATTTATTCATTGGTTATAGTACTTAGTTGAAAAGAGTGTTGACATGTAGCAAAAGGAAGTTATCAAGGAAAGAAGAGGTAGGCTCAAGGTAAGGGGGAGTTTTTATCATCTTTATAAGGTGTTCCTCTCCTATTGGTATTATTTTCAAGTCATCGTGATTAGTTTGTACCCACTATCATTGTGTCAAAGGGGGAGAAGGTTCCTATTATGACAGTGCTTGAAGAGAGAGAAAGAAGTTGAGTTGTATGGTGGGTGTTGACATTAATGGAAAAAGGGGAAATTGTTGGAGATTTTTAATTAATCTCATGGATGTTCCCAGGTGAGTGGATGAAGTTTCGTAATATTCTAAGTGTCAATGACAAAGTGTGCAGTGTGATTATCTTAGTATGCTTAAAGTAGGCTTGGTTGATATTTAGTTTTGGCATGATTAGGGATGAGTATTAAGTATTGATCATGTGTGAGGGGTCATATCAAAGGTCAATGATGATTGGATATCTTGTGGAAGTACATGGTATTTATTTGGTTATTTATTATGCTCATCATGGCATAGTTGGTTCTATGATAAAAATTTGAGTAGGCAATTTGATGACATCACCATTACCATGTATGTATGAGTCAATGGGAGTTGGTAATATGGGTGTAATTAGATTAGTCCCAAGTTGTTATGGTCCAAGTTTTAGGTCATGTATTTGAGTGGAGAAAAATACATAACTATGCAAAGTCAGCTTCCCACATAGTTTTCAATGTTTTCTCATACTTAGCCAAATTTGCAAATGATATCTAACAATATGCATTTAATCACATCACAAATCTATGGCACAAAAATTATCTAAGCTTAATATCTAATTTCAAGTAGAGAAGAGTAATAAGTTTGATGGTGTTATATTTCACATGCATGAAGCTCCATGATCAACTTGATATATGGATGAATTCCCCTATGAAAGAAGATCATATGGTTAAAATTTTAGGACATATGACTGAGTGCAACAAATGTTATAAATATTCAAAGTTACTTTAATAGAATGTGATGGGATAGAGACCATAAAGTTTAATCATGTTTAAGTCTAAGTTCATTGGTCTAGAATATCCAATGGTGGTCACTTAATCATACATATTGAGATCAATG
This sequence comes from Torreya grandis, assembly GCA_037957365.1. Taxonomy (NCBI): domain Eukaryota; kingdom Viridiplantae; phylum Streptophyta; class Pinopsida; order Cupressales; family Taxaceae; genus Torreya; species Torreya grandis. Next base: position 3,753,363 of record JARHVA010000083.1, read on the forward strand.
GTGCATATAAAGTCAACATGTCAAAGGTTGCATGTATTGGTGACAAGTGTCACCAGCTCGATAATCTCACAGAAGATCAATGGTGAGAAAAAACCCATACTTATGAAGATAAATGGTGTGGTGAAGTCAAAGATTCAATAGAGCATGCAAGACTACCGAGTGGCATAAGTACATGGACTGACACCAAAGTGTTTAGAAGGCATGGGAGGATACCAAGTGTTATAATCATGGGAGTTCTGATCAAGATCTAATGGTAAGCATTTTAAGATAAAGACCTAGTTTATCTAAGGATGTTGATGGTGTGTATTTCATAAATATTGAAAGGGTGCATGAGATCATGTCAAAATATTTGCAGTGTAATAGTTACTTAGTGACCGTTGGAATTCAAATATTCAAATTTGTGAGGGAAGACTAGTCTATAGTTATTTTGGTATAAATTTTGATTTATATATAATTTGATCATGGTATAAAAATAAAAGTGGTATAAGTATTCATGGAACATCTAGATAATATGGTAAGAAGGTTTGAATGTTTGTATAGTTAAACTTATTTATCTCCAAAGTTGACTGTGTGTTTGACCAAGGTTTGTAAGTGACCCAAGATGGATAATTGAGTTTGTTTTGATGGTTTTTTTATTGTATTTGGATGTTTCAAGGTGAATTAGCTATTGGAGAGTGTTTTTAAATCCATGAGGATAATTTATATGTATTTTGGAGGTTTTACCAATCCATATTTAGTATGAACAAATTCTTAGAAGTTGAATGTTTGTTTGTTCATGGTGTTCTTGTGTACAAGGCTAATGTTTTAGTAGATTGAGGATACATAGATGTGTGTAATGATGGATATAATAATTTGAGGATGTATAATAGGTCATGTGGAATGGATCTATGCATGTGAAAGTGGTTCTATGTTTCTGAACTACTTGATAAACAACTAAATGGGTGAATAGGTCTCCACGAGACCTATAAAGGCTACTAAGGCCTAATTGAAAGGCATAGTTACTTAAGTATGTTCTATAGTTGATATGGCCAACCTATTTGGATGGTATTGAGATATTTTATATGTCTTAAGGGATATGACAAGTATTATGGCTGATCTAGAAGATAATAATCATGATGGGTCTATAAAAAGTGAAATCAAAGATGGTGATTTCTAGACTTGAGAGAAGAGGTATGTGTGAGAGTTGAAGAATGAAGGAAACAAGAAAGGTTGTATGTCAAGCATATGGGTTTTAGGGTATATTAGGTTGATGATATTGTGTATGGCCTATAGGTCATATTTTTAATGTTAATAATAGTGATCTTATAGGTTTGAATATTGGGGAAAGAAGTGAATAAAAGAAGGATTTGTAGGTTTGAGTGTGTATTTGAGAGGTATATTAGAGTGTGGACTGTGTGTATGACCATTTTATCATGTTATATGGTTGTGTTAGATTTGTTACTAAAAAGTGTAGGGTTATCTAAAATGTGATTTTGGATGTTTGTGAGTGTGTGAATAAGTGAAGGGGGTTGTGTTTGTAGGGTGTCTCCATCAAATTAGAGGTAATCAGTGATTAACAGATGTTCATATCATAGATGTTGTGAGGGTGATCAACATCTAAGTCAAAAGGACTTGAAAATCCTAGGGGTAGTGGATCCTTATGGAATAGTTATTTCACTAAAGTTTATTTAGAAGGACTTGACCATACTAGGGCTAGGTTCTCCTTATGGAACATGTGTTTCACTAAAGATTGGTTAACATGATTTGACCATCCTAGGGGAAATTAGTCCTTGTGAAATAGGTGTTTCACTAAAGTATGATGTTTGCTTACTTATTATAGGATAATTAGTCCATGTGTTTGTAGGCTTGAGAGTGGGTTTTATTCCCCAAGAGGGTTTATCACATAGATCTTGTGTTGTGTGTGTAATCTTGCATTATCTATTTTTTCATTGCTATAAACATCTTGAATACTTCATGAATGGGCTTGGAAATCATATTGTATTATTTTACACCACTAATTGTCCCCCTCTCTTAGTGTTTTGTACTTATAATAACATTTGATTAAGTCTTGATTATTCACATTGATTGTTTGAATATTCCACATAGAGGGCACTTTCTGTTTAGGATAAGACCTTACACCTAGGTTTTGTGGGTAATAAGACTTTAAGGGATTATGTATTAGAATTATTATTATGGGAATATCCCTTTTTAATTGTATATTCTATTTATAATTATATTACACAATGGTGGTTTTTGGTCTCACCGAAAAATGAGGTACCAATATGGATGCTCTAGTTTGAATTGGTGGTAGATACATCTTTCCTTTTCAAATCTAGTTGGAAGTAGCAGGGACATCCTCTTTAAGGATTTCAATTATTATAGGTGGATGTTTTCAATATTCTCCTGATGACACCCTAAGATTTTTATTTCCACTTCCTGAAACATTTCCCCTAATTTCTCTCTTTACAATATTTGGATCTTCCTAAGGTATAAGGGAAGTTGGTTTTGGTTGAGGTAATTTAATTCATATTAAGGGGGAGTAAGATAAATAAGATGGTTATGATATGAAAAGGTGTTATATTGATTAAAGGAGTGGTATGTGTATCTTTTGGAATGTCTAGACAAGTATCCTCTTTGATAGATTTTTCATCCTTTATTTTTAGTTGATTGTCTTGAATGGGTTTAGGTAATGGTTCCTCGAGAGGATACCAAATGATGATATATAAAAAACTTGAGTGAGTCTTAAGGATATATATAATTTATTTATATAGTTTGAAATCATCTCCTATAAGGATATATGGAATTTTAGTTGTCTTAGAAGGTGATTTAGAAGGACTACCAACCTCTCTAGGTAGAAGTTGATCATGGATTATACTTATCACATGGGTTTCATGGTCCAAGGTACATATTGATTTATCCTATACAAAATTAGACATAAAGGGATGGTTATGGAATGATTGCCTAAAGAGATATATGTATTTATTAAGGGGAGCATTAGGGTTATCTAATTGTAATTTTTTTTGGTCAATAAGGATTTGAACTAGATCTTTGAAGAAGCAACACGTATGGACATTATGACCTAGTACATAATGGTAGTTGTATAAATCATATTATTTAAACCAATTAGGCTTCAATCAATATTCATCAAGAGTTATAACCAGATTAAGTTAGATAATAGAAGTTTTTAAGAGCTTGTCTATAATGGAAGCGTATGATTACCCTATGGGTGTATACTATCAAGGAGGAAATCATGTTAATGGTTTTTATGATTGCACTTAGGAGGTAGAGGGTTTGGATTGGCTCCTTATCTATAAATATGTTGATTTTAAGACCATATCATTAGTAGTGCCTTTGGTTTTGCCTTTAGTAGTATCATTATATAACTTTACCTTTCCTTATTTTAAAGACTGGATTTCTAGTTTATGGGCCGTGAAAAAGGCCTCATTAAAAGTATCAAAGGATTAAACCTGTAATGTTGACAAGATATGATTGGTGCATGATCTTGTAAATTATTTAATTAATTCTAGTTGAAGAAGGGAGAAATTAAGTTGGTTTATAAGACTTTGCCATCTAGCCATGAAATCAATGATGGATTCATCATCAAATTATCTAATGGTATAGAGGTCAATTATGGTCACTTTCCTTGCAATGTTAATGGAAAAGTGTTTTAAAAATATTTGGGCCAGTTTCCCAAAAGAGAATAGGGAGTGTTGAGGGATGGAACTGTACCAATCTAAATCTGGTCCAACTAGCGACATGGGAAACATTCTTAGGAGGAGAGTTTCATCATGAGATATGAGATAACAAGCATGTCAAAATGATCTAATGTGTTTTTTATGATCTTCCTTATTTTAAATATTCATGAATTTTGAAAGTTCTCATTGTGAGGGGTATGGTATAATAGGGACAGATGGACCAATGGGTTCATTGCATATTTTCTCATATGTGAGCATATTTTTCTTCCCAGAGGTGGAGGCTTCTATATTTTACATCCTATTCATAAGTATGTTCATAAGGTTAGGATAATTATTATATTGAGGAATACCCCCTAAGACATTTTGTTATAAATGTTGATAGGTATAGAGCAGAGTAGAAAAGGGTTGTGACAAGGGGTAACCAACATAAGTGGTCATAATAGGTTGGGATGTAGACACAAATTATGGGGCTTGAAAGATTATATTTTGTTGTGGGGATGAGTAAATATAAGTGGATATAAGGGCTTATGAGGGATCTATATATTGAGTAGTCAATGGGACATATTATTAAGGAGTTTGATTTAAGGGTACTATTTTTAAAGGTTGGGTTCAAGGATTTGAAGCTATGCTAGTTTGGATAGGTGGGAGAGTTTCAGGGATTGAAATTACTAAGTTTTGAGGTGCAGTAGTAGAAGGTAGAGTAAATGTAAAATAAGGTGTAATAAAATTTTGGGCTTGGGTGCTAGTCACAGATGGACTACTAGATACTACTAGGGATGGATTATGTAAAGATGGAATTACAAAGATGGTTAGATCAAGCATTAGTCAATAAAATAAAGAAAAATGCATAAAAACATAACAAGGTAATCCAATCTATTAAAATGAGGTTTGAAAATGATAATTAAGAATAAATGAAAAAAATAATAGACACAATACCTTCCCAAGAGCTTCCCATCACCAAAATGTAGCTCAAAACATGATTTTCCCCTTGATTTGGTGCTCAAGTCTTTAGCAATGATGCAAGGCAAAGATCCTCCATCATCTCAAGAAAACCAACTAAACTAAGCTCATGATATGAAAATCAATGTTATGGCCATCAGTGAATCTATCCTATTTTAAATTAAGAATAATAAACAACACACATAAATGGTATGTGGAGAGAATTCTACATAATAAGTTTACACAAATGAAGATTAATCAAAGTGGCCTTGGCCCTCTTATTTATAGATTTTCTAAATTAATCAGGATTGACCATGACCTTCCATCTTAAGATCAAAATGTGTGGACATGAATTAATCCAATTATGTAAATAATATCCATAAATATCCTTATCAATATTTGGAAGGAAGGGGCATTAAAGAGGCATGGAAGCCATAATCCTAATATTTTTTGCATTTATGGCCTATGCGTACCACCCTACAAATGATGTCATTGATGATGTAATTAATAAGAATCAATTTCCAATAAATAAATATTCAATAAATTCCATGTAATTCTTACTCAAGCTCATAATTTGGTTTAATTTCCCTAAGTAAGATTAATCAAATTTTAATAAATTCTTTGGTAATTGATTACACTTTCATTAATCAAACTAGTCAGAATGCCATATTACATGGTCATAATTTGATTAGAGAGGGATTATAAGGAGATATTAGTTAATTATAGACCATAATCCCATTTAGGATGTTGTTGACACAAAATAACACATGCACATGTCATGTGCATACAAATTAGAATAAAAGAGTGATCTAGAGCACCAAAATAAATTTTAATCATTTTGACTTGAAATGACTTGAGAAAATTTAATAATCACATAAAATGCATTACCCCATTTAGGTATATATTAGCCTAAATAAGTACTTGTATATGAAAAGATTAAACCATTTATCACATTTAAGTGATTTTGGCTCAAATTGTGTATTTTCACAAATTTCAAATAAGATTAACAATTTCAACACAATGGTATTAGGAATTTGATGTTTACATTTTTCTCCTATTTGAAAAGGTGTAGCAAGAAATTTAGTTGAAGTAATGTCTTTTCAAATAAAAGATTTTTCAAGAAGAAGTTGGAAGGCAATGACCCATGATGCCCCCTTGAGAGGACATATAGGGATGAAAGAGAAGGGTGGACTCTTGAAAATATTGAGAAAGTAAGATTAAACCATACAATAGATTAAATATAAATGATCTAATGCTTGAAAACATTTATTCCATCAATGATCAAAATATAATTAGAATATAATGGGCCCCAAGTATGGGGGGAAGGGCAAGATACAATCCAAAAATATAAGTGACACTCTTTAAACATACCCAAAGCTAAGGTGCAAGTTGCACGCATAGGGAATGATCAATATCAAGATAAGTTATACACTAAAATATTATCATAATGATGGGAAAAGTTCACAGAGCTTGAAATTAGAAGAAATAAGAGAATGTTACTCTATAATAAGGAAATAATAATGTGCCCCAGTAGAGTATATTTAATCAGTTGATAAAGTAATTTTACCCTAGTAGGGCTGATTTTGATAAACTGATAATTTATTTTGCCCTAATAGGGATGAATGATATTTGTGACTAATTCAAATGTGGTTCCTCATTAAGGTGAATTAGTAAGCATAGCTCAGGGATATAACCTAATACATAGATTAATTATGAGTGGGCACAAATGTATATGTGATGGTTTAATGACTAGAAAATCCATAAGAAACCAGGCATACAAAGATGTACAAAGTGATGAAAGAGATTAATAGAAAAATAAAGATGGTCAAAAAAACTTGAGATACATCATGTATCCAAGCACTACTTACATAATCCAGATGGACCTCAAACCATTGTAATTCACCCAGAAGTGGGAGAGGATGGAATGAGGAATGAAGAATAAAATAAAATGGACCACTATTCTATTAGAATTATAATGTTTTCCAAGAGATGCATGTATTGCATATATTTAGGTGGGAGATAATCCACTAGAACCTAGTTTCATTGGTGCACTTGAGAGCTGATCATTAGAGCTGCATTACTTTTGAGACTTCGATCCAAATCACAAAGTATTTTCTATATCAAAATGAAATTATGCATCATAAGTATGAGTAACTTATAATGACATGGCATTTTAATGGAACTAAGCCAGTTCAAATGTGAATACTTATAACTAAAGATAATGATAAGAACTATAAATACTAGAGTTACAACTATTTACATATAAATAAAAATAAGTAAAAATAGAGAAAAATAAAGCACAAATGAACCTAACTTAAAATAGAGATATGAAAAATCAATATTTAATTAGGAACAAGAATGTATAAAATCAAAGGTAATAACAACCTAATAAAAAACATGAAATCAAGATATAAGTAATCAAGATCCATGTGTACTATCAAGATGTACTTGGAAAAACAAAAGAAATAACAAGACCAAACAACAAATCAAAAGACCAAGAAGAAACAAGAAGAGATAAAAAAGGAAGAAAAATGAATAAATGAAGAGACAAGAAAGCACAATAAAACACCAATAAGAATCAAATAAGCACACACAAATAAGAGTTAGTCATAATGTTAGTGTAGTTTGAATATAATTATTCATGCAAGTGTAGTAGAGGCATTACTGTCTACAATATCGTAACAAGAACAAGGACACAAATTTTCCCCCGAGTAATAGGAAAACAACATACGATAAAAGGAAGGGGGTGGTCGACTTGACTCTATACAAGACAAGTGGATGCTGCATACATAGTTCCATAGACAAAACATCCAATATGAACTTTATGACAAATGTAGTTCTCCTAGGAAATGGGATAGAAGAAAAGTGATGATAAGAAAACATGATTAATATTGTATAGGAAATAATAATATGGGATCACAAATTATGAGAGTGTATAAATTATCATGGTCTTATAAAATGTCAAGTGCATGGGATAATTACTTAAAAAATGACAAGAGTATGGGATCAAAATATATAAAAGTACAAGATAATGTTTTTGTTATTTTATGGATCATTTTATAATATTTTTGTCTTTTTGGGATAAAATATGCAAAAATATCTAGGGGAACCAACTAATCAAGGAGATGTTCATCCAAGAGTATAAGTTCCAATAATAGCTAAGACAGATGTAATGACACATGCTTAAAAATTGGTGAGAGTGAGGTCTTGTTAAGGTAACAATGTTTACTAAATAGTAGAAAAATATGTAACATTAGATAAAATATAAAGATCCCTCCAGTAGGAAAAGATCCTAAGTGAATGTATCTATGTACATTTATCTATAAAAAGAAGCTATAAAATACTATCCATGATAATCTATTTTGTAATAACTGATATTGAATGTGTTTAGAATGCTTATGAGTCATAACTAGGATCATAATTGGTCAAGGGATAAAATATCTTTAGGTTGCAATGGCCTTGGGTATGAAAATAATGTGGTTCTCAAAGAGAATAGTCTTTAATGAATATGGTCTAAAAGAGGATGGTCCACGGTGGGATAAAATATGTTCAGAGTACCAACAGTCTAAAGATTTCACTTTTCAAAGTCATGAGAATAATATGGTTCTCAAAAGAACAGTCCAGGGTAAGTCAAAACAAAATGAATATAGTCCATTATGGGATGGTTGAGGGTATAATTTTAGGATAAAATACATCATCACAAGCTGCCCCCAAGTAAGGGGTCTTGTAGATAATGGCTCAAAGCTATCAAGATTAGAACTTCTTGAATTATACAATGTTCATGGGCTCTAGAAGTTCACCATTTGAAGTAGCTACTTTGTACACCCCTGATCCATAATTTGTCATGTTAACATAAGGTCCAAGCCAATGGGGTTAGAATTTACCATTTTTATTGAATTTAATGTTTGTGTTCTTCTGGTTATCTTTCAAGACCAAATCACTAATCTTAAACTCTCAAGGGAGAATGTGCTTATTGTAGCTTCACTATAATCTATTTTGATAGGTATACAAGTTTTTTAGGGAAACCAAATTCTTACCATCAAGAATTTTTAGTTATTTCAACCTTGAGACTCTATATTCCTCATAATTTTCAATATGTTGCAAAGAAACTTGCAATGAAGGCATCTTGATCTCAATTAGGATAATAGCTTCTGTGCCATAAACAAGGGAGTGTGGAGTGGCTCTTGTAGGGGTTCTATGACTATTTTGATAATCTTAAAGGGAAAGAAATATTTTTAAGTGCCAATTATTCTAGAATCATTGAAAATATTATTTAAAATAGCTATAATGGTCTTGTTCGATGCCTCAACTTGTTTGTTGCCTTGAGGGTTATATGGTGTGGATTTCTTGTGCTTGATTTTGAATTTTGAACAAAAGTCTTTAACATCTCTATTTAAAAATGATCTACCATTATTAGATATAATACATGTTTGGTTGCCATATCAATAGATGATATGGTATTGAATGAATTTGTCTATCTACTTCTTGGTGATGTAAGTGAGAGGAATGGCCTCAATCTACTTAGTAAAGTACTCAGTTGTAGCTAAAATGTGCTTATGTCCATCTAAAGATGTGGGGTTAATTTTTTTGATGAGATTGAGGCCCTAAGTATAAAATGGCCATGGTGTTGTGATCGGCTTTAGTGGTAAGGAATGTGTGTGTATCAAATTTACATGTTGTTGAAAAGGAACACACTTACATAATTATAAGCATCTATCTCCATTTTTGGCTAATAATACCTATTCTAAGGATATTTTTAGCTAAGCCTACTTTTTTGATGTGGACCCCACACATTCCTTTATAAACCTCCTTGAGTGATATCTTGGATTCTCCCAAAGATAAATAATAAAGTATTGATCCATCATAGCCTCTGAAATAAAGCATGTTTTTAAAGAGGGTATAATGGGCTAGAATGTGAAGGAATAGTTTATGTCAATTGTTAGATAGTTCATGTGTAAAAACATGGTCATGAAAATAATTATAATAGTCTTGATACCAAGGTAGTTTAGGCGGGGGATTGGGAGCAGAAATGGCATATACTCTTTCTAAATCTAGAAAGACATGTGCAGGTTATAAAATATTTTTAATGAGAAACTGATATTGTTTAGCATTGTTATCAATCTATATCATGGACCCAATCATTACCATTGCATCAATAGATCTATTATTGGTCCTTTGTACTTGTTTGAACTATAGAGATTTAAAATGAATCTTGATATTATTAATAATTTGCTTACAGGGAACAAGCTTTTCATATCTAGTTTGATAATAATCATTGGTCTAATTATTGATCAATTGAGAATCACCATAAATAATTAAATATTTAATGTCCCACTCTATGGAAATATGAAGTCCTCAATAAGTTCCTCGTACTTAGCCATATTGTTGGTACAGTGAAAATTGATATGAAATGCTTTGGGAATAAAATCCCCTTTTAGTGTAATCAATAATATGCTAGATCTAGATCCATAAGAAGTGAAGTAACCATCAGAATATAGCTTTTATTATTCATATTCATGTTGTTCTTCTTCCACTATCATGATAGAATCATCTAAAAATTCAAATTTAATTTATTGAGTGTCTATAATTGGGGTTTCTTCAAGTTGATCAACCATAACCTACCCCTTGATAGATTTATGATTATGATACCCAACATAATACTCACTTAAGAGCATGACCCATTTAGCCATATGTCTTTTGAGAGCTAATTTGGATAATAAAATTTTGAGAGGATCCACCTTAACAATGATAAATTTTTTATTGCTCATCATATAATGTCGTAACTTTTATGAAGCAAACACCATAGCTAAGCAATCCTTCTCAATAGACCTATACTTATTTTCATAAGCCACTAGTGTGAAGATTAAATAATAATTTACATGTTCTTTACCTTTATCATCATGTTGGGCCAAAAGTGCCCTTAGTGCAAGTTAAATCACTAATATGTAAATTAGTGGTTGTCTTAGTGTTGGTAGTATCAAAACAGGTAGGTTGGAAAAATATGTAATGAGTTTCACAAATGTTAATTGACACTTTTAGACCCTCTAAACTGTGACCCCTTTATTCAAGAGATGAGTAAATGGGTGGCATTTATCTGCCAATCAAGAAATGAACCTATGGATGGACTGAATCTTTCCTTACAGGCTTTGAAACTATTTAATATTTGAAGGTGGAGGCATTTCAACAATAGCCTTAAACTTAGCAGGGTCACCTTTGATCCCTCTTTATGATACAATAAACCCTATAAATTTTCCTAAAGTGACTCTAAATACATAGTTCTTAGGATTCATGTAGACTTTATATTCCTGAAGCCTCTCAAATATTCTCTGTATAACATCAAGATGTCCAACACATGTTCATGATTTATCTAGGATGTCATCAACATAGTCCACAACAATATTATGCATCATGTCATGGAAGATGACAATCATTATACACTGATATGTGGATTTAGTGTTATTCAATCGAAATGACATGAATTGATAATAGAATGTTCCCCAAGAAGTGGCGAATGTAGTCTTGTGTTGATCTTTTTGGGCTATCTTGATCTAATTATATCCAAAAAATCTATCCATGAGGGAAAACTTCATGTACCCAATAGTATATTTGATGATCATGTCGATGTTAGGTAGAGGAAAATCATGTTTTGGGCATACTTTGTTGATATCTTTGTAATATGCACAAATATGTATACCCTATGTATTTTTTTACTATAATTATGATTGATATCCATTCAAAATAGTCCAATAGTCTAATGAAACCTACTCCCAATAATTTATCAAATTTAGCTTTTATCATAAGAGCAATGTATGGATGCATCTTTTGTTAGGACTTGTTCCAAAGTCTTAACGTTAGGTTATTTTTTTGGTAGAAAATAAATTACTATTGTAAATGGGGCATGCATCTTTTATAAAGACACCCCCATAAAATATATAAACTTAGTTTAATTATTAGGTAGTTTTAATGTTTATATTTATTAATTAGATTTACTTTACGGGTTGTTTTCCTGTATTTAGTTGGTTATAGGGTTAGTTGTTTATACCAATCATTGGTAAAAACTATATAAATCATGTTTGCATTCTGAAAGGGTTAACGGAGTAAAGGCACCCTTATGTACTTGTTTTTTTTGAAATTAATAAAATACTTGTGCACTCACACTAAGTGGGGACAAGGTTCAATGTATTTTGATCCTGGGGTTATCAGTGGTATCAGAGCATGGTTGGGAGCACGGTGAATTCGAAGGAGGAAGATGAAAAATCATTTCACGTGATTTCATTTGGCATGAAAATAAGGTATGCCATATAGTTTTGGTTTAAATAGTTTGAAAAACTATTAAATTATTTTAATTTTTCAAAAATTATTTATATTTAAACTTGTATTTTCCATATACCACTGTCTGGCCTTTTTAGATCATTCATACTCCATTTTGTCTGAGTTCAACCTCCTCATCTGGCATAAAAATGAATTTTAGCATTTAATGTTATTAATTCATTATTTTTTGAAGCCAAAACCAGATTTGTACGGCCTTTTTATTGAGAAAAATATCTAAAAATTTACATACATGGCTGCCCTTGTTATTTTTATTCATTCTTAGGCTTCTTAATATCCAAATCATCTACAAATGGTATTAAACTCCTATTTTTTGCATCCAAACTAAAAATCTAGAAAAATATGAGGTGTACAGCCTATTGTACGGCCTTTAAATGCCCAAGCTTGTTTTTTAATCCATTCCCTGCAAAATACACTTCAAAAAATTTGCAAAAACACAGTATAAATCATTTTTTAGCAGCCTATACAGATTTGTACGGCCTAAGTGAGAGAAAACAGGTGAAAGAATTCTCCAACAGTAGCCATGGCATCCCAAGCAAGCATGGCACTGGAATAAAACTTAGAAATTTATTATTTGCTTTTATATAGTTTTGTTTCAAATATTTGCTGTGGAGGGCCCACCCGGGAGAAGATTGAAGTGAAGGCTGAAAACAAAGGGAAAATTTTGAATTTATTTACTCATGTAATTTTTTTTTAATTTTCCCTCATACATGAAATCTGGTACAAATATAAATTTCTGAAATTCATGTTTTGTAAATGCTCTTAGAGCAATTGGTTATGCTTATTTTGTTAAAAGCTTGCAAAGGAGGAGGTCAAGGGTTCAAATCCCTTCTTTTTGGAGAAAAGTTTCTTTTTGCCTTGGAATATAATTTTTTGAAAAAGGAATATTCTCTTTTTTAAATTCTGAATATTGTAAAACACATACTTATTGTATTGTGTTATTTATTTTCGAAAAAGGGGCGAAATTCAGTCATTTTTCTTTTGCATTGTTGTGGTGAGATAAGGGTGTAATTGGTGAAATAAGGTTGTAATTTGGCAAAATAAGGGTGTAATCATTGATTTTTGGTGTGGTTAAGTGCAAAACCCATCAAAAATACTTATTTTTTTCTTTTACGCTCTACGCGGAGGTTAAGTGCAAAACCCCATAGAAGCAGTGTCTTGTGCAGTGAGTGTGATATTTATTTCATTTCTTTCACATTTTGTCGCACATTTCTCTACTGCACTTACTTTCATTTCAAAAGTGCTAAAAATTCAAAATTTGCTTTCAGATAGTGATAGATTAACAATTTCCAATTATTCAGATTAGAAACGATTGATGGAGGCTTCACTAGTGTTTAATGAGTTATGGGATATTGTTCAGAATGAAAATCCCACATTGCCAACAGAGCAGGCTAAGTTAGATATTTTCAATTTGCGTGATTCTAAGGCCTTAGCTCTCATTAAATGTTGTTGTACTCGTGATACGTATGTTCATATTGAAAATTCTCCTCATAGTTACACTGCATGGAAAACATTGTCAGATTTGTATGATAAGAAACCTAAGCATAAGAAGATAGATATTCATATGCAGTTGTTTATTTTTTCATTAGATGAAGATGGGGATATGGGAGAATATATGTCTAAGTTGAAAAATATCACTACTGAGTACACTAAGGCTGGTTTTGGAAAACTAGATGATGACTTCATAGTTACTGCTGCTTTGAAAGGACTACCAGGGTCCTATAGGAATTTTGTCAAAATGTTGCATGTCGCTGACAAGATCACAGGCATCACCTTTGATAAGTTGGCTGAGTTGATCATCCAACATGACCTCTCTCTACCCAAGAAATCCAAGAAAATTGAAGAAGCCCATGTTTTAGAGTCAAAGCCTAGTTCATCTTCATCTGGGCATCAAAACAATAGAGGAAACAGTTATAGAGGGGGTCGAGGTTATAGAGGAGGCAGATATCAAGACAGAGGTAGGGGTCATTCACATAATCAACAATCTAATCAATCACATTCACATGAAACAAGTGATCGAGGACATGGTCACAATTCATATAGGGGCAGAGGTCGAGGTAGATCTGACATTCAGTGTCATAGATGTGGAAAATTTGGTCACATTGCCTCACAATGTAGGATTCCTTTTGATAAAATTTAGAGGCCACAAAAAGTGACTAAGACTAACTCTACTCAGTATACCGATCATGACTATGATGAATCTAGTAATGTTGCCCATGAATTTGCATTTAATTCTTTGGGGCACATTGATTATGTTGAATATGAGGCTAGAGATGAGCTCACAGATGTATGGGTTTTAGACACAGGAGAAACCAAACACATGACATTTAGGAGAGATTTCTTTTGGTCTTATAAGGAAGCTTCTCTCTCTCCAGTTGCCTTAGCAGATAAGTCTATGCATACACCACTAGGACTTGGTTCTATTTGAATTATTCTTCCTAATGGGTCTATAAAATACTTGGAGGATGTTTGGTATGTTCCCACATTGAAGAAACACTTCTTTTCTTTGGTAACTATTCGAAAGAAAGGTTATAAAATTGTGCTTGAAAATGGGCTCATTTACATCAATTGAGTGAAGGATAATTATAAAACCATGTATACAGGATATGAAGATGGAAATTTGGTTAGATTGCATTGTAAGGTGCTTCCTCCAAATATAGAACTTGTAGTAGTTGTTGATACAGGTATAGGTACTATGTCTACATAGCGGTTATGGCATCTCTGCTATGGACATTTGAATATCCACTCTTTAGTGGATTTTCAGAGATATGGTATGGTGAATGGGTTGCCCACTTTTTGCAAAGATAGTATTCTTTGTGAGTCATGTGTTTTTTGCAAACAAAATCTAGAAAAATTTCCTAAACAGTCATCTTGGAGAGTTAACAGATGTTTACAGTTAGTTCATAGTGATGTATGTGACATGAAAAAGTCATCCATTGGTGGGTGTAGATACTTTGTGTTGTTTATTGATGAATTTTCTAGGATGACTTGGGTATTCTTTATGAAAAACAAAACTGAAGTTTTCGCTAAGTTTGTTGATTGGTTACACTTAGTCGAAAAAGAAACAGGTTCACATTTGGCCACTCTTCGTTCAGATAATGGAGGTGAGTATACCTCTAATGAATTTTTAGACTATTTTCGAGAACATGGAATTCATTGACAATATAGTAATGCTTGTACTCCACAACAAAATGGAGTATCTGAATGAATGAATAGAACTTTAGAGGGCACAGCACGTGCCATGTTGCATTATAAACAACTTGATGATAAATTTTGGGCCTAAGCCATTGGTACTGTAGTGTATTTGAGAAACAGGTCCCCCACAGTTGCACTTTTGGGACAAACTCCATATGAGGCATGGTATGGGTTTAAACCCAAAGTTAAACACTTGAAAGTGTTTGGATGTCTTTGTTTTGCTTTGGTTCCTCCTAAACATAGAACTAAGTTAGAACCACGAAGTCAAAAATGCATCTTTCTTGGTTATTTTGAAGATAAAAAGGGGTTTTGTTTGCTTGCACAGGATTCAGGCAACAAAATTTTCCCTTTGTTTTCAGCCTTCACTTCAATCTTCTCCCGGGTGGGCCCTCCACAACAAATATTTGAAACAAAACTATATAAACAACAAATAATAAATTTTTGAGTTTTATTCTAGTGCCATGCTTGCTTGGGATGCCATGGTTGCTGCTAGAGAATTCTTTCACCTATTTTCTCTCACCTAAGCCGTACAAATCCGTATAGGCTGCTAAAAAAATGATTTATACTGTGTTTTTGCAAATTTTTTGAAGTGTATTTTGTAGGGAATGGATTAAAAAACAAGCCTAGGCATTTGAAGGCCGTACAATAGGCCGTACAACTCAGATTTTTATAGATTTGCAATTTGGATGCAAAAAACAAGAGTTTAATACCATTTACAGATGATTTGGATATTAAGAAGCCTTATTTTCATGCCAAATGAAATCACGTGAAATCATTTTTCATCTTCCTCCTTCGAATTCACCGTGCTCCCAACCATGCTCTGATACCACTGATAACTCCAGGATCAAAATAGGTTAAACCTTGTCCCCGCTTAGTGCGAGTGCACAAGTATTTTATTAATTTCAAGAAAACAAGTACATAAGGGTGCCTTTACTCCGTTAACCCTTTCACAATGCAAACATGATTTATATAGTTTTTACCAATGACCGGTACAAACAACTAACCCTATAACCAATTAAATATGGGAAAACAACCCGTAAAGTAAATCTAATTAATAAATATAAACATTAAAACTACCTAATAATTAAACTAAGTTTATTTATTTTATGGGGGTGTCTTTATAAAAGATGCATGCCCCATTTACAATAGTAATTTATTTTCTACCAAAAAACTAACCTAACGTTAAGACTTTGGAACAAGTCCTAACAAACCCCCCTATGATCCAAAGTCAGGTCTTTAGACACATACCAAGCATTTTTCTAAATTTTTCAAATTTGATTCTGTCAAGGGGTTTTGTGAAGATATCAGCTGTCTGATCGGCAGTTGGGCAATATATTGGATCAAGAGTTTTCTTTGCCACAAGCATTCACAGATAATGGTATTTGACATCCATATGTTTTGTTTTGGCATGAAACACTAGATTCTTGGACATCTTGATTGCACTCTGATTATCAATGTATAACTGTGTAGGAGCAAACTGAGAAACCTGAAGATCTTCAAGAATATGACGAAGGTAAACAATTTCTCTAGAAGCATCCCATGCTGCAATATACTCTGATTCTACTGATGAATTTTCCACTGTATCCTGCTTCTTACAACACCAAGGAATGGTATCTGAACCCATATGCATACTGTGTCCTGTGGTTAACACTCTGTCATCCACACATCTGCCAAAATTTGCATCACAATATCCAACAAGTTTGAAGTTCTTGTTGCAGTGGTATTCAAGGCCATATGTTTTCATTCCCTGAAGGTAACAAAGTACTCATTTTGCTGCATGCCAATGAATTTCTCTAGGCTCATGCATAAACCTAGATAAAATTCCAATGGAAAATGAAATATCGGGCCTGGTAGTCATCAAATTTATCAAACCTCCCACCAATTGTCTATATGTGGTGCCATCAAAAAAGGCACTACTATCATCCTTAGAAAATTTCAAGTTATTTTCCATGGGAGTGAGGGCAGGTTTGCAATCACTCATGCCAAACCTCTCTAATAACTCAGAAATATACTTAGTTTGTGAAATGAAAATACTATGCTCTTTTTGAGTTACCTCTATGCCTAGATAGTAGTGAAGAAGTCCAAGATTTGTCATCTCAAACCCATCTTTTAATTCCTTCTTCAAAGACTTGTTATGATTATCATCATTACCTGTAATAAACAAGTCATCAACATAGAGAACTAGTATCACCATTTTCTTACCCTGCACTCGAAAATAGAGAGTATCATCTGATTCACTGCAATGAAAACCAATGGATTTCAAGTATGAATCCATTTTCTCATACCAAGCCCTGGGTGCCTGTTTGAGCCCATACAAAGCTTTTGTCAATTTACACACTTTGTGTTCAGCACCCACCTGTTCAAAACCCTGAGGTTGTTTCATATAGACTTCTTCCTATAAATCACCATTTAAAAAAAAACTTTTAACATCCAACTAATGTACTTTCCAACCATTTTGTGCTGCTAAGGCAAGTACCATACAAATAGTGTGCCATTTGATAGTTGGTGCAGATGTTTCCTCATAATCAATACCTTCTTGTTGTGCATATCCTTTGGCAACAAGTCGTGCCTTATGTTTATCAATGGAGCCATCTAATTTATACTTAGTCCTATAAACCCATTTACATCTGATAGGTTTAACATGTGGAGGAGGATCAACTAAAACCCATGTATTATATATTGCCTAAAACTCTTGATCTAATATATTGCCCAACTGCCGATCAGACAGTTGATATCTTCACAAAACCCCTTGATAGTATCAAATTTGAAAAATTCAGAAAAATGCTTCGTATGTGTCCAAAGAACTAACTTTGGATCATAGGGGGGTTTGTTAGGACTTGTTCCAAAGTCTTAACGTTAGGTTAGTTTTTTGGTAGAAAATAAATTACTATTGTAAATGGGGCATGCATCTTTTATAAAGACACCCCCATAAAATAAATAAACTTAGTTTAATTATTAGGTAGTTTTAATGTTTATATTTATTAATTAGATTTACTTTACGAGTTTTTTTCCCATATTTAGTTGGTTATAGGGTTAGTTGTTTTTACCGGTCATTGGTAAAAACTATATAAATCATGTTTGCATTATGAAAGGGTTAACGGAGTAAAGGCACCCTTATGTACTTGTTTTTTTGAAATTAATAAAATAATTGTGCACTCGCACTAAGCGGGGACAAGGTTCAACCTATTTTGATCCTGGAGTTATCATCTTTCTCAATTTTTATTTAATTATCTTGACATCTAAATGAACAACAAGGTGATGCACCACCAAGTGAGGGTCTAAGCCTGGCATGTCTGAATATGCCCATGTGAAAATATCAATGAAATCCATTAAAATGGATATAATATGTTCATGTTTTTCTTTAGTAAGGGAAGCTCCAAGATAAACAATTTTTGTATCATCATATGTTCCCATGTTTACTTCAACAGTGTTCTCTACAATAAGTGTAGAACTATCTTCAAGAATATTAGGCAATGTGTGATCATGATCATATTCTTCTACTATAGTTTCTTGTTGTTCCTCCCAAAGCTCTCAATAATGTGATGAATTTGAATCTACCAAATCAAGTAATGGTTAACTAGCAAAAATATCAAGAAATTCAAAAGCAAAATGATTAAAGCCCTATTATTATTCTAACTTGATCCTAGTACTAGCTATGGAGCTAGGACTTGATGGACCTTGAGCATCCTTTGGGGATGAATAAACTTTCCCATCTAAGAATGCCTAAAATAGGTTTTTGACTTGAGAGCTTCTCTTTATCTTTAATTTTTACCTGATCAATGAGTGCCTCACATAGGTTTTCACCTAAAGATCTTGATTTTTTATCTTTATTATGACCAAGAAAGTTTTCCTGATCTCCAAAGTAAGAAAAAGTATGCAATGAAAAATCAAATCCTTATTTATGATTTCTAATGGTTAACCCATCTTGAAGGCTCATGTATTCTATAATTGACTCTTCATTTTGGAATTTATCCAAGCATATGACTAAATTTTGTTGGACCCAATCAATGAGTTAAGGCTGACAAAGACAGGGAAAAATGGAGTGTTAAGGTCATAATGTCATTTTGATCAAATAAATTTGAGTTATCAAGCTCATATAAAAGGATATAATAGGATGTTACATCACTACCAAGAGTCTCATCACTAGTCGATTTAGAATAATCACTATCAAAAGTCATGAGGTCACCCCTAGGTAGTATAAATTTGAGACCATGATTCAAATTAGGTACTCTAATTAATAAAGGTTCTAGGATTCCTTGTGCTCATGGACCAAGGCCTCTTCCTATATAATCAAAATTGTACACGATCTGATTGGGGATATGATATTTTGGATTCTAAAAGAAATCAACAATGCCATCATAATATAACTAGTCTCCTTTAGTTAAAACCTCTCGATCCTATTTCGGAAAAGTAGTAGGTACAAATACCATAGGTGGTTTTTATTATTCTTTCTTGTATTTCTAGATCAAGTTGGGTTTATTAAGGCTTTTGGAAGGTTTGGGTTTACCAAATGTTTTGGGAGACTTTGATAATTTAGCAACATGGAAGGCATCCTTAAGATGGTACATGAAAATACCCACGTATTCTATAACAAACTATGTTTTAAGAGTTATGGGAAATAGATGAGATGAAGTCAAATAAAAGTCACTTGGGTTGATATAATTGGATTTTGGTGGATGTGAAACTATCTCCTTGTTCTTCTTTATAATGAATTCATAGCCAAGATAATAGCTTTATTTGTGGAACTTAGCCTCTAGATGTTTATAATAATGATAAGGCTATATATTAGTGGTAATAATAACCTTGATCCCATCATGGGGAATATAAGGCACTAATTCAAGGTGGATGGAATGTCTTATACTTTATAGATCTAAGGATGACCAATAACTATATTTTAAGGTAATTTAATATCCATAATATGTAATAATGTGTGATGGGAAATATACCCAACAATGATTGGCAAATAAATGGTACCAAATTACTCCTTAGCATTATTTTAAGTCTTTATGGTGATCATACCTAGCTAAATGTCCTTTTTAGTGTAGCCCGATATCTATATCATCTTGAGGGACACTATGTTCAACCCTAAACCATTGTCTATTAAAACCCACTTGATCTTATGGTTTTCAATGATGACCTCAATATACAGTGGGTTATTATGGATAAAACCTAGGGTGGACATGTCTTTTTGATGAAACATAAGCTATCAAAATGAATACAAATATCCTACTAATATTCTAAACTATTCAAGATTAATATCTTTGGGAATAGTTTATTCTTGTAAAAGGCTATTTAAAATAATTCTATGGACTTCAAACATACACAAGAGATCTAAAAAAGAAATCTACATATGGTTTTTATTCAATTGGTTTGATAGAGTATAAGCCTTTTCAACATTAGGATGAGATGGTTTAGCCTTGGTTAGCATAGTATTTAGATTTGGATTTGAAGGCACAATATTCATGTTGGGTTTAGTGTAAGAAGAGGGAAAAGGGCCTTGAAGGGTAACTCATGAGCATTTAGTTGTTATTGCATAATCTAGAGGTGGTAAGGAGCCATTATAATTAGAATATGAAGGTAAAGGGCCATGGAGGGTGACTCATGGGCATCTAGTTGCATTGGATAAATTTTGAGTCAATGAGGAGCCATTATAATTAGAGTAAGAATAAGGTCCATAAATAGTAACCTATATAAATAGAGTCACAATAGAATTGTGTGAACTCAATGTGGTATTACTAGAGGGAAAAGGTATTGACCATATAATAATGGGTTTAGTAATATGAGGAGTATGAGATGGTTCACAATATTTAACAACGATATTGGTAATGTGGGTGGCATAAATGCATCCCATGGTATTATTGTAGTCATAAGGCATCATTTTGTAACCCAAGTTGTTAGCATGGGTATTATAATCCTATTTAAGATCATGTTGATTATGATTTTGACCTTGAGTCTAATTATGCCATTCCTTCTATCTTTGGTTATGATTGTTCCTTGAATATTATTGATTATGTTGAGAAAATGGATCTTTTTAGATTCCCATATCTTGATTAATGCCTTGTGGAGAAATTTTAATCTCAACTTTGCCACTCTCAATAAAATAGTCAATAAGGTATCATAATTAGAAAAAATGATAGGTACCATGACTAACAACATGATGAAAGTTTCAAACTTCATTTTATTTGTATCAATTTAGTTTTGGTTGATCTATAGGAAATAGCTTTGGTAGTAGCCATACAATCACGTTAGTTGCTATGAGCTTTTAGAACACTACCTCAATGGGATCTCCCAATTTTATAAAGACTCTAAATTCATTGTGGAATGTCCTTCATAGAGGAAATTTTTTGGTAGGCTAGGTAGAGCTTATTGCACATTTGGAGCCAGTGGGGCTTGTACCATTTGTACGAGTCTTGATTTAGTCACACCATTTTTGACCATGTTCTTGTTCTTGTTAGAATCCTTAGATTTCTCTTTTAAAACTTCTTTAATTAGTGATTGAGTTTGATTTTATGTTTAACATGATGAATAAATATTGATAAGGCCTTTGGTAATAAGATCCTTCTCAATATATACTCCTTTATCTATGGTTTCTTTGAATGTGCTAGTATAATCAAGTTGTAGATTATGCACAATATCAAGGTGTAGATTTTTTGTAAAAATTCTTGCCAACTATTTGTTTGGAAAATTATGTTGAAAGTGACCAGCTAATTCTCTCCACCATTGTAGATATGCCACAAAACTTTCCCCATCTAATTGTTTGGATTTTCACAAGTCAACAATGGTCAGTTCATGTTTAATGTTGTATGATAAGTGGTTGACAAACTTTTTATGATAATCATTGAAATCCACAACTAATACCTTGGGTAACTTAAGTAGATAATATATAGCTTGTCTTGCTAAACTTCATTGAAACAATCAAAGTAAATAAATGCTACTATAATCAACCTCCTAACATAACACAAAAAATGCCTGAATGTGTTCACATGCGTCACCCTTTCCTTTGTATTTTTCAAATTTGGTTTCCTTAAAATGAGATGGAAAAGGTACTTGGATAATACTCAAATCAAATTTATATGAACATATCTCATCAAACTTGTACTTCTTGATTCTGTTTCCTGTCTCTAATAGTGACACAATCTATTTCATGAAATTCCACTCTTGCATGTTTGGTTCATTTGTGGGTAGAATATAATTCTATTGGGGTGGTATATGCCCCTATTTCATATATTTTTTAGGTATATAAACCCTATAATCCATGATTTTTTTTGGTTCACTCCTTGAGTCAATTAAGTGAGATGTTGATTTCTAGGATGATTAACATTCCTCAAAGTCCACTACCTTAAATAATTAGTGTTCTATTTATTTTGGGGAGTATGTGGTCTATTAATCAAATTACATGTTGGTTGAGATGAAATATCCAAATTATTTTGAATAATTTCTTCAATGTGCATTGAATGTTTTGGTCCTTAGTTTTGTAAAAGAATGTGAGATTATTGATGATTGAAAAATTTATGCTTCGTGTCTAGTGAAGCATGTTATGGAACCTCTTGGGACTTAGGATTTTTAATTGTGACATTTTGATCTATCATGGTTGTGTTCTCAATTAGAGTTTGTGTTGGTTTAACCACATTCCCTTGTTCTTTAGTGTTGGAAATATTGTCATTGATGTCAAAGGTCTAGTATTATTGGTGATAAAGGCCCCATTGCATTTAATGTTTTTTGTAATAAATATATCTTGGATAATATGAGTTAATATTTATTTAATATTAATGAATATATTTTTGGTTGCATATGAGACAAAATAAGGGCCCATGGAGAAGTCGAAGAGCCATGGGGTAAAGACAAAAGAAGGATGGGATGCATTTTCCCATGAAGAGTCATCTTGGGGAATACCAAGAGTCACCAAGTGAAGACAAAAGAGGAAGGGCAAATTTCTCATGAAGGGACACTTTAAGGAATACAAAAAGTCACCAAAGATAAAGGACAAAAGTGGGAAGGACGGTTTTGGTCATGAAGGGTCACCACATGACTTTTCAAAGGCTTGAATATGAAGGGTCATCCAAGATTGGTGCCATTTTCCATGAGGATTGAAGGGTCACAAAGGGGGAAGGCCAAAGGTTATTTGGAAAGCTATAAATAAAGGCTTGAGTAGCCATTTGTAATAAGAGAGAAAGAGGTTGATTTGATATTGTAATATCTAGCTTAGAAGAGTAATTGTGAGAGATGAATATGAGTTGTATTTGTTATATCTAGCTTAGAAGAGTAAAGGTGAGAGAGAGGAAGGAGATGTTGTATTGATCTATCATTTGTTGAGATAACAACATTAAGAGATAGGTGTGTGGTTACACAAAGGGGTTGGTGCTCCTGTGGGTTGGTGCTCATGAATAATATTTGGGTTGGTGCTTGACAAAGGGGTTTGAAGCTCTTGTGGGTTGGTGCTCACGAATTGTAGCTGAGGTTGGTACTCGGCAAAGGGGTATGGTGCTCCTATGGGTTTGTTCTCACTAATATACTTGAGATTGTTCTTTGTGGTTTTTCCCACATTGGGTTTCCATGTTATATCTGGTGTCTCTCTCTTTCTTGTGTGATGTTTATTATTTGAGTTTTATTGCATATCTTGAATGTTTGATTAAGTGGAATTTGATAAAGGGAAAGTTTTATAAGATATATAATATATTGATTCATCCCCCTCTCAGTATATTCCATGCTTAAAATTTAGAAGCATCATTATGGATTGAAGTGGCAATTAAAGAGTCTATCAAGTCCATGATACGTTAGTCTACATATTTTTGACTTATCTTTTTTATTTTGGTGACAATATTTTGATCATTTGGTTTTGACTCTACAATAACTTCCTTCCCTTTACTATAAGAAGCAACATTTTTTTTGCAATGTTAGCAAGGAATTGTTCTTGCTATTGTTCTATCCTAACCAAGGTATGAAATTATTCCATAGGAAATTCTAAGGTCAATCTAACACTAGATTCAATCAAACTTGGGAGTGATTCATCCTTTTCCTCTTAGGGTTGATATTCTAAAAAGTCTTCCTCAGATCTTATAGTTGTGGGAATGTCTTCAAAGACCACATAATTGTCTTGACCATCATAAAAGTGATTTTCATCATAGTTAAGGCCATAAGAGACCCAACTATGAGTGTACCTTTGAGTCATGTCTAGAAAATGTTTTTCTCTACATTTGGCAAGTTTTGGAAAATGTTTTACAAATGTTGAAACAAGTTGTGTGTTTTGAATTTCCATAAACAAGTTACAAGGTAATAAAGAGACTATAATAAAAATGAGGTGGCATAGTACCACATAATTAGAAGAATGTGATCATGAAATTACTCAAATTTTGTATATTTAAATTTTATAAATTATAATAGCGTATGATAAATCAAAGACCTAAGTGTAAACTAGTACACCAAACATAGGTTGAGAGATACATCAATACCATAAAATATAGTTAAACTTTGATGCATTGATATTATAAAATTAAAAGAAAATCCTTTAGATTAGTAATGTGATAATGCAAACTAAGAAACTCAAGATGTGAAAACATGTAATAATTCTTATGTATAAAACTAGAACCAAACAGGGAGCACAATGCCACAACATGGTAATAGGAGGTATAATAAAATGTATTCTAGAACTTAGAGTGTAAGAAACATGTAAGATAACCTAAGTTCAAAATGATTAGATGATGATGATGAATCTATAAATGACCTTCAACCCAAATAGGAAATTGAACCTAAATTAACTCAAACCAAGTGAAAATGGTAAAAGCAATTAACACATTGATTTATAATGTAGAAAGGTGAAATTCTGAATTTGAATTATCAATGGACTTAAAGATCTTAGAAAATGGTTTAGAATCAAATGGGTATAATAACTACATTGTTTAGATAATACAAAAACAATGTTTAAGATGAGATTTTAAACAAGGCAAAGGATTATTTAGATTTGACTAGTATAACACCTCCTTGTTCAAGAAATGGCAACAATAAATGTGTTTAACTATGACATGTTTTATTCACAAAAAAGTATTAGACTCAAATCAATACCAAAAAAGTACTGAAAAATACCAAAATATAACTAAATAAATCATCCTAAGACCTAAACTGACAATGTTGCTTCATATTGTTGAAATATATCTATATACATGCTCTTGGGAGGATTTTAATTGGTAATCCAAAAATAAAAGTGCATGAAGTAGTAGGGTTTTTACACCTCACTTCTCCCAAGAGACTATATACTGACATAGGCATTTGGGTTATTCAACCTACATAAACAATATGTCTATGGCAAGTGGGTTATTCTAAGACTTGACTTTATGACCATTTAGATGATCCCAAGCATGGTTAATAATAGATATTCCTCACATCAATTGAGTTCATACCAATTAACTTAATAAGTAATGGTTTATTCCTTTTCATAGTGATTCCATCTATGTACTAATTAGTTGAATCCCCTAGTTAACTAGACCTGAATCAAGTTTTTGTTATGAAAGGAGAGGTTAGCTACCCAACTCCTTGGTTTTCATAGTATGTGTACCCTGATTTATATACCCTATCATGGAGTGGGGTTGAAATAGTGTTAGGAGATGAAACCTCAGGTCAAATCTTCCCTAAATAACTCATGAATAATCTATGAATTCCCCTTCACAAGCCAAATTGCATAGAATAAAAATAAGTGAAAAGGATTTAGAGGTTATTTCTAGATCACCCAAGTCATATAGTTTTTGGGGAGAGCCTAGACAACTTCCTTTTCATGCATTGGACAAAATCACAATCAAAATAAAAAGGCACTTTTGGTCACCTAAGTTCCCTAAAGGGGATGGGGGAGAGCATACAAGCACTCTTCATTTTGATCGAAGAATATATATATATATATATATATATATATATATATATATATATATATATATATATATATATATGATTTAGCATAAAATAACATACTTTTGAAAAGCTTAAAATTTATGTAAGTGTAAGTTTTAAGTACCAAAGTGAAATGTTGATTGAAATTATTATCCCCTTAGCCTTAGTTTCCTAAAACTTTTAAAAACTTCATAAAAACGTTTAAACAAACCATCTAAGTTCCTTGTAAACACCAAAGGGAAGGCTCAAGATTTAAATAATACTCAAATTTTGTCATTTTTCCATGCAGGTCCTACAAGGTTAGAGAGTTCCCCCCTGCTTTCAAGCATAATTGATAATGAATCAAGTAATTTTTAGAAACTATCTCTTGAGTTCTCTATTGTTTACACACAAAGATCAATGTTGGTCAATAGTGATTGATATCAATTGTAATAAGACTAATGCTAGTCATAAAAGAAATGATACTAGTTTAAAATGATCGATAATGGTTACCTATGAACCCTTGGGAAAAAAATATTTGATCAAAAAACTTTTGTTATCCTAAATTAGAATAAAATCTCTAAAAAAAAATTTTATCATGGAATAAATGTTCAGATAGATACTTATAAACCAAAATAACAAACTATAATTTTGAATAAATTTCTAAAATGCAAATTTTTATTCATGTTTTTTGCTATAACCTAACTGATATTAGTTAGCCTATAATGATGCCTATTACAAAAAATGAACTTTGGTCACTGTGTGACCTGTGTATCAATAAAAAACATCAAAAACATGATAAAATCAAGCTAAAATTTTATTTTGAATGATTTTAAAACACTTTTAAGGAAATCTACAATTTCCAAAGTGTCTTCCTTTCTTGAATGGGTTATGTGGTCCTACCAGGAATTCCAAGATGTAGGGATGGATTACAAATATGATTAGATCAAGCATTAGTCAAGAAAATCAAAAAAACTACATAATAATATAACAAGCTAAGCCAACCTATTCAAATAGGGTTTGTAAATGATAATTAAGATAAAATGAAAGAAATCATACACATAATACCTTACCAATATCTTCTCATCACCAAAATGTGGCTCACAATATGATTTTACCCTTGATTTGGTGCTTAAGTCTTTAGCAATAATGCAAGACAAATCTCTTCCATCATCTCAAGAACACCAACTAAACTATGCTCATGATATTAAAATCAATCTTATTCCTGTGAGTGAAGCTATCTTATTACAAATTAAGCATAATAAACAACACACACAAATGGCATGTGGAGATAATTATACATAATGAGTTTACACAAATTAAGCTTAATAAAAGTGGTCTTAGCCCTCTTATTTGTATATTTTATAGATTGATCAGGATCAACCATGCTCATAATATTGATATTTGTTGTATTTATGGCCTATGGATGCCATCCCAAAAATGATGTCATTTGATGATGAATTTAATAGAAATTAATTTATAACAAAGAAATATTAAATAACTTTCATGTAATTCTTACTTAAGCTCATAATTTGGTTTAATTTGCCTAAGATTAATCAAATTTTAAACAATTCTTTAGAAATTGGTTGCACTTCATTAATCAAACTAGTTAGAATGTCATATTACTAGGTCATAATGTGACTAGAGAGGAATTATAAGGTGATGTTAGTTATGTAGAGATCATCATCCCATTTAGGATGTTATTGACACAAACACATGCACATATCGTGTGCTTCTAAATTAGAAGAAAAGAGTGATCTAGAGCAACCAAATGTGTTTTCATCATTTTGACTTGAAATGACTTGAGAAAAGTTAATAAGCACATAAAATGCATTACCCTATTTAGGAATATATTAGCCTAAATTGACACTTTTATATGACTCTCTTGAACAATTTAGCGTGTTTAAGTGATTTTGGCTCAAATTTTGCATTTTCATAAATTTTAAGTAAGATTGACAATTTCAACACAATGGTGTTAGGAATTGGATGTATACAAATTGTTCAAAGGTTATGATGTGTTAATATCAAAACCTATTAGGTGACGATTGTTGAGAGAGGAAACCATGTCTTTAGTGAGTCATTTAGGTCCCTCTAAGGGCATGCCAAAAAAATTCTTAAAAGACTGTGTACAAGGTGAAAGTGGAATATGTATGGCTCGAGTACTAAGGTAATGGCTAAGGACAATTAGATTACTATCTAATATGTTATCCAAATCAATATCTCTTTGAGTATATAAATGGGGAATACCCTCCCCCATAGACTCAAGAGAGGTAGGAGGACTCATGGTGTTCTCCATATATGAGGATGAGATTGGGGATTCAGTTTGTTTTAGCAATTGTTTTCATGTCAAAACTATGTAGCACCAAAAACAAATCAAAAAATAAAATTAAAAAGTACAAAATATTCTTTTTATTATCTCATTTTAATGTAAACAAATAAAAACACACACACACACACACACACACACACACACACACACACACACACACACACACACACACACACACACACACACACTACTAAATATACTTGAAATTTTTTTACTTTTTTAAGAAACTAACTTTAGAGTGTGGTAATGAAAAAGCTCAATGAGGTTACTACAAGATAGTAATCTAAAGATGGTTTCAAGTTTTTTTTTAAGGATGGTAACCTCTATATACATGAAGGTATGTTGAGATTTCATGTTGAAATAAAGTATGTGGCTTGGTATTGGGGCCTACCCCCTCAAATCACACACTATAATAATAAGGGTGTCACGTGATTAGACTTTATATTTATTTCTATAATTTTTATACTCAGTCGGTACACTAATTCAGTTTTCCCCTTGGTGATGAAATCCAAGTGGGTCCACCTTAGGTAGGAAAATGTTTTAATGTTTATTTTAAGAATATATGGTTTTGTTATGTGTGAAAAAGTGTGATCACTACAATATATTGATATTCCAAGATTACTCTACATGAATTATCTAAGAAAACAAAGGATAAATGCAATTATTTTTAAACCTTAAAAGGAAAACTAAGAATTTTTGGATTTTTCTCTTTTTGAATGAAAGCAAACAATCAAGAAAATGTAACTAGTAAACAATTTCACAATGAGAACAATAAGGACAATGAAACCATAGGGGTTCCACCAGGTGTGTTAGAATGTTTTAGTATTTTTTTGGTTCATTTTCTTAATTAAAAAATAACTTACTAAAAATAGAAATGATATAGGGTTTAAATAGGAATACTTATAACGGGGATGTACATGATTGATCTAATGAGGTGGTAACTCCTTTTTGGCTAGGAAAGACTACCTTCATAATAAAGACAACTTGTAAAAGATTGGATTAATAAAATATATGGGTAGACTACCTGATATAATATCAATTCCAAGAAGTGGTACACTTAGAGGGATATCAATCCACTATTTTACATAGTCAAGAAAATAATATAATGAGATAAATTAAAATAAAGCATTTGACATGATTAAGAAATTGAAATGAAGCAAATCAATCTATTGCATACATATGATCAAAATGTTCATTTCAATATGCTATGGTTAAATATCCTTGTTCTTGAAGTACTTCTAGTTACTTGGTAATGGCTTATAGATTCAGGGAAAAGACAATCACATAGAGTCCTAACTCAAAAGAGATGTCACTTTGATCAACAAATAATGGGTAATGAACTATGGGTAAGCCATGAAATGAAACCACATCATGTATAACACTAAGAAAGCTCATCTATAGATAGTAATGCATAATTTTAGGACTTATAAATAGTAAATTAGAAATACTTAAGATTGATAGTGTAGTTTTAGTTTATAGATAGAAGCAAAAGCATAGGATCGATGTTAATTATCTCAAAATTAGTATCGATTAGGTAATCCATGTCGATCTAAAAATAATCATGACTGATATTTATATTGGGTACTAAAAAGATTAAAATAGATCCTAAGGAGGGATTTAACAAATTCTAAAAGGCTTATGGATTGGTCACTGGTTCATCTAAATAGACTCAAGACCTAAATAGAATCTAAATAAATAATTTAGTAATAAAAAATGTTCAAACATAAAGCATAATTACATTGTAAAAATATTCCTATACTGTAGAGAAATATCTCATCGACAAGGATGTGGTTGGATTTGGATAGAGTGTGGACAAACTAAAATAGGGATAACAATCTTTTGTAGTTCTCTAGGGGAATTGTTAGCATTTTGGTGTGAAAAAATTAGGATCCTTGACCTTGAGGCTAGGATGGCTATAAATCAACATCAATCCTAACAAGATCAATGATGATCATGGGAATCGTTATTAATTTAGTCCAATTTTAACTTGTTGGTTATAAAAACTCAAGATCATGGATTAAGCTTAGTTTAAATTGATTTTTAATGGGGCTCAGGTATGGAGAGGTTGTTAGGGAGGTTAAAACAACTTTCCCTTAATAATATTGGGGAGGTTTTACTAGGATTTAGGGATGGTTAACTAATTACCTAAGTAAAATGGTAATTAACTAGATTATTTAGACAATGTTAGATGATAAACAATAAAACTATATTAACTAGCATAAAATAGGTAAGGAAGAGGTAAGACACATTTATTCATAATAAAGTGGCATAGATTTATAGTGTCTACAAATTTACCTTCAAACTATTTTTTACCTATATGAACTACATCAACCTGCTTGACTATGTACTGGTTGGCCGACTCAGTTCATTTTCAATCTTGAAACTTCATTAGTTGATCATTTTCAATATCTAGACAACTTTTTTTTATTTCTATACTTTTGTTCCTAAGAACAAACTACATTCTTAGATTTTATTTTTACCTTATTCACTATCATGAAATCACCTATAAAAATATTTCTTGATAATATTAAACCATTTAGACAATACATGGGTTTCTCTTTCTTACCTACCTTAGCCACCTAAGAGGATTATTGTAGAAAATGGGATCACTTTTTCAATTCATCAATTCAAGAACTTACTTGATTGTTTGAGTTAGTTCTAGACTCATTACAACTAGGTTCAGATGTAGTATATTCCCATAACACTCAAATTTTATCACTCGAGTATTATAGTATTAATTCATATAAGGTGAAATCCTTATGTGCTCTATCAAAACATATTAGAGAAAGAATTGGGGCATGCATTGGGATATTTGTGTCATGGCATAGGTTTTCACTTATAGGAATTTGTCACTTAGATAAAGGCTTTTGGTAGATTCATTGGTGCAACCCATTTTTGGGTTAAACCTGGTGGTCCATAGGTGTAATCCTATTTTATGTAACTAACTCTAGTCATAATGGTGTAAGCCTTTACTGACTAAGTCTATCATCAGATAGGTAATAGATATGTCAAGGGGATGCTTTATATCAAATATTCATGCTATTTTACTTTCGCTACTTCAATAGAGTATGATGATGTCATCAACTAACATAGGGACATGATTAATGTTGTAAACTAGAAGATTATGACCATGGTGATTAACATAACTATTATTATAATTACCATATTAAAACTAGTATATTCATTATGAATTTTAATGGAAAAGGAAAATACATTCAAACTATAAGTACCATTTTTTATATTAACCATTCTTCATTAATCAAAGTTAAAATATAGAGCATAATCCATTTTAAACATAGTTCATTAGACTAAAAACATAGTATACACTTTGCTAAGCTATTCAAATACCTAAGGGATCACAAGTGAGTTTGGGAATCTACAATACATGACTTAATGGAATTCAAGTTATTATTAATACTAGTGGTATCCATTGCTTTTATAACCAATTTCTCCAGAGCTTCACTTCCTCAAATCATGTTTCCCTATTCAATAGATCGAGTTGACTTTTATAGGCTATAAGATTAACTTTTGTCAAGGTGGAGCTATGCATACCAGGTGCTAAGCTAGAGCTTTAAAAGTTATTCTATTCTCTTCATGCTACAATTACCACATGTAGCCACTCCTTGAATATGCCCAAGAAATCATTGAGTTGGTTAGCCACCTGTCAGTTGGCATAATGTGTGCATCAATTCCTCTAGTTGATGCAAATGATATATAAATAGAAATCATCCCAAATGATCACCTTGCATTGAGTTGTCTATATTTTTGGCATGGAAACATACTTAACAAAATAGGGTCCCAATATCACCCCATACAAAATTGATATTCCACCCTCAAAATAGGCTACCAAAGACTTCAGTGTGTAGAACTTGTGCATGCTTTCCTTAAATTTGGTTTTGAAGTCCTCAAATCCCTTAATAGTGAGCTTAATTTACTCAATAGCATTATCTATCTCCATTAAGGTGGTGATAAGTGTGAGCACATATGTCTTCTCCAACTCTTTTATAAAGATTACAAGATTTTACTTATCTTTTATTACCACTCCAAGGATTGCTCCTTGTTCATAAACTTTCATTTAAAAGGCATAGAAGAATGCCTCTAGGTTCTTCTCCTAGTTATTTATCTATGTGATTAGTGCATTGACCCTATCCATTATCTATTCATGTTCTACCCTACTTATAGAGTACACCTATAATATTAGCTCTTCTTTTCCCCATTTTCCTACTTGAGGCACACATCTATGGCTGATGATTGGTTTAAAAATTTCATGAAGATGGCATCAACTACATCTATACCTTCTTGTAGCTTTGTGAAGTGGTCCTTTACCTCTTTGAACTTGGAAGCTAGTTCTTTCTACAACATGGTGCATGGGTCTTCTTCTTCTTTTTCTCCTTGTGTTAGCTCCATTTTCATCATCAAGAGCATCTACTCTACTATCACACTTATCTTATCAACCTTAGAGAGGTTGGATGCATCACCATTGACTAGAAGAGATGGTTCAACTACTTTTATACACTCACATAATTGTTATAATTTGAAATTCATAGCCTATGCTTCATCTTTAGCATCTTTACAAAGGGTTTTCCATTTATTTGGTAAACCATCATTGATTATGTTATTTCACATGGCTTCAGTGGCCATCAAGATGAGTACATTCATACACCTGACTGGGATCATGGCATGGGTATTTATGATAAGTGAGTCATGCCCTTCCTCCAATTATTTCATGCCCCATATTGCCTTTTGAGGTTCCTCAAAGTGGGGCTCATCTATATAGCTTTTAAACACAAACAAAATCTATTTGTTCATTATGTCTATGAAAGATTCATGAGATATGAATTCAAACATATAAAAATCATCCTTCATTCACCCCTTGTGCACTTTTTTCCTTATGCTTAACTCCATGCCTTCTTCTTCAACAACAACCAGCTATATTTTCTCTTCTTCTTCCTTATCGATGCTACCACTTTCTTTATCACTTTATTTAGAGGTGTATTTTTATTATTCTTGGAGTGGTTCTTCTCCAAACTTGTCCCCTTTGTCTACTTTTTCTTTTTAGGGTTCCTCAGTGCTAACCTCCAGGTGTATTCCCTTTGTACCAACTTTGCCTTCCTCCTATGTCTTTTGGGGTTCCCCAATACTCTCTAATTGTTATTTTTTAAAGGCACCAACATCACCTTCATTTTATTTAGGCACCCCTTCACTACTTAATAATGCTTATTATGTATCTTTATCTACCTTTTTGGTGGGGGTGATAGATGCCTTTTCTGTTGTTTCCATAGTTGGCTGCATGCTTGCAAGAACCTCCTTTGTTTTCTTCTCTTTTTTGGCCTTTACTTCTTTGGCCACCCTCCTATTCCTAGATTTATCTTCCTTAGACTTGTCCTCCTTAGCCTTAATTATTTCAATGTATTCTTTAGTCATGTTGACATCCTTCATAGCCTTCCTTTTCTTCTCCATTTCGAGCACCATCTCAATCTCTTCCTTGTTGTGACCCATTTTATTCCACAACCTTATCTTTTCCTCCTTAATTTATCAAGGTTGTGTGCATGGCTCTTCAGATGTGGCACTGGGTGGCTTCTTTGTATCTTCAAGTGTGGTAATGGTGCCACCTTGGAGGGCCTTCTAAACTTCCTTGGTGTTGGGCTACCCTCCCACTTCTTCTTATACAATGTAAACTTTGGTTCCTTCTTCTATCTCTTCCTCTATTTATTCCCCCCTTCCTCATTCATGGGCCTATTCCATCTCCATTTTTTCTAGGGTTATTATCAGTATCATAATGGGTCCATTAGACTTCTTTTTTTATCTTCTTACTATAATAATTAGTCTCTGACACGAGGGTCATGTGCTTATTATTTGGATTTAAAGGAGTTTCTTCTTTGTTGGAGGTAACCCTAAACCTAATGTGCTCCTAAATTTATTAAAGTATATCTCCCCACTTTTTTGGGGAGACTTATTATGCATTACTAGTGTTGACTTCCTATCATCACTAATCTAGAAGGGGAGGTCATCATCTTTCCCAAGGTTTATTCCCTTCTTTCAATGATTCATATCATAATATAAATTAAAGATGCACCCTATGATGATTTCTCTTTGAATGGGATGGAAGTTCATTATATCAAAATCATCCTCCTCATATTTTATGGATTTCCCTCCCATCTACACATATTGGTGCCTCAACCTACTCTTTTCCTTATCCACATCCTTCATTGGGATGTCTAGATACTACACATTGGGGGCCCTCCTTAGTGTCTCCATAAAATATTCTACTTAAAATTCATAAGGGATTTTAAGCTAGCTAGATAAGTTGCCATCTAAGATCACTAGGTACACTACACAAAAATTTTGCATGATGATGAAGATCACCATGCCAAATATGTGCTAGGGGAGCTCCTATGGGATGCATCATTCTATTTTGAATGTCTCAATGTACTGAGTGAACCACCCCATTAATTTTGTATTGTATTTTTGGGTGAAGGAGGGTGGGTAGGTGAAGTCCTAGTACTTTAGTGTTAAGGAGTGTTTGTGTCCTGGAAAGAACCAAACATTGTCTTCATCACCATCAGGGATGTCAATCTCTTCCATAATAATTAATATCAATATCAACCCTCACCTAAAGGTCTCTCATGTTGTGTGACATTCTAGTACATTCTTCACCATATCGTCAACAATGAATTTTGCAATGTTAAATTTGACCACTTGCACCATGTGATGAGAAATGTATAAATAGGAATTCTTAATGTCTATCCACCATCCTTTAGGACATGGCTTAGAAATTACAAGGCACATTACAGCCCTCATGCCATGGTACTTTATGCCCTTTATTGGGAATGTGAGTTCTCCCTTGTAATAACCAAGGATTTTTGCAACCCTCTCCACTTCTACATCATCTTCCATCATTCGACATATGTCTACACATGAGCGTAGGAGCTAGGTGATTCTACTAATGAGTCTATCCTATATTCACATGCACCTCCCTATGAAATAAACATGATACCCATGGAAGCGAGATAGGAGGAATTACATAAGTTCCTTTAACTTTATAAAACATGGAAATTCATATAACTAGGTCATGATGATGGTTGTAAGCCTATCTTGGATCTAAATGTCAAATAAAACTATTCTTGACTCCATTTTTGATCTTGTGCCAACCACCCAATCTTGGTTAAGGTATTACACATTACTTAGTGTGTGATGGTTATATTCTTTCAACTTGTAGGTATGTGTGAAAGATACCCAAATATCCCCTACTAAGACTTCTAGGGGAAATTGCATCTCCCTATATGACATTTTGGTGAGCACCTCAGGGTAAAACTTAGAGATTCTAACCCCTTCAACTAGATTCACCTTATCCTTCACATCAGTTTTATCATTTATCATCTACACCCTCTTGACATCCTTATGTGCCTATGGTAGACTAAAACTCATTCATTATTTCCAATTCTGAATTGGCTAGTATTGAAGCATGGTCTATTGATTTTTCTAAAGCCTATAATGTTTCTTGGCTCTTCCTAATAGCCATGTGGTTTGTGATTATGATTTTGGATCTCAATATTTATTCACCATTAATTGTGACCTTAGTATCATTCAGACTTTCTCTTACCTATTGATCTAGTAATTCTCTCTCATCATGCCTCTATTTCAATCTCAAATGAAATGTAATCTCATTCCTCATTCACTCACTCTCATTTGGCAGATGTGGGTGCTCAGGATTTCACTTTGGTAACATTTTTTCACTTCAACTCTAGTTCTTAGTTCAAATTTACATAAGGTTTGTAACCTACTACAATCAACCATTCACTTATTTATACCTTGGTTTTCGCTACCATCTTTATTATAGGTGAGTAAAGACATGATAATGCATGTATTTATTGAACTCCACTAGAACCTACAAAAATCTACTGCCACAGTCACATTTAGTACATATCTTTTATGTGTCTACCATCACCACATTAACTTCTCTAAATGTTATTTTTGGTGAAGTGATAGGTGATTCAAATGGTCACTTCTCACCTACCATTGGGTGGATGTGAGTTTATCTTGATGATATTACTCCTGTGTTTCTTTCACCCTGGTATGACCTTTTACCTCCTTATGGTAACATGGGCATAGCATTTCACATGTACACAATTTAACCTCCTTAGTTCCATATCTTCTTTTCCTATTGTGCTTCCTTTCAAGCACACTTCTATTCCTTGGTCAATTTATTATGATTTTGTCTCTTGACTTGGCCTGTCCTACCCCATACAAATTCCTTTACTGGTCTTCCAATGCTTCAATCTCTAGATTTCTTTCATACTTAGCATCTTATATACCCCCTTTATATATATTTCATACTATCATCATGTGTTCCTCCTTTTATCATTTGGTACTTCACCTTTTACACTCTCAGGTGTTTAAAGAACACCCATACTTGACTCACCTAACTGAAGTTATGCATGGAAGCTCTAGAATATTTCTCTTGTGGGCTTGAAAATGCCTTGATTATTCACTCATTACTAATACAACACAAAAAAACTCAAGACATAAGGAATTTTTCGGCTTGTGCCAAAATTTATTTTGGTTAGCATAACATAATTAACTTGTGATCAAGAAGTTGGTGTCTAATGGTGCAAGTGCCATCCTATTGCCTATAGGGTTTCAATCAGTTCTAGTTAAAATGCTCAAGGATAATTTCACTTAGTAATTTGCATAACTTACATATGCCTTTCTCCAATATGTTTTGTATGATACAAGGGCCCATTCACTTGATCTAAAATTTACTTGGGTGCTTGAGGTACATTCAGTCATAGATTAAGACTAGTGCTCCTTCAATGCTCCTTAAATAACTATCTTATGCTTAATATGCCTATCATTCCATAACTTTTGTCACACCTTCTCTATCTATTGGTTCTATCTTGATTGGGTGCACACCTCATCCAAGTACTCTAAGTCTTTTAGCTACGCACTTAGTGATTCTTAGTCAGCCAAATAACCAACATGCATAATACACAATGAGGGCACCATGAACTCCATTGGTAAAACTACCTTTGTGATAAATAATATTTGAAATGGTCTAGCCTTTTCTAGGCACTTATATGTTATTTGGTATGCCCATAATATTGCTAACACTTGATCATCCCAATAAATACAACCAATATCACATATCTTTGTGAGGCACATACCCAATATCTTATTTAATGCCTTAGTTTTTCCATTTACTTGGGGATGATAGGGTGCGTTATTATGGTGCACCATAATGTATTTGGTCAATAGGATTTGCATAGTTTAATTAAGGAAATGTGTGGCTTTTTTGCTAGTCAGACTAAGTAGGCACCCATAGAAGCTTATGATTTTTACCATATGAAACTCATGGTGGTGGTGGTGGATATAATTTTTTTTTTGGTGATTCCTTGGCCCATTAGGTAAAATAATTGGTGGTTGCAAAATTTATCTTATGCTTGTACACCTTGTTGCAGGAGTGGTTGGCCAAATAAATTCAATATCCCATTTTTTGAATAGTGCTTAGGTAAGAATGGGAATGAGAGGCATCTCATCCCAATGGTTAGGCGTCCCTATGTGCTGGTAAATGTCACATGTATTGGTGTAATATTTTACATCTTTGAATAAACTTGGCCACTAAAATCCTGATTGTAGCACCTTGCATGCCATAACATCTCCAATGTAATGGCCTCCTACTATTATCTCATATGCTTCTCATAAGATAGAGTCTCTTTCATATTATAAGACACATCAGTGTAGGACTTCATCTTAACCTAATTTGTATAATTTCTTACTAATGAGCTGAAAGGGAGTGACATGAATTACAAGTTATTTCTTCTCTTTGGTTATCATAGTCTGTGGTACAAACCTAGATGTTATAAAATCGAATATCTCCAACAAGTCTTCAAGGATGCACTAAAATATATAAATTTATGCATCTATCATGTCATCCTCAATAGGAACTACTGTATCGATAGAGTTAATGTGAGACAAATGGTCTAAGCTTGACTTCTTTTTTGAGGCTTCATAAAAACTTAAAACTAGAATTATTAAAATAGAAATATCCATCTATAAATGTACCCATCGAGAATGAGATTATTCACAAGGTAATTAAATGACTCATAATCATTGAAGAGGATGAATGGGGTCACCAATAAATATTTCCTAAATTTATGTAGGGCATAGACCATAGCAAGTGCCTTGTTCTTAGTTATTGTATATTTCTATTCTACTTAGGTCAGTTTCATGCATATGAAAAAGATGGGATGATCCTTTTTTAATTCAACAAGTCTTACCAAAATAGCACCAATTGTAGAGATAGATGCATTGACATGGATGTGAACTAGAGTTATCCAATTGGGAAATTGTAAAAATAGGTATTATTGACAATTTTTAATCACAAGTCAAAATGGGTCAACCCCTATAGTCAAGACTTGATATGATGGTAAAACATAGTGTCATAGGGTGTGTTATGGTTTATTTTATGTCATTTAATACTAATCTAACCTTATTTATTATTTAGTTTAGTCTTATGTCATTTGGAGTCATATAGGGGGTCAGACCATCATGGTATGTCACATATGAATGAACAAGGTAGTCTAGTTGTGCATTTTACAATCATGTTTAGAAAACCTTTCAGGCTAAAAATACTACATAGATATGATTATTTTAGTGTCAAGATCATCCTCTATAAATTTTGTGTCTTGATGAGCTTGCTATCTCAAGATATAAACATTTAAATTTGAACTAGTAGAGAAAGATGTGCATGAGGACGTAAGGTTCAGGATTCGAGAACTAATTATTTAAGTTCAAAATCTCTAAAGGATCATAAGCTTGAATTCAAAGTTACCAAGTGGAAAAATGGCATTTAATCAAATGAAGATCAATGACACAAATGTTTAATAGGTTCAAAAATTCAAAAAGTGACCAGATCAAGGATAAATAACATGAATTAAGTCATGTAGATAAGATTAATGATCCACATTTAACTACTTGGACCTAGATCTAATAGAGTGTATCAAATTATGTAGATAAGATATAATGGTGAGAGCAAGGGTCAAAGAGTTAAAGGATCCTAAGAGTGAATATTCTCATGCCAATTCTCATAATTTAACTAAACAAGTAGATCAATGGTGTGTGTTTGATATTATAGGCTAGGATCAATGACACACATTTAATTGAGCAAATAATATCAATGGTGCACATTTAGTCAAAGGTCAAGGATCCTAGATCAAATTTAAGACTTCCAAGTGGCACAAGAGAATTAACCAGATGGGCTAATAATAGGATCCACAAAAATCATGTAATGCTACCAAATGTCATAATGTCATATGCCTAGGTCATAAATCAATGGCTGACATCAAAATTTGAATTGAAGAGACTCCAAAGGAGATCACCAAAGCAAATTTGACTAGATTCTAGATGAATAAGATGATGATACATGTCCAAATGATGATAGGAATATTTTAAAAATGGAATGAGCAATATGGAAATAGAATTCCACATAGGTAGCCATGTAGGATAAAAGGATTATATAGAAAATCAATCACCTTAGACTCATACATCACTATTAAATCTTAGTCAAAATATAAGATGAACAGTGACTACCAAATGTGAAGAATAAAGTCTAAAAGACAAATGAATGACTATAGATGATAAATATAGGTGTCTAGAAGATAAATAGTAGTGAATAGAACATACTATGATTTTCATAGCATATTTTAAACTCCTTCATACAATACATATGTGTCAACTTTCTTAATTCAATTTTAAAATTTTAAGAGATGATCCATGATGAAAATGGTTTCCTGAACAAGCAAGGAGAGTCCTACACCACATTTCATGAAGTTTCATGCTTTGGAGGGACATTTGTCCTATTATACCTTACATGGTATCTTTCATACTCATTCTCCTACATGTTTAACTTCTTTCTCTCAGCATGACACATGTCTTAGTGACTCTTGGTCTTCGTTCTTTCCTCCTCTCTAAAATTCTATAAGTAATAGCTATTTTGGCTCTTTGAAGCTAATACCACACCATGTATGGTGAATCCTTACTATAATGACATCATATTTTACCTTTTAATATTAATTCAAATATATTTTTGAGTTCATGAATATATTTATAAGTATTCAAGTGATGTATGGTGATGTAAAGTGATAACTTTATATCCTTTCTTCCCTTATCCTTTCATGTTTGTATAAGAGTTCTTATTTTGACAGGTCATATAGATTATATTCAAGTTTGTTAGTATCTTTTAAAGTATATTATTATCCTTTTAGTGTGAAAATTTCCCTTTGGTTCATTTTCCTTGTGTTGCTTCACACATCTCACCTCTATATTGAAATACTCATGTTAGAATCCTTTAGGACTTTGAGATTAGTTTGTATGCTTTATTTCTTAGTGAATGAAGTATGATGCTCATATGTAAAACATATTATTATATCACCCCATTATATTAGGTTAATTTCATACAAACTCTAACTCTTTTCCCCATAAGAAAGCATTAGATAGGTCATAAGAATTTCAAGATACATTCAGGGAGCTAACCCTTAAACCTAGATGCTCACTTCCACTATAGGTAAATACACATACCTGGAAGTGTTCCCATGTTTCCCAAATCTATAAGAGTCTTGAACAACCTCTTCTAGGGTGAAACATTTGGTGAAAATAGTTTTGACATGCTCGATGGGACCCATTATCTTCAAGACAACATGTCAAGGTAAATTGTGGTCGTGAAAACATTAGCTACAAATTGGTGTGATACTCAAAATTTAACAACTCCATCAAGGTAAATCTAGTTCAAGGCCATTGTTTTGTTATAAAATTGATCTCATAATTCATGGTTCTCACTAGGTCATCATATAGTAGAGTGTTCAATCCAATTAATCCACTTATTCAGCCTAAACTTCTTATTGAAGTTCATTACCCTCATCCTAATTTACCCTTTTAGGACCCAATAGATTTTTCTAGAGAAGAAGAGATTGAGTAAATTTAAGATCTTGAAGAAAACATGGCTATACCTCATGATTTCCCTACCTTTAACACTAAAAATATAATTCACCTTTAATCATATGATGTCATCCCTCCTAATGCTACAAAAGGTGTGCCCTTATTTAATGGTGAGAGTCAGGTTACACCTAGTGAAAATATTAGGGATATCTCCAACTTTTGTATCTTCTATAACGTCACTCAAGAGAAAATTGCCATTAGACTCTTTACCATGTCCCTTAGAGGGAATGCTATTGATTGGAATATGAATCTATAAGGCAGATGCATCACATCATGGGATGAGTTTAGAGTTTTGTTGACCTCAAGTTTTGGAAATGAAAGTGACCATGCCTTTCTCATAAATTAGCTCAATGTGATCAAAGGAGGATCCAAAGAAACAATGCATGACTTTAATGAGAGGTTTTAAAATACTTAGTTTAGATTTATTCCTCAAATGAGGTCACCTCCTAGTTTTGTGTTACCTACCTACTTAAAATCTATTAGAATTGAAATTTCTATCATGCTTCAATCCATGGGGGGTTCCACTCTTCCTAAAGCATATAAACTTGCTATTAAAGCTAAAAATGGTCTCATCCAAGATGGAATGTTACCTCATAAGGTGTTTATGCCTCCATTGTCTCATATTTATAATACTCCAGATGTAGTCCGAATTCCAAATGCTAACACTAAGCCTAAAGTTTCTCCTAAGAAGGTAGAAAATGATGTTGATTGCTAGTCAAGGTCTAATGTTTTTGAGTCAAGATACCAATCTCTAGAAGCTCAAAATAGGTAAGGATGTATGCATCAAGGTACCCATTAAAATTCATATCTTTATCAAAAAAAAATCATCAATATGGAAGATGAAGAGGTTAATGGTAGCCTAACTCTAATAGGCCTACCAATGTGTACAATCCTAACTCAACCACTAATACAAGGGAGATGGTACCGGTTCATAAAAACTTGGTGTAAGATGAAAATTGGAAACAATGAAAATTCATGGATGATAATTAAGGTAGAGAGAAAGATATTTTTTATCAAGGAGGAGTTAATCCTCTCTTATCAGTTGAAGATGAATTCATAATGTACATAAGTGAAGGTGGACAGCCTCAAGGAGAGATCTTCACCAACTTCCTAATTGAGGACACTTTTTTGATTAATCAAGGAACCTCTATTATAGACAACACTAGACTAAATAAAAATTATTAATGTGGTGATATTAATGTTTCTACAAGATCATTTGATCTTCATACAAAGTAATAATGTATGGTTACAGGTGTGGTAACCTCAAATAACTCTGTACATATTCTAAATCAAAATGTTGGAAGGACTATTCAAGGCACTCCAACTCCTTAGGTTATAATAAATTCCTTTCCTCCAAGAATCCAAGAGAAAGTATGTATGGATTATTTAAACATTATAGATTCATTTAAGAGTACTAAAACATCCATTTCCCTTTGGGATTTTCTTCATATGCTTGGTCAAAAAGAGCTCCTAAAAAATAGTTATCTACTATATCTACTAGTTTCCTTCCTTCAATTCAAAGTCATGCCCATTTTGATTTTAAAAATTCTCCAAAAAATATTTTTGAACCATCTACTAGGGCTGAGAAACTTCCACCATTCTATCTCACTCTCATAGTGGGTGACAAACTGGTCCATAACTACATAAATGACAGTGGAGCTCCTAATTCAGTAATGCCCAAAGTGGTATCTGATAAATTGGGCCTAAAGTATGATCCTCAGAGAAAATGAGTTATCTAAATAGATGGTACACTTTACAATATGATAGGATTGATCAAAAATTTAAGGTTTTCTTGCATGATTGTCCTAGTTTTCCTATCCGTTAAGATATAGTTGTTGTTCACCTCCTAGCTCACTTTGCAGTCTACCTATCAAGGGACTTTACAGATAAGATAGGTGGATATCTCTCATCAAATTGGTATTTATTAGCCTTTAAAATAATATATTGAATGAAGGTTACCATAAGGACTCAGCCTCTTTCAAGGTTTCATATTGAGCCCTATGTTAAGACAAGTTCTAATTTGAATTGTGTTGCTCATGAAGAGAAGGATTCTATTATAGATTATGGTACTTCTTCCAAGATTGAAGGAATTTTTTATTTTTTATTTATAAATATGGTACCAATACTTATGATTATTATCCTTATGCATTTATGGAAGAAACTAATATAAGAGTATGTTATATACATTAATAAGGAGTACTAACACCTCTACTTGCCAAAAAAGAAGGTGAAGAT
The DNA here is from genome assembly GCA_037957365.1 of Torreya grandis. Classification (NCBI taxonomy): domain Eukaryota; kingdom Viridiplantae; phylum Streptophyta; class Pinopsida; order Cupressales; family Taxaceae; genus Torreya; species Torreya grandis. The sequence goes on from JARHVA010000083.1 coordinate 3,796,911, forward strand.
GATGAGATATGGAAGATGTTTTTTGATGGTTCAAGAAGTAGATTTAGTGAAAGATATGGTATTATTTTGGTATCCCATTCTAAATATCAATGTTATGCTTCATATATATTCTATTTTAGTTGTACTTTTAATGTGGTTGAGTATGAAGGTTTAATTTATGGCCTTCAATAGGCAAGAGGAAAGGGAATCAAGAACTTGCAAGTATGTGGGGATAGTGAATTGGTTATCCATCAAATTAGGAATGTGGTTTATTCTAATAATCCATTAATTAAGTCACATAATCATAGGTTATGGGATTTTCTTGAATACTTTAATGTACTTAACATACAATCCATCCCAAGGGAGCATGATAATCATGACGATAGACTAGTTGCCATAGGAGATCAATTTGATACTCCAACTACCGTAAAATAAGAGGGGAAGAAATATCACATTAAGATAATTATAATATATTATTTACCTGATAATGAAATGTCTTGGAAAATGTTTTATAGTGACAAACACAATGCATGCTTCTTGTAAAATGAGGCTATGTTTTCTTTAAGGAATCAAAGGAGACTCCAAGAACAATTTGGTGATCAGAATGTTTAGTTAAGGAAAAATAAGATACCTAAGGGTCTAATGACCTTAGAAAGTATCTTCAATTAGAATTATCAAAATAATAAGGAAAAATTGACTATGCAAACAAAAGAGGATAACTATGAAGATTATTTATCTTCAAAGATAGACTCCTCAAACTAGGTAAGGTATGTTTTGCATTAGAGAAACAAACATTCATTAAGTTGTGTAAAGAGTTTGATGAAATATTTGATTGGGAATATAAGGACCTCAAAGGATTTTATTCTATCCTATCACACCAAACCATTGAATTGGATCTTAGAGTTAAACTGGTTAGATTGAAATAAAGACCCATCAACCCCAAGGTTGAGTAACTCATGAGGTTAGAGCTCACTAAACTCATTGAATATAGAATAATCTTTCCTATCAAGAATTTAACACAGGTAGATAACCTTTTACATGTTATCAAGAAGAATGGGGAGATAATACTTTGTTTGGATTTCAAATATCTTAGTAAGGTGTCACTCAAAGCTCACTATCCTTTACCTTCAATGGAATAGATTTTGCAAGTTGTTTCAAGATCTTGAATTTTTTCTCTTTAGATGGATATTCATGTTATAATCAGATTATTTTAAATGAGTATTTTCAATTTAAGACAATATTAACTACTAAATGGGGTAATTTTTCTTATATAAATATTCCATTTGGTTTGTCAAATGTTGGTGCTACCTTTTAAGGAGCAATGGACATGGACTTCAAATGTTAAATCAATGAGATGCCATCAATTTATATAGATGATATGATAGTGTTTTCTAAAGATGATAATGAACATATACAACACTTTAGACAATTGTTTGAAACATGTAGGTAGTATGGAGTATCTCTTAATCCAAAAAAATGCATCTTTGTTATCTATGAAGGTAAGCTCTTATGACACATTATTTACAAATATGGTTTGGCTATTGATATTGAAAGGATAGAGGATATTTTAGGGTTATCATTTCCATTTCATAATAAGTGTTTCCAAATTTTCTTAAGTAAGATAATTTTTTTAAGGAGATTCATACCTAGTTTTGCATCTTTGGTAAAACCTATCATGGCCATGCTAAAAAGGAATCAGGTTTTTTCTTGGACTAAGCAAGTTAAGAATAATTTTGAAGCCATTAAGAAAGTAATTAAAAAAGATCCTACTCTTGTGAATATTGATTTTTCTAAATAATTCATGTTGTATTCATTTTCTAACCTCGATACTATCTTATCTATGCTAATGTAAAAGAATGATGAGGGTGTAGAGCAACCAATTTCATTCTTTAGTCAAGGTATGGAATATTACGAAATAAAATATACCTTTGTTGAGAATAAATTTATTGTTTTTGTAAGAGTAATAAATAATTTTAGGCATATGGTTTCAAATAATAATTTTTTTTTATGGTCTCTCATCCTAGTACCAAGGAGTTTCTTTTGAGTAGATACCTTAGTGAGAAGAGTGTAGGGTGTGTCACTAAGGTAATGGAAAATTATTTGATATCAAAGTAACAAAGTTGATAAGAGATAAGAACCTTTGTGAACATCTATATTCAAATATTCATGATTCAAAATAAAAGGTTTTAATCAATTATGATATCCCCCAACTAGTTGGTTCCTTGTATATACAAAGTCAAACACAAGATGTGATCATATTTCTTCAAAGTGGTGAGTATTTTAATGATATGTGTAGATCTTAAAAGAGATAGTCTAGATTGCAAGCTATTCCATTTTTACTTATAGATGGTGTGAATTTTATAATAGATACTAATGGTGTATTATCGAGGTGCATTGACAATGACCAATTTGGATTGTTGCTTGAGAAGATCCATGATGGAATAGTAAGAGGTCATTTCTCCCTAAGAACCACAACTGCCAATATCATAAGGATAGGATATTATTATCCTAGTCTCTTTAAGGATTAACATGCTTAGGTGAGAAGGTGTATATAATGTGCTTTATTTATGGGAAAATAGAATCTTTAATCTCTTCCTTTAAATCCTATCCAAGTGGATCAACCTTTCATGCAATGGGGTCTTGATTTCATTAGCATGATAAAACCCCTATCAAGTGATAGTCATAAATGGATACTCATACCAATGAATTAATTTATGAGTTGGGTTGAGGTAGTATCATTTAAGGAAGTTAATGAGAATTCTATCTTGGAGTTCTATGAGAGCATCATAACAAGATTTGACACTCCTATTATTTAATACAATGCTCTTACTTTTATGGGTGCTAAGACTACTGATTGGGAAAATAGTAATGGCATATTCTTGAGTAATTTTTATAACTATTACCATAAATATAATGGGTTGGATGAATATATTAACAATCATGTGATCAGAATCATCAAGATAACCTTGGAGCATAAATAGAGGGCTTGGCACACCAAATTGAAGACAACCTTATGAGATGATAGGATAACTCCCAAGAGGTTATTAGGGAATTATACTTTTATTATTATTTATGGAAGAGAGGCTAGGGTGTCTACCTCTCAAGATCTATCTGCATTAGAGTTGGCACATCAATTAGAGTTGATTGAAACATTCCAATGGAGGTGAGATTGATATAATTAATGGAGCTACAAGAGACTAGAGATAAGACTCATCAACTTATGAAGCATCACCAAGTATTAATGAAGAGGTATTTCTACAAGAAGGAAAATCCAAGGTCATTTCAATAAGGTGACATAGTATTGAAGTGGGATGAAGATAGATCAAAACCAAGGAAGCATACCAAATTTGACACCCTATGGAGTGGACCATATATCATCATCAAGTATACACAAATCAATTCTTTCTAATTAACAAGGATGAATGGAGAAGAGATACCATCCCTCTAAATGGGATACATTTGAAACCTTTATATTGAGGAATAAAGGTTAGTTTTCTAAATAGTAGATTAGGTGCATGTTTTTTTTAGTTGTGTGTGTTGTATCCCCTAAGTGTTCTAGTTGAACACATGTGTGTTTCTACTTTGTGTCTTGTTTTTATTGTTTTTGGTTATTTAGTATGTTGTTTTAAGGAGATTTTTATGTCAAAACTATGTATATATGACTCCATATCCCAATGGATCAGATTAGGCAATTGGTCTTGATATAGCAAACATACCACCCTTGGAAAATTACCAATAATGTTAACCATTTTTACCACAAGTCAAAATGGGTCAACCCCCTATAGTCAAGAATTGATATGGGGGTAGAACATAGTGTCATAGGGTGTGTTTTGGTATATTTTATTCCATTTAATTCCATTATAACCTTGGTCATGATCTAATTTAGTCTTATGTCATTTTGAGTCATCTAGGGGGTTAGACAATCATAGCATGTCACACAAGAATGAATTGGGCAATATGGTTGTACATTTTACAAGCATGATTATAAAACCCTTCAAGCCAAAAAACTACATGTACATGATGATTTTTGTTCCAAGATCATCCTCTATAAATTTCATGTCTTGATGAGCTTGCTATATCAAGATATAAGCATTTAAAGTTGAACTAACAGAGATAGATGTGTTCAGGGACATCAAGTTCAAGTTTTGGGAACTAACCATTTAAGTTAAAAATATATAAAGGATCCTAAGATTAAATAAAAATATTCAAAGTGGTTAAATGGTGTTCAATCAAGCTAAAATCAATATCACATGGGTTCTTAATAGGGTCAAAAAGTCAAAAAATGACCAAATCAAGGATCAATGGCACACATTGAGTTGTGCAGATAAAATCAATGATACATGTTTAAATATAGGGATCCAAATCCAATGGAGTGTATAAAATTGTGAAGATAAGATATAATATTATGAGAAAGGGTCAAAGAATCAAAGGATCCTAAAAGTGAATACTTATACCAAGTGTCACAATTTAACTGAACAAGTAGATCAATGGTGTGCATTTGATATTATAGACTAGGATCAATGACATGAGTTTAACTAAGAAACTAAGATCATTAGTACACATTGAGTCAAAGGTCAAGGAGCCCAAATCAAATATGAGATTTTAAAGTGACATGAAAGCTTTAACTATATGGGCTAACAATAGGATCCACATAAAGCATTAAAAGATGCCAAATGTCATAATATCATATGTTTAGGTCACCAATCAATGAATAACATTGAAATGAAAATAAAAAATACTCCAGAGGAGACTGACATAGAAAAATTGACTTGATTCTAGAGGAAAAATATAAGGCTACATGTCTAAATGATGATAAGCATATTTTAAAATGAAATGAGTAATGTGGCAAGGGAATTACACATAAGTAACCATGTAGGATAAAAGGATTCTATAGAAAATTAAGCACCTCAGACTTATATGCCACCATTAAAGCTCAGTTGAAATTTGAGATGAATAGTGATTGCTAAATGTGAAGAATGAAGCCCATGAGATAAATGAATGACTGTAGATGGTAAATATAGTTATCTAGAAGATAACTAGTAGTTAGTAGAACATATTATGACTATCATAGCATGTTTTAACCTCTCTTAGACAATACATATTTGTCAACTCTCCTAATTCAATTTCAAATGTTCGAGAGATGATCTATGACGAAAATAGTTTATTGAATAAGCAAGGAGAGTCCTACACCACATTTCATGAAGTTTTATGCTTTAGAGGGACATTTATCCTATCAAACATTGATTGGTCTATTTCATACTAATTATCATATATGTTTAACTTATTTCTCTTGACATGAAACATATCTCAGTAACTCTTGGCCTTCATTCTTTCCTCCTCTCTCTAAAATTCTATAAGTAGTAGTTGTTTTGTATCTTTTAAGCTAATACTAACCATGTATGATGAAGCCCTATTGGAATGACATCATATTTTGCCTTTGAATATTAATGCAAATCTATTTTTGAGTTCATGAATAATTATATGAGTATGTAGGTGATGTATGGTGATGAAAAGTGATAACTTTCTATTATTCCTTCCCTTGTCCTTTCATGTTTGCGTAAGAGTTCTTATTTTGATAGGTCATATAGAGTATAGTCAAGTGTGTTAGGCTCCTTTCAAGTATAATATTATCATTAGAATGTGTAATTTTCCCTTTGGTTCATTTTCCTTATGTTTATTCACACATCTCACCTCTATATTGAAATACTCATGTTAGAATCCCGTAAGACTTTGAGACTAGTTTGTATGTTTTATTTATTAGTGAATTAAGTATAATGGTCATGTGGAAAACATCTTGGTGTATCAACCCATTAGATTAGGTTCGTTTCATGAAAACTGTAACTCTTTTATCCATAAACAAGCATTAGATAGGTGATAAGCATTTCAAGATACATTCAAGGAGCTAGTCCTTAAACCTAGAGGCTCACTTCCACTATAGGTACAGCCACATACCTGGTAGTGTTACCATGTTGCCAAAATATAGAAGAGGATTTAACAACCTCTTCTAGGGTGTAAGATTTGGTGATAATAGGTGTGCTAGCTAATTTGAGCTTTAAAGTTTCAAAGGCATCTTCTTGTGTTTTTCCCTAATAAAATGGGTCATCCTTACACAAGAGCTCCTCTAGCAATGCCATAATATTTTCATAGATCCTTATAAAATTTTTATAGTAGGCACAATGGCCAAAAAGGCATGAATGTATTTTTTCATGGAAGGGGTATGGAACTATATGATAATTTCTATATTCATGATATCAATGAATAAACCATCTTTGTGGATGATGTGCCTAAGCAAAGAGCCAAAACGTATCATGAAGATGCATTTCTTGAAGTTAAAGGATATATAAAAATGCCTAAACCTCTTAAATATGAGGCATAAGTTATCATAATGGTATTTCACTAGTCCATACATAGTCTAATCATCTAGGTACACTTGGAGGAGCTTATGAATTAAGTCCTTAAATGTAGTGATTATTATTCTAGAGAACACAAATGGTACATTATTGAGTCTAAAGGAAATCACATTGTATTAAAAAAAACCCAATTCTATTGAAAAATTTGGTTTAGGCTTATCCTCCTCCTCAATCTAGACTTGATGGTATTCTAAGAACCCAATAGTGAAAGTGTATATTTAATAACCTATAATGCCATCCAAGACTTAGCCAGTGAAGAAAGTCTGGAAGGGATCAATGATGTAGGAAACATTCAACAGTCTATAATTGATGAAAATGTGAATTCACCCATCCTTATTCATGTTAATAACCATGGGTCTCACCCATTTATATTCCTACATAGGGTAGATGACACCTGAGGCCAACATTTCATTAATCTCCATTTTAACCTTGGTGCAGAGATTGGGGTTCATTCTATAAGGGTGATTATTTACATGTCTTGTATCATCGACAATCTTGATGCTCATATTTCCAAGGGATGGGTATGTGGCCTTTATATTTTAGTGATTCTAAGGGAACAAGTCTTGGAACTCCTTCAAGAGGTCCATAATTCATGTCAGCTCTGTATCAGACTAATATGCACCAAGAGTAACCATGTTATGTTTCCCTTTAGAGAATATTTATACCTTGATAGTTTTGAGTGGTGCATAATGGGGTTCAATTTTTCTTGATACAAGTCCTTAACTTCCATACTACCCTTAGTGGTTTCTATGCAAAGGTGGGTAGGGTATTATTCCTTCATAGTACTATCCTTAACTTGGCACATGAGCTTCCTTTTACTTATTAGGTTCATCCAGTTGCATGCCTTCCATGTTTCATCATCTTCTTCACTTGAGTCACTATTGATAACTTCATCTTCAAAGAAATTTGGGAGCACTAGAAACTTTTCCCCAAACATGTATTTTAGGAGCTCCTCTAAGATTATAATGTCCTAAATACTTCCCTTTGAATTTCCTATAGTAGCTTTATTAATTCTAGGTTTTTCAGAGAAAAGGAGAAGGTGTACACAAACTTATCCTTAATGGAATCACAATCATATATCTCATGGCACATTTCATTGACAACATACCATGCTCACACCCATGTCTTCAAATTTATATAGAAGGTGTGAACCCATAGGTTATTTAGGGAATTCACACCATAGTCTATGTTTATTTGCATAAGAATGCATGCATTATAGTGTTAGAGTCACCAGAGTATGATGATATATCTAGGTCCTCATTACTTTTCCTAAATATAGTGTAGATGGTTGCCTTTGCATCTTGCCAAATAGGTAATTTAGGCCTTTGCACTGCCCACCAATGAGTGAAAATACTCCTTAATGTATACACTAGTGCATCTATTCTATCTACCTCTTTAGGGATACATGATTCAAGGTTGTGGACATACTCTTCTATAAGATTGATCCTCTCATAGGCCTTTGCACTGCCCACCAATGAGTGAAAATACTCCTTAATGTATACACTAGTGCATCTATTCTATCTACCTCTTTAGGGATACATGATTCAAGGTTGTGGACATACTCTTCTATAATATTGATCCTCTCATATCTTAGGATCACCACAATTTTACCTTTACTCAAGTTAAACCTCTCTTTCCCTTATTCCTATCATAAGGGACCCATATTTTTTAAGTGTAATAAATCTAGACCCATCTAATCCTCATAAGATTTGACAACTTCATGTGCAAAAAGTAACACCTCTGACCAGTAGTTTCATAAGCTTCATTAACCAATTGATCATAATAAAAACTGGTGGTATATGAGGCTAACTATCCATCTTCCCAAAAATTCACTTCTTGGTTATTGGGGTTGAGAGTCTTGGCCCCTTGTACTATGATAGATATATGGTTGATCTCATCCTCAAGATCAACACTCTCTTTATAGGGGGTCCTTGATCACTTGAGAGTTTGATCACTACCCTCTCCTTGACATTTTTAAAACTCATATATCACTTCTTAAAGTACATGTCTACGTTATCCATATAACACCTTGGCCTCTCAAGAAGCATTAGATAAGTATCTTGATATGCCAACTTGATCACCTTAAATTCATCATGAAACTTAGTGACCATGATATCTATAATGGTGCCCTTAAGAATTCAAATTGGTTGTCCTCAAGTATTATTATCCATGAAAATTAAATTAGGGGAAGGCCTCAATATTGGCCTACCCATCTTCTCCCATGCATTATTGGTCATAATATTAACTTTCGTACCTATGTCCATAAGGAATTCACATACAAACCATCCATCAATGGTGGTATTCAAAAGGAGTTCTTGATCATACTCCACATTTTATGTATGTTGACTCCTAGTGCCCTTTTCATGTGTGGCATAATGACTTCAACTGGATTTTACCCCACATACTTCAAGAATAAGTTTTTTAAGTAAGGGAAACATTCCTTCTATTTATAGGAGGTGAAAGATCTCTACCAGCTCCTATATATTATCTTCTTGGTTATCTTGCTTCTTGCAGGAGGTAACAACCTTTGCCTTTAGGTCTCACACGAGTTGACCTTTCCTTGTAGGTTTTGGATAACACTCATAGCTTATTATAATACATCTTTTTGGCATGTAGGGTCTGAATAAGGCATATTTTTGGGTTTTGGCCATGTGATGTGGTCAATGTAACTCTATTCCCCATATTTCAGACATAACTCTTATTGACCAATTTTGCCCACAGGCAAAATTTTGGTCACCTTCTTCCCCTTGCTATTTAATGCCAGTCATCTTCAGGTTGCATGAGTTAAATAAGTCTAATTCATGGCTTGGTTCAAGTGGTTCAATAGCCTTTGGTTCAAAGGGTCCATCTTCAAGTTCAACATTACCAAGCGTTGAATCGTTGAACCATTTTTGGTTCAACGGCTTGGTTCAATGAACATGGTTCAAAGCAGATGTTTCAATCTTTTGGTTCAACGCGGTAGTTCAATCAGCAAAGGAAGTTCATTGGTGCTCAATGGTGAACCATGGTGAACCATTGAACCAATGAACCATTTTTTGGTTTAAACGAGCTTGGTTCAGAAAGGAAGTTCATCAACTTGGTTCACTAGTCCATTAGTGTGCAATGGTTGAACCCTTGAACTGTTAAACCATTTTTAGTTCAATGGCTTGGTTCAACGAGCTTGGTTCAAGGTGGTTGGTTATATTTTTGGTTCAAGCACCTAGTTCAACACAAAGTTCATTAGCTTTATTGCATTTGGCATCGGTGCACATGGTTGAACCCTTAAACTGTTGAACCATTTTTGGTTCAATGGCTTGGTTCAAGGGTATGCCCTTGGCCGAGGGGTAGTTCAAAAGTTTAGTACCCTTCTAAAGGGTAGGCACTTCAAAAAGAAAAAATCTGGGTAAGTCTAAAATTTGTCTAAGTTCAAATGGACTAAGTCCTGAATTCCTTCAGACTTTTTTCCCAAAGGAATTCCTTCAGACAAAAAGTTTGAAGGAATTCGGGTGCACTTCAATGCAAAGTATAGGTTGGGTGGAATTTTTGCAGACTTTTTGTCTACGAGAAAATGTCCATGGATAAAAGTCCATAGAAAACACAGAGGCAAATGGAACTTAGGAAAGTTGTCCATGGGGACCTAGGGAAAAGTCTGAGTCAATGAAGACCCGCTGAAGTTCCCCGAAGGGTAGGTGCCCTTGCGAGGGACTTTTGGCCAAATTCAAGAGTACACTTCCGAAGGCTGAAGGGTCACCTTCCCTCCAGGAAGGTGACATAGACAGGGAAAGAATGCCCTTGGAGGGCTAAGGAAGATAAGCCACAGAAGAAGCCATGAGGACCTAATGACATTTTGACGGGCCTGAGGACATCCCTGAGGCTATCAAGTTTAACAACGCAGATTAGCTGTTGGTTTTCAAGCCAATGACGGCTGTATGAATGTCAAAGTTAGAAAAATGAAATGGTCATTTGTTTTCAAACTAGAGAGAGCTAACAAAGGGGCTAAAATGAAGTGACTCACCAGAATGTTTGCCCCAAGGGCTAAAGGAGCCAGAAGAGACAAGAAAGAGAAAAGGACAAAGTGATAAGCATGGAACGAATAGGCAGTTAGTCCAAGTGGTAAGAGGAAGCACCAATTTGAGAAGTGACTCTAGCAGGTGAAATAGTGGTTGTAATTGATCACTAAAAAACAACAAATGGCCTGGTCTGTGTATTTAAAAGGGAACAAATTTCAATCTATTGGTAGAGGAGAGGTGCAGCCTGTGTTTCAAATGAATGCTTGAATGCCAAAGTCAAATTTGGTGATTATACAGCATGGTTCCAGTAGGCCTCTTCTAGAAAGATGACATTGGAAATAGTGTTTTCCTCTTCCCAATGAAGGGATGAAATAGGCCACTTGTAAAAAAGGAGTGCCAAATGAGCCTCCTTGTTTCTCCTATATATTGGAAGACTTGTCATTTTTTAATGATTTTCCACATTTTATAAAGGCGTAGGCCTAGAAAAATTTCCACCTAAATCAATAAAAGTAGTCTTTTACCTCCATTTTGGATAGACATATCCGAGTATGTCTTGAGCATTGTTTTGTGTTCAATCATTATTTCTTGATGCTTTCATAGGTTCAACACCAACATACATGTTGTCTACAAGGTGCCATCTCTATAGCTGATAGGAGAAGAGTAGTATTTGGAAGTGCAAAATAGAGGAAATTACTACATAAGTGTGTCTTACAACACCTTTGGTGATCTCTATTTTTTATATTTTCCATTAAGGCCTCCTTGCTAGTTTCTAGTAGCTTGGTCCTTCTACCAAGTGTGAAATGTATGTATGCATTTGTCTAATTTCAAGAGTGGATGTGTGAAGTTCAACTTATTTTGGTGCATCACCTCTTTAGAGTAGTTTGTTTTCCTACATCTTTCTCCCTTTTCATCCCCCCCTTTATATATATATATATATATATATATATATATATATATATATATATATATATATATATATGTATGTTAGCACTTGCTGGAACAAACACGATGCATCAAAGGGAGCTATCCCTTATCTAGAGACTCTCCCCTCCAGCTTCACCAGTCCCACAGGTGAGAGGGGAGTTTCCATAGTTGTGAGGAGAAGGTAGGAGCTCAGCCTCCTACCAAAGGGTGTAGTTTCTAGCATCAACAATTTTGGCATGCCCGGTGGGACCAACTAGGATAGGTTTTGTCCAAAGAGTTGAAGAATTTTTGGTGTGTTCTTCAACTGACTAGCCTTTGGAGGCTTTTTCATCAAACACCAATGGCAACTCTAAGTTAAATCAACTAGTTAAGTAGTTCTGGTACCATACCATCTAGAAACAACATTCTGGTATGTATAATCCCATCGTTTAAAGCCATGGACCCTATTTTCCTTAGCCAGCATGGTTGTGATCCTTACCAACCTTACATTGATCCTTATTAGGTTCAATATGGCCAGTCTCAACCTTACCATGAGTTATATCAGCCTTATGCCTAGTCTTCTTATTATGTCACTTCTCCTACTCAACCCAGTCTCTTTGCCAATCAACCCATTTCTACCTTCAAGCGAGCACTGCTGGGATACGAAAAGTATGTAATAGGTCTTGACACCAGAAGGGGATGTGGCCTAGAAATTCCTGATCATAATGCCCATCAAGTGAGGAATGCACTGGATCAAGTTAAGAAAGAATGGGCTCCTATTGAAGGAGCCAATTGGCACATGCTTATAAATGAAATGTTGGATGTGAGTGGTTTGATTGCATATTTGGAGGAGAAGTTGAGTATTTATGAGAGGTAGCCTTACAAAGTATATCAACCTGCATACTTGCTACCCCAAGAATCATATCAGTCATATATAGCCCCTACTTATGAGCTAAATCAAGCTTGTCAAAGTCCTTTCCCTAATTATGTTGAGGAGAGTTTCGAAACAACAAACCTTGTGTTTAAGGCTAATCTTGATAGATGGATCAAATTGGAAAATCTTCAGATGTAGTAGTCCATCTTGGTAGTGAGGGAAGTGGAATTTAAATCTTCACTACCCTCTCACATTGTGGCCCCATTAACCCCAAAGGAGATGCCAAATCCGAATTTCTTGAGCTAGAATCAAGTGGTTGAGTCGCGAAACAACAAGGGGGTGAAAGACATTGTCCAAGAGTGTGATGTACAAGATGAGGTTAGTCCTTTTCAAGTTCCCCCTACCCTTCCTCAAGAAGCTCCTTACATTTCATGGCAACCTTCATGTACTCCCCACCTCTATAATGACTCCTATGAGCTCCAAGAGGTACAAAATGAGGATAATATAGCTAAGCAAATTGAGGAACTAGAGGCTAAGATGAGACTGCTGGGAGAGAGAGAGAGAGATGAAGTTTTTAGATCTTGTAGAGGAGCTGATGCCAAAATACACCCCTTCCACTAATCCACAAGCTAATTTCAATATTGATGAAATGTTGGTAAAGTGGTGGGACGAAAATCAAGAAATTTTGGCCCAAGGTCTATCCCCTCCTATTCTAGAGAAAACTCCCTCTTATATGCCAAATCCTTTCTATCAGATGGCACTTTCTCATTCTAACTTATCTGATGCATCAATCGATCCTACCCTCAATCTCGTGCACCTATCTTTTTAGCACACCTCTTTTTAGAGAGCTCTTCCTGTACATGAGTAGACCCTCCTAAAACCTCCTTAAGTCTTCCAACATGATCTCCAAATTCCAAGCTGGAAGAAGGAACATCATGAACCAGCTTAGGACCTTGAAGTGGATAAAGTTGATGCCTATTCACAGGAGAAAGTTTCCAATCCTAATAACATGAGTTGGAAGCAAAAAGTGGAATCTTGGGGCAGAAAGGAGAAGAAGAGCAAGGTTTTGTGCAAAAACTTGAAGAAGATGGGGCTACTCCTACTCCTGATGATGATTGTGACTTCTAAGAAAGGATTTTCTAGGAAGATATGGATAGATAGATTACAGAATTGGAGTCTAGAGTAGGTCTCCTTAGTGAACATGTGATGGACATTTTATACCAAATAACAGATTCCATGTCTGAATACACTTCATCCACACACCTCCAAGAAAGCTATTAGGCCTTGCCTGATATAGATTATGCTTAGTTTAGGATTGACCAGGGAGACTTCATGAGTATAGATGAGGAGGAGATCAGCTTAGGTGACATGGAGGAGCATGGACAACCTCTTGTTCATGCTTTGAATGATTCATTTGAAGCCATTGAGGCATGCTACACTGTTCTTCAAGGAGGCTATGAGCTGGATAAGAGTGGAGAAGGCAACATTAGGGTTCTAATAAGAATGCAAATAGGCTATAGTTTTTCAAATTTACCCCTTCAGGAGGTTAGTAAATCTGAAGATATCTTCTTTGAAATCATCAAGGAAGATGGCCATACCATGGAACCCAAGCATGAGGAAGAGGAGAGCAAGCTAGTCAAGGGTGCGTATCAAGGGGCTTATGGTGATGAGCCAGTAGCAATTGATTTCTTGATGGGAAACACTAGCTTGAAGAACCAATAGGAGGAAATCTTCCAAGAACAAACATAGTATGTATACATTAGGAGCATGTTTTAATCTCCACTCGGGTACCAACCAATGCAGGTGACAAGCAAGAAGAGCAAGTCACCAATTCTCTTTTTCATTCAGCTACTTGCCTGGCACCATAAGTCTTCTTGCTAGGAAGGGGACTTAAGAAATTTTCCCTTCGATCTAAGAGGGAGGTGAACATTCCTAGTCAGCTATATATAGTAGTTTGCTTTCAATTTCTTTTCCTGCTTTCCCTAAGTGCAATTTGCACAAGTAGTGTTTTTTAGCCTTGTGTGTTTCCCTTTGCATGTGGGGTAAAAGGATTCATATTTGATTCTCAGATATTTTAGGGCTATTTATAATCCTTTCATAGCTACATCTAACTCTGTGCCCAATGGACTACAAGGCAACTAGGTTTTAAGCATAGCAAGCATGCTTCCCCTGTGAGTCACCAATCTGTTGACCAATTTTGCCCACAGGCAAAATTTTGGTCACCTTCTTCCCCTTGCTATTTAATGCCAATCATCTTTAGGTTTCATGAGTTAAATAAGTCTGATTCATGGCCTAGTTCAAGTGGTTCAATGGACTTTGGTTTAAAGGGTCCATCTTCAAGTTCAACATTACCAAGCATTGAACTGTTGAACCATTTTTGGTTTAATGGCTTGGTTTAACAAACATGGTTCAAAGCGGATGGTTCAATGTGGTGGTTTAATCAGCAAAGGAAGTTCATCGGTGCTCAATGGTGAACCATTGAACCAATGAACCATTTTTTGGTTCAAATGGGCTTGGTTCAAAAAGGAAGTTCATCAGCTTGGTTCACTAGTCCATCAATGCGCAATGGTTAAACCATTTTTGGTTCAATGGCTTGGTTCAACGAGCTTGGTTCAAGGCATTTGATTCAATTTTTAGTTTAAGCACCTGGTTCAACACAAATTTCATAGAATTTATTGAATTTGGCATCGGTGCGCATGGTTGAACCCTTGAACCATTGAACCATTTTTGGTTCAATAGCTTGGTTCAAGGGTATGCTCTTGGCTGAGGGGCAGTTCAAAAGTTTAGTACCCTTCTGAAGGGCAGGTGCTTCAAAAGGAAACAATTTGGGTAAGTCTAAAATTTGTCTAAGTTTAAATGGACTAAGTCCTGAATTCCTTCAGACTTTTTGCCTAAAGGAATTCAGGTGCACTTCAATGCAAAGGCCGGGTCGGGTAGAATTTTTGCAAACTTTTTGTCTATGGGAAAATGTCTGTAGACAAAATTTCATGGAAAACACAGAGGAAAATGGAACCTAAGATAGTTGTCCATAGGGACCCGAGGAAAAGTCTGAGACAATGAGGACCCACCAAAGTTCCCCAAAGGGCAGGTGCCCTTACGGGGGACTTTTAGCCAAATTCAAGAGTACACTTCTAAAGGCTGAAGGGTCACCTTCCCTTCGAGAAGGTGACATAAATAGGGAAAGAATGCCTATGGAGGGCTAAGGAAGATAAGTTGTAGAAGAAGCCATGAGGACCTGATGATGTTTTGATGGGCCCGAGGACATCCTAGAGGCTATCAAGTTCAACAAAGTAGATTAGCCATTGGTTTTCAAGCCGATGACGGCTGTATGAATGTCAAAGTTAGTGAAATGAAATGGTCATTTGTTTTCAAACTGGAGAGAGCTCACCAAGGGGCCAAAATGATGTGACCTACCAAAATGTTCACCCCAAGGGCCAAAGGAGCTAGAAGATACAAGAAAGAGAAAAGGATAAAGTGACAAGCATGGAATGAACAGGCAGTCAGTCCAAGTGGCAAGAGGAAGCACCAATTTGAGAAGTGACTCCAGTAAGTGAAATAGTGGTTGTAATTAATCACTAAAAATAGCAAATGATGTGGTTCATGCATTTAAAAGGGGACAAATTTCAATCTATTGGCAGAGGAGAGGCACAACCTATGTTTCACATTAATGCTTGAATGCCAAAGTCAAATTTGGTGATTATACAACATGGTTCCAGTAGGCCTCTTTTAGAAAGATGACATTGGCAACAGTGTTTTCCTCTTCCCAATGAAGGGATGAAATAGGCCACTTGTAAAAAAAGGAGCGCCAAATGAGCCTCCTTGTTTCTCCTATATATTGAAAGACTTGTCATTTTGTAATGATTTTACACATTTTGTAAAGGTGTAGCCCTAGCAAAATTTCCACCTGAATCAATAAAAGCAGTCTTTTACCTCCATTTTGGATAGACATATTTGAGTATGTCTTGAGTGTTGTTTTGTGTTCAGTCATTGTTTCTTGATGCTTTCACAAGTTCAACACCAGTATACCTGTTGTCTACAAGGTGCCATCTCTATAGCTTATAGGAGAAGAGCAGTATTTAGAAGTGTAAAATAGAGGAAATTACTACATAAGTGTGCATCTTATAGCACCTTTGGTGATCTCTATTTTCTATATTTTCCATTAAGGCCTCCCTACCAGTTTTTAGCAGCCTAGTCCTTCTAGCAAGTGTGAAGTGTATGTATGTATTTGTCTGATTTCAAGAGTGGATGTGTGAAGGTCAACTTATTTTGGTGCATCACCTCTTTAGAGTAGTTTGTTTTCCTACATCTTTCTCCCTTTTCATCCCCTGACTTTATATATATATGTGTGTGTGTGTGTGTGTGTGTGTGTGTGTGTGTGTGTGTGTGTGTGTGTGTGTGTGTGTGTATGTTAGAACTTGCTAGAACAAACATGATGCATCAAAGGGAGCTAGCCCTTATCTAGAGACTCTCCCCTCCAGCTTCACTGGTCCCACAGGTGAGAGGGGAGTTTCCATAGTTGTGAGGAGAAGGTAGGAGCTCGGCCTCCTACCACAAGGTGCAATTTCTTGCATCAACAATTCTATCATTGGTGTCATTGGTGGATGAGTGGTGAGTCCACTATGAGTATTCACTTGCACTTTAGTTGTTTCTATGTGGTTTGGTTATGCTTTTAGAGTCCAATTTTCCATTTTTAGTTTTTGCCTAATCATTCTTGTGCCCTTATCTACACTAGGCCTGCCTTTGGTTAGTTTCTTATACAATTTGAGGCATTCCTTGACCTTATGGGTTCCTCAATAATACCCATATGTTGGATGTGTAGGGGAGTTATGTTGATAGTGTTCTATGGAACCACACTTATAACATGAATGGGGTGGGAACTTTCCACCCCCATGTCCTCCACCTCACCCTCTAGCACCTCTTTTCATATTATATCCTACATTATGTTGGCCATAACCCTTATTTCCTTGGGTATATTTCCCTCCAATTACTATAGTGGCCTATATTACACCTCTCTCCATGTTCTTACACATCTCAAAAATTACTTGGTAATCATCTATGGTATGAGTGTAGACATCATATAGTCTATAATAAATGGTTATGTTAACCTGATTGGTGCATTTCACCAAAGGTAAATTATGAACATTATGTGCCCCATGATAGACCTCATAACTTAGAAGTAATGTGAGGACATTCCTTTGAGGGTAATTATTCTTTTTATGACCTTCTATTTTGTAATCAGTACACCATAACCTACTTCAAGCATCTTATGATGAACTAGAAGTAAAATTTTAGAGTTGAGAGTCTATGGATGTAATTTGTTCCTCCATGAATGGGTTGATCCTAGTATCAACACTTCTAACTACCTCAACTCTAAGCATGAATTCAAGCACTTCATGAGGGTTAATGAATGTCTTCATAAATAGTGTTCTTCTGAATGGCACTAAAAATCCTCAAATGAACCATTGCACATGATATGATTGGTGAATATCATAAGGAATATTAGAAAGGAGAGTCCTAATCCATGCATCATACAGGTGCATACTTTCTAATAGACCTTGGTTAATCTCATTAATCATGATGATGTTTTATTGTTTAAACTCTAGTATGTTAAGTCTTTTAATAATGCTTCCTTCAAGGTGTCGTAGTCAGCCATAGCCTTGTTAGGGTCAAATTTCCTATACCAAGTATGGGTATGATCAATTAGGGTTATCACAAATTGAGTTACCTTTTGCTTTGATTTGGTTATTCCCTAAACATGCTAGTGTATTTCAAAATTTAGCACATGTTCTATGATATTATCCACACCATGACACTCTAGCAAGTGCATGGCCATCTCATAATAGATATGTTATGGGGGGTAACTAGCATCTGAGGCACTTGTCCCCCTAACACTTATCATGGTGATGGCCCTTTAATGCCTCCAACCACTAGGTTAGTCACTAGTCCTATTATTACTACTAGCATTGTAGATGATGATGGTGTTATACTACTCACTTATGTAACTGTGCCACTTTCTATTGGCTATTACCTAGTCTACATAGCTAATATTAGTTGAGCTGGTATAATTGTGCTCACATTCAATTTTAGAAAGCTAACACCCAATGGTATATAGGTACTCTTTATTAACTCCTCACAGGGAATAACTTATTCAATCACAAAATTATACCCCAAATCTACAAAACATCCAAAGTCTATGTTGGTAATAGGTTCAATTGTCACTCTTATTTATTCATATGGATGATCTAGTGCATGAGCTTACACTGTAGGTTCAATTGGGGTAGTCACATCTAGTACATATTTAGTTATCAAATTATTTAGGAACCAAGTCTATTCTACACCTATTAATTAAAGAGCTCAATTTATGGATTACTTATTTCTCTCCTCTTTATTCTACTACAATTCAATAGATCCATCCCCATGCCCTTCCCATACACTATGGGTTCTCTTATCACTTCCAAGTTCTAGATCTTCCATTAGCTTACACCTTCTCTTATTATAAGTCTATCTGCTAAGGTCACAGGTGTCAATCTGCTCATCCCCTTCCATTGTACCTCACCTACACATCCCCATTCTCCCCCTTTGCATTTATCATATGCAAAAGGAATTTGGCCTTCCATTATTAAAGTTTTAAATCTATAATCCACCATTATTTTCTTTATTTATTTTATAAACTCTTTCACAAATATGCCTCTAGGTTCATGCAAATATTTATACTCTTCTTCTTCATGGTAGGAGTATGTGGAAACTGTGAACTCAAGTATGTAACTATTCAACACTCCTTGCCACCATTTGTGTACTAATCTCATCCAAGTGGCATCTATAATATTAAATCTCTATATGCACTCTTTCATCCACTCAAGGTGGTATCCATAGTGTTGTCTTCTATGGGTTGCATAGGTAGCCAACCATCGATACACATGTTCAAGAAATTTTCATAATAGGGCCTCGTACAGAGCATCATACAGGTTGTTATAAACCCACTTTATTAGCTCCTATCCTATATAGGCTAGATGATTTAGTGTTAATCTATCTTCCACAAATTGTAAATAGTGCTTGATGTTCTTGAGGGAGAGTCAAAGAATTGTTTTGCTACACCATTGTATCAATAAAATTCAACATGAGTCCTGATAATAAAACTAAAATGTTTTAGAGAAGGGGATTACTTTATAAATTTATCAATTCAAGTACTTATTCAATTTTTTACATTCGTTCTAGACTCATTACAACTAGGAATATATGTAGTATATTATGATAGTGCTCAACATTTATCACTCAAATATGTTTTCATCAATTCACATAAGGCACAATCTTTATGTAGTCACTTGAAACCTAGTAGAGAATTAACGAAGGCCCACATTGGGCTAGTTGTGTCATGGTGCAAGTTTTCACTTATAGGAATTTGTCATTTAGAGAAGGTATTTTGGTAGATTCATTAGCACAAGCCATTTCTAGGATAAGCCTTGTGTTCCATAGGTGCAACCTTATTTTGGGTAACTAGCTCTAGTCATAAGGCCACAATCCTTTAATAACTAAGTCTATCATTAGATAGGCACTAGACAGGTCAAGGGGATGATTTAGATCAAGTTTTTATACAAATACTAGGTATTTATTAGCAAGGGCACCAAAACATGGGTCCATTACTCTCTCTACACTTAGTCTATTTCAATAGAGTATGATGACATCATCATCTAACATAAGAATGCCATTAACAATGTAAACTAGAATCTTACAACCATATTTCTTAACATAACTATTATTTTAATTACCATATTACAACTAGTATATTCATTACACATTTTAATGGTGAAGCAAAATACATTCAAACTATAGGTACCATGTTTTATAGTAACCATTCTTTGTTAATAAAAGTTCAATTATAGATTATAGTCCATTTAAAATAAAGTACATTAGACTGAAAATAGATTATATACTTTGCTAAGCTATTCAACTTCCCAAGGGCTCACAAGTGAGCTTGGCCATCTACAATCAGTGCCTTAATGGTGTTAAAGTTATTATTAATACTATTGGTATCCATTGCTTTCATAACTAATTTATCCAAAGCTTCACTACCTCAAATTACATCTCCCTCTTCATTGGTTCGAGTTAGTTTTTATAGGCTATAGTATCACCTTCTACCAAGGTTGAGATACACATGATGGGTGTCAAGTTGTAGCTTTAGCAGTCATTCCACCAGCTCCATTACCTTGTACCCTTCATTTTGTAATCACCACATATAACCACTCCTTTAATATTACCAATAAATCATTGAGTTGGTTAGCCACTTGCTAGCTGGCAGAAGGTGTGTATCGATTCCTCTAGTTGACACAAAATATATCAAAATAACAATCATCCCAAATGATCACCTCCTATCATGGTGTCTGCAGTGCTAGCATGGAACCATATTAATGAAATAGGATCCTAGTAAGGATAATACATTAGAGTGCACCTTTTCCCATCCTTAGTATAAATATATTAATTTAAACATGGTTTAAATCACCAGAAGTGAAAATTTATATGGTTCTAATCCATTTCACACTTCTGAGGATACCATCTTATACAAACTTCCTTACTATACAACTCAAGAAATAGATACTAGAATAATAAATAATAACACATAGAATACTCCTATTGGAAACATCCTTACTCCTAACAATGGGAATGTTCCTACTAATAACACTAACATTCCTCCTTCTACCAACACTAACATTCTACTTCCTAACACTAGTAACCAAAATACACAAAATGATACTACTCAAGTTCTCGCACAAATATTCCAAAAAATGTGTGTTATTCAAATAATAAACACTTCATAAATTATGAAAATGAAATAACATATATTAAAAATGAATAATCCTCCTCTTATTTTACCGTAAAATAATCAAAATTTTATTCCCCCTCCTCTTAGAGATGCCAATGGAAATATAATTCCTCAACCTATTTTACATAACAAGATGATACAAAACCTTCAAAATGAACCTTTATCTCCTTTCATAGTATCCATTGATATTGTAAAAATATCTCCAACTATGAAATATGATGGAACTAAATACCTTTCATCTTCTCTTAAAGAATTTAGCAATCTCTATAAGGAATGTGTCTAAACCAATACCTTTGTTACTACCAAACTTCTAGTCAAAACACTCACATGAGATGTTTCAAAATGGTATAACAAATTTATTCAACATTATATATCACAATTAGAATACTTATACATTGTTCTAGTTAAGGAATTTTAACAAAATGATCTTCTGTAAAATTATCTTAGTCATTTTATCAATGCTAGGCAATCACCCTTATAATCAACTCATGTTTTCATCAAATGATGGAAATCATTATATCACTAAGTATATCACAACATAAATGATGACAATGTATTTTAATTATTTATCACTACTTTAATACCTTCCCTTCAATATAAGGTTATAATATTCTCTCCACAAACCTTAAATGAAGTATTTGACCAAGCTAAAATACAAGATTTCCCTATGAGACAATTTGAGCCAACCCATAGCTCAACCATAGAATATTTACAAAATTAAACTAATGAAATTAAAAGTGATAATCCTAAAATGAAAGAAGGAGAAGTCAAAATATATAATCAATTTTTTTTCATCTGCCATTAATGTTATCGTAAATGAAATAGTTATTATCTTCCATCTAAACCCTTAACCTATAATAACACCCCACCTTCATGATATGATCCTAATAAATTTGGTTGGTTTCTTGTTGATGTGGTTCATTCTCATGAAACATGTCATGGGCTTGTCAATTTTTTTGTTTCATTCATTTTAAGAGACATTTGGCCATGATGCTATGATTAAAATAAGCCATCATGATTACCTCAAAGCCTCCCAAAATAAATAGGTTACTAAAACTATACCTTATAAACCTCAAAAATCAATCCTCCTCTACTTCCAACACACAACATTCCAATGACAATATTTATGTAATTTATGCTGACTATGATCAATATTATACCAAATATTAATATGTGAATGTAAAAAAATTTAACTATAGATGAAAACTTTCTCATAAAGACCCTATTACTAAACTTAAGAAACTCTCTATTGATGAATAACTCCTTAAAAATACTATAAATACTACACTCTTATATTCCAAATAAATGAGGAATCACTTCCATAGATAGAACCCCAACCTAGTTCTCCTCTTCCCACAAAAAATGTCTTACCTCATAAACCTCATGTTAGTTATTCATCTTCTACATTGCATTAATTTTTTTTTGGAAGAGCTTAATTCAATGCCTTTTAAAATTCCCATTATGGAATTAGTTCACACTTCTACATTTCATTGTAAATTCCTTATGCAAAAATTACAAAATATTAATGGACCATAATATATTGATTCAAAAATCCATTTTAATGACCCTTCACTTATAGAATTACATAAACTTGAAATCATTTCCACATCCTCAAAACCATCCATATAATTTATCGAAGAGGATATGATTAACAATGAAATTATTTTTTTACTAGATGATCCACCCCTATTTATTAAACTTATGATCAATAATACACTTATTAAAAAAGTCCTCATATATGAAGGATACATTGTGAATTTTAATTCTCTTTGGTTAATTCAATAAATCAGATACACCAAATAAAATATCAAATAAACATGCTAACATGTATAGGATTTGATAAGACCAATAAAAAACCACTTAGTTTCATTTGGCTCCCACTTAATATTCAACCTAGGACAATTCAATCTAAACTCATGGATCTTGATATTCTCTTATCTTACAACATGCTCCTTGGTTTCCCTTGGACATATTGTATGCATGTTATCACCTCTTTAAGTATTCAATATATCAAATTCATATATAATGGAAAATGATAAAAACATGAAGTTGATCCTAATCCATGGAGTATCTAACTACCAGATCTTAAATCTCAATATGAAATTCCAACCATTACTCACATCGAGAGTCCACCTCTCCCTAAATTTTTTAACATAAATTTTTATTTATATTTTACTTTCATTTATTTAGATGATGATGAATCAAATGAGTTTCAAAACACTTATAAATACCAATCAAATACCTCTTATATAATGGAATGGATTCCTCCTTGTTTACTCCCACATGATCACACCATTCCTCTAATCAATGACACTACTAATACTCCCCCTCCATGCAATGCATATGAAACCTCTTACATAAAATATGATCTCACATGTAATTAATATGGAGTAGCAAACAATTTTCAAGATCTATTCACTATCTCTCCTCATAAATTTAGTAACATAGGTGTTTCAAATACTAATTCTCCTACAAAAATAAATGAATACACTATTTCTCACACTTATGATGATAATTATATCATGGCTCAAGCCCAAACAAAATATTTAGATGTACAACATTATGAACAACATTAGTAAAAATGCACACCTTCATTCACAATATTTTTGTCACTCATATCTCATCTGATACTAAATCACAACCTAAAGGTTATGTACCTCATATTAATCCACCATTATTAAACACATCATGGGTAATTTAATAAATCCCATCTATGAAATCTTTTGAACCTTATACATAACCTAATCTAATATAATTTACTTTATTAATTAAAATAGTGTTTCCCCTTTTATGATTGCATTACTTAAACTAAATTAACACCATCTAAATCTTTCCAACTCAATATAATTGAAACATCATATATTGAGTAAAATAATATAGTGAACATAGATACAGTTGATTTAACTCAACCTAATATCACAACCACATAATTAATTTCCAAAACTTCACCTTTAATTACCTTAGATGCTAAATACACTGATGTCAAATAAATGCATTCTAAATATGATAACAAAGGTAATAAAATCATTGATCTTAAAGTGGATGTTAAATAATATGGACCTTTACTTATGCTTCTTAGTGATAAAGTTATACTAGATCTCTTCCATACTATGGAATCTCAACTTCCATGTCAACATCATAAGCTTGGTAACTTTAAACAAAAGGTTTCTTGTTTGAATAACTTTATTACTAGTGTGGATCCCAAAATAAAACATCTTATTTCCTCTCTCCCTCCTATACCATGCCATTTTTATGATGAAAATGCCATGATCATCAAAGAAACTACAAAAAATAGAGTACAATACATTGACATGTGCTCGACCTATTACCATCTCTAAATAGCTCATTCCCAAAGAGCATGATAATTTCTCACTTCTTTTTAAAATATCATGAAATGTTCATTTGGTAATATGAAGATATGTTGGGAATTTATCCTAGAATCATTATTAATAACATCATCACTTATCTAGATGCTAATCATGTTCACCAAAAGCAATGAAAAATACCACCTAAGATTTATGCCTTATGTCATAAATAAATCATAAAACTTTTGGATAATAAATCATAAAACTTTTGGATGATAAATTCATTAAACCAATGGACTAATTAGAATGGGTCTAAAAGATTATTTCTATTCATAAAAAATTCACCATGGTTATTTGTATATGCATTGAATTTCATAACCTAAATTTGGCCTTTTCAAAATACAACTTTCCTTTTCCTTTAATAGATGTCATTATCAATTCTATCATTGGCTATGAAATGTTATCAATCATGGTTGGTTTCTCAATATATAACCAAATTCATGTAGCTCTCAAAGATCAACATAAAATAATATTTACCATAGAATGGGGCACCTATTGTTATATTAAAATGCCTTTCAATCTCAAAACTATTAGAGCTACTTATCAACATGCAATGACCTATATTTTTCATGATCTTATTCACAAAAATTTCAAAACCTATGTGGATGATCTCATTTCCAAATCTAAGAGTCCTAAATATCACCTTCATGACTTGGCTATCATTTTTGATAAATTCATTAAATACAAATTTAGACTCAATCCCTTTAAATGTGTATTTTGGGTTACCTTTGGTAAACTTATAGGATTTTTAGTTTCCCTCTAGGGCATTGATGTTAATCTAGCTAAAATCAAAACTATCATCAACATGGTCATTTCTCTTTATATTCCTGACATATAAACAACCTTGGGAAACTTGGGATAATTTGTCAGGTTTTTTTATAGAAAGGGATTACTGTCCATTAATTCCCTTCTTAAAAAAGGTAATGCATGAAATAGTTTTTGCTTCATCCTCCCACTCTTTATCCAACCTTCAATAATTATCCATTAATTATATATACATCCTTTGCACTAATATCAATTGGGGTACTATTTTCCCAACAAGATGATACATGAAGAGAGTATGCTATATATTATATCAGTTGAGGCTTAATTGATTACAAAAAATGTTATACAAAAGTAGAATGTGATTGTCTTGATATCTATTTCAATTTGAAAAGATCTGTCATTACATTCCCTATGTCATTGTCTAATCTGATCTACTTCATCATTTTTTCTCTAAATTTTTCTTACCTAAAGATAGAATTAGAATATGGATGGACTGATTGATGGAATTTGACCTCTGAATTATTACAAAAAAAGTTATCAAAGGACAAGTCATCATAGACCAACTTGTGGTGACTTTTATACCAACTACAAACCATATTTAAGATACCCTTCCTATAAATAAATTATTTATATTAAAGGTATTAACCAATAAATATCACTCAAAGATTATTTCCACAACTTCACTACTATTATAGAAGAAAACAACCAAGAATAAAATGACCCTACCTATTTTACCACTAAATTTAAAGTGGTCATTTAAAATTTACCAAAAGTTTCAATTGAATTACATGAAGACACTTGGACACTTCACTTCGATGGTTTCAAATGCCTTTAAAGATTTGGGGTAAGGTGTGTATTAACAAACCAACATGGTAAAATAATACCTTTAGCTTTTTTATTAACCTTTGATGTCACCAATAATATGGATGAATATGAAGCACTAATACTTGGCATGCAAGCTGAAATAGATTTAGACATCCCATATCTACATGCTTTAGATGATTCATAACTCATATGTTATCAATTTCAAGGATATTATAAATGAAAAATTGAAAACCTTAGCACATATCATCATATTGACACTACACTGGCCAATTAATTTATCTCTTTTATGATCAAACCTATCCCATGAGAACAAAATGCTATCACTAATTCTCTTGCTTCATCAACATATCTATTTCACCCTCATCAAGTACTTCATGATTTTTAATTTATTATTAAAATGAGGAAATCATCTTCTTTTTTATAAAATAATTTTTTTTTTTAATTTTTCACATCTATGCTATTACTATTAAACAAATCCCATGGTAAAAATACATAATAAAATTCATTGAATATTAAACTTATTCTCCAAAAATAGATTCTCATTAAAAGAATTGAATTAAAAAACAAGCATTAAAATATGTAATTTGATACAACACCCTCTATTATTGTAATTCATAAGTAACTTTACTACATTGTGTATTACTATAGGAAGTTCCTACCATTATCAAACAAGAACATGGGGGCATCTATAGTGGTCATTATAGTGGTCACGCTACAACCCACAAATTCTTGTGTATACATTAATTCTAGCCTACAATTGAAAAAAATGACATTAATTTTACTGAAACATATAATCCTTGTCAACTTAATGATTATATTATCCACTCTCCTCTGGTCTAACTCCAAACTATGGAGTCTCCTTGACTATTCTCTATGTGGGTATTAGATCTCATTAGTAAATTACCTAGATCAAAAGATGGTCATGTATTCATTATCATTACAACCAAATACATGACTAATTAGGTGAAATGCATGCCTCTTGTTAAGATTACTAGTACTAACACTTCCAATTTCATTCTAAATCAAATCATCTATAATTTTGGAGTTCCTTATATCAGCATTTATGAAAATGGTGACAACTTTAAAAACAAAGATATGAAACAACTATGTTTAAAATTTAAAATTTCTTACAAATTTTCAACACATTATCATCCTTAATGCAATGGACAAAAAGAATCAACTAATAAAATTTTGAATAAAATATTACAAAAAACTATTAGAGAACGATGTACTGATTGGCATCTCTGTCTTTATCTATAATGAAATTACTTATATGTTCACACAAAATGATTTTATATTGCACAAAATAAGAAAATATGAGAGATTACACAATGATAATTGATAGCAAAATAGAATACTGGATAATATAGCAAAGCCACTTTGAGGGAGAAACCTCCAAAATAATGCAATAATATTAGAATAATTCACATGATGATTAAAGATTAACCACTACCTCCTATATATAGTATACTTAGCTAGGGTTATTCCATAGGCCGACCTATCTAAGAACATAGAGAAATGTAAAAAGTAAATAAAAGAGGTATGCAAGACACAAGTCGACCACACATATCCCTAGACACACTAATGGTTAAAGGAATAACAATCCCTTCCCTTTCAAAACAACATTATCCTCAACATTGTGGTAATTTTGGATGCTACTACACAAATACTTCATCCTCTTAGGTGGCATCTTCACATGGCAGATTCTTCCATTTGATCAAGTATTTCGTAATTACTATAGAATGCAGTTGCTTGGTGCACCATTGAAGGATCACCTCAAGATCAAGAATAACTCTACCTTCCTCATTCAATTTTTGTAATTCTATTTGAATGGTAACTCTGTGTCTAATGACTTTATTTAGGCATGATACATGAAATATTGGATGTATGCAAGTGGATGAAGGAAAATCTAACTTGAAGGCCACACTACCAATTTTCTATAAGATCTGATAAGGCCCATAATACTTAAGGTATATTTTTAAATCCTTTTTTGTTGCTTTAATGACATTTATTTGTATGGCTGTAAGCAAAAAAAGACCCAATCACTAATGTCAAAATACCTATAACTTTTATGGTTATCTTCTTGTTACTTCATGTGATTTTGGGCTATATCTAAATTTCCATGCAAACTTGCAAAGACCTCCTGTTGATGGTGAATATATTCTTCAATTGCACAAACCGTAGGATGGGCCTTCAATGTTGAAGTGATGTATGGAGGGTGATATCCATATAGTGCCATAAAAGGAGACATTTTGGAAGAACTATGAACACAAGTATTATACCACCATTTAGCAAGTGGTAGCTAATGAACCCATTTATCTTTCTTATCAGAAACAAAATAATAGAGATATCATTCTAGATATTTATTGACTACCTCAGTTTGTCCATTAGATTGAGGACGATAGGATGAACTATGAGCCAATTGAGTGCCTAAACATGTAAATAACTCAACTTAATCCAAAAATTACAAGTAAAAATGAGATCTCTATCACTGATAATGATCTTAGGGGTCCCATGTAGTTTTTGAACTATATTGAGAAAATCAAAATCTATTGTACTAGCAACAAATGGTTGGGATAATGAACAAAAATGAGTATAATTACTAAGATGATCTAAAACAACCATGATAACATTTTGACTATCAAATCTTGGTAACCCTATAATGAAATCCATAGATACCTCTTCCCAATGCTGGCTAGGGATAGATAAAGGATGTAAAAGACCTTGAGTTTTGATAGTTTTGCCTTTGTTTTGTTGATAGATCATACATTCAACCACATAATTTTGGACATCCCCCTTGAGACCTTCCCAAAAAAAATCCCACTTGGTCCTATGATAGGTTTTCAAAAATCCTAAATGATCCCCAATTAGATTTACATGAAGTTCTTGAAGGATTTTTTGTTTAAGAAGAGAATTCTTACATAGGTACAATCTATTTTTGTACTATAATGCATTACTTTTCCATGTGAATTTTTCAAATCCATCTAAACCTTGCTAAATATTTTAAATCAAATCATGAGCATTACTATCATGTTCCCATTTTGATCATGCTTCCTCTAGCCAATTTACCTACAAAATGGTTATGGAACATAGCAATGCCTCAACTAATTCATATTTTCTAAATAGTGCATCTGCCACCACATTGTCCTTACCTTTTTTGTAAACTATTTCAAAATCATAGCCTAGCATCTTAGTTACCCATTTTTATTGTTCTTCAGATGACAACATTTTTTCTAAAAAATATTTAAGACTATCATGATCATTTTTTACCTAAAAGTGATGACCCATCAAATAAGGTCTCCATTTTTTGACTACATGCAAAATGGCCATCATTTCCTTCTCATAGATGGGTTTTTGCTAATTTTTACCCTTGAGTTGACGACTTAAAAATGCTAGTGGTCTACCTTATTTCATGAGTACAACACCCATACAATAACCAAATGTATCACATTCAACCACAAAAGTCTTAGAAAAATTAGGAGTGGCTAATACTGGAGTAGTACACATAGTCAATTTCAATTGTTCAAATGCTTGGGTAGCTACATCAGTCCACTAAAAAGAGTCTTTATTTAATAAAGAGGTAAGTGGGACTGAAATACTATCATAATTTTTGACAAATCTGTGATAGTAACCAATAAGCCACAAAAATCCCTGAAGTTGCTTGAGTGTTCTAGGAATTGGCCAGTCCACCATTGCTTGGATTTTTTTTAGGATACACTTTCACTCCTTCATAAGAAAATAAATGACCCAAATATTCAACCTCACTAGCCCCAAAAGTACATTTGGAAGGTTTTACATATAATTGATTTTCTTCCAAAATGGAGAGTACTTGTTTCACATGTTGTAAATGGTATGCCTAATTTTAACTATAAATGAGGATATCATCAAAGAATACCAAAACAAATTTCCTCAAAAATGGCTTAAAAATAGTATTCATCAAACTTTGAAAAGTAGATGATACATTTTTTAGGCCAAAAGGTATAACCAAAAACTCATAATGGCCCTCATGAGTCCTAAAAGCAGTTTTGGGTATGTCTTCATCATAGATCCTGACTTGATGATACCCAAATTGTAGATCTAACTTGATAAAATAAAGAGCACCATTTAATTCATCAAGAAAATCATCAATGATAGGAATTTGAAACTTATCTTTGATAGTGTACTTGTTTATTTCTCTATAGTCAAGGCACATCCTCTAAGTGTCATCTTTCTTTCTCACCATGACAACTAGTGAAGAGTATTTATTTTGGCTATGGTGAATGATTCTTGCATCTAAAATCTCTTGTAACATATTTTCAATTTCAATTTTTTGGGCATAGGGATAATTGTATGGCCTGATGTTAGGTGGTGTACTACAAGGAATAAGTGTGATAGTATGATCATGTATGTAGCTAGGTGGAAGTCCTTTTGGCATGTCTCCAAAAATGATAGAATGAACATCAATTATTTGTTGTAGATCAAGAGGTGGAGATGGCTGAGTTGGTTTTACTTCCATAGAAAACAAGCGAGCTATAAATCTCTCATCACCCTTATAGAGAATATTTGTCATTTAATCAGAGCTAACAAGTTGGGGAGATTTAGCCTTTAATCCTCTTAGCTCAAATGTCCTTTCTTCAGAATGAAAATGCATGAATAATTATTGAAAATTCATCTCAATAGTGCCCAAAGTGGTGAGCCACTAGAATCATAGAATAATATCAGCGCCACCCATCAAAATAGTAAACATAGGAGAATCCAATAAGTAGTCTCCCATGGCCAACTTAATACTATGACATTTTCCTAAACAAATGATAGTACCACCATCTGTGATCATAACCTAAAATTTTAGAGCTAGATAAATGAAACAATTCAAATGAGTAACCAACTTACTATGGATGAAGTTGTGTGTGCTCCTAGAATCAATCAAGATAGTGATCTTCTATTTCTTAAGGAAACCCATCACCTTAAGAGTTTTGGGAGTACTAATACCTAACAGGGCATGGCATGAAATAGTAGGTTGAGAGTCTTCAGATTCCTCCTCAGGAAATTTTGCCTTCACATCATGTACTTCTACATCATCTTCATCATCATTGGTAACTTTAATGTAAAATAGCTTCTTCTTAGCACAATGATGGTCTTTACTCCATTTGCTATCACAATCATAACACAACCCTTTGGCTCACTTCTCCTCAATTTGTCATTGTGTTAATTTGGTGGGCTATGGAAATGATGGTGGTAAAAATTTATGATCATGACTAGTAGTGAAAGTTTTCCTTTTGACCATCTCTTTTTATTCTATTGTGTGTGCCTTAGGGATATCTTATGATACAGATGTTGGGCCAAACATTTGAACCTCATATTGGATGCTATCTTTGAGCCCACCCAAAAATAGATCGGTTAAATTTCTCTCAGTGATATTTTCCACCCATAAAGAAAGATTCTAAAATTGATGAATATAATCCTTCACAGGTCGTATTTGCCATAACCTGGCTAATTGGATAAAATAGTTCTCAGAGACATTATTCTAATAATGAAATATCAACTCCTTAGTAAAAATATTTCATGTAATAGGAGCATCATTCTTTTTCTTTTGAGCACATAATCAGTGATACCAAATGAATTTCTCAGGTTCCTTATATAGGGATATCACCATCACCCTCTGAGAACAAGGGGTTTGATTTAGCTCAAATAAATTCTCAATTTGTTTAATACAAGTGAGAGGATCCTTACCATATAATTTATGCATGTCCACTTTTGGCAATATCAATTTCATACTAGCATGGGAGTTGTTGAGAGGAGGATTTGAATTCTAAAGTGGAGGGTTATTAGGCTAAAACTGAGATGTGAGGGCAGCCAATTATGTAGTTATATACTAAAATTCACTATGAAGTCCATTAATCTCTCCATGCATCCCTAAAACATTAGCTTAGACTGCAACAAAGTCATCATGACTCACCAAGTTTTTTATGTCCTCTTGAAGCTAAGAAATTGCTAGATCTGAAGTTCTAGATTCCATGTCATTGGCAAGAGTTTTAGGAGTTCTTAGTGCCCCTTTTCTTCCTCAAGTTGAAGGACCTACCATAAACAAAAACTAAGAGGGTTTTGACCCCCCAAAAAAGTGTACCAAGAAATGGTACTATTGTGACCACCTTATCAAGATGAATCTAATGATTACCTTTGCACACTAGAGTAACATTTTTGGTACCAACAAAGTGTACCAATAGAATATACCATTGTGATCATCTCACTGAGATGAATCTAATGACTACAAGTGTGCAAGGGGAAAAAATTTATAGACTTTTTTTTTAATATTTTTTTTCAAAAAAGCGTTTTGAGTAATATTGCGCTGATGGAAAAAATTAATTCTTCTCAGATTACAAGTTATGTTTTTTTAATTTCATTGATCTTATAAGCCATGCCTCTCTAGATCCAAAAAAAAACACCATAGGAAACTTTCCCAAATTGAAGCAATGATACCACTTGTAATGAAATTACTTATATATTTGCATAGAATGAGTTTATATTACATAGAATAAGAAAATATGAGAGGTTACATAGAGATAATTGATATCAAAATAGAATATTGGATAATATATCAAAGCCACTTCAAGGGGGAAACATATAAAATAATGTAATAATAGTAGAATACTTCACATGATGATTAAAGACTAGCCACTACCTCATATATATAGTCTACTTAGCTAA
The DNA here is from genome assembly GCA_037957365.1 of Torreya grandis. NCBI lineage: Eukaryota > Viridiplantae > Streptophyta > Pinopsida > Cupressales > Taxaceae > Torreya > Torreya grandis. The sequence goes on from JARHVA010000083.1 coordinate 3,829,523, forward strand.
GGTTATTTCATAGGTTGACCTATCTAAGAACATAGAGAAATGTAACAAGTAAAGAAAAGAGATATGTAAGCCACAAGTCAGCCACACATATCCCTAGACACACCAATTTTTAAGGGTATAACATTATCCTATACTTTGGGTGTATCATACTAGCATACACAATGTTATTGGGGTAATGCCATTTTTAATAGTATATGGGTTTGAATCAATTACCTTTAGAATTTTAGCTACCTTATTTATGTATTTATCTTCATGGCATAATTCTTGATGAGTAATTATGTGAGGCCTATCTCCATGCTTTAGGTTTCCTATATGAGTGATATATGGTTGATTTACAACATAACCACCAATACAAAGCTCACATTTCTAAACAACATAATAAAAATGTCAAAGCCGAAACTTTCATTGTTGGTGATCTAGTACTCAAACTAGATTATACACATGATAAGGACAATAAGTATTCCCAATAATAGTGGGGCCCTTAGTCAAAGACATTCTTGGTCCCAATGCTTATAGATTACAAACAAATGAAGGACATATTTTCAAAGAACCCATTAATACTCAATTTTTAAATAAATATTTTGCTTTAATATTTACTTGCTTACATAGTTTCATATACTATAAATACTAAAAATTATTGAAATTTGCCTATAAATTTAGTGAACTTAAAATATTACATTCCTCTCATTAGCCTTAGTTCCCATTATTTGTCCTTAATTATATCTTTATTAATTTCTTTTTAGTTCATGAGTTGAATCATAAAACCATGGATAGGACCTGACCATCCTCATGAATATATTTATTTTCTTAGTCATACCTTATTTTTTGTATTTGATCATGAATTTTTCATTTTCTTATCTTTTATGAGTTGAAATATAAGACAGTGGATAGGACCAGGCCTTCCTCATAGAAACATTTTCATATTTTCACCTACTTTGGTTTCTATTTTATGACTTTTAGTGTAAAACCTTGGATAGGACTAGGATTTCTTCATAATATCTACAAATTTCTTAAACTATCTTTAAAACTATGGGCTCTTATTATAAATTAAGTCAATGATTAAGGATTTTGATTTCATAATCTCAAAATCAATTTAGTTTCTTTTATGGGAACACCTACAAACAAATTATTTTTAGCATGTTATCCTACACTTACAACATTTCTTATGATATAGATCCTTACTTACCTATCATTGTATCATTTTCACATTGTCACATTTTTTACAATTTGAAGTAACTAAATTGTTTCATGTTCATTCTCCTTTTTTCCTCTATATTCGTTATACTTTGGGCACACTCACAGTTTCAAGATAACATTCTTATTTTACAAGAAAGTACAAGAATCTTAGACACCATGTTATATAAGTTATTTTACTTATCTAACAAGTCTAATTTTTCTAGTCTTAGTAATTTTTAACACCCCTATTTGGTTTCCAAATATGTATGGTGAAGGAATAGAAAAATCCATCAAAAAATTAAAATCCAAATTGTTTAAAATAAATGGCAAAGATAAAAAGGCATCTATAAAATGAAAATTTATAATCACACCAAAAAAATATATTATCAAGCACATATTCTATTTTATTCAAATCTCAAACTCCACAATTGGTCTCATTATAGAGTCGACATCTATTAGGGTGTGGTAGGAAAGTAGGCTAGGATAGAAGATTTCAAAATTATCTATAGTGCACCCTAGTTTCTCACATAAGTACTCAATATTCAAAGTAAACCAATGGATTTATAAGGGGCCCTAAGGAATTGGGAACACATTGAGGGAAGGTAGGTATATTTTACATTTCATGCATATAGCCTTCATGGGATGATATTTATACTTCACTAGATAACCCAAATTTGTGTGGCTAAGGCAAGTTCTCTTAGAGTCTTTAATGTCAAAAGTCCTCTTGTTTTTACAAATTAATTTGAGTGTATTGATTATAATAAATATTTTCTACCTTAGTACCTCCCACATTTCCCCCACCACCCATTTTATTTCCCCCTTGATAGGCAAGTTTGTTTCTAAATGTGTTTCCCAACTTCTATATTATATATACTTCACATCTTAAAAATATGATACTAATAGTTCTATTTTCATTTAATCTATATTAAAGAACAAAAACAATATTATAAGTGATTATGATTTAATTCATTGTACCATTATTTTTTTCTTAGATTTCCTTTATTTTATTTAAAAATTAAATAATTTTTTACCACCCTTTTTGTGGATAATCTCATTCTATTTCTCTATTTCACTTTTTCCATTGTTTAATGAGTTTGGATTATTATTTCTCACTCATCAATCTTATTTTAATTTATGTTCCTTTTCCATATTTGTTTAAGTTTAGTTTGTTACTTAATTTACATTGATTTTGGATTTATTGTTTCAGTTTCACATGTCCTTGGTTTGATCTAGTTTGTTGTTTTTCTTACTTCAAGTGCATTTATTTGGGATTATTGGTCATTTAGTAGCCTTGGATTTTTAGTAACCTGATTTACTCTCATTTTTATTATTCTTTTTGGTTATAAAATATATTTTATCACCCTATCTTACCAATTGACCAAGTGATTTATTCATCCATACAAATTTTATTTATTTTGATCTCCCTACGATTGTTTATTTTTTATCTTTAGTTTTATATCCTTAAGGTTTATCAAAAGTAGTTAATACACCCTCCATGATAAAGATTATAAATACAAAAGGAAATCATTCAAAAATAAATGTAATTAAAGGTATGTATATGATACTTTTGATTATTTTATTTATTCCTTACTATCATTTTAATTTACACTTTGTACTGTATTTTTTTTAGTTCGATATTATGTATTGCTTATTGTTTCTCAAAGTACCATCCCATGTTACAACTACATGACACGTGATGATATTCAAGTAGGGTATATTTATAAAAATAATATTTTTAAACCTTATCAATGATTGATGTTGTCTCTCCTGTAGGAACCTGTCAAATCTCAATCTCTTTAAGTGCATATTTTAAAGGGTGAACCAAAAAAGGGGTTGATATAACTTTGGTGTTTCATAGTATTGCTAGCCCTTATACCATTACCTAAAACCATTTAAAACTACTCCTATCAAATTATCTAAGAAATAAAAACCCACTTACGCACTCCCCTAAATAATTCACTATTTAAAATAGCCCTTATCTAAATAAAAACCTCTTTTACCCACTTTATACCATGTCGACCAAGTTGACCTTATTAGAAATTTAGTGCACATTACAAAACTCTATCAACCTAAGCCAATGAAGTTTGAAGCATAATAGATCTATGTCTTTACAAATAAATTTGACCTGACTAACCTTGTCAAATAAATTATGAATAGGGTTTAGGGTAATCCTTGGATATAAATACCCCCTTAATTTCAATTCTAAAGTGAGGATCATTCAATTGTGCATCATTACTACTCAAAAATATACTTATAATATCAATAAGAGGTTTCATTACTTATGTTTTTTACTTAGATACGTGGCACTTGTTTTATCGAGTTTTTGGATGAGTAGGAAAAGTCTTATAGCCTATATTTGATTTATCCTTATGATCTTTACAAGCCACAACAACCTCAAAAGAACCATTTGCTAAGGGAGATATTGAGGCACAATGAGTTAAATTTATAAAGGTAAGTATATTCTTATCCCCTCATATTTTTCTAAGTATATATTATATAATTAATGGATTTAATTGTGTCTCTCATTACTTAGATTATTTTTATGTTATATTAGATAGAATTACCTTTATTTTTAATCTTCTCCATTTGTGCCACAAGCTTTGGTGAGCACTAGATTATATTCCATATTCATTTAATAGATTAGCTTACATGTTAATTTAGTATATTAAATCATTTAACATCATTACAATCATAATACCCAGTTAGGGTTATCACATAATGGCATTTGACTAGAGGCCTTGGAAGCCTCTCCTTTGCCATTGTGTGATAAGAGATCCCTTAGTCTAGGTTTAGAGGATTCATTATTGGTCATGACCTTGATATAAAAAAGTATTTCTAAGTGGATTATGATTTTATTACCTTCTTTGAGTTTGGATATTATTGAGTAGGATAAGTATTACATCTATCTTATTTCACTTGCATACACAAAACACCAACTCAAAATTATACTTGTGGACATTCACAATAAATAACACACTATTTTCATTGATTTAAAGACAATAAAACGTTTAAATAAGCATGAGTACTATCATATAAATTAATTAAATTATTTTGAGTATAAAAATGGAGGAAAAACATCACCATCATAGTCCAACATCTGACTGGTTCACCTAAAATCCTGCTAGTTTTTTGTTTTTCTTATACCACTTATTTCTCCATTTTGCATCACATTTCTCTACTTATATCTTATCCCCATTTCATGAGATCATTTCCATAACCTATTATTAATCGTAACATGTCTCTCACATCCCTTTCAATTAATAATACTCTCCTAACACATGTTTTTCCTTAAAATTTTTTACTTTTCATTATTGTGATGTTGTTTTTGATTCATCATCAAATTATTGTTCCCAACTATTTTTTTTTCATGTTTTATGTTCTTTTTTTTGATTAAATATTTATTTTACACCTTGGATGATCATTCATCATCTTTATAATTTATTTTATCTCTTACATGATTTAGGTCCTTTCATTATTATCCTTCTTAGTATATACTTGTGCTACCAACCCATCCTTATGTTATTTATAAATAAAAAGGCTTGGATTGATCACATATATTTGGCATGTGAATCTTATAAATATTAGTTATATAATAATTAACTTCTCATAAAATTTGTGCATCTAATATTCATAATTTTTTATGTGTTCAATAAACTCAATTTTTGCTAGTTCCACTTGGGCACTTTTAGTTTTGATTCCTTTATCTAGAAGCTTATGTTGAATAGTTGTAAATGATGTCATGGTAATGTCATGAAGGTGTCAAGTTGAGTGGATGAAGTTCATAGATAGTCTAAGTGACAATGACAAAGTGTACAATGTGTTTATCCTAGTATGCTTGAAGAAAGTTTGATTGATCTTCAATGTTGGCATGATTAGAGATGTTTAGGGATGAGTATCATGATTTGAGCATGTGAAAGGAGTTACTATTAAAATTAAATAATTATTTGAGTTTTTATGTGCATGAGTGGAATTCATTTGGTAGTCTATTATTTTCATTTAGACATTTTGGGTTTAATGGTAGAAAATCTGAGTAGGCAATTTACTGACATTAACATTGTCATATTTAGATGAGTCAAGGGGAGTTGGTCATATGGTTATGATCAAATTAGTCCCTAGTTTTTATTTGCAAAGTCTCTAGTCTTTCAATAAAACATAACTAAATATATGTTTGTGCAAATTTGGGTTCTCAAGTAGTTTGATAGTGTTTTCTCATAGCCAAATTTTCATGAGATAAGAAAGAGCCAAGTAAGTGGTTTAGTGATGGAATATCTCACATGTGTAGATGCTTAAGGATAATTGATCATATGTGTTTGTGATAAATTTTAGGTCAAGTGATGAAGTGAAATAAAAGATATGCATGTTCAAAGTTAGCCTTTCCAAATAACTCTTGGATAGTTGGTTCTATGAGAGAAAAATACAAGTGAGCATTTTAATGTCCTTATATCTCACATGTGTGAAGGTTTCAGGATTATATTGATACATGGTTGTATTCTTATATGTAATGAGATTATATTGTCTAAATCTTATAGCATGTGCTTAAGTGAAACAAAAGATATGGAGGTGTAAAGTTGACCTTACAAATAGATTAAAATGGTTCCCATAGTCTATTTATATGATGTTTTAGATCAAGACCAAATGGAGATCTGATGGCTCATAGGAAAATGTATAGTGAAGATTATGATGCACATCAAGTTAAATAGATCAAAGTGATCATTGGTTAACAGAGTTAAAGATCATAACCAAATAAAGATCTAATAATGTGCAAGCAATCATACAAGATTGATCTAATGATGCATGTTGAGTGATATGGTAATAAGTGCATGATGTTTAACAATAAAAGTTATAAAAATTCATGTGAGGGTGCCGAGTGTCATGATCATGATGGTTCTAAGCAAGATCAGATTGTGAATGCTATAAGATAAAGACCTGACTAATCTATAGAGATCGATGGTGTGAGTTGAGTTAATATTGAAAGATTACAAAGTTTAATAGAAAATATTCTTATATTATTTGGAAGGGATAAAATAAATTTGAGAAGGGTATGGTTAGTAAAAATTGATATGTTTTGCACATATTGATCTAGATGGTTGTAGATACACCTCTTTGGCTTAGGAGAAATGACCTGTAGATAAGAAAGCACTCAAATAAATGGTTGATTAGTTAGATAGTAGGGTGGATTGCCTAACAAGATAGATCGAAGAAGCATGAACTTCCTTGGAGGTTTTCAATCCACACTTTTAAACAATAAATTTTTGAAAGATAAAGTACCTGCATATATCATAGAAGATATTGAAATGAAATATAAGAAGTGTTTGATAAATAAATAGGTGAATTTGACTAATTATAGAAATAAATATATTGATATTAATGGAAAATGAATCAAGTGTGGTTCAAAAAATAGGGAAAGGTTCAATGAGTAGGTGAGAGGTTAGAAAGTTATATTTAGTTGAGGTTTGATGGGTGAAAATAGCTTGTTGTTTATTTGTATAACAATGACCATCGATAACTGGGGTGACCATTAATGGTTAGGGTGACCATTAATGGTTAGAGTAACCATTACTAGTTGGGTAATAATAAATAGATACGACACGCTATTGATGACCAAAGTGACCATTGATGGTTATTGTGCTTTTGGTCTGGTTAAGAAAAAATAATTATTGAGGTTAAAAAATGAGATATTGGAAGGTGGGTTCAGGTTGGGTTAGTTATAAAATGGAAAGAAAGTAACTAATTATTGAAAATAGATACTTAGCTTACCTAGTCATTGATCTAAAGAATGGTTGAGGTAGTTGGTCAATGAATTGGTTGATGGAGTCTAGATCAATTTTGGTAGAGTAATAGTATGTATCTATTGGTTGATGAGTGGCAAGACTTCAAATCTCTATCAAACTTGTTGGTTTATTAGGAGAATGACATGCTAAATAAATTTTGATACAAGAAGCCCTTGATCATTTTGGATCCCTTTTCACCTCCTTCTCCTCTCTTTTTATAGGAGGAAGGGGGAGGTAGAATTATAGGTCTAAGAAGATGTTTAACTTCTTGTATAAATATTTTGACATGCATTGATCCATGAGTGGATCATGCAAGCTAATTATAAAAAATCAAGTTAGAGTTAAAGTTAGAGTTAGGTGTTTAGCTAGTTGGAACCTGACCATCAATGGTCAGGCCTAAATATTGATGGTTAGGATAATCATTAGTGGTCAAGGGTCAAAGGTTAAGTTTGGTGAAGGTGGGTTAGTGAGCCAATTTTAGTTAGTTAGTTAACTAGACTCAGATTTAAAGTCAAAGGGTTGGGAGATGGTCCTTAGGGGGTCCTAAGGTGGTCTTAGGGGTGCTTCAACATTTATAACCATAGTGTGTGGTTTTCTAATGTTTAAATTTTCCCCCTTTTTATTATGCAATTTCTATAAATAAGATTTAAAATAAAAATGAAATGTGAGTCAAAGGTTTGGTTTCCTTAAGCATGGGAGGAGGTGTTCTCCCTCAAACCAAGAATCAATGAGGTGAAACAAAATTGGGTGCAAGTTTGACAAGTGGGAAAGTTGGTAATGAAGTGGGTGGTAGGTTGGGTATTGAAGTGAAAACACATGAAAAAAGTGTGACTAATAGTGATAGACAAGATCATGTAATGATTAAGTTACCATGGTTTGTAAAAATAAGGCCAGTACTTTAAGAACAAGTGATTAATAGACCACATGACTATATGTGATGGTTAGGATACACTACTAAACTCAAGTATCTAAGACAAGGTTAGTGTTTTATGGGTATCCAAGGTAAGAAGTGCTTTATGAAGACATAAATTGGTCAGGTGTGTGTAAGGTAATACAAGTTCAAAAACTATTCAAAATGGCAATTTAGTTGGTATGGTCAAAAGGCCCAAGGCAAGGTCATCGTAAAACATATGCTAGTTGGGAAAAAATGATAATTGAAAAGGTTGAAATGGTTTAGTTATGTTTGTAAAATAAGGAAATGTTCTATGGTTGGTAGTTGGTTTGATGTGGTGGATGAATATGTGCGGGGGGGAGAACCTAATAAAATTGACCATCGATAGTCAGGGTTAACCCTTAGGTTAGTAATTGATGGTCACCCTAATCATTATTGGTCACATTCAACCCTAAAAGGTGAAGACAAAAGTGCCACTATGGGTCTTTTCTCTCATTGTGAAGTTTGAAATTTGATGATGAGTGTTTAGAATTTTGTGAGAAAATGGTTATGGTTTACTAGTGTTTGATTGGTTGAGTGAGATCATTGAGGTGGAATAAGTTTTATAGAGGTTGGACCAATGAGGATGCAATATGGATGAGAGAGAGTACAAGGTCAGGTGATGGGTCCCAAGGTTACTCCTTGATGGTAGTTGAGGAATGAGGTAGGCACTATTTTGAATTGGTAGACTAGATTCAAAATTACAAAAGCATTCTTTTTGTGAATTTATCAATGGTTTACTATTAGTGTGACCTAGTTTTAGGGTTTAGGTAATTATGTTGATTGTGTGGTTGACTATGCTAGTTTGGATCTAAAATTAGAAGGGTGAGGTAAATAGTGTGGGATTAGTAGGTATAACTAGAAATTTCAAGTTATTATAGTGTTTGGGTGGGTAGTTTGGGAGGTTAAAACTTGGATTGATTGTCGATGATCATTTCAAAGTGACTATAACCAATCAATATCAACCATCGATGGTTGATAATTGACCATCATAGGTTATTATTAGATGACCATCAATAGTTGATCTCATAACCATCAACGGTCACCCTGATCGGTAGTGGTCAAAAAGAGCTAGGTATGTTTTGAAGATTTGTTGAATGCTTAAGGATTAAAGTGTAATGTTTGAATGTTTGGGTAAATTTGAGGGCAAGGGTAATGTTGTATGTTTTTTATGTAATAGGTTAATTTTGGGGGTAGGTGTTTTAGGTAAGAGGTTGATTTTTTAGGGTTTAGATAAGATAGGTTAAGGTTTTTGTGTTATAGATAAGCCATGGGTATAGGTCATAGTAGGTAAATATTATGAGTTGAATAGATAAAAATAGGAGCTAGGTGGAAAAGGTTTAGTGTTTAGGCAAAAAAAATTAGTGAATTAAGGATGTTGCTATCAAACCTTATAGGCATGTGAGAGGATACATATGAGAAACTAGGTGCCCTAGATATTTGATGAGATTTAGAAAGGTATAACTAATGATGATTAGGAGTATATGGAGAACATGGGTCTTGGTGGTATGAGGTAATATCATCATGTACCTCAAGATGTAGTTATGATAGTGGCACTCATCAAGAAATGGGATCCTACCACTAATATGTTCTTGTTTCTTATAGGGGAGATGACCATCTTGATTGAGGACATTTATAGGATCATGTAGCTACCTATATAGGGGAGATGATCTACCATATTAAGAAGGATGAGTGAGATGAGTTATTGGGGATATTTTATGGATATGACATAGATTTTTCTAGGTGGCATTCCATAGGTTTCCACTACACACTACTATACCAAATGGATAGGGATGCGAGGAGGATTTTCACCATGATGATGATAACAGTGATGTGTTAAGAATTACATTATTCTAATAGTGAGAGGTTTCCTTAATTATTGTTGGGGGTAATCATGGAGATTTGGTTAGGTTTTATACTATTTGCATGAGTACTTGTACTAATTATTTAGATTTACTGAGAACTATGGGGATTTTGTACTTAAAGGAGATACGAGATCAATGTTGGGTTTATTCTACATTGCTTGAATTATGAGAACATATGAGTACTAAGACTAATGGGGATACCATGGGAGGGTTATGCTCAAATGGATTTTTGAGTTGGATATATGTGTTGGAGGAGTGATTATGCCCTCTCAGGACCAAGAGGAGGGGTACATGATATAGACTAGTTCAGGGGCTTACTAGATGCCTTGGTCATTAGAGTTTTGATCTGGAGACCATATGTTAGGTTTCCAAGATGGGATCATTATAGGAGACATACTATATCTATATAGATCTATAGATGGATATATGATAGATGAAAGGGTGAATAGAGATGATACCATTTGATAGGATACATAGGTAGTTCAACCTCATGTAGGATATACCTAAGGTGTTCCCAAGGTACAAGAGGGAAGATGTAGAGTTACCACTACCCACTCCATAACTAGTTCATATGATCTTTGATCATGAGGAACTATAAATGAGGATATATATAAATGATGTAGGTGTTATAGATGGTTATTCTAAATGGTATCAGACACTCTATGCTACAATGGATTATAAGGGTGATGACGGTGGTTAGTAGGCTATGGATGTTGACCCAGCTGGTAGAGGTGTATAACAAGATCAGGTGTAAGGTGTTGGTGTCCTAGATATATAGGCATTGATGGTTGAGAGGGACCATGCACAAGAAGCTTAATCCAAAACATAAGCATCCTTGGTAGTGGCATATGCATCACTAAAAGTAGCATAGGGTCAGTTGGTCATTATTATAGGTGAGAGAGATCATAGAAGGGCTTAGTTAACCCTAGTGATGTAGGAGAGAGACTCTCTTTGATAGGTAGGAGGTGGATTACCAGTATCTATAGGAGCAATAGGGATGATATCTATATAAAGATATGTAGTGATTGTGGTACTACAAGGTCTTGTTGTTTAGGCATTGTCTAGATGAGCTTTGATAGGGTGAGTATAGAGCTAGGATGGTAAGAGGTGCAAGTATAGTGACACTAGGTCAATGGGTTACATCTTTAGGTGGCTAAGAAGGTATATGAGGATAGGCTTGAGGAGGTAGTGGTGCCCCAAGATTTTAGATTTTTGATGAGATATTATATTTTGATGTATTATATGATTTTGATCCCATCTTGCAAGCTGATATAATGAGATGTATATTTTATTTTGAGATACGTATATTTTGGCAAACATTATGATGGTTATTTATGAGATATAGATGTGATCCTTTATTTATGTTTTGTGGTTCATGGTTAGGATGTTCATGTTGATCATTATGATGTCATGTTGATATTATCATGTTTATGAGATGTTGATGTGGACTCACCTAGCTAGGCATGTGATAATATGTCTCTTTAATTTATGTTCATGATGATGTTTGATATGGATTGATGTTATTGATGTGATGGTTATGGATGACTATGATGATCCTAGTATGATTATGTGATGCTGATGTGATGATTTTGTTTTATGGATGTGATCATTTAATTTCATGTTTAGGATATTGATATGATTTTGGTTATGGTTATGCTTAGGTGGACAAATCTATGATGTGATTATTGTTATGGTTATGGATCATGGTTATATGAATATGATAAATGGTAAGATGTTGATGATGTTGTGATTATGTTTATGATGTGGTTATGATCATGGTGCTCATGCTAAAATTTAATGAGTATATGTTTCCTCATTCAAATTTAGACATGTTTTGTAAATGGTATATGTGATTATGACTTTGTGATGGTAATAGTTGATTTGTTTATGGATGTGGTGATTATGCTATTGATGTCTATTATTATTTATGATGTGATGATGATAGTATGTGGCATGGTTATGATTATGTTCCTTTTCTTATATGAAGTTGAAATACATAAGTTAATTTAAATAACAAAACTAGATGTGAAAAAGAAAAGACAAAAACTAGAGACAAACATTTAAGTGAATATATCAACCAGTGTGATAGAAATAAGAAGGCATGATGATTATTCTTTGGTAAGGACTAAAACAAATTCTAAGTTAGATTGGATTAATGAACATAAGCCCATTAGATGGTTCACATTAGTGTGGGTTAACTAGTTAAAAAGGTGTCTAGATCACATAATGCCAAGTAAGCTCAAAATCCCTTTATTAGAGAGTGTGTAAAGGGGAGGGAGATGAAAATGGAACCTTTTTGGGAGACTATCTTACCTCCTCTATATGTCACCAAAGAGCCAATATAAATAATTCCATGTCATATAAGTTTTAGACTAATCGATGCAAGAAGTATACTAATGAGGGTCGATTGTGGCTATCAAAATTATTTTGTTATTTTATGATATTTAATAATGTGTCTTTTGCCATGTTGTTATGGAGGGGTTGGGAAATCTGATTGATGTGAAGCTTCAAATAAATTTATATGATTTTAAAAATGATTTATTCAACCATTCTTCAAGGGAGTGGTCTAAGTTTTATGTGCTTTAATCTAGGATTTTGATAGTTGTCCTTCACAAGAGTAGTCTACCTTATATTAAGCAATTTTGATATGTTTTGTGTAACTGTCCTTTGATGGAGTAGTCTACGAATGCTAGAGAGTGACCTATATGGGTTATTTTGATTTTTATTTTGATATTATGGATGTGCTTATATAGTCTTAAAGGGTCACCTTTTATAAAGGCAAAACAAAAAGACCAAGACGGTTGATTAGGTGTAAACTAGGTTTAGGTGACAATGACAATGGGAATCCATCCAATGAAATGGGTGGAAAGTACCATGAAAATCATGCCATGGGTAGAGAAATGGTACCCTTTATTCAAGATTATACTATGGTTGTGATGGATAATCACATGATTTAATTTTAATCAATTGTTCCTAAAATAAGGAGATGAATATGGTTTGAAAACAAGGGATGAACTTAAGTTAGATAAAAGGTGAGTTGGACCCTATTTTAAAAAAGAAAAGATGTAGATGCAAATCATTAAGGAGCTCAAACTCAAGGTTCCCTTTAAAGGGGAAAATTGATAAGATCCTAATCCATACTTTTAAATTATGATATAAGGTCCAAGTTAATTGGAAGCAAACTTGCCTTGCTTGTTTTTCTCCATATTGGTGACATGTTGATTTTCTTTGAGGATGAGGTCTCTGATATTGAAATCTCACACTTTAAGGTGTTTTTTATAAGGGATTCTAGGTGGTTTTACATTATTGGCCTAGTTTGGGGTTTCTTTAGTAGGGTTGATAGAGTCAAGTACAATTTCAATGAAGGGTGAGTAAGATTATTAGTAGGGGGTATGCTAAGGTTTTTAGTAGCCTTTTTTGGAGTGGTAGAAGTTGGTTTGGTTATCTTAGGTGTCGTTGGTTCAAATAGTTTAGGTATGGTTTGATTTATAGAGGTTTGCAGTGGCTTGGTTATGGAAAAAGTGGGTTCAGTAATAGGAATAGAAGGTTGGGATGATAGTGGTGTGGTTAAATATTCTTACTTGGTTTGAGAAGGAAGCATGAGATGGTGCCAAAATGTGGCATGATTTGCGTCAGGTTAAGATAAGCCATCCAATATTTGAACTATTCTAGAGAAATTTATATAGATGGGTTTGATCACTTTGATATTGAGCTTAAAGGTCAAACACATGGGTGGAGAGAGAGAAGTGGTTACCTCATTCTTTTTATCAATCAAAGGCTCCAAGGTTTGGGAAGGTGAATCTCCTATGGGAGAGGTATGTGAAGTGATCCCTTTCTTAGGAATGCTTTCCAAAGGAAGAGTGGATTACTATATGATAGAAGAGAAGGACATGGTGGTAATGGCCACCTCTTTTGGTATGTCTTCCAAAGGAGGGCTTGGTGACTTAAATACCTCAATGGGTGGATAAGTTAGGGAGGTTTTTTCTTTGGTTTCATTTTTCAAAGAAATGGAGGGTGACTCCATTACCTTAATAAGTGTAGGGATGGGAAAGGTGCTTTCATCAATGGTTTCCTCAGTAATGGGTTCACAAAGAACCATATTGATAGTATGGGCCTTGTTAGTATGAGAAGATTTTGCTTAGTTCTTGACATTATCAAAATGAGTGTGGTTGGGAAATGGTTATCTAAATATGTCAAGTGATTGATTTGGGGGTGAATTAGGGTTATCCATCACAAGTTCCCCCTTGTCAATGATATTTTATATAATGTTCTTAAATTTATTACACCTACTAATTTCATGTCCAATGACTTAGTGAAAGGAACATATTTCATTCTCCTTATACCAACTAGGCATAGGATGTGAAGAATCAATTTACTATGGAGGTTTGATTAGGGGGAGTTGTATGATATTAGATTTTTAAAATTTCTCCAAGACTAAAACATATGACTCCTTGAGTGGAGTAAATTACTTTTGGGTATTGTGGTATGGGTTTCTGGTGTTTTTATTAGAGGAATTAGAAGAGTTAGATTGGTTAATAGTGAGTAGAGTAGTGGTCTTAAAGACAAATATATTTATGTTTCCTTTGTTTTTGGATTTAGTGTTAGCCTGATTATTAGGTTTTGAGGAGGGAGTCTCATTTGATTTGAAGGTAGAGTTCTTATTTCTCAATTTCAACTTCCCCTCATCAATGGTTATATTTGCTAATTTTTGGGCCATGGTGAAAGCTTCATCAAAGTATATAAAGCTCTAAACTTGCAAGGTAGAGGAGATGTGTTTGGTACAAGCCCATGAAAATATTTCAATCGGCTCGAGTTGGGGTAGAGAGAAGGAGAGTTGGTTTATCAAATTTTTCCAATGGGCTATGAAGACATCAATAGATTACTCATAAAAATGCCAAATGGAGTAGAGATTAGTGATGGATACTTTCGTAGAGATGTTTATGTAAAAGTGATCTAAGAAAATTTGAGCTAGTTGAGCAAAAGAAAAGAGGGAGTGATTTGTAATATTATTATACCAATCTAGTGTCAGACTTGATAGAGACATGGGGAAGGTATGGAGAAGGAGATCAATGCCATAGGCAATCACATAACATGGATTCCTAAATTCTCTTAGGTGTTGTTGAGGGTCTTCCTTATTCTTAAACTTCAAAAACTTTGAAAGCTCCCATTGAGGAGGGTATGGTCAAATGGGAATGGATGGGTGAATTGGTTCATTACAGATTTGATCACATGACAAAATATTATGAACTCTTCAAAAGGATGACTCCAAAGTAATAATTTTGTCCATTAACATTTTGACAAGGCCAATTTTGGGTTGTGCACCCTTATAGTTGTAAATTAGGTTATGTTGGGTTTGGGTAGGTGCAACATACGTATAGTTGGTGGGGGGTTTATATGTTTCCACATATTAGTATGTGGACATGGGTGGTTTAAATTATGTCACATATGAATATGTGGAGATAGGTGGTTGGGTGGAAGGTATAGGTATAGGCACATACCCTTGTGGGTTAGGGATGTAGCTTGGGTTTGGTGCAATGGGTACCTATTGAGAGATTAATGTTGGTTAAGTAAGAGGTATGGTTGGGTTAGTAGATAGAGGGTAGGTGGTAACTTTGTTGATGATGGGTGGATGGGTGAAAGGTATGGGAACCATTAATCTTTGAAATGAAGTGGAGGTAAGTAGGTTTGAAATGGGAGGGATGGTGGTGGTACTAATAGAGGATACTCGTATTGTAAGGGAAGTATCGATGTTCAAAGGTTGGGTTTTTCTTATACTAAGAGGGTTATTAGTTTGGGAAGAAGGTTCTTGGGTGGTGCTTGGTTGTGTGGGTTGGTCTTGGATGGTGGTATCAGTAGGGTTATTTGTAGAGGATGGTGCCTGGGTGACTAAAGGTTGAGTAGAGATGGTGTCAATACAAGTGTCACCCATAAAGTTGGATGGAATGCTATAGGGTGGGGACAATAGGCATAATCATTATCAAGCATTGTAATGATTAGATGTAAGTGGTTTCATCTTATGTGGGTGATAAGAGTGAGGATATGATTAAATCACTTGATTAATTAAGCTATGTGAGCTAAAATAAGCAAGTAAATAATGTATGTAGTCAATTTTAAGCCCAAAATGAAATTTTGATTTCATTATATGAGTAGAAAATAAGAAGAAGAATCACCTAGATGTAACTATGAACCCATGAAAAGACTCAAGGGTCCCATTGGGCATTCCAAAATGTTTCAGATAAATTTTGATTATATTCTTTGGAAGAAAGAGAAAAGAAACCTTATAAGTGTATGGTTAGTAGAACTTGATATGTTGTGCACATGTTAATCCAAATGGTTGTATATAATCCTATTTAGCTTGGGAAGAATGACCTATAGATAATAAAGCACTCAAATAAATGGTTGATTAGTTATATAGTAGGTTAGTTTGCGTAGAAAGCTAGAGCCAATAATCATGAGCTTCCTTGGAGGTTGTCAATCCACACTTTTAAATAATCAAGTTCTAAAAGGCAAAGGACTTGCATATATTAGAGACGATATTGAAATGAAATATAAGAAGTGTTTGATAAATAAATAAGTGAATGTGACAATTATAGAAATAAATAGATTGATGTTAATGCCAAATGAATCAAGTGTGGTTAAAAAAATAGGGTAGGGTTTTGTGATTAGGTAAGAGGTTAGAAAGCTAGATTTGGTTGAGGTTTGGTGGGTGAAAACAACTTGCTATTTATTTGTTTGATAGTGACCATCAATGGTTGGGGTGACCATCGATGGTTAGGGTGACCGTTTGTGGTTGGGTAACCATCGATGATTGGGATAAACTATCAATGATTAGTATGACTATCAGTGGTTACTGTACTTTTGGTCTTGTTAAGAAAAACTAATTGACAAGGTTAAAAAATGAGATTCTAGAAGATGGGTTTGGGTTGGGTTAGTTATGAAATACAAATAAAGTAACTAATTATAAAAAATAGATACTTAGCTTGCTTGCTTGTTGATCTGAAGAATGGTTGAGGTAGTTGGTTGATGAATTAGTTTATGAGGTTTTGAGAAATTCTGGTAGAGTAATAATATGTGGATATTGGTCAATGAGAGGTAGCACTTCAGATCTCTATTACACTTGTTGGTTCATTAGGAAAATGACCTAGAAAATAAATTATGATATAAGAAGCCCTTGATGTTTGTAGATCCCTTTTCACCTCTTATTCCTTTCTTTTTATAAGAAGAGGGGGGAGGTAGAAGTATAGGTCTAAGAAGAAGTTTAACTTATTATCTAAATTTGACTTCAACATGCATTAATCCATGAGTGGATCAGGAAAGCTAATTATAAAAAATCAAGTTGGAGTTAAAGTTGCGGTTAGGTGTTTACGTGGTTAAAACCTGACCATCAAATATTAGGCCTAATTATTGATGTTTAAGGTGAATGTCAGTAGTCAAGGGTTAAAGGATAAGTTTGGTCAAGGTGGGCTAGTGATCCAATTTTATCTAGTTAGCTAACTAGACTCAATTTTATAGTCAAAGGGTTGGGGGATGGTCCCAAGGTGATCTTAGGGGTGCTTCGACATTGATAACTATAGTGTATGGTTTTCTAATATCTATAACAAGAGATGAGATCAATTGTTCAAGGTTTAATGTTTGGTAGTGGTGCACTATGATTTAAAGGTCAAGGTTTATATAATAAGAGTGATGGTGCATTATTGATATAAAGAATTGAGGACACAAGATGAGAACATAGTGTTTGATGTTAAATCATAATCGTTTGAATTCAAATATTTGAATTTAATAAATTAAAGACCAGTGTCTAGTTTTTGAGCTATAAGTTTCAATCTATGTATAATTTAACCATGTAATACAAGGAGAATTTGTAGAAGAATCCAAGGTGTATCTAGAATTATATATTTAAAGATTTGAAAGTGTGTATAGTCAAAGTTATGAACATCCAAAATTGACTATGTGTTTGACTATATTGTGCAAGTGACCCAAGAAGAATATTTGAGCTCGTTTTAATGGTGTTTCAATGTATTATGATGAATTAGACATTGGATCATGTTTTAAATTTTATAAGGACAATTTATGTGCATTATTAAGGTTTAACCAATTGTATAAAATATTAACAAAGGCTTAGAAGTTGACTATGTATTCATTCATGGTGACTGTGTGCACATAATGTTGTTTAAATAAATTATGCTTTAGAAAAGGAGTGTTTTAGTGATTGTGATAATTTGAGGATGTCAAAGGGGTTATGTGGAATCGCTACATATATTTTTAAGTGGCCTTATGTTCTTATTTTGATCAGAGAAGTGTCAAATAGGTGAATGAGTCATCATAGGACCTAAAAAGTGACTTAGCCTTTTTCAAAAGAGAGTTGTGCTTAAATGTGACCCATGTAAGATGCCTTAAGGGTTAATACATGCCTAATGGATGAAAAATATGTTGATAATTCATGAAATATCTATAAATTGTGAAACTAAATATGTTGATTTCTATACTTTTGAGAAGACTAGTGCAAGGTGTGCGTGTGAGAGTTGTGGAGCAAAAGAGAAGTAGATGTGCCTAATGGATGGGTTGATAAGTAGAGAAATTTTTTGACTATGTGTATGAATTGTAAATCATATTTATGATGTAAAAATAGTGATATTATAGTTTGAGGATATGCAAAGAGGTTTGAGTGTGCATATGAAGAGAATTTCAATGAAGAAAGAGAGATTGTCGCATGCTTATGTAAGAGGCTTATATAAGATAGAGAGGGAGTTTGTGTAATGGTTAGATAATAAAATATCCATCATCAGGTGTTGAAGATAATAGTTCTAAGGTGGAGGTTCTCACTTAAAAGGAGGGTATAAAGGAATTGATCTTCCTTAGGGGTAATTGCTCCTTGTGAAACAAGTGTTTCACTAAATGCCTTTGGTTAGGAGGATTTGATCACGGTTTTTTGGTCCAAAGGAGTTGACTAGTATTTTGTTTGTGATTTATTATAGGACAAGTATTCCATGTGTTGTAGGCTTGAGAGTGGGTTTTATTCCCCATGAGGGTTTCCCATAGAAATTATGTGTTTGATCTTCTGTATGCATTGAATAAATGAGATCTCTTATTAATGTTGCTTGATCAAGTTGTTATATGTTAATTATCTAATAGTTTGAAAGGATTGGAATTAAAATTGAAATATCTAGGCTCATTGCTTCACCACTACACCTCATAGTGATTATACATCTAAAAATTGGTATCAGAGCATGTCATTTGGTAAAAGCTTGATAGCTTGAAGGTGATCCAAAATATAATATGGGTAGTCATCAAGGAGGTTTTTTACTAAACAAGCATTGATGTTCAATGGATCTTGTTATGTTTTTTTAGAGTGAAAGGATGAGGACATACATTATGTCCCTAAGGTTTGATGTATGGTAATCTATTGTGGATGGCTATGTTATTCTTACTACTCCTTCATCTAGTGTTGCAGATAAGAAGTTTTTTGAGAATAATTCTAAGGAAATGAATACCATCACTTCTGGTCTTATAGAGATTGAGTTCACCAAGGTAATCCTCTATAAATTTGCTAAAGAGATATAAGACAAAATGCAGATCATTTATGAAGGAGATTCAAAGGTCAAGCTTACTAAGTTGTAGACTCAAAAAAGGTAATTTGAAAGTCTCAAGATGAAGGAATAAAATTTTATGCCATCTTTTCTCTAGAGAGTTTATGAGATTGTGAACATCATCAGAGGTCTTAGGGAGAACCTTGAATAAGCTACTATAGTTAAAAAGGTATTAAGGTCACTATCCCTTAGGTTTTATCCTAAAGTATTTACTACAAAATAAATTCATGATCTTACTCAGTTAAATTTGGATGAACTGTATGGCATCCTCACTGCCTATGATATGAGGAAGAATGATGATATACCACCAAAGAAGGAAGTAAATTTCAAAACTAAAATGAAGACAGAATAAATTCCAAGGTAATAAACCCAAGGGAGATGACATTTATGATATAGATGAGGATGAACTTGAAAATAGGTTCAGCCAAGTATAAGGGTAAACTACCCCTCAAATGCTTTAATTATGAAGAGGTACGACATTTTGATAATATGTAACCTCATAATTATAATAATGATGTTGATTAAGAGCATGATCAAGGTCATTATGATGGCAAGAGATTATTTAAGTTTGATAAAAGTAAAAAGGGATTCAGAAGGTTTAACGACAAGAATAAGTAATTCAAGGAGAATAAGAGTCTCTAAACTAAAGAAGATTGTAGCTCAATAGATGAGAGTAAAGTCAATGAATCAGAGTATGATCATGAATATGATGGTCCTATTGAATATGAACACTTTTTCATGGCTAAGGAAGTTATTTGATCACATCAAAAAGAGTCTACTTGGAGTGATTTAGATGATGATGAAGATGAGGTGGACTATGAGACTATTTTGATAAATGATCTTAAATAATTGAAGATTGAGAAAAAGATAAATAAGAATATGAAATGTAAAATCAAGGACTATGAGGAGTAATTCAGTATGTTTGAGGAAAGATTGGTTTAAGACTCTAGAGAACATGAAGGTGTTGTCATGTTTCTTAATTCTAAATTATAATCTATCTGCAAGTCTAAGAGACAAAGAAGAAGAATGCTCAAGGTATGATTCTAATATTATGTCTTAGAAAGATGAGTTAGATAAGTCTACAAGCAAGGTGAAATAATTTTTCAAGTTTGATAAATTTTTTAATGATCTGGATGATCTCCTAAAGAGTCAAAAGTTAGCTAGTGATAGATCTACATTGGGATTTAATGAAGAGTCTAAAGTTACTTCTTAAGTTGACATGAATGTCAATGAGAGAAAGGTGTATCAAAATTTGAATAAAAATCACTAGAAAAGGAATTAACGTGATATTAAAATGAAGATGAATCAGATCAAAAAACCAAATTCTATGAGGCATGTAAATTTCAATGGTTACTGTTATACGTGTAATTAGTTTTGGAATAGAGCTAGAGAATGTAGAAGACCTATTAAAAATGAGTTTTCATGGGATTAATCAGTCAAAAAAATTTAGAAAGGTTGAGTGTGTAAAATGTCTTGATAAGGGACACTTTTCTAAGCATTGTCCAAATAAGAAAAGGCAAGGTAAGTCTTCTTCAAAAAGAGTAGTTTGTTTCAGTTGTCATGACTTTGGACACATTGATAGTTTTTGTCTAAACAAGGTAAGATAAGCCAAGTTTCCATCAAGGAATATTATTTACTACAAATGTAAAAAGACTGGTCACATTGTTAGGTGTAGACACTGAAATCATGTCTACTCCCTTGGTCATCCTCCCCTTCTCTCCCCCTTGGTCCTCTTAACCACTCCTAACCTATGTCTTATTAATTTGAAATAATTATCTTATTTTAAGTTAATAATTCTCTCTCCCTTGCCACCTCACCACCCTAGGATGCCCTTCTTTAGATTCCCTTCATCCCCCCATGACCCATTTATGACCTATTCCTCATCCTCACACCCATTTAACCCTTCTCGATCGTTTCTTACCTCGCCACTTAAACCTGGTGAAAAATGGACGAAAGGCTATTTTTAGCCTTTTTCCTGCCTTCTAGCTGCTGACGTCGGTCAACTGTCAATCGATGTCAGTGGTATTGTTAGCGTCAGTTTCCTTCATAACAGTTTTCTGCATCCGTTATCCTCCCTTCACCCCTGCTCTTCATCTGACTCTTGAATCTTACAATCTGATCAATCAATCAGCTAATCTTTCCATCAGACCTCACACTCTCTCTCTCAGGTACACATAGGAGGTTTCTATAATAGCAATCACAACAGGTATCACAAGCCCCACCTTGCAACAGTCTTCTGCATCAACAATAGGTACATCAGCACCCTGACCTCCTACACTTCTTCTTCAGTAGGGAAGAGGTACATACTCTTTTGTTATGTCATTTTCAATAGATTAGAATGTCTCTATAATCAGTTTTCTATTTATTGCTTCTAAGCCATACTATCACCAGACCAGACCCGAATCCTTATCTCCGCATCTTTCTACTGCCTCTGTCTTCTGTTTGGCCCTTTTTCAGACCATACACTCTGTCCATTGTCCTTGCAACTCTGCCTAGACCCTTGCATAGACCATTAAAAAGGCCCAAACTCCATCTCAGACCCATCCATAGACCAAAAACTCAACCAAACCTCATCCAAAGACTACTGCCCTAACTGACATCGGCCGCAGAGATGACTAACCCCACCGACGTCGGCATACTAACCGATGTTGGTAGACCTTGACCAACTGACGCCAGTAGAACCACTGATGCCGGTGAATGTGACCAGGCCAACAACAGTATTCAGGTAAGCATTTGCTTCCATTTCATTTTTAGTTTTTAATCATTTCAGTCTTTTATCATTCTGCCTTTTATCAGACATTATTTTTATCAATCAGTGGGTTGACATCCCTCAAGCTTTTGCTTTTGGGATCGAGCTTTTGCTTGGTAGCCCACCATCTCCTCATCTAATGCCTTCTTTGTTTTAGTCTCTTTCTTCCACAGGTGTCATCCTCCACAACCAAAGAGGAGTTCTCACGATCGTCTGGATTACGGTGCGCACGACTTCATCCAGGTACATACAAGCCTTAGACCATTTCTTCTTAGTTTCTCATTTCCTTCTTGAATGTGAAAGCAAAAATCATATAGAAATATTCTGGCACGTCTGGTGGGACCCTAGGGTCTTCCTTGGGTTCTTTTCTTTTTGTTCATATAGGTGCATTAGGTTTCTCCCTTTTCACCTCTTTCTTCTCTTCCAAAAGACATCATAAGCAGGATTAAAAAGAACTCTTCTTTCTTTTCTTGCATCTTAGACTAGTCAAAAATCATACTCTTCACCCCTTTCTCAACTTGTCTTCATACGAACTAACATTTTGACTTGGGCTTAAAACACACTACATTTCATTTCTGCTTTCTTGCATTTCTTAGTCCACACCTAGTAATTAATAACCGCATCATGAATTAATCACACTTATGTTACACAACCAAATCACTTGCACAAATCAAACATCAAACTCACTTGAGACAAGGCCTGACTGGGATTTCATCCCCCAGTGGATACCTTACCCCTCCCTAGCAATCTCACTTGGATTTCACCACCAAGGGGAAAGCCCACTCCATTCTCTGGTGAAGGATAATCTCTAGGGAAGGTATATTTTGGCTAAGCGAGACTAGCTTATCACTGGGCTTGTGAAGTGAGGGGAGCTTGCTCCTTAGCACCAGACCACGTACCAAACCTAACCCAGAATCTTGAGCCCCTAAACAAACCTGAAACCATCTATAGACTACCTCTTCTAGGATCCATTCTAACAGCCAACCTTCCCAAACATCACTTTAAGGCATAAGCCACAAGATTCTAAAAGTTGATTCTTAGGATTTAATGCTTAGGGTCTGCCTGTCTCCATCTATTTTTTTGTTCCTATCTGGTTGTTTGAGCTAGTGAAGATGTTCTTCTCCTTTTTTTTCTAAGAATCTTCAAATTCACTGAGTTTCTAGAAACCAAAGTCACTGGCATCAGTTTTACCATCGACGTCAGCAACATTAAATCACCGGCATTGGTTATCTAACCGACATCGGCCATATTTCCTCATCGACATTATTTTTTTAACAAACGTCGGTCACCGTCACAATCTTTTTTTCAAAACAACAGCCTAAAACCCAACCCCTTTTCTGCCAAAAACCACATTTTGAGTTTCTGAAACTGAAAAAACACAATTTCTGAAACCTAACCCTTCTTGCTTTGAATGGTTTTGACATGCAGTCAAACCAAGGCTCTTCTTGACCAAGCGAGGCATCAACCACTTCTATCTTCCCCATCCATAACCAGTCCTATAATGGAGTTCCACTCGGAGACCGAAAGAACTCCTACTTAACCAACCCCGACTCAGACCCCCATTGTCCCTGAAGGGGACCAAGATTTTGAAAGATTCTTAGACCTCAATGTCAAAGCCCTCCAAAACTATCTCGCAAGAAACCAAATGCGGGACCTTTCAAGTGCAGCGGCAATGACATCGACGTCACCCACTACTCAACCCATCATGACTCAGCCTATTGTCTCGACCAGTCACTCGACCATGGCCAATACGCAAATTTTGGCCTCCTCATCTATTTTCAAACCTACCTCCATCGGGGTGTCATTACCCCCTCAACCACACACAATTCAACCAAGTTCTACACCATACCAAAACTTGCTTGTCTCGACCTCGCCCACTCTTGCACCTATACACATGGGAGTGACAACCTATCCTTTTACCAGTGCTGCCACTCAACCACCTCTGGCGGTATCTAGTCAATTTGTGTCCTCCAACTTCATAGCACGAGCCCCTTTGACCATGACATCTATCCTTATGACGCACTACCCTTATGTTACACCTACACAAGTGCAACCAAGTACATCATACACCTCTTCGACCACCTTCTAGGTACCCTACAACCTTGGGGGTGCCCCACCTGCCAATCCGTTAGTTGACATAATCAAAATGCTGATGGACAAAATGTCTAGTCTCGAGACCTCTATTTCTGGTTCATGCAATGCCCTCTCATATGAGCAAATTTGCAATGAACCCATTCATCCCTCTGTCCTTATCCGACCTTATCCCAATCAGTGGGAGCTTCCTAAATTTTCTCATTTCCAAAGTAAGGAAGACCCATAACAACATCTTCGAGCGTTCAGACACGCTTGTTATCTCATAGTCCATGACGATGCATTACTTTTACGCATGTTCCCCATGTCACTTTCTGGCCCCACCCTTAACTGGTATAGCTCTCTTACCAAAAATTCTATCTTTTCATTCACTCAACTCACCCAATTATTTCTCGACCATTTTTCTATCAACATCACCAAACAAGTCTCAATCACAGACCTCTATTCCATCAGGGAATTTGACGATGAATCAATAGCCAATTTTGTCACCCGTTAGAGAGGCCTGATCAACCAGCTCTCCTTCTCCTTGCCTCAACCTGAGCTCGTTGAGCTCTTTTCTTGAGCATGTGCTAGGCACAACTCTTCTACCTTGCAGATTCAAACATTCTACTCCTTTGACAAAGCTTTCACCATGGCAAGAAATCTTGAACTCCATGCCATCGATGAAAATAAGGTCAAATTACATAATAATAATGCAAAATCTAATGACTCTTCTTCATCCAAACCTTCTTCTGCCCACTCTCAGTCCAAGGGGTTGGCAAACACTGTCATCTTTAGACCATCATCTTCAACAATAGCCAATCGACCTCAATTTTCAACATCAGACTACATCAATAAACACTTCCAACGACGATCCATACAATGTCAATACACTCCAATTAGAGAGACATATGCCTCTATCTTGGATAAACTTGTCAAGCAGGGGTCCTTAATCTCCCTTCAATTCGACCACTTCAATTTGACCCCTCAACACCTATCCCTGCATGGTATAGGGAGAATGACTTTTGCAACTATCACCATGTCAAAGGCCATGACACGAACAATTGTCAAACCATCAAAAACATCATCCAAGACATGCTAGACAAGGGGGATCTTATCGTGGATAACCCAAACGCTGTGGCCAACCAAAACCTTGACATCTTCAAACAACCCTTTTCTAGTCACCCGCCTACTCAAAACAATGTCCAGACCATGACCAATGACCCTTAAGACCATGATATACATACGGTCGACATTGTCTATTCTCTGATCTCTGACCAACATCTTCCATAGGTAGAAGAATCCCTTTCTCTTGTTAGTCCTCCATCCACCTCTCTTATACTGGAGGATGCCTTGACCACACCAACACCATTAAGCCCACATTCATCCTTCTTCCCACTAATGGAGGACCCTACTTTGCCTACTCCCCAACCACAAGTGGAGGGCACGATCATTCCTGCCCTCTGCCCTCTTGAGGAGCTGCACTCTCCTATTCCTTCTCCACTAAGAGAAGAACTAGTCACTTCACTCATTTTGATCGAAGAAGACCCAGTCACAATTTCCTCTTGTTTTTTGCCTGAGATTGCTACATCTCACTCGCCTCCATCTACATCTGAACCCAAACCCATATCTAACATCACCTCGTATAATAGTGGCCCTCACCACAAACCAACAAAGGCCATTAAACCACACCGAGGACTCCTCCCCCACCTTCATCATTACCTTCAAATTTGGACCCGCATCTATCCAATTTAATAGGGGTGCTTCCTACTCCCATACCTCATAGAGGCAAGTCGCCTCCATTACTCTCTCAACCCATCAGACATATATTTCCTCCAAAACATCCAACACCTATCACCACCAAAGTGCCATCTCCACATGTGGTTACACCACCCAGGAAAATGATGGTACGACCAACGCCTCTTACGCCTCTCAAACCAAAGTCATCAACCCCCATTGCAACAAAACATATAGACCAATTAGTAGGTTCTTATGCCCTACTATTACAGCACTTGTTGCAGTCTTCTTGCATCAATCTCCTACCTCTTAAACCATATCAATCCCTCATACCAGAACCGCCCTAGTTGGATGACACTCAGATTTGTGCGTATCATCGCATGCCTAGACATGACACTGAGCATTGTTGTGCCCTCAAGGTTGTCATTTGCCAATGCTTGGAGAAAGACACCCTTCTTCTTGACCACATTGTCATCAAACCTTCAACATCACCCCACTCATCAACTCTCAGATCAAGACCATCTTGGTTCGACAACTCTAAATTTTTCCATTATCATCACACTCTAGGACAGGACACCGAGCGTTGTTGCACTCTTAAAGTTGTCATTCATCAACACCGGAATAAGGATACCCTTCTCATCAAGGATCCTCTTGACCACCCCTTTGACAAATCATCAACACTGACCCATGCTTCTCAAACCTCATCACTTAAATCGGGATCTCCACGCCAGACTATGGTCCCTTCACCACCTTTAACCCCCTTATTCGACATCAACACAGTCAATCTGGCCACCAAGCCTCAACCGACCTTGACCAATCTATCAAACATTCTCCCTAGCCGCTGGGGGAATTCAACTTTCATCCAAGCCTCGCCCAACCTTTCAACCCAGTCTCGACCAAATATCAATCACTCTTTTAATCCTAAACCTCCACTAGGCCTCAACCAAGCATCGATCCAAGCCTTGACCAACCTTTCAACCCAGTCTCGACCAAATATCAATCACTCTTTTAATCATAAACCTCGACTAGGCCTCAACCAGACTGTCGACCTGACCTCGACCAAATATTCAACCTATCTTCGACCAAACGTTCAAACCGACCTCAATCAAACCTTGATCAAATATCAACCAACTTCTTTAGCATCGACCCCAAACGTCGACCAAACATTGACCAATATCAATCGACCTCAACCAAATATCAACCAACTTCCTCAGCATCAACCCCAAACTTCGACCAAACATTGACCAACTCCTTCAACACCAATCAACATGTGACTAATTTGGAATGAAGCAAATGGGGCAAGTTTGCTCCCAATTGACTTAGACCTTACATCATAACACAATCATGGGTCAGGACTTTGTCAAAACTTGAGCCCCTTTATGCCTTGCATCTTCGACTAGTCCACTGTTAGTCAAGTAATTATTCACTTAACGTTTAACTTGAGCTCGATCCCTTGAGCAGTCCCTGTCACCATCATTCCTATCTCCTTCAACCCTCAATCCTAACCCTTTTGTCAAGCATGAACGCTTCATCCTAATAAAAGGGAAACCCTCTAAATCTCTATAGTCAAGTCCATGACCAAAAGTCCAGTCAAAAAAACTATAAAAATGGGATGCATATTCCAAGGTCATAAAACTATAAATGTAGACTACTCCCTCGAAGGACAGCTACATCATCATTACTATATTTACTAGACTACTCCCTTGAAGGACAGCTAGGCCAAAGTCACATCAAAAACATAAAAAGTAGAATATAGACCACTCCCTTGAAAGATGGCTATTCCTAAATTTTGGTACATACACAGCACTGTCTTTGAAGCTTCTCGCATCAATCATCTTCATGACATGACCACAAAGCAAGACAACATCCCCTCACATGCTTCTTACATCGATCAGTCTGCACCCTCAAAAAAAAAAACTGACTGACAACCTTTAAAGTCATGGACTTGTCTATAGTCGTTCTCGGGGTCACCTATAAAAGGGGCAAAGTTGTTCCTATCAAAAAGGGTTCCCCCTTCCATCTCATAATCAATCCTATCACCCCAACATACTCAAGGGATTTTGAGCTCACTTAACGTCAAGTGATTCGATTGCTTCTCTAACACAACCACTTGTCAACGATGCAATGCATAAATAGGTCTTTTGTTTTTAAACAACCCCTTACCTATGCCATCATTCTGGTCCTTGTCAATGAAAGAGCAATTCACCTTTCACTTTTGACACATCTTGGTCATGCATCCAACCAAATCATTATCTATCCAACCAAACCCAAACGAAACCAACCAAAACATTTTCAGACCAACGAAATGACCTAGTCCATTTCACATAGTTTCTATGGACACCAATACACATGGAAACTATCGACCCAACACAATTTATGTTAAGCATAAATCAATACTTACTGAAGCATAAATAGCCTCAATTCATTTTTAGCATACATCCATCACGAATATGGAAAATTGCTAGGGATGAAAGACGCCTCGACCAATTTTGCAGAATACACCATCACACAATAGGGAAAAGGCTGCAACATCATCTTCTCCTCATCATTTCAACACATGACCAAGACCAATCATCAACCATTTTTCCCATTCATCTAAACTACATTGGTCTGAGGCCCTAAGACCGGGGCTATGTAGGCAGCACTCAGATGACACAACGTCTTCTGAGGTTAGCTCGACCACCCTCGTTTTTTCATCTCCTTGATGGACAAACCATTCTTTCCTTTGACCTCCTTTGACCATCCCTTGACCTCAACCAAGACCAATCCATACCTTTGACCCTCTTCCTCCCTTTTAGGGAGAACTGCATTGGCCTAAGGCCCTTCACACAAGGGCTATGTAGGTAGCACTCAATGTTCTAAGGTTAGCTCGGCCACATTCTTTTGTCCACCCATTTATTTGACCAACTATCTATCTCGACTTGTCTCGACCAATGACCATGGAGATCATGCCTATCTCCTCTGACCCTGACCACTTCCAAGACAAATGTTGCTTTGGTTGTTTTTGGATGTATGCTACCTCACGAATGGTTAGCAAACTTGTGCGCAGACTATTTTCTACCCTCACAAGTATAAGATTGCAAGCTGGTTGATCCCCACTACTTGTGACATTTTCATGTTTTCTAGGAGCACTTCCTGAGCCTGGGATACTTGGACCATGATGACCATTGGAGCTTCAGCTTAGATTGAATAACCCGATCAGCTATGACTAATGCTGGGGCCTGATTACTTCAATTTTGGCACTCCTTGACCCTTAACCTGTGACACTTTGACCTGACCATCTTGTGTAGTGGTATACATGTAATTACAACTATTGCAGCATTCACACTCACTATTTTTCATCCACTTTCTATCAAATCAACACCTGATTTTAGGTTCCCTTCCCTCGACTCCTACTTTGAGGGGGAATACCTCATCCATAATCAGGGCAACCAACCCTCTTGTTTTTATCTTGCAGTTCACTTGAACAACCAACAAGATGAAATCAACCTTATCCCATACCTGGGGCAATCAACTCCTGTTTTTGTCTTGCAGTTTGTCCAGAACAACCAACAAGACAAAAAGGGGCAAATGTAGACACTGAAATCATGTCTACTCCCTTGGTCGTCCTCCCCTTCTCTCCCCCTTGGTCCTCTTAACCACTCCTAACCTATGTCTTATTAATTTGAAATAATTATCTTATTTTAAGTTAATAATTCTCTCTCCCTTGCCACCTCACCACCCTAAGATGCCCTTCTTTGGATTCCCTTCATCCCCCCATGACCCATTTATGACCTATTCCTCATCCTCGCACCCATTTAACCCTTCTCGACCATTTTTTACCGTGCCACTTAAACCCAGCAGTTGGGAAAATGAACGAAAGGCTATTTTTAGCCTTTTTCCTGCTTTCTAGCCACCAACATTGGTTAATCGTCGATCGAGGTCAGCGGTATTAATAGCGTCAGTTTCCTTCATAATGGTTTTTTGTGTCCGTTATCCTCCCTTCACCCCTACTCTTCATTCGACTCTTGAATCTTACAATCTGATCAATCAATCAGCCAATCTTTTCGTCAGACCTCTCACTCTCTCTCTCAGGTACACACAATAGGTTTCTATAGCAGCAATCACAACAGGTAGCAAAAGCCCCACCTTGCAATAGTCTTCTGCATCAATAAAAGGTACATCAGTACCCTGACCTCCTACACTTCTTCTTCAGTAGGGAAGAGGTATGTACTCTTCTGTTATGTCATTTTCAATAGCTTAGAATGTCTCTGTAATTAGTTTTCTATTTATTGCTTCTAAGCCATACTATCACCAGACTAGACCTGAATCCTTATCTCCCCGTCTCCCTACTGCCTCTATCTTCTATCTAGCCCTTTTTCAGACCATACACTCTATCCATTGTCCCTAAAACTCTGTCCAGACCCTGGCACAGACCATTAACAAGGCTCAAACTCTATCTCAGACCCATCCACAGAGCAAAAACTCAACCAGACCTCGTCCAAAGACTACTACTCCGACCGATGCCGGCCGCAGAGACCACTGCCCCCACTGAGTCGGCATACTAACCGATGTCGGCAGACCTTGACCAACCAACACCGGTAGAACCACCGATGCTGGAGACTGTGACCAGGCCAACAACAGCATTTAGGTAAGCATTTGCTTCCATTTCCTTTTCAATTTTTAATCATTACAGTCTTTTATCATTCTGCCTTTTATCAGACATTATTTTTATCAATCAGTGGGTTGACATCCCTCAAGCTTTTGCTTGGCAGCCCACCATCTCCTCATCTAATGCCTTCTTTGTTTTAGTCTCTTTCTTCCACAGGTGTCATCCTCCACAACCAAAGAGGAGTTCTCACGATCATCTGAATTAGGGTGCACACGACTTCATCCAGGTACATACAAGCCGTAGACCATTTCTTCTTAGTTTCTCATTTCCTTCTTGAATGTGAAAGCGAAAATCATATAGAAACATTCTGGCACGCCCGGTGGGACCCCAGGGTCTTCCTTGGGTTCTTTTATTTTTGTTCATATAGGTGCATTGAGTTTCTCCCTTTTCACCTCTTTCTTCTCTTCCAAAAGACATCATAATCAGGATTAAAAAGAACTCTTCTTTCTTTTCTTGCATCTTAGACTAGTCAAAAATCATACTCTTCACCCCTTTCTCAACTTGTCTTCATACGAACTAACATTTCAACTTGGGCTTAAAACACACTGCATTTTATTTCTGCTTTCTTGCATTTCTTAGTCCACACCTAGTAATTAATAACCGCATCATGAATTAATCACACTTATGTTACACAACCAAATCACTTACACAAATCAAACATCAAACTTACTTAAGACAAGGCCTGACTGGGATTTCATCCCCCAGCGGATACCTTACCCCTCCCTGGCAATCTCACTTGGATTTCACCACCAAGGGGAAATCCCACTCTGTTCTCTGGCGAAGGATAATCTCTAGGGAAGGTATATTTTGGCTAAGCAAGACCAGCTTATCACTGGGCTCGTGAAGTGAGGGGAGCTTGCTCCTTAGCACTAGGCCACGTACCGAACCTAACCCAGACTCTTGAGCCCCTAAACAAACCTGAAACCATCCATAGACTACCTCTTCTAGGACCCATTCTAACAGCCAACCTTCCCAAACATCACTTTAAGGCATAAGCCACAAGATTCTAAAAGTTGATTCTTAGGATTTAACGCTTAGGGTCTGCCTGTCTCCATCTATTTTTATGTTCCTATCTAGTTGTTTGAGCTAGCGAGGATGTTCTTCTCCTTTTTTTTCTAAGAATCTTCAAATTCACTGAGTTTCTAGAAACCACAGTCACCGGCATCGATTTTACCACTGATGTTGGCAACATTAAATCACCGGCATCGGTTATCTGACTGACGTCGGCCATATTTCCTCATCGACATCAATTTTTTAATCGACGTCAGTCACTGTCACAATCTTTTTTTCAAAACAGCAGCCTAAAACCCGACCTCTTTTCTACCAAAAACCACATTCTGAGTTTTTGAAACTGAAAAAACACAATTTCTGAAACTTGACCCTTCTTGCTTTGAATGGTTTTGACACGCAGTCAAACCAAGGCTCTTCTTGACCAAGTGAGGCATCAACCGCTTCCATCTTCCCCATCCATAACCAGTCCTACAATGGATTTCCACTCGGAGACCAAAATAACTCCTACTCGACCAACCCCGACTCAGACCCCCATTGTCCCTGAAGGGGACCAAGATTTGGAAAGATTCTTGGACCTCAATGTCAAATCCCTTCAAAACTATCTCGCAAGAAACCAAATGTGGGACCTTTCAGGTGCATCAACAATGACATCAACATCACCCACTACTCAACCCATCATGACTCAACCTATTGTCTCGACCAGTCACTCGACCATGGCCAATATGCAAAGTTTGGCCTCCTAATCTATTTTCAAACCTACCTCCATCGAGGTGTCATTACCCCCTCAACCACACACAATTCAACCAAGTTATACACCATACCAGAACTTGGTTGTCTCAACCTCGCCCACTCTTGCACCTATATATGCAGGAGTGACAACCTATCCTTTTACCAGTACCACCACTCAACCACCTCTGGCGGTATCTAGTCAACTTGTATCTTCCAACTTCATGGCACGAGCCCCTTTGACCATGACATCTATCCCTATGATGCACTACCCTTATGTTGCACCTACACAAGCGCAACCAAGTACGTCATATGCCTCTTCGACCACCTTCTAAGTACCCTACAACCTAGGGGGTGCCCCACCTGCCAATCCGTCAGTTGACATAATTAAAATGCTGATGGGCAAAATGTCTAGTCTCGAGACCTCTATTTCTGGTTCACACAATGCCCTCTCATATGAGAAAATTTGCAATGAACCCATTCATCCCTCTGTCCCTATCTGACCTTATCCCAATCAGTTAGAGCTTCCTAAATTTTCTCATTTTTAGAGTAAGGAAGACCCACAACAACATCTTCGAGCGTTCAGACATGCTTGTTATCTCATAGCCCATGATGATGCGTTACTTCTACGCATGTTCCCCATGTCACTTTTTGGCCCTGCCCTTGACTGGTATAGCTCTCTTACCAGACATTCTACCTTTTCATTCACTCAACTCACCCAATTATTTCTCAACCATTTTTCTATCAACATCACCAAACAAGTCTCAATCACAGACCTCTATTCCATCAGGCAATTTGACGATGAATCAATAGTTGATTTTGTCACCCGTTGGAGAGACCTAATCAACCAGATCTCCTTCTCCTTGCCTCAACCCGAGCTCATTGAGCTCTTTTCTCAAGCATGTGCTAGGCACATCTCTTCTACCTTGCGGATTCAAACATTATGCTCCTTTGATGAAGCTTTCACCATGGAAAGAAAACTTGAACTCTGTGCCATCGATCAAAATAAGGTCAAATTGCATAATAACAATGCAAAATCTAATGACTCTTCTTCGTCCAAACCTTCTTCTACCCACTCCCAGTCTAAGGGGTCGACAAACACTGTCATCTTTAGACCATCATCTTCAACAATAACCAACTGACCTCAATTTTCAACATCAGACTACATCAATAAACACTTCCAATGATGATCTATACAACGTCAATACACTCCAATTGGAGAGTCATATGCCTCTATCTTGGATAAACTTGTCAAGTAGGGGGTCCTCAATCTCCCTTCAATCTAACCACTTCAATTCAACCCCTAAACACCTATCCCTGCATGGTACAGGGAGAATGAGTTTTGCAACTATCACCGTGTCAAAGGCCATGACACGAACAATTGTCAAACCATCAAAAACATCATCCAGGACATGCTAGACAAGGGGGATCTTATTGTGGATAACCCAAATGCTCTGGCCAACCAAAACCTCAACATCTTCAAACAACCCTTTCCTAATCACCCACCTACTCAAAACAATGTCCAGACCATGACCAATGACCCTCAAGACCATGATATACACATGGTCGACACTGTCTATTCTCTGATCTCTGACCAACCTCTTCCATAGGTAGAAGAATCCCCTTCTCCTATTAGTCTTCCATCCACCTCTCTTATACTGGAGGATGCCTTGACCACACCAACGCCATTAAGCCCACATTCATCCTTCCTCCCACTAATGGAGGAACCTACTTTGCCTACTCCCCAACCACAAGTGGAGGGCACAATCATTCCTACCCTCTGCCCTCTTGAGGAGCCACACTCTCCTATTCCTTCTCCACCAAGAGAAGAACCAATCTCTTCACCCATTTCGATTGAGGAAGACCCAGTCACGGTTTCCTCTTGTTTTTTGACTGAGATTGCTACACCTCACTCACCTCCATCCATATCCAAACCCAAACCTGTATCTAACCTCACCTCGTATAATAGTGGCCCTCACCCTAAACCAATGAAGGCCATTAAACCACACCGGAGGACTCCTCCCCCACCTTCATCATTACCTTCAATTTTAGGCCTGCATCCATCCACTTTAATAGGGGTGCTTCCTACTCCCATACCTTACAGAGGCAAGTCACCTCCATTACTCTCTCAACCCATCAGACATATATTTCCTCCAAAACATCCAACACCTATCACCACCAAAGTTCCATCTCCGTTTGTGGTTACACCACCCATGAAAATGATGGTACGACCAACACCTCTTATGCCTCTCAAACCAAAGTCATCAACCCCAACTGCAACAAAATATCCAGACCCATTAGCAGGTTCTTATGCCCTACTGTTACGGCACTTATTGCAGTCTTCTCACATCAATCTCCCGCCTCTTAAACCATATCAATCCCTCAAACCAAAATTACCCTGGTTTGATGACACTCAAATTTGTGTGTATCATCGCATGCCTGGGCACAACACTGAGCATTGTTGTGCCCTCAAGGTTGTCATTCGCCAATGCTTGGAGAAAGACACCCTTCTTCTTGACCACATTGTCAGCAAACCTTCAACACCACCCCACTCATCAACTTTCGAATCAAGACCATCTTGGTTTGACAACTCTAAATTTTGCCATTATCATCACACTCTGGGACATGACACTGAGCATTGTTGTGCTCTTAAAGCTATCATTCGTCAACACCAGAATAAGGATACCCTTCTCATCAAGGATCCTCTTGAACACCCCTTTGACAAATCATCAACACTGACCCATGCTTCTCAAACCTCATCACTTAAATCAAGATCTCCACGCCAGACTATGGTCCCTTCATTGCCTTTAACCCCCTTACTTGACATCAACACAGTCAATCTGGCCACCAAGCCTCAACCGACCTCTACCAATCTATCAAACATTCTCCCTAGCCGCTGGGGGAATTCAACTTTCATCCAAGCCTTGACCAACCTTTCAACCCAGTCTCGACCAAATATCAATCACTCTTTTAATCCTAAACCTCCACTAGGCCTCAACCAAGCATCGATCCAAGCCTCGACCAACCTTTCAACCCAGTCTCGACCAAATATCAATCACTCTTTTAATCCTAAACCTCAACTAGGCCTCAACCAAACCATCGACCTGACCTCGACCAAACATTCAACCTATCTTCGACCAAATGGTCAAACTGACCTCAATCAAACCTTGATCAAATATCAACCAACTTCTTCAGCATCAACCCCAAACTTCGACCAAACATTGACCAATATCAATCGACCTCAACCAAATATCAACCAACTTCCTTAGCATCGACCCCAAACTTTGACCAAACATTGACCAACTCCTTCAACACCAATCAACATGTGACTAATTTGGAACGAAGCAAATGGGGCAAGTTTGCTCCCAATTAACTCAGACCTTGCATCATAACACAATCATGGGTCAGGACTTTGTCAGAACTTGAGCCCCTTTATGCCTTGCATCTTTGACCAGTCCACTGTTAGTCAAGTAATTATTCACTTAACATTTAACTTGAGCTCGATCCCTTGAGCAGTCCCTGTCACCATCATTTCTATCTCCTTCAACCCTAAATCCTAACCCTTTTGTCAAGCATGAATGCTTCATCTTAATAAAAGGGAAACCCTCTAAACCTCTATAGTCAAGTCCATGACCAAAAGTCCAGTCAATAAAACTATAAAAATGGGATGCATATTTCAAGGTCATAAAACTATAAATGTAGACTGCTCTCTCGAAGGATAGCTGCATCATCATTGCTATATTTACTAGACTACTCCCTTGAAGGACAGCTAGGCCAAAGTCACATCAAAAACATAAAAATTAGAATATAGACCACTCCCTCAAAGGATGGCTATTCCTAAATTTTGCTACATACACAACACTATCTCTGAAGCTTCCCGCATCGATCAGCTTCACGACATGACCACAAAGCAAGACAACATCCCCTCGTAGGCTTCCCGCATCGATCAGTCTGCACCCTCAAAAAAAAAAAACTGACTGACAACCTTTAAAGTCATGGACTTGTCTATAGTCATTCTTGGGGTCACCTATAAAAGGGGCAAAGTTGTTCCTGCCAAAAAGGGTTCCCCCTTCCATCTCATAATCAATCCTATCACCCCAACATACTCAAGGGATTTTGAGCTCACTTAATGTCAAGTGATTCGATTGCTTCTCTAACACAACCACTGGTCAACGATGCAATGCATAAATGGGTCTTTTGTTTCTAAAAAACCCCTTACCTATGCCATCATTCTGGTCCTTGTCAATGAAAGAGCAATTCACCTTTCACTTTTGACACATCTTGGTCACGCATCCAACCAAATCATTATCTATCCAACCAAACCCAAACTAAACCAACCAAAACATTTTCAGATCAACGACATGACCTAGTCCATTTCACATAGTTTTTATGGACACCAATACACATGGAAACTACTGACCCGACACAATTTATGTTAAGCATAAACTAATACTTGCTGAAGCATAAATAGCCTCAATTCATTTTTAGCATACATCCATCATGAATATGGAAAATTACTAGGGATGAAAGACCCCTTGACCAATGTTGCAGAATACACCATCACACAATAGGGAAAAGGCTGCAACATCATCTTCTCCTCATCATTTCAACACATGACCAAGACCAATCATCAACCATTTTGCCCATTTGTCTGAACTACATTGGTCTGAGGCCCTAATACTAGGGCTATGTAGGTAGCACTCAGATGACACGACGTCTTCTGAGGTTAGCTCGACCACCCTCATTTGTTCGTCTCTTTGATGGACAAATCATTCTTTCCTTTGACCTCCTTTGACCATACCTTGACCTTGACCAAGACCAATCCATACCTTTGACCCTCTTCCTCCCTTTTAGGGAGAACTACATTAGCCTGAGGCCCTTCACACAAGGGCTATGTAGGCAGCACTTAGTGTTCTGAGGTTAGATCGGCCACATTCTTTCGTCCACCCATTTATTCGACCAACTATCTATCTCGACTTGTCTTGACCAATGACCATGGAGATCATGCCTATCTCCTCCGACCCTGACCACTTCCAAGACAAACATCGCTTTAGTTGTTTTTTCATGTATGCTACCTCACGAATGGTTAGCAAACTTATGCGCAGACTATTTTTGACCCTCACAAGTATAGGATTGCAAGCCGGTTGATCCCCACTACTTGTGACATTTTCGTGTTTTCTAGGAGCACTTCCTAAGCTCGAGATACCTGAACCATGATGAGCATTGGAACTTCAACTTAGATTGAATAACTTGATTAGCTACAACTAATGCTAGGGCCTAGTTACTTCAATTTTGGCACTCCTCGACCCTTGACCTGTGACACTTTGACCTGACTATCTTGTGCAGTGGTATACATGCAATCATAACTATTGTAATGTTCACACTCATTTTTTTTCATACACTTTCTATCAAATTAGCACCCAATTTTAGGTTCCCTTCCCTCGACTCCTGCTTTGAGGGGGAATAGCTCATACATAATCGGGGCAACCAACCCTCTTGTTTTTGTCTTGCAGTTCACTTAAACAACCAACAAGATGAAATCAACCTTATCCCATACCTGGGGCAATCAACTCCTATTTTTGTCTTGCAGTTCATCCAGAACAACCAACAAGACAAAAAGGGGCAAATGTAGACACCGAAATCATGTCTACTCCCTTGGTCATCCTCCCCTTCTCTCCCCCTTCATCCTCTTAACCACTCCTAACCTATGTCTTATTAATTTGAAATAATTATCTTATTTTAAGTTAATAATTCTCTCTCCCTTGCCACCTCACCACCCTAGGATGCCCTTCTTTGGATTCCCTTCATCCCCCATGACCCATTTATGACCTATTCCTCATCCTCGCACCCATTTAACCCTTCTCAACCATTTTTTACCCCGCCACTTAAACCCAGTAGTTGGGAAAATGGATGAAAGGCTATTTTTAGCCTTTTTCCTGCCTTCCAGCCATCGACGTCAGTCATCTGTCGACCGATGTTGGTTTCCTTCATAATGGTTTTCTACATTCGTTATCCTCCCTTCGCCTCTGCTCTTCATCTAACTCTTAAATCTTACAATCTGATCAATCAATCAGCCAATCTTTTCATCAGACCTCTCACTCTCTCTCTCAGGTACACACAATAGGTTTCTATAGCAGCAATCACAACAAGTATTAGATGCCCCACCTCGCAACAGTCTTCTACATCAACAACAGGTACATCAACACCCTGACCTCCTACACTTCTTCTTCAGCAGGGAAGAGGTACGTACTCTTCTGTTATGCCATTTTCAATAGCTTAGAATGTCTCTATAATCAGTTTTTTGTTTATTGCTTTTAAGCCATACTATCACCAGACCAGACCCAAATCCTTATCTCCCCATCTCCCTACTGCCTCTGTCTTCTGTCTGTCCCTTTTTTAGACCATACACTCTATCCATTGTCCCTGTAACTCTACCCAGACCCTTGCACAGACCATTAACAAGGCCCAAACTCTGTCTCAGACCCGTCCACAGACCAAAAACTCGACCAGACCTCATCCAAAGACTACTGCCCCAACCGACATCGGCTGCAGAGACCACTGCCCCCATCGACGTCGACATACTAACTGACATCGGTAGACCTTGACCAACTGATGCTGATAGAACCACCGATGCCGCTGACTATGACCAGGCCGACATCAACATTCAGGTAAGCATTTACTTCCATTTCCTTTTCAGTTTTTAATCATTTTAGTCTTTTATCATTCTGCCTTTTATCAGACATTATTTTTATCAATCAGTGCGTTGACATCCCTCAAGCTTTTGCTTTTGGGATCAAGCTTTTACTTGGCATCCCACCATCTCCTCATCTAATGCCTTCTTTGTTTTAGTCTCTTTCTTCCATAGGTGTCATCCTCCACAACCAAAGAGGAGTTCTCACGATCGTCTGGATTACGGTGCGCACGACTTCATCCAGGTACATACAAGCCTTAAACCATTTATTTTTAGTTTCTCATTTTATTTTGAATGTAAAAAGTGAAATCATATAGAAACATTAGGTTCTACAAATAAATTCCATTAAGTCAAAATAAGTTCAATCAAGCTCTAAGAGTGCAAGGAAGAAATCGAGTTAGCTCATGGAAATTAAGGTGGTAAGTGTGAGTCATGATGAAACTATAGATCCAAGTAATCTATTTACTATGGTGGAGAATGTTACAAAAGTTGAAAAGTGAAAAGGGCTCTCATTATATACACATGTTGAGAATGAAGAGATCAAACTCAAGGAAAAGACCAAGGTGTTGGATAAGGCAAGTTCTAAGATGTGTATGGATTCAAGTGAACATCCTACTATTATTGATCAAGTATTATTCAAAGTGCATCAATTATCTATGCCTAGTGATGAGGTTCCAAGTTACAAGGTCAATCCTTTAAATGAAAAGGTATGTCAAGATTCCATAGTTATTTCATGTGTTGTCAATTATATCTTAGAAGAGAAGGATATTGATATAGAAAAGGAACTAGTTTTCATAATTCAGATTAATAGGAAGAAGAGTAAGAGCAAAAATTATTATATCTATAATAGGATTCTTTAGGTTATTGAGGAGATGTGGGAACTCCTAGATTCACTTTGTTTTAGATAATTATGGTGTAAAGGATGTCTCTTTCTATCCTTCTTAAGAAACTCCTTTCAGTGGAGAAGCAAGTGTTGTTGTGGTGTGCTGGAGATGGTCCTAGAAGGCTAGAGATGAGTGTTTTCAGTTGAAATAGCTATGTCTAAGTGGGAGATATGTTATGGTGATTTCAAAGTGATGTCATAGTCTGTTGACCTTATTATATCATGCTTTAGGTGGTTTTGTAGTCTGAAGGTATGTTGAAGTCAAATTGGACATTTTTGTTTGCTCTCGAGTTTCCCAGTCTATGTTTTAAAGTATGTAGGTCATAAAATTTGTTATAGTATGTATAGGTTCCTTAATATATGGAATCTCAAATATTGGTCTAGAAGTGTGTAATTGTTTTCTCTAGGTGTAAAATAAGTATTATAGGTGGACATTGACCAGAAAGAGGTTTATTGACTCTATTTATTTTAAGATTCTAAGGTTTTCGGCTCTACTAGAAAAGTGATTTGCCTTATGATTTGAGGTCTAAGGATTCTTAATAGGTTGAATGGTCTAAATGGGTTGTCAAATAAATATTCATAGATATTTTAAGGTTTGTGGTTTTCAAGTTATTCATGTTTTTGTTAAGATGGATGCCTAATTAGCAAGTTGGCTTATAAAGGAAGTATATTTCAGAGGATGAGCTAGTTATTGTAAATTTGTGTTCTTAAGGGGGAATATGATAATGCTATATATATGAATTTTTAGGTCTTGATGGTGCATATTTTGAAAGTTATTGGCTATGTAAGTTATAGATAAGGCTATAAGGAGACTAGACATGCCTAGTGAGAAGAAGAGTTTTTTAATTCAATTTATCCAAAAATAATAAGGAATGAGTCTTTAAAGGTGAGTTCTTAGGGTGTCTTAGAGAATTTTATATATTTTTTAAGTGTCATGAATTTCTGTTGGTGGTCCTTGAGGTGATTTGAGATAGAAGGATAGTAAGCCTATATGGTGGTTCTTCATGGTATATAGAGATATAAAGATGATCACGAGATAAAATGGATTAAATATCTTAGGGGAACCCTATCAGATGTTTCCTAATTATTAATATAATATTTTTGTGGTTTTTTGTGTTCTTTCTTCATGGATTTTTGTGCTTGGTTGAAGAGAAGTGTTTGTATGTAGAAATGCGAAGTTGACAAAAGCAAAAGGTAGGCTCAAGGTATGGGGGAGTTTGTATCATAATTAAAAGATGGTAACTTAATATTGATAGTATTATTAGGTGCTCAATAATAAATTGGTTTCCACTTTGTCATTATGTCAAAGAGGGAGAAATTTCTTATTCTGGGAGTGATTGAAGAGAGAGAAAGAAGGTGAGATGTATGATGTGTGTTGATATTAATGAAAAAGGGGGAGATTATTAAAAAGTGGTAAATTATGTCATGGTGATATCATTAATGTGTCCAAGTGAGTGGATTAAGTTCTTTGATAGTCTAAGTGACAATGACAAAGTGTGAAATGTGTTTATCCTAATATGCTTGAAGGAGGTTTGGTTGGTCTTCAATTTTAACATGGTTAGAGATTTTCAAGGATGAGTGTAGTGATTTTAGCATATGAAAGATAATAAAATAATTATTTGAGTGCTTATATACATTATTGGAATTTATTTGGTAGTCTATTGTTTTCATCTAGAAATTTTGGGCCTAGTGGTAGAGAATATAAGTAGGCAGTTTACTGATG
Source organism: Torreya grandis (assembly GCA_037957365.1). Classification (NCBI taxonomy): domain Eukaryota; kingdom Viridiplantae; phylum Streptophyta; class Pinopsida; order Cupressales; family Taxaceae; genus Torreya; species Torreya grandis. The sequence continues at coordinate 3,871,094 of JARHVA010000083.1, forward strand.
TCACCATTGTCACATGTGGATGAGTCAGGGGGAGTTGGTCATATGGTTGTGATAACATTAGTCACTATTTTATATTCATAAATTATAAATTGTTGTGATGAATTTAATCCAAAGATATGTGTGTGAAATGTTGGGCTCCTAGGTAGTTTGACAGTGTTTTCCCATACTTAGCTAAATTTGCATGAGATAAGAAAGAGCCATGTAAGTAGTTTGGTGATGACATATCTCACACATGTGAATATTTAAAGACAGTTTTATCATATGGGTTTGTTAATTTTTATTCCTAGTTAGTTTTCACTAAATTTTAGGTCAAATTATGAATCAAAATAAAATATATGCATGTTCAAAGTTGGCCTTTCCAGACAATTCTTGACATAGTTGGCTCTGTGAGAGAAAAATTTGAGCAAGCATTTTAATGTAATTATATCTCACACATGTGAGGGTTAAAAGAGAATATTGACACATGGTTTTATTATCATATTTAAGGAGATAATATGTTCCAAATATTAGAACATGTTCTTAAGCAAAGAAAAATATATGGAGGTACAAAGTTGACCTTATAGATAGATTACAATGGTCCCCATAGTCTATTTTGCACGATGTTAAAGATCATGACCAAATTGAGATCCAATGTCTCATAGGAAATAATACAATGAATATATATAGTTTTCATAAATTTAGAGAGGATAAAGTGCTCATTGGTTAATAGAGTTAAAGATCATGACCAAATGAAGATCCAACAATGTACGAGTGATCATACAAGATTAATCTAATGATGCATGTTGAGCGAGATGGTAAGAAGTACATGATGTTTAATAATAAAATTGATCAAAAATAATGTTAGGGTGAAAATTCTTATGATCATGTGGGTTATTATCAAGAACAAATTTTGATTTCTATAAGATAAAGACCTGACTGATCTATAGAGATTGACGATGCACATTGACTCAATATTGCAAGATTGCATGAGATGAGGTTTGATGTTTAAAATTTGGAAATGACACACTATGATTTAAATTTTGAGACTAGTATAATAATATATATTGTGTTTGATTAATCTAAATTATCTAAGACACAAGATACAAACATAGTGTTCAATGTTTAACTATGACCATTTGAATTCAAATATTTGAATTTAACAAAGGAAAGTCTAGTGTATGGTTTTTAAGCCATAACTTTTAATCTATGTAGAATTTGACCAAGTAGTAAGAATTTAATTTGTATAATATTACCTGGTGCATATTTAAATATAAATTTTAATATATTAAATTATGTAAAATCAAAGTTATGAAGGTCCAAAGTTGATAGTGTGTTCAACTATGTTCTACAACTGACCAGAGAAGAATATGTGATCTTGTTTTGATGGTATTTTGATGTCTCATGATGAATTATATATTGGATCATGTTGTATACTCCATAAGGACAATTTTTATGTATTACTAATGTTTGATCAATCATATTTAGTATGAATAAAGGTTTATAATTCAACTGTGTATTCATTCATGGTGACTCTATGCACAAAATGTTGTTTGAGAAAATTGTGCTTTAATAAAAGAGTGTTTTGGTGATTGTGATCATTTAATTAAGTCAAATGGGTCATGTGGAATGGTTTCATACATTTTTAATTATTCCTATGTTTTTATTTTGATTAGATAAGTGTCAAAGAGTTGAATGGGTTATCATATGACCTAAAAATTGACTTAGGCTTATTTGAAAGAGAGTTGTGCTTAAATGTGATCCATGTAATATGCCTTAAGGGTTAAGGCATGACTAATATCCAACTAATGTGTTAATAATTAATCAATTATTTATAAATGGTGAAAACAAATGTGTTTGTTTTTATACTTTTAAGAGGACTAGTGTAAGGTGTTCATGTGAGAGTTGTGGAGCAAAGGAGAAGTAGATGTGCACAGTGGATGGGTTGATAAGCATAGAAGATTATTAAATATGTATATGACATGTATGTAATATTTATGATGTTATGACAATTCTATTAAAGTTTGAAGATATGATAATAGGTCTAAGTTTGCATATGAGGATAGTTTGAGTGAATAAGGAGAGAGATTATGGCATGCCTACGTGAGAGGATTCTATGAGATAGAGAGGGAGTTTGTAAAAGGGTCTGATAATAAAAGATCCATAATTAAGTTTTGAAGACATAAATTCTATGGTGGAGGTGTTGAATACAAAGGAAGGTGTAAAGGACTTGATATTCTTTAAGGGAAATTGCTCCTTGTGAAATAGGTGTTTCACTAAAGGCCTTTGGTTAGGAAGATTTGATCAAGGTTTTCTGGTATAAAGGAATTTACTATTATTTTTTTTTAATTTCTTATAGGACAAGTAGTCCATGTGTTGCAAGCTTGAGAGTGGGGTTTATTCCCCATGAGGTTTTCCCATACGAATTATGTGTTATGTGTTTGATCTTGTGTATGCATTGAATGAATGAGATATCTTGTTAATGTTTATTGATCAAGTTGTTATATGCTGATTGTTTAATATTTTTAAAATATTATAATTGAAATTAAAATATCTGGGCTCACTGATTCACCAATCCAAACTAGTTAAGCACCAACCTAGCTAGGCCTTAGTAAACACCAAATTATAAGGAGTCACCAACCCCCTCAATGACTCAAAACCAACTCATCCACTTGAAAAAAATTATCACCTTGAAAATACCTTATTTTTCATACAATATATGATGACCAGCTTCTTCATCTCTTCACTCTCTTCTCATTCTCAAATTATTTTCTAGGCTTCTTTGCTTAACTAGCCCTCTTCTTGACTTGATTAGGTCATATAATCTTGATTTTCATACATATAACCTATGTCAAATATTCATCATAGATACTCTACACTAATTTTATCATCTAAAAGACCTCATTATTCTCAATAATATGTTATTTTATTTGCTTCTTCTCTACACACATAATAGGCCTAAAACTACCTTTTATATATACAAGCCTCTTGTTCATATACCTCTTGGTTGGCCATATAAACTTTCAAAATTTTATTATCCTTTAAATATGTATTATAACACATTTAATACATGAATCAATAATTAAAATAATCCATCCTCAACTTAAAATACCAAAACCTCTTTTAGGCCTTAAGGAGACCTAATTCAATTTTGCCTTCATTAGTGCACATTACCATTTGATCTCCTTGGAACACTTTAAAAATACATAAATAGAATTAAAAATTAATATATCACTTAAATTTACCCCCAATAATCTCATATTATGTTTATGACACTTTTTATCTCCAACCACTTCATGATCATTCCTTGTAGAACTGTTCATAAGTAGGCTTGCAAACCTACAAAAAGTCTGCCAAACAAAAATGAAGCATGTACAAAATTTATTCACATAAACATGAAAATAAATAAAATTAAAATTAAATCCATGGCCATACAAAAATCACCATGTTCTTTATACTTCACAAATTAGGGCATAAAGACTCAAACACTTCTCTATAAATAGCCCTATGAGAATTACCAGAACACTCCAAAACCCAGTCATGAATAACTTGATCTTAAAATTATGAAAGAAAACTTAACATGAAAAATTATACATTAAAAATATCCTTTTAAATATATAAACCAATCTAAAATATAAAAATAATAAGGTATAGATTCAAATATTGGTCTTGTAGACCAATCTTTTGACCTGACTACACACAGTCAAACTATAACTAGACAAAACACTTTGGATTTAATATTTAAACCACATTCACCAAATTAAAAGATTTAAAAAAAAATTAAAATGAATTTAAAGTCAAAAAAAACAACACCATATGCATTATATACTTCAAATTATGACATAGAGTCTCAAACTCATCACTGCAACTTGTTTACCTAGAACTGCCAGTTTAATTTAAAGCACAGTCATGGTGACATTGAACTTAAACACTTGTATGACCATTTTAAAATAGTTATTATGTAGGTGTATAATCCTATGATATCATTATATAATTATTAGATATAAATATCATATGGTCAAATGAAAAATATTGGTCTTGTAGACCAATCTTATAACCTCACTATACACAGACCTTACTGAGCTAAACAAGCCATTTTGGCTTCATCATTTTCACCATTGTGCCTAACTTTCAATATTTATAGAAAGAATTAATATGATATAATAGTACAAAAAAACATTTCAATATACTTGGTTTTTGTATGCATTAAAATATACTCTCCCCACTAATTACATTAATTCCAACTAATTTAGCCTAATTACCATATTTCCTAGGTATATTAACTAATATCCTAAAACCCATATCTCATTCCTAAATCCAAAATAACCATTATCCCATCCTAAAATAAATTAATCTCATCATTAAACACATAATATACTCCATTAACTACTAACCTTTCCCCTAAAACATGTTAGCCAATTTAAAATTCAAAAATAATTCAACTACCCACCCACCACCCTATACTACCCTCTCCTAAAGCCCTAAACCCTATGGGGAGATTTATAAAATTTGAGGATTATATAATTCTTCCCCAAATTATCCCCCTTCTCTATAATCATCTAATTCTATAGATTTTCATGGAATTAAAAATTCCATGGAAATTTTTTAGCCCTAGATTTCAATGGCCCAAATTTGAATTTAGACCATTGATCTTCCCTCCCTTTGCCTATAAAACTAAACTCTCCATCTACTCTAAGGAATGATTTTTAAAATTATAATATTTAAAATATCTTTATCAAGCCATCATGCTCTCCTATAAACATTCATAACAACATTTTAACATCCATTAAAACCATTACCCTTATCCTACATCCATTTAAAGCCGTTGTCAAGGTTTCATAAGCAATCCAACAATACAAGATTTTTATACTCAACCACACAAGTTAAAGTCATATAATTGATGAATGAGAAGGTAAAAATGATGGTAATAATTTTCTATTAGCTCTGATTTATCTCCTCTATCCATTCCTATTGGTGTTGTCAAGTTTTTAGTTTTTATTGTCATTTTTATAATATTCCATAAACTTGAAATTTGGTAAACATTTTGGCAACCATGGTTGGAGAACTTCCATTATTTATTATAATTACATTGATATAGGTATTCTAAGTGATTTTAGAACCAATTTTAAGTGAATTCAAGCTCAGACTTTCAAAATTTGACACATCTAGGCGAGTCACGATATTACCGTGATAGTCATTATATTGCAGTTATAAGTTTGCTAATGATAGTAGTGGTATTATAAAATAAGATAATATTGGTTAGGGATTTAAATATGGTTTATGCATTATATAATATCATTACTAACTCAGTAGTTATATTGCTTTGCTAACTGTGGTTTTATAGATTCTAATAGCGATATTGCCAAATCTAATAGCTAGTTTTAAGTTATAGCCTGTTTCTATTGACTTTCCATTTATATAGGTATTTTGTTTGTTATCAATATTATTGTGTGTAGGACATGAATTAAATATAAAATAATCTAGTATAATACCCATTCTAAACAAACTTGTGACTCCCTCAGTAGTAAGACTATTCTGCTAATTGTAGTATTATAGATTGTAGTCACGATATTGCCAAATTTAAAAGTTGGGTCTATATTATGACATGTTTATGATAAATATTTGAATATTTAGGTGTATTTTATAATACTATTGTTTATATGTGTAGGAAGGAAAATTCCTCAAAGATTATCCAATTACACATCTTTCACAAACTTGTGACTCTCTTAGTAGTGGGATTGTCCTATTAGTAGCGATATCATAAGTTTTAATAGTTATATTACAAAATATAATATTAGGGGTTATTCTATCATTTTTTCCTTATTATAATTAGATAATAGATAAATTTGTATATTTTTCTCTGCTTGTTTTTTCTAGAAGTTGAAAGAAGGACCTTCAATACCTTTGACAAACCCATGACTCTACTAGTAGTGGAATTGACTTGGTAATTGTAAGATCATAGTTCATAGTCACAATATTACATTTTCACTAAAAAATGGTAAAACAATACCATTATTACCTTTGAATCATAATTAACATTAATTCTAGGATTTTTCAAGGAAGTCTAAATAATTGTAAGACAAAACTAAAGAAAATTTCCCTTTTGTTAAAAGTTTGAACATTTTTTTATATAAGCATTTCACCCTCTCCATATTAGTAAACAAAAGATAAAAAATGGTGTTTTATATTTTTAAATATTATAAATGGGAAAATAATAATTATATTATCTAAAAAATCATCATACAAACTACTTTAACTTCATTCAACAACACCATGGCTCACTTAGTTGTGGGTTTGCCCTACGAATAGTAGTCTTGTCATTTTTAGCTATGACTTTGTGGTTTAGGTTAAATTAGATTAATATCAAGATATAATAATTTTTTTTTCATAAAATAATTGTATTAATATTAAATAATTATAATTATTTTGATAGACAATTTACTTAGGTCATATACACTTGTTTTCTTAGGTGCTACAATACCGTTATTTACATTTTTCTAGTAGTCACAATTTTGTTATTTTAAGTCATGGGATTGTTAGTGAACCATGATTTTGTAGTTAAACATATAAGTATGTTAACATTTTGAAAACACATGATTAGATAATTTTGGGATTGATAATCTAGTTGTAGGGTTATACATTCTACTCATGGTATCACCTTGTGTATTCATAAAATTATATAACTTGAAATTGCTAATCTTTTTTTTGTAGGTCACTTAAAGGTTTTGGCACCCTAATCAGATCTCTAACCTTTGTGATTATAATAATGGTTTCATTTTGAATTTTTGTCTTATATTCCATTATATTATTAAAAAATCATTAATTTAAGTATATTATTGTCCTTTTTAGTTTCTTGTAAATACTTGTTTAAGTGTGTGTGTTGTTATTATTGAAATAATTTATTATATCATACTAAATCACATGTAAGTAATTATAATGGTAAATTAATTATATCATGTGTTTGCCTATTTGTTAATCCCTCCCCTAGGATAACATATGACATGGATTTCATCCCCATGCATGCATCTTAGTATATAGGGGTTAGTGGCATGGGTTTCACCATAGTGATATAACCAAAATCCATATTCTAGTGAAATAAAAACATTAGGAGAGATTTCACTATGGCCTAAGTGGAATTCTCCATAAAGGGTTCCATAGAGTGAGGGGTGATCAAGCTCCAAGACCTACGGTAATTAGATATCCTCCTACATGGAATTAGGCCCTGAGGTACCATCACGTATATCAAGGATGCACCTAGTTCCTTTTGTATACCTTAGAGTAGGGGACTTTGAACATAATAGGGGTGTCACTATAAGAGTTAGTATCCGCTCTGAAGTAGCCACTAGGAGCAAGTAGGGTTGAGAGGGTTCAATCAATACTATAATGAGTCACCACCCTGCAACCTCAACTATTTATCCATTTGGTGGTGAACACATCAAGTTAAAAACTATTAAAATTTACTAATTTAAGATTATACTTGTGTGTGTTGTTTAAGTGTCATTATTAAACCTATATTATTTTTTATTTGAGTTATCCACATCCATACTTTTTTGTGATATCTTAGAAATCCTATAGGTTAACTTCTATCATCCTATCATCATTTTTCACCTCTTTCTTCATTTTGGTCATAATCCAATTTTATGTATCCATATTATACCACCTTCCCTTTTATCCTAATTTCACCTTGTCATCCATTTGTATATGACTTATCTTAGAGATCCATTCTCCATATCTTTTTAATCACACCCATCCTAGTTATCCCACAATATTTTCATAAAATATCATCCTTATTTTATAATATTTTTACCAAATTTTGACTACCATATATACCTTATAGTCACACTACAATAATCCTAAATTAATGCTAATAGTGTCCATTATGCTTACATCCATCCCATAACACTCAATATCTACTTCCTTTTGTCATATCCATCTTTGTGTATTTTTGACAAGTTTTTTTTATCACACCCCCTGTACCCTCTATCCATATTTACATTCACACATATTATAGGATCCACCTCACTTAGTACCATCCTCTTTTCACATTCTTCCTTGTGTATATTGATAAATTTTTTTTATCATATTGTCATACTTCCATTCATCCTACAAGTATTTGTCTCATCTACATCCATTATTTAATACTTAGTATCCACCCCCCTTTCATACCCTTGCTTGTATAGTTTGACCAATTATTATCCATTTAATAATGCATTCCTCCCCCATTCATCCTATTTTGACCATCCTATTTATATCTCATAACACTTATATAATATTCATCCATTTTCTATATCATTATCCACCCCTTTTTACTATCCATCTCCTCTATACATTTTCCTCTTATTTGTATATATCAATATCTCATATCCATACAAACCTAATATCTATCTCCATCCATAACTTAATATAGTAATCACCTCTGACATTTTTAGATTAGTTTGAATTTATCCTCTCACATCATACTCATTTGTATAATCATCTCACGTCTATTACTCCACCTATTTTATCCTTATTTCATCCCATATCCTTGTAATTGGTATATCCACATAGTTCATCTTTCACATCTATTATCCATAAATCCACCCATCCTATATTTCTATCATCATATCTCATTGTAAATATTCTATCTACATAGTCCATATTGCACATCTATTATCCATTAATCCACCCATCTCCTTATAGTAATTTTATTCACATAGTCCATCTTTCACATCTATTGTCTATTATTCCACCCTTTTTATCCTTATATCTCATTGTAATTATTTTATCCACATACCCATCTTCCACATATAATATCCATTAATTAACCCTTACCACCCTATAATATAGTAATATCCTTTTTGTCTCTATGATAATTCTACCATATATCATCCCATCCCAAACTAAAATTTTAATATTAATCCATAATCACCCCATACACATTATCATCTCTTCATAAATTAGCTTGTGTACATATCATTTTATCTCTTTGAGTATCTTGGCCATCTACCCCATACCATTTTGATCTTTATTTAAATCTTCCATATCTATCCTATTAGTTATCTATCCCATTAATTATCCATAACCTATCCTATAGATCCATTTTCATCACTTTTGTGTGCTCATCCTTTTCACTCATCCATTTTAATCCCATATTTATTTAGTAACTAGTTTCATCCAAGTCTATCCCTCTCATTTATTTATCTTGAGTGGTTGATCTTATCCAAACCTTCACATCATATCACACATTTATTGTCCTCCACCTATCTCATTCTATTTTCAAATACTAGTTTTTGTCTTAGAAGCCAAATTTTTAGTGGTCAATCATCCTTTTTGAATCATTAGTCATCACACTCTCTTGACTTAAAATTATCACTATACAAAGCCTTGTAAGATCTCAATCTATCACCCATCACTATCCTCATCTCTATTGAGTATCTTTGTCCTCTAGAACCCATTGCCTTTTCCATTTGATAGTGGGAAAAGATATTTGTTCTCATTAATATTTCTTCATCTTTTCTAGATTGGTTTCTTAAAAGACTCTGTCTTTTGGTAATTTTTGGTCATATCATCTACATCATCACCTTTGACCACTAGTAATCTAAATTTTATATTGAAATAGTATTTAAATACTCCTATCTCATCTATCACATTTCATCTCCTCACCCTTTCATAGTGGTCATCAACACTTGAGCCCAGATTTGAATTGAATAAGGCTCCAGCCAAGATAACAATCTGATAGGGTAAATGAGGGACCCAAATCAGGAATATGATAAAAATCATAGTGACATGCACATGCCTAGGTGAGATAATAAAATATACAACCCCATCCATAATGATGACATAATAAACCTCATAGGCAATTATTTATATGAAAACCATTACCAAGTCCTAGCTTGAGCTATAGAAATAGGAGGCACTCTACCTTCCACTTCTAATTGTACCATCCTAAATAATTTATCCTACCCATCATCACAAACAAATACCCTACATCAACATGTTAATCACATCCCCAAAGAATAAATAGGTGGGGACCATGGATTCATTGATGAATAATAATGCCCATAACCCATTATTAATAACCACATTGAGGCTAATTAGAGATAGGCTACCATTAAAAATCACCTTGACCAATTGACATAAAAAATTAACCTACTACTTTGTAATCAATTCCTACCATCACCTAGACAAAATAATACCAATAATACTAATACCATAAACAACACCAATAACCCAAATAATGATAACAACACCAAAAACACTAGTTGTACCAATAATTCCAATAATATCCATAACACTCATATCCCTCAAGGTAGTTAGAATCAAACTATGAATCCTCTTGGGGATCTTACCTTTGCCCAAGAATGGAAGATGATGAAAGATACCCTTCAAAAAATGGATCCATGATCTCAAGCCCTTAAAGACAAGTATGAGGACTTTTATTCATCACCATTGGATATACACATTTTACAAATTCCCTTCCCCTCACATTTTGAGGTACCCAAATTTAAGAAATATCAAGGAAAAAGAGATCCTAGAGATCATGTCTAGGAGTTTTATATATCTTTCCATGAAGTAGCCTATGAGGATTTTTATCTATTTAGGCTATTTCCAAAAAGTCTTATAGGGCCAGCTTTGAAGTGGTTCATACACTTGCTCAAAGGGTCAATCTTAAGTTTTGGATAATTAATGGAGCAATTTGTCAAGCACCTCTCATTCAATATAGATCATGAAATTTCCATCATTTACCTTTATAATACAAAAAAACAAAGTGGGGAAAGCCTAGTATACTTCTTACAAAGATGGCATAGCTTGACAAGCTAATTAAGATGTAGTGTACCTAAAAAACAATTATCTAAAATCTTTGTGGATAACCTTAATATAGAATTGAAATACGAATTAAAATTATAGTATTCCAAGACCTTTGATGAAATCATAGAAAAGGGGATGTAGATATAAAAATCCCTTATTTAAAGGGGGGCCATCAAACTATTTTCCCAAAATGAGCACATTCCAAATTTAGACAATTCTTTTTCAAGAAAATCTAAAATATTTAATAAGAACAAAAATGTCATGGGTTATGGAGTGATATATTCCAAGAAAAAATATGTACAAACTATCCAAAGAAAAATCCCCACACAATGCCCTACAATCTCTTCCATCAGAGTCTCGCAAGGCAATCCTAAGTCTCACATAGGCAAAAGACCCCTTAAAAGCTTGGGGGTCCCACTAAAAATATTCTTGGAATAATTGATTATTGCCAACATGATTACTCTACCTAAGATCAGACCTATGGATAACCATCAACCCAAAATGGATTGATATCATGAAGATGAGTTTTGTAAATACCACAAGGTAAAAGGACATGACACTAAGCAATGTTTCAACTAAAACATTATGTCCAAGACTTAATTGAAAGGGGAGATATAGAACTTGAAGGATAGGCTACTCCAAATAGTTAGGAAATGGGCATCTTAGTATTTATAAATATTTACTCCCTAAATATGATAAAAGGAATCAGAATTCCCAAAGGGACTAGGGTTAGGCATCATCATCCAACCACATGTATTTACATAATGTTCCATTCCATTACATTAGTACCATCAAAAAATATAAAATCCATGTACCTACTCCACCTTCATCCCCCATCTTAAAAATTAATCAAGCCACCACTGATTATATAGTAACTACCTGATGTAATAAGATAATATTTCCCATGGCACCTTTTCAACATCCTTCTACCTCATCTGCTACTTCAAGCATGAATATTTATAAAAAATATTCAAGTGGGTTTGATTAAACCTATGATATTATTTATTGGTTAGCAAAGACTCCCATCCAAATTTCCCTAATGTAACTTCTTAAGACATCTAATTTACATAAGGAAATATTGAATCAAGCGCTAAATGATTTAAATGTACCTAGTGACCTAGATACTAACCAATTTCAAGCACTAGTGGAACATTTACCCCCATGATAGTAAATTACCTTTAATGCTCAGGATCAACTTTTAGTAGGTCCACAACATAACTATCCCTTATACATTGAAGTCACCATCTCCCATCACCAAGCTTCCCATGTCCTAATAGATAGAGGATCCATGCTTAACTTGTGTAATATGGACTTTTAAAGGAAATTGAGATACTTTAAGACATCACTTGGGCCCACTCTAATAATGATTAAATTTTATGATGATAATGAGAGACCATTAATTAGGACCATTTATCTTCCTATCATCATGGTAGCTATAGTTAATCAAACTTTGGTGCATGTTTTTAAATGTGGACTTACCATATAACATGATTCTTGAAAGACCATGGATTTACAAAATGAAACTTTTACCATACACCCTCCATCAGTGCCTAAATTTTCCCCACTCAGGAATGGAGGTTACCATTCTTAGAGTCATAGACCATCTCCATAGTTTTTAGATGGATTAGTCATTATCTCCATCACCTTATCTTGGCACTAACAACTATATCCTTAGTCCAATAACTGGTAAGTATATCTCTCTTGATCAGCTTGAGTCCATAACTAATCCAACACCTAATATCACTAAGTTCAAAATCACATCCATTGGTTATGGGGAGTACAAGTATATGAAATTTTACATTGGTAATATTCCCTTATATCCACATAGGTATGGTTCCTTGGCTATGAGGAAGAATAATCATATTAAATATCATTTTGGGCCAACATCTTTTTCATTTGTGGTTTTTTTGTCTTATGAATACATTAAAGATGGAGATGATTTTCGGCTAATATAGATGATGAGGTCCTCATCTCTCCTGATCAACACTATCCCAAAGTCTAGAGAATGATGGAAAATATGAGGTATAAAATAAAAGCATTGGGAAAACAAGAGAAAGGTTGAATTGAACCTATAATGGTCTAAGAAAATCCATAATACTTTGGATTAGGGTATAAACTATATGATGATGACCCAACCAGTATCATCATGGATTCTCTCTTGACTAATGGGTTGTGTCTCCCTGATGAGTACATTGAAATGGGTTCTATTTGTAGTCACTTTGAGGAGATTGATACCACAAACATCTTCCTTGATACCACTATATCCACCATCAATATTTCCATCCATTATCCGTCCCTCATAGAATGGGAATTGAAGCAGGATCCCAGCTTCATCAAATTTCAAAATGATGAGGCCATTTTGAAATATATGAGAGCTAGAAACTTCATGTCATTAAGAGATCATAAAAATGGATTTTATATCAATATTTACCAATCTACATATTTTGGAGAGTAGAAAAAACCCATAATAAAAGTGAGGACGAATACTCAAAAGAAGGAGATCCTTTTAGAAAACTAGATGAACTCCCATCTAGCCCCTTAGTATCAGAAGACTACTTTGATATTGATACTGAAATACTAGATTATTTTGCTTCCAATGTACCAAAAATATCATTACCCTTTATTTGAAAAATCAATCACCCTCACTTATTGAGGACATGAGAGAAGTTAATATTAGAACTTATGAACATCCTAAAATAGTAAAATTAGGGGCATCTCTTACAAAATTAGAACACAAAATCCTTATTGAGATGCTAAAGTAATTTGTTGACATATTTTCATGGAGCTATGTAGACATGTCAAGATTAGACCCCTCATTGGTGGTACACCACCTTGTTGTACATATAAATAAAAAACCTATTAAATATAAATTATGTAAGATGCATCCCAAGGTGATGTTATTAGTTAAAGAGGAATTACAAAAATTTATGGAAAAAGGATTCATCCACACAATTGATTACTCATATTAGATCTCTAATATTATTCCTATCATAAAACCACAAGGTAGAATTAGGATTTACATCAACTTATAGGATATAAATAATGCATATCCTAAAGAGGATTTATTGCTCCCTAACATTGACATGATCATAGATTTAATAGCTAGCTATGAAATCATTTCCCTCATGGATGGATTTTTAGGGTACAATTAGATTAAAATATCCCCTAAAGATTAACATAAAATAGAATTTATTACTTTGTGGGAAACATTCTATTATCAAGTCATGCCATTCAACCTCAAGAATTTAGGGGCAACTTATCAATAGGATATGACCATTATCTTTCATGACATTGTAAAATATTATGTTGATGATATTTTGGGGAAGTCCTGATTAAGGTCAAATCACCATGTGGTCCTTAAAATAATTTTTGAAAGATTACAAGAATATAATGTAAGGTTAAATCCCAAAAAGTGTCTTTGGAGTAACCTCATGTAAATTATTGGGATTCATAGTCTTAAGAAGGGGCATTAAGGTGGATTTAGAAAAAGTCAAATCAACCACATAAATGCCCACCCCTCATAATATTAGCAACTATATAGTCTTTAGGGAAAGATTCAATCCATATGACATTTCATCTCCTAGCTTGCTGATAAATGTCACCCTTTACTCATCTATTAAATAGAGGGGCTATCTTCTATTGGAATACAATGCCAACAAGATTTTGAAAGTCTAAAACAGTACTTGGCCAATCCACCTATTTTATCTCCACTAGTATTGGGAAGGCATTTTATCCTCTACATTTTAGTAACATCATGTGTTAGTGGTTCTCTCCTATCATAACACAATGATCAAGGTAAGGAGCAAGTTATATACTACCTCAGTCATACATTGATATATTATGACATGAATAATACTCTTATTGAAAAGGCATGTTTATCCATATTTTTTGCATTGTAAAATATCATGCATTGCATGCTTATTAATCAAGTTCACCTAATTTTTAAGGTCAATACTTTGAAATAAGTATTATCCAAATCAATGCTTACATGATGAGTAGTAAGATGGATAATGTTGCTCAACAAATTTGACATTGAATATGTTAATAAAAAAGATATAAAAAGATAGGTAATAGTGGGTATACTATCCAAGGCACCTTTATAAGTGATTGAAATAATTATGAATACTTTCTTGAATGAGTCCATAATGAATACTTCACAATCAGTCAGCTAGAAGTTATACTTTGATGCCTCATTCACCATGCATGGATTTGAGGTAGGCATTATCCTTCTCACCCCTTAGGGTGATCTCATCCCAAAATCATTTTGCCTCACCTTTCCATGTACTAATAATATTTTATAATATGAATCCTTGATAGCAGGTCTCCACCTAGCTATTCAATGTAATATCTAGTGCTTACAAATACTTGAAGACTCACAATTAATTGTCAAATAGGTTAATGATAAGTTCCAAACAAAGGATGAAAAATGTATTCCTTAAAAATAATTAGTGGATCAATTAAAGACCAATTTTTATTCTATAACATTTGAGTAGGTTCCACAAGTAAACAATAAATCATTTGATTCTATGGAAAGTATAGGATCACTTATTGACCTCCCTGAAGATGTCTTATAAGGTAATTTTTTGATTAAACATCTAATTATCCTATCCTATCAGTCAATATCTCCACTTCAAATTTGTGTAATCAATAACCCCAATCTCCCATGGTAACATGATATTTATAAGTACCTTCATGACAACATCCTTCCCCCAACCTTAACTATCCCCAATGCAAAGCCTTTATCCATCACACCATTTGATACATAATCCTTGGCAACATGCTTTATTGATGAGGCTATAATGAAACCTTTTTAAGGTTTTTAACATTAGATGAGGCATCTCAATCCATAAAAGAGGTACATGATAGTATTTATAGAGGGCACATCATTAGAATGGCCCTATCCAAAAAGCTCCTCTAAACAAGATATTACTGGCCAATAATGGAACAAGATGCTTGTCAATATGTGCATAAATGTGTGGCCTACCAAAAACATGGAAATTTCATCCATGCTCCAGCATAAGAGTTACAACCCATTATGAGTCCATGGACTTTCTCCATGTGGGACCTTGATTTGATTGGTAAAATCAATCCTATTTCATCAGATGATCACAAATTCATAATTACATCTACATAGTATTTCATCAAATGGGTAGAAGTAATGCCACTAACTTACACAATAGGCCTCCAGATATCAAAGTTTATACTTAATAAGATAATTTATCATTTTGGTATACCACCTAACATAATTTTAGATAATGGAAAATCATTCAATAATCAAGAAGTTGAGGCCTTATGCTATAAATATCATATCATGCAACATTTCTCCTCCTCATATTATCCCCAAGGCAACGGACAGGAAGAATAAACTAATAATACACTCATCAATATTTTGATGAAAATTATTGATCAAGATGGATGAAATTGGCAATCTAATTTATATACAACATTATGGTCTTATCGAATAAGCATTCCTACACCTATTGGGGCTACTCTATATGCCTTGGTCTATAGAACTGAAGAAATAATACTAGTAGAAGTACAACTCCCCTCTCTTCAAATCTCACTAAGAGGTATCATTACCAATCATAATATAAAAAAAAAATGGTTGAAAGAAATAGAAATCTTCAATGAAATATGACATAAATCCTTGAATCACCTTTGAGTATATAAAATAAAGTTTAAGAACTAATACTGCAAAAGATTTAGGATAGGGAGTTCAAGATTGGTGACTTAGTCCTAAAGGAGAATCAGAAGAAAAACAATGTAGAATGAAATAAAAAGGAGAATTTTGAATTAAATTGGCTAGGTCCCTATGTCATTATTGCCAAGTTCATATTAGAATCATATAAGTTGGTCATGCTTGATGGAGAAGAACTAGATGATCCCATGAGCATCATGCATCTCAAATGCTTATACACCTAACTTAGGTGTCATAATCCTCCATCTATAAACATTCCACATCCACTCAATCCACCCATCACCCCTCCTCATCAGTATAAAAAATAAATCCATCCATCCAATGGTGAAAACTAGCTTGTTTGTGCCTTGGGAAAGTACCATGATGAAAACCAATTTTTGGTGTCATGATAAAACCACCCTAACCCTAGTCTCAATAGTGGGAATCTATCAAAAAGTCTTGAATAATAATGAAATACCATTAATTTAATGAATGGATAAGACATGGATAATTAGAAGACATTTTTTAGAAGGATTTATCAAGTCATTTATCCACACTTGGTCCACATAACCCAAAGTCCCATCCATACCCACATCACCCAGTCATACCTCCATAAATATTCTTTAATGGACATGTCTATTTTTAGCCTCAACTAATCCTTGGGATGAATTACCACTCCTTAATATCACTAAACCTCAAATCCATACCTTTGCACTATTAATCATCATTATAGAGGGTCATAATAACATAAAAAATTCTCTTTCCAAGGCTTTTAACAAACATTGTATTACCAATTCTTGAAGGGTCATCATGACCCCTATGATGTAATATGGATATAGGTCTATCAAGAGAAAATTATTGAGGAATAGATATCCTATATAAAACTCTACTTCATAATTATATCCATTATATATCACCATCAATCATTACTTCTTCATGTGTAAATAGCCCCATCAAGCCTTGTCATTATTGCTTTCAGTTATCTTTGCTTGTTGTGTGTGCAAATGTGTATGTAAAAATATAATCTTTAATTTTTATGTTTTAAATAATTAAATGTATTTTTCACATTTATCTATATGGTAATTTTGATCTAGTAATTTTACTCAAGAGAGGATGGTTAGTATGGTGTTAGTTCCAAAATGAAAGAAACACATTAACTAGCATAACATCTCTAGGCCTAGACAATAAGGAGAGCTTAGTTAACAAAAATGAATAAAACACATAAATAAAATGCAAAATAAACCACTTTTACCTTCCTTGGATGCTCCAAAATTCTTATTGTAGTGTCTTACTCAGCGTGTGCTCATGAAGTCCTTAGCAATGGAAGCTTGGCTACCTCGATCTCTCCTTGGCACCTTTGGCTTGTGGCTTGGCTTAGCTTGGAATAAATTTGGCATGGTAACACTAATTTACATGGATTTTGGAATCATTTTGGAATTATAAATTTTCACCAAAATAGATTAGAAATGATGTTTAAGGCCTCTCTATTTATAGATTTTTTAGAATGTCTAGAATCAACCCAAACCGTCCATCCTGAGATTGAGATGAGTGGTTGAGGATTAATTCAATTTTTGGAATTAATTTTACATTTATCCTCATCATGAAATTGGAAGAAGGGGTAATTAAGAGGCATGGAGGTCATCATGGAAGGCATTAATGAGGCATGGAGGGCATGAATCTTGATATTTGTGGCATTTATGGCCTAAAGATGTTTTCCCAAGAAATGAGGTCACCTGATGATGCAAATATTCAATATTCATTTCTAAAAATAATTATTCAAAAAGTTTCCATGTAATTATTGATTAGGCTCTAATTTTGGTTAATTATCTCTTAATCATGATTAAGCACTTTGTGGACAAATTACCCAAATTGATCAGAATGCCTTGTTATTGGTCCAAAATTTGATTGGATTAGAATTGGAAGATAGTGTTAGATGCATTGGATCCATTATCCCATTTAGGATGTTACTAAAAAAAAATAACAAAGGCATGCATATTATGTAAAATATTTGATAGGAAAGAGAAATTTAGAGTACCTAAGTGCAAAATTAGCATTTTGACTCAAAATGATTTGATCAAAGTTAGCTGGACCATAAATTGCATTACCCCATTTAGGGATACCCTAGCCAAAATTGACACTTTAATATGTTAGTTTCACATCATTTAGTGTGTTTTAGTGTTTTTAGGCCAAATTATGTATTTTAGGTGGAAATTGGTCGAAAGCTTGATTGAAGGTTATTGGTGGCTAGTTTTAGGTGTCTATAATTTGCCCTTGTTTGGGAAGGCATTACAATCTATAAGCATAGTAACATCTTCTCAAAGAATGAAAAGGTCCTTTATTCCAAAAATATGATCATGATCGAAGAACAAAGCTCCAAATTATTATGGGAAGCCTATGATGATGCCCCCTCGAGGGAGTAGTTGTCACATTTGTGTTTCTATACGATTTTCGCTTTCACATTCAAAAAGGAAATGAGAAACTAAGAGAAATAGTCTAAGGCTTATATGTACCTGGATGAAGTCATGCGCACCAAATTCAGACGATAGAAGGAACTACTCTTTGGTTGTGGAGGATGACACCTATACAAGAAAGAGACTAAAACAAAGAAGGCATTAGATGAGGAGATGGTGGGCTGCCAAGCAAAAGCTTGATCCCAGAAGTATAAAGACTTCCTTGAGGGATGTCAACCCACTGATTGATAAAAATAATGTCTGATAAAAGGCAAAATGATAAAAGACTAAAATGATTGAAGACTAAAATAGAAATGGAAGCAAATGCTTACCTGAATGTTGCTGTCGGCTTGGTCATAGTCACCAACGTCAGTTAGTCTACCGACGTCAGTTGTCAATGTCTGCCGACATCGGTTAATCTGCCGACGTCAGTGAAGGCAGTGGTCTCTACAGCCAGCATTGGTCAGGGAAGTGGTCTTTAGACGAGGTCTGGTCAGGTCTGGATGGGTTTCAAGGCTATAGATAGGTCTGAGAAGGAGTTTGGGCCTTGTTAATGGTCTATGCAAGGGTCTGGGCAGAGTTGCAGGGACAATGGATAGAGTGTATGTTTTGAAAAGGGGGATAGAGGTGGTAAGGATATGGGAAGGCCTCTAAGCCTTTCTGAGAGTGAGTCAAGTCTAGTCTAGCTGATAGTCTGGTCTGGGGGGGTGATATTACTTAGAAGCAATAACTGAAAACATAATGAAAACATAGAGAAAATACTTACCTGTGGCTTGTAGAAGGAGTGTTGCTGGTGCTTGTACCTATTGTTAATGTAGAAGACTGATGCAGAGTCCCTGTTGTTGTTGTAGCTAGTGCAGAAGCCCTATGAGAGAGAGAGTGAGAGGTCTGGTGGATTGAAGATTGGCTGATTGAGGAGTGAAAGATCAGATTGCTGAAGGTTGAAAGGTCTGATTGAAAGAGCGAATAAATGGGTTGAAAAGATTGAAAGGTCAGATCGGGAGAGGAGACCAGAAATTACCTTTGGGCTAGTTTTAAGCAACCAACGTCGGTGATCCTGCCGACGTCAGCTGACAAGTAACTGATGTCGACAACTGGAATAATGGCAAAAAGGCTAAAATTAGCCTTTTGCCTATTCTTCTAACTACCCAGGTCAATTGGTCATTTGAAAATGGTCAAAGGTGGATAAATAAATGTGAGGATTAGGGGAGAAGAGAAGTTGGAATAGGTCATGAATGGAGTTTAGGCATTTAAGACTTGGCATGGGTTGAGGAATGGAATCCAAAGAGGGCATCCAAGGGTGGTGCGGTGTCAAGGGTGAGATGGCAAGGGGAGAGAATTATTAATTTAAAATAAGATAATTATTTTAAATTAATAAGACATAAGTTAAGCATGGTTAAGTGGACAAAGGGGACTAAGGGGGGAGGACGACCAAGGCGTAGACACGATTTTGGTGTCTACATTTGCCCCTTTTTGTCTTGTTGGTTGTTCTTGACGAACTGCAAGACAAAAATAGGAGTTGGTTGCCCCAGGTGTGGGATAAAGTTTATTTCATCCTATTGGTTGTTCGAATGAATTGCAAGACAAAAATGAGTGTTGGTTGCCCCAATTATGGGATGAGGTATTCCCCCTCAAAGCAGGAGTCGAGGAAAGGGAACCTGGAATCAGGTGCTGATTTGATAAAAAGTGGATGAAAATGGTGAAGATGGAGTGAGAACGCTGCAATAGTCGTGATTGCACATATACCACTTCACAAGATGGTCAGGTCAAATTATTGCAGGTCAAGGTCGAGGAGTGCCAAAATTGAAATAACCAGGTCCCAACATTTGGTCGTAGCTGATCAGGTTATTCAATCTAAGTTAAAGCTCCAATGGTCATCATGTTCCAGGTATCTCGAGCTCAGGAAGTGCTCTTGGAAACATGAAAAATGTCACAAGTAATGGGGATCAACCGGCTTGCGATCTTAGTACTTGTGAGGGTCAAAATATGGGTTATGGACAATTTGGCTAACCATTCATGAGGTAGCACACATACAAAAACAACCAAGGCAACGTTGTCTTAGAAGTGGTCAGAGTCTGAGGAGATAGTTGTGATCTCCAAGGTCATTAGTCGAGGATGGGTCGAGATAGATAGCTGGTCGAATGAATGGACAGACAAAAGAATGTGGCTGAGCTAACCTCAAAAGACTGAGTGCTGCCTACATAGACCTTGTGTGAAGGGCCTCAGGCCAATGTAGTTCTCCCAAAAAGGGAAGAAGAGAGTTGATGTGGTTGTGGTCATGGTCAAGGTCATGGTCAAAGGGTTAAAGGATTGATCAAAAGAAAGAATGGTTTGTCCATCAGGGAGATGAACAAACAAGGGTGGTCGAGCTAACCTCAGAAGACGTCGTGTCATTAGAGTGGTGCCTACATAGCCCTTTTGTGAAGGGCCTCAGGCTAATGTAGTTCTCCCTAAAAGGGAGGAAGGGTCAAAGTGATGGATTGGTCTTGGACGAGGTCAAGTCATGGTCAAAAGGTCAAAATATTTGATGAATGATTTTGGTCATGGGCAAGGTCATGGTCAAAGGTAGAATGGTTTGTCCATCAGGTAGACGAACAAATGGATGTGGTTGAGCTAACACCAAAAGATGTCATGTCATCTGAGTGTTGCCTACATAGCCCCGGTCTTAGAGCCTCAAACTAATGTAGTTCATGTGAAGAGGTAAAGTGGTCGATGATTGGTTTGGTCATGTGTTGAAATGATGAGGATAAGATGATGCTATAGCCTTTTCCATGTAATGGTGTATTCTGTAACATTGGTTGAGTGGTCTTTCATCCCTAGAAAGTTTCCATATTGGTGATGGATGCATGCTAAAAATGAATTGAGTCTATTTATGCTTCAGCAAGTAATGGTTTATGCTTAACATAAATTGTGTCTGGTCGATAGTTTCCATGTGTATTGGTGTCGACAAAAACTATGTGAAATGGACTATGATGATGTGACAGGTCTGAAAATGTGTTGGTTTGATTTAGTTTGGGTTTTGGTTGGATAGATAATGATTTGGTTGAATGTGTGACCAAGATGTAAAAAGTGAAAGGCGCGTTGCTCTTTCATTGACAAGGCCTATAATTATGGCATAAATAGGGGTCATTTAGAAACAAAAGCCCCATTCGTGCATTACGTCGTGGACTAGTGGTTGTGTTAGAGAAGTAGTCGAATCACTTGACGTTAAGTGAGCTCAAAATCCCTTGAGTATGTTGGGGTGATAGGTGTGATATGTGAGATGGATGGAAGGGGGAACCCTTTTTGGCAAGAACAAGTTTGCCCCTTTTATAGGTGACCCCGAGAATGACTATAGACAAGTCCATGACTTTAAAGTTGTCAGTCAATTTTTTTTTTTGGTGTAGACTGATCGATGTGGGAAGTCTGTGATGGGATGTTGTCTTGCTTTGTGGTCATGTTGTGAAGCTGATCGATGCGAGAACTTCAGAGATAATGCTGTGTATGTAGAAAAATTTAGGAATAGCCATCCTTTGAGGGAGTGGTCTATATTTTGATTTTTATGTTTTTGATATGACTTTGGCCTAGCTGTCCTTCAAGGGAGTAGTCTACTAAATACAACAATTATGTAGTTGTCCTTCGAGGGAGAAGTCTACATTTAGAGTTTTATATGACCTTGGAATATGTATCCCACTTTTATATTTTTTTTGATTTTTTTTTTTGACTAGATTTTTGGTCATGGACTTGACTGTAGAGGTTTAGAGGGTTTTCCTTTTATTAGGACAAAGCAGTCATGCTTGACAAAAGAGTTGATTGTTGTTTGTAGGGTTGAGGGTTGAAAAGGAATAGGAATGACAGTGATGGGGAGTGCTCAAGGGATCAAGCTCAATTTAAACATCAAGTGAATAACTACTTAACTAACAATAGATGGTCAAAGATGTAAGGCATAAAGAGGCTCAGGTTCTGATAAGTCCCTGACCCATGCTTGTGTTATGATGTAAGGTCCAAATCAATTAGGAGCAAACTTGCCCCATTTGCTTCATTCCAAATTGGTCACATGTTGATTGATGTTGAAGGATTTGGTTGATGTCATGATTAAAAAGGTTGGTTGACATTTGGTCGATGTTGGGTCAAAGTTGGTTGATATTCGGTCAATGCTTGGTTAAAGTCGATGCTTGGTTGAAGCTTGGTTGAGACTTGGTTGATAGTTAGTCAAGGTTGATAGATATTTGGTCAATGCTGGGTTGGATGATGTGATTAAAAGGTTGGTTAATGTTTGGTCATTGTTTGGTCTATGTCTAGTCGAATGTTTAGTCAATGGTCGGTCGAATGTTTGGTTGAGGTTTGGTCGACGGTTTGGTTGAGGTCAGGTTGAATGATTTGTTGAAGATAGGTTGAATGTTTGGTCAAGGTCGGGTCGAGACTTGTTTGATCAAGGCATGGTCGAGGCTTGGTTGAGGTCTAGTCGAGTTTTAAGATTAAAAGAGTGATTGATATTTGGTCGAGACTGGGTTGAAAGGTTGGTCGAGGCTTGGATGAACGTTGAATTCCCCCATCGGCTAGGGAGAATGTTTGGTAGATTGGTCAAGGTCAATTGAGGCTTGGTGGTTAGATTGACTGTGTTGATGTCAAATAAGGGGGTTAAAGGTGACAAAGGGACCATAGTCTGGTGTGGAGATCCCAATTTAGGTGACGAGGTTTGAGAAGCATGGGTCAGTGTTGATAATTTGTCAAAGGGGTGGTCAAGAGGATCCTTGATGAGAAGGGTATCCTTTTTCTAGTGTTGACGAATGACAGCTTTAAGAGTGCAACAACACTCAGTGTCATGTCCCAGTTTTTGATGATAGTGACAAAATTTAGAGTTGTCAAACCAAGATGGTCTTGATCCAGGAGTTGATGTGTGGGGTGGTGAGGAGGTTGAAGATTTGTTGATAGTATGGTCAAGAAGAAAGGTGTCTTTCTCCAAGCATTGGTGAACAAAAATCTTGAGGGCACAATAATGCTCAGTGTCATGTGCAAGCGTGTGATGATACGCACAAATCTGAGTGTCATCGAACTAGGGTAGTTTTGGTCCAAGGGATTGATATGGTTTAAGAGGTGGGAGATTGATGTGAGAAGACTGTAATAATTGCCATAACAGTAGGGCATAAGAACTTGCTAATGGGTCTGTGTGTCTTGTTGCAGTGGGGGTTGATGACTTTGGTTTGAGAGGCATCAGAGGCATTGGTCGTACCATCATTTTCATGGGTGGTGTAACCACACGTGGAGATGGCACTTTTGTGGTGATAGGTGTTGGATGGTTTGGAGAAAATATATGTCTAATGGGTTGAGGGGATAATGGAGGTGGCTTGCCTCTGTGAAGTATGGGAGTAGGAAACACTCCTATTAAAGTGGACAGATGCAAGCCCAAAATTGAAGGTAATGATGAAGGTGGGGGAGGAGTCCTCCTGTGTGGTTTAGTGGTCTTCTTTGGTTTGGGTTGAGGGCCACCATTATGTGAGGTGAGGTTAGACACGAGTTTGAGTTTAGATGTGAACGGAGGTGAGTGAGATGTAGCAATCTTAGGCAAAAGGCAAGAGGAAATTGTGACTAGCTCTTCCTCAATCGAAATGGATGAAGAGAATGGTTCTTCTCTTGGTGGAGAAGGAATAGGAGAGTGCGGCTCCTCAAGAGGGTAGAGGGCAGGGATGGTCGTGCCCTCTACTTGTGGTTAAGGAGTTGGAAGGATAGGGTCCTCCATTAGAGGTGGGGCTAATGGCATTAGTATGGTCAAGGCATCCTCCAATATGAGAGAGGTTGATGGAGGACTAACAGGAGAATAAGATTCTTCTACATGTGGAAGAAGTTGGTCAGAGATCAGAGAAGAGACAGTGTCTACCGTGCGTATATTATGGTCTTAAGGGTCATTGGTCATGGTCTGGACATTGTTTTGATTAGGAGGATGGTTAGGAAAATGTTGTTTGAAGATGTCGATGTGTTGGTTGGGTGGGGCATTCAGGTTGTCTAAGATGAGATCACCCCTATCTATCATGTCTTGAATGATGTTTTTGAAGGTTCGGCAGTTGTCGATGTCATGGCCTTGGACGCGGTGAAAGTGATAGAAGTTAGCTTCCCTATACCAGGTAGGGATAGCTTTTGAAGGGTCAAATTGAGGTGGTCAGATTGGAGGGAGATTGAGGACCCCCTGTTTGACAAGTTTTTCCAAAATGGAAGCGTATGATTCTCCAAGTGGAGTGTATGAACATTGGATGTACCATTGTTGGAATTGTTTGGTGATGTTTGGAGAGGTAGAAGGTTGAGATTGTTCGGTTTTTGTCGAAGATGGTGATCTAATGACCACAGTGTTGGCCACTCCTTTGGATTTGGAGTGGGAAGAAGAAGGTCTAGAAGAAGAAGGGTCATTGGTTTTTGTGTTAGTATTACGCAATTTGACCTTATCTTCTTCAATGGCGTAGAGTTCAAGCTTTCAAGCCATGGTGAAAGCTTCATCAAAAGTGCAAAATGTTTGAATTTGCAAGGTAGAAGAGATGTGTCTAGCACATGCTCGAGAAAAGAGCTCGATGAGCTCAAGTTGAGGCAAGGAAAAGGAGAGCTGGTTAATCAAGCTTCTCCAACGGGTGACAAAATCGACTACTGATTCGTCATTAAATTGCCTGATGGAGTAGAGGTCTGTGATCGAGACTTATTTGGTGATATTGATAGAAAATTGGTCGAGAAGTAATTGGGCGAGTTGAGTGAATGAAAAGATAGAATGTCTAGTAAGAGAGCTATACCAGTCAAGGGCGAGGCCAGAAAGTGACATGGGGAACGTGCGTAGAAGTAATGCATCATCATGGGCTATGAGATAACAAGTGTGTCTGAATGCTCGAAGATGCTGTTGTGGGTCCTCCTTACTCTAAAAGAAAGTAAATTTAGGGAGTTCTCACTAGTTTGGATAAGGTCGGATGGGCACAAAAGGATGAATGGGTTCACTATAGACTTGCTCATATGAAAGAGCATTGCTTGAACCAGAGATGGATGTCTCAAGGCTAGACATCTTATCCATCAACATCTTGATGAGATCAGCTGACGAATTGGTAGGTGGGGCACCCCCTAGGTTGTAGGGTACTTGGAAGGTGGTTAAAGAGGTGTATGACATACTTGGTTGTGCTTGTGTAAGTGCAACATATGGGTAGTGCGTCATAGGGATAGATGTTGTGGTCAAAGGGGCTTTTGTCATGAAGTTGGAGGACACAAGTTGACTAGGTACCATCATAATTGGTTGAGTGGTGACACTGCTAAAAGGATAGGTTATCACTCCCGCATGTATAAGTGCAAGAGTGGGTGAGGTCGAGACAATCAAGTTCTGGTATGGTGTAGAACTTGGTTGAATTGTGTGTGGTTGAGGGGGCAATGACACCCCGATGGAGGTAGGTCCGAAAATAGATGGGGAGGCCAAACTTTGTGTATTGGCCATGGTTGAGTGACTAGTCGAGACAATAGGTTGAGTCATGATGGGTTGAGTAGCAGATGATGTCGATGTCATTCCCGCTGCACCTAAAAGGTCTTGCATTTGGTTTCTTGCGAGATAGTTTTGGAGGAATTTGAAATTGAGGTCTAAGAATCTTTCGGTCAGTCGAGTAGGAGTTCTTTCAGTCTCTGAGTGGAACTCCATTATAGGACTAGTTATGGATGGGGAAGGCAGAAGCGGTTGATGCCTCGCTTGGTCAAGAAGAGCCTTGGTTTGACTGCGTGTCAAAACCATTCAAGGCAAGAAGGGTCAGGTTTTAAAATTGTGTTTTTTTAGTTTTAGAAACTTAGAATGTGGTTTTGGTAGAAAAAGGGTCAGGTTTTAAGGCTGCTATTTTGAAAAAAAGGACTGTGACAGTGACTGACGTCGATTGAAAAATTGATGTAGGTGAGAACAGATGGCTGACGTCGGTCAGATAAATGATGCCAGTGAGAAGGTTTTTGACGTCAGTGGTAAAACTGATGCCGATGACTGTGTTTTCTAGAAACTCAGTGAATTTGAAGATTCTTGGAAAAAAGGAAGAAAATATCCTCACTAACTCAAAAAACTAGATAGGAACAGAAAAATAGAGGGAGACAGGCAGACCCTAACCGTTAAATCCTAAGAATCAACTTTTAGAATCCTGTTGGCTATTAGAATGGGTCATAGAAGAGGTAGTCTATGGATGGTTTCAGGTTTGTTTAGGCACTCAAGAGTCTGTATTAGGTTTGGTACATGGCCTGGTGCTAAGGAGCAAGCTCCCCTCACTTCACAAGCCCAGTGATAAGCTGGTCTCGCTTAGCCAAAATATACTTTCCCTAGAGATTATCCTCTGCCAGAGAATAGATTGGGCTTTCCCCTTGGTGGTGAAATCCAAGTGGGATTGCCAGGATGGGTAAGGTATCTACTGGGTGATGAAATCCCAGTCGGGCCTTGTCTCAGGTAAGTCTGATGTTTGATTTGTGCAAGTGATTTGGTTGTGTAACATAAGTGTGATTAATTCATGATGTGGTTCTTAATTACTAGATGTGGACTAAGAAATACAAGCAAGCAAAAATGAAATGTAATGTGTTTTAAGCCCAAGTCAAAATGTGAGTTCGAATGAAAACAAGTTGAGAAAGGGTTGAAGAGTATGAGTTAGACTAGTCTAAGATGCAAGAAAAGAAAGAAGAGTTCTTTTTAATCCTGCTTATGATGTCTTTTAGAAGAGAGAGAAGAAAGAGGTGAAAAGTAGAAAGCTAATGCACCCTATATGAATAGAAAGAAAAGAACCCAAGGAAGACCCTAGGGTCCCATCGGGCATGCCAGAATGTTTCTATACAATTTTCTCTTTCACATTTAAAAAGGAAATGAGAAACTAAGAGAAATGGTCTAAGGCTTGTATGTACCTGGATGAAGTTGTGCACACCAAATTCAGATGATAGAAGGAACTCCTCTTTGGTTGTGGAGGATGACACCTATAGAAGAAAGAGACTAAAAAAAAGAAGGTGTTAGATGAGGAGATGGTGGGATGCCAAGCAAAAGCTTGATCCCAGAAGTACAAAGACTTCTTTGAGGGATATTAACCCACTAATTGATAAAAATAATGTTTGATAAAAGGCAAAATGATAAAAGACTGGAATGATTGAATACTAAAATAGAAATGGAAGTAAATGCTTACCTGAATGTTGTTGTTGGCCTGGTCATAATCACCGACATCGGTTAGTCTGCCGATGTCGGTTGTCAATGTCTGCCGACATCGGTTAGTCTGCCGATGTCAGTGAAGGTAGTGGTCTCTATGGCTGGCGTCGGTCAGGGCAGTGGTCTTTGGATGAGGTTTGGTCAGGTCTAGATGAGTTTTAGGGCTGTATATGGGTCTAAGAAGGAGTTTGGGCCTTGTTAATGGTTTATCCAAGGTTATGGGTAGAGTTGTAGGGACAATGGATAGAGTGTATGTTCTGAAAAGGGGGATAGAGGTGGTAAGGATATGGGAAGGCCTCTTAGCCTTTTCGGGAGTGAGTCAAGTCTGGTTTAGCTGATAGTCTGGTCTGGGGGGGTGATATTACTTGGAAGTAATAAATGAAAACATAATGAAAACACAGACAAAATACTTACTTGTGGCTTGCAGAAGGAGTGCTACTAGTGCTTGTACCTGTTGTTGATGTAGAAGACTGATGTAGAGTCCCTGCTATTGCTGTAGCTAGTGTAGAAGCCCTGTGAGAGAGAGAGTGAGAGGTCTGGTGGATTGAATACTGGAAGATTGGCTGATTGAGGAGTGAAAGATCAGATTGCTGAAGGTTAAAAGGTCTGATTGAAAGAGCGGATAAGCGGGTTGAAAAGATTAAAAGGTTAAATTGAGAGAGGAGACCAGAAATCGCCTTTGGGCTAGTCTTAAGCAATCGACGTCGGTGATCCCGCCAGTGTCGGCCGATAGGTAACCAACGTCGGTAGCTGGAATAATGGCAAAAAGGCTAAAATTAGCCTTTTGCCCATTTTTTCAACTGCCTGGGTCAATTGGTCATGCGAAAACGGTCGAAGGTGGATAAATAAACGTGAGGATTAGGGGGGAAGAGAAGTTGGAATAGGTCATGAATGGGGTTTAGGCATTTAAGACTTGGCATGGGTCGAGGAATGGAATCCAAAGAGGGCATCCAAGGGTGGTGAGGTGTCAAGGGTGAGATGGCAAGGGGAGAGAATTATTAATTTAAAATAAGATAATTATTTTAAATTAATAAGACATAGGTTAAGCATGGTTAAGTGGACAAAGGGGACTAAGGGGGGAAGACGACCAAGGCGTAAACACGATTTCGGTGTCTACAATTTGTTGATGGATGGTCCCTCAAAAAGAAACAAGAAGAAAGGTCAAATTAATGCATGGTTGAGATTAATCCAAATAAGAAAATGCTTGTTTGCATTGATGTAAAAAGGATATTGATTTTCCCAAAATTAGTTATAATCAAGAATAAAAGTCAAAATAATTATTTGCCCATAGGTGATTATAATCATTAAGCAGACTTGGATTGGCTAAAAATGATGGTGCCCCAATTAGGGCTGATTAACAAGCATAACTCAAGAATATAACCTAGAATATAAATTAAAGATGAGTGGGTAAAAAGTGATGAAATAGATGAATAGAAGAATAATATTGATCAGTGTGAATGATTCAGTTGTACCTACCAATGAGGAGATGCTCATCCTGATTAACAATGATACAACTAGAATGGTCAAATGAGTTATATTGATCAAGGTAGGTGGGAAGATTTGCTAAGGTGCCAAGGAGAAAATTATATGGCTCCATTGATTATAGACCTTCCTAAAGCTAACTTTTGCTATAGCATGTGATGGTAGGCATCATGAAATAACATCATGAAGACTTGGCCAAAAAATGCATAAGGACTAACTCTTGATATCTAATAAACAATCAAAAATAATACACCGATGACACAAAGTATGATGATAATATTGATTTATGAATATGGATAGACTCAAGAATAATGTGCTCAAGGAATCACCTAATGAACACATATAGATTGAGTCGAGGCAATAATGCTAAAAATAGGAAAGTGAACAAATAAATAAATAAATAACCTAAAATAAACAAATAAATAGAAAGCTTGAAAATAAAATCAAAAGAAAACATCCTAACATTGATAATGTCCCAATAAGGTGGATCAAGGATAACTAACTAGGATTAGACAAGATAAATGCTTTTGTATTTTTGAAATATTTGAATGTTTTTGGA
This sequence comes from Torreya grandis, assembly GCA_037957365.1. NCBI lineage: Eukaryota > Viridiplantae > Streptophyta > Pinopsida > Cupressales > Taxaceae > Torreya > Torreya grandis. Next base: position 3,901,174 of record JARHVA010000083.1, read on the forward strand.
ATTTTGAGGTATCTTAACTCATTAGAGAATGACAAGATACTTGCTAGTAAAATGGTGAAAGCATTTGGATTAGGTTGTTCACAAAATGGTGAGAGTATATGAAAAGGGGGACTAAGGTGACCTCAACATGAATTGAGCATGACCTACATAGTCCTAAAATGATCTCAAGTCATAGTAATTCCATCCACACAAAAGGTAGGGAAAAACCAACTAGGTCCCAACAAGTTCTTAAATCTAGCAAATAACCAGTCAAATTAAAATAGTAATGGCAAGGTGATGCAGAAATACATGATAAACAATGGCATAGGTCAATGATATTAATTTTCCCATAAGAAGTTATAATTAGTAGCAAGACTGGTGAAACACTGATTTGCCCATAGGTGGTTATAATCAAGCTCACATAATTTTTTTTTATAAAAGATGAAAGATATCTTGCTAGATCAACTGTCACACTACTTTCATAGACTTTCATGAAAAACATAGATTGGATTGATTGTTGAAACTTGATTGGAATCCCTCTATAAAAGGTGTGAGAAGAACCAAATGAACCAAGATTTAAAATAGAATTGGGTACGATGACTAAAAATAGGCTTTGGTCTAGATAGGAATGGAATGATAGGATGGATAAAATGGTAAGAGGATTTTTCCCACAAGTAACTGAGTAAATCATTGGGATCTACAATAATGGTAAATGGATATGTAACAATGACAATGGCAATGTGAAATGATATGGTACATAGTTTTGGCCTAGGTGTGGTTTTTGATTTTATTGTTCCTATTGATGGGGAGATGAATGTCCTAATCAACAAATGATACACATAGAATAATTGATCATGTTAATTGCTATCCCACACCTCATCTGAATAACTACTCTATCAAAAATGGCTTGTAGATTTAGTTTTCAATAATACTTTTGTGATCTTCATTGGTTTTTGATTTTGATTCCTTTAAACATCGACATAAGGTATCTTTTTAGCCTCTGAAAAGGAAAGTGTGACTATAGATGGTAAATAAAAACAATTAATGGATGATAGGTTTGTTTATGAAATGGAATGGTAGATGATAATGGAATGTGGAATGGTGGGGAAACAAATTAAGATTAGGACTTTTAATCACAAATAATGTTGATGATGTCATATTTAACATAACTTTGGTTGTGGTAGGGTCAATGACTTGTTATCCTGATAGGAACACTATATTTTTCTATCATTTGATCTTGAGAGTAGCTACCATTTGATTAGGCTGTAGATAGGAATCTATTTTTATTTGATATTTGATTTGATCTTCATCAAGTAGTGAATAAATTTTGTGCTTAGCTATTGGTGCTTCAAAGAGGTTTTCACCAATGAAGTTATCTTGATTGTCCCATAGGACTTTGAGAAGGTATCACTAAGGAATTTTAACCTTTGAATTTGATTATCTTCTATCACTTCCAAAAAAATTTCACTAGAAGATGCTGAGTTATGACTTTGATTGTCCACTATCACCTTTGAAAAAGTTTCACTAGGAGAGTGTTCTTATTCTACATGAATGTTATCTTGGCCTCCTTTATCTTCTTTAATTGCTATGTCACCATAGATGCAATTAAAAAAAGTGTGATTATATCAATCCCAATCGATACTTATGGGAGATGGAATATCAATGATATGGCTATTTTGGTTGATGGTAATGGCATGTGGAATGGTAATAGAATGGGGAGAGGTTACATAATCCTCATAAAAGATACTAGGATTACTTGTGTCAAAGCTGAAGTACTCATCCTCACAAATTGTAAAAGGATCACAAATTTACTCAAATTGATCTATGAGGAATGCACAACCAATGTTGTAATAGTCATGAACATATTCTTCTTCTAAATCTAATTCTAACTCAAGGGACTCTGAATTGGATGTTGAGACTGATGTTGATTCAGATTATGATGCTAAATCTTATTTCAGTTCAAGAATAGAACTTGACTCTATATTTGATTCTTCATCTTATGGGTACTCTACTATAATGATGTCTTGTTGAATATTTGGTATTAAAAAAATAATATCTTGTGATGGCATAATGGGCTCCACCAAGACTGGTTTGTCAGAGTGGGACTCCTCTAGGATGGGAAAAAGGTCAATAAATAAATCCTTAGAGATTGGATTGTTAATAAGAGGCTCTTCAAAAATAGGCACATGGTCAAGATAATTATTTTCCCAAAGGAATTATAATTAGTAAGTAGTGACTCAACAAAGACTGGCTCATCAGAGTGAGACTCTTCAATAATTGGTATAAGATCAATAGGCAATTTATCACATGTTGACTTATCATAAATGGTTGATTCAATAAAAACATCTCATATTGGTTAGTTCTCTTGGCCTTGGTTTCAAATGAGTTAGAAAATACCAATTTTAAACACATTTTGGTCTTTAATAAATTGGATGGGTTGAGGTTTGGATGGGATTGGTAACAGATGAGGAATGACTTATGGTTAGATAATGGTATGGCCTTAGGGAGCATGATTACTTTCATGAGATAAAAGATAAAGTCTTGAGATGGTAACGATAGGGTGATGTTGAGCATGAATTCTCACACAAGCTAAAGGAATAGGTCTTAGAATGATGAAGGGGCATTATGGAGCTTGATTTCTCACATAAGCCAAAGGATGAGGTCTTAGTATATAAATGGTTTGGCATTGTGGAACTTGATTGCTCGTAAAAACTAAAGGTTGAGGTCTTGGTATGGGAATGGTGCCATATTGTGGTTCTAGAATAGAAACGGTATGATGTGGTGGAGCTTGATTACTTACATAAGCCAAAGCATCCAAGTCTTCCTCATAAACTATATCATCCCAGTCATGAGCTAGCTCATAAGCTAGTTCTTGACTATGTTCCTTGTATTGATTATTTCAAAGAAGGTATGGATCCATATCCAAAACAACATTATCTATAGTTAGGTCTTTAAAGTCCTCTTCATAAGCCTCTTCATTCCAATCAAGGTCTCAAGTTGGATTGTAAGTTGTTTTGTGACTTTGTCCCATGAATGATTAATATGAGGCTGATAGAAATCTATCTCACAAAACATATTAGCATCATTGGGTTCTTGGCTAAAGCCATACAAGTCATTTTGTGTATCCATTGTATCATAAGTTAGATTGTAAGTGACTCCACCATAAGTGTAACTAGACATATCTATGTAAATGATGAAAAATCTAAAATAAAAAGGCTTAGAGTTCTAAAAACTCTAAAAAACTATCGAAAGGATAAATGGTTCAAACTTGGTATAACTTGGTTGAAAGTGGAGTTGTATCTCCAACATGGTCTCAAAGTAGAGTTTAATCTCTAAAATGGTTTGTGCTAAGACTTAGTATAAAACAACCTAATGTCAAATGTCTAACATCAAATGTCATACACATAAAAGGTCAACCATCTGAGTAAAAATTGACATGTCAAAGGTCTAGGTCAAAGTGTTCCAAACAAGGTCTAAACTAGGAATGGAAAGGTTGAGTTACTAGGTCTTTTGTCCAAACATGGAGTCAAAATCTAGGTTCAAACAAATAGGCATGTGCTAGGAATTTTGGCCAAATGACATCAAAAGCTAGACTTAAAATAAAGGCTGATGTGATTTTATTTAATCTAACAAGTTTGGAAACAAATTTGACATAGACCCAACACATGGAATCAAACATAAACATGATCAGTTGGCATAAGGCATAAGACAAAAGGCTCTTTGAAGAAAGACTATGTTTTACCAAATAAAGGCATTAACAATGATGAGGATAGGCATGAAACAAACAAACCGTCAATATTTTTCAAATTTGGGTAATTGATTAGTTGAAGTTATTCAACCCAAAAGAGAAAGATTTGTGTATTATCCCCATTAATTAAGGCCTAAATATAAATCAATCATTGTTTTAATCCAAACTTGACAAGGTTAATTGAAAACTCAATATTTGAAAACTAGGATTTGAACAAATAATCTAGATAAGATTGGAGAGCATGATGGCACAAGACAAAGGTCTCAATGGTATACATGACATGGTTTGAAACAAATGGTTTTGATACAAGGTGAAACAAGTTTTGAAATAAATTAAATAACCTAATAGCGTAAGCATGCTCGAATTATGTAATCTATGTTATGTTTCAAAAGACTCAAAGGCAAAATGATTTTAACATGATTTGGGCAGCATAACACTACCTTATTCAGTTCAAATATATTGTTTTGACATGGCTTATGAACAAAAAAATAAGTTTTAGTCTCAAAACATACCAAGCAAAAATGACTAAAATATACTAAGTATAATCATCCAAATCCTAGCAAGGGTATGACAAAATGGGGTTGATTAAAACTAATTGGTTTTTAGATCATTCTATGGGAATCAATTTGAAAAAGACTTTGACATTAAATGATGCAAAAAATAAGCACAAAAATTGGGTGACCGTGGCAATAGCTAGTTGTAAAAAGGTCTAGTCCTTTTTACAACCACTACATCTTGTTGTTCGCTCAATGTAGTGTGATATCCAAATGAAAATACATCCTATGTACAACTCAAAAGGAGTAAGTGAATTCAATGCTAAGAGATGAAACCCAAAGTCAAATCTTCCCTAAATAACTCATGGGAGGTAATGGCATCCCTATTGTAAGCTAAGTTTGTATAAAAATAAAAGACTAAGAGAAAAACTTTAGGGTCATTTTCAAGGTCACCCAAACTTTGGTGAGTTTTTGGGGAGTGCTTTAGATAACATTATTTTCAAGCCTTGGACTAGGATACTTGTAATAGGAATGGCACTTTTGATTCTAAAGTTTCCCTAAAGGGGACAAATAGAAGAGTATACATGCAACATCCCTCTTTTTGAAAAACAAAATATAACTTAAACAACTAAGTAAATTAAAAAAACATGGAAAGGTGAGTTCAATTTTAAGCCCAAATGGAAAATGAGGTGGTGTTCATTTAACCCCTTGGTCTTAGTTGTAAACTTTGAAAACATTCACCATAAACATCAAAAATTTGTTTTTTGTTAAACACCAAAACAAGGTTCCTAATTGATTTTTAAGCATGTAAAAGATGATCTAAAACATGTTCTTAGCAAATATCAAGCTTGGTCCTACAGCCAAAATGTTAGCATGTCCTTGAGCCTTGAATCTCTTTTGGTTTGAAATAATGAACTTTAGAAAAGGAGCTCTCAAGTCTGTGTTTTAAGAAAAACATAATGATCAACATCAGTTTATATAACCGATGATGGTTACATTTTCTAATTGATGTCAATTATCTAACTCACATCAGTTATACCAATGTGACCGATGACAGGTATACAACCGATGTTGGTTTTACTAACTGATGTTAGCTAAGATATGAAACTAATGTTGGTCTTACTTATCGACATTGATTACTATGTAAAACTATGGCAAATAAAAATGGAAAAATAAAGTTAGAAAATCAATTTACAAGAGTTTTAAGGGTCCAAATGAATATTTGAAAGTTTCAAAATGATCTTCTTTAGGTGTGATATGAATCTCATCCCACTAGGTGTGTCATATATGAATCTAGGAATTTGACTCAAGAGAGGATGGTTTGTATGATGGTAGTTCCAAAATGAAAACAAAATTAAAGAAACACACTAAGTATCATAACATCTCTAGGCCTAGACACTAAGGAGAGATTAGTTATCAAATATGAATAAAACACATAACTAAAATGCAAAATAAACCTCTTTTACATTCCTTTTATGCTCCAAAATTGTTATTGTAGTGGCTTGCTTAGCTTGTGCTCATGAAGTCTTTGGCAATAGAAGCTTGGCTACCTCCATCTCTCCTTGGCACCATTGGCTTGTGGCTTGGCTTGGCTTGGAATAAATTTGGCATGTTTAAACTAATTGAAATGGCTTTTGTAATCATTTGTGCATTATAACTTTACACCAAAATAACTTAGAAATGATGTTCATGGCCTCTCTATTTATAAATTTTTGGGAATGTTTAGAATCAACCTAAATTGTCCATCCTAAGATTGAGGTGTGTGGTTGAGGATTAATTTAATTTTTGGAATTAATTTTATAATTATCCTCATCATGACACTAGAATAAGGGGAAATTAAGAGGCATGGAGGGCATCATGGAAGGCATTGATGAGGCATGGAGGGCATGAATAATGATATTAGTGGCATTTATGGCCTAGGGATGTCTTCTTAAGAAATGAGGTCACTTGATGATGTAGATATTCAATATTAATTTATAAAAATAAGTATTTAACAAGTTTCCATGGAATTCTTGAGTAAGTTCTAATTTGGGTTAATTAGCTCTTAAGCATGATTAATCACTTTGTGCACAAATTACCCAAATTGATTAGAATGCCTTGTTATTGGTCTAAAATTTGATTGAATTGGAATTAGAAAGAAATTTTAGATGCATTGGATCCATTATCCCATTTAGTATGTTACTAAAAACAAATAACAAAGACATGCATCATATGTAAAAGATTTGATAGGAAAGAACAATTCAGAGCACTTAGGTGTAAAATTGACATTTTGACTTGAAATGATCTGATCAAAGTTAGCTAGCCCATAAATTGAATTACCCCATTTAGGGATACCCTGGCCAAAATTAGCACTTGAATATGTCAATTTCACATAATTTAGCATGTTTTAGTGTTTTTAGGCCAAATTGTGCATTCTAGGTGGAAACTGGTTAAAACCCTAATTGGAGGTTATCAATGGCTAGTTTTAGGTGTCTACAGTAATAATTATGGTATGAACGAACCCTAAAGGTTTTATTAAAAAATGGCCATTTCTAAAATTTATTTCCCCATGCATCTTTACTATCAAGCCTAAGACCTATCATGTCCTTGACACATAACATAAAGATGAAACATTTAAAAGGATTGCATATATTCACACTTTGATGATCTTCTAAAATCCCCAATCCCATCTTAATTAATCACCTATCCTCAAACAAAACCTATCCCTATCATGCCCACCCTCATCCCAAGTCTAAACCATCCCATTACCACCCTACCTCCATAGTGTAGGAGGATTCCTATCATGGGCACTAAAATGAGCAAAATAGGAGATTAATATTATGACATATCTACCCATGAAAACATGTACATCACATAGTCAAACATAAACATGTAATCATATATATCCATCACATCACCTAATAACATCCATAAAATTAAAATAATCATCCTATGTACATCATCCATGAATAAAATGGAAATAAAACATATCTATCATCACATCACCAACAAAATATTAAAGTCTATACATAATATACATAATCATGACATTAATAAAAACAAAATCCATAACATCTACATCTAATCATCACATATATAGCTCATAAATGTCATAATCACATGGACAACAAGTGCATCTCATACCCATAAAACAATAAAAAACATCCATACATCTACCAAAATGAATCATCATAATATATAGATATCAAATGTCCCAAGTATAATATCCACATGGAATCCATGTCAAAATATATGTTACAAATACATGAAGCCCATGGGGAAAGAATGACCTAGTAATACAAGTCCCCTACACACACACACACACACACACACACACACACACACACACACACACACACACACACACACACACACACACACACACACACACATCTTAATTCAAGGTTGTGGCCCTGGTGGCCTCTACACTCCACTAAAACATCTCAAATGATTTTGAACAGATGATTGACTGGCATAGAAGGAACCTACATGATGACCATCTAGAATTACAACCTCATATAATGTCTTATTATTTAGGCCTCCTAGGTAAGCAACATAATGCAATCCATCATCCCCATCATGCCCTATCCTTTCAAAGCCTCATCAGTCTCATCTCTAGCTCTCTTTGCTAGTGCTAACTAACTAATCAATGTATGAATATGAGTTTTTAGCTATGAAATCTACCCTAGAAATATTGAAATCTAGCTCTAGAATGTCATAATATAAGTATGTGCATGGCCAAAATAAGTATCCTTATATATGATCTATGATTGCAAAGTAGTAATATGTGTATCTCACTATGTCACTTGCACCTAAAATGTTGTGACATGTGATTGTAGTCATGTAATCTATCCATCCCTCTATACAATGTGAGATCATAATGTAGTAATTTACCTCTATGCCTATACTAATTGACTATCACCCTAGGCCGTCAAATTCTAAAGATAGCCCTATTACTATTCTCACTCATATATAATCCCTACACTCTCTACTAATTGTGATTAAATCTATCCTACAGCCAACTAATCAAAGCAACATCCTCCTCTAACCTTGATGGCTATGATGGACCTACACCACCACTATTGTCACCTACCTGAGTCTATGGCTAGGCTACTCCCTATATCTGAGGCACTACCTATGCTACAACTACCATTACAACATGACGACCATCATCTACATCCATCACATCATGGCCCTCTCCTCTATCTTACACCTCCTATGATAGAACTTGTCTCCTTTACCTCATACTCCTCTATATCCTAGATCATTCCTAAAGAACTCTCCTCACTACCCTACTTTTAGCCACTACTTAAAGTCATATCAATTGAATCATAATCCTTGACTACCACCATGCTATGTATACTACTATCACACTAGGATCTAGGATAAGTGTATAAAAATCCCACTATATTGGTGCCACATTCCCATACTATATGTGGCCATCAACTCTATCTATTGATCTACCTTAATGTGACCTCTCCCACCCACTATGTGCAAATAAATACTCTAGGCTAGGCACATCCTTGAATAAAGCTGAAATGCCTCTACACCTAATTTGGTTGATACCTCTCAATGATGTAGTATTGACATCCTATGACATAGCATTATGTAATCATGTACTATGTCCATGCCTCATTTACCCAGTTAAACCTAATCCCCCTGTATGGCATCCATGTAATATGTTTATGGTATAAACTATCAAATGCCTCTTTATAATAATTCATCTCCCTAGCATGACCTAGATGTACACCCAAAATCACTCACCATTAAAACACCACTGGAAGATCAAGCTCAAGCCCTACAAGTGTCCCTAATGGCTATTAGATCACAATGTTCTCCCAAATCCAAATCTATAGTAGTAATGAAGGTCCAAATCTCCATGCTTTCTTATAGGCCCCTAAGTGTAGCTCCCTATACAAGTTTGATAACATAATAGATCCTCAAGTAAATACTTAGTGATTGTGAATCATATCATCAACCACATCACCTAAACTAAGATAAAACCACTGTCTACTCTTGTTCAGTAAGAGTATGCCAAAAACAAAAGCCATAAATATTAGGGTTAATCAGTCCAAGGTCCCCTCATGATGGAATCTATCTAGATCAATGCATTGATCTCACATCCCAATCTATAAACTCTTGCTCAGTCACTATAACATTAGAATCAATGAATGGGACAGCTAGTATATCCTATCTCCCTAAATTAGAAAATGAAAAATTCTATATACATCCTCCAATTTCAAAATCATCTCTTAAGTAACAAAGTGAAATTTACTCATATCTGAGTGCCATCACTTTACCAATGCTATGATTAGGGCCTGATCAATTTGAATAAGTGGCATCATCACCATGTTATGAAGACCCACCAGTTTTAACACCCTATACTCCTCTAGGGTTACTCACCACATCTCATGCAGTATCTGTAGATACCATAGTCATGACACTAATATTCCTAAATCCTCTTACACCAAACCAATGTCTACCTATCATCACCCACATCACTCAAAGATGTCACCTAATCTATTTAACATACCCTTATCTAAAAATTATCCTATTAATCCTACCTAAACCATCTAAATCCACCCCACCTTAAATATAGGTAATTAACCTACAAATTCATCCACTCATCTAAATAACTTCGTCTAACTACCTCACTCATCTAACCTGACACCCAAAACTATAACATAACCTCTCCTACTTCAACACTTAGCCATTTTTTCTATCCTCTACAATACCTCCATTTAAAAGTCATGGTTTTGACAAAACTATTACTCCTTAATAGTGGGATTGTAATATTGCTATTGCCCATAAGTGGGATTGTAATCCAGCTATTCTCCATTAGTGAGATTGTAATCCCACCATTCCCTACATGTAGGATTGCAATCCCATGACTTCTCCTAATAATACTACCATATGTATTGACAAACCTATGACTATGGGCACAAATACAAGTCATGGGCTTGCCAAAACAAAATGAATGGTGTCTCTTTCTACTAAAATCCACTTCAAAATATACCAAAAATTACTCAAAATCATGAAAAACATAAAGTTAAGGTTTGTTTTACTCATTGAAGGTCCAATCTCAGCATCTATTTGGTGCTTCTAGACTCTTTCACTATGTTGGGAAGCTCAAGGAATGTGGTCCATGTATTTCACCTCAAAGCTAAATTCACCAATGATAATAAGTGTAAATAAACCAAACCCTAGCTCTTTTATCTCATATGACCGCCCTTCCCCCTCCCCTTAATCATCCCCTTATAAACATCCCCTATCCACTTATCCCCAATATTAATCCCATAACTTTGACTCATCTATTAAATGACATCTCAAGAATCTCATACCCACCACCCTTATCATTCCCCTTACCCTATATCTAGAACTACATTAGCTTAAGGTCTTTTCAGACTATATAGGTAGCACCTGGTCCTATTTTTGGTGTCTAGGGATAGCTCGACCACCATTTATCCCTCATCACTATCCTATCCCTGACCTAGTCACTCAATAATCACATGTCATTTTTAAGACCCACATCTTAAAAAAATTATATATTTATCACTAATCAACACTTTTATCCCTCTTATCCATGTTTGAGTTTTTCCTAGCAGGTATCCTTGTTACAAGACTTATCAATCAGCTTGATCCCATCATATTTAAATCAATCTCCTTCTATCAAACAAAATAATTTATAGACATTTTTCATTTATCTAGAACCCATCACTTGATCTATGTCATCATCATCACCCTTGGGGTATCTCTTTGGTCAAATAGGGCATCTCAACCATGATAAACTCCTAGTCTTATCTTATCCTGAGATTCTTGTTTGAGTGACCATTAGGGTCAAAATTCTCCTCGCATGCTCTATTAATGGGGAATAATATCCCATCGATATTTTGGCATCATCTAACATCAAGGTTTTTCTTTGAAAGATCATTACTCCTTCCACTTACAACACCTTTTCAAAGATGGGAAAAATGTATGCATTAAAATATGTTTGCCTCACTAATGACACTAATTCCCACTAATTGAGCCTAATTACCATATTTCCTAGCTATATTAACTAATATCCTAATACCCACATCTCATTCATATACCCCACACAACCCTTATCCCATCTTGAAATCAATTAATCTCATTATTAAACCCTTAATAGACTCCATTAACTACTAACTTACCCCCTAAAACCCACTAGCTAATTTAAAATTCAAAACTAATCCAACTACCCACCCACCACCCTATACTAGCCTCTATTAAAGCCCTAAGCCCTAAACCCTCCATCAGTGCCTAAATTTTCCCCACTCAGGAATGGAGGTTACCATTCTTAGAGTCATAGACCATCTCCATAGTTTTTAGATGGATTAGTCATTATCTCCATCACCTTATCTTGGCACTAACAACTATATCCTTAGTCCAATAACTGGTAAGTATATCTCTCTTGATCAGCTTGAGTCCATAACTAATCCAACACCTAATATCACTAAGTTCAAAATCACATCCATTGGTTATGGGGAGTACAAGTATATGAAATTTTACATTGGTAATATTCCCTTATATCCACATAGGTATGGTTCCTTGGCTATGAGGAAGAATAATCATATTAAATATCATTTTGGGCCAACATCTTTTTCATTTGTGGTTTTTTTGTCTTATGAATACATTAAAGATGGAGATGATTTTCGGCTAATATAGATGATGAGGTCCTCATCTCTCCTGATCAACACTATCCCAAAGTCTAGAGAATGATGGAAAATATGAGGTATAAAATAAAAGCATTGGGAAAACAAGAGAAAGGTTGAATTGAACCTATAATGGTCTAAGAAAATCCATAATACTTTGGATTAGGGTATAAACTATATGATGATGACCCAACCAGTATCATCATGGATTCTCTCTTGACTAATGGGTTGTGTCTCCCTGATGAGTACATTGAAATGGGTTCTATTTGTAGTCACTTTGAGGAGATTGATACCACAAACATCTTCCTTGATACCACTATATCCACCATCAATATTTCCATCCATTATCCGTCCCTCATAGAATGGGAATTGAAGCAGGATCCCAGCTTCATCAAATTTCAAAATGATGAGGCCATTTTGAAATATATGAGAGCTAGAAACTTCATGTCATTAAGAGATCATAAAAATGGATTTTATATCAATATTTACCAATCTACATATTTTGGAGAGTAGAAAAAACCCATAATAAAAGTGAGGACGAATACTCAAAAGAAGGAGATCCTTTTAGAAAACTAGATGAACTCCCATCTAGCCCCTTAGTATCAGAAGACTACTTTGATATTGATACTGAAATACTAGATTATTTTGCTTCCAATGTACCAAAAATATCATTACCCTTTATTTGCAAAATCAATCACCCTCACTTATTGAGGACATGAGAGAAGTTAATATTAGAACTTATGAACATCCTAAAATAGTAAAATTAGGGGCATCTCTTACAAAATTAGAACACAAAATCCTTATTGAGATGCTAAAGTAATTTGTTGACATATTTTCATGGAGCTATGTAGACATGTCAAGATTAGACCCCTCATTGGTGGTACACCACCTTGTTGTACATATAAATAAAAAACCTATTAAATATAAATTATGTAAGATGCATCCCAAGGTGATGTTATTAGTTAAAGAGGAATTACAAAAATTTATGGAAAAAGGATTCATCCACACAATTGATTACTCATATTAGATCTCTAATATTATTCCTATCATAAAACCACAAGGTAGAATTAGGATTTACATCAACTTATAGGATATAAATAATGCATATCCTAAAGAGGATTTATTGCTCCCTAACATTGACATGATCATAGATTTAATAGCTAGCTATGAAATCATTTCCCTCATGGATGGATTTTTAGGGTACAATTAGATTAAAATATCCCCTAAAGATTAACATAAAATAGAATTTATTACTTTGTGGGAAACATTCTATTATCAAGTCATGCCATTCAACCTCAAGAATTTAGGGGCAACTTATCAATAGGATATGACCATTATCTTTCATGACATTGTAAAATATTATGTTGATGATATTTTGGGGAAGTCCTGATTAAGGTCAAATCACCATGTGGTCCTTAAAATAATTTTTGAAAGATTACAAGAATATAATGTAAGGTTAAATCCCAAAAAGTGTCTTTGGAGTAACCTCATGTAAATTATTGGGATTCATAGTCTTAAGAAGGGGCATTAAGGTGGATTTAGAAAAAGTCAAATCAACCACATAAATGCCCACCCCTCATAATATTAGCAACTATATAGTCTTTAGGGAAAGATTCAATCCATATGACATTTCATCTCCTAGCTTGCTGATAAATGTCACCCTTTACTCATCTATTAAATAGAGGGGCTATCTTCTATTGGAATACAATGCCAACAAGATTTTGAAAGTCTAAAACAGTACTTGGCCAATCCACCTATTTTATCTCCACTAGTATTGGGAAGGCATTTTATCCTCTACATTTTAGTAACATCATGTGTTAGTGGTTCTCTCCTATCATAACACAATGATCAAGGTAAGGAGCAAGTTATATACTACCTCAGTCATACATTGATATATTATGACATGAATAATACTCTTATTGAAAAGGCATGTTTATCCATATTTTTTGCATTGTAAAATATCATGCATTGCATGCTTATTAATCAAGTTCACCTAATTTTTAAGGTCAATACTTTGAAATAAGTATTATCCAAATCAATGCTTACATGATGAGTAGTAAGATGGATAATGTTGCTCAACAAATTTGACATTGAATATGTTAATAAAAAAGATATAAAAAGATAGGTAATAGTGGGTATACTATCCAAGGCACCTTTATAAGTGATTGAAATAATTATGAATACTTTCTTGAATGAGTCCATAATGAATACTTCACAATCAGTCAGCTAGAAGTTATACTTTGATGCCTCATTCACCATGCATGGATTTGAGGTAGGCATTATCCTTCTCACCCCTTAGGGTGATCTCATCCCAAAATCATTTTGCCTCACCTTTCCATGTACTAATAATATTTTATAATATGAATCCTTGATAGCAGGTCTCCACCTAGCTATTCAATGTAATATCTAGTGCTTACAAATACTTGAAGACTCACAATTAATTGTCAAATAGGTTAATGATAAGTTCCAAACAAAGGATGAAAAATGTATTCCTTAAAAATAATTAGTGGATCAATTAAAGACCAATTTTTATTCTATAACATTTGAGTAGGTTCCACAAGTAAACAATAAATCATTTGATTCTATGGAAAGTATAGGATCACTTATTGACCTCCCTGAAGATGTCTTATAAGGTAATTTTTTGATTAAACATCTAATTATCCTATCCTATCAATCAATATCTCCACTTCAAATTTGTGTAATCAATAACCCCAATCTCCCATGGTAACATGATATTTATAAGTACCTTCATGACAACATCCTTCCCCCAACCTTAACTATCCCCAATGCAAAGCCTTTATCCATCACACCATTTGATACATAATCCTTGGCAACATGCTTTATTGATGAGGCTATAATGAAACCTTTTTAAGGTTTTTAACATTAGATGAGGCATCTCAATCCATAAAAGAGGTACATGATAGTATTTATAGAGGGCACATCATTAGAATGGCCCTATCCAAAAAGCTCCTCTAAACAAGATATTACTGGCCAATAATGGAACAAGATGCTTGTCAATATGTGCATAAATGTGTGGCCTACCAAAAACATGGAAATTTCATCCATGCTCCAGCATAAGAGTTACAACCCATTATGAGTCCATGGACTTTCTCCATGTGGGACCTTGATTTGATTGGTAAAATCAATCCTATTTCATCAGATGATCACAAATTCATAATTACATCTACATAGTATTTCATCAAATGGGTAGAAGTAATGCCACTAACTTACACAATAGGCCTCCAGATATCAAAGTTTATACTTAATAAGATAATTTATCATTTTGGTATACCACCTAACATAATTTTAGATAATGGAAAATCATTCAATAATCAAGAAGTTGAGGCCTTATGCTATAAATATCATATCATGCAACATTTCTCCTCCTCATATTATCCCCAAGGCAACGGACAGGAAGAATAAACTAATAATACACTCATCAATATTTTGATGAAAATTATTGATCAAGATGGATGAAATTGGCAATCTAATTTATATACAACATTATGGTCTTATCGAATAAGCATTCCTACACCTATTGGGGCTACTCTATATGCCTTGGTCTATAGAACTGAAGAAATAATACTAGTAGAAGTACAACTCCCCTCTCTTCAAATCTCACTAAGAGGTATCATTACCAATCATAATATAAAACAAAAATGGTTGAAAGAAATAGAAATCTTCAATGAAATATGACATAAATCCTTGAATCACCTTTGAGTATATAAAATAAAGTTTAAGAACTAATACTGCAAAAGATTTAGGATAGGGAGTTCAAGATTGGTGACTTAGTCCTAAAGGAGAATCAGAAGAAAAACAATGTAGAATGAAATAAAAAGGAGAATTTTGAATTAAATTGGCTAGGTCCCTATGTCATTATTGCCAAGTTCATATTAGAATCATATAAGTTGGTCATGCTTGATGGAGAAGAACTAGATGATCCCATGAGCATCATGCATCTCAAATGCTTATACACCTAACTTAGGTGTCATAATCCTCCATCTATAAACATTCCACATCCACTCAATCCACCCATCACCCCTCCTCATCAGTATAAAAAATAAATCCATCCATCCAATGGTGAAAACTAGCTTGTTTGTGCCTTGGGAAAGTACCATGATGAAAACCAATTTTTGGTGTCATGATAAAACCACCCTAACCCTAGTCTCAATAGTGGGAATCTATCAAAAAGTCTTGAATAATAATGAAATACCATTAATTTAATGAATGGATAAGACATGGATAATTAGAAGACATTTTTTAGAAGGATTTATCAAGTCATTTATCCACACTTGGTCCACATAACCCAAAGTCCCATCCATACCCACATCACCCAGTCATACCTCCATAAATATTCTTTAATGGACATGTCTATTTTTAGCCTCAACTAATCCTTGGGATGAATTACCACTCCTTAATATCACTAAACCTCAAATCCATACCTTTGCACTATTAATCATCATTATAGAGGGTCATAATAACATAAAAAATTCTCTTTCCAAGGCTTTTAACAAACATTGTATTACCAATTCTTGAAGGGTCATCATGACCCCTATGATGTAATATGGATATAGGTCTATCAAGAGAAAATTATTGAGGAATAGATATCCTATATAAAACTCTACTTCATAATTATATCCATTATATATCACCATCAATCATTACTTCTTCATGTGTAAATAGCCCCATCAAGCCTTGTCATTATTGCTTTCAGTTATCTTTGCTTGTTGTGTGTGCAAATGTGTATGTAAAAATATAATCTTTAATTTTTATGTTTTAAATAATTAAATGTATTTTTCACATTTATCTATATGGTAATTTTGATCTAGTAATTTTACTCAAGAGAGGATGGTTAGTATGGTGTTAGTTCCAAAATGAAAGAAACACATTAACTAGCATAACATCTCTAGGCCTAGACAATAAGGAGAGCTTAGTTAACAAAAATGAATAAAACACATAAATAAAATGCAAAATAAACCACTTTTACCTTCCTTGGATGCTCCAAAATTCTTATTGTAGTGTCTTACTCAGCGTGTGCTCATGAAGTCCTTAGCAATGGAAGCTTGGCTACCTCGATCTCTCCTTGGCACCTTTGGCTTGTGGCTTGGCTTAGCTTGGAATAAATTTGGCATGGTAACACTAATTTACATGGATTTTGGAATCATTTTGGAATTATAAATTTTCACCAAAATAGATTAGAAATGATGTTTAAGGCCTCTCTATTTATAGATTTTTTAGAATGTCTAGAATCAACCCAAACCGTCCATCCTGAGATTGAGATGAGTGGTTGAGGATTAATTCAATTTTTGGAATTAATTTTACATTTATCCTCATCATGAAATTGGAAGAAGGGGTAATTAAGAGGCATGGAGGTCATCATGGAAGGCATTAATGAGGCATGGAGGGCATGAATCTTGATATTTGTGGCATTTATGGCCTAAAGATGTTTTCCCAAGAAATGAGGTCACCTGATGATGCAAATATTCAATATTCATTTCTAAAAATAATTATTCAAAAAGTTTCCATGTAATTATTGATTAGGCTCTAATTTTGGTTAATTATCTCTTAATCATGATTAAGCACTTTGTGGACAAATTACCCAAATTGATCAGAATGCCTTGTTATTGGTCCAAAATTTGATTGGATTAGAATTGGAAGATAGTGTTAGATGCATTGGATCCATTATCCCATTTAGGATGTTACTAAAAAAAAATAACAAAGGCATGCATATTATGTAAAATATTTGATAGGAAAGAGAAATTTAGAGTACCTAAGTGCAAAATTAGCATTTTGACTCAAAATGATTTGATCAAAGTTAGCTGGACCATAAATTGCATTACCCCATTTAGGGATACCCTAGCCAAAATTGACACTTTAATATGTTAGTTTCACATCATTTAGTGTGTTTTAGTGTTTTTAGGCCAAATTATGTATTTTAGGTGGAAATTGGTCGAAAGCTTGATTGAAGGTTATTGGTGGCTAGTTTTAGGTGTCTATAATTTGCCCTTGTTTGGGAAGGCATTACAATCTATAAGCATAGTAACATCTTCTCAAAGAATAAAAAGGTCCTTTATTCCAAAAATATGATCATGATCGAAGAACAAAGCTCCAAATTATTATGGGAAGCCTATGATGATGCCCCCTCGAGGGAGTAGTTGTCACATTTGTGTTTCTATACGATTTTCGCTTTCACATTCAAAAAGGAAATGAGAAACTAAGAGAAATAGTCTAAGGCTTATATGTACCTGGATGAAGTCATGCGCACCAAATTCAGACGATAGAAGGAACTACTCTTTGGTTGTGGAGGATGACACCTATACAAGAAAGAGACTAAAACAAAGAAGGCATTAGATGAGGAGATGGTGGGCTGCCAAGCAAAAGCTTGATCCCAGAAGTATAAAGACTTCCTTGAGGGATGTCAACCCACTGATTGATAAAAATAATGTCTGATAAAAGGCAAAATGATAAAAGACTAAAATGATTGAAGACTAAAATAGAAATGGAAGCAAATGCTTACCTGAATGTTGCTGTCGGCTTGGTCATAGTCACCAACGTCAGTTAGTCTACCGACGTCAGTTGTCAATGTCTGCCGACATCGGTTAATCTGCCGACGTCAGTGAAGGCAGTGGTCTCTACAGCCAGCATTGGTCAGGGAAGTGGTCTTTAGACGAGGTCTGGTCAGGTCTGGATGGGTTTCAAGGCTATAGATAGGTCTGAGAAGGAGTTTGGGCCTTGTTAATGGTCTATGCAAGGGTCTGGGCAGAGTTGCAGGGACAATGGATAGAGTGTATGTTTTGAAAAGGGGGATAGAGGTGGTAAGGATATGGGAAGGCCTCTAAGCCTTTCTGAGAGTGAGTCAAGTCTAGTCTAGCTGATAGTCTGGTCTGGGGGGGTGATATTACTTAGAAGCAATAACTGAAAACATAATGAAAACATAGAGAAAATACTTACCTGTGGCTTGTAGAAGGAGTGTTGCTGGTGCTTGTACCTATTGTTAATGTAGAAGACTGATGCAGAGTCCCTGTTGTTGTTGTAGCTAGTGCAGAAGCCCTATGAGAGAGAGAGTGAGAGGTCTGGTGGATTGAAGATTGGCTGATTGAGGAGTGAAAGATTAGATTGCTGAAGGTTGAAAGGTCTGATTGAAAGAGCGAATAAATGGGTTGAAAAGATTGAAAGGTCAGATCGGGAGAGGAGACCAGAAATTACCTTTGGGCTAGTTTTAAGCAACCAACGTCGGTGATCCTGCCGACGTCAGCTGACAAGTAACTGATGTCGACAACTGGAATAATGGCAAAAAGGCTAAAATTAGCCTTTTGCCTATTCTTCTAACTACCCAGGTCAATTGGTCATGTGAAAATGGTCAAAGGTGGATAAATAAATGTGAGGATTAGGGGAGAAGAGAAGTTGGAATAGGTCATGAATGGAGTTTAGGCATTTAAGACTTGGCATGGGTTGAGGAATGGAATCCAAAGAGGGCATCCAAGGGTGGTGCGGTGTCAAGGGTGAGATGGCAAGGGGAGAGAATTATTAATTTAAAATAAGATAATTATTTTAAATTAATAAGACATAAGTTAAGCATGGTTAAGTGGACAAAGGGGACTAAGGGGGGAGGACGACCAAGGCGTAGACACGATTTTGGTGTCTACATTTGCCCCTTTTTGTCTTGTTGGTTGTTCTTGACGAACTGCAAGACAAAAATAGGAGTTGGTTGCCCCAGGTGTGGGATAAAGTTTATTTCATCCTATTGGTTGTTCGAATGAATTGCAAGACAAAAATGAGTGTTGGTTGCCCCAATTATGGGATGAGGTATTCCCCCTCAAAGCAGGAGTCGAGGAAAGGGAACCTGGAATCAGGTGCTGATTTGATAAAAAGTGGATGAAAATGGTGAAGATGGAGTGAGAACGCTGCAATAGTCGTGATTGCACATATACCACTTCACAAGATGGTCAGGTCAAATTATTGCAGGTCAAGGTCAAGGAGTGCCAAAATTGAAATAACCAGGTCCCAGCATTTGGTCGTAGCTGATCAGGTTATTCAATCTAAGTTAAAGCTCCAATGGTCATCATGTTCCAGGTATCTCGAGCTCAGGAAGTGCTCTTGGAAACATGAAAAATGTCACAAGTAATGGGGATCAACCGGCTTGCGATCTTAGTACTTGTGAGGGTCAAAATATGGGTTATGGACAATTTGGCTAACCATTCATGAGGTAGCACACATACAAAAACAACCAAGGCAACGTTGTCTTAGAAGTGGTCAGAGTCTGAGGAGATAGTTGTGATCTCCAAGGTCATTAGTCGAGGATGGGTCGAGATAGATAGCTGGTCGAATGAATGGACAGACGAAAGAATGTGGCTGAGCTAACCTCAAAAGACTGAGTGCTGCCTACATAGACCTTGTGTGAAGGGCCTCAGGCCAATGTAGTTCTCCCAAAAAGGGAAGAAGAGAGTTGATGTGGTTGTGGTCATGGTCAAGGTCATGGTCAAAGGGTTAAAGGATTGATCAAAAGAAAGAATGGTTTGTCCATCAGGGAGATGAACAAACAAGGGTGGTCGAGCTAACCTCAGAAGACGTCGTGTCATTAGAGTGGTGCCTACATAGCCCTTTTGTGAAGGGCCTCAGGCTAATGTAGTTCTCCCTAAAAGGGAGGAAGGGTCAAAGTGATGGATTGGTCTTGGACGAGGTCAAGTCATGGTCAAAAGGTCAAAATATTTGATGAATGATTTTGGTCATGGGCAAGGTCATGGTCAAAGGTAGAATGGTTTGTCCATCAGGTAGACGAACAAATGGATGTGGTTGAGCTAACACCAAAAGATGTCATGTCATCTGAGTGTTGCCTACATAGCCCCGGTCTTAGAGCCTCAAACTAATGTAGTTCATGTGAAGAGGTAAAGTGGTCGATGATTGGTTTGGTCATGTGTTGAAATGATGAGGATAAGATGATGCTATAGCCTTTTCCATGTAATGGTGTATTCTGTAACATTGGTTGAGTGGTCTTTCATCCCTAGAAAGTTTCCATATTGGTGATGGATGCATGCTAAAAATGAATTGAGTCTATTTATGCTTCAGCAAGTAATGGTTTATGCTTAACATAAATTGTGTCTGGTCGATAGTTTCCATGTGTATTGGTGTCGACAAAAACTATGTGAAATGGACTATGATGATGTGACAGGTCTGAAAATGTGTTGGTTTGATTTAGTTTGGGTTTTGGTTGGATAGATAATGATTTGGTTGAATGTGTGACCAAGATGTAAAAAGTGAAAGGCGCGTTGCTCTTTCATTGACAAGGCCTATAATTATGGCATAAATAGGGGTCATTTAGAAACAAAAGCCCCATTCGTGCATTACGTCGTGGACTAGTGGTTGTGTTAGAGAAGTAGTCGAATCACTTGACGTTAAGTGAGCTCAAAATCCCTTGAGTATGTTGGGGTGATAGGTGTGATATGTGAGATGGATGGAAGGGGGAACCCTTTTTGGCAAGAACAAGTTTGCCCCTTTTATAGGTGACCCCGAGAATGACTATAGACAAGTCCATGACTTTAAAGTTGTCAGTCAATTTTTTTTTTTGGTGTAGACTGATCGATGTGGGAAGTCTGTGATGGGATGTTGTCTTGCTTTGTGGTCATGTTGTGAAGCTGATCGATGCGAGAACTTCAGAGATAATGCTGTGTATGTAGAAAAATTTAGGAATAGCCATCCTTTGAGGGAGTGGTCTATATTTTGATTTTTATGTTTTTGATATGACTTTGGCCTAGCTGTCCTTCAAGGGAGTAGTCTACTAAATACAACAATTATGTAGTTGTCCTTCGAGGGAGAAGTCTACATTTAGAGTTTTATATGACCTTGGAATATGTATCCCACTTTTATATTTTTTTTGATTTTTTTTTTTGACTAGATTTTTGGTCATGGACTTGACTGTAGAGGTTTAGAGGGTTTTCCTTTTATTAGGACAAAGCAGTCATGCTTGACAAAAGAGTTGATTGTTGTTTGTAGGGTTGAGGGTTGAAAAGGAATAGGAATGACAGTGATGGGGAGTGCTCAAGGGATCAAGCTCAATTTAAACATCAAGTGAATAACTACTTAACTAACAATAGATGGTCAAAGATGTAAGGCATAAAGAGGCTCAGGTTCTGATAAGTCCCTGACCCATGCTTGTGTTATGATGTAAGGTCCAAATCAATTAGGAGCAAACTTGCCCCATTTGCTTCATTCCAAATTGGTCACATGTTGATTGATGTTGAAGGATTTGGTTGATGTCATGATTAAAAAGGTTGGTTGACATTTGGTCGATGTTGGGTCAAAGTTGGTTGATATTCGGTCAATGCTTGGTTAAAGTCGATGCTTGGTTGAAGCTTGGTTGAGACTTGGTTGATATTTAGTCAAGGTTGATAGATATTTGGTCAATGCTGGGTTGGATGATGTGATTAAAAGGTTGGTTAATGTTTGGTCATTGTTTGGTCTATGTCTAGTCGAATGTTTAGTCAATGGTCGGTCGAATGTTTGGTTGAGGTTTGGTCGACGGTTTGGTTGAGGTCAGGTTGAATGATTTGTTGAAGATAGGTTGAATGTTTGGTCAAGGTCGGGTCGAGACTTGTTTGATCAAGGCATGGTCGAGGCTTGGTTGAGGTCTAGTCGAGTTTTAAGATTAAAAGAGTGATTGATATTTGGTCGAGACTGGGTTGAAAGGTTGGTCGAGGCTTGGATGAACGTTGAATTCCCCCATCGGCTAGGGAGAATGTTTGGTAGATTGGTCAAGGTCAATTGAGGCTTGGTGGTTAGATTGACTGTGTTGATGTCAAATAAGGGGGTTAAAGGTGACAAAGGGACCATAGTCTGGTGTGGAGATCCCAATTTAGGTGACGAGGTTTGAGAAGCATGGGTCAGTGTTGATAATTTGTCAAAGGGGTGGTCAAGAGGATCCTTGATGAGAAGGGTATCCTTTTTCTAGTGTTGACGAATGACAGCTTTAAGAGTGCAACAACACTCAGTGTCATGTCCCAGTTTTTGATGATAGTGACAAAATTTAGAGTTGTCAAACCAAGATGGTCTTGATCCAAGAGTTGATGTGTGGGGTGGTGAGGAGGTTGAAGATTTGTTGATAGTATGGTCAAGAAGAAAGGTGTCTTTCTCCAAGCATTGGTGAACAAAAATCTTGAGGGCACAATAATGCTCAGTGTCATGTGCAAGCGTGTGATGATACGCACAAATCTGAGTGTCATCGAACTAGGGTAGTTTTGGTCCAAGGGATTGATATGGTTTAAGAGGTGGGAGATTGATGTGAGAAGACTGTAATAATTGCCATAACAGTAGGGCATAAGAACTTGCTAATGGGTCTGTGTGTCTTGTTGCAGTGGGGGTTGATGACTTTGGTTTGAGAGGCATCAGAGGCATTGGTCGTACCATCATTTTCATGGGTGGTGTAACCACACGTGGAGATGGCACTTTTGTGGTGATAGGTGTTGGATGGTTTGGAGAAAATATATGTCTAATGGGTTGAGGGGATAATGGAGGTGGCTTGCCTCTGTGAAGTATGGGAGTAGGAAGCACTCCTATTAAAGTGGACAGATGCAAGCCCAAAATTGAAGGTAATGATGAAGGTGGGGGAGGAGTCCTCCTGTGTGGTTTAGTGGTCTTCTTTGGTTTGGGTTGAGGGCCACCATTATGTGAGGTGAGGTTAGACACGAGTTTGAGTTTAGATGTGAACGGAGGTGAGTGAGATGTAGCAATCTTAGGCAAAAGGCAAGAGGAAATTGTGACTAGCTCTTCCTCGATCGAAATGGATGAAGAGAATGGTTCTTCTCTTGGTGGAGAAGGAATAGGAGAGTGCGGCTCCTCAAGAGGGTAGAGGGCAGGGATGGTCGTGCCCTCTACTTGTGGTTAAGGAGTTGGAAGGATAGGGTCCTCCATTAGAGGTGGGGCTAATGGCATTAGTATGGTCAAGGCATCCTCCAATATGAGAGAGGTTGATGGAGGACTAACAGGAGAATAAGATTCTTCTACATGTGGAAGAAGTTGGTCAGAGATCAGAGAAGAGACAGTGTCTACCGTGCGTATATTATGGTCTTGAGGGTCATTGGTCATGGTCTGGACATTGTTTTGATTAGGAGGATGGTTAGGAAAATGTTGTTTGAAGATGTCGATGTGTTGGTTGGGTGGGGCATTCAGGTTGTCCAAGATGAGATCACCCCTATCTATCATGTCTTGAATGATGTTTTTGAAGGTTCGGCAGTTGTCGATGTCATGGCCTTGGACGCGGTGAAAGTGATAGAAGTTAGCTTCCCTATACCAGGTAGGGATAGCTTTTGAAGGGTCAAATTGAGGTGGTCAGATTGGAGGGAGATTGAGGACCCCCTGTTTGACAAGTTTTTCCAAAATGGAAGCGTATGATTCTCCAAGTGGAGTGTATGAACATTGGATGTACCATTGTTGGAATTGTTTGGTGATGTTTGGAGAGGTAGAAGGTTGAGATTGTTCGGTTGTTGTCGAAGATGGTGATCTAATGACCACAGTGTTGGCCACTCCTTTGGATTTGGAGTGGGAAGAAGAAGGTCTAGAAGAAGAAGGGTCATTGGTTTTTGTGTTAGTATTACGCAATTTGACCTTATCTTCTTCAATGGCGTAGAGTTCAAGCTTTCAAGCCATGGTGAAAGCTTCATCAAAAGTGCAAAATGTTTGAATTTGCAAGGTAGAAGAGATGTGTCTAGCACATGCTCGAGAAAAGAGCTCGATGAGCTCAAGTTGAGGCAAGGAAAAGGAGAGCTGGTTAATCAAGCTTCTCCAACGGGTGACAAAATCGACTACTGATTCGTCATTAAATTGCCTGATGAAGTAGAGGTCTGTGATCGAGACTTATTTGGTGATATTGATAGAAAATTGGTCGAGAAATAATTGGGCGAGTTGAGTGAATGAAAAGATAGAATGTCTAGTAAGAGAGCTATACCAATCAAGGGCGAGGCCAGAAAGTGACATGGGGAACGTGCGTAGAAGTAATGCATCATCATGGGCTATGAGATAACAAGTGTGTCTGAATGCTCGAAGATGCTGTTGTGGGTCCTCCTTACTCTAAAAGAAAGTAAATTTAGGGAGTTCTCACTAGTTGGGATAAGGTCGGATGGGCACAAAAGGATGAATGGGTTCACTATAGACTTGCTCATATGAAAGAGCATTGCTTGAACCAGAGATGGATGTCTCAAGGCTAGACATCTTATCCATCAACATCTTGATGAGATCAGCTGACGAATTGGTAGGTGGGGCACCCCCTAGGTTGTAGGGTACTTGGAAGGTGGTTAAAGAGGTGTATGACATACTTGGTTGTGCTTGTGTAAGTGTAACATATGGGTAGTGCGTCATAGGGATAGATGTTGTGGTCAAAGGGGCTTTTGTCATGAAGTTGGAGGACACAAGTTGACTAGGTACCATCATAATTGGTTGAGTGGTGACACTGCTAAAAGGATAGGTTGTCACTCCCGCATGTATAAGTGCAAGAGTGGGTGAGGTCGAGACAATCAAGTTCTGGTATGGTGTAGAACTTGGTTGAATTGTGTGTGGTTGAGGGGGCAATGACACCCCGATGGAGGTAGGTCCGAAAATAGATGGGGAGGCCAAACTTTGTGTATTGGCCATGGTTGAGTGACTAGTCGAGACAATAGGTTGAGTCATGATGGGTTGAGTAGCAGATGATGTCGATGTCATTCCCGCTGCACCTAAAAGGTCTTGCATTTGGTTTCTTGCGAGATAGTTTTGGAGGAATTTGAAATTGAGGTCTAAGAATCTTTCGGTCAGTCGAGTAGGAGTTCTTTCAGTCTCTGAGTGGAACTCCATTATAGGACTAGTTATGGATGGGGAAGGCAGAAGCGGTTGATGCCTCGCTTGGTCAAGAAGAGCCTTGGTTTGACTGCGTGTCAAAACCATTCAAGGCAAGAAGGGTCAGGTTTTAAAATTGTGTTTTTTTAGTTTTAGAAACTTAGAATGTGGTTTTGGTAGAAAAAGGGTCAGGTTTTAAGGCTGCTATTTTGAAAAAAAGGACTGTGACAGTGACTGACGTCGATTGAAAAATTGATGTAGGTGAGAACAGATGGCTGACGTCGGTCAGATAAATGATGCCAGTGAGAAGGTTTTTGACGTCAGTGGTAAAACTGATGCCGATGACTGTGTTTTCTAGAAACTCAGTGAATTTGAAGATTCTTGGAAAAAAGGAAGAAAATATCCTCACTAACTCAAAAAACTAGATAGGAACAGAAAAATAGAGGGAGACAGGCAGACCCTAACCGTTAAATCCTAAGAATCAACTTTTAGAATCCTGTTGGCTATTAGAATGGGTCATAGAAGAGGTAGTCTATGGATGGTTTCAGGTTTGTTTAGGCACTCAAGAGTCTGTATTAGGTTTGGTACATGGCCTGGTGCTAAGGAGCAAGCTCCCCTCACTTCACAAGCCCAGTGATAAGCTGGTCTCGCTTAGCCAAAATATACTTTCCCTAGAGATTATCCTCTGCCAGAGAATAGATTGGGCTTTCCCCTTGGTGGTGAAATCCAAGTGGGATTGCCAGGATGGGTAAGGTATCTACTGGGTGATGAAATCCCAGTCGGGCCTTGTCTCAGGTAAGTCTGATGTTTGATTTGTGCAAGTGATTTGGTTGTGTAACATAAGTGTGATTAATTCATGATGTGGTTCTTAATTACTAGATGTGGACTAAGAAATACAAGCAAGCAAAAATGAAATGTAATGTGTTTTAAGCCCAAGTCAAAATGTGAGTTCGAATGAAAACAAGTTGAGAAAGGGTTGAAGAGTATGAGTTAGACTAGTCTAAGATGCAAGAAAAGAAAGAAGAGTTCTTTTTAATCCTGCTTATGATGTCTTTTAGAAGAGAGAGAAGAAAGAGGTGAAAAGTAGAAAGCTAATGCACCCTATATGAATAGAAAGAAAAGAACCCAAGGAAGACCCTAGGGTCCCATCGGGCATGCCAGAATGTTTCTATACAATTTTCTCTTTCACATTTAAAAAGGAAATGAGAAACTAAGAGAAATGGTCTAAGGCTTGTATGTACCTGGATGAAGTTGTGCACACCAAATTCAGATGATAGAAGGAACTCCTCTTTGGTTGTGGAGGATGACACCTATAGAAGAAAGAGACTAAAAAAAAGAAGGTGTTAGATGAGGAGATGGTGGGATGCCAAGCAAAAGCTTGATCCCAGAAGTACAAAGACTTCTTTGAGGGATATTAACCCACTAATTGATAAAAATAATGTTTGATAAAAGGCAAAATGATAAAAGACTGGAATGATTGAATACTAAAATAGAAATGGAAGTAAATGCTTACCTGAATGTTGTTGTTGGCCTGGTCATAATCACCGACATCGGTTAGTCTGCCGATGTCGGTTGTCAATGTCTGCCGACATCGGTTAGTCTGCCGACGTCAGTGAAGGTAGTGGTCTCTATGGCTGGCGTCGGTCAGGGCAGTGGTCTTTGGATGAGGTTTGGTCAGGTCTAGATGAGTTTTAGGGCTGTATATGGGTCTAAGAAGGAGTTTGGGCCTTGTTAATGGTTTATCCAAGGTTATGGGTAGAGTTGTAGGGACAATGGATAGAGTGTATGTTCTGAAAAGGGGGATAGAGGTGGTAAGGATATGGGAAGGCCTCTTAGCCTTTTCGGGAGTGAGTCAAGTCTGGTTTAGCTGATAGTCTGGTCTGGGGGGGTGATATTACTTGGAAGTAATAAATGAAAACATAATGAAAACACAGACAAAATACTTACTTGTGGCTTGCAGAAGGAGTGCTACTAGTGCTTGTACCTGTTGTTGATGTAGAAGACTGATGTAGAGTCCCTGCTATTGCTGTAGCTAGTGTAGAAGCCCTATGAGAGAGAGAGTGAGAGGTCTGGTGGATTGAAGACTGGAAGATTGGCTGATTGAGGAGTGAAAGATCAGATTGCTGAAGGTTAAAAGGTCTGATTGAAAGAGCGGATAAGCGGGTTGAAAAGATTAAAAGGTTAAATCGAGAGAGGAGACCAGAAATCGCCTTTGGGCTAGTCTTAAGCAATCGACGTCGGTGATCCCGCCAGTGTCGGCCGATAGGTAACCAACGTCGGTAGCTGGAATAATGGCAAAAAGGCTAAAATTAGCCTTTTGCCCATTTTTTCAACTGCCTGGGTCAATTGGTCATGCGAAAACGGTCGAAGGTGGATAAATAAACGTGAGGATTAGGGGGGAAGAGAAGTTGGAATAGGTCATGAATGGGGTTTAGGCATTTAAGACTTGGCATGGGTCGAGGAATGGAATCCAAAGAGGGCATCCAAGGGTGGTGAGGTGTCAAGGGTGAGATGGCAAGGGGAGAGAATTATTAATTTAAAATAAGATAATTATTTTAAATTAATAAGACATAGGTTAAGCATGGTTAAGTGGACAAAGGGGACTAAGGGGGGAAGACGACCAAGGCGTAAACACGATTTCGGTGTCTACAATTTGTTGATGGATGGTCCCTCAAAAAGAAACAAGAAGAAAGGTCAAATTAATGCATGGTTGAGATTAATCCAAATAAGAAAATGCTTGTTTGCATTGATGTAAAAAGGATATTGATTTTCCCAAAATTAGTTATAATCAAGAATAAAAGTCAAAATAATTATTTGCCCATAGGTGATTATAATCATTAAGCAGACTTGGATTGGCTAAAAATGATGGTGCCCCAATTAGGGCTGATTAACAAGCATAACTCAAGAATATAACCTAGAATATAAATTAAAGATGAGTGGGTAAAAAGTGATGAAATAGATGAATAGAAGAATAATATTGATCAGTGTGAATGATTCAGTTGTACCTACCAATGAGGAGATGCTCATCCTGATTAACAATGATACAACTAGAATGGTCAAATGAGTTATATTGATCAAGGTAGGTGGGAAGATTTGCTAAGGTGCCAAGGAGAAAATTATATGGCTCCATTGATTATAGACCTTCCTAAAGCTAACTTTTGCTATAGCATGTGATGGTAGGCATCATGAAATAACATCATGAAGACTTGGCCAAAAAATGCATAAGGACTAACTCTTGATATCTAATAAACAATCAAAAATAATACACCGATGACACAAAGTATGATGATAATATTGATTTATGAATATGGATAGACTCAAGAATAATGTGCTCAAGGAATCACCTAATGAACACATATAGATTGAGTCGAGGCAATAATGCTAAAAATAGGAAAGTGAACAAATAAATAAATAAATAACCTAAAATAAACAAATAAATAGAAAGCTTGAAAATAAAATCAAAAGAAAACATCCTAACATTGATAATGTCCCAATAAGGTGGATCAAGGATAACTAACTAGGATTAGACAAGATAAATGCTTTTGTATTTTTGAAATATTTGAATGTTTTTGGAATTTTGAGGTATCTTAACTCATTAGAGAATGACAAGATACTTGCTAGTAAAATGGTGAAAGCATTTGGATTAGGTTGTTCACAAAATGGTGAGAGTATATGAAAAGGGGGACTAAGGTGACCTCAACATGAATTGAGCATGACCTACATAGTCCTAAAATGATCTCAAGTCATAGTAATTCCATCCACACAAAAGGTAGGGAAAAACCAACTAGGTCCCAACAAGTTCTTAAATCTAGCAAATAACCAGTCAAATTAAAATAGTAATGGCAAGGTGATGCAGAAATACATGATAAACAATGGCATAGGTCAATGATATTAATTTTCCCATAAGAAGTTATAATTAGTAGCAAGACTGGTGAAACACTGATTTGCCCATAGGTGGTTATAATCAAGCTCACATAATTTTTTTTTATAAAAGATGAAAGATATCTTGCTAGATCAACTGTCACACTACTTTCATAGACTTTCATGAAAAACATAGATTGGATTGATTGTTGAAACTTGATTGGAATCCCTCTATAAAAGGTGTGAGAAGAACCAAATGAACCAAGATTTAAAATAGAATTGGGTACGATGACTAAAAATAGGCTTTGGTCTAGATAGGAATGGAATGATAGGATGGATAAAATGGTAAGAGGATTTTTCCCACAAGTAACTGAGTAAATCATTGGGATCTACAATAATGGTAAATGGATATGTAACAATGACAATGGCAATGTGAAATGATATGGTACATAGTTTTGGCCTAGGTGTGGTTTTTGATTTTATTGTTCCTATTGATGGGGAGATGAATGTCCTAATCAACAAATGATACACATAGAATAATTGATCATGTTAATTGCTGTCCCACACCTCATCTGAATAACTACTCTATCAAAAATGGCTTGTAGATTTAGTTTTCAATAATACTTTTGTGATCTTCATTGGTTTTTGATTTTGATTCCTTTAAACATCGACATAAGGTATCTTTTTAGCCTCTGAAAAGGAAAGTGTGACTATAGATGGTAAATAAAAACAATTAATGGATGATAGGTTTGTTTATGAAATGGAATGGTAGATGATAATGGAATGTGGAATGGTGGGGAAACAAATTAAGATTAGGACTTTTAATCACAAATAATGTTGATGATGTCATATTTAACATAACTTTGGTTGTGGTAGGGTCAATGACTTGTTATCCTGATAGGAACACTATATTTTTCTATCATTTGATCTTGAGAGTAGCTACCATTTGATTAGGCTGTAGATAGGAATCTATTTTTATTTGATATTTGATTTGATCTTCATCAAGTAGTGAATAAATTTTGTGCTTAGCTATTGGTGCTTCAAAGAGGTTTTCACCAATGAAGTTATCTTGATTGTCCCATAGGACTTTGAGAAGGTATCACTAAGGAATTTTAACCTTTGAATTTGATTATCTTCTATCACTTCCAAAAAAATTTCACTAGAAGATGCTGAGTTATGACTTTGATTGTCCACTATCACCTTTGAAAAAGTTTCACTAGGAGAGTGTTCTTATTCTACATGAATGTTATCTTGGCCTCCTTTATCTTCTTTAATTGCTATGTCACCATAGATGCAATTAAAAAAAGTGTGATTATATCAATCCCAATCGATACTTATGGGAGATGGAATATCAATGATATGGCTATTTTGGTTGATGGTAATGGCATGTGGAATGGTAATAGAATGGGGAGAGGTTACATAATCCTCATAGAAGATACTAGGATTACTTGTGTCAAAGCTGAAGTACTCATCCTCACAAATTGTAAAAGGATCACAAATTTACTCAAATTGATCTATGAGGAATGCACAACCAATGTTGTAATAGTCATGAACATATTCTTCTTCTAAATCTAATTCTAACTCAAGGGACTCTGAATTGGATGTTGAGACTGATGTTGATTCAGATTATGATGCTAAATCTTATTTCAGTTCAAGAATAGAACTTGACTCTATATTTGATTCTTCATCTGATGGGTACTCTACTATAATGATGTCTTGTTGAATATTTGGTATTAAAAAAATAATATCTTGTGATGGCATAATGGGCTCCACCAAGACTGGTTTGTCAGAGTGGGACTCCTCTAGGATGGGAAAAAGGTCAATAAATAAATCCTTAGAGATTGGATTGTTAATAAGAGGCTCTTCAAAAATAGGCACATGGTCAAGATAATTATTTTCCCAAAGGAATTATAATTAGTAAGTAGTGACTCAACAAAGACTGGCTCATCAGAGTGAGACTCTTCAATAATTGGTATAAGATCAATAGGCAATTTATCACATGTTGACTTATCATAAATGGTTGATTCAATAAAAACATCTCATATTGGTTAGTTCTCTTGGCCTTGGTTTCAAATGAGTTAGAAAATACCAATTTTAAACACATTTTGGTCTTTAATAAATTGGATGGGTTGAGGTTTGGATGGGATTGGTAACAGATGAGGAATGACTTATGGTTAGATAATGGTATGGCCTTAGGGAGCATGATTACTTTCATGAGATAAAAGATAAAGTCTTGAGATGGTAACGATAGGGTGATGTTGAGCATGAATTCTCACACAAGCTAAAGGAATAGGTCTTAGAATGATGAAGGGGCATTATGGAGCTTGATTTCTCACATAAGCCAAAGGATGAGGTCTTAGTATATAAATGGTTTGGCATTGTGGAACTTGATTGCTCGTAAAAACTAAAGGTTGAGGTCTTGGTATGGGAATGGTGCCATATTGTGGTTCTAGAATAGAAACGGTATGATGTGGTGGAGCTTGATTACTTACATAAGCCAAAGCATCCAAGTCTTCCTCATAAACTATATCATCCCAGTCATGAGCTAGCTCATAAGCTAGTTCTTGACTATGTTCCTTGTATTGATTATTTCAAAGAAGGTATGGATCCATATCCAAAACAACATTATCTATAGTTAGGTCTTTAAAGTCCTCTTCATAAGCCTCTTCATTCCAATCAAGGTCTCAAGTTGGATTGTAAGTTGTTTTGTGACTTTGTCCCATGAATGATTAATATGAGGCTGATAGAAATCTATCTCACAAAACATATTAGCATCATTGGGTTCTTGGCTAAAGCCATACAAGTCATTTTGTGTATCCATTGTATCATAAGTTAGATTGTAAGTGACTCCACCATAAGTGTAACTAGACATATCTATGTAAATGATGAAAAATCTAAAATAAAAAGGCTTAGAGTTCTAAAAACTCTAAAAAACTATCGAAAGGATAAATGGTTCAAACTTGGTATAACTTGGTTGAAAGTGGAGTTGTATCTCCAACATGGTCTCAAAGTAGAGTTTAATCTCTAAAATGGTTTGTGCTAAGACTTAGTATAAAACAACCTAATGTCAAATGTCTAACATCAAATGTCATACACATAAAAGGTCAACCATCTGAGTAAAAATTGACATGTCAAAGGTCTAGGTCAAAGTGTTCCAAACAAGGTCTAAACTAGGAATGGAAAGGTTGAGTTACTAGGTCTTTTGTCCAAACATGGAGTCAAAATCTAGGTTCAAACAAATAGGCATGTGCTAGGAATTTTGGCCAAATGACATCAAAAGCTAGACTTAAAATAAAGGCTGATGTGATTTTATTTAATCTAACAAGTTTGGAAACAAATTTGACATAGACCCAACACATGGAATCAAACATAAACATGATCAGTTGGCATAAGGCATAAGACAAAAGGCTCTTTGAAGAAAGACTATGTTTTACCAAATAAAGGCATTAACAATGATGAGGATAGGCATGAAACAAACAAACCGTCAATATTTTTCAAATTTGGGTAATTGATTAGTTGAAGTTATTCAACCCAAAAGAGAAAGATTTGTGTATTATCCCCATTAATTAAGGCCTAAATATAAATCAATCATTGTTTTAATCCAAACTTGACAAGGTTAATTGAAAACTCAATATTTGAAAACTAGGATTTGAACAAATAATCTAGATAAGATTGGAGAGCATGATGGCACAAGACAAAGGTCTAAATGGTATACATGACATGGTTTGAAACAAATGGTTTTGATACAAGGTGAAACAAGTTTTGAAATAAATTAAATAACCTAATAGCGTAAGCATGCTCGAATTATGTAATCTATGTTATGTTTCAAAAGACTCAAAGGCAAAATGATTTTAACATGATTTGGGCAGCATAACACTACCTTATTCAGTTCAAATATATTGTTTTGACATGGCTTATGAACAAAAAAATAAGTTTTAGTCTCAAAACATACCAAGCAAAAATGACTAAAATATACTAAGTATAATCATCCAAATCCTAGCAAGGGTATGACAAAATGGGGTTGATTAAAACTAATTGGTTTTTAGATCATTCTATGGGAATCAATTTGAAAAAGACTTTGACATTAAATGATGCAAAAAATAAGCACAAAAATTGGGTGACCGTGGCAATAGCTAGTTGTAAAAAGGTCTAGTCCTTTTTACAACCACTACATCTTGTTGTTCGCTCAATGTAGTGTGATATCCAAATGAAAATACATCCTATGTACAACTCAAAAGGAGTAAGTGAATTCAATGCTAAGAGATGAAACCCAAAGTCAAATCTTCCCTAAATAACTCATGGGAGGTAATGGCATCCCTATTGTAAGCTAAGTTTGTATAAAAATAAAAGACTAAGAGAAAAACTTTAGGGTCATTTTCAAGGTCACCCAAACTTTGGTGAGTTTTTGGGGAGTGCTTTAGATAACATTATTTTCAAGCCTTGGACTAGGATACTTGTAATAGGAATGGCACTTTTGATTCTAAAGTTTCCCTAAAGGGGACAAATAGAAGAGTATACATGCAACATCCCTCTTTTTGAAAAACAAAATATAACTTAAACAACTAAGTAAATTAAAAAAACATGGAAAGGTGAGTTCAATTTTAAGCCCAAATGGAAAATGAGGTGGTGTTCATTTAACCCCTTGGTCTTAGTTGTAAACTTTGAAAACATTCACCATAAACATCAAAAATTTGTTTTTTGTTAAACACCAAAACAAGGTTCCTAATTGATTTTTAAGCATGTAAAAGATGATCTAAAACATGTTCTTAGCAAATATCAAGCTTGGTCCTACAGCCAAAATGTTAGCATGTCCTTGAGCCTTGAATCTTTTTTGGTTTGAAATAATGAACTTTAGAAAAGGAGCTCTCAAGTCTGTGTTTTAAGAAAAACATAATGATCAACATCAGTTTATATAACCGATGATGGTTACATTTTCTAATTGATGTCAATTATCTAACTCACATCAGTTATACCAATGTGACCGATGACAGGTATACAACCGATGTTGGTTTTACTAACTGATGTTAGCTAAGATATGAAACTAATGTTGGTCTTACTTATCGACATTGATTACTATGTAAAACTATGGCAAATAAAAATGGAAAAATAAAGTTAGAAAATCAATTTACAAGAGTTTTAAGGGTCCAAATGAATATTTGAAAGTTTCAAAATGATCTTCTTTAGGTGTGATATGAATCTCATCCCACTAGGTGTGTCATATATGAATCTAGGAATTTGACTCAAGAGAGGATGGTTTGTATGATGGTAGTTCCAAAATGAAAACAAAATTAAAGAAACACACTAAGTATCATAACATCTCTAGGCCTAGACACTAAGGAGAGATTAGTTATCAAATATGAATAAAACACATAACTAAAATGCAAAATAAACCTCTTTTACATTCCTTTTATGCTCCAAAATTGTTATTGTAGTGGCTTGCTTAGCTTGTGCTCATGAAGTCTTTGGCAATAGAAGCTTGGCTACCTCCATCTCTCCTTGGCACCATTGGCTTGTGGCTTGGCTTGGCTTGGAATAAATTTGGCATGTTTAAACTAATTGAAATGGCTTTTGTAATCATTTGTGCATTATAACTTTACACCAAAATAACTTAGAAATGATGTTCATGGCCTCTCTATTTATAAATTTTTGGGAATGTTTAGAATCAACCTAAATTGTCCATCCTAAGATTGAGGTGTGTGGTTGAGGATTAATTTAATTTTTGGAATTAATTTTATAATTATCCTCATCATGACACTAGAATAAGGGGAAATTAAGAGGCATGGAGGGCATCATGGAAGGCATTGATGAGGCATGGAGGGCATGAATAATGATATTAGTGGCATTTATGGCCTAGGGATGTCTTCTTAAGAAATGAGGTCACTTGATGATGTAGATATTCAATATTAATTTATAAAAATAAGTATTTAACAAGTTTCCATGGAATTCTTGAGTAAGTTCTAATTTGGGTTAATTAGCTCTTAAGCATGATTAATCACTTTGTGCACAAATTACCCAAATTGATTAGAATGCCTTGTTATTGGTCTAAAATTTGATTGAATTGGAATTAGAAAGAAATTTTAGATGCATTGGATCCATTATCCCATTTAGTATGTTACTAAAAACAAATAACAAAGACATGCATCATATGTAAAAGATTTGATAGGAAAGAACAATTCAGAGCACTTAGGTGTAAAATTGACATTTTGACTTGAAATGATCTGATCAAAGTTAGCTAGCCCATAAATTGAATTACCCCATTTAGGGATACCCTGGCCAAAATTAGCACTTGAATATGTCAATTTCACATAATTTAGCATGTTTTAGTGTTTTTAGGCCAAATTGTGCATTCTAGGTGGAAACTGGTTAAAACCCTAATTGGAGGTTATCAATGGCTAGTTTTAGGTGTCTACAGTAATAATTATGGTATGAATGAACCCTAAAGGTTTTATTAAAAAATGGCCATTTCTAAAATTTATTTCCCCATGCATCTTTACTATCAAGCCTAAGACCTATCATGTCCTTGACACATAACATAAAGATGAAACATTTAAAAGGATTGCATATATTCACACTTTGATGATCTTCTAAAATCCCCAATCCCATCTTAATTAATCACCTATCCTCAAACAAAACCTATCCCTATCATGCCCACCCTCATCCCAAGTCTAAACCATCCCATTACCACCCTACCTCCATAGTGTAGGAGGATTCCTATCATGGGCACTAAAATGAGCAAAATAGGAGATTAATATTATGACATATCTACCCATGAAAACATGTACATCACATAGTCAAACATAAACATGTAATCATATATATCCATCACATCACCTAATAACATCCATAAAATTAAAATAATCATCCTATGTACATCATCCATGAATAAAATGGAAATAAAACATATCTATCATCACATCACCAACAAAATATTAAAGTCTATACATAATATACATAATCATGACATTAATAAAAACAAAATCCATAACATCTACATCTAATCATCACATATATAGCTCATAAATGTCATAATCACATGGACAACAAGTGCATCTCATACCCATAAAACAATAAAAAACATCCATACATCTACCAAAATGAATCATCATAATATATAGATATCAAATGTCCCAAGTATAATATCCACATGGAATCCATGTCAAAATATATGTTACAAATACATGAAGCCCATGGGGAAAGAATGACCTAGTAATACAAGTCCCCTACACACACACACACACACACACACACACACACACACACACACACACACA
Organism: Torreya grandis; assembly: GCA_037957365.1. Classification (NCBI taxonomy): domain Eukaryota; kingdom Viridiplantae; phylum Streptophyta; class Pinopsida; order Cupressales; family Taxaceae; genus Torreya; species Torreya grandis. The sequence goes on from JARHVA010000083.1 coordinate 3,937,979, forward strand.
CACACACACACACACACACACACACACACACACACACACATCTTAATTCAAGGTTGTGGCCCTGGTGGCCTCTACACTCCACTAAAACATCTCAAATGATTTTGAACAGATGATTGACTGGCATAGAAGGAACCTACATGATGACCATCTAGAATTACAACCTCATATAATGTCTTATTATTTAGGCCTCCTAGGTAAGCAACATAATGCAATCCATCATCCCCATCATGCCCTATCCTTTCAAAGCCTCATCAGTCTCATCTCTAGCTCTCTTTGCTAGTGCTAACTAACTAATCAATGTATGAATATGAGTTTTTAGCTATGAAATCTACCCTAGAAATATTGAAATCTAGCTCTAGAATGTCATAATATAAGTATGTGCATGGCCAAAATAAGTATCCTTATATATGATCTATGATTGCAAAGTAGTAATATGTGTATCTCACTATGTCACTTGCACCTAAAATGTTGTGACATGTGATTGTAGTCATGTAATCTATCCATCCCTCTATACAATGTGAGATCATAATGTAGTAATTTACCTCTATGCCTATACTAATTGACTATCACCCTAGGCCGTCAAATTCTAAAGATAGCCCTATTACTATTCTCACTCATATATAATCCCTACACTCTCTACTAATTGTGATTAAATCTATCCTACAGCCAACTAATCAAAGCAACATCCTCCTCTAACCTTGATGGCTATGATGGACCTACACCACCACTATTGTCACCTACCTGAGTCTATGGCTAGGCTACTCCCTATATCTGAGGCACTACCTATGCTACAACTACCATTACAACATGACGACCATCATCTACATCCATCACATCATGGCCCTCTCCTCTATCTTACACCTCCTATGATAGAACTTGTCTCCTTTACCTCATACTCCTCTATATCCTAGATCATTCCTAAAGAACTCTCCTCACTACCCTACTTTTAGCCACTACTTAAAGTCATATCAATTGAATCATAATCCTTGACTACCACCATGCTATGTATACTACTATCACACTAGGATCTAGGATAAGTGTATAAAAATCCCACTATATTGGTGCCACATTCCCATACTATATGTGGCCATCAACTCTATCTATTGATCTACCTTAATGTGACCTCTCCCACCCACTATGTGCAAATAAATACTCTAGGCTAGGCACATCCTTGAATAAAGCTGAAATGCCTCTACACCTAATTTGGTTGATACCTCTCAATGATGTAGTATTGACATCCTATGACATAGCATTATGTAATCATGTACTATGTCCATGCCTCATTTACCCAGTTAAACCTAATCCCCCTGTATGGCATCCATGTAATATGTTTATGGTATAAACTATCAAATGCCTCTTTATAATAATTCATCTCCCTAGCATGACCTAGATGTACACCCAAAATCACTCACCATTAAAACACCACTGGAAGATCAAGCTCAAGCCCTACAAGTGTCCCTAATGGCTATTAGATCACAATGTTCTCCCAAATCCAAATCTATAGTAGTAATGAAGGTCCAAATCTCCATGCTTTCTTATAGGCCCCTAAGTGTAGCTCCCTATACAAGTTTGATAACATAATAGATCCTCAAGTAAATACTTAGTGATTGTGAATCATATCATCAACCACATCACCTAAACTAAGATAAAACCACTGTCTACTCTTGTTCAATAAGAGTATGCCAAAAACAAAAGCCATAAATATTAGGGTTAATCAGTCCAAGGTCCCCTCATGATGGAATCTATCTAGATCAATGCATTGATCTCACATCCCAATCTATAAACTCTTGCTCAGTCACTATAACATTAGAATCAATGAATGGGACAGCTAGTATATCCTATCTCCCTAAATTAGAAAATGAAAAATTCTATATACATCCTCCAATTTCAAAATCATCTCTTAAGTAACAAAGTGAAATTTACTCATATCTGAGTGCCATCACTTTACCAATGCTATGATTAGGGCCTGATCAATTTGAATAAGTGGCATCATCACCATGTTATGAAGACCCACCAGTTTTAACACCCTATACTCCTCTAGGGTTACTCACCACATCTCATGCAGTATCTGTAGATACCATAGTCATGACACTAATATTCCTAAATCCTCTTACACCAAACCAATGTCTACCTATCATCACCCACATCACTCAAAGATGTCACCTAATCTATTTAACATACCCTTATCTAAAAATTATCCTATTAATCCTACCTAAACCATCTAAATCCACCCCACCTTAAATATAGGTAATTAACCTACAAATTCATCCACTCATCTAAATAACTTCGTCTAACTACCTCACTCATCTAACCTGACACCCAAAACTATAACATAACCTCTCCTACTTCAACACTTAGCCATTTTTTCTATCCTCTACAATACCTCCATTTAAAAGTCATGGTTTTGACAAAACTATTACTCCTTAATAGTGGGATTGTAATATTGCTATTGCCCATAAGTGGGATTGTAATCCAGCTATTCTCCATTAGTGAGATTGTAATCCCACCATTCCCTACATGTAGGATTGTAATCCCATGACTTCTCCTAATAATACTACCATATGTATTGACAAACCTATGACTATGGGCACAAATACAAGTCATGGGCTTGCCAAAACAAAATGAATGGTGTCTCTTTCTACTAAAATCCACTTCAAAATATACCAAAAATTACTCAAAATCATGAAAAACATAAAGTTAAGGTTTGTTTTACTCATTGAAGGTCCAATCTCAGCATCTATTTGGTGCTTCTAGACTCTTTCACTATGTTGGGAAGCTCAAGGAATGTGGTCCATGTATTTCACCTCAAAGCTAAATTCACCAATGATAATAAGTGTAAATAAACCAAACCCTAGCTCTTTTATCTCATATGACCGCCCTTCCCCCTCCCCTTAATCATCCCCTTATAAACATCCCCTATCCACTTATCCCCAATATTAATCCCATAACTTTGACTCATCTATTAAATGACATCTCAAGAATCTCATACCCACCACCCTTATCATTCCCCTTACCCTATATCTAGAACTACATTAGCTTAAGGTCTTTTCAGACTATATAGGTAGCACCTGGTCCTATTTTTGGTGTCTAGGGATAGCTCGACCACCATTTATCCCTCATCACTATCCTATCCCTGACCTAGTCACTCAATAATCACATGTCATTTTTAAGACCCACATCTTAAAAAAATTATATATTTATCACTAATCAACACTTTTATCCCTCTTATCCATGTTTGAGTTTTTCCTAGCAGGTATCCTTGTTACAAGACTTATCAATCAGCTTGATCCCATCATATTTAAATCAATCTCCTTCTATCAAACAAAATAATTTATAGACATTTTTCATTTATCTAGAACCCATCACTTGATCTATGTCATCATCATCACCCTTGGGGTATCTCTTTGGTCAAATAGGGCATCTCAACCATGATAAACTCCTAGTCTTATCTTATCCTGAGATTCTTGTTTGAGTGACCATTAGGGTCAAAATTCTCCTCGCATGCTCTATTAATGGGGAATAATATCCCATCGATATTTTGGCATCATCTAACATCAAGGTTTTTCTTTGAAAGATCATTACTCCTTCCACTTACAACACCTTTTCAAAGATGGGAAAAATGTATGCATTAAAATATGTTTGCCTCACTAATGACACTAATTCCCACTAATTGAGCCTAATTACCATATTTCCTAGCTATATTAACTAATATCCTAATACCCACATCTCATTCATATACCCCACACAACCCTTATCCCATCTTGAAATCAATTAATCTCATTATTAAACCCTTAATAGACTCCATTAACTACTAACTTACCCCCTAAAACCCACTAGCTAATTTAAAATTCAAAACTAATCCAACTACCCACCCACCACCCTATACTAGCCTCTATTAAAGCCCTAAACCCTATGGGTATATTTTTATAATTTGAGGATTATATAAATATTCCCCAACTTATCCCCCTTCTCTAGAATTCTCTAATTCTACAGATTTTCATGAAATTAAAAATTCCATGGAAAATTCCTAGCCCTAGATTTTAATGGCCCAAATTGGAATTTGGACCATTGATGTTACCTCCCTTTTCCTATATAAATAAACTCTCCCTCCATTCTCAATACTAATTTTTAAAGTTAGAAAATTTCAAATCACTTGCTCAAGTAATCAAGCTCTCCTATAAGCATCCATAGCAACATTTTAGGATCCATCAAAACCATTACCCTTATCCTACATCCATTAGAAGCCATTGTCAAGGTTTTAAAAGAAATCCAACAATCCAATATTTTTATATTTAATCACACAAGTTTAACTCCTGAAATGGAGGCATGAGAAAGTAAAGAGGATAGTACGACTATTCTATTAGCTCTGATTTATCTCCTCTATCCATTCCTATTGGTATTGTCAAGTTTTGAGTTTTTATTGTCATTACGATAACATTTCATAAAATTAAACAAGATTTAAAAAATAATGAACATGACTTTCAAGTCACAAAAAACAACACCATATAGATTATATACTTCAAATTAGAACATAGAGTCTCAAACTCATCACTATAACTTGCTTACCTAGAACTACTAGTTTAACTTAAAGCATAGTCATGGTGGCATTGAACTTAAACACATTTATGACCACTTTAAAATAATTATTATGTAGGTGTATAATATTATGAAATCATTAGACCATTATGAGATAGAAATATCATATGGTCAAATGATAAATATTGGTCTTACAGACCAATCTTATGACCTCATTGTAAATAAACCTCACTAAGCTAGACATGCCATTTTGGCTTCATCATTTTCACCATTGTGCCTAAATTTCAATATTTATACCAAGAATGAATAGGATATAATAGTCCCAAACACCATATCAATACACTTGGTTTCATCACTCTATCATGATAACACATTCCTAATCATCTTCTCACTATCGCATGGGTTTTTCACTATTTCCACCATTAGGCATGTTAGCGACTGGATAAATTAGATGATTATTTTACCATAATTGAATGTTTTAAATTTTTCATAAATATTCATGGACATGAAACATTATTCTCAATCTTCATTTTCCATCCATTTTATTTTCTTGACCAATGTAACTTTTGACTGCTACAATAAATTCTTCACAAACAAGCCTCTATCTATACATTTTCTCTCTCATCTAACTAACCACCACCACTTTTAGGTTTAAATATGGATTAAAAATATGGTTAGATAAATAATTAGTCATGAAAAACATAATAAATTCCTATATAACCAACAATTTAATCCAACCTATTTAATGGGGTGTGCAAATGATAATAAATATTTGAATGAAAGAAAGAAAATATAAATTACCTTCCCAAGAGAATCCCACCATCCATATGCAGCTCAAATAATGTTTTCCCTATGTATTTGATGCTCAAGTCTTCAACAAAGGTGTAAACCAAGCTCCTCCACCATCTTAATAAAACCAACAAAAAACTAGGCTCATGATATCAAAATCAATATATGCCTATCAATGAAGCTATCCTATTGTAAATAATGCATAATAATCAATATAAAGAATGTTTGTAGAGAGAATATTGCATTAAAATTTTACACAATTTATGATTAAAAATGTGAGTTAGAGGCCTTTTATTTATAGATTTCCAAATTTATTATGATGAACTATGACCGCCCATCTCAAGAACAAGATGTGTGGCCATGAATTAATCCAATTATGTAAATAAAATAAATAAATATCCTCATAATTATTTGGAAGGAAGGGAAATTAAAGAGGCATGGGAAGACATAATCTTGATATTTGTTGCATTTATGGCTTATGGATTCCACCCTAAAAATGACCTCACTTGGTGATGTAGTTAATAGGAATCAATTTCCAATAAAGAAATATTCAATAACTTCCATATAAATTTTACTTAAGCTTATAATTTGGTTTAATTTTCCTATGATTAATAATTTTTTATGAAATTATTTGGAAATTAGTGTACTTCATTAATCAAAATGGTTATAAATTCATATTACTAGGTCATAATTTGACTAGAGAGTAATTACAAGGTGATGTTAGTTGTGTATAGATTGTCATCCCATTTAAGATGTTGTTGACACAAAATAACACATGAACATATTATGTGCTTCCAAATAAGCATAAAAGAGTGATCTAGAGCACCATTATGAAATTTCATCATTTTAACTCAAAATGATTTGATCAAAGTTAATAATCATATAAAATACTTTGCCCTATTTAGGGACACATTAGCCTAAATCAGCACTTGTATATGACAAGATCGAACCATTTAGGGTGTTTAATTGATTTTGGCCTAAATTGTGCATTTTCAAAAATTTGAGTATGATTGAAAATTTCAACATAATGGTGTTAGGGATTGGATGTCTACATTTTTCCATTATTTGAGAAGGTGTGGAGAGATATTAAGCTAAGCAATGTCTTTTCAAAGAAAAGAGTTGTCAAGAAGAAATTGGAATGAAATGACCCATGATGACCCCTCAAAAAGACATAATAGGATGAAAGAGAAGGATGGGATCTTGAAAAGAGAGAGAACATGAGATTAACACATGGAATAGATTAAATCCAAATGAGCTAATGCTTATATGTGTTGATTCCATCAATGATCAAAATATAATTAGAGCAAAGTAGCCCCAAGGATAAGGGGAATGGGAAAAATACATTCAAAAAATATAAGTGACACACTTTGAACACACCCAAAACTATGCACTTATAGCATGATCAATCCCAAGACAATATGCAAACTAAAATATTGCTAGAATAAGGGTAAAAGTCTATAGAGCTTAGAATTAGAAGAAAAGGAGAATGTTGTCTCCAAAGATAAAATAAATAATAATGTGCTCCATTAGAGAAAATTTGATCATGTGATGAAATCTAGAATAAATTTCATTAACTAATTTATTTGAATTAATTAAAATAACTATAAGAGGTGCTTATTTATACAATACTAAAAGAGATTAGATATCCTGATTTGTAGGATATTATAACTAATCACACCTAAGAAATACCCCAAATAACTAACCAATGTCAATCAAAGGTTAATAACACCTTGAGACATTTATTACAATATAGCTAGGATTAATTAATTATTCTAACATCCCGCCCCACTTAATTGATCATAGCCTAAAGATGATAAGAGAGAGAATTCTTGAATGCCTCAAACTTATCATGTGTAAGTGTCTTCATGAATATATCTTCACATTAATCCTTAGTGGGTCAATACTAGAGTTTTATGTTGTGATGTTGAACATGTTCATGTATAAAATGAATTTGAACCTTTATGTGTTTGGTTCTCTCATGAAACACTAGATTGCAAACAAGATATAAAATGCCCTGATTGTTAAAATTTAGAACTATAGGCCAAGTATATGGAACTCCAAATCTTGAAATAATGTGACATATACATATCACTTCATAGATATCTCCTTCTGAATCATGATATTCCACCTCTATGGAAGATCTAGAAACATAATTCTACTTCTTACTTCCCCATGAAATCAGACTAGATTCGAAGAAGAACACAAATCAAAAAGTGGATTTCATGTCATTAATAGAAGCTCAGGATCTACATCCATGTATCCTATCAAGAATAAATTATAATTCTTCTTATACTCTAGGCTATACTAAACTATACCTCTAATATATCTCAATACCTACTTTTCCACTTTCCAATGTGACACCTTTGGTTCCTACATGAACTGAGAAAGATAGCTAATAAAATAGCTAATATCTAGCCTAGTATATGTCAAGTAAATGAGACTCCCAATAAAATACTGATAGAGAGTTTCATTTACTTTTAGTGATGGATCTGTAAGAGACAACTGAAGTCTTATCTCCATAGGTGTTACAATAGGCTTGTAGTCCATCATCCTAAATCTCTTAATAAATGTCTTAGTATAATTAATCTATGAAACAAAAATATAATATTCCTTCAACTATACCTCTAAACCAAGATAATAGTGTAGTAGCCTAAGATCTATCATGTTGAATGATTGCTTGAGATCATTCTTAGTTGTATTGATCATCTTCATTGTGCTGCCAGTGATGACTAGATCATTGACATAAATAATAACTATAGAAACCTCCCCCCCATTCTCTTTCAGGTGTAGGTTAGGATCATATGGAATCCTATTGAAGCCATTTTGTATGAGATGCTCATCAATATTGATGTACCAAGCTCAAGGAGCCTATTTTAGCCTATAGAGAGACTTGATAAGCCTACACACTTTTCATTCTTGATTAGGTGCCACAAATCCTTTAGGCTGAGCTATGTAGACTTCCTCTTTCAAATATCCATTAAGAAAGGCACTTTTTATGTCCATTTGATGGAATTTCCGTCTAAACTATGCAACCATAACAAAAAACATTATGATAGTCTTTATCTTAGTTGTGGGAGCAAAAATCTCCTCATAGTCAATGCCTCCTATTTGAGCAAACCCTTTTGCAACAAGCCTTACCTTATACTTATCAATAATTTCATCTACTTTATACTTGGTATTAAAGACCCATTTGAATCAAATATATTTCTTCCCTAGTGGAAGATCAACAAGCTACCAAGTGTTATTCTTCATCAATGACTGATATTCTACATCCATGGCATCTTTCTAAGGTCTAGACTATAGGGCTTTTGTTACTATATAGGGCTCATATATTTCTTGCACAATACTCATAAGGGCCATATTGACCTCTTCTCGAGATATTATTTGATTCCTCAATCTTGAATTGGATGTATCTAATACTCCATCCAAGTCAGCATCTTTTATAGTACTTATATACCACTTGGGCAAATGCTAAACTATAGGTGGTGGTGATAGAGGTCCTATTTGATTATCTTCCTATTCAATTTCACCATCACTATCCAAAAATATTATAGGACTTTTTCTTGTATCATTTGCTTGTGTATAAGGTGGATTGATTCCACTCTTTTCATCAAACACTACATCTTTATTGATTAGTACTTTATTTATTTTTTGATCAAGGAGCATGTATACCTTTGCTTGTGCACTATAGCGCACAAAAATACATTCCTCTATTTTATTATCTATTTTTTTAATTTTCTTATTATGAACATGCATATATGCCTTAAAACAAAAAACTTGAAGTTGAGTTACCTTTGGTTTATTCCCTATCCAAGCTTCATGTGGTGTGATTCCATCAAGAGCTTTGGTGGGTGACCTATTCAACAAGTAGACTATAATGTGATAAACTTCTACCCAATATGTATTAGGAAAATTTTCATCCTCAACCATGCTATGAAACTTTTCCATAATGACCCTATTACACCATTCTACAACTCATTTCTAATGAGGTGAATATGGAGCTATCAATTGATGATTGATTCCATTTGCACTGAGATAGGCTAAGAATTTTTTACTATTGTATTTGCCCCCACAATCTGAGTAGAGGGTCTTGATTTTCCTATCAATTTCATTTTCAATTATGGCCTTGAATTCTTTGAAGACTTGAAAATCTTGATCCTTAGTATTTAATAAATATACCCACATTTTTCATGAGTAATCATCAACAAAAAGCTATAAGTATTTATACCCTCTGAGATTGGGATAAAAATGTCTACAAAGGTTGGTGTGCACCAATTCCAACTTACCAAGTGATCGATACTCAGTCTTTCCAAAAAGATATCTTCTTTATTTTCCTATTAAGTAATTAGTACATATATTATAAGATTGATTGAGTTTGGGAAGACCATGAACTATATATTGTTTGCTCAATTGAACCAAATATCCATAACTCAAGTGACCATATCTTTTATGCCATAAATTTCCTAGTTCTGTATCTTTGACCACAAGTGCTTTATCATTTAAAAAAAAATCAAATATGAAACAATTTACCAATGTTGGAAGCTTTGTAAATCACTTTGAAATGCCTAGAATTATCTTTGATATGACAAAACATTTTACCATTGTGATAATCAAATTCAACTATGAGGTTGTGGTCAAGTATTTGATTAACAAATAACAAATTCTTTGTAAGACCTGGAACATATAGAACAATTGAAATGTTGCAATTCTTATTTCCAAGTTAAAGTTTGATGTCACCATTACCATGTACTATATATGAGGTATCATCTCCAAGTGATACATTTCCCTTTGACTCTAATTTTGTCAAAGTAGAAAACCAATCTTTTTTGCCTATCATGTGTCTGGTTGTTCCTGAATCAACATACCAAACTACACTTGGATGATTGGTAGACTCATGTGTTTGAGTAGCTAAAACATATTCCTCATTTGAAGAATCATTGTCTTTAGCAACATTACCATGTTGTTTAGGCTTGAAATTTTTCTATTTCCACCTATTTTGTTGTTTTGGTTTCTTTTTTTAGTTTATGGTGACTTGTTGAAAGATGACTTCTTTCTTGATGAACCTTGTTGAAAAGTGTTGTACCAACAATGTTTTAAGTCATGTCCTTTTTTAATACAAATTTGACATGCTTTAAGAGAATGTGAATTAATCCCTTGTTGGTTATGTTGATTATTATACTTTGGAGATTGCTTTTGAACCTTCATGGGTTTCTTCCCCTTCTAATTCAATGTGAGAGCATTCTCATCATCTGCTTCCTCTAAATTATGAATATCTTCCTCTTGTTGCAACGAATTGATGACCACCTCAAAAGTTGGTTTTTGTCCTGTGACATTCAATGTGGTCATAAAGATCCTATACATAGGGGGCAGTGCTCTAAGGACTATAGGGACCAAAGAGTTATATGTCATTGTTTTACCCAAAGATTGAAGTGAAGCCCATAAAGTTGCAAGTCTTTTAAGGAATGATTTTACTTTTTTATTTGATTTGAGCTTAAGAGTGTGAAATTGGCTCTAAAGATGCAAGATTTGGTTTTGATTCTTAGCTTCATAAATAGTTTTAATATTATCACATGCATCTTATACAGTTGTATCACTATGGATATGAGGTTGTACCTCATCTGAAACACCATACATGATTATCAACTTAGTCTTTTTATTACCATTGTCATATTTCTATTGTTGATCAACATCTATTGCATGTCTATCTTATGTGCCTTCAAATACTAATCAAATATCTTCAAACTCTATATGTGTTTATAATTTTGTTTTCCATGCTACATAATTATCACCATGAGTAATTGTGTGTTAGGGAGCATAAAACGTGGTCCTAAACTAGACATTTTACAAGTTATGTATGTGTTGACCATTTTTTGCCCAACATGCCAAAAAACTAGTGCCTCTTCTTTTTTATGCTGTTCTGAGCCAATACTTTTGATTTTACATGAGTCTTGCAATTTCTATGGACTCTACAAATTTTCTATGGAGTCTGCAGGTCCATTTTTATGGACTCTACAGAGCTTGGATTTCTACGAAATTAGTAGTAAAGCTTCTTCAGACTCTTGTCTAGAAATTCACAAGGAAGGTTAGCTTTTTTGAACCATTAAACCAGTTTAATGCCTTGGTTCAATGCCTAAGTTCATCAGCTCAGTTCAAAGGCTTGGTTCAATTTAGTTGGTTCAATGCTTCAGCAAAGTTCAATGCTTTGGTTCAATGGCAGAGTTCAACATTTTGGTTCAGAGCTTAGGTTCATCACTTTGGTTCAACAACCAAGTTCAACAATTTTAGTTCAATGCCTCAGTTCATCACTTGGTTCAATCACTTTGGTTCAACAGTCAAGTTCAACAGTTTTAGTTCAATGCCTCGGTTCATCGCTTGGTTCAATCACTTGGTTTAACACCTTGGTTCATCGCAAAAGGTTTAAAGGAGCTTGGTTTTAATCAGTAAAGTTCAACAAATGGTGTGAACAATTAAATCATTGAACCTTTTTGGGTTCAAGCGATTGGTTCAAGTGGTTGGTTCAAAGGAATGGTTCAAACACTAGGTTTAAATGGTGAATTTTAGTGGCTTTTATTTCAATTAAAGGGTTCGACGGTTGGTTCAACAAACTCAATTCAACACTCAGTTCAAAGCCTCGATTCAACAAATGCTTGAATCATTGAACTGATTCAATGGATTTGTTCAACAGTTGGTTTAAAGGAGCGGTTTAATGAGAAAAGTTCAAAGGCTTATTTTAAAGTGGCACATTTCAAACAAATGGCACATAGTGTTGAACCATTGAAATGTTGAACCATTTTTGGTTCAATTGGTTGGTTCAATGGCTTGGTTCAAGGGAGTGTCCTAAAGCTAGAAGACAAGTGCCCTTGTGGAGGGAATTTTTGGGTTCAAGAGCCCTTATAGAGGGTAGGGAGCACTTCAAAGAGGCCACAAAGAAGTGGCTAAGATCTTTCAAAATTTTATTAAGGCAAAGTCATGAATTTTTTCAAACTTTTGTTTGAAGGATTTCCTTCAGACAAAAAGTCCAAAGGAATGTGGGGAAATTGCAGCCAAAGAACTTGAAGGAATAATAAGCAACTGAGACAATTCTCACAGACTTTTTATCTACAGGAAAATTGTCTAAGGGAAAAAATCCACAAAACAAGCCCACAAAAAAGGCCTAAAGCAATTTTCCAAGAACAGTGACATATTAGAAGTCATCAACTTCAAGAAGATAGATTAGCCATTATTTTTTAAGTGATGATGGGTGTGCAGATGTCAAATTTAAGATGGTAAAATAGTTGTTTGCTTTTAAATTGCCTGAGTGCCAACCATGAAAAGAGCCCAAGGAACATAGCGACCTACCAGAGGATAGCCCCTGAGGGCCGAAGGAGCTAGAAGGAGACAAAGTAGGAAGAAGACAAGGTGCAACCTATTTTTATTCCAATTTGCATTTATAAGTAGACAAGCTATGCAAATGCCTTGAAAAGAGTAGTCTATTTGTAGAAAAGAGGTGTGGCCATGTTTTTCACATTAATGTGGAATGCCAAAGTCAAAGCAAGAAGTGATAATCAAATGGCTCCCTCTTCCCAAGGCTCAGAGCACACATGGGCTAGCTTGCAAAAAGAGTGTCAAAAGTCTTTCCCAAAAAGTGCCAAGTTCTTTTCCTCTTTATATATATTGTAAATTTCTCATTTGAGAAATGGGAACTCTCTTAGCCTTAAGGCAAAACTTTTCCCAATAATCTCTTGGGCTTGTAAGGTAGAGCTTTGCCAATTTTTACCTTGAATCAGGACTTAGAATTTTTACCTCTATTTGGACTTGCACTTTAAAGTATATGTCTATTTTATTCCTATGTGCTAAGTCATTGTCTTTCATGCTTTTCATAAATCAATTACAGCACGTCCAGTGCATTATGAAGTCTCCTTTCTATAGGTCTACCAGAAGTGTCTACAGGTGAACGTAGGTGCCTGTGAATAGGCTGCCATAAGTGTGTCTAAGGATGCCTCTGGTAGTTTCTTCCTCCCTGTATTTCCATATACCCCTAGATGACTATTATAGAAGAGCTTCCTACTTTAGATGAAGTGTATGGGTGCTTCTTTTTGGTGAAAAGTGTATATTCAAGATGGGTGGGTCAACATTTTTTGGTGTATCACCTTTTCATTTTTAGGCTTAGGTTCTATTTTCAGCATCTCTCTCTCCCTTTTCATCCCCCTTTTTCATTTTATTTGTTAGCAGTAGGAGAAACCAAGGCCTAAAGGATACATCAGAGGGAGCTAGCCCTTATCTAGAGACTCTCCCCTCCAGCTTCACTAGTCCCACAAGTGAGAGGGGAGTTTCCATTATTGCGTGTGGAAAGGTAGGAGCTCGGCCTCCTGCCCTGAGTGTAATCCACTACGTCAATAGTTTTTGACATGCCTGGTGGGACCAAATAGGATAAGTTTTGTCTAAAGAGTTGAAGAATTTTTGGTGTGTTCTTTAACCAACCAGCCTTTGGAGGTTTTTTTGCATCAACACCAATGGCGACTCTGAGTTAAATCAATTGGTTAAGTAGTTTTGGTGACATCAATAAATAGTATTTTGGTATGTATAATTCCATCATTCAGAGCCATGGACCCTATTTTCCTTGGCTAGTCTAGCTATGATCCTTACCATCCTTATGTTGATCCTTATTAGGCCCAATATGACTGGTCCCAACCCTATCATGAGCTATATCAGCCTTATGCCTAGTCTTCTCAATGTGTCACTTATCCTACTCAACCCAGTCTCTTTACCAATCAACCCATCTCCACCTTCAAATGGGCACTGCTAGGATATAAAAAGTATGTAATAGATATTGACACCAGAAGGGGATGTGGCCAAGAAATTCTTGATCATGTCATCCATCAAGTGAGAAATGTACTAGATCTTGTTAAGAGGGAATGGACTCCCATTGAAAGAGCCAATTGGCAAAGGCTTACAAATGAGATGCTGGATGTGAGTGGTTTGATTGTATCTTTGGAAGAGAAGATGAGTATTCATGTGAGGCAGCCTTACCAAGTCTATCAACCTACATATTTGTTACCTTAAGTATCATATCAGTCATACATAGCCCCTGCTTATGAGCCAAGTCAAGCCTATTAAAGTCCTTTCCCTAATCATGTTGAGGATAGTTCTGAAATAGTAAATCTTGTGTTTTAGGCTAATCTTGATAGACAGATCAAATTAGCAAATCTTCAAATGCAGTAGTCTATTTTGGTAGCAAGGGAAGTTGAATCTAAACCCTCACTACCCTCTCACATTATGGCCCCATCACCACAAAAGGAGATGCCCAGTCTGAATATCTTGAGTTGTAATAAAGTGGTTGAGTCATGGAACAGTAAGGAGGAAAAAAACATTGTCTAAGAGTGTGAGGTACAAAATGAGGTTAGTCCTTTTCAAGTCCCTCTCACCCTTCCTCAGGAAGCTTCTTGCATTTCATGACAACCTTCATGCACTCCCCATATCTATAATGATTCCTATGAGCTCCAAGAGGTAAAAAATAAGGATAATCTGGCTAAGAAAATTGAGGAATTAGAGGTTAAGATGAGATTGCTTAGAGAAAGAGAGATGGATTTTGTAGACCTTGTAGGGGAGACTACACCAAAAGATACCCCTTCTACCAATACTCAGGTTGATTCCAATATTGGTGAAGTGTTGGCAAAGTGGAGAGATGAAAATCAAGTGATTTTGACCCAAGGTTTGCCCCCATTTTCTCATGAGGTTTTAAAAGAATCCCCTGTTTCCTTTTCCCAACCTGATTTTGATGAGCCTTGTGTGCCCCCTCCTATTCTAGATAAAACTCCCTCTTGTGTGCCAAATCCTTTCTATCAGATGGCACTTGCTCATTCTAGCTCATCTGATGCATCAATCGATCCTACCTTTAATCTTGTATGCCTAGCTTTTTAGCATGCCTCTTTTTAGATAGCTCTTCTTGTATATGAGCAGACCCTCCCAAATCTTCCCCACCCTCCTCAAGTCTTTCAATATGATCTCCAAATTATAAGCTGGAAGAAGGAACATCATGAACCAACTTAGGACCTTAAAGAGGATAAATTTATTACCTATTCACAAGAGCAAGATTCCAGTCACAAGTTCATGAGTTGGAAGCAAACAGTGGAATCTTGGGGCAGAAAGGAAGAGGAGGAGAAAGGTTTTGCTCAAAACCTTGAAGAAGATAAGGCTGATCCTACTCTTGATGATGATTGTGACCTCTAAAAAAGGCTCTTCCAAGAGGATATAGACAGGCAGATTGTAGAGTTAGAATCCAGAGAGAGATTCCTTAACCAATGTGTGATGGATGGTTCAGACCCATCGGCACATTCCATGTCTGAACACACCCCACCTACACATCTCTAAGAGAGCTATCAAGCCATGCCTGATATAGATGAAGTGATGACCAAATAGAAAGAGGAGAATCATTTGATTCTAGTTCAAGGACTACCTCTTCTTCCACATGAGTTCATTTGTTAGCCTTCCACTTCACCCCTTCTCGAGCAGGAACCTATCTTGAAGGAAGCAAATTAAGAGGAGTATGCTCAGTTCATGACTGATCAGGGAGACTTTATGAGTGTAGATGAGGAAGAGATCACCATAGACACTGTGAAGGGGCATGGACACTTTCTTTACCATACTTTGAATGATTTGTTTGAAGTCATTAGGGTAGGTTACACTATTCTTCAAGGGGGATATGAGTTGGATAAGAGTGAAGAAGGTAGCATTGGGACTCAAATAAGTATGCAAAGGGCCTGCAAGCTTTTAGATTTATCCCTTCAAGAGGTTGGTGAATCTAAAGATACTTTCTTTGAAACCATCAAGGAAGATGGTCATGCCATGGAACCCGAGCATGAGGTAGAAGAGAATAAGCCAGTTAATGATGCATATCAAGGGGCTTATGGTAATGAGCCTGCAGTGATTGATTTCTTGATGAGATACACTAGCATGAAGGACCAGCATTCAACAAGCTTCTAGGAACAAATAGAGTACACATATGTCAGAAGCATGTTTGAACTTGATCTACTCAGATGCAAGCCAATCAAGGTGATAGGCAAGAGGAGTAGGTCACCAACTCTCCATTTCATTCAACCTCTTGTCTGCCACCATAAGTCTTCCTACCAAGAAGGGGACTTAAGAATTTTTCCCTTTGATCTAGGAGGGAGGCAAATATTCTTAGTTAGCTGTACATAGTAGTTTGCTTTCAGTTTCTTTTCTTATTTTCCCTAAGTGTAGTTTGTGCAAGTAGTGTTTTTAGTCTTGTGTGTGTTTTCCATTTTATCTGGGGTAAAAGGCTTCATGTTTGATTCTTAGATCTATCAAGGTGGTTGCTAACTCTTTCAAAGCTGCATCTAACTCTGTGCCCAATGGATTTTGAGGCAATTAGCTTCTAAGCATAACAGGCATACTTCCCCTGGGAGTCACCAATTTGTTGACCATTTTTTGCCCAACAGGCCAAAAAATTGGTCCCCATTCTTTTTTATGCTATTTTGAGCCAGTAATTTTTATTTTACATGAGTCTTGCAATTTCTATGGAATCTGTAGGTCCATTTCTATGGACTCTATAGATCTTGGATTTCTACGGACTCAACAGTAAAGCTTTTTCAGACTCTTGTCTAGAAATTCACAAGGAAGGTTAGATTTTTTGAACCATTAAACTAGTTTAATGCCTTGGTTCAACACCTAAGTTCATTAGCTCAGTTCAAAGGCTTGGTTTAATTTAGTTGGCTCAACACTTCGACAAAGTTCAACACTTTGGTTCAGTGGCAGAGTTCAACATTTTGGTTCAGAGCTCAGGTTCATCGCTTGGTTCATCACTTTAGTTCAATAGTTGAATTCAATAGTTTTAGTTCAATGCCTTAGTTCATCACTTGGTTTAATCACTTTAGTTCAACAGCTGAGTTCAATAGTTTCAATTCAATGCCTCGGTTCATTGCTTGGTTCAATCACTTGGTTCAACAGCTTGGTTTTAATTAGCAAAGTTTAAAAAATGGCGTGAACCATTGAACTATTGAACCTTTTTGGGTTCAAGCAGTTGGTTCAAAGGAATGGTTCAAACACTAGGTTTAAATGGCATAGTTTAGTAGCTTTTAGTTTAATCAAAGGGTTCAATGGTTGGTTCAACAAGATCAATTCAATGCTCGGTTCAAATCCTCAGTTTAACAAAGGATTTAACTATTGAATCGATTTAATGGATTGGTTCAAAGGAGTGGTTCAATGAGAAAAGTTCAAAGGCTTGTTTTAAAGCAACATAGTCCAAACAAATGGCATGCATTGTTAAACCATTGAACTATTAAATCGTTGAACCATTTTTGGTTCAATCAGTTAGTTCAATGGCTTGGTTCAAGGGAGCATCCTAAAGCTAGAAGACAAGTGCCCTTGTGGAGGGTAGTTCTAGGTTCAAGAGCCCTTGCGGAGGGTAGGGAGCACTTCAAAGAGGCCACAAAGAAGGGGCTAAGATCTTTCAAAATTTTATTAAGGCAAAGTCATGAATTCTTTCAGACTTTTGTTTGAAGGATTTCCTTTAGACAAAAATTATGAAGGAATGTGTGGAAGCTGTAGCCAAAGAACTCAAAGGAATAACAAGCAACCAAGACAATTCTCATGGACTTTTTATCTGAGGGAAAATTATCTGAGGGAAAAAACCCATAAAAAAAGCCCACAAAAAAGGCCTGAAGGAATTTGCCAAGAACAGTGACATCTCAGAAGTCATAAACTTCAAGAAGATAGATTAGCCATTATTTTTTAAGTGATGATAGGTGTGTGGATATCAAATTTAAGATGGTGAAATAACTATTTGATTTTAAATTGCCTAAGTGCCAACCATGAAAAGAGCCCAAGGAAGGTAGTGACCTACTAGAAGATAGCCCCTGAGGGTCTAAGGAGCTAGAAGGAGACAAAGTAAGAAGAATACAAGGTGTAAAAAGAGACAAAGTAGTTCAAGTGGCAAAGAGGAGGCGAGTTATTGCTAGATGGTCACCAAATGGTGCGACTTGTTTTTCTTCTAGTTTGCATTTATAAGCAGACAAGCTGCACAAATGCCTTGAAAAGAGTAGTCTATTTTTAGAAAAGAGGCATGGCCATGTTTTTCACATTAATGTGGAATGCCAAAGTCAAAGTAGGAATCAAAAATCAAATGGCTCCCTCTTCCCAAGGCTCAGAGTGCACATAGGCCAGCTTGCAAAAAGAGCACCAAAAGTATTTCCCAAAAAGTGCCAAGTTCTTTTCCTCTTTCTATATATTTTAAATTTCTCATTTGAGAAAGGGGGACTCTCTTATCCTTAAGGCAAAACTTTGCCCAAAAATATCTCGGGCTTGTAAGGCAAAGCTCTGCCAGTTTTTACCTTGAATCAGGACTTAGCATTTTTACATCTATCTAAACTTACACTTTAAAGTATATGTCTATTTTATTGTTTTGTGTTAATTCATTTTCTTTCATGCTTTTCACAGATCAATTACAGCATGTCCAGTGCATTATGAAGTCCCCTTTCTGTAGGTCTGCCAGAAGTGTCTACAGGAGAATGTATGTGCATGTGAATAGGCTGTCATAAGTGTGTTTGAGGATGCCTCTAGTAGTTTCTTCCTCCCTGTATTTCCATAGACCCCTAGATAGCTATTGTAGAAGAGCTTCCCACTCTAGATGAAGTGTATGGGCATTTATTTTTGATGAAAAGTGTATATTCAGGTTGGGTGGGTCAACATTTTCTGGTGTATCACCTTTTAATTTTTAGGCTTAGGTTATGTTTTCAGCATCTCTCTCTCCCTTTTCATCCCCCTTTTTCATTTTATTTGTTAGCAGTAGGAGAAACTAGGGCCTAAAGGATACATCAAATGGAGATATCCCTTATCTAGATACTCTCCCCTCCAGCTTTTTTGATCCTATAGGGGAGAGGGGAGTTTCCATTATTGCGTGTTGAAAGGTAGGAGCTCAGCCTCCTGCCCCAAGTGCAATCCACTATGTCAATAGTATGAAAAAGAAATACAAGTGTGTTTACATGTAAAAATAAAATGTCCATTTTCAAAATGTAAGGAAAATGAAAAAATGCATACAAAAAGATGATAAATTGTGCACTATCACACAATGGATGTCATATTCTATCAAAAATGTGTCCAAACAAGCAATGGAAAACTAGATGTCAGTTTCAACCAAAAATGCATCTGAGGAGCAAATGAGGCTACAATTTTTGATTTTTAATTTTTAAAATTTAATTACTCTAATCGATATATAATATAAAAATATTCACTTTTTAAAAACACAACATAAAAATTGGATTTACTAGTCAAAAGTTATAGCCTCTTAAAGGTCAAAAATACATGAATTCATCAGCTAAACTAGAAAGAGACTAAAAATTATGGAAATATGGGTGATAAAAATGTAAAAAATAGCCTTACCAATACATATATCTCAAAAAAAATCCAATGTGAAAAAAAATCACCTTCTCAGGCTTCACGGATCAAAAGTTATGAACCTTTAAAGAAAAGATCTTCAAATTTGGCTCATAGTGGTGAAGGACAAGCCCTTAGGGGATAAAAAAATGCCCAAAAGGTGGTCATATGACATGAAAAGAGGATAAAATATCTTGGTGTTGTGATGGTGGTACCGATGCTAGAAGTGGCAGATTTGGGTGGTGCTCCACCCAGAAAATTGACCTTGCATAAAATGAAAACTTCCAAAATGCACTCTACCTTCAAAATTTCACCATAGCTTCCTAAGTGATCCATTTTCATAAAAAAAATAATTTTAAAAATTATATCTATGAGATAAATCTGGTGATATATGATTTGATCCATGATTCTACAAAAAAATCTAGAAAAAATTGCCATTGTTTCTATTGTTCCTCACTTGTTCTACAAAATAGAAACTTAAAAACATCATAGAAAATTATCAGAAGTTCCAAAAATTCTAATTTTTTTCTAAAATTAGAATTTTTAAAAATTGAATTCATAAAAATTACAAGATTATTTCTATATATTCTATATTTTTTTAGATCTAACAAATAATCATCATAATTACATATACAATCATCTAAAAAACTTAGATCTATTCCTCCAGATCTATTCCTCCACCAATTTAGAATTGGATCTTGACCAAAAATAATAAAAGAAAATTGAAATATCTCAAATATGATCTTATATCTGAAATTTAACCCAAAATTTACCTGTTTTGATAACTACTTTCCTTAAGCAAAATTAGCCAGAATTTTGACAACATTTCGGCTTGGGATGGCTAAAATTAAAGCAACGTGATGCATATATTTATCATATGAATCCTATTTTTGATCTTCACTGATTCTCCAATGCTTTGAAAAAATCCTCAAGAATTTCTTGCTCTGGTACCAAATGAAATCCAGAATAAATTGCTTTAACTGAATTATTTGAATTAATTAAAAGCACTACAAGAGGTGCTTATTGTACAATACTAAAAGAGATCAGATATCTCAATTTGTAGGAGATTACAAATAATCACACTTGATAAATACCCTAAATAACTAACCTATGTCAATCAAATGTTAATAACACCTTGATACATTTATTATAATATAGCTAGGATTAATAGGGCTGATTTTTATCATTGATAAATAATGGTTTTACCCTATAAGGATGATTTGATTCAATGGTTGGTCCAAATGTTTTACCCTGTTATGGAAAGTTGGTAAGCAATAGCTTAAGGATATAACCCATGACATAGATTAAAAATGAGTGGGTGCAAACATAGATGTGATGGTATAATGACTGTAAAATCCATAAGAAACTAGGCATACAAGGATGCACAAAGTGATGAAAATAATAATGAAGATGGTCTATTATACCCAAGATATGTCATATATCAAAGTGATGCCTACATAATCCAAAAGGACCTCAAGCCAATGTATTTCACCTAGAAGTGGGAGAGAACTATAAGAACACAAAATCTACCCTAAAAAACTTGTAAGCCTATTAGAATAGATTGTAGAGAAGATACAACAAGTGCATTCTCCCTCAAGAGTTTGATATTGGTGATTTGGTCTTGAAAGAGAACCATAAGAACACAAATGTTGAACATAAGAAGAAAGGTAAGTTTTAACCTAATTGGTTGGGACCATATATTATCATAGCGAACTATGGATCAGGAGCATGTCAACTAGCTACTTTAAATGGTGAATAACTTCCAGAGCCCATGAAAATTGTGTAGCTTAAGAGGTTTTACATTTTACAACTTCAAACCATTCTCTACAAGACCACTTACTTGGGGGGAACTTATGATAAATTATTTTATCCTACCATTATATCTTGGACCATCCCATGTTGGACCACATTCTTTAAACCTTTCTTTTGAGAACCATATTATTTTCATTACTCTAGATAGTGAAAGCTTTTGGACCATTGGCACTATAAACACATTTTATCCCACCCTAGACCATCCTCTTTTGGACCATGTTCATGCTATATAGTTCTCTTTGTGAACCACATTATTTTCATGTCTTGGGCTACTTTAACCCAAACACTTTTATCCCTCAACCACTCATGATCTTGATTATGACTTATAGGCATTATGGACACAATTGACATTAATTATACAAAGCAGATCTACAGGAAAAATATTTTATAGCTTTTTCTATAGATAAATAAACATGGATACCACAGTGTATGGTTTTTTCCTATTTCATGGTTCTTCAAAATTTATCTCATGTTGCATATTATTATATTATTTTGTTGTTTTTTAGTAGGATTTGTTGCCTTAACATGATCCTCTCTCTCATTAATTTATGAACATGTGTCAGTGCATTTGGCTTAGCTATTATTAGAACTTCTACTCTTGGATGAGAATCTCCTGGATTAGTTGATTCCCTTTGTACATATTTTATCCATAAAACACCAAAAATATTAAAAAATGATCCATAAAAGAATAAAAACATTGTCTTACATTTTTTTAC
The DNA here is from genome assembly GCA_037957365.1 of Torreya grandis. Lineage (NCBI taxonomy): Eukaryota > Viridiplantae > Streptophyta > Pinopsida > Cupressales > Taxaceae > Torreya > Torreya grandis. Next base: position 3,960,202 of record JARHVA010000083.1, read on the forward strand.
ATTCTAATCTCCATGCCCTTACCATTTTGAAAGTAATTATCCTATGATCTTGTCGTGTTGCAATTAATTATCCCATGCTCTTATCATGTTTTAAGTAATTATCCCATGTTCTTGCCATTTTTTAAGTAATTGTCCCACACTCTTACCACATTGCAAGTAATTATCTCATGCTCTTGACATTTTGCAAGACCATTCTCATTTGTCCCATTAGCTCACTACTTTACAAGATCATTCTCATCTTCCTATTTATTTTATAACATTAATTAGTTTTTTTTGTCATCACTTTTTATTCTATCCCACTTCCTAGGAGAATTACATTTGGATTGAAGTTCATGTTGGGCCTTGAATCCATAGAACTATGTAGACAATGTCCACTTATCTTGTATATCTGGAGTCAGCTCAGCCATCCCCTTCCTTTTCTTCTCTTCCCCCATTTATTTTGAGTTATTCCCCTATCATTTGGAGGTAACTTTGTGTCCTTATTCTTTTTATGATGTTGTAGGAATTAATGCCTCTACTAAATTTACCTAAACAATTATTTTTAAAACCAAAATAACATGGTTTTTATTTGTGTGTGTTTATTTGTTTTTTATTGGTTTTTTGTTGTGATTTTTTGTCTCTTATTTTATTTATTTATTTTCTTTTGTTGTTTCTTCTTGTTTCATCTTGTTCTTTTGTTTTATTATTTGGTTTTATTCTTTCCTTTTATTTTTTCCAAATACATCTTGATGATCCACTTTGATCTAGATTATTCATATCTTTATCTCATGTTATTAAGTTGTTCTTGATTTATTTTTAAACATTCTTGTCCCTACTTAAGTCTTGATTGTTCATATCTCAATTTTAAGTTAGGTCCATTTATGTTTTGTTTTTATCATTATCTTTATTTTTTTATTTAAATGTAAATGGTTATAACTCTAGTATTGGTAATTCTTATCATTATCCTTAGATATAAAAATTCACATTTGAAGTGGCTCAACACAATTGAAATGCTATGTCATCATAGTTTATTCATACTTATGATGCCTAATTTCATTTTGTTATAGCAAGCACTTTGTGATTTAGTTTCAAGTTTCAACATCAATGTAGCTCAAATGAAAAAATATCAAAAACACCAATGAAATTAGGTACCTATGGCTTATCATACACCTAACTCTATGCAAGACATACATCTCTTAGCATACATCATGAGTCTAATCGAACACTAGTCAGTTTTCTCCATCTCTCATTTTATTCTCTCTCACTTCTAGGTGAACTACATTAGCTTGAGGTCCTTTTGGAATATGTAGGTAGTTTTTTGTACATGAAATATCTTGGGTCAGCACTACCATATTCATTTTTATTTTCATCTCTTTCATCACTTTGTGCATCCTTGTATGCCTAGTTTTTTATTGCTATTGTAGCCATTACACCATCACATCTATGTTTGCACATGCTCATCTTTAATCTGTGTCATGGGTTATATCTTTGAGATATTTCTTGATAATTTTACCTAATATGACAAAACATTTAAACCAACTATTGAATCAAATTAGACCTATAGGGGTAAACTATTATGTATCAGTGATCAAAATCAGCCCTACTAGGGTAAAATTCTGTATCACATGATCAAATTTTCTCTAATGGAACACATTATTATTTATTCTATCTTTAGAGATAACATTATCCTTTTCTTATAATTCTAATCTTTATAAACTTTTGGCCTCATTATAGCAATATTTTAGTGTGCAACTTGTCTTAGGATTGATCATTTTATAAGTGTGTAGCTTACATCATAACTTTGGGTGTGTTCAAAGTTTGTGGCTTATATTTTTGGATTATATCTTTCTAATTACCCTTGTCCTTGGGGTCATTTTACTCTAATTAGATTTTTATCATTAACAGAATCAATTCATGAAATCATTATCTCATCTAGATTTAATCTATTTCATGGGTTAATCTCACTTTCTCTTTCTTTTTGAGAGTCCATCCTTCTCTTTCATCCTAGTATGTCCTCTTGAGGGGGCATCATGGGTCATTTCATTCCAATTTATTATTGAAAACTCTTTTATTTGAAAATATGTTGATTCATTGAATGTCTCTCCATGCCTTCTTAAATAGGGGAAACATATAACATCCAATTCCTAATGCCATTGTGTTGAAATTTTCAATCTTATTTGAATTTGTGAAAATTCATAATTCATGCCAAAATAATTAAATGCACTAAATGGTTAAATCTTGTCATATAAAATTTCTAATTTAGGCCAATGTATCCCTAAATATGGAAATTCATTTTATGTTATTATTAACTTTGATCAAATTATTTCGAGTCAAAATGATGAAAATAAATTTTGGTGCTTTGAATCACTCTTTTATTCTAATTTGGAAGCACACAATGCATGTTATTTTTTTCAAAAACATCCTAAATGGGATGACGGTCATTGCTTTCCAATTCCTATCCATTCAAATTCCAACCCAGCAATATGACTTTCTAACTAGGTTGATTAATGAAGTGTACCAATTTCCAAAGAATTGCATTAAATTTGATTAATCTTACTTAGGAAAATTAAACCAAATTATGAGCTTAAGTAATAATTCCATGGAAGTATTGAATATTTATTTATTGTAAATTAATTCCTATTAACTATATCATCAAGTGAGGTCATTTTTTGGGGTGGCATCCATAAGCCATAAATGCAACAAATATTAGGATTATGGCATCCCATGCCTCTTTAATGCCCTTTCCTCCCAAATCATTATGATGACATTTATGGATTTTATTTACATAATTGGATTAATACAAGGTCACACATATTGATAGTGAGATGGATGATCATAGTTGATCCTAATCAATTTGGAAAATCTTTAAATAGGAGGCCTCTTACTCATATTTTTAATCTTAATTTGTGTAAACTTATAATGTAAGATTCTCTCCACAACCTTTCTTTGTGTTGATTATCATGTTTTATTTGAAATAGGATAACTTCATTGATAGACATAACATTTATCTCATACCATGAGCCTATATTATACTTGGTGTTCTTGAGATGGTGGAGGAGCTTGATTTGCACCATTGTTGAAGACTTGAGCATCAAATCAAGGGGTAAAACATGCTTAGAGACACGTTTGGATGGTGATATGCTCATGGGAAGGCAATTGGTATGTGAATTCTTTCATTTTATCTTTATTATAATTTGAACATCCCATTGAATAGGTTATCCTAGATTGTTATGTTATTATGCATTTCTTGTGGATTTGATGACTAATGCTTGATATAACCATCTTTGTAATCCATATCTACACATGGATATATTGTCTCTAGTGGGATTTTTAATTATATCCATCGATGTGGAACTAGATGTAGACACTTTAGTTTGATTTTTATTTAAATATATCTTGATATGACATTTATGCACCACATCATGTTGTTGTATAATTATATCCAAGTTTTAAAAAAAGGTTCTATATACCCTTCTAACCTACCCTAGAAGCTTTCCATGTTCTACCTTTGTCATCTAGAATTTGATTTTGAAAATTTAAAATTCAATCATGTTTTTTCTTACAAATATTAATTCTACTTCAATGTCTTTTAATGTTAGTCCTTATAAAATCTACTTTAAATTGTCTAAAAATTCTTGAATAAGTTAATAAAAACTAATTCTACTTATCATATTTCCTATAGTGTCCTTTTCCTTTGATAATTTCATGTCATTCAAAAATTTTAAGATAAATACCTCATGATCCGAGTACTTGGGGATCATTGCCCAAACTGTTGCTACCCATTCCCTAGATTCTTATATTCTAATGACTACCATATTGAGGGCATTAGATGCCTCTAATGGTGTCATTAGATAAAAATGGTTGTATGCCTTACTCGTTGTGTAAATAATTGAAAACTTTAGTTTATTCTCATCTTCCTTCAAAGAATTAAATAATTTATATGTTTGGGCAATGTGAGGGGATAATTCAACCTACATTACCTCTAGTGCCTCTAAATGTAAATAATTGACAACTTTAGTTTATTCTCATGTTCCTTTAAAGAATTAAATAATTTATATGTTTGGGAAATGTGAGGGAATAATTCAACCTACATTACCTCTAGTGCCTCTAAAGAATTGTATAATTTAGATGCAACCTCCTATACCTTAGTTTCAATTTTTTTTTGGATGTGAACTATTTTTTATTGTTCTTTAATTAGTTCTAGTATTACTTCTATCTCCTACCTTTCTTGTTTTGTGCCCTCATGTAGTGCCACCATGGCATATTTATGTGCCTTTAATAGAGACCTAAAATCTTCATTGTAGGGAGATTATCCCACCTATCTATTCTATCTCTTAGATAAGGCATAGACTTCTTGCCTTTCCTCTAAAATCATTTCCCTACTAGCTTCATCCTCCAAATTTCTCTTTCTTACCCTTTGGATGTTCCAAGATGGATTATTAAAAAAAATTGTTATATATGGAAGCTCTATGATCTTAAAAATAGGAATTTGAGTATTCTTAGCTCTTAGATAAATAACCCATAGAGGAATCACCACCTGATTGGGGTTTCTCTCATTTATGTTTTTAACCACAACCTCTTTTTCAAGATATTTAGTTGGTTGTTACTTTTTGGCTACCTTGAGGATTATGTCAAGAATGGAATTCCAAATAATTTTTGACCAATCCAAACCTCCATATTGAGGGAGTGGATGGACTATGATGACTTGCTTTACCTTCTTCCCTCTGCCTAAGCTTATAATATTAGTTTCCTATGATGGAATGGTGGATGGAATTGTAGGAGAGGATGGATAAATGGTAGTGGTATAATCCTTATCCACCTTTGGAATGAGAAATAGAATGTGAAAGAGAGATGAGGAGGTTAATGAATCATTAGGGCTGAAAGTGACAACTTCCACCCTATGAGTCTTTAGAATAGAGGAAATTGGAATATGGCCAAAACTAGGCATGCATGAAGAAACTAGGGAAGTGGTTTAGAAAGGTTGAGCCTTTTTACCTATTGTGTCCTCTATGGCTGGTGCCTTTCCTTTATTAGTCATGAGGCTCAATGTATTAACTCTCTCAAATTCTACTTATTCATAATTTCCTATTCTTCTTCCTCCACTTGATGAGGTATTAAAGGCAAGCTCTATGATTACTCAACTAGTGGACTACTTGTGAAGGGAGTCCTTGGCTTCCTTCTATATAAAATAGTGGTGTTATATTCTAAATAGGAGCCTTATTGATTTGAGTAAGCATCTTCCTCTGTAACTACCCCTAATGATGTAGACTCTTTCACTTGAGGGGTAGTTATACATGTTTGTAATTTAACTATAGTTGGGGTCTCTATGCCTTCTTCATCATAGGACTCTAGATCAATGGGATCTCTTAGAGCTCCCCTAGGATCAGGCTCACTCACCCTTGGCACTTTATTGATAGATTTCAACTTAAAGGGAAGTTATTATACTAGCTCTCCTTGTATCTCTGTCTACTATGGGGGATGGCTATACCAAAAATTTGAAGTTGTCCACCCTACAAAAAGTGGCACCCTGTTATAGATTTCCTTCATTTTTATTAAAGGCTCTTATTGGATTATCCTTAAATGATCATCCTTATAGCCAAAAATTTTCATCCTATCTAGGACCTAGTCATCATCTTTTTCTTTCAAAAATAAGAAGTCATAAGCATAATGGATGTGTTGGTATAAGATACTAAGGCCTTAAATATGTCTTGTATGTAACCATGGGGATCCTAATCACTATGTGGCAAGGTGGGTAAGTGATATATTTTTATCTTATTCCCCACTTCTCTAAAGTCTTTTCTATATGTGTAGCACATTATACCAATGATCTTAACACTCCATCATAGTTGATAAGAAATTTACTGCTTTACCAACTTGTCAGGTACATATTTAGGGAGCCATAGTGGATGGACCTTATAGCTAACAATCATAATCACTATGTAGTTAGGATATATCTAGTAATCACCCCTTCTAATTAGTGTTTTGGATATGCTTTCTTTGATTTTGGGTAGTGGAGGCCCAAGGATCGCTTGTCATACTTGAGGATAGACATGCTCAATAATTTAAACCATGTACTTTTTATATGCATAAATGTGTAGGAACTAGTAATAATTGTAAATGTGATTTTTGACATAGTATATGGTCAAAATCTAAATCTCACAAAGGACCTTGTATATTATACCCATTATAGCATCCAAAAGATAGGACATCATGTATAAGTGTCCAATTAGAGTGGAACATTTGATTTTGTGAAGGACTTGTTCTCTAAATTAGAAGCTAATGATTTTACCCAAAGTAAAAGTTATGTCACTAGTCATCATCAAATTAAGTAAAGGTACCCAATCCAAATTGAGGAAATGGATGTTGGGCATGCCATACACCCTGTTAAGAAGTGCCATCTCAATGCACATTCCCATTGTAAATTTGTTGATATGGGTGGGATTTTTACCTTTATAAGTCATGGTTCTCCCATAGAGAAGCCATGAGCTCAACACATTATTCATTGAATTCTATTGATTCCACACAACCAACCTATGTTTATGAAAAAATGTGTTTAGAACTGGTAGTAATAAATATCTCTAAAAGTTATCTCCAAATATGCACACTATGACTGTCTAGTAGTCCATGTGGTGTATAAATGTATCATATGTAATCTTCCCCATGAAGAATAAATCTCATAATAGTTTGATGTATGACATCACCTTGATCTTGGACACAGATGAGTGCAGTGCTTGTCTCTTAATGGAGAATAAGTATATAATGAATTATCATTGTATAGTATATATATTCCCATGTAGCAAAACTATGCTAACAAAGTCCATAATATCCCATAATTTAGAATTTTTTTCATACCTATTATCAAATAGGGTGGCATCATAGACTATGTTTGTGAATTATATTGAATATTTTATGAAGTATGGTGATGGAAAAATTGCTCCTCAAAAACTCTTAGATGATGATTCCATTTTAGTTATGTGTAATGCTTTTAGTTTTTTACATGTTCTATGAAAAATTCTCCTCTCTACTTAGTCACTTATTCATTTGTAATAAATTCATAAGTAGCGAATGCTTTCATGTGTAGGATAAAATTTGAGTTTGAATTTATCATGAGCAATGAATATGTCAATGGATACATGCCATGTATATAGATTTAGCATTAAATTATAGTTCTTGCATTATAAATATCCAAAATTCATATGTTTTGTATTATCTACACACTTCAAATCTCATTCTTTTAGTTGGTGGCTATCTTTAGCAAGTATTGGGAAGTATTTTACTTTATTGGCTAATTATAGTGGGCTTTAGGTAGTCAAGAATCAGGAGTCAAGTTTTGTGTTGGGATTGAGCCTATAAAATACCCAAAAAAATCTTCTGAACATAAAGCCTGAATAAAAAACCCAAAGACTAAATCTATCAGAATAAATGTTTCAAACAAAATGCTTGATACATAAATATTGAAGACCAAAAAATCTCTAAATTGCATAAATCTTATGTTGACTATTTCAAATAATTTGTTTGATAAAAAATCCTAAATACCAAATCTATTCAGAATAAATATTCTAAATAAAATGTTTGAAGACTGAATTTTCAATAAAAGACAAGTCATTCAAAATAATTATTCAGATAAAATGTCCTATTAAAAAAATTGAATAAGCAAATACCAAATAAGTCTTATGCATATAAGTCCAAATAAAAACCCAAATAAATAAATCTTGATGAACAAGATCCTAACAAAAAGTTCAAAGACCAAATTTCAAATAATTCCTTTGGATACAACTAAGTCTTGAAAAACTTGCATAGTTTAAAATTTTTTTGAAAGGCATTAATAAGTTATATAAATAAAAATGTATAATATCATGATTTTTTTTCCAAGTTTAAAAACTAAGGAGTAATTTGATTAGAAATTTTCACAAACATGAGAATAAAGGCTCAAAAAATAAGGCTAAAATCCAAAAAAATGTGGGTCCCCATTTCTCTTTGAAGAAAAGGGGTATGTTGGCTATAACACCCATTTCGATAGTTTATAATAATAGGTCAATGGGGTTCACCTTATACTCTTATTGGTTAAACTCATTTAGGGTCTAGGTCATCTCTTGGCTAACCTAACCCATGACCTAATGAGTTTTTATTAATAACAGTATTAGGTCGACTGGGTCAACCCTATCAACTATAAATTTAAGAAGGTATCAGGGTTAAATCCAAATATATACAAGATAATTTCACCATTATTTAGATAATAAAATAATAATTAAGATCTATTGTGCATCTACTTATCTACCATTCTACATGAGGAGGAATCTTAGGGTTTCATACTTTCTTTGGAGATATGGATCTTATCTTGTGGATAAGTCTTTTGGATGCATTGATAGGTTGTGTAGCCTAGATATGATTTATCTTTGTCATCCTTACATACCATAACAAACTCTTGTGAAGCACCTTGGCCAAGGGAGAGATTAAGGCTTGGTGGGTTCATTTTCAAAGGTAAGTATTCCTAACCTTGATCTTCCTTTATAAAAGTAGATAGATATGCATTTATACTTATCTTCCATGTATTAGGATTCCGTGTACATTGATATGATTATATGTATTATATGCATGTTTAATTTTATTGTTTATTACCCCCACTTTGTGCCACAATATTTTTTGAACACTAGATTAGATTTTGCTTTACTTGTTATTAGTATAGTGAATATGAAAACATAGGACTTAGTTAGGGTTATTTCATAGTTTTACTTGAATGGATGCTTTAAAACCCTCCCTAATGAAATTATTGTAGTAAGATATCCCCTAATTAGGTCTAGAGGATCCATATATTGGTCATGTTCTTGATTATCTAATGTATCCCCAATCATAAGTGTAAGTAGGATTTATCTTCTCTGATCTAGGATTGATTTATAGATCTGATGTATATCTAATTGCATACATTATGGTGAACCTAACTTGAATCTAACCATTTCAGGTTTCTTTCACATTCTTCATTTTATATCATTTTATATATTATTTTTATATATTTGCAATACTAGGTCGATAAGGTTTGTATAGTTTCTAACTTTTGTGTGCAGGTTTAACACATAGTTGTATAAAAAATGACTCTATTATTTATATGAAGGTCTTCATCATATATAGGTTATTAGGTTAAATAGGTTAACATAATAATATTATTATCTTCTAGAAAACATATTAGGTTGACTACGCTTGTATAGTCATCTTAACAAGCTTCAACAAATAGGGAATTGCAACACTAAGTCAACCTAGTTGACATAATTGATATAATTTGCAAGTAACATTCTGATTTATTATTTTGATGAATAATGGAGTTTTATTCCTATTAAATAAATATGTATGAGCAGGAAAAATTAGTAAATAATATTCCTAATTAAAGCTACTAATTTGTGAAATTATTTTACAATTATACCTTTTCAAAAAATAGTCGTGAGATAGAAAACTAAACTTAGATTATACTAGAATATTCTAACTGAGATAGGGTTTGGAAATTTATGTGAAGGACTAGGACACTATCACAAACAAGATCCTAGAATTTGTTTTTTGATTGGATAGGAGCATCAAAATTAGACACCCTAGGATCTGGCACTATAGTTCCTCTCTGGCACTATTGTTCTGAGGATTTAAGCTTTCTAGATTTTGTTTTCCTACTTAGTGTGAGATTATGTACCAATTTTAAAGTCCTCACTATCAATAGATCTCCCCATAGAGCTGATTATTTGTGTACTTTTATCTTCCATATAATTAAAATAAATTTTGACAAATGGGGAAAAAGGGTCAGTGTGTGTAAGATGCATTAGATGTGTTTCACATCCTATGTGTGGGCACATTGCCTACATACCAACACTTCGAAGAGGGATTAAGCCATATGTAGTTCTCCTTTTAAGTGTGCCTAGTGCAATATTGAATGAAATTCAAGAAATGCTAAAACTAGGTATGCTTGAGATGACCAGGGACTAGTGTAAGGAATTAAATTGGCTTGAAAGTGTATAAGATAGCTATACATAGAAAATAGGGAAGATTACTTGAGTGGTCTTGATTAAATTCTTGCTTAATTGAATGATATTTTTGAACCCTTTAAAAATGATCTTTGAATGGGATTTTATAGGTATCTTTTGGTCATGGGTTAGATGAAAATGGACTAGGGCAGCATAATAAATAATAGGAATTAGGTAAAAATGGTAATTTGGGCTCCAATTATGATTAGATAAGAGTGATAAAAAGGGGACACCCTAGGGTCTAACACTATAGTCCAACTTTGGCACTATTTTCTTGAGTAGACAAGACCATGGGGATGGATTAATCATGAAGAGAGGGTCTTGGCTCAATTGGGGTCAAGTTTGGAAGGCCATGGATGACTAAGAATCAATGAAAATAAGCCTAAGAGGGTCATGAGAGCAAGCAAGAGGGACCTAAAAATTGGGTGTCTTTAGTCATGCTCAAGTTACCAATTTTTTACATTTTATATGACTACATTTCCCCCATTTATTATAGTGATTCAATAAATTAAAATTCTAGGATAAAGGAAAATAGAAAGTGTACCTAAACTTACTAGCAAAGGTGAAGCCCATGAATCTTGTAATGCTGAGTAATATTGGATAGTGAATAGAGAGTACATTGTGTAAGTGTGAATCTATGAAAAAAAACAAAGATTAGATTGGTTCTTATTATATTCAATATAAAACAAGAACATATAAATCTAGGTAAGAGAGAGGAAGAGAAAGGAATGAATACACCTCACTAGGTATGTGAACCAACACAAAACTTGTTATGATATTGAGTAAGGCTGAGTAATGCTAGATGTGTTGGATGATGTTGTACCAAAATTTATATCATGAATACAGCTGAGTACTCAATCCCCCAAAAAGTGGCTCAAGAATACAAAGGCTAGACCTTTGGATCCATTATTACCTATTGAATGAAGATAGATTATCATCTGTGTGCTAGTTTATTTTTATAATATGTGTCTAATCCTTCTAAATAGGTGGCTCAATAATACAACAGTCAACCCTTTGGCTCTATCATTGCCCCATGAAGTGAAGTTATAAATTGATACTAGTATGAAGAAGTATGCCATATGAGATGGATTTTAAAGCCCATGAATGCTCTAGAAATATGATAATGTGGCATGGATAGCCAAATATGTGCTGGAAACTAGGCCAATATTGGCCAACTCAAAAAAGATGGAGATTAGGCTTGTATGAAAGCCACTCTAAAACTAAAAATTTGGCATATGTGGAAGACACTCAGGTACTTAGGAATGTGGAGGTTAGGATTGTGTGAAAGCCACTCTAAAATGATGCCAACCACCTGTAGATAAAATAAGGCATGTAACTATTGAGAATGCTTGGGTAATGATAAAAAATGAAAAAAAAGAAATAAAAGTGTTGAATAATCTGCCCCTAATCACTGGTGCCTAAAACATGGATTCTAATCTAGAATTTATACCAACTACCATATCTAAAACTATAAGTGAGAACCAATCATGCCATGCATGATGCCCCCTATGTCTGGATTCTCTAAGAAAATTGTATTGAAAATTGTTGATTTGAACTGGCTTGATTGTGCAAAACTATATTTGAACCTGCCTTTCTACCTTCCTCTAGAAAACTTGGTTTTTTTGTTGTTTGGACAGGAGTGCCAAAAATGGACACCATAGTGTCCAACACTATAGTCCAACCTCAACACTATTCTCCTGGGTTGAAATTGATCACTGATCTAAAATCTTGACTATCTGCTTGGTCTATTCTGAGTGGTTTGATGATAAGTTCTTATTCTAGTTGTTCAAAATTTGGATTTTTTGATTGATAAGAAATCTAATATCTATAGAAAAACCCCTATTTATTTACACTCTTCTGAGGGTAGGAATAGGTACCCTATAATGACTACCCTCCAAATAATAATCCTTGCAAGTGTGTTAAGCTAAAAATACACATGATATAGTAATGATAATCAACAAGATACCTCAATATATAACATGGTTTGATTTGAGAGATTATTTAATCAACATGGGTATGCCTAGATAGATGTAATAATTAATATCATGTGCAATGCTCTTGAATTATATTAAAACTGGAAATGTTAGTTATTAGTTTGAGGGATGGAGCATGATAACCATCATGGCATCGAAGAAAATAGGAAAATACATGATATGGATTATGGCATTGCAACAATCGAGAAGTAATCAAGAAAAAAGCATACAAGGGTGGCCAAGGGGCCATGCAAATAAGGGACATGGGCACATGTCACTCAAAATAAAAATCAAGCATACAAGGCATGTTCAAATGCCACATACACATATAAGTGAAACAAGAAATTTTGGCATAAAGTCCATAGGATTATATAAGAGTACAAAAAAAGGATGTTGGCAAATATCCTAAGGCATACACATGAATAAAAGTAAAGGACATTGGAAAATGCCCTAAGGCACATATAGGAGATAAGAAGGAAGCAAAAATATAATCCAAAAAGCTATGCTAAGTAAGAAGAGAAAGCATGTAAAGTCTGAAAAGATACAATCACATCTAACTTAATCAAAGCAAGAGAGAAAGTATGTAAGACATGTCTAGTACAAGACTAGGTATATGCTAAAAAATACACAAGTGTTATATACTAGTTAAATGTTGATATAGTAATATGTGTAATCTAGTAAGTAATGTACATTAACCTGATAACTTGGAGTGTGTAGTGTAGGAATGACATAACCTGGATGGTGTAGTCATGTATAAGATGCCCCTAGGGGGAAGATATATCGATGTGTGTCTCAAATGTAGAAGTAGGATGTCCCCTTAATGGGTAGAGTGAAGAAATCAAGTAGTTGGATGTCACTACACACACTCAAAGAAGATCAAGTGAAGCATGGTAGTATAGATAAAGTGACATACAAGAGCATGAAACATCAAATGTAAGTCATATCATGATATTAGTAATGTAAAACATGGATGATGCATACAATCAAAATGCTTTTGGTGTTTTGAAATTTTTGAAAGTTTTTAGATTTTGGGATTTTTGAACCATGTATAATCAATCAAAAGATATTATATACAAGCAAATCTATAAAAAGATTATGTACAAGCATGTAAATAGATTAATATATACATAATGATATAAAAGACTAGGTTGGAGGGGAAGGGATCCAAGGATGTAGCCCACTAGGGATGGAAATGGAGGAAAGGGTCATATCCATCATCAAATACCTCAAGATCATAATCATAAGTATCATCATATGCTGCATATGTTGTATTCATGGTGTCATTGAGTTGAAGGTAAACTGAAGGTTGTTCTAGTGGTGGAGATGTTGACTCTATTTTGGGATGTTTAGCCATGTTAGTAGATGACTTTCATGGAAGTGGTGGAGCTGGTGATACTAATGGTGTTATAATTTGAATAATTCCTCAATCCTATAGTTTATTCAATCTCTACTATAAGTTATACATGAGTTTGTATCATGGCCTATAATCCTATGAAAAGTTAAAAATGGGTGACCATCCTGCTATGACAATTGTTGATAGATTTGTGTCATACTATAGATAATGTGATCAATCCATGATCAAGTAATGTCTGTAACATAAATTATGGCTGATATTGTGTGCCACCTACCTAAATCTAAATAATTGGCTCTATATCCATAGAGGCGACCATGTAAACTATATGTGCCAAGTGATCTATCTATGGTTGTGAGTGTTGAGTATATATTGAGAGTGTAGTGCAAGATTCTAAAAGTGTTGAAGGATGTGAAATGAGAACTCTAAAGTCATCTCCATACTCTCCTGGGATAACTGGTGTAAAGCTCAATCCACACAAATAGTCATCTATGAGTGTGGGTGTTGTATCATCATCTAAATAAACTTGTGAATCTATATCAACATCATGTACATATGGTAACTTAGAATTTACCATAAGGGGTAACTATGATATAGGAGTCTCATCATCTATAGTAGTAAAAGATGGTACTACTACAAAAGTATCTGTAATTAGTGGAGTAACTATGGAATCAACTGAAACTATTAGTACTACTATCAGTGATTGTGGATGTGTAATAGGTATTAAAACTATGACTGATGGAGTAAATAGAATGGCTAAAGCTGTTATGATTGGAAAAATATCTAGAGCTAAAGGTATGACTGTAAGTGGAGGAGTGAGAGAAGTGTTAGTCTCTCTAAACTCATATGTATGTATCTAGTCAAGAGAAATACAATGAGGTGGTCATTGTATTGTGAGATAACGTTTCCCATCTAGCAAAATAGTTGAAGATGACTCTGTAGTTCGACAATATCTAAATGGTTGGTTATCTGTTGGACATGTGTATATATATCCCTCATGGAGAAACTCAATACATCAATGGAGATTAGAAGGAATGGCCCCCATAGTATGTATCTATTAGTGTAGGTTTTTATTTTTCCCTATTTATTAATTAGGGAAATTGTATTTCTTGTGCATATATGGAGTTTTCCTACATTTGTGGGATAGGCTAGCTTATGTGGAGGTGTGTGTCATAGATGTGTCATAGGTGTCATAACTCCCTTGCTGGGAGTTACTTCTCTATTCTTAGCACCTTGTCACCACCTTTCATAGAGGAATTACTATCTATTCTTGAGGTGCCTTGTCCACCTTTTGTGGAGGAGTTACTTATGTACTCTCCTATATGTATTCCTCACTTTGGCCATCTCATGCTAATCAGATTTTGGTTTTCTCCATTTTGTCTTGTGCAATTTCTCTTATTGTGTTATTTTAAAATTGCTTTAGCATCTATGTGGTGTGCACTTGCTTCAACTTGTGTGATCACGTCTCCATTGCACTCGTATTATCTAGATTCTGGCAACAATTCTGATATGGTATCAGAGCAAGAATGGTAATCATGTGTCTGGTTATGCTTTTAGTTCATTTTGAAATCAAGAGGAGTGGAGTTCTCTTTGTTTTTTTATTTTCTAGATTTGATCTAAAATAAAAAATATATATCATTTTTGGTTAGTTTCCTTGGGATTTTTGGCCTTTGGTTGTCTTAGCTATCTTCACTTTAGGTGTTGGTTCTTTCTTGGGTGCCATTATTGTGTGGAGTAGCAGAGGGAGGAGCAGCACTCATCTGGTAGAGCATACTTTCTGCTACATTCCACACCAAGCTTCTACATTTAGTGCCAAGCTTCAGTTGCACCAAGCTTCTACATTCTAGTCAGTAGTAAACTTCAGTGACAGCAGCAAAAGGTTGTACGGTGCACAAGTCTATAGGTTCAAGCACTTTTGGGCTGTGCCAACTTCAGCATCCTTCACTTCTGCCACGTCTGTAGGCTGTACGACATCCAACAAAGTCAGCAAATTAGGACTGCACCTTATTTTTGGTGAGAATTCTATCATTTTTTCTATTATTCTTCTATCAAGGCACCATTAGGCCGTATGTCCAGCAAGTCTGCATATTTTTTTTGTCTTTTCTTCTAAAATCTAGACTATGTTTTCTCTTGGGTGCCCCTTCCTTACTTGGCATCCCATGTGGAGCCTTAGATGTTAGGCCAGCTATTCATTTCTATCTATGCTTCATTTTTTTTAGTTAAAATTGAATTGATAAAAAAAAATAGTCAATTTAATTGAATATTCAGTTTTATAGACAGTTTTGTAATTTGAGGTTTTCATTTTAAACTTGTATCTTTGCCTGTCAAAGATGAAGGGTGAGGCCCAGGTTGGCGGGAGGCTAATTCCCCCTCACACAAACCTCCTTTTGATTCCTCGTTCTATGCCAAATCCAATGAGTGGTTGGAAGGCCACTTTTTCTCTCAAAATAGGCATTTTTTTAATGTTTTAGTGTTCTTTTTGCAAACACACTAGTTTATAGGAAAATTGAACCTTTAATATCTTGCAAACGGTAGCTCAGATTTGGGTGCCATTTTTTGAAAAAGTGTTTATAGTTAAATTATCCACATAATAAGATTTTTATTTATTAAAAATGCACTATTTTATAAAGTGCCAAAAATTTGGGTCTCTCAAGATGCATTTTTGGCTGAGTCTGACGTCCTGTTTGCTTTAGTCTTGCACTAATTTATCTAAGACGCATTCTTGGCTGAGTCTAACATATTTTGAGAATGCACTTGAATATTTGAGGGGGATCAATATTTAGGGGGCTGTGATTTCTTTTCACAAGTTACAAATATTTGCTTTCATTCTCCTTTTTGCATAAATTCACAACTTGCAATTAGCACAACTTCACTTAAATTCAGCTAAAAATGGATTATTTTCAACTTAAACCCATAACACCCTTCAACTATCATGAATGGAAGGTTAAAATGTCAATCATTCTTAGAATCAAAGGGTTGTATAGGATCACCATGGGTACTGAAGTAGAACTCAACATTGATGCTGAAAAGGTCAAGTGGTACAACTATAATGATGAAGCCTATGGATTACTAAGCTTGTCTATGTCTCCAAAAATTCTCTTCCATTTAGAATCCTCTCAGACTCCCAATGACATATGGGACACCTTAGAATATTTATTTGGGAAGCTTGATGAGATGATAGGTCATAAGATTGAAAACGAACTCATAAGTCTAAGTCTTAGCAACTTTGACACCCTACAGGACTTCTTCACTAAGTTTAAGGCCCTTAGATTGAAATTGAAAGAATGCGAGATAGAGAAGAAAGATGATCAACTCATCCTTTCTATTCTCACAAAGTTAGGTCTAAGCTATTTAGTCTTTGTCTCCACTTTCCATGCCACAAAAGTGCCCTTAACACTACATGGAAAATGCCTTCTTTGGATTCATTCATTGCTGACTTGACTAGGGAGCAAGATAAGCTAATTCAAATGGGCACAATGAAGTCTACTCAACCCCAAGCTTTGATAGCTGGAAATGGTAAGGATAAGACTTCAACAAAGGAGAAGAAGAAAAAGAACAAGGACCAAGATAAGAAGAAAGAAAACACCAATCCTGCCAAAACAACACTGAGACTTCCTCTTCCAATGCCAAACCTAAGAAGGAAAAGGTTAAGTGTGCCTATTGTAAAAGATAGGGCATGATGAACACAAATGCATGAAGAAACAAATAGATCACCTAACTCATCTTCTAGAGAAGAATAACATAGGTGTTCTTAAGTCCATCAAGCATAATTCATCTACCCAAGATTCTACCAAGGCAAAAGGCAAGGGTAAGGAGAAAGAAAAGGGCAAGTCCCTTGTAGCTATAGCAGCTTCTACATCTTCATGGGTCATCAACTCAGGTGCTTATCACCACATGGGCTCTTCACTAGTTGAGTTTTCATCTTTAGAGCCTTGTAGCATGACTTTAATTAGTTTGGGTGATGACACTTCAATTTCTATTTCAAGGAGAGGGTCAGTTGAAATGGAAGGAAGAACATTCAATAATGTTCTAAGTGTTCCTTCTCTTTCAACCAATCTCCTATCAGTGTACCAAATCACTCACATTGGTCAGGGTATGAGAGTTGAGTTTTCACCAAATTTAGTGGCTATCAGGGAGTTACATAATGATACTATAGTGGTAGTGGGTAGGGCAGATCACCAAGCTAGGTTATACACCTCACATTTTGCATCAGATTCTTATCTAACAACATTGCTGACTCATTCAGATGGAGTTAGCAAATTATGGCATGATCGGTTTGGCCACCTTAACTACCACTACCTTGAGCAACTTTTCAAAAATGACATGGTCATTGGCTTGCCTCATGTCCAATTCTCAAAATGACTTTGTGAGGGGTGCTCCCTTGGGAAGCATCTCAAAGCAAAATTTGGTAAAGGCAAAGCTTGGAGGGCTTCACAACCTTTGGAGTTAGTCCACAGTGATGTATCAGGACCCTTTCCCAAACCATCTTTCACAAGGGCCAAGTACATCCTCACTTTTATTGATGATTTCTCTATGTACACTTGGATATATTTTCTCAAACAAAAGTTTAAAGTGTTTGAAAATTTTCTAGACTTCAAGGCTCTTGTTGAGAAATAGAGTGAAAAATCCATCAAGGTTCTTCAAATTGATAATGGAGGGGAGTATGTTAGCATCAGGTTTGAGAAATTTTGCACTACAGAAGGGATTGATTTGTAGTGCATAGTCACTTATAGTCCTTCACAGAATGGGGTTATAGAATGCAAGAATAGGTTCTTGAAAGAGATGGGTAGCTGTATGATTCACTCCAAATCCTTAGCACGATAGTATTAGGCCGAAGCCATAAATTATGATTTCTACATTCAAAATAGGGTTCCTCATAAAGCTTTAAAAGGGATAACACCCTTAAAAGCTTGGCATAAAAGGAAACCTGATGTTGAGCACCTTAGAGTTTTTAGATCCCCAACTATGGCCTACATTCCAAAGAAGAAATGAAAAGCTATGGAATGTCAGTCCAAGCCTTGCATCTTTGTAGGATATCTGAATGGTATTAAGGGATAGCACCTTCTAGATCCAGTCACTCATGAGTTGTTCATTGAGAGAAGTGTCCATTTTTAGGAGAGTCCTAGAGACTCAACACTTGACACTTCTTCTCCCTAATTAGATCTGGTTCTTCATGATGATTCCTCATCAGATTTAGATCAGCCACAATAGGTTCTTGAGCTAGAGACATCTTCTTCTTTGAGTTCAGATAGTGAGGATAGTGATGCAGGGTCATCCACCTCTAGTCAGTCAAAGGATGAGGAGTTAGCACCTGAATCACCCACTTTTGGGCCACTTTGGGCCAAATAGACACTTGAGAGTGCTAACACTTGGAGCAGGAGATCCCATAGATGACAGACGTACTAGGGGGGATTTTTAGAGAGATCCACATGACTTCTTTGCTTCAGTTTTAGATCCACAGACTTTTTGAGAGGCATCTGGGGTACCTGAGTGGGACAGTGCTATGGAGGAAGAATATTCTTCCTTAATCAAAAATCACACTTGGGATTTGACTTCACTTCCTAAGGGAAGAAAGATGGTTCGATGTAGGTGGATATATCGGACCAAGTTTGCAGCAGATGGGTCACTTGTGTAATATCCCCAACCAATAGGGAATATAAAAAGACAAAAGCTCTGATACCACTATAATGTCCCCTTCAAACAGGGAATATAGAAACACAAAAGCTCTGATACCACTATAATATCCCCTTTAAACAGGGAATATATAAACACAAAAGCTTTGAACAAAGATACAATTTTGTAGAATAAATTTAGAAGATAAACAATAATATAGTCTCTCAATAGCATATCACAAATATTATCACTTGTTCTTCTAGACAATTACACAATTGAATCTCTATCATACAAATAAAATAATATGAAATATTCTATCTTAAAACCCTAGGCTTTTGCAAATCTAGAAATTGAGCTTGAATTTGGATGTCTCAGCCTGTTGTGTCGAACACATAGTCACTAGTGTCAGTTGATATACTACCGACATCGGTCTCTGTCGATCCTTTTCTACCGATGTCGGTCACTAGGGATCTCTGTCTACCGAGGTCGGTATCTGTGTGGATTTGTACGAACCTATACAGACTTCGTATGACCTCCAATAAAGCACAACCTGTCTATTTTCAACCCCTAATCTGAAGATATATGGTTCTAATATAGAAGATCTCTATCTCTATAATTTATTAAATAAAAACTAAACTAAGAAATACCTGGAAAGCTCTGTGACAAATTCTTATATGAAGTTACCTCTCAAATCTGTAAACCTCTATGATAACTTCTATATGAATCTATCTCTCAATTTGGCAATAAATCAGCTGATATCTCACAGCCTCTAAATCACACACAATGAAGAGTTGACGTTCTCCACTGCAATGGAATCCTGGAACCCTTGGCTCAGTCTTCACAGAATAATTCTTCAATATCAAAATCAATAATCAATGCATAATCCATAATGGCCTCCATGAGAAACCCTTATACCCTCAAAAAGATGTGCTTGCCCTAATTAGGGTTTCTTAAATTAGAATTAGGGTTTCTAATTAAAATTAGACCAAATAATTAATATTTGATTAAATCAATCAAATATTAATATCTCCCTCAATACATGTCGGATCCTTGAACCGTTCGAAGCTGGTAAACCACAGAGTGATTTTGCACATGACCATACCAAAATAAAGGCACTCTGCTACATGTCAAATATCCATAAATAATAGGAGCTCAGGTTAAATGTGTTTGAAAGAGCCTGAATGAAAGCCAACTATAGGAATTCTACTAATCGAAGCCAAGCCAATCTCCCTCAGGACCCTCTATCCATCCTATCAGCCTACGAAGGTCGCATAATAGGCTAATCATCAAGTCTATCAATGTCCACAAAAAAGGGGACATGAAAATCTGCCCCTCTAGATATTGCTTGTCCCCAAGCAATATCGAAACAATGAACCACTCGATCCACCTGGATCTCAAATGTATTTATGCTCTGCACTGCTGTAAATTAATGCAAATTCCTGCAATATCATCAAAAGTAGATCAAAGAGGAACCCATAATCAAACTGGAGAATGCAACTTAACCAAACTCTAAAAGCACAACTGCCATGGTCAAGAACACATGAGAAACAAACTCTCAGAGCATCATAACCCAAGTAAAATGGACAACTCAAACTGCCAATTCCATCTACAAAAGATGGTGCCAATCCATCCCATAACTGATCCCTCTATAAAGGTGGCACAGTGAACGGTACCACACTATCATATGTGTGAGAAGAATCAATCTGGAGACTCAACTCCACTGGTATCTCAAACTCATCAGAATCAGGTACTCCCAAATCCTGAACATGTGTGTCAGCCTCAACAACATGCTCCTCAACAACAACTGTAGGAATGTACTCACCACCAACCACCTCAATATACAAAAGAACTAGGTCTGGAGCTGGTGAAGACTGCAAATGCTCTAACTCTATGGTCATCTCAGCCAAATGAAATTGTGACTCCTCATAAGCCAACTGTGTACTCTCAAGAATCTCAGAAGTCACCTTGAGTTGTTGAGTAAGCTCACTCACCTTATATTCCTTAACCAATAATGCATCATACACTGTGCTGCCCCACTCCATAAGATAATCTCTGTCAGCTACCAACTGCATATAATCCTATCTCAGAATATGGATAGCCTCCCATAAAGAGTGGATTTCTATCGAGGAAAAATAAGTGCCTCCCTACTCAATGATAGTAGGAGAACCCCATCCATAAACTGCTAACAACTGATGAGCAGCATCAAAATGCTTGCAAGCGGTAGCAATGTCTCGCTCACTAACTCTCAGTTGACTAGACACATGGTGGCACTGGCTAGATTGTCTCCTATAATCCTCCTCCGATGCATGGTCCAAAAGAATAGACTCATAATCACTGACCACTGTAATACTACCATCCATACTCTATGAATCAACTCCATACCTCATATCAACATCTAGAGTATTAAAAGCTATAGCATCACTGACTAACTCTTCCATACTGAAAGAAACTGTAGGTGAAACTAAGTCCTCAAAACGGTCCACTGCATTCTCCTGGGTGTCATTTGCAATAACCAGATCCTGGGACTCTTTTATAATCTCTATCATAACTGAGAGATCATCAACACTCAGTGTACTAACCTCTAAGTACACCTCTACACTCTGAGTGTAAGCATCAGACTCATCCTCATCTTCACTATCTCCTAGCTCATAATAATCATGGGACATGTTGTTGCCCCGTCTAACTGATCTGTAGTGCTCTCTCCTCAACTTAACAAAGCGATCAAAAGACAACATCTCCCAAAATCAAGGAGTTAATAAGTCCCACTCCTCATTCACTGTCATATACCATGTGGGTTTGTCTTCAAATGTAGGGTATGAAATAAATTCATTTAACCTCTTCAAACTTAGTTTCAACTTCCTCATATCATAGTCCCACTATCTCTGAGTACTTGAAGTAATATCCCCAACCAATAGGGATTATAAAAAGACAAAAGCTTTGATACCACTGTAATATCCCCAACCAATAGGGAATATAAAAATACAAAAGCTCTGATACCACTGTAATATCCCCAACCAATAGGGAATATAAAAAGACAAAAGCTCTGATACCACTGTAATATCCCCAACCAATAGGGAATATAAAAAGACAAAAGCTCTGATACCACTGTAATGTCCCCTTCAAATAGGGAATATAGAAACATAAAAGCTCTGATACCAATGTAATATCCCCTTCAAATAGGGAATATAGAAACACAAAATCTCTGAACAAAGATACAATTTTGCAGAATAAATTTAGAAGATAAACAATAATATAGTCTCTCAATAGCAAATCATAGATCTTATCACTTATTCTTCTAGACAATTACATAATTAAATCTCTATCATATAAATAAAATAATATGAAATATTCTATCTTAAAACCCTAGGCTTTTGTAAATCTAGAAATTGAGCTTGAATCTGGACATCTCAGCCTGCTGTGTCGAACACACAGTCGCTGGCGTCAGTTGATATACTGCCGATGTCGGTCTCTGTCGGTCCTTTTCTACTGACGTCGGTCTTTAGTCAGCCAATGTCAGTCACTGGGGATCTTTGTCTACCGAGGTTGGTATCTGCATGGATATGTACAGACCTGTATGGACTTTGTACGACCGCTAATAAAGCACAACCTGTCTATTTTCAACCCCTGATCTAAAGATATATGGTTCTAATACAGAATATATCTATCTGTATAATTTATTGAATAAAAACTAAATTAATAAATACTTGGAAAACTCTGTGACAACTTCTGTATGAAGTTACCTCTCAAATCTGTAAACCTTTGTGATAACTTCTGTATGAAGCTATCTCTCAATTTGGCAATAAATCAGTGGATATCTCACAGCCTATGAATCACACACAATAAAGAGTCAACATTCTCCACTGCAATGGAATCCTAGAACCCTTGGCTCAGTCTTCACAAAATAATTCTTCAATATCAAAATCAATAATCAATGCATAATCCATAATGGCCTCCATGAGAAATCCTTATACCCTCAAAAAGATGTGCTTGCCCTAATTAGATTTTCTTAAATTAGAATTAGGGTTTCTAATTAAAATTAGACCAATTAATTAATATTTGATTAAATCAATCAAATATTAATATCTCCCTCAATACATGTCAGATCCTTGAACCATTCGAAGCTGGTGAACCAGGGAGTGATTCTGCACATGACCATACCAAAATAAAGGTGCTCTATTGCATGTCAAATATCCCTAAATAATAGGAGCTCAAGCCAAATGTGTCTAAAAGAGCCTGAATGAAAGCCAACTATAGGAATTCTGCTAATTAAAGCCAAGCCAATCTCCCTCATGGCCCTCTATCCATCCTATCAGCCTATAAAGGTCACATAATAGGCTAATCATCAAGTCTATCAATGTCCATGAAAAAGGGGACATGACAAGTTGATAAGTACAAGGCATAATTGGTAGCCAAGGGTTTCTCACAAGTGGCAGGCATTGACTACTCATAGACCTTTACACCCATTGAAAATATGACTTCTATCTGACTCACCTTAGCTATTTCTGCAACACATGTTTGGGATATGCATCAGATGGATGTGAAGAGTGCCTTTCTTCACAGAGACCTAGAGGAGGAGATCTACATGGAGTAGCCACCAGGATTTGTTCAGGATTCTTCCTTGGTATGCAGACTTAGGAAATTTATCTATGGCCTCAAATAGGCCCCTCATGCTTGGTATGCCAAGATGGATTCCTTCCTTCTCATAGTGGGTTTCACTAGGTGCCATTCTGATCCTAATGTCTAATTCTTGTAGTAAGATGATTCACTCTTGATTTTGGTTCTATATGTTGATGACCTTTTGATCATCGAGAGTTCATCAATTATTACAGCAGTGAAGGCATCTCTTTAGGATAGATTTGACATGATAGAATTGGGTTTGTTTCACTACTTCCTTGGCATTGAGATCTCATAGTCAGATTTAGGGATTTCTCTTACACAACCTAAGTATGCTCTTGACTTATTAGCTCAGTTTCACATGGTTGATTGAAAGCCATCGTCGACTCCCTTTCTATCAGGAGTCAAGCTTAAGGCTGATTATTCTTCACCATTGGTTGATGCCACTTGGTATCGACAACTTATTGGTAGTATCATCTACTTGACTCACACCAGGCCTGACATATCATATATAGTGGGACTTGTCTCTAGATTCATGCAGGAACCTCATGAGAGACATTGGAAAGTAGCTAAGAGGATCTTGCATTACATATAGGGTTCACATAGATATGGGATTCATTATAGATTTGGCATAGAGGTTGACTTGGTTAGATATATAGATTTAGACTAGGCTGGTGATTCATAGACTCACAAGTCCACTTTTGGTTACAGTTTCTCTCTAGGTTTAGGTCTTATCAGTTGGTCTAACAAGAAGCAGAATGTTATTGCTATATCATCCATAGAGGTAGAGTACAGGGGAGCTATTAATTTAGCTACTGAGGCTATTTGGCTTCAGGGGATACTTTCTAAGTTTGGCATTCCTATAAGGCAGCCCACCATCATTTATTGTGACAACTAGAGTACCATTCAGGTTTGCAAGAATCTAGTTTAGCACCAGTGGACCAAGCACATAGAGATTCACATGCATTTCATTCAAGAGATTATTCATAGTCAAGTCATTGACTTGATATTTTTCCAGTCTTTAGAGCAAGTTGCAGACATGTTCACCAAACCTTTCACTGAGAGCAAGTTCATTCATCTATGAGCTCTTCTTGGGGTGCGGTCCACATCTGCAATAGCATCATCTTCAGGGGGGCCTTCTAGTCTCTTCTTTTATTTTATGTCTCTCTTTTGGGGGGGGGGATTTTTTTCCTATGGGTTTTCTCCTTTTATCTATCTTATGGGAGATTGCATTTGTACATGGGTACGTCATCAGGCCTAGTTGTCGGGACCCATTTTATATTTCCACACTGCCCACCTAAGTTGCACTTATGGGGAGGTATTGGTGTAGGTTTTTATTTTTCCCTATTTATTAATTAGGGAAATTGTATTTCTTAAGCATACATGGAGTTTTCCTATATTTGTGGGATAGGCTAGCTTATGTGGAGGTGTGTGTCATAGATGTGTCATAAGTGTCATAAGAATGTCATAAGTAACTCCCTTGATGGACTATACTTTTCTATTCTTAGCACCTTCTCACCACCTTTCATGGAGGAGTTACAGTCTATTCTTGGGGTGCCTTGTCCACCTTTTGTGAAGGAGTTACTTACGTACTCTCTTATATGTATTCCTCACTTTGGCCATCTCATGCTAATCAGATTTTGGTTTTCTCTATTTTTTCTTGTGTAATTTCTCTTATTGTGTTATTTTCAAATTGATTTAGCATCTATGTGGTGTGCACTTGCTTCAACTTGTGTGATCATGTCTCCATTACACTTGCATTATCCAGATTTTGGCAACAACTCTGATAGTATCCAGGGTCATCCAAGTAAACTATTATAGTAGAGAGGACCTATCATGACCTAAAACTATGTAGAGAGGGTTTTGGGTCCTACCATAATGTCCAAAGTAATGGTGCCCAATGTCTATCATGGTATATCATCAAATCCTTTAATGTTCTTATATGATTTTTGCATTAATGCCATATCTACGTCTATGGCCTGTAAGAATGTGATATTACATATATTATGTTTGGAACCACTATCAACAAGAAATCTCTTGACTGCACTAGTTTTGACTTGAACTTGTATGAATAGTGGAAAATTTTGATCAACAACTATTTAAGGAGATATGTCCTCACTATCAAAATAAATTGCATCTTTTATAGTTTTTAAATTGTTGACCACTAATGCCAAATAAGAAGGTTATGAATTAATAGGCATAAAAGTCTAAGTGAGTGCATGATAAAGAATGTCCTTGGATACATTAGCTTTCTAAAGTAGATCTAACATAGAAATATTAGCTAGACTATTTCTCATCTGATCAATAATGTCATATGCCTTGTGAAAATTTTCCTGTATGAGTGGGTTGGGCTTGGGATGGGTAGGAATAGAAGGGTGATGGGGCTTCTAGCTAGGTGGAGGAGGCATAGTGACACGTCGAGTAATATATCTAATTTCATTATCTATTATTTGTAGAATATTAGTAATAACTATTGGATGAGAGTGAATATAGTTGATGGGTTGAGGTGGTGAAGGGACAAAGGGTGTCAACTAGGCTCTTTGGCAATAGGTGGTGACCTAGGGAAGAGTAAAATGGACCATGCAACATGACTTGGCATGGGGTAGAGGCTCCAATGGAGGTGATGCAAGATATGTATTAACTTGTTTAAGAATAAATTACTTAACATCATCCATATAATGAAAAATAAGCATGAAATGCAAAGAATGAAGCTTTGTACTAACACATGATAGACTTGATCATTCATGTACATGATAGGGCATATTATGGTTTCCTTGTTATTTGCAAGAAATGTCAGAAAAATCTATATATAAGTGAGAATCATTTTTGCAATTTAATTATGGATGTAAGGTGATACCTCAAGAAGCAAAATAAGAGCTAGTACATGTAACTAGGGATTTTTCAAAAATATTTTTGAAAAATACTATGAATTTTTGAAATTAAATTTGAATTTTAAGTATTCAAGAAAAAATTCAAACAATTATGGGAAAGTGCTTGATTTAATGGGACCTAGTAGATGCAACTAGTGTTTTGAGAAAAAAAATTGTGAAAATTACTATGAAGTTTTGAAATTTGAAGTGATTTTTTTATTTTAATATGAAACTAAAATTTCTAAAAATGATTGGAAAATTATTAGGATCTAGTTGATGCAACTAGAGTTTAAAATAAATTTATTTTAAAATTTACTACAAAATTTTAAAATTTGAGATAAATTTTTGATTTATATGTGCAAGTAAAAAATTGGAACTTATTAGATTAATGATGGAAAATTCCTGGGACCTAGTGTATGCAACTAGGGTTCAAAATAAAATTATTTTAAAATTTACTAAAAAAATTTAAAATTTGAGATAAATTTATGGTTTATATGTGCAAGCAAAAAATTAGGAAATTATTGGGAAAAATCAGCTAGGAATTTACCCTAGGGTTTTTATCTAAAATTTGAAGTCAGGTTCACTAAATGATTCTTTATTTTTGGGAATAATGGAGTTTTATTCCTATTACATAAATTGGTCTAAGTAGGAGAAATAAATAAATAATATTCCTAATTAAAGCTACTAATTTGTGAAATTATTTTGCAATTAGACCTTTTCTAAAAATAGCAATGAGAGAGAGAAAATTAAACTTAGATTATTATGGAATATTTTGATTGAGATAGGGTCTAGAAATTTGTGTGCGGGACGAGGACACTATCATAAATAGGATCTTATACTTAATTTTTTTATTGGATAGGAGAACCAAAAGTGGGCACCATAGGCTTTGGCACTGTAGTCCTTATTCAATGCTATCATCCTAAGGATTTAAGCTTTTTGGGTTTTGTTCATCTACTCAGTGTGAGTTTGTGTACCAATTTTTAGGTCCTCACTATCAATATATCTCCATGTATAGTTGATTCTTCATGTACTTGTATCTTCTATAAAATTGAAAGAAACTTTGGAAAATGGGCAAAAGGGGTTAGTGTGTGTAAGACGCATTAGACATGCTTCACACCTTGTGTATAGGCACACTGCCTACATACCAATACTCTAAAGAGGAATCAAGCCATATGTAGTTCTCCCTTTAGGAATGCTTGGTGCAATAGTGAATTAAATTTAAGAAATGCTAAAACTTGGTATGCTTGAGATGACTAGGGACTGGTGTAGGGACTTGAATTGGCTTGAAAGTGTATAGACTATCTATATGCAGAGAATAGGGAAGATTGCTTGAGTGGTGTTTCTTGTAATCTTACTTGCTTGAATGATATTTTCCAACTATTTCCAAATAATATTTGAATGGGATTTTATAGGGATATATTGGTCATGGGTTAGATGAAACTAGACTAGGCTGACATAATGAACAAGAAGAATTGGGTAAAAAGGTAATATGGGCTCAAATTATGATTGGATAGGAGCATTGAAAAGGGGACACCTTAGGGTCTAGTACTATAGTCCAACTTTGGTGCTATTTTCCTAAGTAGATGAGACCTAGGGGGGTGGATTAGACATGAAGAGAGGGTCCTGTCTTAGTTGGGGTTATGTTTGGAAGGCCACAGATGAATGGGAATCAATGAAAATAAACCTAAGAGGGTCATGAGAGCAAGCAAGAGGGACCTAAGGATTGGGTGTCTTTAGCCATGATCAAGTTACCAATTTTTTACATTTTATATGACTACACATTCAAGACATTTCAACAAAGATCTCACATTCCTCAGCATATTACAGCACATCAAGGTTCCTTTATCTCTCTCTCTCTCTCTCTCTCTCTCTCTCTCTCTCTCTCTCTCTCTCTCTCTCTCTCTCTCTCTCTCTCTCTCTCTCTCTCTCTCTCTCTTATTTCAATTCTTCCTTACATTTCTATTTTACAAATATTTTAGTCTTTAAAACTTACATCATACATCAAATTAGGTCGACTTGGTTGACATAGTTTTATATTATGTCTTTTGTATGAAAGATTAGGTCGACCCTGTCAACATAGTTCTTAAAAACCTTTACTTTTATATTACAGTAGAAACACTATCAAATCTATTTTTTAACATCTAAATACACTATCATTTGAACCAAATATGTACTATATTTCAAATTGGGAATTAACAACTATATGCTAGTAATTACTTCACACTTTCACTTTTAATTATTTGCATGCTTAGAATAGATCACATTGTCTAAATAGGTAGTTTTTTATTATAATATTTAGTTTCACTATTTTTATCTTTATTTCACACACTATCAAATCACATAGTTTTAAAATGCATTTATAACATTTGTCTACCCAAGGCTTACCTACTTGGATTTCATCACCAAGGGGGAAGTCAACTTGGTTTTCTATCCAAGTATAAACACGTGGTTAATGGTATATATTGGCAAAGTACTTGAAACCCTTATCATTATGGGATTGTAAAGTTAAGAGGTAGGCCCCAATACCAACCTAGTACCATTGTCAACATAGATCCCTTTCAGTCTAAATGTCCTAAAACCATCCATAGATTGCTTTTTAGTCCCCTAATTTCAGCCAAATTCACTATCACACTTAAAATAAAAACTTTATAATCTAAAAAATTTAGGATGACCACTTAGCATTTAATTTTTAGTTGACTACTTGTTCTTTACTCATTGTATGTTATATATCAAAAACTTGCATTGTCCAATGTTAGTGCAAGGTTTTATGATGCGTGCCTCATTTGGATCATCCTTATTGATTCAAATGATTGTGTGTTTAATTTAATTAATTTATTTAAAGTACATTGTAAAAAAATTCCTTATTTTTAGTACACTATCATTTTGTTCGACATAGTCTCCTTAGTACTAAGACAACTTAGTCACCTAGTATTCATCTATGCCTCTCAAGATACAATACTAAGTTGACCCATTTGACTCTATATCATGATCATGTTATTTTATGTCCCAAATTACAATATTAAGTCAACCCTATTGACTATATATCCTTATTCACTTAGTTTTCAGACCTTATTTATAGTGCTAGGTTGACCTAGTTGACTTTATACTCTTATATATCCCTTTTTATTTATTAGCTTTTAAATCACCTTTTATCTTACCTAATCTCTATCTTTCATCATGAAATTACTATTTAAATAAAACATTGAGTTGAATTCAATGAATATGATGAGTCTTACCAACCTTAATCAATTTTCCCATAAGCAACTTATGGCTCCTATCTTGAATTAAATTAATGTTCATATAGCCACTCACATAAAAAACCATGGGACCCTCATCATTATTCTTTGCTTCACAATCCTATCTTCTCACTTGAAGATAAAACTTAATTAGAGTATATATCCAAAATTATCTTCTTCATCATTGAGTTTCCTCAACATTGAGGAAAGGATCCTTCTACTATTTGCCAATTCATGATAAGTGGTCAAGTTGAGGAGGCTCATTCACATTCTCCCATATTCTCACATAGATTTGGAGATACTATCTTATTTTATTTTCAACCTCTTCCCTCTATTTTGACCCTTTCTCATACCATGAATTATTTTTATTTAATTTCATCTACCTCCATGCCTAGTATCTCTACTAACATGGCAAGGTCTACATTTAGTGTGCCTCTTCCAAGACCCACTCTTCTCAATTCTTCCACTAGTGCATCATTTTATACCCATGGTAATCATGACTCTAGTGTTATTCCTTCTCATCCCTCTATGAGTCCATATTTTTTCACACAAGCAAATTATGACAGTAGTGCCTCACTTACTAATAATTATTATCAAGATCCTACTAATACCCATAGTGGTACCCAAGCCACTACTTTTAATTTAAATGCTTCAAACATTAATACAACTCAAACCCAATAAATCTTATTACAAACACTTAATTTAATGAATTATTTTCAAGTTAACAATGAAAATCAAATATTAAAAACGTAAAATCACCTTATTTATATTCAAACCCATCCTCAACATATGCCATGGGGCATGCATAGCTAAAATGATTCCCCACCTCCTCTTAAGGATTCCCATAGTAATCTTATCCCTAAACCTCCCCTTATTAACAAAACAATAAAGCATCTTAAAAATGAACCTCTTACATCTCAAATTGATAATATAGATATAGGAGGCATCACCCTTACCATTTATTACAATGGGTCAACTTATCCTACTCTTCATTTAAAAACATTTGGAAATCTATATAAATATTGGGTCAAATTAAATACCTTTACCACTACTAAACTATTAACCAAAAATCTCATGGTAGATGTTTTAGATTGGTACAACCAAATTAAATCTCATTCTATTATTAGTTTGGAATATTTACTCAATACTCTAGTCCAAGAGTTTCAAACTAGTGACCTTCTTGAGAATACCTTGGCCCATTTTATAAATTGTAAGAAAATTGAAACCAAAACTATGTAAGATTTTGTTAAATGATGGAAGACATTATCTAATAAATGTGAAAATAATATGGTAGATGACAACCTCTTTTATCTCTTTACTAATGCTCTTTTTCCCAAATTATAATATCAGGTCTGAATTCTCTCACCACATACTTTAGAAGAGGTTATTAACCAATTTAAACATAGAGATTTCCTTATGCATCAATTTGAGCCATCCCAACATTCTACAGGTACTCATATGTTACTTAATAAGAAGACTCATCATGCTACAAATGATGGTGTCATGGAATCTTATGATACCATCCACACTATTCAAGCTATTATTCCTAACCAAACTTTAG
The DNA here is from genome assembly GCA_037957365.1 of Torreya grandis. NCBI lineage: Eukaryota > Viridiplantae > Streptophyta > Pinopsida > Cupressales > Taxaceae > Torreya > Torreya grandis. The sequence goes on from JARHVA010000083.1 coordinate 3,991,400, forward strand.
AATAACCTTCCCCTCCCAACCACACCACCAATCTACATTTCTCTTCAACCACCAATATCAATGTTCATAAACCTTTATCCTTGATAGAATTAATAAAAAATATACCAAGGTCTCTCCCATAATAACTTAATCCCCCTCATCCTATGAAATCTTGATATGATCCCAATAAGTTTTATTGGTTTCACACTAGTTGGGGTCATTATCATGAGACATGTAGGTAGCTTCATAATTTGGCTATGGATTTCCTTCTTGATCCCAATTTTGACCATGATTTTATCATTAATCAATGTTAATAATCATATTGCATTGATTTCAAATCTCATGAAACTCATACTAAATCTCAAGCTTTGAATCAGACTAATGCTCATTTATCCATCTATAAAAATCCTCTTCCAAATCACCAAGATAACCAAAACAAGCCTACCCTTGTACCAATAATGTTGAAAATATTCTTGACCCAAATCCTAAATATAATATGGTTAATATTAATAATATACAAATGGTGGTTGCTTTCATTAATCCTTAACTAATATACATACCTTCATTATCTCACATATTTCGTGTTATCCAAGATTCTTCTACAACTCACTGAAATGAGTTGGGATAAGATGAACTTATATATTTTGATAAACCAATTACAACACCTCCCTTGGATAAAAATTCTCATACTATTTCTACCATCCCTCCATATTCCTTACCTATCACCAATTATACTCACATTTCTATCAACACTTCTTCTAATAATTCTCTAAACCCATCTGTATCAACGGTGCCATATTCTAAACATAATCTAAAAACTTGTCCTCTTATTAAACATTCTACCCATTATCAACATAAATTCACATGTACTTTGGATCCTCCCTTTAAGGACCTCTTTTAACACTATCCACCTCTTTCCAACAATCTTCTTATGGGTTATGATGAATGGGATCCTATTATGGAGCTTACTAATCTCCCATCTCAAATACCATTTATCTAACTTATGAGGACCTCTCCACATCATTATAACCATATTATGAATCTTTTGTTTGAAATGAACATCCCTAATCCTCCCTTAGCATGACACGAATCCACCTTATTTGGATCTAAAGTTAGCATTTTGAAATAATGCGAAGAGATGTCCATATATGTTGAAATAATGGGCACTTCCCTTTCCCTCAAATTCCTCATTGCTTCCATGATCCCCGATGAGATTATACTTCATGTATATGATCATCCTCTATTTATCATTGTTAAAATTGGTAATATCTAATCAATCATGCCTTAATTGATGAGTGTTCTAGTACTTATGTTAACTCTCTTGATTTTATCAAAACCCTTGGATTCCAAATGCAACCTTAAGTCCACATGCATCACATGTCAAGGCTATGATTAAATAAAAATTCCTCATTTAGGTTATGTGTGACTCCCTATTACCATCCCATCTAACACCATTCATGTGAAGGTAATGATATTAAACTTTCCTATATCTTACATCATTTTGCTTTGTAGGCCACAGACTCATCGCATGAGAGAAGTTGCCTCTTCTTCTTGTTAATGCAATAAATTTCTTCATAATGGATCTATATATAGGATTTAGGGTGACACTAATGCTCATAATTTTGAATAATTCCAAGACCATGGTGTATTCAATATTTTTACCCTTGATCCCTTTCCAAGTATTCCATTTCATGAATTTTAATGGTTTAACTTTCACATCAATTCTACCCAAGGTTACAATGGTCATACCAAACTCATTGGGAATATACCCCCTAGCCTCATAGATTCCAATGATGATGATCCTAGTAAGATCAATCTCAAGATTAAAACTTTGGATCTCTCACCTCATCTCATCTCTTAGTTTCTCACTTATTTTAAACCTCATTATCACCAACCACCTTGTGATGACATCTCCATTATCTTAACTAAGAATCAACATTCCATTCATCACACCACATTGGATGACATTGATCTTCATACACATGACTATGATGATGGATATACATTACATAATCCATTTTTAAGAAGTTTTTTTTAGGTTTGAGATACTGAGATTATTCATTATCATTCTCTTTACTTCAATATTTTTGTATATCTTCCCATATTCCATCTCATATCATTCCTAAGTATTTTTCCTCTTTATCATAGGGTAGAGATGGTGTAAACACCTCTAGTTTATAAAGATCCTCATAGGAGTATGATTATAGATTGTACTATGACTGATCCCTATTGCTTTTATAGATACCATGACCCCTATAGCCTACTTATCCATAATATGTGTTTGATTGTCCTTCAACATTTTATGGACCTCACCCCTCCCTCAGTAGAACCTAATTAGGATCCCATTCCTACTACCTCTATAGTTCAGTATCTTCTTATTATCAATCCTAATGTTCCATCCATTAAGCCTTGTCTAATCTTTCCAAATAACCCACCTTTTATTGGTGATGGCTTGCTCCCTTTACCATAGCTAGATCCTTCATCCACTAAATGGGATGGTCACCCTTATTGTGACATTCATAAAGTTACTAGTCATTATACTAGAGATTGTTACCTATACCAAGATCCCTTAGATTTTCTTACACTTCCTCCTATGATTATACCTACCAAGACTACTCATAGATGTATTTGTTATTTCCATAGCACAAATAACCATTCATTCATGCATTATTACAAACTATGATAATATATCAATACCTTGTATCCCACTACTCCTTAACCTTCAAACAAGACCATACCTCCCCAAAAAGTATTACTTGAGTATCTTCCTAAGTATGTAGAGGTATATTATCTCTTGTACTAATGTGGAACACATCATATTAATCATTTTCATATCCTTTAGCAACATCTCAAGGATCACCTCCTAACCATTCTTGTACCATCTTCCCTTCTTCCCATAGGTCATTATCATAAGAAGGATAATCCTTAATCCCCCATGGTTCCAACTCTTATGGTTCCATATCCTCCCATGGTTCCTTCTTCACATATTATTCCTCCACTTGTGAGTCCTTGACCCATGGACCTTCTCTCACTTGTGGATCCTTCACTTATGAGTCCCTCACCCATGGCACATTCCCCACTAGTGACCCCTTAAACTCCCATATAAACCACTACCATGCATTATCTTAAACATCCCTTACATGATATCCCTTATCATCATGATCCTTCAAACATTCTTACTTTTTTTGTTGAGGAGATGGAGATTTGATGTGAAGTATTTTTCTCAACTTTTACAGAAGATCAATGAGATACTAGCTACAGTTTGCATTCAACTTCATAGAGACTTGTCAAATGTTATGGATAATGTGTGTGGAAAAATATATCTGTAGTTATGAACACATGCATGGTGTTCTTACATTTTTATTTGGATTAGATGTGTGCTCCACTTTTAAATTTATCTATTTTAAATATCATTTGACATTGTGTCAAATTATTATCTATATTACATGGTGACTTTAGTTTCACACTTTATATTTCTTATGATGTAATTATATTCTCAAATGAATTTCATTTTCCTCATTACTTTCTCTTTTCTTTTTAAGTTCATTTTCTTCTAATTCTCTTGATTCTTTTGCATACTTATTTTCTATCTTATCTCTATACACATAGATAATAGTCATTGTGACTTGGTTATATAAACCTTGCTCCTTTTAGTCATTTACTCTTTACCATGTGATCAGTTAGCAACTAATTCATCTCATTATAACCTCCTTCTATTGGTCCACTTTGGATTTCCTTTTAGTCCCCTTTACTCCCTTTCTTAAAATAAGCATATACATGGTTGATACTTGAGATAACATGTTGGTTCATACTTAAGCCTAAGTGTTCTAGTCAATCTTATCTTTGGATACTTAGCTTCATTTATCCAAATCCTAAATCTCATTCGGGTGTATCACTTTATCTCTCATGATTGGTCATTCTAAATTTGCATGGATGAGAAATCTTAATATCCATAGAAACATTGAAAATCCAAATCATTTTAACAAAAGGTAATGATCTAAAAGGCAACAATCAAAATTTTTAAAAGTTAAATCACACTAAAATATGTGATTATAAGCACATCTCCTTTCTCTAATCAAATCTCAAACTCCACAGTTGGCCTCAAAATAGAGTCAAGGTCCATTGGGGTGTGGTAGATTAGTAGATTAGAAAATGAGAATTAAAAAATCTTAGTGCTACCTACTTTCTCATGCATGTACCCAATCTTTTCAGTAGATCGATGAATGTATAAGGGGTCCTAAGGAATGGGTAGCTTGTTGTAGAAAGTTAATTATATTTTAATTTTATTATTCAAAACTACCTACATGAGTTAATATTAGTAGCACATGTATTTTCCTACATAGCTTTGTGTCTATAGTGAACATTATCCTCTGTATATTGATGGTCGCTAGTCACTTAGTGTCTTCTCATGTCCTTTGTATGTCTCATGTCTCCTAAGGCCTTCTCATAAGATGCCTATGTTATGATTTTTAAATTCCTTTTTTTAATCCCTAAAATCATCATATTTCCCCTTGATAAGTATTTTTTGTTCACTTATCACTCCCATTGGGATTCCATTTGTGAATTACATTGTAAGACCATGGATAGGACCTGACCTTCCTCATAAATTACCAACTTTTCACATTATCATTACAAACATCCCTTTTTTCCCATATTTTCACATTATTTCCACTTCATTGGTATTCCCTTTGTGATTTGAATTGTAATACCATGGATAGGACCTAGCCTTCCTCACAAAAGTTTTTAATATCCAAGTCACAACAAAAATTCCATGTGTCAAATATGAGATAAAATGTGATTAATTATGAGTTACACATCATTTTCATGATTCCCATCTTGATTTAGTATTTTTTATTCTTACTTCATTAATATTTCATCTTTTATCTTCTTATTTTCTAATTGCATGTAAGAATCCAACCATTTTTTTAAGTTTTTCATGATTCCTAGCTTGAATTAGTGTGATTAATTTAAGACCATTTTGCTAATTTTGTTTCTCTTTTATAATTCTCAATGTGATTTAGTGTGATTGGTTGAATTACTTGATTTATTTTTATACCATTATTTTTTTATGTGCTTTCCATTCTATTACATTATTTCCATACTTCCCAACATGATTTACGTGTGATTTTACTTGTTTTAATTTGGTGCCAAATCTTTCTCATGGTTTAAAAATAAACTTTTGTCCTCTAGTTCACCACTCTTTGGTTTATTATACTTAGTCTTTTTTATTACACATTTCCCAATGTGAAACACTATGTAGTACATTTGTTATTATTAATTATACTTTGCCAAGTCATTTTTTCCTATTTCTTTTTAACCATGCATGTGTCCTACATAATGATAGAAAGTAAAACACAACATGTATATTTCCTATAGCATATAAAAAATTAAAACATAGGTACTAGAAATAAATATATCCATGCATTCAAAACCACAACCATAATCCAAACACATAAGATCAGCATCCAAGTATCAAAATAAGATACACGCACGTGCGCGCGTGCACACACACACACACACACACACACACACACACACACACACACACACACACACACACACACACACACACACACACACACACACACACACACACACACACACACACACACACACACACACACACACACACACACATATCATGTGTTTTTTTATACAAAAACAAAAATACATTGCTACATCTCTAAGGTTAGGACCTATCATGTCTATCTTTTGGTGTCACCATGATGCCCATAAATGTTTTGGGTAGTTTCCTCTAAATAGTAAAATATAAAGAGGATGTTTGAGATCTCAAACCTACTACCTGTCATTATAGGTTGGTCACCTGGGCCTGTACCTATCCTAGTTAAATAGTGGTAGCTAAATACATAGCTCTCTCCTAAGCCAAGGATTATCATGCCTATGTCTCTCCTACTACCACCCCATCTAGTGGGTGTAACCCATCTACACGGACCTATAATTACCTCATGGCCTTTCTTACTAGTTTTAACTAACTCACTTGAGATAGGGTAGATGGTACCATGAGATCATATAATGTGGTAGGGTCGTATGGTGTCAGTGCCTTATTTAGGATATCATGGAGTACTCCCTTCACTAGGGATCTCCATCTGGTCTCCTCCTCCTCCACAAGATCTAAAAAATTCAAACCAGATAGATGTTAGATCATATATATATATATATATATATATATATATATATATATATATATATATATATATATATATATATATATATATATATATATATATATATATATATATATCTCAAAATTTGTCTATCTATAATATATCAATCTTATACAATTAGGATTCTATTTTTAAAGCTTAAACAAATTTCAACCATTTATTACCTATCATGGTGTCACCAAGCACTGTCACCCCATCTAATCAACCAAAAAACATGGTTTATCCATTATCTCATCCTCTGAGTAACTCATCTATGGGATTCCTCCCAATCAATGCAAATCATAGGGTCACATGCCTATCATAAGCCTCACCTTAGTAGTGCCTCTATAGACCAACTTTGCCTTGGGTTGACTAATGGGTCATCCTAAATGACCAGCCTCTAATAACCTTGGAAACTATATAGGGTTCATTACAGTTCATATAATTGGTTTAAATTATAAATTTTTATAAAATACTTAATTTATAATAAAATATGCAAAACAAATTTAAAATTCATAGTTGCCTACCTGTGTTACACCCATTGTGGCCACTAGGCATCCTCCTCATCTCAGTCACCATCTCCTCAACATCTTGTCTCTTTTGTATTTCATTAGGTCTCTTAGAGATCTATTTTACTATTATAATAAGTCAAATAATATCAAATGACTTTATTTTCACCTTATTTAAAGTTACTATTAACAATTCTTTACCTTTCAAATATTTACTATCAGATTCCTTATTTTGATTATATCTTTTTTTTTAACTAATTCATTTTTTGAACCATAAAAAGTTATGGAATCATGACATCATAGAGAATATTTTCTACTATTATATGCCTATATTTCAAAAAATATTATTTTTCTCTTTTTTTCACTAATATCTACAAATTAACCTAATGTTCCTAACATTGGATGCCTTCACATCTCTCATAGTCTCCTTCTTTATCTATAACACTAAGGTAAGTAAAGGTATGTGTTTTTTAATTCCATCCTTTCATTTATCTTATTTTCTCATTATTTAATTTTACTTAGCATCAAAATTATGTGTCATCATGTTTTATTCCAAAATCACAATCCCATGTTGTACTTATGTGACACATGTTGAGCATTGAGTGGGGTATATATATACACATAATATTTTTAAACTTTTATCAATTAATGATGTTCTCTATCTTGTAGGAACCCATCAATTCTCAATTTATCTGAGTACATACCTTAAAGGGTACATCAATAAAGTTGTGGGTAGACCATTGGTGTTTTTCAAGATTATTATCCCTTTTACCACTTGTTATCTACACACTTGTATCCTAAAAACCATTTCCCTAAGCTTGTTCTTCTATCTTGTATACTCCTCCATTCATTTCCCATTTTCCATACCCATTTTGATAGTTTACAGTACTAAGTCAATTGGGTTAACCTTGTACTCTTATTGGTGAAACTCATTTAATGTTTAGGTTAGATCTTGGCTAACCTATCCCATGACCTAGTGAGTGTTTATTGATAATAATACTAGGTCGACTAGATTGATCCTATCAACTAATTTTTTTAAAAGGTCTTATGGTTAAATCCATATATATATATACAAGATTAATTTGACATTATTTAGAGAATATAAGTAGTAAGATCTATTACACATCTATTTATCCACCATTCTACTTGAGGAGAAAGATTAAGGTTTCATACTTTCTTTAGAGATACGGATCTTATCTTGTGGAAAAGTCTTTTGGATGCATAAATAGGTTGTGTAGCCTAGAGATGATTTATTGTTATCATATTTACATACCATAATAACCTCTTGTGAAACACTTTGGCCAAGGGAGAAATTGAGGCTTGGTGGGTTCATCTTCAAACTTATGTATTCCTAACTTTGTTCCTCCTTTGTAAGAGTAGATAGATATATATTTATACTTCTCTTCCATGCATAAGGATTCCATATACATTGATGTGAGTATATGTATTTTATGCATGTTTAATCTTATTGTTTATTGCCCCAATTCATTCTATAATATTTGGTGAGCACTAGATTAGATTTTTCTTTACTTGTTCTTAGTATAGTGAATATGAAAACATAGAACTTAGTTAGGGTTATTACATAGTTTTGCTTGACTGGAGGCTTTGGAACCTTCCCTAGTGATATTATTGTAGCAATATATGCCATAATTAGGTCTAGAAGATCTACATATTAGTCATGTTCCCAATTATCTCTTGTATCCCCAATTAGAAGTGTAGGTAGGATATATCTTCTTTGAGCTAGGATTGATTTATAGATATGATATATTTCTAATTGCATACAGTTTAAAACCTTAAATAACCCTAATAATGACCTGATGTGAAATATATTATTAAAAATAGCCTATAATGGTCTCAAATGGCTAGATAAGTGATTGGATCATGTAGTAAACTCTCCTAGTCACCTCTAAGTGTGATTGGTTTGATAGGTGAGTGAGTGGACCTTACAAAAAAGGCCTTGTTTCTCAAAACATTACTATAGTAAATAGAGTTGACCAAGCAAAAGTTCATATATGGATGGAGGATAAATATTGAGACTTTTATTTTATGTTCATGTGTTTTATGATTAGGTTATATCCTTAAGGTATGATAAACTAGTCATATAAATTGACCTATCGATAATAGACCTAATGATGTAGATAGTGAGAGAACCAAGTAGAAGTGAGAATTTGATTAGGGATGTATTATCATTGATTAGGGATGAATCCAATTACATGGATTTGTTTTTAAATACCTATAATACATGTTCATATTGGATAGTATATTTGGATATCATTATATATGACAAAATATTGTTCATAAGTTGATTTATTTGGTTTTGATGTGCTTGTGAGGAGAGAGGTCTAGAGATTAGACTATATGTATAATATTTGCCATTATAACTTAGTTATTTTATGTTTTTATATGTTATAAATATCTATTATTACCATATTTAACCATATAAATTATTTTAATGTGTCTAATCATGTATTTGAATTCAAATTCATCATGATTGGTCTTTAATGGATGCTGGTAGATCTGGGTGTGCAAGTTGTAGTAATGAGTTAAACGATCTTTATAAAAATTTGAACTATGTCATGAATGTGGTGTTGGTTTTTGGGACTTATAATACATATATATTATCTTAATAATATTTTAATTTAGTGTAAGAGGTTGGAACATTAAATCCAAAAATGGCTTGTGTGGCTAAGTAAGGACTGTGAGAGAGAAGGTCAACAAATTGGTTTGCAAGACTAATGGTTTCCATTAGATATTATGATATTTTTATTAGATTTTGTTTAAAGGATGTTTTTGTATTATTATAATTAATTTTAATACCTTTATTGTGTTCCTTAAATTATCATAAGTTCAAGTTTCCATGACTATGTTTTGAGGCTAGTTGGTAGTTCTGAGTGGGCTACTTGCAAAGAAGAGTTTAAGCCTATAAACCTTGAGTTGAAGAATATAATGAATTTTTTAATGATTTTAAGGTAACTAGGTTTATGTATATGTGATGTTTTTCCATGGTTTTTTATTTTTGTTTTATGCTTCAGTTGTTCAAGATAATTTTTTTATGTATGCATAGGACTATTGTGAACAATGTTTTGAGAAGGGGTTTAAGTGGTGGTTGATTAAAAGGTGTTGTGGACCTAAAATAAAGTTATAAAATTCATATTTTAGTTTAATATGAGGTTTAATTCTATATGTGGAGTTTTTAAGTGTTTTAATAAATACAAAGTGTAATGTGCTCTAATGATGGCCTAAATGAATTAGGTCTCCATAAGGCCTAAAATAGGTTTTGGTCCTATATGTTGTGACTAACATATTTAAATGTTTGGTTCATGTTTTAAAAGTTTTATAAAGCTTATTAAAATGGTAATATAATTATTCAAGTGTGAATTATTGACCAAGGTGTGTGAGATCAAGTGACTTGTATAAGAATAATGTTAATTAGGCATATTTGTGTGTGTTAGACAAGTGTGTGTGAAAGTGAATAACATAGCACATAGAAGATTATTATTTTATGTGGACCATTATATGGATGTCATGAATATCTAATATAATTTTTGAATATGAAGATTAAGTTCATATTACCTAATCAAGTCAATAAGAGGGTTAGTTGAGTAAAGTAGGCTAGAGTTCAGTTTGAAAGGAATAGAAGTGTGTAAAGAGCTAAAGAAGAGGACAATAATGCATTAAAGATTGAAAAAAAGACATATATGTAAGGAATAATTATACTTGGCTAAGTGATTTATTGGTCAATATGTGACTGAGTTGGTGCTAAGTCACTAAGGGAGTTGTTGTTTCCTTGCAAGTGGGTTCTTGCTAAAGACTCTATCAAGTTGGCACTTGATAGATTGGGGTTGGTGCTCCAAGTTGAGTGGATTATCAACTAAATTTGATTCATTATTTTATAGTACTATTTTTCCAAGATATGGTCTATGTGTTTTATTCCCCATGAGTGTTTCCCATATAGATGATGTGTTCATACTTGTTACATGTATATTATCTTTACTATGTTAGTTGATATTACTCATATGATAATGTTGTTTGATGAGATTAGAATATCAATTGAAATGAAATAAAAAAATTATTTGGACACTGATTCACCCCCTTCTCAATCATCTTGCTTCCAATAATTTCTATCAAATCTTGGTCCTTTGAGATAGGCCTAACAGTGTAAAGGTTATCCTAATAAACACAAGCTTATATTGTGATGATGATAGTATTTATCATGATATTAATTATGGTCTACCAAATAATGATGTTAGTGGTAGATTTGAATGAGAATAAGGATTACAAGGTGAGTCATGATCAACTCATAAACCAAGATTGGTTATTTATTACTCTAGAGCATAATTTAGATTTGAAAGAATGTTAAGAACATTCTTTGCCAGCTTAGAAGGATTGTGTAAAATCTAAGTCAAAGGTAGAGCCTAAGTTGATAGTCAAATCTATAAGGACATTAAATATTTTTCAATCTTGTGAGGGTATGGAGATCTAGGAATCTACTAAATTTGCATTATTCTAGTGGCCTATAGAAGGGGTGACTCTATTAGGCTTCATGGATACACTCATCAATAAGTGGAATCATGTTGGATGCTTGTTGAGATTTGACAAGTGTTGTATGGTATGAATACATGTTGAACATTATTGAGTCTGAGTTGGAAGTGTGATCTTTTAACATGTTAAGAGGTAAGTTTTTTGTATCTATTTATGTAGTTCTATATGATTTTTATTTGTCAAGTAATTATTTTGAGACTAGTGTCTAAGTGAGAGCAAGGTCAGTTCAATGGGTAGTAAGTTATGTCAATGTAAATAAAAAAATTTCATCGATAAGAATTGTCATAAGTGGTATGAGCATGGAAGGCATAGGTCAAGATGTTAAAAATGTTTAGGTACATTGGATACTTGAGTCTTGTCATAGCATGGTAGAAGTATGAGAGCAGTGATATGAGTGATATATTCAAGGTGAGTTTGTTGATAATTATATTTTTTATTGATTATAAACCAATAATTGATATCAAGGATCATCTTGTGAAGATGCATCTTACATAAGGTGGATATCGAAGGTGAATACAAACAATTGGTAGAGTACATATGGTAGTGATTAGGTACATGAAAGAGTTGTCATGATGAGGTCTATGCCATGATGGTTTGAGAAATATGAAGGAGAAATATTAATGTAAGAATATAATTTGAGATAACATATGGACATGACATGAGTAATCTATGATCTAGCATAGAAGACTAGATTGTTCCATTGGAACAATATCTTTGATTGTAGACAAACCTAATAGGCATGGTGGACAAATAATGATTTTAGAGATGTTTTATGCTTATAATAATTAAGTGTGATTGTTATAAGAATTTAAATATGACCTTTAGTTCATGTATCATAGGTCTATATTCTAAATTTTACTTGGTTGTTTGAGATGAAGGTGATCAAGTAAGATAAAAGTCTAGAAGATAGTGAACTAAGGATTTTACAAACCTAATGAGTAGTGAACTAATACAAGAAGAGTTATCATGTTGTAGATGTATTAGTTATGGTGTAAGGATCTAAGAGGATGATATCAAGAGTATTTATGGTGTGAATAAAGTTTGAAGGTACAATCAAGCATAAAATAAGCTCCAAGAAGAGATAGCATCAACTCAAGGGATGTAAATTAGATAATTCATGATCTTCAAGAATAGGTGTGTAGTACAAAGAAGATATGCAAAATCATGAAGACAAGTTAGATGTTTATGAAGCTTGAACAAAAAATGAATTTGGATATCATTCATATTTTTAGAATCAAGGTACATAAAGGAAGATAATTATTCTTGTATACCTGAGTCCATTTGAAGAAGATATTTGACATATAAGAACAAATATAATGGCCTAGTGAGTTTGAGTCATAACAGTCATGTCAAAGACAAGATGTATGGTCTTGTGATCAGAGTTCATTTAAATATTATTCTTTATCTAAGGGGTATCTTGGTAGATCTAATTTATTTTTTAGTTTATGAAGATAGTTACCAAATAAGAATAATGAATGGTTCTAGGAATTATATTATGTATGATCCTTTGTCATTAATGTCAAAGGGGGAGAAAAGTTCCTAGAAAAAGATTGGTTTGGGAGACAAGATATTGATCAAACTATAATGTTTTTTTCCATCAATGAAAAAGGTGGATTTTATTGGCGTAATTTTTTCATTGATGTCAATCTTATGCCATTAATGTAAAAGTGTGTTGTCATTGAAGTCTAGATGCATTTGATAAAGATGAAGGATGAGTGGTCTTTGAAGTATACATGCGTGAAGGTTGATATCTAGGTAAGCAAGGATAGTTGAGGAATGAACATGAGGTGGCCAAATATGATCAATGGTCAGGGTCATTTCTTAGTTTGTCTTTGTTGTTGGAAGGCTTGTGTCAATATTGGTATTGATCTAGTGAAGGATAATCAAGGTAAGTTATTAAGTATTTGAGCCTTATGGTGTATTGAGAAGGTATGAGCATATGACGCCTAATATTAGGCATAAAGATGCATAGTGGCACAATGATTTATATGTTCTCAAGAATGTAAATTTTATATAATTTTGATATCAAGTATATTTGAGGATAAGGTGGCTTGTGAATCTTAGTTATAGTATGAAGAGTACTTGTGTAAAGGCATATGCTTGGTTACATGGTGAAAAAAGGTTGTAGAAGGATGTTTGACATTATTAAAACATGAGAGTGATTTTATGACATAATATTTAGATGATGATCATGATAATGAGGTGTTAAGAACATGAAAAAAGGCATGAAGGTCAAATACTTGAGTAGCTTAAGACTAGGCATGGCATGTAGAGACCTTATGAGAAGGTATAAGTATGATGAATCAGTGAGATAAGTGTATAGAGTCATAAAAGGATATATGTTTCTTATAACATGAATATGAGTCATTTTATCACTCATGATAGTCTTAGAGTGAGCCTATAGGGGTAGGTCCTATAGACCTTTCATGCAACTAGACTAGTTTTATACCCTACCTGACCTAATGAGGTGTCATGAGGTATTGTCAAGGCATATGAATAATGTATGGAAATGGTTGAACATGGTAAGAGTTTTTATGAAATTTATATGAGGTTTTTACATCTTAGATAGTGTCTAGAATAAAAGTTTTAAAGACTAATGTAACTTACAGGTCAAGGTCTAGAGAGCAAAGAGAGAGATGGTGGCCAAATGAGGTATGAGATCTAGAGTTTAAGATAATAATGAGCATGTTAGAATTTTAAGTGGTGTGATAGGACATCCTAAGTGTGTTTACCAAGTTTTAGGTCAAATTTTGTAATAAAAGGCATGAAAATAATTTTTAAGGCCTCTCAAGTGCACAAAAGGAAGAGTTATCTACCCGAGAAGGTGTTTAAAGTGTTCATTAGCATGTAAAAAATCTCAATGAGGACCTAATATATTAATAGTAGATGGTGAAGTATCCTACCTCAAATTTACAAGAATTATTTTATTTAATGAGAGACTATGCTTTATGAATGATGATTACGACTAGAAGATGGTTTAAATCCTCAAAGAACCCTAATAATGACCCAATGTGAAAGATCTTGTTAAAAACAACCTAAAATGATCTTAAATGAATATATAAGTGATTTTATCATGTATCCAGCTATCCCAATCACCTATAGGTGTGATTGGTTTGATAGGTGAGTGAGTGGACCTACAAGAAAGGCCTTTGTCTCAAAAATTTGTTGTAGTAGATATAATTGACCAAGTCAAAGTTGATAAATGGATGGAGGACAAATATTGAGACCTGTATTTTATGTTCATAGTGGTTTATGAGTAGGTTTTATCCTTTAGGTATGTTAAAAAAATCATACAAGTTGACCTATTGCTAACAAACCTAATGATGGAGACAATGAGAGGACCAAGCAAAAGTGAGAAGCTGATTAGGGATGTATTATCATAAATTAATGATGAATCCAATTACATGGAGATGTTTTTAAATACATTTAATACATTTTAATATTTTATATAATTTTTTTATATCATTATATATGACAAAATGTTTTTCATAAGTTGACTTATTTGGTTCTAATGTGCCTATGAGGAGAGAGGTCTAGAGATTAGTCTATATGTATAATGTTTGCCATTAGACCTTAGTTTTTTTGAATTTTTATATGTTATAAAGATATATAAGGATCATATTAATTTAACATAATTATTTTAATGTGTCTAAATATGTATTATAATTCAAAGTCATCATGACTGGTCTTTAAAGGAAACAGGGAGTTCTAAGTATGTAAGTTGTAGTAATGAATTGGAGGCTCTTTACCATAAATTGTAGTATGTCATGCATATGGTGTTATTTTATAGGAATTATATGACCTATCCATGATTTTAATAATCTTATAATTTAGTGTAAAATGTAGGAACATCAAATAAAAAAATGGATTATCTAGTTGAGTAAGGAATGTGAGAGAGGTCAACAATTTGGTCTGCAAGACTAATAGTTACCATTAGAGATTATGATGTTTTTATTGGAGGTTTTTATAATTATATTTTAATATTATGTTAATTAATTTTAATACATTGATTTTTTTTCTTTAGGTATCATAATTTTAAGTTTCCATGACTATGTTTTGAGGCTACTTGGCAGTTCTAAGTGGGCTACTTGTAGAGAAGAGTTTGAGCATGTATACCCTGAGTTGAAGCATCTAATTTTGTGATGACACTGAGGTCATGAGGTTTTTGATATTTTATTTTTTTCCATGTTTTTTTGTAATATTTTTAATTATACTTCATTTGTTCAAGACATTTTTTTGTGTATGCACAAGACTATTATGAATAGTGTTTTGAAGAGGGGTTCAAGTGGTGGTTGGACCTAAAAGGTGTTGTGGGCCAAAAGTGAATTTTTACAAGGTATATTTTATTTTAATATTATTTTTTCCTTATTTATGTGTATTTTTTTACCATTTATAGAAATACAAAGTGTAACATGCTCTAATGAAGGCCTAAATGAATTAGTTCTCGTTAAGGGCTAAAATAGGTTTTGGTCCTATATGTTGTGACTGACATATTGCAATATTTTTTTCATGTTTTAAATGTCTTATATGACCTATTGAAGGGGTAATACAAGTTTTAAAGTATGAATGGATGACCAAGGTGTGTGAGATCAAGTGACTTGTATAAGAACAAGGCTAATTAGGCCTATTTGTGTGTCTTAGACAAGTGTGTGTGCAAGTAAATAAAAGAGCACAAAGAAGTGTATAAGGAAGTAATTTGGACCATAATTTTGAAAATTTTAATTTATTCTATGTTTTTTTTAACTTTCACTAATTACAATAAGGATCAGTAAGGTGAAAGTTGCCATTGAGCCTATTAGTGTGATCTTTGAGTGATCAAATGGAGTGTCTTGTGAAGCACAGTGAGTTATGATGAAATGAGTGATTAACGGTATGTGGAGTTATTTAAGGTAGTGTAATTTTCATCTATTTTTTAATATATTTATGTCCTCGTGATTTTATAAAGAGAGATTGCATTCATGTCTTGTGTGTTCAAGAAGGCTAGTTTAGTCTTAAGTAGTGACCTATATGGTATAAGGAGACTTGGTCAAAGGAGAATGATGGAATATTTTTTGGATCCTATCTCAGATGTATGGAAGTGATTATTTAGATATATAAATTGTATTGAATATCTCAAAGTGGTATGGTGCCTAGTAGGGTTGTGATATGGTCTAATACTTAAGCATATGTATGGCTTATAGAGGCATGATGGTGGTGATATAGATGTGTATGAGATTTAAAATATGAAATTAAGTTTTATATCATGTGATAAATTTGTTGAGTCAATCATGTGACTCTTAGAGTGAGCCAGAGAGGTATGTTCTTCTTTATTAGTATTCTCATGGACCTAGTCTTAAGATCTTGGGTGGTAGATTGAAATGTCATGATCAGGGTTGGAGGCTTGTGAGTTAATGTGAGGATGGATTAAAGTTTTAAATAATGTTTCAAGTTTTTTGACCAAGTATAATTTCAAATCCTAAATAATAAATAATAAAAGTGGATCTTTAGGTCTCATGAGTGTTAGAATGGAGAGTTGTAAACTTGAGAAGGACTTTTTGATGCTTATTGACATGTGTGACTATTTCATGGGAATTTGAGATATTATGGAGATACGTAAAAGGGTCATAATAATGTTTTAAAAGCATTAGGATTTGGTTTTAGTGTCAAATTTTTATTAACAAATGTTAAGAATGAAAACTAGTCTAAAACCCTCCTTAAACCCTCATAATGATCCGATTTGGAAGATATTGTTGGAAATGGATCATAATGATATGGTTGATCTATTTTTATGATTATACCATGTAGAGGACTCTACCATGTACCTCTAAGTGACATTGGTATACCATATGAGTGAGTGAAATCTATGTGAAATCCCTTATTTCTCATAAATTTGATATAATAGGTAGGGTTGACTGAGTCAAAGATGCACAATGAATGGAGGATAAATATTGTGACTTATATTTGGTCCCCATGTCATTTTATTAGTTTTTATAGATATTTATGTGTGTAAATTTGATTTTTCAAGATGGACAGTCACTAGTAGGCCTAGTGAAGTAGTTTAGTGTAAACCAGGGAAAAAGATGAGTTGAAGGTTCCTATCAAATTCTCATGAAGGAGTAATGTTTATAGCAACATGAAGGAGTTATTTGTAAATTTTATGACATTTAAATATTTTTTATAGATATTTTTTATCAGTATTGATGGTGAAATTTCTTAATCCAAAATGACATGTCTGAGTAAGTTAAGACTATGTGTAGTAAGGTTTTATAATGGGTTTGCAAGTTGAACTATTTCAATAATACCATGATGTTTTTATGTCTAAGAGTTATAGGTAGGTATAATGGGATAAAAAAAAATTATCAATAGTTCCTAAATTTATTTACATAGGTTTTTAAATGTATATTCACCATGACTAGTTCTCAAGACAGAATGACAGTTCTGGGTATGAAAGATAAAGTGAAGAGTTTAAGACTCTATGACAGGATTCAGAGTATCTAGTGCACATTTTTATGTTTTTTTGGATTTATCTATAGATGTTTTATATAAGGTTTTAATTTAAATTTAATAGGTTTTAATATGGAATCCAAAATGGATTTTCTTGTTGTGTAAGAACTGTGAAAGAGAAGCTTAACAAATTGGTCTATAAGACCAATGGTTGACAACATAACCAATTTTATATAAATATATATATATATATATATATATATATATACATATATACATATATATATATATATATACATACATATATACATACATACATATATATATATACATATACATATATACATACATACATAGATATATATATATATATATATATACATACACACATATATATATATATGTAATATCCCCTCCAAACAGGAAATATAGCAACACAAAAAACTTCTGAACAAAGATATAATTTCTGTTGAATAAATTCAGAATGATAACAATAATATAGTCTTTCAATAGTAAATCACAAATCTTATCACTTGTCCTTCTAAACTATTACAATTGCAGTCCTCTATTATGCATATAAATATGAAATACAGTCTTGAAAACCCTAGCTTTGCAAATCTGGAAGTGCAAATTGAATTCTGGAAGGTCTCGGCCTGCTGTGTCAAACACACAGTCACTGGCATCGGTCGATATACTGCCGACGTCGATCACTGTAGGTCCTTATCTGCCGACGTCGGTCTCTAGTCGGCCGATGTCGGTAACTGGAAGCTCTCTGTCTGCCGATGTCGGTTCCTGAGCGGATCTGTACGGACCTATACGGACTTCGTACGGCCGCCAATTAAGCACAACTTCCCTGTTTTCAACCCTTGATCTGAAAATATATGTTCTAGCACAGAAGATCTCTAGCTATATAATTTATTGAATCAAAACATGAAGAAATAAATACCTGGAATATTTGTCATAACTTTTGTGTGAAGTTATCTCTCAACCCTGTAAATTCTGTGATAACTTTTGGATGAAGCTATCTCAATTTGGCAATAGATCAGCTGATATTCCACAGCCTCTTAATTACACACACTGAAGAGGGAACATTCTCCAATGCAAGTGGAATCCTGGAACCCTAGGCTCAGTCTTCACAGAAGAAATTCTTCAAAATCAATAATCAATAATCAATGGCTAATTCACAATGGCCTCCATGAGAAACCCTTATACCCTCAAAAGATATGCTTGCCCTAATTAGGGTTTTCTTAAATTAGAATTAGGGTTTCTAATTTAAAATTAGACCAATAATTAATATTTGATTAAATAAATCAAATATTAATATCTCCCTCAATACATGTCCAATCGAGCCCAAACGAAAGCCAACTAGAAAAATTTTTGCTAAACGAAGCCACTCTAATCTCCATCAAGACCCTCTAACCATCCTATCAGCCTATGAGGGTCGCATAATAGGCTAACCATAAACTCCAAACATGTCAATTGAAAAGGGGACATGACAATCCACCCCTCCTGGGATTGCTTGCCCTCAAGCAATTGCTAAATGATATACCCATCAATCCACCTGGATCCCAAATGTAGTCATGACCTGCCCTGCTGTCAATCAATGCAAACTCCATGCCATGTCCATCCCTAGTACTAAGAGAGGCACCCCAAAATCCAATCCATAAATGAGAATCAACAAACAACTCAAGCAAACTCCGTACCTGAATAATATCTAAATCTGGATTGTGAAGGCTAGAAAGAGTCGTATCAACCAGTGAACCGACTGTAACAGCAAGCTGAGTCCCTACCACATGTGATAACTCCTGAACTGCACTCACCTCAAGACCAAGCTTGTCCTCATATCTCTCTTGTGTTGGTGCCAATGTGCACTTGTCATCACACTTTATCATGTCAGGTTGCGTAGCCATCTCCATCCGATAAAAAAACACGTATCTGAATCTGTTGCCCCGTATTGCCTTAAGAATATGTGTCTTCCCATCAACATTAAAGCAAACCTCCATGTCCTTGAGATGAAGAGTAACTTCCTCAAATGAATGAAGCCACTTCATACCCAAGACTAAATCTATATAACCCATGTCTACCACATAATAATCAGCCTTGAACTCATAGTTGTTCAAGCGCAATGGGAGGTCTCTAATCATACGCTCACACCTAAGAGTGTGACCATCGGCTACCTTAACTCTGATGCCCTCAAAATATTCTATAGTGAGTCCACGCTTCTCCATGAATTTAGCATCTATGAAATTATGTGTGGCTCCTGTATCTAGAAGGGTGATAACCTTCTGCCCTGCCAAAACTCCACGGAGTCTGAATGACTCATCCGATTGAATACTGGATAGGCATGCTTCTTGTATGTGAAGCTCTAATTCTACCCTTACCTTAGGCCCTAAGCTTCTGCTTCCACCCCCTCAGAACTATTCTGCTATTCGAAATCCTCTGAATCATAATCCTCATAATATGCCCACATCACACAATTTGCCTTGCCCTTAGGCCTCAAAGGGCAATCGTGATGGATATCATATGGACCTTTGCAATAGAAGCAAAGCTTCTTCCTACGTAGATCATTAAGCACCTCACGATCCAAAGGTGGTGCTGCTGGATTGGCCTTTGAGTCATTCTTTACACCTGATTTATCTATATTAAAATCCGATCTCTCTGTATCTATGTTGGAGCACTTATGGTCTCTAGATGAAAAAGTACCCTTAAAGTTAAATTTATGGGATGGGGCTGCCATCTCCATACTACGCGCCTTCTTCATAGCTACCTATAATGAAGGAGGATCAAAGGATTTGATCCATCCTCTCAATGGCTCTATCAATCCCTCCATGAAGAGAACTACCAATCTACGCTCGGAAATATTGGGCACCATGACTGCCAATCTCTGAAACTCACCAATGAAGGACTCCAAGTTACCTGTTTGTCTCAACTATGCTAGATCTCAAAATTAAACCTTAGGATCCTTCCTATCAAACCGCTCAACCAATCTATCCACAAAGTCCTGGTACTCTGTCACCTGGTTATACTGATGTGTTACCATACCATGGTACCACCAATCATGTGCTACTCCATCCAAGTGCAAAGTGGCATATTTGATGGCCTCTATCTCTGACATTGGTCTTAATGCCAAAAAGGTGTCAAGCTTATGAACCCAATCTTGTGCTGTCATCTTGCCACTGCCATCAAAGGTAGTCAAAGGAAGCTTACCAGTAGCCTTCTTCAGCTCACTGAATTGAACTCTAGGTCTCCTGTCCTGTCTAGCCAATCTATAGTGCTCTCTCCTCAGATTGAAAAAATGATCAAAGGTTGTTCTCTCTTGAATATGAGGAGGTAATAAGTCCCACTCATCATTTGCAGCCATGTAAACATCTGCAAATGGGGAATTCCCTGCCTCCTCCTCTGCTGGTGCCTCTGGTTCCTCTTGAACAAATGAAGGGCGTGTAGGTCGATCAGCTATTCTAGAGTGAGTCTTCTGTGATCTCTAATTAACCTTAGCACTCCTGTCATCTCTTTGGTCCCCGTTCTGTCTTTCAGGTGCATTCATACCCCTTATCATAGTCATGAGTGCTTGTAGTGTCTGATTCATCTGCTGCTGACTTGTCATCATAGCACGGTGAAATTCTCGGGTGTCCTGATCAGCATCATACCTGTGGCCCCTGGGTGGGCTACCCTCACGTCTATCACTCATGATAATCTGCTGCTGATCTAACAACTAGGTACCTTTAATCAAGGCTCTACTACGTGTGTTATAACTGTGTGGTCCCAACTCTTGTGGCTGCATAAGATCTATCAAACCCTCAGGATGGCAAGATTTAGCTCTGATACCACTGTAATATCCCCTCCAAATAGGAAATATAGCAACACAAAAAACTTCTGAACAAAGATATAATTTCTGTTGAATAAATTCACAATGATAACAATAATATAGTCTTTCAATAGTAAATCACAGATCTTATCACTTGTCCTTCTAAACTATTACAATTGCAGTCCTCTATTATGCATATAAATATGAAATACAGTCTTGAAAACCTTGGCTTTGCAAATTTGGAAGTACAAATTGAATTCTAGAAGGTCTCGACCTGCTATGTCGAACACACAGTCGCCAGCATCGGTCATTATACTGTCGACGTCGGTCACTGTAGGTCCTTATCTGCCAACGTCGGTCTCCAGTCAGCCGATGTCGGTAACTGGAAGCTCTTTGTCTACTGATGTCAGTTCTTGATCGGATCTGTACGGACCTGTACGGACTTCGTACGGCCGCCAATTAAGCACAACTTCCCTGTTTTCAACCCTTAATCTGAAAATATATGTTCTAGCACAGAAGATCTCTAGCTATATAATTTATTGAATCAAAACATGAAGAAATAAATACCTGGAATATCTGTAATAACTTCTGTGTGAAGTTATCTCTCAACCCTGTAAATTCTGTGATAACTTCTGGATGAAGCTATCTCTCAATTTGGCAATAGATCAGCTGATATTCCACAGCCTCTTAATTGCACACATTGAAGAGGGACCGTTCTCCAATGCAAGTGGAATCTTGGAACCCTAGGCTCAGTCTTCACAGAAGAAATTCTTCAAAATCAATAATCAATAATCAATGGCTAATTCACAATGGCCTCCATGAGAAACCCTTATACCCTCAAAAGATATGCTTGCCCTAATTAGGGTTTTCTTAAATTAGAATTAGGGTTTCTAATTTAAAATTAGACCAATAATTAATATTTGATTAAATAAATCAAATATTAATATCTCCCTCAATACATGTCCAATCGAGCCCAAACGAAAGCCAACTAGAAAATGTTTTGCTAAACGAAGCCACTCCAATCTCCATCAAGACCCTCTAACCATCCTATCAGCCTACGAGGGTCGCATAATAGGCTAAACATGAACTCCGAACATGTCAACTGAAAAGGGGACATGACAATATATATATATATATATATATATATATATATATATATATATATATATATATATATATATACATACATACATATATATATATACATATATATACATACATATATATATATACATACATATATATATATATATATACATACATACATATATATATATATATATACATATATATATATATACATACATACATATATATATATATATATATATATATATATAATGTTCTATAGGTAAAAATTTAAATAGTAATATTCATTATGTCTTGGAAGTATCCTTACAATAGCTAAATATAACATTATTCATGACTATGTTTTTGGAGCTATAGGCAATTTTTTGTATCTCAGTGAGAATGATGTTCTTGAGTCTTTATGAATAATTTTTAAGAATAAAATGCACACAAAGTTATTATATAGGTATAATATGTTAATTTTAATACATTATTATTCATTATAAACTCATATTAATGTGAGGAAGGTCAAAGGTTCTTAATGAGGTTTTGAATCCTGTGTATAGTTCTAAGTGAGCATTTGAAAGTGATCAGTCTTAGGTATTTTACCCTATATGGTTAAATATAATGGACTTTGGGTTGAGTATAAGGTAATTTAGTTCATGTACATGTGAATTATTGATATGGTTAAATGCAAAAGTTGAGTGTATGTTTTATTTTTGGTTGACATACTTTCTAGTAGTGAGGAGGCCTAATTATGAGTAAGCCTAACGGTGTGGTTCAAGGAGTGAATTAGACTAAAATGTGGTATGGAAATAAATGGATATTATCATGGGTATATTTTATGTTTGTTTTAATTTTTTCATTTGTGTGTGGATTCTCACTAAGTTTCAAGAAGGCTAAGTGTAACGTGTTTCTTGAGATAGTCCTAATGCATAAGGTCTCTAAGTAGGCCTAAGAAGAGAAGGTGGTCCAACTAATTTTTTCCAACCTAATGGCTATCCTATTATTATGTGTAATGTTTTATTTGACACATTTTAATAATAATCCAAGTGTGGAAAGGTTATTTTCTAACCAAGATCTGTGAAAATAAGAGTCTTGTATTTATACAAGGCATAATAGGACTATTTATGTATGAAAAAGGAATGAAAGTGAAAAAGAATAAAAGAGTACCCTAAGGAGTAGAAAGAGGCCATGTGGAACTTCATATGGGATTAAATTATCATTAATAAATATACATTATAAGTTTTGAATATGAATATCAAGGTTAAATGATCTAATCAAGCCATATGAGGGTTATTTGAGCTAAGTAGAAGAAGAGCAAATTTGCTTGTTGAAAAAGAAAGTTTGAGAGTGTTGAAGGAGTAATATTTTGTTGATTTAGAGACCATCATATTTGAATTATGGATATGTTCTTGATTTAAGATAGGAGATATAGAAAAAAGAGAGCTAAAGGAGAGGTCACCATCTATTGGTTGAGCAACAAGGTATTGTGAAGGTGATTAAGTTTATCTTGGCTGACTTGGTACTTAGTCAAGAGGGAGTGGGAGTTGCATTATATTTTGGTTCTTGCATAAGTTTCATTTAAATTTATGATTTGGTGTTGAGTCACTTAGGGTGTTGGTGCCTCCTTGCAAGTTAGATCTTGCTAAAGGACTAGTTGAGTTGGTGCTTGACTAATAAGGGGTTGGTGCCTCATTGAATCTTGATCCATTACTTATAGGACTATAGTCCAATTAGTGTGTTAGTGGGTTTTATACCCCATGAGATTTTCCCACATATATCTTGTGTTCATGTGTTGAAATATTACTTTTTGTTTATGTGATTACTTCTCTATGCATTGCTTGATCACTATATTGGTTTGAAAGGTTAATCATGTTAAGTATAAAGAAAGGATTGTTTTAGGACACTAATTCACCCCCTAATGGCTGTGATTCCAAAAATAAGTATCAAATTAGGTCCTTTATATAAGGTTTTATAGCTTGAAGGTGATCCTAGAAGCATAAGATGAATAAGCTTGTGAACGTGTATTATAAGATTAGTTTATTTTTTAGCCTGTAGAAGAAGAAAACTTGGTGGATTATTGTTGAGTCTTGGTAGATTTTTCATGAAAAGAAGGTGTTTTCATCAGCCTCAATTCAGAAAGAGAGAACCTAAAGACAACTGAGAAGTCTAGTTGTTTGCATAATCTAGGTATGATTGAGGATTGCATGATGAGATAATGGGAAGATAGGTTGAAGTACTTAATATGTTTAAAAGTGTTCTTGAGGTCATCAAAGGCATTCCAAGGTGGTTTACAAGGTATATATTAGTATGGATGATGTTTTAAGATATTTTTTAGATTTTTCAAATTCAAGTGGACCAAAGTGTGCATGATGATAAGGGGAGCATGTGTGAGATGTTTCATAGATTTAGGGAGATCGATTTATGTTATCCATGTGTACATAATGTTTGTAGGTAATTAAAGTGATAAAGGATTTTATGAAAGTTAAATTGATGAATTTTTGAGGTTACAGTTTTTCTCATGATCCTTTGGAGAGAGAAAAAGTGCCATTCTAGCTTAAGAGAAACTAAACTATCATTGAATGTCTTACAGACATGAGTGACTTGGTGAGTGGTGTGGATATTTTGGTCACTTTGGATGGATGATCAAAGTTATTGGATGTGTTTTTAGGGTCTTAAATCTCTTGTTAGTGCTTGTAAAATGGTTAGATTAAGTTTTGAAAAACTAGCTTAAAGACATGATGAATAGGGGTATGAGGGCTTCAAGTCTTCTCATGTCTATAAGCCTTAATGTGAATTATCATGATGCAAATAGATCTTATTTGACCTATAGAGATCAGTTGAGTGTTAGAAGGATTTTTTAAATGTTTCCTATAGTATTTATCATGATTTTAATTCTTGTTTGAGTGCAAGGTGATGCCTAAATAGAAAATATAGAACTAGAGGTGTGAGAGTTTAAGATTGGTTTATAATACCAATGCCTTTTAAGGTAGAAAGTGTTGATCATGTGATCCATGGTCTAGAGATGGTTATAAGATTGATATTACAAGTTTTTTTTCCCTAAAGGTGATCAACAAATTTATAAATTTAATAATTCTTATAGCATGACAAATTTTTGGTAATCTTGAGAATGTTGAAGTGGTATATCTTTAGGGGCTATGTCATAAGTTGAAATGTTATTTTGATGTCAAGATGACATCATAATGTAATAAAGGGATTTTTTATCATGACATGAAGATGTCTAGAGGCCTAATGATAATATAAGTTCTATGTTATTCTTAATAAGACCTATTTGACCATGTGTTTTCATGAAGATGCTTTGAAGTGATCTAAGCCATGATGAATTTAGAAAATTGAAGAGGAGTATGTATGGATAAAGAGGAAGCTTGATGGTTTTATGAATATTTAGGTCTAAGTATAAATGGAATATGTTTGGATGACTTAATGAGAGTATATATGATGCTTTATCATTAATTTCAAAGGGGGAGAAATTACTTGATGGTCAAATTTCCTATGGGAGAAAGTTCTTGATGAAACTGCTCAATTTGAGAAAGAAGTAGCTTGTTGAGAGTAGAGAAGGATGAGTTCATTTGTGGTTTGCCATAAATTTGGTTTTTAATATATGATAAAGGTATAAATTTTTTATATTTTTCATTGATGTTATGTGTTTATACACTATCATTGATGTCAACAAGGATCAGTAAGGTGAGAGTTGTCATTGAGCCTTCTAGTGTGATCTTTGAGTGATCAAATTAAGTGTCTTATGGAGCATAGTGAGGAATATGAAATGAGTGATTACAAGTATGTGGAGTTATTTAAGTTAGTATAATTTTCATGTCTTTGGTAAATATCTTCAAAGCCTCATGAGTTCAGAGAGAGATATTGCATTCATGTCTTGTGTGTTTAAGAAGGCTAGTTCAGTCTTGAGTAGTGACTTATATGATTTAAGGAGACTTGGTCAAAGGAGAATGATGGGAGATATTTTACATCCTATCTCACATGTATGAAAATGAGTAGTGAGCTGCATATATTATATTGAATATCTTAAAGTGGTTTGGTGCCTAGTAGGGTTGTGATATAGACAAGTTTTTAAGCATGGGTATGGCTTATAGAGGCATGATGGTGGTGATACAGATGTGTATGAGCTTGAAAATTTGAAATTTAGTTTTATATAGTGTGATAAAGGTGTTGATTCAGTCACATGACTCTCAGAGTGATACAAAAAGGTATGCTCTTCTTTATTGGTCTTCTCATGGACCTAGTCTTAAGACCCTAGGTGGAAAAATGAGGCGTCATAATTAGGTTTGGAGGCTTGTGAGATCATGTGAGGATGGATTGAAGTTTGATATAATTTTTCAATTTTTTTTTCCATTTATGAGGTCAAATACTAAATAATAAATAATAAAAAGTGGAACTTTAGGTCTCTCAAATGCTACAATGGAGTGTTGCAGAATCAAGAATGACTTTTTGATGCTTGTTGGCACATGTGACTATTACATGGGAAGATGAGATCTTAGGGTGAGATGAAAAAAGGTCCTAAAAATGTTTTCCAATCACTAGGATTTGGTTTTAGGGGTAGATCTTTATGAATAAATGTTAAGAATGAAAATTAGTCTAAAACCCTACTTAAACCCTCATAATGATACAATTTGGAAGATATTTTTGGAAATGGCTCAAAATGGATTGGTTTATCTATTTTTATGATAGGATAATACATAGGAATCTCCTAGGTACCTCTAGGTGGAATTATTCTTCCAAATGAGTAAGTGAAAGCTATAAAGAATCCTTATTTCTTAGAAATTTGATATAATAGGGAGGGATGACTAAATCAAAGTTGCACAATGAATAGAGGTTAAATATATTGACTTATATATTTTTCACATATATATTTATGAGTTTTTATAGATATTCAAGTGTGAAATTTTGATGTTTCAAGATGGTCAATCGCTAGTATGCCTAATGAAGTAGTTTAGTGCAAATCCAAGAGAAGATGAGTTGAAGGTTCCTATCAAATTATCATGAAGGAGTAATGCCTTTAAGTGAATGAAGGAGTGATTTGGGAAATTTATGACATTTAAATATGTTTTATATATATTTTTGTTTAGTATTGATGGTGAAATTTCTTAAGACAAAATGACATGTCTGAGTAAGTTAAGATTGTGTGTAGTAAGGTTTTGTAATGGATCTGCAAGTTGAATTATTGCAATAAGACCATGATTTTTTTTATATAAGAGTGATATAGTTGTATCATTTGATTACACACATGTATCAATAGTTAATAAATGTGTTTAAATGCATATTCACCATGATTAGTTCTAAAGACATAATGACAATTTTGGATATGCAAGATGAAGTTAAGAGTTTGAGACTCTATGATAGGAGTCAATGTATCTAGTGCACTATTTTTTTGGATTTATATGACTGATAAATGATTTATATAAGTTTTATATTTAGTTTAAGATGTTTTAATATGGAATCCAAAATGGCTTGTCTAGCTGTTTAAGAACTATGAAAGAGAAGCTTAACAAATTATTTTGTAAGACCAATGGTTGACACTAGAACCAATGATATATATATATATATATATATATATATATATATGTATGTATGTATGTATGTATATATATGTATATGTATATGTATATGTGTGTGTATAGACACACACACACGTGTGCGCGCGCGCGCACATGCATGCACACACACACACACATATACACATACATATACATATATATGTATTTATATATATACATATATGTATATATATATATATATATATATATACATATATATATACACACACAAATATATATATATATATATATATATATATACATATATATATACATACATATATATATATACATACATACATACATACATGTATATATGTGTGTGTGTGTGTGTGTGTGTAGTATGATGTTATAGAGGTAAAAAAGGAACCATTAATATGCATGAGATATCTTTTAAGTTTCCTTATAGGATATAAAGACAACATTCTTTGTGACTATGTTATTGGAGCTAAGGCATTTTTTTGTAAATGAGTGAGAATGATGTTCTTGAGTCTTTATGCATAGTGTTGAAGAATATGATGCAAATTAAGTTTTTATATATGTCTCATAGGTTAATTTTAATAAATTTTTATTCATTATAAGATTATATGAAGGGGGTAAATTTCAATGGATCTCAATTGGGTTTTGAAGTTTGTGTGCAGTTCTAAGTGAGCATTTAAAAGTGATCAGTCTAAGCTCTTTTTCCCTATATGGTGAAATATAATTAACTTGAGGTTGAACCTAAGGTCATGTAGGTCATATCCATGTGATTTATTTATATGGTTATATGTAAAATTTTAGTGTTTTTAGCAATTTGATTGTCATTAATGTCAAAAGGGACATTATAAGCATTTCATTGATCTCAAAAGGGAGATTATGGATGTCATTAATGATCAATACTAAGTATGGTAATTTGAGGATGTGTAAGGAATATTATCATAGGTAAATTATGATTTGAGTGCTTATGTTCATGATTAGAATTCATTAGGTTCTTCACATTAATCATCTAGACATTTTAGGTCTATGACAGAAAAGATGAGAAGGTATATTGTTGACATCACCATTGCCACATGTAAATGAGTATGGGGAGATAATCACATGGTTTTGATCACATTATTCCATAGTTATTATGAGATATATTTTAATCTATGAGATGAATCACATTTGAAGATATGGGGATGAAAAATTAGCTATTTGGACAAAATTCACTAAGTTCCAACACAACCAAATTCACAAAAAGGGATAAATAGAGCCAAGTAAGCATATTGATGAGGTCAATGTTTGAACACGAGTTGTTAGGATAAAATTATCAATGGGTATTTTTATTTTTGTGATTAGTTTATATGTGCTAAATTTTAGGTCATGCGATGTAACACTCCAAAAGATATGCTTGAGCAAAGTAGGGCTCCAAGGCATTTTGATAGTGTTTTCCAACATAGTAAAAATTTTAGTTTTCAAGAAAAAGTTCAAAAGCATTTTTATGAAGACATATCTTGCACCTATGAAGGCTTCAGGATAAATTAGATATATGGATGCAATCCCTTATGTAATAAAATCACATGCACTAATTTATAGGTCATCCAACTAAGAGTGACAAGAGTTATGCAAGAATAAAGTTGGCCTTCTAGGCAAGTTATAGGCATAACTAGCTCTGTGGTGGAATAATTTGAGTAATTATATTAATGGAATTACATTCCACACACATGATGGATTCAAAAATAATTGAGTATATGGGTTTGTTAATTTTCATTCTTAGTTTATATGGTCAAAATTTTAGACTGGGCAGTCGAGCAAAACAAAAGATATGCAGGTACAAAGTTAACCTTCCAAGCATAATTGAGATGGTCCCCATACTTAGCCAATTTTTCACAAGGTAAAGTTTGAGCTAGTTGGAAGATCAATGGTTCACACTTAATAAAAAATTAGAGAAATAATGGAGTGTGATGAAGTCAAATTATCAAAAGGACCTTCGAGTTAATGTGTAAGTGACAAATGTCACAATAACAAAGCTTAGATAGTTAATCTATGGTGTAGGTTAAATTCAAAAGGTTAACAAGAAATATGAGGATGCCAATTGTCACCATAATAGGAACTGATAGCTATGTATAGAAGGCACATACTTATGCCAAGTGTCATATCCTCTAGGGTTGGATAGATATAAATATTGATCTTATTCAAAGATTTGATTATGTACAGGTGATCATGCAAAGGCGATTCAACAGAGCAAATGTACTAAACTTTTCTAAATAGATTGATATTTAACAACTAGATAAAAGTAAATACTGTGCATCTTTGAATATCTAATAGTATGTGAAAGTTTGGATAAGATATATCAAATATAATGAGTGGACTTAGATGGAACAAAGTGATCAATGTTGATTGACACAACAACAAGTTAAAGACCAAGCAAGTTTGATAAGATCAACAAAGAGAAAGTGACCCAAAGATATAGGAAGTAATGAGATGAGGTCAAAGGGTCTAAATTTAATTACCAAGTCAAGGTAAAGGTCATGCATCTTTGGATATCAAATGAAATACAAGAAATAAGAACTAGAGATCAATTAGATCCATTTTAAAGTTGAGTTATTTGAATATGGACCATTAGATCATGGTTCTAAAGGTGAGATCAATGAATAATATTTAAATTTATGTCTAGATAAATGGTTAGTTGTAGGAACATGTAGTAATTTGTGCATAATATCTATATCTCGACATAGACAATAAGATTGATCAATCTAACAAATCAGATCTACATTAAAGATCATGTTCATCAAAGCTTGAGTCTAACAGATGATATAGATAGTAAACAGACATAAAACTATGACATGATACATGGAATTGAGATGAGGTAAACTTACAATTCATATCATAAATAACTAGAGTCCATAATTGGCATGATGTGTTATAGTTTGAGTATGAACACATACAAGATATGGAACCCTAGATCATTTTTTTATATATATGATATCTAGGATAAAGGAAAATGTTAAAGGAACAATTGATTTTGCTATTGAGACATAATGAATATAAATAGAGGTAGAGACCAAAATCCAATGAAGTGTGTCAAATAGAAAATCATAAAGACACAAACCTAGAGGGGGTAAAGAAAATCACAAAGTGGTTGGTGAAGCTAATGAAGTGTGCCAAATAGAAAAATATCTAGACACAGGACTAGAGGAACAGAGAGGAGTAGAGAGGAAGAAGGTAGAAAGATAATGTGTAAATAATGAGTGCTTATATATTAGACTTGTAATAAAGAGAAAAAATTTGGATTTATTTATGAATCTATTTTAAAATCTAGAGTTACAGCTCCATAGATCTAATTGGTTGGTGCCATTATATTAGCTAAGTTGGTGCTCAGTTAGGGAATTGGTGTCTCTTTAAAATTGGTTCCATGAAGCACTATAACTAGTGAGGTTAAGTTGAGTTAGAGTTCAAACTAGGGAGTGGGTTTTTCCTTAGAGTTAAAGCTCTTAAATTAGGGGATTAGTGTCTCATTAGGATTGGTGTCCTTAAATGTAACTAGTGAGGCTTTAAACTATAAGGCTAGATTAGATTAGTATATTCTAGTAGCTATTCTCACCATGTTTTTTTTGTTTGGGTTTTACATGTATAAATATGGTGTCATGATTATTTGTGTATGTATGATCTTTGCATATTTGATTTGATCTACATATATATTTTAATCTACATTAAAATTATTTGAAGAACTAGTTTTAATTGATATATTGATTTACCCCTCGCTCTCAGTATATATTTATGTTCAAAAAATTGGTATCAGAGCCTAGGGTTCATTGAAACAAGCTTAATCAACTTACGATATCTTGGAATAATGGACACAATGGCTAATCAATAAGGATCTTCGTCAAACAAGGCACCTCTCTTTAATGGATCTAACTATTATTTTTGGAGTATAAGAATGGAAACATATTTATCCTCATTAGGATTTGATGTATGGATGTTTGTGGTGAATGGATATACATCCCCTATTACAATTCCTACCAATTAGGATTCAAATAGGGCATATGAGTGAAATACCAAAGAAAAGAATGTTATTCTCTATGGATTGTCCAAATCAGAGTTTGTCAAAGTGTTGTATTATCAAAATACACAAGAGCTCTAGAACAAGTTGAAGAACATATATGAAGGTGATGACAAGGTAAATCAAGCTAAGATATTAACATATAGATGAATGTTTGATAGTCTTAAAATGACTGAAGAAGATAAGATTACAAACTACCTTCTCAAGGTAGATGAAATGGTCAATGCAATTAGAAGCCTTAGAGAAGAAATGAAAGAATCAATCATTATAAAAAAGGTCCTAATATATTTTCCATCAAGTTATGATTCTAAAATATCTACAATAAAGGAAGCAAGAGATCTAGATATGCTCATTTTAGATGAGTTTCATGGAACCTTCACTACTTATGAGATGAGAATGGGAGAAGCAGATACTTCCAAGAGAGAAGCTACATTCAAAGCATCCAAGCATGTAAAAGAAGAGGTGTCTACATCTGGATCTGAGGAGATTGATGAATAGGAAGCCAATTTTGTCAAAAGATTGAAAAGAGGA
Organism: Torreya grandis; assembly: GCA_037957365.1. Lineage (NCBI taxonomy): Eukaryota > Viridiplantae > Streptophyta > Pinopsida > Cupressales > Taxaceae > Torreya > Torreya grandis. Next base: position 4,024,018 of record JARHVA010000083.1, read on the forward strand.
TCTAGAAAGTACAAAGATAAATTACCCTTTAAATGTTTTAATTGTCAGAAAGTAGGACATTTTGATGCTAAATGCCCTTATGAGAAAAAGGATAACTCTGATAAAGAAGAGGATGTTAAAAGGTTGAATCCCCACTATTTTAAGAGGAGTAACTTCTTTAAAAACAATAAAATATTGTATATAAGAGATGATAGTGACTCATTGGATGATAGTGATAGCTCAAATGATGACCATGATTGTGCCTTTATGGTTGAGGGAAATGAATCCATGTTCATGGTATTAGTATCAACTTCTATAGATCTAGATCAAGAAGAAGTTAAAGACTCTAATGAAGAAGAGGAAGGATAATTGGACCTAAAGTGTGAACTCATCTATTCTCTAGATGAGATTGACATGCTAAAAAAAGAGAACTCAAGATAGAAGAAGCTTGGATAAAAAGAAGTTGAAAAACTATCCAATAGTCTTGAAAGATCTGATCAGATGATAGTAAGCCTTAAGACTCATGTTGAAGAGGCTATAAGAATAGATGATGTAGTCAAAATTGAACTTAAAATTAAGTTTATTGAGTGTATGAGGCTATAAGAAGAAATAGTGGCTTTGAGAAAAGAGCTTTAAAAGGCCAAAGAATAAATAGACAAAGGTCTGAAGCTAAAAGGAGAATCAAATATTCTTGATGAATTGATCAGCTCTCAAAAGTAGTCAAAAGTTAAATCTAGTCTTGGTTATGAAAAAGGGAAAAGTCCCATAACTAGTACATCTACTAAGTTATATTAAAATTTTAAAGTAGAAGGATTAGGAGCAAATAAAAGGAATGTATCCAAAGATACAAAGACAAATAGTATCACTGATGATGAGAAGAAGGTTAAAGTAGAAAAAAATCTTGAGGAAAGGAAACATAACAATGATTCTATCTCTACAAACTATAGACATCCAATTCCTAACACCATTTGTGTTTAAATTGTCAATCTTACTTGAATTGCACTCAAATGCACATTTTAGGTCAAAATCTATAAAACATCCTAAATGATTTGAGCTTGTCACTTACAAGTGTAAGTTTAGGTCAAAGTATCCCTAAATAGGGCAATGCATTTTATGGAGTAGCTAACTTTGATCAAATCATTTCAAATCAAAATGACCATTTCACCATTTAGTTCTCTGGATCACTCTTTTCTTCTAATTCATTGGCACATGTCATGTACCTTTGTTATTTGCTATTGGCAACATCCTAAATGGGAATATGGTTCCAACACATCTAACGTCACCTTCTAATTTCTCTACAGTCAAATTATGACCCATTAATATGACTTTCTGACCATTTTGATTAATTGAGGACCAATTTTTAAATAATTGCACAAATGTTGATTAACCTTATTTAATGATAATTAATCCAAATCAAGAGCTTAAGTGTATTTTCCACGAGAGTTATTGAATATTTCTTTTTGAAAATTGATTCTTATTATCTACATCACCTAGTGACATTATCTATGGGGTGGCATCCATCAAGCCATAAGTGCATAAAATATTAGGATTATGGGTCACCCATGCCTAGTTAATGCCTCCCATGTCTCTTTAATGATTATTTATCTTGAGGATAATTATGTATTTAATTATAAATATTAGGATTATCCATGGCCAAAAATCTCAATCTTGAGATGGATGGTCATGGTTGATCCTGGCCAATCTCAAAAATCTATAAATAGAGAGGCCATGAACATCATTTATAAGCCATTTTGGTGTAAGGTTATTCTGCTCAAATATATTCAAAACTTGAATATTGTAAAGTTATAATGCTATTTTATTTCTATAAAGCTTCAATGATAGGATATTTTAGTGATTTACAATCAAGAACCTAGGTTTTATGGAGTGTTCTCGAGGCATTGGAATAACTTACCACAATTGTTGATAAAGACAAGGATGGCTGATCAAGGGAGAACATGTTTTTGAGCCACATGGGTATGGTGAATCCATTTGAGAAGGTAATATGGTATTGCTTTCTTTCATTTGTTTCTTGTTATCCTTTATAATTTCCATAGGAATAGATAGGCTTGGTTAGTTAGTTATTTATGCACATTTCATTTTTATGGGCTAATGCTTACTAACTTGCTTTATAATCCTCTCTACATCTTGGCATGCCTAGTGGGACTAGACACATCCTACACCTAAAGGAGATCATTTTGAAATGCTAAAATATCCATTTGGACCCTTAAAAACTCTTGAAAATTCTTTCTCTAACTTTATTTTGCCATTTTTGGTTGCCATAGTTTTTACACAGTAGCCAACATCAATAGAAATACCAACATCAGTTGCCTAACTTAGCCAACATCGGTTAGCAGAACCAACATTGATTATATCTCGATTGGCCATAACTGAATTTAGTGGTAATAACTGATGTTGATCACTAAGTTTTCTAAAAAACATAGACCTGAGACCTAATTTTTCAAAGTTTGTTATTTCAAGCTAACAAGAGCTTCAAAGCTAAAGGACATGCTAACATTTTTGTTGCAGGAACAAGCTTTTGCTTAGATAAAAACAATGTTTAAATCACCTGTTGCATGCTTAAAAATGAATTAAGAACTTTCTTTTGGGTGTTTAACAAGGAATTTAGATGTTTTGGTGAATGTTTTCAAAGTTTTACAATTAAGACCAAGGGGTTAAATGAACACCACCAAACATTTCATTTGGGTTTAAAATTGAACACACATGTCAATTCTTTCTTGTAATAGTTGTTTACTTAGGTTTTATTTGGAAAAAATAGGAATGTTGCATGTATACTCTTCCATTTATCCCCTATAGGGAACCCTTGGAATGAAAATCACCATTACTATTACAAAAAGCCTAGTCTAAGTTTTAGAAAGAATGTCTCCTAAAGCACTCCCCAAAAACTTACCAAAGTTTGGGTGATTTTGAAAATGACCCTAAAGTCTTTCTATTTTATGCTTTCTTTATTTTCATGTAAACTTAACTTGCGAGGGGGACATAGTTACCTCCCATGAGTTCTTTAGGGAAGCTTTTACCTAAGGTTTCACCTCCTGTCATTGACTTTATTTGACTCCTTTAGAGTTACACATGGGACGTATCTACATTTGGACATAACACTACATTGAGTGAACAATAGGATGTAGTGTTTGTAAAAAGGACTAGACCTTTTTACAACTAGCCAATGCCATGGTAACCCAATTTTTGTGCTTATCTTTTGTATCATTTGATGTGAAATTCATTACGCAATTGATTCCCCTAGAATGATTGAAACCTTGCTAGTTTAGTAGACCCCACTTTGCCATACCTTGTTAGTTTAGACTTAAGAAATTTATTTTTTATCATTAGCTTACTTAGTCTTGATTTGTGTCTAAAATTATTTGTTAACTCAATGAACTTAACCAAAACACATTTTCCTCAATTTTCTTGAGCAAGGGAGGTGTTACACTGTCCAAATGGAAAGTTCATCTTTTCCTTTTTAAATTTGTTATCAAAACCTTTGTGTCATGTCATTCATTTTGCCATAGTCATGTTCCCCAATAGAGTCTAGATCTTTTACCCAATTTGTTTAAATCCTTCATTTATAATCCACATTCAAAATTAAACCTTTCTAAGTTCTAAGGGTTGGTGTATCAAAGTGGGTTTGCCATTTGTGAACTAAGATTGTTTTAACTTGGGTTCAATTTTCTATTTGGATTGAAGGTCATTTATTAAGACTCAAAATCACATTATCATCTTGGTGGACTCAAGTCAGCTTGTGTATCACTCACGCTTTGAGTCCTAGAACATATTTTATCTTACTATAATCATGTGATGATGTTGTGATACCTATTTGGTCCTAGCTTTATATTTAGTGATTCACATATGTTTTTACATCTTTAATTGCTTAGTTCATTTTATCTTCTTAATAATCTAGAGAGCTTTCCTCTAAAATTCTAGGGTCAACTTGTCAAAGTTGAGGCTAGATTTTGTAGTGTGGGTGTATCACAAAAATCTAGGGTTTGGTGTACTATTTTTCACCTTGGGTCTTTGAGTTAGCTTACTCTCTTTCAATCTATATGATTTCAACTTTACCAAAGGTTGAGTAAACTTGTGAACCAAATATTCTAAATTGTGCATGGTTTCAAACCACCCTCCTTTTATAATCTCATTGGTACCTTGGTTATTTGTTTAAAAGAGAGCCAAAACATACTTTAATTAGTTGTTAAAAATTGGTCCAAAGTTAGTTAAAACACATAGAACAACACTTTTTAGACATGACTCAAAGGTTCACTCATAGTGGGGCCTCTTATGGCCTTAGTTATGAAGATGAGAAATTTTATGATGGTCAAGATAGCCAAGTTTTTTTGATGATATCCCCACAATATTAGGATTAAAAGATGATTACAATGAATATCAACCCAAAGAAGATCAAGATGAAGCCCTTATTAGATTGATAGAATCGGATGCTAGAATACCTTCTAATTTTACTACAAAACAATTTCATACCCTAGTTAGAGAAGGAGAACAATAATGGCAAGAACAAGCTTTTGCACAAATAGATGTACCTTCTTCCTCTAATAAAGGAAAGGAAATACAAATAGAGTCAAAACCCACAAATTTATATCTTCTAGCTAAGATCAAGATAATAATTCAATGATATGTAGATCAACTTATCATAGACTTAATAGACTCCATAGTTTCCACATTAATTCATAATAATGCTTCAAAAGAACACAAAGATATGGTTGGAAGTATGCAACAAGTATTGGATGAGAACATTACCATAGTGGACCAAGGGAATCTAAATGAATATTTAAAGTCCCAAGAGACCTTAAAAGATGTTCCATTTGATATAAAACATACATTTTCAAATCATCAAGAACCTCTTGTTATTGTAAAAACTAAAAAACCCAAACATTTAGTTTAAATTGAGGAAATCTGTCAAGACAATTTGGCTAGTTCTTTTCAACCAACCCAAATATTGGTAAATAAACATAAAAATTTCCAAAATCAATGAAGTGTGAAACAACCAAATTCATGGAATGTTTTACAATCCAAAAATCAATAGCCTATGTTCTCAACTAAAGCAAAAAATTAGAACCAAATCATGGATAAAAAATTATATGCTCCCTATAAATCCACCCAAAATTAGGGGCACATTCCACCCCAACAAAACTAAAACTAGGGGCACATTCCACCCCAACAATAACAAAAATTAGGAGCACATTCCACCCTAACAAAACCAAAACTAGGGGCACATTCCACCCCAACAAAACCAAAACCAGGGGCACATTCCACCCCAACAACAATGAAACCAAGGGTACATTCCACCCCAATAACAAAAAAACCAAGGGCACATTCCACCCCAACAACATCTTATCCAATCCATAAATACACCAAACATGCAATAATGAAACTCTATGAAGGAAATTATCCAAAGATTGGAGACAAATAATAGAGTCAAAAAGTATAAATTTGATAAGATATGCCTATATCCATTTGACTTATCTATTATCCAAAACCCCTTTCCACCTCATTTTGAGGCACCCAAATTTGACAAATACAAAGGGAAAGGAGATCCATGTGAACACATATAATCATTCTTCATCTTATGTCAAGAGGTTGCATATAGTAATGAATACTTACTATGACTATTTCCATGAAGTTTAGTAGGACAAGCTATTGATTGGTAACTTAAACTACCCAAGGGATCAGTTGAAGATTATAAAGACTTATCAAAAAAGTTTGTCAACCATTTCTAATATAACATAGAACATGGATTGACTATTGTTGACTTATGCAAATCTAAGCAGCATGATGGTGAAAGTTTTGCTACATATTTACAAAGGTGGAGAGCATTGGTAGGTCAATTTAAACATAATTTACTAGACAAATAGTATGCTAATATCTTTGCATATAATTTTCATCTTGAAGTTGTGCATAATCTATGGTTAGCTTGTGATAACTCATTTGAAGAAATTATTGACAAAGGAGTGTAGATTAAGAAGGATCTTATTGCTAGGGGCCTTATTAAGATTTTTGCATAAGGACAAACATCTAATCAGACTAAATCATTGGCTCCTCAAATAGTTATTTAGGATAAGCCTAAGGGATTTATAAAAGATAAAAACATGGTTGGGAATGGGGTGACAAAAATAAGATATGTACAAATGGTACAGGCTATGCCTCCTCCAAATTTACAATTAACTCCCCTAAATCCATTACCTACTTTACAGAGACAACCTCCATGAAGGACATTTCATAACAATTTTAGAGCCTTTAAAAAGTTAGAAGAATCAGTTGAAATAGTGCTACAAAAGCTCATTATAGCTAATTTAATTATATGTCCAGTATCAAAGCCATTTCGTCAAGATCAACCAAAACTAGACTAGTACAAAGAGAACAAATGGTGTAACTTTCATCATGTTGCTGGTCATGGTGCATATCATTACATTTAATTGTGGAATATTATTGACTTTATTGAAAATGGTGAGTTGGAAATTAAGTTTTCCCCTAATCAGGACACAAATCAGGGTATGGGAATCTACAAAGACCCCTTTCCTTGACATAATCCACCACCACCAAGGAACAATCAAAATGGTCACAATCAGGGATAGGTAGAATCAAAACTAAAAACAAGGTCAAAATCGTAATGAGCATAATCAATTTCATAATTCCCAAACTAATAATGTGGCTTATAAAAATGTACCTTACAACTATAATAACACTATGGGATGCATTTTTGCAACCCACATTACCACTATTACTATAACACTATGTGGCCAATCTTGCATTCCTCACAACACAAGACCCATCATTATAGGGTCAGCACCCTCCTTAGTAATACCATGTCAAGTTCACACCATTATGATGCTACTCCATTTGCATGGGTTACTAATACTGAACAATAGTACCATTCTTCCAAAGGCTCCTCACTTACCCAAAATTATAGAAATACTATTAATCACCAATTAATCACCATTTAAGGCCCTTTGCCTTGCTCTTCTAATTATAATAACTCATTGCCACCTCTAGGTTGTGTAGTCACAACTAGAAGCCCACAAGTTACCATTTAGGGCCCTTCACCCACTTCTTTCCATAAACCCAATGAGAACATTATGCCAATGGTTCCAAAGCCAAATACTATCCCAACAAAGACTAAACTAGATCAATCCATAGTTCAAGGGCCTTATAGTATAATGGATCAATTAGATAAAACCCCTACACAAATTTCCATATTAGAACTCTTGCAGACATTTGATGCCCATAGAACCATCTTCAACAAAGTTTTGGAAGAGTCTATTATGCCTAATGATATAAAACTTGATTAGTTCTAGAAGGACATTTGTCTTCATTTTGACAAATCACAATTGATCAAAAGGACATGTCCACCCTTGGCCCAAACCACAATAACCTAGTATACATTTAGATAATCACTATGGATCACAAGATCAAGCAGGTTCTTATAGATAATGGCTCAAGGATGAATATCATATCTCTTAAATTGGTGTGATGATTGGGTTACATGGACAAAGACATTTAGCCAAAGACTATTACAATCAAGGCTTATAATAATGTCAAGAGGGAATCATCTTATACAATTTGGTTTTTAGTCATGATTGGGTTTATTTCTCATCACACATTATTCCATATTGTGTATACTGAGATTCTTTATAACATACTTCTTGGTCATCCTTAGATCTATGAGGTACAAGTAGTTTTATCTACTCTTCACCAATGCCTTATGTTTCCCCATGATGGGATCAAGGTTACTATTCTTGTTGATCAATAGCCACACCAATACTGCAAACATCTTGGAACATAGTTTCATAATTATAACTATTACCCAAGTTTTGAATTCATTGCAAAGAAGAACAAATCCATCATTTATCATCCATCTCCATCTAATTATATAGACCCTAGTTATCTAGCCTCCACTTCAACTGATCCATTTCCTATAGATCTAGCTAAATAGGTGATTATTAAAGACACAAGCATTTCCACATACCATCTAAAGGACATCCTCCATATTGAAAAATTATCAAAATCCCCTAAAATATTTGGTAAGCCTAAAACATCCCAGACTCCTAACAGACCTGATTAGATTTAGAAACCAATGAAGAAACAACCAAAACCTCCTGTGGTTTTTGTACCTACAATTGCACCAAAGAAAGATCAAGAGGATTTTAGTGAGGTAGATTGGTTATATTTTAAATAACTTGTGGATTGTTTTCAAAATCTAAAATATCCTATCGCTAACAAGATAATGGATCATCTTGACTATATAGGGAAAGGTCTTGGCCACAAGTGCAAGGAATTTTAGAACCCTTATCAGCTACAGTTTTTAATTAGAATCATGGTCTCAGATTTAAACCACCATAGGATGACCTCATAATAATTGGTAGTGACTCTTCCAAAGTGATTAGTAATGAGACTCCTAGAAGTGACACAACATCCAATTATAGCCTTTTTGATGAGATTGCTGATTTAGATTTATTTAATTTAAATTCCATATCGACTATAACACTTATTGGAGCTTCCCATCCTAAATCAAAAACCCATACTAGTGGTGCTTCCCTTTATAAATTAGAACATTATATCTTTACCATTGGTGCTTCCCATCCTAAAGTAAACCCTCACTATAACATATGCATTTGTCATCCTGAACTCATAGATTAAGATCAACAAAATTTGGTCATATGCCTTGATGAGTGTCAAAATGAAGAATTGATTATAGAATAAATGGGATTATGAGATGCATTCCCCATTGGGGATCATAAGTAAGGTTTTGATTTTTCATTAAATTTTTTTACCTACTTTGGAGAGCAGGCAAACTTTCTTGGTCATAATAAAGAATAAACGTCGATATCTTTAGGTGAAAACCTCTTTGAGGCACTTATTGATCAAGGAAAAAGTAAATAAAATGATAATCCTTTGAGTGAAAACCTATTGTAGGTGATCCCAGGTGGGAAAGTTTAATCATCCCCTCAAGACATAGAAAGTCCACCTAGCCCAAGTTCCATAGAAAGTACAAGTATATCTTTAGAACAACATCAAATATTTGAGCATCTTGCTCTTGAATTTATAGAGGTCTTTGCCAATTGGCCTTTACCTAAAAAGTCAGATTCTAATTCCTCATACTATCTAGATCTTTGGGAGGAATAATAAGAAGATATAGTAGAAGAAGATCATGACCATACATTGCCTATAATTCTAGAAGATGGATCCACAGTACTTATGGAGAGTAAAAAAATAGTGAATTTAGTAACCCATGAGGATCCCAAAAATGTTTATCTTGGAGCTTACCTTACTGAGGTGGAAAGTGAACATATTATATCCATTATTAAGGATTATATAGACATCTTGGCATGGACATATTCTGAAATGCCAGGCCTAGATCTAGATTAGTTGTGCATCACCTTGTTGTTCACACTAATGCTAAACCAGTCAAGTAAAAGTTGGTAAATATGCATCCACGCATCACCTTTTTGGTTAAGGTTGATTTGAAATTTTTTTTAGGAGCTAATTTTATCATACCACTGGACTACTCTAAATGGATTTCTAACATAGTGCCAATAAGTAAAAAGATGCCAGGCATACATGTTTGTACTAATTTTTGTGATATCAACAAGGCATGCCCTAAATATGATTTTAATCTACCCAACATTGATATAATTATTGATTCAAATGCTAGATACGAGATGATATACTTAATGGATGGATTTTTTGGTTACAATCAGATCAAGATAGCCCCTGAAGATCAACATAATATTACATTCACCACTTCATGGGGGACATTCTCCTACCAATTCATGTTATTTGGTTTGAAAAATGTTGGAGCCACATACCAACATGCAATGATTGTCATCTTCTATGACATTATGCATGCCATTATCAAGGACTATTTTGATGATATACTAGCAAAATCAAGAACAAGAGTTAAACACCCTAACATTTTACAAAGACTATTTGAGAGGTTTTATGCATATAAAGTCTATTTAAATCCTAAGATGTGTGTCTTTGGTGTCACATTAGGAAAATGTTGGGGTTCATTATATCACAATGAGGGATTGAATTTGACCCTATAAAGGTCACTGTTATTATGTAAATGCCTCCACCAAATAATCTTAAATAGCTGTGAGGTCTATAAGGCAAGATCTAGTCTATACCTAGGTTCATTTCTCAACTAGCAAATAAGTGTCACCCATTTACCCATCTCTTAAATAAAAGGGTATAATTTTAGTGGGATGAATATTATCAAATAACATTTGCAAAGCTTAAAACATACTTTGCCAATCCAGAGTCTTATGACCTCCAACATAGGGAAGGCCACTACTTCTTTATATATCAGCCATAGAGTATGCACTAGGGGTACTTTTGTATTAGCATGATGATCATGGTAAGGAACATTTAGTTTATTATTTAAGCCACAAATTGGTAGACTATAAGCATAATTATATGCCTATTGAGAAGGCATGTTTATCTATGGTGTTTTCCACTCAATAATTGTGACATTATATGCTAAATAACAAAACTATTGTTATCACTAAGGTAGATCCTCTCAAGTTCATTTTGTCTAAAGAAGCTCTTCAAGGATGCATGACTAAATTGATTATGATTCTTATTGAGTTTGATATTGAGTACCAAAATCAAAAGACAATCAAAGGATAAGTTCTATAGACCAACTTGTAGAAGCTCCTATTATGGCCATTCAACCCCTCAACTTTGACCTTCTAGATGATTCTATCATGATGATAGAACAAGCATCATAAGAACCTGAATAGTGGACACTCTTTTTTGATGGATCCTTCACATCTTAAGTGTCTAGATCTGGTATATTATTGATCACACCACAAGGAGACTTGATCCCCAAAGCATTCCATATACAATTTTAGTGTAAAAAATATATGGTTAAATATGAGGCATTGATTATAGGGCTTCATCTTTCCATACAATGGGACATTTAAAGCTTAAATGTTTATGTAGATTCACAACTAATCATAAATTAGACAACTGATCAGTATCAAACAAAAGATGATAATCTTGTTCTTACAAGAAAATTATAGATAACCTTAAAACACATTTTAAATCTCTATAATTTGAGCAAGTTCCATGAGTCAACAAAAGATCTATCGATGCCATGGGAACAATTAGTTCCATGATTCAAATTCATGATAGTGCTAAAGAGTATCAATTCCTTCTTCTTTAGCTAGCACATATTCTATCAGATTTAGAGAGGATATGCACCATTATTGATATTAATCACTTAACATGTTATATACTCCTTGGAAACACACTTTATTGAAATGGCTATGATGGAATGCTTCTTCATTGTTTATCTTTGGTAGAATCCAAGCTAGCACTAAAGGACGTTCATGATGGAATGTGTGGGGCCCATAACAATGGTGTAATCTTAACCAAGAAAATTCATAGAATAGGTTATTATTGGCCCAAAATGGAGATAGATGCTTTTAATTATGTAAATAAGTGTGTTCCTTGTTACCATTATGGTAACTTGAATCATGCACCTTCCTTACCATTACAACCAATTATAACACCATGGTCACTCTCAACATGGGGTTTTTTCTCATTGGCAAAATTAACCCAACATCTTCAGATGGCCATAAACACATTTTGACTACAACCGAGTACATTACCAATTAGATTGAGGCTATTCCTCTCACTTATGTTATTGCAAAACAAATAGCCAAATTTATTCATTACCATATCATCTATTGATATGGCATCCCAACCTGTATCATATCTGATAATGGTGAATACTTTATGAACTAAGATGTGAAATATCTTTATGCAAAATTCAAGATCAAGCACAATAAATCCACTCCATATAACCCCCAAGGCAATAAACAAGTTGAGGCATAAAATAAAACCATTCTAGCCATCCTAGATAATATTGTCGATGATGGTAATTATAATTGGCATTTACAAATTTTTCTTGCCCTCTGGGATATAAAACCAATCATCACACCCCAATTAGAGCTACTCTATACTATCTTGTTTTTGGTGTTAAAGTTATCATCCCAATCGAGATTGAGATTACATCATTAATAATATCACTAGAGCACATTAAAGATGACAAATACTATAGAGCCTCATGGCTATAAGAACTAAAACTTCTTGATGGTAAGTGTTTGGCTACCCTAAAAAACTTGTAGGCCTATCAAAATAGATTGTGGAGAAGCTAAAACAAAAAAATTATCCCTTGAGAATTTGAGATTGGTGACTTAGTTTTGAAAGATAACTAGAAGAACATGGATGTTGAACATAAAAAGAAAGGCAAGTTTTAGCCTAATTGGCTAGGACCATATATTGTCATAGCAAACTATGGATCATGAGCATATCAATTGGCTAAAACTAATGGTGAAGAACTTTTAGATCCCATGAACATCATAAACCTTAAGAGATTATATGCATGAACAAATTTGAACTATTGTCTATAAGACCCCTGATTTGGGGGCAACTTATGATGTCAATTTTATCCCACCCTTTTATCTTACTTTGAACATGTTTTATGCTACCCTAATCCACTTTTTATGAATATTGATGGTAAAGGCTTTGAAATCATGAAACTTTGAACACATTAGTCATCCGATTTTAGATTTCTCTCTTTGAGAAGCATATTCTTTATTTTATCTAGGACATGTTATAAGCTTGAATACTTTTTTTTCCCTTAACCAATTATGATATCAGTTATGTTTCTTGCACATTATGAACATCTTCAACAATAGTTCTATAAATCAGTTCAACCAGGACAATCTTGTGCAGCTTTAGATAGGTGAAAAACCACCTCTTCTTAGTACAAGTATTTGATGTTCTTTCTTATACTATCAAAAATATCACTCTCACCAATTTGAAAGCATGGGCTGTTGTATCAGGGTAGCTATCTTATTGGAACCTCTACTCTTAAGATGTGCATCTCTTTGACTAGATGGTCCCACCTTATGCATATTTTATTCCAAAAAAACCAAAAACATTGGAAATACTAAAAACATCATAACATGATCCATAAAAGAGCAAAAACATTATCTCATGCTTCTCTACATTTGTACATTCCCATTATACCATCCCATGCTCTCATCATTTTGTGAGCAAATATTAAGTTTAAATGATCTTGCCATTTTACAAGCCTAGAAACACTAGTTCATTTCATCTTGTCCCATGCACTTGCTATTTTGAAAGATCATTCTTTATCATCTCATCAACTTCTTGTTTGTCAAACTATTCTTGTTTGTTTGTTGTATCTTCCATTTATTTTATAATATTAATCATACCGGTCTGATCCTCATTTTCCTTCTATCGTATTTCCTGGGAGAACTACATTTGGCATGAAGTTAATGTTGGAACATACATCCATGGAACTATGTAGGTAATGTCCACTTGTCTTATACATCTAGAGTCAGCTTGGCCAACCCCTTCCTTTTCTTCTCTTCTCCCATTTCTTCTATCATTATTTCTCTTTAATTAGGGAATAATTTCCATGTCCTTGTTCTTTGTTATGATGTGGTGGAAAGTAATACCTCTACCATGCATGTATGAACATTTGTCTTTAAACCGCACTAACTTGGTTTTTGTTTGTGTGTATTTTATTATGTTTTCTTGGTGTTTTGATATATTTTTGCACCTTTCCTTTTATTTCTACTCCTTTGCTCTTTTTTATTACTTCTTGTTCCATTCTTGGTCTTATTTTTCTGTCTTATTTTTTTATTTGATTTTGCTTTTCTCTTTTGTGTTCAAGAATGCCTTGATGGTCCACATGGATCTTGATTATTCATATCTTGGTATCATGTTGTTAAGATGTTCTTGCCTTTTGTTTTTAAACATTTTTGTTCTTACTTAAGTCTTGATAGATCATATCTTAATTTCAAGTTAGGTTCTTTTATGTTTATCTTCTTTTTCTTTGTCTTTGCTTTTTATTTAAATGTAAATCATTATAACTCTAGTTTTGGTTATTATTTTACCATTATTCTTATTTATAGATATTCACATTTTAATTGGCTCAGCACAATTAGAATCTTATGTCATTCTAAGTTATTCATACTTATGATGCCTAATTTCTTTTGCTATAACAAGCACTTTGTGCTCAGGTCTCAACGTCTTAACCTCAACATTAGCTTTGATGAATGATTCTCAAGAACATTTTGCAAAACCTAGGCTCATTATATGGAATTAGGCTTCTAGGTAGCATGCATTTTAGGCTTCTTTTTCTATGCTTAGATATGCATCTCTTCGCATACATTGTGAGTCTATTCAATTCTTGGTCATTTTTCATCATTCTTCATTCCTTTCTCTCCAAAACATGGGTGAACTACATTGGCTTGAAGTTCATGTTGGAACATGAGTCCATGGAACTATGTATGTAGTACTCAATTTTTATTGAGGTCAGCTCAGCTATCTCCATTCTTATTTTCATCTCTCTCATCGCTTTGTGCATTCTCATATGTTTGGTTTTATAGGGATTTCTAAGTCATTACACCATTACATGTACATTTGCATCTGATCTATTTAACCTATCTTTTTTATTATATCCTTGAGCTATTTTTACTTTCTAATTGCCCATGTTAGGGCCCAACATCTAAACCATGTTTGAATCAAATCAACTCTACAGGGGCAAATCATTATTTACTATTTATCAATCATCAATATTTGCCCTACTAGGACACAACTATCTTTATCATGATCAAATCGACTACTTCTTATTATCTTCTCTTTGGAGATCCTATTATAGTGGTGCTTCCCTTCCTGAAGTAGAACATCCTCCCTTTTCCTCTAATTCTAAGCTCTCCACATTAAAGCCCATGATGGTAATATTTTAGTGTGCAACTTATCTTAGGATTGATCAATGCCATAAGTGTGTATCTTGTACTCTCAAATTGGGTACATTTATAGTGTGCCCCTTACATTTATGGATTGTATCTTTCCCATTCACCCCATTTTTGGGGCTTATTATACCTCTCATTATATTTTTATCATTGATGGTAATCATGTGGAAAACATTAGCTCATCTGGATGGGATCTATTCCATGGGTTAATCTCTCACTTTCTCTCTCTTTTTGAGAGTCCATCCTTTTCTTTCATCATATTATGTCCTCTTGAGGGGGCATCATGGGTTTGTTCCAATTTCTTCTTGACAAATCTTTTATTTGAAAAGATGTTGCTTCGCCTAAATGTCTCGCTAAACCTTCTCAAATAGGGGCAAAATGTATACATCCAATTCCTAACACCATTTATGTTGAAATTATAAATCTTACTCAAATTTTAATTTTAGGTCAAAATCCATAAAATTTCCTAAATGGTTCTAACTTGTCACTTACAAGTTCTAATTTAGGTCAAAGTATCCTTAAATAGGGCAATGCATTTTATGGACCAGCTAGCTTTGATGAGATCATTTTGAATCAAAAAGACCATTTCACCATTTAGTTTGATAGATCACTTTTTTATTATAATTAATTTATACAAGTCATGTACCTTTGTTATTTTCTATTGGAAACATCCTAAATGGGAATACGGTTATAATGCATCTAACTTGACCTTTTAATTCCACTCCATTCAAATTATGACCCAGTAATATGACTTTCTGATCATTTTGATTAATTGAGGACCAATTTTCAAATAATTGCATAAATGTTGATTAATTTTATTTAAGTATAATTAATCCAAATCAATATCTTAATTGGATTTTATATGAGAGTTGTTGAGTATTTCCTTTTGAAAATTTATTCTTATTATCTGCATCACCTAGTGACATTATCTATGGGGTGGCATCCATCAAGTGATAAGTGCATAAAATATCAGGATTATGGATCACCCATAAATATTTAATTCTTATTTATATTGAGGATAATTATGGATTTAATTCTAGATATTATGATTATCCATGGCCACACATCTCAATCTTGAGATGGATGGTCATGGTTGATCTTGATCAATCTCAAAAATCTATAAATAGAGATGCCATGAACATCATTTCTAAGATATTTTGGTGCAAGGTTATTATGCTTAAATATATTCAAAGCTTGAATATTACAAAGTTATAATGCTAATTTATTTCCATAAAGCTTCATTGATAGGCTAGTTTAGTGATTGAAAATCAAGAGCCTAGGTTCTATGGAGTGTTCTTGAGACATTGGTGGAGCTTACCACCATTGTTGACAAAGACAAGGATAATTGATCAAGTTAAAACATGTTTTTGAGCCACATGAGTATGGTTAATCCATTTGGGAAGGTGATATGGTGTTACTTTCTTTCATTTTTTTCTTGTTATCCTTTGTAATTCCCATAGGAATGGATAGGCTTGGTTAGTTAGTTTTTTATGCATGTTTCATTGTTTATGGAATAATGCTTGACTAAATTGCTTTTTAATCCTCTCTATACAAACTCAAGGAAGATGTAGAAGACAAATCTAGCTGATGTAGATGGTTACATAAGGGTAAGCAACTTGAATAAGCAAGAGTTGAGAAAAACTCCCCATCTTATACAAAGATAAGATATGACTAGGTATTCCTCATCTTTCCATGGTTATTTTTATATTTTTAATCATTTTATTCTTAAGGATAGTGATTTTATAGTTTTACCTATAAGGAGATCCAATTTTATAAGCAAAAATTCATTTGCACCCTTGTTAGATACAAAAGTAATGTGTTATAATTGTAATAATTTTGGTCACATATCTAAACATTGTAGAACAAAAATAAAGAGTAAGAAGAAAGTTATGCCTCCTAGTGTGAACAAAGCTTGACAAGGCTCTAAAAAAGAGAAAAGTAAGCCCAATATGACATATAAGTAACCCAAGCATGTATGGAAAGTAAAAGATCAAGACATGATGAAGAATGCTACAAAGGTTGGAAAATGTCAAGAGCACTCAATGTCTGCACATGTTGATAAGGAGAAGATAAAGTTCAAGGAGAAGTCTAAGGTGATATCTAAGGATAGTTTTAAGGTATTTATAGATTCAAGTGAACATCCTACTATTACTGATAAACTTTCATTCATAGAACATCAGTCTCCTGTAGCTAGTGATGAGAATTTAAACTACAAGGAAGATACTTAAGATGAAAAGGTATGTCATGAATCCATGTTGTCTCCATGTATTGTCAATCAAATAATAGAGGAAAAGGAGAACATTATATTGTATGAGCATGTTACTTCTCTTAAGCCTAAGAAGAATAAAAAGAAAATAAAACACAAGATGACCAAGGAGGAAGAGTATGAGGATTTATGGGCAAATCCTAGTTTCACATTATTCTAGAACATTGTGAAGTAAGGTGTCTCTATATATGATTCTTAAGAGACCACTTTTTAATGGAGAAGAAAGTGATGTTTACTAAAAAAGATAAATCAAGTTAAGTGCTATGTATGCAGTGTCTGTAGGGATAAAATAAATGTTTCAATATGACATTTTGATATTTTTGGAGTACATACTATATATATGGTCTAAATATTCATTTGGCATAAGGGTTATATTGCAATAAACCCTTGAGTTTGTGTATCTTAAGTTGTGTAAATAAGTTGGGTCATGAAACTTAGTGAACATGTGTAAAATGATGATTTACATGTGACAAATAAAGTTATGTTTTTTTATAGGCATTCCATTAGTGAAAAGATGGAGCATGGAGTTATGGGGAGATAACTTAGATAAAATGAATAGCTTGAGAATCTATGCATAGTGAAAGGGGGAGATAGGTTATTCAATCTATCATGATCAAGAAGGCTCAGAGTATAAGAGCTTGCAATTGGTTGAGTCTTAGGATCAGAAGATAATAAGAGACTAAGAAAGAAGGATAGTAATTCTATATGGAAGCTCCTAAATTACATCACTAGATACTAGTGATGGAGCATAAGTCTAGAGGAAGGATCATAAAAACCTTGTTGATCCTTGGAAGAAGATAAAAAATTCAACTCAGGTATGTATATTTTTCAAATTACTAATTCATTGAAAGTTATAGACTCTTGGACAAATTCGTTTATCTAATAAAGGGGGGAAAACTTTAGACAAACAATGAGGAGTCCCTTTTCCATTGATGTCAAAGGGGGAGAAAAAGGGAAAATGCTCTTTGTAAAAGTTTGAAGAAAAAAGTGCAAGTGTCCAAGTTGAGTATTAGAAAAATGTGCCATTACATAAGGGGGATAAAGTTTAGTATGAACAAATTTAGTTCATACTCATCAAAAGCCAATGTAAGCAATAATAGATAAGGATCAAAATATTAGAATATCATAGAATCTAATTTGCCATCAATGACAAAAGGGGAGATTATTGGCAATTTGATAGTCATTGATGTCAAAAGGGACATTATGAGCATGTCATTGATGTCAAGAGGGAGATTATGGATGTCATTGATGTTTAGGGATAAGTATGGTGATTGGAAGATGTGCAAGGCATATTATCAGAGGTCAAGGATGATTGGAATGCTTATGCACATGAGTGGAATTCATCTAGTTCTTTACATTGATCATCTAGACATTTTAGGTCTATGATAGAAAATATGAGAAGGAATTTTTATAAGGTCACCATTACCATGTGTGAATGATTATGAGGGAGTTGATCATATGTCTATGATCACATTAGTCCCTAATTGTTATGCACCAGATTTAAAGCCATGAGATGAAGCCCAGTTGAAGATATGTGGATGCAAAGTTGGCTACTTGGACAAAATTCACTAAGTTACAACACTTGGACAAATTTACAAATAAGGCTAAATAGAGCCAAGTAATAATATTGATAAGGTTAGCATTTGTACATATGGAGGTGTTAAGATAAAATGATCACATGAGTCTATTCATTTTTATTCCTAGTTTATATGTGATAAATATCATGTCATGTAACATAGCACGACAAAAGATATGCTTGAACAAAGTAGGGTTCTATGGCATTTTAATAGTGTTTTCCAACACTTAGTCAAATTTGTTGTAGTTTTCAAGAAAAAGCTCAAAGGCATTTTTATGAAGACATATCTTGCACCAATGAATGCTTAAAGAGAAATTGGATATATGGATGAAATCCCATATGTAAGAGGATCATATACACTAATTTATAGGTCAATCAACTAAGAGTGACAAGATTTATGCAAGAATAAATTTGTCCTTCTAGGCAAGTTCTAGGCATAACTAGTTTTGTGGTAGAATAATTTGAGTAAGCAGAATAATGGCATTATATCTCACATTCATAAAAGTTTAAAAAATAATTGAGTATATGGGTTTATTCAATTTCATTCCTAGTTTATATGGTCTAATTTTTAGACTAGTCAGTTGAGCGAATCAAAAGATATGAAGATGCAAAGTTAGCCTTCTAGGCATAATTGAGATGGTCCCCATACTTAGCCAAATCTGCATAAGGTAAAGTTTGAGCTAGTTAGAAAATTAATAGTTTGTGCTTAATTGGACATTGGGGATCCAACAGATTTTGATGAAGTCAAACTATCAAAAGGACCTCTAATTTAACATGCAAGTGACAAGTGTCACAATCAAAAAGCTTGGACAATTAATCTATGGTGCGAGTTAAATTCAAAAGTTCAACAAGTAATGTGAAGATGATAAATGTCTCAATATTAAGAACTAACATCTATGTATAAAAGTCACATTCTTATGCCAAGTGTCATATCCTTGATGGTTAGATAGATATAAATATCAAGCTTATCTGAAGATCTAACAGTACATGGGTGATCATGCAAAAGAGATCTAACAAAATGAATGGACTCAAATGTTATAAAGAGCTCAACATTTAATAACTAGATAAAAGTAAAGATTATACATCTTTAAAGATCTAATGGCACATGGAAGCTTGGATAAGAAATATCTAATGGAGTGAGTGGACTCAAATGGAACAAAGTGATAGATGTTTATCGACACAGTGAAAATTTAAAGACTAAGCAGGTTCAAGAAGATTGACAGAGCAAAAGTCATCCAAAGATATATGAAGTAGCGAGATAATTTAAAAGTGTTGGAGTTTAATGACCAAGTCAAGGTAAAGGTCATTTATCTTTGGATATTGAATGACATGAAGGAGATAGGATTTGGAGATTAAATAGATGCATTCTAAAGTTGATCTATTTAAATATAGACCATCGAATAGTGGAATCAAAGGAAAGATCAATGACCAACATTTAAAGTCATGTCTAGATAAATGGTTAGTTATAGGAACATGTAGGAAGTTATGTATAATCTCTATATCATGACATAGACAATGAGATTGATCGATATAATTGATCAAATCTACATTAAATAGCTTATTCATCAAAACTTGAGTCTAATAGATGTTATATATAGTAAAGAGACCTACAATTCTAGTGTGATGTATGAAATCAAGACATGGGAAACTTACAGTTCATGGCATAATGAACTAGAGTCTGAAATTGGCCTGATGTGTTATAGTCCAAGTGTGAACACATATAAGATATGGAACCCTATATCATTTGTTTATATATATGATATCTAGGACAAAGGAAAATACTATTGGAATAATTTATTTTGTTATTGAGACAAATTAATATTGATAGAGGTAGAGAGAAAAAGCCAATAAAGTATGTATATTAAAAAATCATAAAGACATAAAATCAAAGGGGGCAAAGAAAAGAAAAATGGTTGGTGAAGCCAATGAAGTTTGTCAAATAGATAAATATCCAAACATAGGACCAGAGGAATAAAGAGGAATAGAGAGGAATAAGTCATAGAGATAATGTGTAGAGAATGAGCAGCTATAGATTAGACTTGTAATAGATAAAATAGAGTTGGATTCATTTATGAATCTATTTTGTAATCTAGATTTGTAGTTCCATAGATCTGATTGGTTGGTTTCATCATATTAGCTTAGTTGGTGCTCCATTATGGGATTGGTGTCTCTTTAGGGTTGGTGCCCCAGAACATTGTAACCAGTGAGGTTAAGTTGAGTTGGTGCTAAATTTAGGAAGTGGGTGCTTCCTTAGAGTTAAAGCTCTTAAATAAATGGATTGGTGTCTCCTTAAGATTGGTATCTTTAAATTTAACCAGTGAATTTTTTTAATGAGGCTTTGAATTATGAGGCTAGATTAGAACAATAAATTCTAGTAGTTATTCTCACCATGGTTTTCCCCTTTGGGTTTTCCACACATAAATTTGGTGTCATGAGTATTTGTATGTGTATGATATTTTCATATTTGATTTGATCTACATGTATTTTAATTTGAATTAAAAGTATATGAAGAACTAGGTTTAATTTATATACTAATTCACCCCCTCTCAATATCTAGTTATGTTCCAACAAGTGTATTCTTCAATTCTATTTGACAAACTTTTTGGTAGTAAGGAGGCCTAATTGTGAGTAGTCCTAGTGGTGTGGTTCAAGGAGTGAATTGGGATAAAATTTGGTATGGACCTAAATGGATACTATAAGGGGTCTATTTAAGGTTTGGTTTAAGTGTTTCATTCATGTGTGGAGGCTCATTAAATTTAAAGAAGGCTAAGTGTAATTTGTTTCTTGAGGTACACCTAATGTATTAGGTCTATAAGTAGGCCTAAGAAGATAAGGTGGTCCAAGTGAGTTTGGCTGACCTAATGGTGATCATATTCTTATGTGTAACATTTTATTTGACCCATTCTCATAATAATCCAAGGTTGAAATTTTTTGTTGCCAACCAAGGTCTATGCAAATAAGAGTCTAGTATTTATACAGGGCATAATAGGCCTATTTATGTATGAAAAAGGAATGAGAGTGCAAGAAAATAAAATATCACCTTGAGGAGAAGGAGGTAATGTATACCTTCATAGGGGAGTAAAGGATCAATCATGAACATCCATTATAATTTATGAATATGAATAACAAGCTCATATGATCTAATTAAGCCATATGAGGGTTGTTTGATCAAAATCAAAGAACATATTTGATTATTTGAAAAGGAAATTTGAGAGTGTTGAAGGATTAATATTGTGTTGATTGAGAGACCATCAGATATGTGTTCATGATGTATGATAATAGACTGAGTAGATAGAGATTTAAATGAGAGGTTACCATCAGTTGGTTAAGCAATAAGGTGTTGTGAAGGTGATCAAGTTTATCTTGGCTATGTTGGTGCTTGGTCATGCAAAAGTTTATCTAGATCCTAATTTTATAGCAAATATTTTGCTAGGGATAACTTAGATTTTAGAATAGGGTTGTCACATATTCCTCAATTAGAGGATTTTTGGGAGGATTGTTCAGATGAATTCAAAATCAGAAGAAGATTATGGTCCAGATTCTCCCTAGGGAAAATTATTACCCTTAATTTAAATATGGACATTTATGTAATTTTAAAAAATGAAGAACAGGTGACTGATCCATAATTTGAACAAATAAAACAATCATCTAATCCAGAAATTGACTAGGATAAAAATGAAGAAGATAGAATTGAGGTTAAGACCCTCCTAGTGATAAGGAGAACTGAGAAATGGTTGAGAGAGAAAAAAATGGGGGGAGATAAAAACATAACTTCCTAACAATGTACATCAATAAATGAATCACCATCCCCAATAAGCTCATCTAACCATTTTATTGATATCTATGATGCAGGTACTTTAAGAGCAAAAACTGGAAGGGATCCTATCATCAAAGAATCTATGAAGGCCCTTATAACTACTCTACCTCCTCGTGCCACCAAATCAAGGACCTAAAGCAAGAGAAAGAGTTAGATTTCTAAAAAATTAATTATGGATTTGAATTCTGAAGAAGATTTATGAGAAGCCAAAGGTGATAAAGAATCTAGTTCACCAATGGTGGAAGAGGTTAGTGCAGATCAATAGACAGTGATTCCTTCTAATTCTACCAAACTGATGATTATTTCAAATGTACCTTCTGATCAACAAAATCTTGATAAAGAAGTCTCAGCATCTGCACCCAAGTGGCTGGAAAGCTTAATCAGCAACAAAAGGAAAATAGTACCATTTTCTTTGCCCTTGGAAGATATGGTAAGTGTTTAGGGAAAATTCCTAATTCCAAAAAGTTAAAAACAATATCTAGGGTAGACATCGACCCTAATACAATGAATTGGAATGCATAAATAGCCTAGCTAAGAACCAATGAGGAAGTTAAAAGATCTTATAGTTCAAAATTTTACAATTGAAAAGATAGATCTTACGACTGCATCACATGCCAATGATGTGAATCACCTTGAAGCATCCACCAAAAGGATAGTCAATAGAACATAGAAGGATGAAAAAGATAAAATGGAGTTAAAATAGACTGTGTGGTTAATGGTAGAGTACATCAATGCCATTTATAGTATAGATCCACAACTAATTTCCCAACTACCCCTATCTTTTGACCCAAAATCACTTGTCAATCAAAGGATGTTGGACCAAATAAATAAAAGCAAAATAGTTACTAGGTTATTTGATAATTGGTTGGAAGGCATCATCCAAAAAGGTATAAAATACATTCATAAATTGAAGAATGTATATGATCTAACCATAATTACTATTGAAGATTTGAAAACTCAAAATACTTTGGGGATATAAGATGAAGGAAAATGGATGAGTGTGATGAACCAGATTGATGAGGTATAAAAGTATGGAATAACAAAGTTTTTTTCAGAAAAAAAATTGATAGGACTAGATGAAGATGTATTATACGTAAATAAGAAAAACATTGAATGGAGGAATTCGGTATCCTAACAAGGGTAAATCAAAATCATAAAAATGATCAAAGAAATAACTGAATTCATTCAGTCATTACAACATGATCTATAGAGTATTGATGTCAAATACATAAAAAATGATGGAAAACTAGAAAAGGACATCAATATTGTGATTCAATCCTTTAAAGAAAAGATCAATATTGTTAAAGAAAGTGACAATTTATTAACTAAAATTATCTCAAATTTCAAAGGTAGAGTCACTTCTTTGTCATTACATCAACACACTCCCAGAGCACATAGAGAAGATGTGAATAATTCAAAGGGAAGAAAACATTTGGAAGGCAAGAATAAAGCACATCAGTATTCCCAATCTCTCAAAAATCTAAGAGTTTGTTACAACATTTTAGGAGTGGAAAGCTCAACGTGTCTATCTAACTAAACACATCAAATTTGGAGATCTTAATCTATCACTTCAGCAATGATTTTACTTACATAGTTTCTTTTATTTAGTTATTTAATTACTTTTCTATTCAAAACTTGATCTTTAAGTGAATTTGTAAAAATAACTAAATCCCATATGGGTCAGAGTTACTTTAACTCTAGTTTAGTTTGAAAGATTGACTAAAGAGGGCAACTATATATATTTGAAAAAGGGGGAGATAAAGAGATAGAGAAGAAAACGAATTAAGAAATTTTAAAACTAGACCACTATTGTTGACAATATATGTGATGTTTGTCTAAAACATTTTTCATCTATGAATGAAAAGGAGAATTAATTGTTGAATGCTTAGATCTGTGCATTTGAGTATTTGAAAATAGGTTTTTTGTGTGAAATATTCTTTTATACAGTAATTACTCTTCCATTAGACAATTAATTATATGTGTTTTATCCTTTACTGGTTCAATCATATATATATTATCTATTTAATTGTTATTGAAAATAGAATCTATGTATTCTATTATCCATTGCTGTTATAAAATTTTGCATCCATAACATGATGATGTGTGGTTGTTAGTTTACCTTTAAAATACTTTCTATTTAAACATGTATCTGAATATTTGAATTCAATGAAAATATCAAAGGGAGTTATACCTTAATTCAGAGGGGAACTAGTCTTAATAGTTCACCCATTTGTTCTTTAACTTATTTGTTCTTGAAATAAGAAGGGTATGGAGTCAAAATAAAATATTTTTAGATAAGGACAAATCTTTTAGCCAACAGTTTTTGATCACTCTACTAGGGATCAAAATTGAAATCTTTACTGAAAGATTAGTCACCTTAATATGAGGCAACAATGGTGCTTCTACATGAAAATATAATTCCTATTTTTTAACCTAATATTGGTTTTTAAGATGAACCAGAAGATATTATTAGTCAGTTAAATACTCTTGCTTGGCACTCTCATCAAAATATTGATTATTATAGGATAGTAAGCAGATATTAGAAAAAGAAGAAGAATTGGCTAATAATATGAGATTATTGTTACTCAGGTAAAGAAGGAGGCAAGTAGAAAACATAGCAAGGAATTAAACCCCCTTGAAGTGTGAATTTAATAATTATAATATCATAAGCTAGATTCTAGAAGATACTCAAGGTCTTTGAGAAGAAAAGGAATTGAGGATTCCACTTTTCAAACATTGCAAAGCTTAAATTTTCCTTTTATTTCTACTCACATTAGAAAATATAGAAGTAGACCTCCTAGCCCTCCTAAACCCTCTACATCCTTTGTTTGTCAAGACTTAACTGTTTCTAGTACTATCTTTCCTTCTGTCATAAGTTTTATTCCAATGGCCTAACCTTGGGGCACAGCCATATGACCTATAAATTTAAGGTCCAACCTGAATCTTTTGTCTAAAAATTTACCCAAATTTAATGGAGATGGAAGACAATCACCAAAGGAACATCTAAGTGTCTTTATAGTGGCATGTGGTGTGTTAGGCATGCAACATCAAGATGTAGCCATAAGGCTTTTTGTGCAAACTTTAACTGATATTACAACATAATGGTTTTATCATCTAACTGATTCCTTAATCACAAATTGGAATGATATGAAAACTACATTTGAAAATAGGTTCAAAAGTGTAGAAGATGAACATTCCCTTCTTACTCAATTGACTCAGCTCAAGAAGGAGATACATGAAATCATGAGTCAATTTATAGACAAATTTAATAGAATTGTGCACAAGATTCCTACTACTAAAAGACTGATTGTTGAGAATCAAAAATGTTTCTTTATTAATTTTATGCCTCCTGATATAAGTTTTCATCTTAGAAGAGGTGTAATTATTGATTTAACAAACACACAATCATTGGTGGTTAAGTTAGAGGATGATTTTATTATGGCCAAAAAATAAAAGAAAGAAGTCTAAGTACCTAATGCTCATCCCTCATCCTCTATGTATCCTGTGGTTCAAAGACTAGTCAATGATATGATTGCCCTTAAAAGACAATTACCAAAGACTAGTATCTTATTCCAACAACTATATCAAGATATTGGCAGAAGAAATCAACAATAAAATACTAGTAAGACATTACCTCTTACATCAACACAACCAAGATTAACTATTAAAGCCCCACCTAAAAGAAATAGCATGTGTGTCTTTCATTTGACTAGTGATAATGATAGAAATTCTTGTCCAAAGATGCTTAGATATACTCAAATGACTGCTACTCAAGATGTCTTATGGGAGATTACTGAAGAAGAAAGGAGCTTTAAGAGACCTGGCAACTCTGAAATACACTTCCTAGAATATGATTTAGATTCAGAAAGAGGAGGTGAAATATTGGTTACTCTTGAAGATCCTTCATATGTTGTGCTTACCAAAAGTCAAAATAATATGAAATTTTCTAATACTCAAGAAGTGGCTGTTAAAGGTAAAGAACCTTTTACTAAAACTTCTGATGTTAAGACACAAAAAAGTAAAGTATTACATAGAAATGATTGTGAGACTTCTTTTGATATTTTAGAATTTTGTAAGTTTGCAAAAATTCAAATATCCCCTACCAAATACCTCAGGTTAAAACCCAAAGAACTTGATAAATTGGTTAAATATGTCAAAAATGACCCTACACAAGTTGAACCTGAAAGTCAATTAAACATTAACTCTGAGTCTCCCATTGCCCAATTATTTAATTCTCCACCTAAATCACCCACTCATACTTCTAGAATGACCCTCAATTCATTTGATGATACTCCTTATATGGATGATATGAAACCCAACCCATTTTATGTTTCTTTGTTCATAAATGGTCATAAAATCAACAATTGTATCATAGACTCAGGTGCTTCTGATAATATAATGCCTTCTTCTATATCCAAAGACTTATGCTTATCCCTTACAAAAGCATTTGGTAGATGTTATTCTATTGATGGAAAATAGATTTCTTTACTCGAATAAATTAAAGATGTACGAGTTGCTCTTGTAGCCTATCCTAATAAAAAGGTGAAGTTAACTATCTTGGTAGTGGATATCCCTACTAGTTATGAGATGTTGTTAAGTAAGACTTTTTGCAAAGATTTGGGAGGGCAGATTAAATTGGATTGGTTAGAAGCTACAATTATAATGGGAAATCAAAAAGTTAAGATAGAACCTGAACCTAAATGCAAGTTTATGATATATCTTTCTAATGATCCTAAGTCTCAAATTCTATTTGAAGAATGTGAATTTGGTAATTATTTTCTCTCCTCTAAATATTTAAAGGAAGAATCTATCCCAAAATTTGTTCATTTAGATGATTTATGGACCATGGAATTTGATGGCAGTTGTGCTACCACTAGTTCAGGAGTACGAGTTATGTTGATCTCACCTGAAGGTGAAACTTTCCTTACTCTTTCAAATTAGAATTTAAAAATACTAATAACATTGCAGAATATGAAGCTTTATTACTTGGGTTAAATGAAGCTAAAGGAAAGGGTGTAAAATACTCAAGGAAAGAAGAGATGTTGAATTAATTGTCAAGCAAGTGAGAGGCATTTTTTAGTTAAAAATGATAGATTAAGACATTATAGAAATATAGTTTGGAATGAGATAGAATGTTTTGATGCCTTTTCTATTGAATCAATTCTCAGAGACCAGAACACTCAAGTAGATTATCTAGTAGTATCAGCTTCTCTTCTTCTCCCACACCCCGATTTCAAAAAGGATTCATATAGAATAGAACTAGTCTATTGTCTTAATGTCCTAGATAATGCTAAAAATTGGCAAGTTTTTTAGAGTAATAAATAGATCAAAAAAAATTTAGAGAATGCTGATATATTCCTAGGGACTTATTTTGAAGGTTCTAAAATAGAATGTAAAGAATTCAATCCTAATCCAGGGATCAATCTAAAAGATGATGTAATTCAATTAAAAGGAAATAAAGTCCCTAAAGGATTGGTCTCTCTAGAACATTTGTTCACTAGACAAGATGAATATACTAAAGGAAAACTTGTCTAAAATCCTAATAAAATGGAGGATTATGAGAAAATCAATATTGGAAGTGAGAATAACCCTAAATGGATCTCCATTGGTAGGTGTTGTTCACCAGAGGAGAAAAATGAATTAATTAATTTATTGATTAAGTATAAGGATGTCTTTGCTTGGTCCTATGATGACCTTAAATATTTTATATGTGGACAGTTTTAGCATCATATTCCTTTGAAAGCAAATGTAATTCCATTCAGATAGAAGCTGAGAAACTACAACCCAAAAGTTGTTGAGGCTATCTTTAAGGAGATTGATAAGATGTTGAAGGCTAGGATAATTTATCCAATTCATCACTCCACCTGGGTGGTAAACATTATTCTAGTATGTAAAAAGAATGGAGAAATAAGAATTTGTGTTGACTTCAAGAATTTAAACCAAGCCAATTTAAAAGATAGTTATCCCTTACCTATGATGGATCACATCTTGAAAACTATTGTTGGGTCAGAAATATTGTCCATGTTAGATGGGTTCTTAGGTTATAATCAGATAAGTGTAGCTATAACTGAATAACATAAAATTGCTTTCACTACACCTTGAGGAACTTTTAATTATAATTGTATGCCCTTTAGTTTGATTAATGTTGGTGCAAATTTTCAATGGGTGATGGATTCATCATTTAAATATTTGAAAAATACAATTATTGTCATTTATCTTAATGATTTTACTATTTTATCTAGAAAAAGAGAGGATCATCTGAAGGATTTGGAAACCATTTTACAAAAATGTTAGAGTCATGGGATATCTCTTAATCCTAAGAAGTCAGTCTTCTATGTTACAAAAGGGAAGTTATTGGGACACCTAGTTTCAAAAAGTCAGATCAAAATTGACCCAAAAAGAGTTAGAGAAATACAACAAATAAGCCTTCCTTCAAATAGGATTGGAGTTAAGTCTTTCTTTGGCTAGATTCATTTTTTGAAAAGGTTCATTCCTAATATTATTGAGATTACAAAACATATTGTGGGAATGATGAGTGAAAAATAAGCATTCAGATGGAATGAAGCTGCTAAGAAAGCATTTGAAGATATTAAAGAGGCAATTTCACAAACACCTACTTTAGTAAATCCTAATTTCCAAAAATATTTTGTTATTTACAGTTATGATTCAGAACATACCATGTCTAGTATCTTGTTATAGAAAAATGAAGTAAATATAGAAGCCCCAATAGCCTTTATGAATGTTCCTCTCAAGAAGCGTGAACTTAAATATTCTTTGGTTGAGAAACAAGCTTTTGCTATAGTAAAGGTTGTTAAACAATTTAGATATTATATACTTCATTCTCATTCAATTGTATTTGTTCCTAGTTTAGTTGTGGAAAGCATTCTAACTCAGAAAGAGTTTGGGATGACTAATAGAGTAACATGGGTTGCTAAAATTTAAGAATATGACCTGGAGATTAGTCCAACCAAATTAGTTAAAGGTCAAGGTTTGTGTAAATTGATATCCAAAAGTAAAGAAGAAAAAGAAGAAGAACTTCCTACTGTCCTATTGGTGAGCTTACAAGATCCATGGTTCCTAAACATGGTACACTATCTTACTTATGGAGACTATCTCAATCACTTATCCTTGAAGGAGAAAAGAAATCTAAAGTTAAAATCAGCAAAATATGTGATTTGGGGTGATGTCATATACAAAAAGGGATTAGATGGAACCTTTTTGAGGTGTGTAGATAAATAACAACAATCTAGATTGTTGGAAGTTTTTCATAATGAAGTCTATGGTGGAAATTTCTCTTCTTTGATCACAACCTTTAAAATCCTTATAAATTTTTATTATTTGCCAGGTATGTTCAAAGACACATATAAATGGGTGGCTAATTGTGAAAAATACAAATTGTTTTCAAGAATACCACAAATTGCAACATTACCTCTAAGTCCAATCATTATTGAAGAACATTTAAAAAAATGGGGATTAGACTTCATTGGGCCTCTTTCACCTCCTTCAAGTGTCGGTCATACACACACTTTAACAACAACTAATTGAAATGGGTTGAAGTAGCCCCTATAAAGAGAACCACTTCAGAAGTGGTATGTAATTTTTTCAAAGAAAATATATAGGTACATTTTGGTGTTCCTCAAAAGATTATGGTAGATAACACTACAAGTTTATGTTTAATGAAACTTCATTCTACTATGAACATAGTATCTCTCTTTCTCACTCATCAGATTATTACCCTCAAGGGAATGGACAAGCAGAGTCTAGTAATAAAAAATTGATATCCATCATGAAGAAATTGGTGAGTGATAACCCTAGAGATTGGAATAAGAAACTATACGAAGCACTTTGGGCTGATAGGGTAACCCCAAAAAGAGCAATAGGAATGACACCTTTTGAGTTGGTTTATGGGATAGGAGCATAGTTATCATTACCTTTGGAATTATCTGTAGCTAAATTCCAAAATGTTATTGAAGATCAGTACTTTAAAAATTCTTTAGAGAAAATATTTTATGTACTTAACTAAAATTTAGGAGGATAGGAATGAACTGGTTGATCAGATTACTACTTATCAAACTAGGGTTAAATATATTTTTGATCAAAAAACTAGACCTAGAAAGTTCATGGAAGGAGATGAAGTATTGCTATGGGATAGAAGGAGAGAACCTAAAGGAGCACATGGAAAGTTTGCTTCACTTTGGAAAGGACCTTTCAAAATTCATCAGGTACTTAGTCCTAATTATTTTAAATTGGAATATCTAGATGGAGTTGTTTTACCCCTATCCTATAATGGACAAGATCTTAAGTTGTATCAATTGTGAAACAGATGTATCCTATTTGGTACATAGCCTTTCCTTTGTTGTCACATTTTATATTTTCCTTTCTTTTTTTTTTAGTTTGTCTTCCTCTTTTTCTTTCGTCTCTGTGTCTTAGTTTATACGTAACCAAAGTTTATAATTTATCTACATTTTGTCATAAAATATAGTCCCCAATCAAATCCAATATTACCTTTTGAGTCACCCTTATTCAAAATTTTCATGAATTTTGCCATAAAATAAGTTCACCCACTTATCGCCTTTTGTGTGTGATTTTTTTTTTAAAATTGAACCTTTAAACTTGAACCTTTCTTAGAGTTCAAAAGTTTAATAAGTTCAACGGTTCAATAGGTTCAATGGTTCAAAGTTTCTTAAAGAAAACTAGTTTTCCCTTTGTGTATTTCAATTATGACTTTGAACCTTTCAATTGAACTTGAACCCTTTTTTAGAGTTCAAAATTTTAATGGTTCAAAAGTTAAATACTCGATGTTTTGTAAAGAGTCATGTTCACTCAGTTCCCTTGTATAAATTAATGTATCCTTGAACCTACCATTTGAACCTACTACTTGAACCTAATGTTTGAACCTACATAGTAGAGTTCAAAAGTTAAATGATTCAATGTTTCAAAGTTTAAAGTTTCTAGAAAGATCATGTGACTATTGGTCAGTCTGTGTAGTTCATCTCATATCATTAAACCCCAAAGTTGAACAACATTTTCAAAAGTTCAAAGGTTCAATGACTATACTCTCATCTCACCCCGAGGCTTTCTCTAGGTTAAAATTAGTGAGAGATTTAGAGGAGAATATATCTGAAACTCATTATAAAGCAATTTTTTTTTAATTTTCACAAGGTTGCAAATAATCATTACCCATTGAAATTGTGCATAAAAAATGCTTTCCATTAATTCATATGTCAAAATGTGTGTCTTATCAAGCATGTTTAGCATTTATTTTTGGTTTAATTATTTGATCTGATTAATATCTGTGTCAAGAGATAATAATTCAAATTTAGCAAACAAACATACTAGATGATACAAAGGAGAATAACATAGGTGGTATAAGATATTTATTTCTTAAATTCATAGTGATTTCAAATAAATTTAAGGTGGGTTCTACTCTTACTATAAGCTATTTCCATTACTTGGTTGGAAGGAAGAGTTATTTTGAGTTTATGGCATTATTTAAGAAGTTCAAAACTTTTTCTTTTCATTATATCCTCCAACCTATAGCCATGAAATCTACATGTATAGATTATGATCATGGTCCTGGTCTCATATGTTCTCCTCCTAAAATTGGGGACACCTCTCTGGTCCAATATGAATTGGAAGATTTTAAGGAAAGGGTTATAAATCTTGTGTCAAATCCTATGATGCAAAAGATAGTAGAAAGTGGTTTAGTTGAAGCTGCAGCCTTTCCCATGGCTATATAATGCCCTAAATTAGTTCTTGAATGCATGAATAGATATGAACCTTAGAGCATGTGCATCAAGACTATAGACGGTAATGTTTTACTACATATCAATAGACAAACCATAATGTCTATGACGAGGATTCCTCCCAAGGAACCATTTTTTGACCTCAGTATTACTTCTTCCTATAGTTATTTTTCATTAAATAAAGTAATTTACAAGAGCATGATTACAAGAAATTGGTTTTTGAAATTCCAAAAAGGGGGTTCAAGACTACCCAGACCATTAACAAGAAATCACGTGATTCTAAAAGTACAAGATATTATAATATTACTACATAGGCTAAAGGGCAAAGATCATGCATATTATTGGGAATACTGGGTGTAGTTTTTCATACAGGTAATCCTCCAAGGAGATAAATATTTGGATTGGGTAGAAATTGTAGCTAAATGTTTGCATCGGGTATAAGTAATTGTTTGAGAAATAAAGAGTTTTATGTGTCTTCATACCTCTTCTATTACTTGGTATCTACAAGATAATGGGTAGGATTACCTCATGCACCCTTGGTTGAAGATATCAAAATTTATGATTATTACTCATAATTACAAATGCATAATTGTTATGAGGATTACAGGAGAGTTAATGATGTTTTCACTAGGAAATTGACTTTTGAATTATCAAACAACATCAATAAAAGGTTGTCTAATGAAGCTATACAGTTGATCAACATTTATGGTAGTTTCTTCATTCAATTTTCCAAGTTCACTTACATCAGACTTGGGGGTTTTGACAGTGAACATTTAAGGTTACCTAGGTATGTTTTTTACCAATTTGTGTTAATAAAGTCTACAAATAATTATCACATGTAGATAATAAATTCCCAACAAAAAGTAAATTAGATATATCTTTTCCTATCAAACTTAGACGTTATTCATGCAAGTCAACATCTGATGCTTTGAATTTAGAATTAAATCTTAAAAAATTCAATTTTTAGTACTTCATGGCTAGATCCCAATTTGACAATAAAGGTTTTTCCAGGGATAAATTGGATCTTAAAATAGGGTTGTCACATATTCCTTAATTAGAGGATTATTTGGAGGATTGTTTAGATGAATTTGAAGTCAGAAGAAGACTATGGTCCAGGTTCTCCCTAGGGAAAATTATTACCATTAATTTAAATATGGACATTTCTATAATTTTTGACAATGAAAAATAGGTGACTGATCCACAATTTGAAAAAATAAAATAATCATCTATTCTAAAAATTTATTGGGAGAAAAATGAAGAAGATAGAATTGAGGTTAAGACCCTCCCAGTGATAAGGAAAACTGAGAAATGGTTGAGAAATCAAAAATTGGGGGGAGCTCAAAACATAACTTCCTAGAAATGTACATCAATAATTAAATCACCATCCCCAATAAGCTCCTCTAACCAACTTATTACTATCTATGATGTAAGTACTTTTAGATAGAAATTTGGAAGGGATCCTATCATCAAAGAATCTGAGAAGGCCCTTATAGCTACTCTACCTCCTTGTGCCACCATATCAAGGACCCAAAGCAAGAGAAAGAGTCGGATTTCTAAAAAAGTAATTGTGAATTTGAATTTTGAAGAAGATTCAAGAGATGCCAAAGGTGATAAATAATCTGGTTCACCAATGGTGGAAGAGGTTAGTGTATATCAATAGACAGTGATTCCTTATAATTTTGCTAAACTGATTATTATTTTAAATGTACCTTCTAATCAACCAAATCTTGATAAAAATGTCTTGGCTTCTACACCTAAGTGGCTAGAAAGCTCAATCAACAACAAAAGGAAAATAGTACCATTTTCTTTACCCTTGGAGGATATGGTGAGTAAGTGTTTAGGGAAAACTCCTAATTCCAGAAAGTTAAAAAAACATCTAGGGTAGACGTTGACCCTAATACAAGGAATTAGAATACATAAATAACCCAACCAAGAACCAATGAGGAAGTTCAAGATCCTAAAGTTTAGGATTTTATAATTGAAAAGATAGATCTTGGGATTGCATCATGTGCCACTGATGTGCATCACTTTGAAGCATCCACCAAAAGGATAGTTAACATAACTTGGAAGGATGAAAAAGATAAAAGGGAGTTAAAATAGACTATGCAATCAATGATAGAGTACATCGACACCATTCATAGTCTAGATCCACAACCAAATACCCAACTGCCCCTATCTTTTGACCCAAAATCACCTATCAATCAAAGGATGTTAAACCAAATACATAGAAGAAAAATGGTTACTAAGGTATTTGATAATTGGTTGGAAGGCATCATCTAGAAAGGTACATAATACATTTATAAATTAAAGAATGTATATGATCTAACCACAGTCATTGTTGAAGATTTGAAGACTCAAAATGCTTTGTGGATAAAATATGAAGGAAAATGGATGAGTGTGATAAACTAGATTGATGAGTTGCAAAAGTATGGAATAATAAAGTTTTTTTCAAAAAAGAATTTGATAAGACTAGATGAAGATGTATTAGACATAAATAAGAAAAACATTGAATGGAGGAATTTGGCATCCCAACAAGGATGAATAGAAATCATAAAAATGATCAAGGAGATAACTGAATTCATTCAGTCATTATAGCATGATCTATAGAGTATTGATGTCAAATACATAAAAGATGATGGAAAAATAGAAAAGTACATCAATATTGTGATTCAATCCTTTAAGGAAAAGATCAACATTGTTAAAGAAAGTGACAATTTATTAACTAAAAACTTCTCTTAAATTTTAAAGGTAGAATCACTTCTTTGTCATTTCATCAACACACTCCCAAAACACGTAGAGAAGATGGGAAAAATTTAGAGGGAAGAAAACATCTGGAAGGCAAGAATAAAGCATGTTAGTATTCCCAGTCTCTCAAAAATATAGGAGTTTGTTATAGCATTTCAAGAGTGGAAAGTTCAACGTGTCTATCCAACTAAACACAACAAATCTAGAGATCCTAATCCATCACTTTAGCAATGATTTTACTTACATAGTTTCTTTTATTTAGTTACTTTTCTATTCAAAACTTGATCTTTAAGTGAATTTGTAAAAAAAGCTAAATACTGTATGGGTCAGAGTTACTTTAACTCTGGTTTAGTTTGAAAGATTGATTAGAGAGGGAAACTATATATATTTGAAAAATGGGAAGATAGAGAGAGAGAAGAAAAGGAATTAAGAAATTTTAGAACTAGACCACTGTTGTTGACAATATATGTGATGTTTGTCTAAAACATTTTTTATCTATGAATGAAAAGGAGAACTAATTGCTAAATATTTAGATCTGTGCATTTGAGTATTTGAAATTAGGTTTTTTATGTGAAATCTTCTTTTATACAATAATTACTCTTCTATTAGACAATTCATTATATGTGTTTTATCCTTTACTGGTTCAACCATATATATGTTTATCTATTTAATCATTATTGAAAATAGAATATGTGTATTCTATTATCCATTGTTGTTATAAAATTTCACAATCATAACATGATGATGTGTGGATGTTAGTTTACCTTTAAAACACTTTTTGGTTAAAAGTTTATCTTAAAGGGAGTACCTTTGAATTCATTAAAAATATTAAAGGGAGATGTATCTTAATTTAGAGGGGAACTAGTCTTAATAGTTCACCCATTTGTTGTTTAACTTATTTATTCTGGAAAGAAGAAGGGTATGGAGTCAAAATAAAACATTTTTAGATAAGGACAAATTTGTTAGCCAATAGATAGTTGATCTATGGTGTGGGTTAAATTCAAAAGGTCAATAAGCAATATGAGGATGCCAATTGTCTCAATAGTAGGAACCGATAGCTATGCATAGAAGGCATGAACTTATGCCAAGTTTCATATCCTCTAGGTTTGGGTAGATATAAATATTGATCTTGTTAGAAGATCTAATGATGTACGGGTGATCATGCAAAGGAGATCCAACAAAGCAAATGGAATAAAATGCTATAAATAGATTGATATTTAACAACTAGATAAAATTAAATACTGTGCATCTTTGAATATCCAACAACATGCAAAATTTTGGATAAGAAAGATCCAATAGAATGAGTGGACTTAGATGGAACTATTGACATAGTGGATTGCACCCAAGGGCAAGATGCCTAGCTCCCGCCCTTCCACATGCAACAATGGAAACTCCCCTCTCACCTATGGGACTAGCGAAGCTAGAGGGGAGAGTCTATAGATAAGGGCTAGTTCCCTCTGATGTATCATTTAGGCCCTGGTTTCTCCTAATGCTAACAAAAAATGTAAAAAGGGGGGATGAAAAGAGAGAAAGAGATGTTAAAAATAGAACCTAAGCCTACAAAAAGAAAATGTGATACACCATAAAAGGTTGATCTACTCCACCTAAACATACACTTTCCACCAAGAACAAGCTCCCATACACTTCATCTAACATGAGAAAACCTTCTACAACAGTGGGTTAGGGGTCCATGGAGATACAAGGAGGAAATAACTACCAAAGGCATTCTAAGACACACTGCAACACCCTTTCCACTTCACCTATACTCCTCTAGGGACACTTTGAAATCATTTTGCAAAAGCATTAAGAAAATGACTTAACAAAGAATCAAGGCATAGACATATACTAAAGATGAAAAACTTAAAATGGAGGTAAAAAATGCTATGTTTTAATTCAAGGTAAAATTTTGGCAGAACTCTACCTTACAGGCCTGAGAGATTTTTGGGCAGAGTTTGCCTTAAGGCTGAGAGTCAATCCCTTCTTGAATGAGAAGCTTACAATATATAGAAAAAGGAAGAGAACTTGGTGCTTCTTGGGAAAGATTTTGGCACCCTTTTCTTTAAGTGACCCATGTGCATTCTGGTCATTGGGAAGAGCAGGCTGCTTAAACATAAATGCTATGTTAGCCCTAGCTCTGACTTCAAGAATTTTTTGACATAGGCCACACCATTTTCCCATTAACTGAGACTACTCCTTAAAGGCACCCACGTGGTTTGTCTACTGATAAATGTGAAATAAAGAAAAATGGGTCACATAGTTGGCCGTTTGTGCCTTCTAATGGTCAATTCATTGACACTGTATCACCTGCTAGAGTAATTTCTTGAATTTGTGCCTCCCTTCACCACTTGGACTATCTGCCTGCTCCTACACTTGGCACTTTTGTCTTTTCCCTGCCTTGTCTCTTTCTAACTCCTTTGGCCCTCGGGGCTATCTTTAGGTGGGTCACTGCATTCCTTAGGCTCCTTTCATGGTTGGCACTCAGGCATTTAAAAACCAATGGCTTTTTTATTGGCTTAAATTTGACATCCATGCACCCATTATTGCTTGAAAACCAATGGCTAGTTCATCCTCTTAAAGTTGACAGCTTCTAGGACATCACCATCCTTGGTAATTTCCTTCAAGCTTCTACGGCTTCCTGCTTAGCACCTTCCTGAAGGGAAGGTGGTCCTTCGGCCTTTGGAAAATTTCCCTTCATTTTAGCTGAGAGTCCCCCACAAGGGCACCTACCCTTCGAGGGCCTTCGGTTCTTCGACGGGTTCCTCCGGGTTTCTACAGACTTTTTGTCTATGGACATTTTCTCATAGATTTTTATCCGTAGACATTTTCTTGTGAACTTTTGTCTACAGACATTTTCCCACAAAATTTTTTTCTATGGACATTTTCCCATGAAATTTTTGTCTATAGATAGTCTGCTTTAGCTTTTACTTTGAACTGCGGCACTTCCCTGAATTCCTTCAGGCTTTTTGTCTGAAGGAATTCCTTCGAACAAAAAGTCCAAACAAATTTGGGACTTTGCCTTAACCAAAATTTTGAAAGTTAAAACATCATTTTATGGTCCCTTTGAAATTCCTTTTCCCTCCATAAGGGTGTATTGAACCTGGACTACCCTCTGCAAGGGCACCTTCCCTTTGGCTTTGGGGGCACCTCGTTGAACCAACCCATTGAACCGAAATTGGTTCAACATTGTGCGCTGAGTCGATTAAACCAAAGGTGGTTGAACCATTTTCTTTGAACCACTTAATTTGAACCACTCATTGAATTGAGGCCTTTGAACCAAAATTTTGAACCAACCCATTGAACCAAAAATTGGTTCAATGGTTTAAGACTGTGTGTTAAGCCTATTGAACTTTGATGATTAACCATCTGATTGAACTTAGAAGCCACTGAATCAATTGAGTGAACCATCTGATTAAACCAACATGTTGAACTTGTTGAATGAACCAATTGGTTGAATTTGTTCAATGGTTCAAAGCTTCACACTAATGAACCTGTTGATTGCACTTGAACCAATTGAACTAGGCGTCAAACTAATGTATTGAACCAAGTCCGTTGAACCAATGCTGAAGCATTAAACTTTGAGCAGTGGACCAAAGCCAAAACATTGAACCAGCTCATGAACCAAGCTCAATAGACTTGGGCAACTTGAAAATGACTGGCTTCGAATATCAAGGGAAAAGGGGGACCCTTTTTTGGTTTGATGGGCAAAAATGGTCAACAAATTGGCAACTCCCAGGGGAAGTATGCCTGCTATGATTAAAGACCAATTGCCTTGTATTCCATTGGGCATGGAGTTAGATGTATCTTAAACAAAGTTAACAATAGCCCAATAATATCCAAGAATCAAGCATGGAGCCTTTTACCCCACACACAAAGGGAAACACACAAGGCTAAAAACACTACCTGTGCAAACTACACTTAGGGAAAATAGGAAAAGAAACTGAAAGCAAAATACTATATACAACTAACCAGGTACATCTTCTTCCCTCCTAAATCAAAGGAAAAACTTCTCAAGTCCCCTTCTTGGCAAGAAGTCTTACGGTCCCAGGCAAGTAGTTGAATGAAAAGGAGATTTGGTGACCTGCTCCTCCTGCCTATCACCTGGATTGGCTAGTATCTAAGTGAATTAGATTCAAACATATGTGTAATATATTTTTTCTTGGAAGCTTGTTGAATGTTGGTTCTTCATGCTGGTGAATTTCACCAAGAGATCAATGGATACTGGCTCATCACCATAAGCCCTTTGATATGTATAGTCCCTTTGCAATGTATCATGGTCTGACTTGTTTCCTTCTGCTTCATTGAAAACTCTGTCAGAATCATCCTTTTCTTCCCCTAGACCTTCTTGAATAAGGGTGATAGTTGTGATGATTGAAATGGAATCACAAAATGATTTCTCATCCCATAGAACATCACCTCTCTATTCAAATCTTTCTTCTTCAAGGCTTTCCTCAAGGAAGACAGACCTCTCCTTTTCTTCCTTGATGATCAGGGTCTCTAGATGTTTAAAGGTATCCTCCTGATCCTCCTCCAACTTAGGCTCCTCAACATAGTCATCCTCCTCATCTAAATAATGGGGAAGTTCATTAAACAAAGGGGAAGGGAGCTCACCATGCTTATGTTCCTCCTTGAATTGCTGGAACATCTACATGTATGTGTGACCTGAGTCTTCTCCATTGCTGATGAGGTCTTCACAAAGAGAATCAATGATGATTTATTCTTCATTTTCACTCATGATATCCTCTTGAAGAAATATAGATTAGATCTTCTGCTCCTCACTTACCTCCTGCAGAACAGGTTCCTCCTTGAGAAGGGGTGAAGTGGGAAAACTGTGTGGAAGAGAAGGCAGTCCTTGAGCTAGAATCAAATGATTCTCCTCTTTCCATTTGGTCAACACTTCATCAATATCAGGTGTGGCCTGACATCTCTCTTGAAAATGTGTAGGCGGGGTGTGTTAAGACATAGAATGTGCTATTAGGTCTGAATTGTCCATCACATGTTGGCTGAGGAATCTCTCTCTGGATTCTAACTCTGCAATTCTCCTGGCCATATCCTCTTGGAAGAGCCTTTCTTGGAAGTCACCATCATCATCATGAGTAAGGGCAGCCTCATCTTCTTTAAGGTTCTAAGAAAAACCTTCCTTCTCCTCCTTCCTACCCCATGATTCTATTGTTTTCCCCTAGTTCAGGATCTTATGATTGGAATTTTGCTCCTGTGAATAGGCAGTAACTTTGTTTTCTCTAATGTCCTAGGGCTCTTTCATAAGGTCTGTAAGTTTTATCTCTCTTTCAAGAAGTAGTCTCATCATAGCCTCTAAATCTTCAATTTTCTTGGCTATATTATCCTAAAAGAGTCTTTCCTAGAGGTCACCAACATCATCCTCTTCCAAGCTCTAGGCTGGTTCCTGGCATTCCTTCCTCCAACTTGGAATCTGCACATCACATTGAAAGACTTGGGGAGGTTGAGGAATGTTAGGAAGAGACTGTTGATGCACTGAAAGAGTTTCTAGAAGAGGGATGTGCTAGCTCATGGTATTCCCCCTGATGGGAGATTCAAAACATAAGGAATTGAAAAGATTGACATCCATGGGGGGTTACTCTAATTCCATTTGATGTTGGAAAGCCAGGCACATAGGATTGAGAGTAGATGCATCAGGTGAGCTAGAGTGAGTAAGTGTTATTTGTTAGAAAGGATTTGGTGCACAAGAGGGGGATTTTTTTAGAATAAGAGGAGGCACATAAGGCTAACTACCTTGAATAAATAGATTTCTCCATTTTTATACCTCCTCATCCATGGATTGCAAGGCTTGAGCTTTCCTAAACAAACACTCCTCTCTATACATCAGCTCCTACTAACATTTGTACCACTCTTCTAGTTTGTCAATCTCCAAGGCCACTTCCCTTATCATTGTAGGGCAACTCGGAGAGCTGCTTGAGAGGATTGCATAAATATCTAGAGCCTGATCATAGTCATATGAAGGAATACAAGGTCTATGATTTTTTTCACGGGATTATACATACAAAAGTAATTTCTTAATGGCATCAGGGCTGCTTAACTAGCTGATTCAACTCAGAGTCACCATTGGTGTTAATGAAAAAGCCTCCAAAGGCTGGTTGGTTGAAGAACACACCAATAATTCTTCAACTCTTTGGATAAAACCTATCCTAGTTGGTCCCACTAGGCGTGCCAAAAACTATTGACATAGTGGATTACACCTCGAGGCAGGACACCTAGCTCCCACCCTTTCATGTGCAACAATGGAAACTCCCCTCTCACTTGTGGGACCAATAAAGCTGGAGGGGAGAGTCTCTAGATAAGGGATAGCTCCCTTTGATGTATCATTTAGGCCCTAGTTTCTCTTACTGCTAACAAAAAATGTAAAAAGGGGGGGATGAACAGAGAGAAAGAGATGCTAAAAATAGAACCTAATCCTATGAAAAGAAAAGGTGATACACTAGAAAAGGTTGATCTACTCCACCTAAACATACACTTTCCATCAAGAACAAGCTCCCATACACTTCATCTGACATGAGAAAACCTTTTGCATTAGTGGGTTAGGGGTTTGTGGAGATACAGGGAGGAAATAACTACTAGAGGCATTCTAAGACACACTGCAGTAGCCTATCCACTTCACCTATACTCCTCTAGGGACACTTCTAACAGCCCTATAAAAGGAAACTCAAAAATGCACTAGACATGCTGAAATCATTTTGCAAAAGCATTAAGAAAATGACTTAACATAGAATCAAGGCATAGACAGATACTAAAGATGCAAAACATAGAATGGAGGTAAAAAATGCTATGTTTCGATTCAAGGTAAAATTATGGTAGAACTCTACCTTACAAGCCTAAGAGATTTTTGGGCAGATTTTTCCTTAAGGCTGAGAGTCAATCCCTTCTCAAATGAGAAGCTTACAATATATAGAAAAAGGAAGAGAACTTGGTGCTTCCTAGGAAAGATTTTGGTTCCTTTTCTTTAAGTGAACCATGTGCATTTTGGTTATTGGGAAGAGCAGGCCACTTAAACATAAATGTTGTGTCAATCCTGACTCTGACTTTAGGCATTTTTTGACATAGGCCGCACCATTTCCCCATTAACTGAGACTGTTCCTTGAAGGCACCCACACGGTTTGTCTGCTAATAAATGTGAAATGAAGAAAATGGGTCACACAATTGGCCGTTTGTGCCTTCTAATGGTCAATTCATAGACACTGTATCACCTGTTAGAGTAATTTCTTGAATTGGTGCCTCCCTTTGCCACTTGGACTATCTACCTACTCTTACACTTGGCACTTTTGTCTTTTCCCTACCTTGTCTCTTTTTGGCTCCTTCAGCCCTCAGGGTTATCTCTGGGTGGGTCGCTGCATTCCTTAGGCTCCTTTCATGGTTGGCACTCAGGCATTTAAAAACTAATGGATTTTTTACTAGCTTAAATTTGACATTCACCCACCTATCATCATTTGAAAACCAATGGCTAGTTCATCCTCTTAAAGTTGACAGCTTTTGGGACGTCACCATCCTTGGCAATTTCCTTCGAGCTCTTCTGCGGCTTCCTACTTAACACCTTCCTAAAGGGAAGGTGGTCCTTCAGCCTTTGGAAAATTCCCCTTCATTTTGACTGAGATTCCATTGTAAGGGCACCTGCCCTTTGGGGGCCTTCAGCTCTTTGGCAGGTTCCTCTGGGTTTCTATAGACTTTTTTGTTCGTAGACATTTTCCAACAAATTTTTGTCCACAAAAATTTTCTCGTGGACTTTTATCCATGGACTTTTTGTCTGTGAATATTCTGCTTTAGCTTTTGCTTTGAACTGTGGCCCTTCCCTTAATTCCTTTAGGATTTTTATCTGAATGAATTCTTTGAACAAAAAGTCTGAAGGAATTCAGGACTTTGCCTTAACCAAAATTTTGAAAGTTAACATATCCTTTTGTGGTCCCTTTGAAATGCCTTTGCCCTCTGCAAGGGCTTATTGAACTTGGAATGCCCTCCACAAGGGCACCTTCCCTTTGGCTTTTTGGGCACCTCATTGAACCAACCCATTAAATTGAAATCGGTTTAATGGTTCAACATTGCGCACTGAGCTAATTGAACCAAAGGTAGTTGAACCATTTGCTTTGAACCACTCATTGAATTGAGGCCTTTGAACCAAAATGTTGAACCAATCCATTGAACTAAAAATTGCTTTAATGGTTCAATGGTTCAAGACTATGCACCGAGCCCGTTGAACTTTGCCGATTAACCGTTCGATTAAACTTAGAAGCTGCTAAACCGACTAGGTGAACCAAATGATTAAACCATCTAATTGAACCAATGCATTGAACCTACTAAATGAACTAATTTGTTGAACTAGTTCAATGGTTCAAAGTTGTGTGCTGATGAACCTGCCGATTGCACTTGAACTGATTAAACTAGGTGTCAAACCAATGTATTGAACCAAGTGCATTGAACTAATGCTAAAGCGTTGAACTTTGAGTGATGGACCAAAGCCAAAACATTGAACTAGCTCATGAACCAAGCTCAATAGACTTGTGAAACCTAAAAATGATTGGCTTCAAATAGCAAGGGAAAAGGGGGACCGATTTTGGCTTGATGGGCAAAAATGGTCAACAGGAACAAAGTGATCAATGTTTATTGACATAATAACAAGTTAAAGACCAAGTAATTTTGATAAGATCAACAGATAGAAAGTGATCCAAATATATAATAAGCAATGAGATGAGGTCAAAGTGTTTAAATTTAATGACCAAGTCAAGGTAAAGGTCATGCATCTTTGGATATCAAATGACATGCAAGATATAGGATTTGGAGATCAATTAGATCCATTTTAAAGTTGAGCTATTTTAATATGGACCATCGGATCATGGTGCTAAAGGCAAGATCAATTAATGATATTTAAATTTATCTCTAGATAAATGGTTAGTTATAAGAACATGTATAAATTTGTGTATAATCTCTATATCTTGACATAGAAAATAAGATTGATCAATCTAACCAATCAGATCTACATTAAAGATCATGTTCATCAAAACTTGAGTCTAACAGATGATATAGATAGTAAAGAGACCTAAAATTATGACATGATACATGGAATCAAGATAC
The DNA here is from genome assembly GCA_037957365.1 of Torreya grandis. Taxonomy (NCBI): domain Eukaryota; kingdom Viridiplantae; phylum Streptophyta; class Pinopsida; order Cupressales; family Taxaceae; genus Torreya; species Torreya grandis. The sequence continues at coordinate 4,068,059 of JARHVA010000083.1, forward strand.
GGTAAAATTATAATTCATATCATAATGAACTAGAGTCCATAATTGGCATGATGCATTATAGTCTGAGTATGAACACATACAAGATATGGAACCCTAGATCATTTGTTTATATATATGATATCTAGGAGAAAGGAAAATGTTATTGGAACAATTGATTTTTCTATTGAGAGATATTGAATATAGATAGAGGTAGAGAGCAAAAGCCAATGAGAAGTGTCAAATAGAAAATCATAAAAATACAGAACTAGATGGGGTAGAGAAAATCACAAAATGGTTAGTGAAGCCAATGAAGTGTGTTGAATAGAAAAATATCTAGACACAAGACTAAAAGAATAGAGAGGAGTAGAGATGAATAAGGCACAAAGAGAATGTGTAAAGAATGAGTGGTTATAGATTAGACTTGTAACAAAGAGAATAGATTTAGATTCATTTATGAATCTATTTTACAATCTAGAGTTATAGCTCCATAGATCTGATCAGTTGGTGCCATTAGATTAGCTGAGTTAGTGCTTAGTTAGGGGATTAGTGTCTATTTAAAATTTGTGATCTTAAACACTATAACTAGTGAGGTTAAGTTGAGTTGGTGCTCAAATTAGGGAGTGGGTTTTTCCTTAGAGTTGAAGCTCTTAAATTGGGAGATTAGTATCCCCTTAGGATTAGTGTCCTTAAATGTAACTAGTGAGGCTTTAAACTGTAAGTCTAGATTAGAATCGTAGATTATAGTAGATATTATCACCATGGTTTTTACCTTTAGGTTTTACATGTATAAATATGGTGTCATGATTATTTGTGTGTGTATGATCTTTGCATATTTGATTTGATCTGCATATATCTTTTAATCTACATTAAAAGTATTTGAAGAACTACTTTTAATTGATAAACTAATTTACCCCTCCCTCTTAGTATATAGTTGTGTTCCAAAAATTGGTATCAAAGCCTAAGGTTCCTTGAAACAAGCTTAATCATCTTAAGTAGATCTTGGAACAATGAACATAATGGCTAATCAAGAAGGATCTTCATCAAATAAAGCACCTCTCTTTGATGGATCTAACTATTCAATTTGGAGCATAAGAATGGAAAAATATCTATCCTTATTAGGGTTTGATGTATGGATGTTTGTGGTGAATGCATATACAAGCCCTACTACAACTCCTACCAATCAGGATTCAAATAAGGCATATGAGTGTAATTCCAAAGCAAAGAATGTTATTCTCTATGGATTGTCCAAATTAGAGTTTGTCAAAGTGATGCATTATCAAAATACAGAAGTGATATGAAATAAGTTGAAGAAAATATATGAAGGTGATGACAAGGTAAAGCAAGCCAAGCTACAAACATATAGAGTAATGTTTGAGAGTCTTAAAATGACTAAAGAAGAAAAGATTATAGACTACCTTCTCAAGGTAGATGAAATGGTCAATTCAATTAGAAGCCTTAAAGAAGAAATAAAAGAATCAATCATTGTCAAAAATGTCCTAAGATATTTGCCATCAAGTTATGATTCTAAAATATCTACAATAGAGGAAGCAAGAGATCTAGATAAGCTCATTGTAGATGAGTTTGATGGAAACTTCACTACTTATGAGATGAGAATGGGAGAAGCAGATACTTCTAAGAAAGAAGCTACATTCAAAGCATCCAAGCATGAAAAATTATAAGCGTCTATATCTATATCTGAGGAGATTGATGAAGAAGAAGCCAATTTTTTCAAAATATTGAAAATAGGATCTAGAAAGTACAAAGATAAGTTACCCTTTAAATGTTTTAATTGTGGTAATGTAGGACATTTTGATGCTAAATGCCCTTATGAGAAAATGATAACTCTGAGCAAGAAGAGGATGTCAAAAGGATGAATCCCCACTATTCTAAGAGGATTAACTTCTTTAAAAACAAGAAAATATTGTATATAAGAGAAGATAGTGACTCATTGGATGATAGTGATAGCTCAGACGATGACCATGATTGTGCCTTTATGGCTGAGGGAAATGAATCCATGCTCATATGGTATTAGTATAAACTTTTATAGATCTAGATCAAGAAGAAGTTGAAGACTCTAATGAATAAGAGGAAGGATAATTGGACCTAAAGTGTGAACTCATTTGTTCTCTAGATGAGATTGACATGTTGAAAAAAGAGAACTCAAGATAGAAGAATCTTGGATAAAAGGAAGTTGAAAAAATATCCAAAAGTCTTGAAAGATCTAATCAGATGATAGTAAGCCTTAAGAATCATGTTGAAGAGGCTTAAGGAATATAAGATGTAGTCAAAATTGAACTAAAACTTAATTTTATTGAGTGTATGAGGCCAGAAGAAGATATAGTGGCTTTGAGAAAAGAGCTTGAAAAGACCAAAGAATAAATAGACAAAGGTCTGAAGCTAAAAAGAGAATCAGATATTCTTGATGAATTGATTAGATCCCAAAATCCATCAAAAGGTAAATCTAGTCTTGGTTATGAAAAATGGAAAAGTCCCATAACTAGTACATTTACTAAGTTATACAAAAATTTTAAAGCAGAAGGATTAGGAGCAAACAAAATGAATGTCTCCAGAGATACAAAGACAAATAGTAGCATTGATGATGAGAATAATGTTAAAGTATAAAATAATCCTATGGAAAGTAAAAATAATAATGATTCTATCTCTACAAATTATATACATCCAATTACTAACACCATTTGTGTAAAAATTGTCAATCTTACTTGAATTGTACTCAAATGCACATTTTAGGTCAAAATCTGTAAAACATCCTAAATGGTTCAAACTTGTCACTTATAAGTTCTAGTTTAGGTCAAAGTATCCCTAAATAGGGCAATGAATTTTATGGATGAGCTAACTTTAATAAGATCATTTTGATTCAAAATGACCATTTTACCATTTAGTGTTCTGGATCACTCTTTTCTTCTAATTCATTGGTACACATCATGTACCTTTATTATTTATTATTGGCAACATCCTAAATGGGAATATGATTCCAAAACATCTAACATCACCTTATAATTCCTCTCCAGTCAAATTACAACCTAATAATATGACTTTATGACTATTTTTATCAATTGAGGAATAATTTTCAAATAATTGCACAAATGTTGATTAACCTTGTTTAAGGATAATTAATCCAAATCAAGATCTTAAGTGGATTTTCCATGAGAGTTGTTGAGAATTTATTTTTGAAATTTGATTCTTATTATCTGCATCACCTAGTGACATCATCTATGGGGTGGCATCCATCAAGCCATAAGTGCATAAAATATTAGGATTATGGGTCACCCATGCCTAGTTAATGCCTCCCATGCCTCTTTAATGCTTATTTATCTTGAGGATAATTATGGATTTAATTCTAAATATTAGGATTACCCATGGCCACACATCTCAATCTTGAGATGGATGTTCATGGTTGATCCTAGCCAATCTCAAAAATCTATAAATAAAGAGGCCATGAATATCATTTCTAAGCCATTTTGGTGCAAGATTATTATGCTCAAATATATTCAAATCTTGAATATTGCAAAGTTATAAGGATAATTTATTTCTATAAATCTTCATTAATAGGCTAGTTTAGTGATTTACAATCAAGATCCTAGATTTTATGGAATTTTCTTGAGGCATTGGAGGAACTTACCACCATTGTTGACAAAGACAAGGATGCTTGATCAAGGGAAAACATGTTTTTGAGCCACATGGGTATGGTGAATCTATTTGGGAAGGTAATATGGTGTTATTTTCTTTCATTTGTTTCTTGTTATCCTTTGTCATTCCTATAGGAATGGATAGGCTTGGTTAGTTAGTTATTTATGCATATTTCATTATTTGTGGACTAATGCTTGACTAACTTGCTTTATAATCCTCTCTACATCTTAGCACACATGTTAGGACTAGACGCATCCTACACCTAAAGGAGATCATTTTGCAACTTCAAAATATCCATTTGGGCCATTAAAAACTCTTTTAAATTGATTTTATAACTTTATTTTACCATTTTTGGTTTCCATAGTTTTTACACAGTAACCAACATTGACAGAAATACCAACATCAGTTACCTAAATTAACCAACATCGGTCAGTAGAACTGACATCGATTATATCTCGATTGGCCATAACTAACTTTAGTGGTAATAACTGATGTTAGTCACTATGTTTTTTCCAAAAACATAGACCCAAGACCTACTTTTTCAAAGTTTGTTATTTTAAGCTAAAAAGAGCTTCAAAGCTAAAGGACATACTGACATTTTTGTTGTAAGAACAATATTTTGCTTTGATAAAAACAATGCTTAAATCACCTCTTGCATGCTTAAAAATGAATTAGGAACTTTCTTTTGTGTGTTTAACAAGGAATTTAGATGTTTTGGTGAATGTCTTCAAAGTTTTGAAACTAAGACCAAGGGGTTAAATGAACACCACCAAACGTTTCATTTGGGTTTAAAATTAAATGCACATGTCAATTATTGATTTCAATAGTTGTTTACTTAGGTTTTGTTTGGAAAAATGAGGAGTGTTGCATGTATATTTTTCCATTTATCCCCTATAGGGAACCCTTAGAATCAAAATCACCATTCCTATTGCAAATAGCCTAGTCCAAGGCTTAGAAAGAATGTCACCTAAAGCACTCCCCAAAAACTTACCCAAGTTTGGGTGATCTTGAAAATGACCCTAAAGTCTTTATATTTTATGCTTTCTTTATTTTCATGCAAACTTAGCTTGCAAGGGGGACATCATTACCTCCCATGAGTTCTTTAGGGAAGCTTTGACCTAGTGTTTCACCTCCCAAAATCGACTTCATTTGACTCCTTTGGAGTTACACATGGGACGTATCTACATTTGAGCATCACACTACACTGAGTGAACAATAGGATGTAGTGTTTGTAAAAAGGACTAGACCTTTTTACAACTATCCAATGCCATGGTCACCTAATTTTTGTGTTTGTCTTTTATATAGTTTGACGTGAAAGTCATTGTGCAATTGATTCCCCTAGAATGATCAAAACCTTGCTAGTTTAGTAGACCCCACTTTGCCATACCTTATTAGTTTAGACTTAAGACATTTATTTTTTGTCATTAGCTTACTTGGTCTTGATTTGTGTCTAAAACTACTTGTTAACTCAATGAACTTAACTAAAACACATTTTCCTCAATTTTATTGAGCAAGGGAGGTGTTGCATTGTCCGAATGGAAAATTCATCTTTTCCTTATTCAATTTGTTATCAAACATTTGTGTCATGTCATCCACTTTAGAACAGTCATGTTTCCCAATTGAGTCTAGATATTTTACCCAATTTGTTTAAATCCTTCATTTATAATCCACATTCAAAATTGAACCTTTCTAAGTTCTAAGGGTTGGTGCATCAAATTTAGTTTGCCATTTGTGCACTAGGATTTTTTTAACTTGGGTTCAATTTTATATTTGGATTGAAGGTCATTTATTAATACTCAAAATCACGTTATCATCTTAGTAACCATATATTCAACTCATTTAATAAGAATCAATTTTCAACTTTACCAAAGGTTGAGTAAACTTGTGAACCAAATATTCTAAATTGTGCATGGTTTCAATCCACCCTCATTTTATAGTATTATGGTACCTAGGTTATTTATCTAAAAGAGAGCCAAATCATACTTTAATTAGTTGCCAAACATTAGTCCAAAGTTAGTCAAAACACATAAAACAACTCTTTTTAGACATGACTCAAAGGTTCACTCATAGTGGGGCCTCTTATGGCCTTAGTTATGAAGATGAAAATTTTTACGATGGTCAAGATAACCCAATTTTTTTAATGATATCCACACAATAGTAGTATTTGAAGATGATTACAATTAATATCACCCTGAAGAAGTTCAAGATTAAGCCCTTCTTAGATTGATAGAATCAGGTGCTAGAATACCTTCTAGTTTTCCTATAGAACAATTTCATACCTTAGTTAGAGAAGGAGAACAATGATGGAAAGAGCAAGATTTTGCACAAATAGATGTACCTTCTTCCTCTAACAAAGGAAATGAAATAAAAATAGAGTTAAATCCCACAAATCTAAATCTTCTAGTTAAGATCAAGATAATAAGTTAATGATATGCAGATCAACTTATCATAGACTTAATAGACTCCTTAGTTACCACTTCAATTCATCATAATGCTTCGAAAGAACACAAAGATATGGTTGGAAGTACGCAATAAGTATTGGATGAGAACATTACCATAGTGGACCAAGGGAATCTAAATGAATAGTTAAAGTCCCAAGAGACCTTACGAGATGTTCCATTTGATACAAAACATAAATTTTTAAATCATCAATAACCTCTTGTTACTGTACAAACTCAAAAACCCAAACATTCAATTTGAATTGAAGAAATATGTCAAGACAATTTGGCTAGTTCTTTTTAACCAATCTAAAGATTAGTAAATAAACATAGAAATTTTCAAAATCAATAAAGTGTGAAACAACCAAATGCATGGAATGTTTTACAATCTAAGAATCAATAGCCTATGTTCTCAACTCAAACAGAAAATTAGAACCAAATCATGGATCAAAAAATATACACTCCCTATATATCCACCCAAAATTAGCGGCACATTCCACCCCAACAATAACAAAACCAGGGGCACATTCCATGCCAATAACAACAAAACCAAGAGCCCATTCCACCCCAACAACAACCACAAAACAAAGGGTGAATTCCACCCCAATAACAACAAAACCAAGGGAACATTCCACCCCAATATCATCTTATCTAATCCATAAATACACCAAACATGCAAGAATGGAACTCTATGAAGGAAATTGTCCAAAGATTGGAGACAAATAATAAAGTCAAAAAGTACAAATTTGATGAGATATGCCCATATCCATTTGACTTATCTATTCTCCAAAACCACTTTCCACCTCATTTTGAGGCACCCAAATTTGATAAATATAAAGGGAAAGGAGATCCATGTGAACACATACAAGCATTATTCATCTTATGTCAAGAGTTTTCATATAGTAGTGAATACTTACTATGACTATTTCCATGAAGTTTAATGGGACAAGCTCTTGATTGGTAATTTAAACTACCCAAGGGATCAGTTTCAAATTAAAAAGACTTATCAAAAAATTTCATTAACTATTTCTCATATAACATAGAACATGAATTGACTATTTTTAACTTATGCAAATCCAAGCAGCATGATGGTGAAAGTTTCACTGCATATCTACAAAGGTGGAGAGCATTGGCAAGTCACTTGCAACATAATTTACTAGACAAATAGTTGGTTGATATCTTTGCATCCTAAAGTTACGCATAATCTATGGTTAGCTTGTGCTAACTCATTTGAAGAAATTATTGACAAAGGAGTGCAGATTAAGAAGGATCCTATTTCTAGGGGCCTTGTTAAGGTTTTTGCACAAGGACAAACATCTAATAATACTAAGTCACTGGATCCTCAAATAGTTATGCAAGATAATCCTAAGGGATTAAAAAAACAAGAAAATGGTTGGAAATGGGGTGACAAAAATAATACATGTACAAATGGTACAGGCTATGCCTCCTCTAAATGTACAATTAATTCCCCCAAATCCATTACCTATTTTATAGAGACAACCTCCATGAAGGACAATTCATAATAATTTTAGAGCCTTTAGAAAGATAGGAGAATCAGTTGAAATAGTATTACAAAAGCTCATTACAGCTAATTTAATTATATGACTAGTATCAAGGCCATTTTCTTAAGATAAACCAAAACCAAACTAGTACAAAGAGAATGAATGCTGTAACTTTCATCATGTTGTTGGTCATGGTGCATATCATTACATTCAATTATGGCATATTATTGAGGACTTTATTGAAAATGGTGAGCTAGAAATTAAGTTGGTCCCTAATTAGGACACAAATTAAGATATGGGAATCTACAAAGACCCCTTTCCTTGACATGATCCACCACCACCAAGGAATAATCAAAATGGTCATAATCAAGGACAAAGGTAGAATCAAAACTAACAACAAGGTCAAAATCATAATGATCATAATCAAGATCATAATGCCCACACTAATAATGTGGCTTATAATAGTGTACCTTACAATTATAATAACACTATGGGATGCATTTTTGCAACCCACATTACCACTATTACTATAACATCATGTGACCAAGCTTGTGTTCCTCACAACATGAAACCCATCATTATAGGGTCAGCACCCTCTCCCTTTAGTAATACCATGTCAACTTTGCATCATTATGATGCTACTCCATTTGCATGGGATACTAATCTTGAACAATAGTACCATTCTTACAAAGGCTCCTCAATGACCCAAAATTATATAAATACTATTAATCACCCATGGATCACCATCTAAGGCCCTTTTACTTGCTCTTCTAATTATAATAACTCCTTGCCACCTCTAGGTTGTGCTGTTGCAACTAGACACCCATGAGTTACCATTTAGTTCCCTTCACTAACTTCTTTCCATAAACCCAATGAGAACATTATGCCAATGGTTCCAAATCTAAATATTGTCCCAATAAAGACTAAACTGGTTCAATCCATAGTTTAAAGGCCTTATAGTATATTGGATCAACTAGATAAAACCCCTGCACAAATTTCCATATTAGAACTCTTGAGGACCTCTGATGTCTATAAAACCATCTTCAATAAAATTTTGGAAGAGTCTATTATTCCTAATGATATAAACCTTGATTAGTTATAGAACTTAGTTAGACATTTATCTTCATTTTGACAAATCACATTTGATCAAAAGGACATGTCCATCCTTGGCCTAAACCACAATAACCCACTATACATTGAGATAATCATTATGGATCACAAGATCAAGTGGGTTATTATAGATAATAGTTCAAGGCTGAACATCATATCTCTTAAATTGGTGTGATGATTGGGTTACATGGATAAAGACATTCAACCAGAGACTATTACAATCAAGGCTTATGATAATGCCGAGAGCGAGTCATCTGATACAATTTGGTTTTCAGTCATGGATGGGTCTATTTATCATCACACATTATTCCATATTATGGATATTAAGCTTACTTATAACATACTTCTTGGTTATCCTTAGATCCATGAGGTACAATTAGTTCTATCTACTCTTCACCAATGAATTAAGTTTCCCCATGATGGGATCAAGGTTACTATTCCTATTGATCAATAGCCATACGAATAATGTAAACATATTAAAATAGAGTTTAATAATTATAACTATTTACCAAGTTTTGAATTCATTACAAAGAAGAACAAAGCCATCATTTCTCATCTATCTCCATCTAATTATATAGACCCTAGTGATCTATCCTCCACTTCAACTGATCCATTTCCTATAGATCTAGCCAAACATGTGATTATTAAAGACACTGACATCTTCACATACCATCTAAAGGATGTCCTCCATATTGAAAAATTACCAAATCCCTTAAATTATTTGGTAATCCTAAAACTTCCCAAACTCCTAACAGACCCGATCAGATTTAGAAACCAAATAAGAAGTAACCAAAACCTCCAATGGTTTTTGTACCTGTAATTACACCAAAAAAAGATCAAGATGCTTTTATTGAGGTAGATTGGTTATATTTTGAAGGCCTTGTGGATTTTTTTCAAAATCCAAAGTATCTTATCCCTAACAGTATAATGGATCATCTTGACTATATAGGGAAAGGTCTTGGCCATAGGTGCAAGGAATTTTAGAACCCTTATCAGCTGGAGTTGTTAATTGGAATCATGTTCTTGGATTTAAACCACCATAAGATGACCTCATAAAATTTGGTAGTGACTCTTCTGAAGTGACTAGTAATGAGACTCATATTAGTGACACAACATCCCATTATATCCTTTTCTATGAGCTTGTTGATTTAGATTTGTTTAATTCAAATGCTATATCGACCATAACACCTATTGGAGCTTCCCATCCTAAATCAAAAACCCATCCTAGTGGTGCTTCCCTTCTTAAATTAGGACGTTATATCTCTACCATTAGTGCTTCCCATCCTGAAGTAAACCCTCACTATAACCTATGCCTTTGCCATCCTAAACTCATATATCGGGATCAACAAAATTTGGTCATATGCCTTGATGAGTTTCAAAATGAAGAATTGATTTCAAAGTACATTGTCTTATGAGATGCATTCCCCATTGGGGATCATAAGCGAGGTTTTGATTTTTCATTAAATTCTTCTACCTACTTTGGAGAGCAAGAAATTTTTTTGGTTATAATAAATAAAAAACATCAATATCTTCAGGTGAAAACCTCTTTGAGGCACTTCTTGATCAGGGAAAAAGTAAATAAAAAGATAATACTTTGAGTCAAAACTTGTTGTAGGCACTCCTAGGTGGGAAATTTTGCTCATCCCCTCAAGACATAGAAAGTCCACCTCACCCAAGTTTGATAGCTAGTACAAGTATCTCTTCAGAATAATATCAAATATTTAAGCATCTTTTTCTTGAATTTCTGAAGGTCTTTGCCAATTAGCCTTTACTTGAGAAGGTGGATTCTGATTCCTCATACTATCCAGATATTTGGGAGGAACAACAAGAAGATATAGTAGAAGAAGATCATGACCATACATTGCCTATAATTCTAGAAGATGGATCCACACTCCTTATGGAGAGCACAAAAAAAGTGAATTTAAGAACCCATGAGGATCCTACAAAATTTTATCTTGGAGCTTCCCTTACTAAGGTGGAATGTGAACATATTATATCCACTCTTTAGGATTATATAGACATCTTGGCATGGGCATATTTTGACATGCTAGGCTTGGATAATAGATTTCATTGTGCATCACCTTGTTGTTCATCTTGATGTTAAACTAGTCAAGAAAAATTTGGGAAAGATGCATCCACACATCACCCTTTTGGTTAAGGCTGAGTTGGAAAAGTTGTGAGGATCCAATTTTATTAGACCATTAGACTACTCTGAATGTATTTCTAACATAGTGTGAGTAAGTAAAAATACCACAAGAATACATGTTTGTACTATTTTTTGTGATATCAATAAGACATGCCCTAAATATGATTTTCCTCTGCCCAACATTGGCATGATTATCAACCAAACTATTGGATACAAGATGTTATCTTTAATGGATGTATTTTTTTGTTATAATTAGATCAAGATAGCCCTTGAGGATAAACATAAGACTACATTCACCACTTTATAGGGGACATTCTACTACAAATTCATGCCATTTGGTTTAAAAATGTTGGATGCACATACCGACATGCAATAACTATCATCTTCCATGACATGATGCATGACATTGTCTAGGACTATGTTGATGATATACTAGCAAAATCAAGAACAAGAGCTGAACACCCTGACATTTTATAAAGAATATTTGAGAGGATTCATGTATATATTGTCTATTTGAATCCTAAGAAGTGTGTCATTGGAGTCACATCAGGAAAATTTATAGGATTCATTATATCACAATGAGGGATTGAAGTTGACCCTACAAAGGTCACCACTATTATGTAAATGCCTCCAACAAATAATCTTAAATAGTTGTGAGGTCTACAAGGTAAGATCCAGTCTATACGAAGGTTTATTTCTCAACAGGTAGATAAGTGCCACCCATTTACCCATCTCTTAAAGAAAAGGGTATCATTTCAATGGGATGAATATTATTAGATAGCATTTTCAAAGCTTAAAACATACTTGTCGAATCCACTAGTCTTACGACCTCCAACATATGGAAGGCCATTACTTCTTTATATATCAACCATAGAGTATGAACAAGGGGTACTTTTGGCTTAGCATGATGATCATGTTAAATAACATGTAGTTTATTATTTAATCTGCACATTGGTAGCCTATGAGCATAATTATATGCCTATTGAGAAGTCATGTTTAGCTATGGTGTTTACCACTCAAAAATTATGACATTATATGCTAAATAAAAAAACTATTGTTATCACTAAGGTAGACCCTCTGAAGTTCCTTTTGTCTGAAGTAGCTCTTCAAGGATGCATGGCTAAATGGATTATGATTCTCAGTGAGTTTGATATTGTGTACCAAAATCAAAAGGCAATCAACGAACAAGTTCTTACAGACCAACTTGTGGAAGCTCCTATTACGGCCACTCAACTCCTCAACTTTGACCTTCTAGATGATTCTATCATGAAGATAGAACAAGCATCACAAGAACTTGAATATTGGATACTCTATTTTGATAGATCCTTCACATCTCAAGGGTCTAGAGCTGACATATTGTTGATCGCACCATAAGGAGATTTGATCCCCAAAGCATTCCATATAGAATTTTAGTGTAGAAAAAATATGGCTAAATATGAGGCATTGATTGTAGGGCTCCATCTTTCCATAAAATAGGACATTCAAAGATTAAAAGTTTATGAAGATTCATAGCTAATCATAAATTAAATAATTGATCAGTATTAAACAAAATATTATAAGCTTGTTTCTTACAAGAAAATTATTGATAACCTTAAAACACATTTTAAATCTATACAATTTGATCAAGTTCCATGAGTCAACAATAGATCTGTCGATGCCATGGTAAAAATTGGTTCCATGATTCAAATGCATGATAGTGATAAATAGTATCAGTTCCTAATTGAAAATCTTCTTTAGCTAGCACATATTCTATCAGATTCATAGAGGATATTCACCATTACTGATCCTAATCCCTCACTTGAGTTACCATGGTACCAAGATTTTTATAACTATTTCCATAGCTATGTATTTCCTACCAATCTTTCTAAAAACCAACGAAAACTTTTCCTTTATCACTTAACATGTTATATCCTTCTTGGAAACACACTTTAATAAAAAGGATATGCTAGAATGCTTCTTTATTGTTTATCTTTGGGAGAATCTAAGCTGGCACTAAAGGAGGTTCATGAAGGAATGTGTGGGACCCATACCAATGGTGTAGCCCTAACAAAGAAACTTCTCAGAATAGGTTATTATTGGCCCAAAATGGAGACAAATGCTTGTAATTATGTAAATAAGTGTGTTCTTTGTCAGTAGTATGGTAACTTGATACATGCACCTTCCTTACCATTGCAACCAATTACAACACCATGGCCATTCTCAACATGGGGTCTTTTTCTCATTTTAAAAATTAACCTAACATCTTTAGATGGCCATATACACATTTTGACTACAAATAAGTACTTTTCCAATTGGATTGAGGACATTCCTCTCACTTATATTACTGGGAAATAAATAGCCAAATTCATTCATTACCATATCATCTGTTGATATAGCATCCCATCCTGTATTATATCTGATAATGGTGGATCTTTTGTGAACCAAGATGTGAAATATCTTTATGTAAAATTAAAGATCAAGCACAACAAATCCACTCCATATAACCCACAAGGCAACAAAATATTTGAGGCATAAAATAAAACCATTATAGCCATCCTAAATAAAATTATCAATGATGGTAGTTTTAATTGGCATTTATAACTTTTTCTTTCCCTCTAGGCTTATAGAACCAATCATCACACCCTAACTGGAGCTACTATATACTATCTTGATTTTGGTGTTGAATCTATCATCCCAATTGAGATTGAGATCCCATCATTAAGAATATCACTGGAGCACATTGAAGATGATGAATACTATAGAACCTCATGGCTGTAAGAACTAGAACTTCTTGATGGTAAGTGTTTGGATACCCTAGAAAACTTGTAGGCCTATCAGAATAGATTGTGGAGAAGCTACAACAAACAAATTCTCCATTTATAATTTTATATTGGTGACTTATTTTTGACAGAGAACCAAAAGAACATGAATGTTGAACCTAAAAAGAAAGGCAAGTTTTAGCATAATTGGTTAGGACCATATATTTTCATAACAAACTATGGATCAGGAGCATATAGATTGGCTAAACCTAATGGTGAAGAAATTTTAGAGCCCATGAACATCATAAACTTTAAGAGATTATATGCATGAACAACTTTGAACCATTGTCTATAAGACCCCTAACTTGGGGGCAACTTGTGTTGTCATAATTTTATCCCACCTCTTTATCTTACTTTGAACACATTTTATACTACCCTAGTCCACTTTTTATGAATCTTGATGGTAAAATCTTTGAAATCTTGGCACTATAAACACATTCTTCATCCCATTCTAGATTGATCTCTTTAAGAAGCATATTCTTTATTTTATTTAGGACATGTTATAAGCTTGAACACTTTTTGTCCCTTGACCAATTATGATCTCGATTATGTTTCATGCACATTATGAACATCTTCAACAGTAGTTCTACAAAGCAGTTCAACCAGAATAGTCTTGTGTAGCTTCAAACAGGTGAATATCCACCTCTTCTTAGTACAAGTATTTGATGCTTTTTCCTATTTTATCAAAAATCTCACTCTCACTGATTTGTTAGCATGGGTTGTTGTATCAGTGTTAACTATCATATTGGAATCTCTAATCTCAAGACATGCATCTCCTCAACTAGATGGTCTCACCTTATGCATATTTTATCCTAAAAACACCAAAAACATTGGAAATACTTTTAAAATACTAAAAAACATCATAACATGATCCATAAAAGAATAAAAACATTGTCTCATGCTTCTATACATTTATACATTCCCATTTCACCATCCCATGCTCTCATCATTTTGTGAGCAACTATTAATTTTGAATGTTGTTTCCATTTTTCAAGCCTAGAAACACCATTTCATTTCATATTGTCCTATGCACTTATTGTTTTGCAAGATCATTCTTTGTCATCTCATCAGCATCTTGTTTGCCAAAATATTCTTGTTTTTTTTCATATCTTCCATTTCTTCTATAACATTAATCATGCTAGTTTGATCATCATTTTTCTTCTATCCTATTTCCTGGGAGAACCACATTTGGCCTGAAGTTAATTTTGGAACATGCATTCATGGAACTATGTAGGTAATCTCCACTTGTCTTATACATCTAGAGTTATCTTGGCCAACCCCTTCCTTTTCTTCTCTTCTCCCATTTCTTCTATCATTGTTTCTCTTTAATTAAGGAATAATTTCCATGTACTTGTTCTTTGTTATGATGTGGTGGAAAGTAACACCTCTACTGCACATGCATGAACATTTGTCTTTAAACCACACTAACTTAATTTTTGTTTGTGTGTGTTTTGTTGTGTTTTATTAGTGTTTTTTTGTGATTTTGTACCTCTCCTTTTATTTTTTTCTCTTTTTCTCTATTTTATTACTTATTATTCCATTCTTGGTCTTATGTTTCTTTATCTTATTTTTTATTTGATTTTGCTTTTCTCTTTTATGTCCAAGAATGCCTTGATGGTCCACATGGATCTTGATTATTCATATCTTGGTCTCATGTCGTTAAGATGTTCTTACCTTTTATTTTTAAACATTTTTGTTCCTACTTAAGTCTTGATAGATCATATATTGATTTCAAGTTATCTTCTTTTATGTTTATCTTCTTTTTTGTCTTTACTTCTTATTTAAATGTAAATCATTATAACTCTAGTTTTGGTCATTATTTTACCATTATCCTTAGTTATAATATTCACACTTTAATTGGCTCAATGAAATTAGAATATTATGTCATTATAAGTTATTCATACTTATGATGCCTAATTTCTTTTGCTATAGCAATCACTTTGTACTTAGGTCTCAACATCTTAACATCAACATCAACTCCGATGAATGATTCTCAAGAATATTTTACAAAACCTAGGCTCAATATATGGAATTAGGCTTCTAGGTATCATGAATTTTAGGCTTCTTTGTCTATGCTTAGATGTGCATCTCTTTGCATACATTGTGAGTCTAATCAATTCTTGGTCATTTTTCATCATTCTTCATTCCATTCTCTCCCAAACTTGGGTGAACTACATTGGCTTGAAGTTCATGTTGGAATATGAGTCCATGGAACTATGTAGGTAGTGCTCAATTTTTATTGAGGTTAGTTTAGATATCTCCATTCTTATTTTCATCTCTCTCATCACTTTGTGCATTCTCATATGCTTGGTTTTATATGGCTTTCTAAGCCATTACACCATTTCATGTATGTTTGAACCCGCTCACTTTAACCTATCTTTTTGATTATATCCTTGAGATTTTTTTACTTGCCAATTGCCCATGCTAGGGCCCAACATCTAAACCATGTTTTAATCAAATCAGCTCTATATGGGAAAATCATCATTTATTCTTTATCAATCATCAATATTTTCCCTACTGGGGCACAACTATTTTTATCATGATCAAACCGACTACTTCTTATTATCTTCTCTTTGGAGACCCTTTTATAGTGGTGCTTCCCTTTCTAAAGTAGAACGTCCTATATTTTCCTCTAATTATAATATCTCCACATTAAATCCCATGATGGAAATATTTTAGTGTGTAACTTATCTTAGGTTTGATCAATGCCATAAGTTTGTAGCTTGTACTCTCAAATTGCGTACATTTAAAGTGTACCCTTAAATTTATGGATTTTATCTTTCCCATTCCCCCCATATTTGGGGCTTATTATACCTCTCATTATATTTTTATCATTGATGGTAATCATGTGTGAAAACATTAGCTCATCTGGATGTGATCTATTCCATGGATTAATCTCTCACTTTCTCTCTTTTTGAGACTCCATCCTTCTCTTTCATCATAGTATGTCCTCTCGAGGGGGAATCATGGGTCTATTCCAATTTCTTCTTGACAACTCTTTTATTTTAAAATATGTTGCTTCACCTGAATGTCTCGCTACACCTTATCAAATAGGGGCAAATTATAGACATCCAATTCCTAACACCATTTGTGTTGAAATTATCAATCTTACTCAAATTACACTCAAATGTACATTTTAGGTAAAAATCCATAAAATGTCCTAAATGGTTTAAACTTGTCACTTACAAGTGCTAGTTTAGGTCAAAGTATCCCTAAATAGGGCAATGCATTTTATGGACTAGCTAACTTTGATTAGATCATTTTGAATCAAAATGACCATTTCATCATTTAGTTTTATAGATCACTCTTTTATTATAATTTATTGATACATGTCATGTACATTTGTTATTTGATATTTGCAACATCCTAAATGGGAATACAGTTCCAATGCATCTAAGGTCACCTTCTAATTCCTCTCCAGTCAAATTATGACCCAGTAATATGACTTTCTGACCATTTTGATTAATTGAGTACCAATTTTCAAATAATTACACAAATGTTGATTAACCTTGTTTAAGAATAATTAATCCAAATCAAGAGCTTAAGTGGATTTTCCATGAGATTTATTGTATATTTCTTTACAAAAATTGATTCTTATTATCTGCATCACCTAGTGACATTATCTAAGAGATGGCATCCATCAAGCCATAAGTACATAAAATATTAGGATTATGGGTCACCCATGCCTAGTTAATGCCTCCCATGCATCTTTAATGCTTATTTATCTTGAGGATAATTATGGATTTAATTATAAATATTAGGATTATCTATGGCCACACATCTCAATCTTGAGATGGATGGTCATGGTTGATCTTGACCAATCTCAAAAATCTATAAATAGAGAGGCCATGAACATCATTTATAAGCTATTTTGGTGCAAGGTTATTATGCTCAAATATATTAAAATCTTGAATATTAAAAATTTATAATGCTAATTTATTTCCACAAAGCTTTATTGATAGGCTAGTTTAGTGACTTACAATCAAGAGCCTAGGTTTTATGGAGTGTTCTTGAGGCATTGGAGGATCTTAGCACCATTTTTGACAAAGACAAGGATAATTGATCAATGGAGAACATGTTTTTAATCCACATGGGTATGGTGAATCCATTTGGGAAGGTAATATGGTGTTGTTTTATTTCATTTTTTTCTTCTTATCCTTTGTAATTCCCATAGGAATAGATAGGCTTGGTTAGTTAGTTCTTTATGCATGTTTCATTGTTTAAGGACTAATGTTTAACTAACCTTATTTGTAATACTCTCTAAAAAACTCAAGTAAGATGCAAAAGATAAAGGTAGCTGATGTAGATGGTGACATAAGGGTAAGCAACTTGTAGAAGCAAGAGTTGAGAAAAACTCCCCATCCTATACAAAGAAAAGATATGACTAGGTTTTGCACATCTTTCTATGGTTATTATTATATTTTTAATCAATTTGGTCTTAAGGCTAGTGATTTTATATTTGTACCTATAAGGAGAGCCAATTTTATAAGCAAAAATTCATTTTCACCCTTGTTAGATACAAAAGTAATGTGTTATAATTGCAATAATATTGGTCACATAGCTAAACATTGTAGAACAAAAGTACAAAGTATGAAGAAAGTTATACCTCCTAGTGTGAACAAAGCTTCACAAGTCTCTGAAAAAGAGAAAAGTAAGGCCAATATTACATATAAGTAACCCAAGCATGTATGCAAAGTAAAATATCAAGACATGATAAAGAATGCTACAAAGCTTGGAAAATGTCAAGATCTCTCAATGTCTGCACATGTTGATAATGAGCAGATAAAGTTCAAAGAGAAGTCCAAGGTGTTAGTTGAGGATATTTTTGAGGTATGTATAGATTCAAGTGAAAATCCTACTATTAATAAGAAACTTTCATGCATGGAACATTAGTATTCTATGCCTAGTGATGAGAATTTGAACTGCAAGGAAGACACTTTAGATGAAAAGGTATGTTATGAATCCATGTTGTCTCCATATATTGCCAATAAAATAATAGAAGAAGAGGAGAACATTATATTGGATGAGCATTTTACTTTTATTAAGCCTAAGAAGAAGAAAAAGAAATGAAAACATAATATGACCAAGAAGGAGGAGTATGAGGATTTATGGGCAACTCCTAGTTTCACATTATTCTAGAACATTGTGAAGTAAGGTGTCTCTATATATTCTTATTAAGAGACCCATCTATAGTGGAGAAGTAAGTGATGTTTTCTACAAATGATAAATCAAGTAGGTTGTCATAATGATTTGATCAAATCAAGTTAAGTGGTATGTATACAGTGTCTGTAGGGACAAAATAAATGTTTCAATATGACATAATGAAATTTTTAGAGTAAATATTATATATATAGTCTAAAGATTCATTTGGCATAAGGATTATAATGCAATAAACCCTTGAGTTTGTGTATCTTGGGTTGTGTAAATAAGTTGGGTCACCAAACTTAGTAAACATGTGTAAAATGATGATATACATGTGACAAATTAAGTTATGGTTTTTTATAAGCATTCCCTTGGTGTAAAGATGGAGCATGGAGTTATGGGGAGATAAATTAGATAGCATTAATATCTTGAGAATTTATGCATAGTGAAAGGGGGAGATAGGTTATTCAATTTGTCATGATCAAGAAGGCTCAGAGTAGAAGAGCTTTGCAATTAGTTGAGTCCTAGGATCAGAAGATAATAAGAGACTAAGAGAGAAGGCTAGTAAGCCTATATGCAATCTCATACATTAAATAACTAGATACTAGTGATGGAGCATAAGTCTAGAGGAAGAATCACTAAAACCTTGTTGATCCTTGGAAGAAGAGAAAAAATTCAACTCAGGTATGTATATTTTTCAAATTACTAATTCATTGAATGTTGTAGACTCTTGGAAAAACTCCTTTATCTAATAAAGGGGGAGAAAACTTTAGACAAGAAATTATAAGGAGTCCCTTTGCCATTAATGTCAAAGGGGGAGAAAAATGTCAAATGTTCTTTGTAAAAGTTTGGAGTAAAAACTACAAGTGTCCAGGTTGAGTATTAGGAAAATGTGCCATTGCTTAAGGGGGAGAAAGTTTAGTATGAAAAAATTTAGTTTATACTCATCAGAAGCCAATGCAAGCAATAATAGAGAAAGAGAATAATATTAGAATATCAGAGCATCTAGTTTTCCATCAATGACAAAGGGAGATATTATTGGCAATTTAATAGTCATTTATGTCAAAAGGGACATTATGAGCATGCAATTGATGTCAAGAGGGAGATTAATGATGTCATTGATGTGCAGGGATGAGTATAGTGATTTGAGGATGTGAAAGGCATATTATCATATGTCAAGGATGATTGGAGTGCTTATGTACATGAGTGGAATTCATCTAGTTCTTTAGATTGATCATCTACACATTTTAGGTCTATGATAGAAAATATGAGAAGGCATTTTTCTAAGGTCACCATTACAATGTGTGAATGAGTATGGGGGAGTTGATCATATGACTATGATAACATTAGTCCCTAATTGTTATGCACCAGATTTGAAGCTATAAGATGAAACCCAGTTGAAGATATTGGGATGAAAACTTGGCTACTTGGACAAAATTCACTAAGTTACAACACGTAGCCAAATTTACAAAAAGGGATAAATAGAGCCAAGTAACAATATTTATGAGGTCAACATTTACATGTATTGAGGTGTTAGGATAAAATTATCACATGGGTCTATTCATTTTTATGCCTAGTTTATATGCACTAAATCCCATATGTAAGAGGATCATATGCACTAATTTATAGGTCATTCGACTAAGAGTGATAATATTTATACAAGAATAAAGTTGTCCTTCTAGGAAAGTTCTAGGCATAACTAGCTCTATGGTAGAATAATTTGAGTAAGTAGATTAATGGAATTATATATCACATGCATAAAGGATTAAAAAATAATTGGATATATGGGTTTATTCACTTTCATGCCTACTTTATATGGTCCAAATTTTAGACTAGGTAGTTGAGTGAATCAAAAGATATGTTACCCTTTTAGGCATAATTGAGATGGTCCCCATACTTAGCCAAATATGCATAAGGTAAAGTTCAAGCTAGTTGGAATATAAATCTTTTGTGCTTAATTGGACATTGGAGATCCAATAGAGTATGATGAAGTCAAATTGTCAAAAGGACCTCTGAGTTAAAATACAAGTGACAAGTGTCACAATCATAAATCTTGGATAGTTAATCTATGGTGTGGGTTAAATTCAAAAGGTCAACAAGTAATGTCAGGATGATAAATGTCTCAATATTAAGAACTAACATATATATATAAAAGGTACATACTTATTCCAAGTTTCATATCCTTAAGGGTTGCATAGATATAAATATCAAGCTTATTAGAAGATCTGACAGTGCATTGGTGATTGTGCAAAGGAGATATAATGAAATGAATGGAATCAAATGTTATAAAGAGATAAACACTTAAGAACTACATAAAATTAAAGATTATAATCTTTGAAGATCCAATGGTACATGGAAGCTTGGATAAGAAAGATCTAATGGAGTGAGTGGATTCAAATGGAACAAAGTGATTGATGTTTATGGACACATTAAAAAGTTAAAGACTGAGCAAGTTCAAGAAGATCGATAGAGCAAAAGTGATCCAAAGATATATGAATTAGTCAGATGAGTTTAAACTATTGGAATTTAATGACCAACTCAAGATAAAGGTCGTATATCTTTGGATATTAAATGACATGTAGTAGATAGGATCTAGAGATTAAATGGATGCATTTTAAAGTTGATCTGTTTGAATATGGACCATTGAATAGTGGAATCAAAGGAAATATCAATGGACAACATTTAAATTTATGTCTAGATAAATGGTTAGTTACATGAACATGTAGGAAGTTGTGTATAATATCTATATCATGACATAGACAATGAGATTGATCGATATAACTGATCAAATCTACATTAAAGAGCTTATGCATCAAAACTTGATTCTAATAGATGTTATAGATAGTAAATAGACCTACAATTCTAGTGTGATGTATGGAATCAAGACATGGGAAACTTACAATTCATGGCATAATGAACTAGAGTCCAAAAATAGCATGATGTGTTATAATCCAAGTGTGAACACATAGAAGATATGGAACCCTATATCATTTGTTTATATATATGATATCTAGGACAAAGGAAACTACTATTGGAATAAAAAAATTATATTGATCCAAATTAAATATCGATAGAGGTAGATAGCAAAAGCCAATAAAGTATGCCAATTAAAAAATCATAAAGACATAGAACCAAATGGGGAAAAGAAAATCAAAATGGTTGGTGAAGCCAATGAAGTATGTCAAATAGATAAATATCTAAACATAAGACTAGAGGAATAAAGAGGAGTGGAGAGGAATGAGGCATAAAGATAATGTGTAGAGAATGAGTGGCTATAGATTAGACTTATAATAAAGACAATAGAGTTGGATTCATTTATGAATCTATTTTGTAATCTAGAGTTGTAGTTCCATATATATGATTGGTTGGTTCCATCAGATTAGCTAAGTTGGTGCTCATTTATGGGATTAGTGTCTCTTTAAGGTTGGTACCCTAAAGCATTGTAACCAGTGAGGTTAAGTTGAGTTGGTACTAAATTTAGGAAGTGTGTGCTTCCTTAGAGTTGAAGCTCTTAAATAAGTGGATTGGTGTCTCCTTAAGATTGGTGTCTTTAAATTTAACCAGTGAGGTTTTCCAATGAGGCTTTGAACTGTGAGGTTAGATTAGAATAGTAGATTCTAGTAGTTATTATCACCATGGTTTTTCCCTTTGGGTTTTCCACACATAAATCTACTGTCATGAGTATTTGTATGTGTTTGCTATTTGCATATTTTATTTGATCTACATGTCTTTTAATTTGCATTGAAAGTATATGAAAAACTATTTTTAATTTATATACTAATTCACCCCCCTCTCAATATATAGTTGTGTTCCAACAAGTGTATTCTTCAATTCTGGTTGAAAAACTTTTTGGCAATGAGGAGGCCTAATTGTGAGTAGGCCTAGTGGTGTGGTTCAAGGAGTGAATTGGGTTAAAATGTGGTATGGACCTAAATGGATGATATAAGGGGTCTATTTAAGGTGTGGTTTAAGTGTTTCATTAATGTGTGAAGGCTGATTAAGTTTCAAGAAGGCTAAGTGTAATGTGTTTCTTGAGGTAGACCTAATGTATTAGGTCTATAAGTAGGCCTACGAAGATAAGGTATTCCAAGTGAGTTTGGCTAACCTAATGGTGATCCTATTCTTATGTGTAACATGTTATTTGACCCATTTTCATAAGAATCCAAGGGTGGAAATTTTTGTGGCCAACCAAGGTCTATGCAAATAAGAGTCTAGTATTTATATAAGGCATAATAGGCCTATTTATGTATGAAAAAGGAATGAGAGTGAAAGTGAATAAAATAGCACATTGAGGAGAAGAAGGAGGTAATTTATACCTTCATATGGTAGTAAAGGATCATTCATGAACATCCATTATAATTTATGAATATGAATAACAAGCTCATATGATCTAATTAAGTCATATGAGGATTGTTTGATTGAAATAGAAGAAGATCAAATTTGATTGTTTGAAAAGGAAATTTGAGAGTGTTGAAGGATTAGTCTTGTGTTGATTGAGAGACTATCAGATATGTGTTCTTGAAGTATGATAATAGTTTGAGTAGATAGAGAGTCAAAGGAGAGGTCACCATCAGTTGGTTGAGCAAGAAGGTGTTGTGAAGGTGATCAAGTTTATCTTGGCTATGTTGGTGCTTAGTAAAGAGGGAGTGGAAGCTACCTTGTAGGTTGGTTCTTGTAGAAGTTTCATTAAAGTGTTTGAGTTGGTGATGATTTATTTAGGGAGTTGGTTCCTCCTTGTAAGTTGGATCTTGTTAAAGGACTAGTTGAGTTGGTGTTTGATTAGTAAGGGGTTGGTGCCTCACTAAATATTGACTAATTACTTATAGTACTATAGTCTAAGTGGTGTGTTAGTGGGTTTTATTCCCCATGAGGATTTATTACATATCTCTTGTGTTCATGTGTTGATATCTTTCTTCTTATTTATGTGATTACTTCTTTATGCATTGCTTGATCACTATATTGGTTTCAAAGGTTAATCATGTTAAGTGGAAAGAAAGGATTGTATTAGGACAATAATTTAGTCCCTCCTTAGTGGTTGTGCTTCCAAAAATTGGTATCATATTAGGTCTTTTGTAGAAGGCTCGACAGCTAGAAGGTGGTCTTAGAACCATAATATGACTAAGCTTGTGAACATGAATTACAAGATCAGTGTGCATGATTGTTGAGTCTTGGAATATGTTTCATGAAAATGAGGTGTTTTCATCAGCCTCAGTACATAAAGGGAGAATTAGAAAGAGAACTAATAAGTCTAGTTGTTTTCATGATCTAGGTCATGGTTGAGGACTGCATCATGAGACAATAAAAAGATAGGTTGAAGTAGTTAATATGTTTAAAAGTATTCTTGAGATCATCAGAGGAATTCCAAGATGGTCTATAAGGTCTATCTTAGTATGGATGATGGTTCAAGAGATTGGTCAGATTTGTCAAATTTAAGTGGACTAAGGTGTGCATAGTGAAGGGGGGAGCATGTGTGAGATACTTTAGAGATTCAAAGAGATTTATTTATTATGGTCAAGTAAAAATAGTGTTTTTAGTTCATTAAGGTGATAGAGGATGTCCTTAAATTTCTCCTAATGAATTTTTTATGTTATAGTGTTTCTCATGATCCTTTGGAGAGAGAAAAAGTGTCATTTTAGCTTAAGAGAAACTAGATTGTCATTGAACATCTTACAGATATGAGTGACTTGGTGAGTGGTGTGGAGATTTTGGTCACTTTGGATGGGTGATAAAAGCTCTTGGATGTTTTATTAATTTCCTAAATATCTTTTTAGTGCTTTTAAAATGGTAATATTGATCCCAATTGTGAAGAACTAGTTTAATGACATGATGAATATGGGTATGAGGGTTTCAAGGCTTCTTGTCTCTATAAGCCTTAATGTGAATGATCATGATGAAAATGGATATTATTTGACATATATATATATATATATATATATATATATATCATTAGAGTGGTATATGGATTTGTTTCAATGTTTCATACAACATTTACCATGATTTCAATGCTTATTTGAGTACAAGGTGATGCCTAAATAACAAAGACAGAACTAGAGGTGTGAGAGTTCATGATTGGTCTGTAAGACTAATGCCTTTGAAGTACAATGGGTTTATCATGTTATCCATTGTCTGGATATGGTTATAAGAGTGATATTAAAAGTTGGTTGTACCTTGAAGGTGATAAACAAAGTTTTTAAGGTAATCATTCATTTATCATGACAAGTTTCTAATAATCTTAAAGAATGTTGAAGTTGTGTCTCTCTAAAGGCTATGTCATAAGTTGGTTTTTTTTTTTTTGATGTCAATATGACCTCATAAGGTAATAAATGTATTTTTTGTAATTAAATAAATATGTTCAAAGGCTTGAGGGTAATAGAAGTTTTGTTTTATTCTTAACAAGACCTATTTTACCATGTGTTTCCATGAAGATGTTTTGAAGTGATCTAAGCCATAATGGATTGAGAATCTTGAAGAGATGTATGTATGGACAAAGGGGGAGATTAATAGTTATGTGAGTAGTTAGGTCCAAATATTAGAGGACTATGCGTGGATAACCTTGTGAGAGTATATATGACCCTTTGTCATTAGTGCCAAATGGGGAGAAAGTTAATGAAACTGCTTTGTTTGAGAAAAAAGAAACTTGTTGAGTAGAGAAGGATGAGTTCATTTGTGGTTTACCATCAATGTGGTTTGACATCAGTGAATGATTGAAATATTATTGAAATTTTTCATTGGTGTTATTTAGTTATGTATTTTCATTGATGTCAACGAGAATCAGTAAGGTAAGAGTTGTCATTGAGCCTACTAGTGTGATCTTTGAGTGTTAAAATGGAGTATTTGTGAAGCACAATGAGGTATGATGTAATGAGTGATTAAATGTATGTGTATTTGTTTAAGGTAGTGTAATTTTTATGTCTTTGGTGAATATTTTAGAGCCTCATGAGTTTAAAGAAAGATATTACATTCATGTCTTATGTGTTTAAGAAGGCTAGTTTAGTCTTAAGTAGTGACCTATATGGTTTAAGGAGACTTGGTCAAATGATAATTATGGGAGATATTTTGGATCCTATCTCAAATTTATAGAAGTGAGTAGTGAAATATATAAATTTTCATGAATATCTAAAAGTGGTATGGTGCCTAGTAGGGTTATGAGAAGGACTAGTTCTTAAGCATCAGTATGGATTGTAGAGGCATGATGGTGGTGATATGGATGTGTATGAGATTAAAAGTGCATAATATAGTGTTAGATAATGTGATAAAGGTGTTGAGTTAGTCACATGACTCTCAAAGTGAACCAAAGAGGTATGCTCTTCTTTATTGGTCTTCTCATGGACCTAGTTTTAAGACCCTAGGTGGTAGAATGAGGTGTCATGATCAAGTTTAGAGGTTTGTGAGCTCATGTGAGAATGGAATAAATTTTCAAATATTTTTTAAAGTTTTTTGACCAAGTTTGAGGTCAAATAATGAAGAAGAATGCATGAAAAGTGTATGTTTAGGTATCTTGAGTACTAGAATGGAGTGTTACAAACCCAAGAACAACTTTTTGATACTTGTTGGCACATGTGACTATTGTATGGGAAGATTAAATCTTATGGATAGATGGAAAAGGGTCCTAAAAATGTTTTGCAGTCAATAGGAGTTGGTTTTAGGGGTAGATTTTTATGAACAAATGTTAAGAATGGAAACTAGTTAAAAACCCTTCTTAAACCCTCTTAATGACCCAATTTAGAATATATTATTGGAAATGGATAAAAATTATTTGGTTGATATAGTTTTATAATTTTATCATGTATATAACTCTATCAATCACCTCTAGGTGGGATTGGTCTACCGGATGAGTGAGTGAAAGCTATATGAAATTCCTTATTTCTTGGAAATTTGATATAACAGGCAATATTGACTAAGTCAAAGTTTCATAATGAATGGAGGTTGAATATTTTTATTTTTATTTTTTTTCCATTTAGTTTTATGAGTTTTTATAGATATTTATGTGTGAAAATTTTATGTTGAAATATGGTCAGTCACTAGTGGGCCTAGTGAAGAAGTTTAGTGCAAATCGAGGAGAAGATGAGTTTAAGATTATTTTAAAATTATCATGAATGAGTAATTATTATAAGTGCATGAAAGAGTGATTTTTTAATTTTATGACATGTCCATATGTTTTATATATATTGGTGATTAGTATTGATGGTGAAATTGCTTAAGCCAAAATGACTTCTCTAAGTAAGTTACGACTGTGTGTAGTAAGGTTTATTAATGGGTCGACAAGTTGAATTATTTCAATAATACCATAATGTTTTTGTATCTAATATTAATATATAGGTGCCATGATATAGTAAAAAATTATCAATATTTAATAAATGTGTTTACAAAGGTGTTGGAATGTATATTCAACATGACTAATTCTCAAGATAGAATGATAGTTTTGTGTATGCAAGCTAAAGTGAAGAGTTTGTGACATTATGAAAGGATTCACTGTATATATTTCAAATTTTTAATTTTTTTGGATGTATATGACCTATAAATTATTTATATAATTTATAGATTCACTTTAAGATGTTGTAATATGGAAACCAAAATGGATTGTCTGGCTATATAAGAACTATGAAAGAGAAGCTTAACAAATTTGTATGTAAGACTAATGGTTGACACCATAAAAAATGATATATATATATATATATATATATATATATATATATATTATTATATTAAATAGGTCAAAATAAAACTATTAATATGAATTATATGTCTTATAAATTTCTTTACAATATCTAAAGACAACATTCTTCATGACTATGTTTTTGGAGCTACATGCAATTTTTTATATATGAGTGAGAATGATGTTCTTGAGGCTTTATTCATAGTGTTGAAAAATAAAATTAATATGAATATATTATATAGGTATCATATTTTAATTTTAATACATTTTTATTCATGATAAATTCCTATGAATGGGATAAAGGTCAAAGGTTCTTAACTGGATTTTGAAGCTTGTGTGCAATTTTGAGTGAGCATTTGAAAGTAATCAGTCTAAGGTATTTTTACATAAATTGTGAAATATAATGGCCTTGGGGTTAAAATTAAGCTCATTTATAATTTATCCATGTGATTTATTGATATGTTTATATGTAAAATTTGAGTGTATACTTTAGTTTTTATTGACAGACGTTCTGACATTGAAGATGTCTAATTGTGAGTAAATGGTGTAGTTCAAGGAGTGAATTGGAATAAAATTGGTATGGACATAAATATATGTTATCGAGGGTTTATTTTAGGTGTGTTTTAATTTTTTCATTCATGTTTGGAGTCTCATTAATTTTCAATAAGGCTAAGTGTGACATGTTTGAGATAGACCTAATGCATTAGGTCTCTAAGTAGGCCTAAGAAGATAAGGTGGTCCAAGTGAGTTTGGATGACCTAATGGTGATCCTATAATTGTGTTTAATATTTTATTATAACAATTTTAATAATAATACAAGGGTGTAAAGTTTTTTGGCTGACCAAGGTCTATGCAAATAAAAGTCTTGTATTTATGCAAGGCATAATAGGCCTATTTGTGTATGAAAAAGGAATTAGATTGCAAGCAAATAAAATATCACCTTGAGGAGAAAAACGAGGTAATTTAGACCATCATATTGGATTTAAGGATAATTCATAAACATCCATTATAAGTTATTAATATGAATATCAAGTTCATATGAACTAATCAAGCCATATGAGGGTTGTTTGAATGAAGTAGAAGAAGAGGAGATTTGTTTGTTTGAAGATGTAGTTTGAGAATCTTGAATGAGTGATCTTATGTTGATTGAGATACCAAAAAAGTTAAATCAAAGATATGTTCTTGATTTAGATATCATACAAATCATATATAAATATGAAGGAGAGGTCACTATCTATTGGTTGAGCAATAAGGTATTGTGAAGGTGATCAAGTTTGTCTTGGATGAGTTGGTTCTTAGTCAAGAGGGATTGGGATATACATAGTAATTTGGTGCTTGAATAAGTGTCCTTGAAGTGTTTTATTTGTTTTTTATTCACTTAGGGTGTTTGTCCCTCCTTGTAAGTTGGATTTTGATAAAGGACTTGTTGAATTGGTGCTTAACTAGTAAGGGGTTAGTGCTCCTTGTGGGGTTGGTGCCTCACTAAATCTTGATCCATTTATTAATACTATATTAAAAGTGGTATGTAAGTGTGTTTTATCCCCCATGAGTGTTTCTCAAATATATCTTGATTTTATGTGTTGATATCTTGCTTCTTTTTTATGTGATTTCTTCTCTATGCATTGCTTAATCACTATATTGGTTTGAAAGGTTAATCATGTTAAGTGGAAATAAAGGATTATTTTAGGACAATAATTCACCCCCCCATCTTAGTGTTTATTCTTAAAAAACATTATATGGGTGTCATGAATATATAAAAAAAGGTTTGAATATGAGGATTAAGGTCATATGACCTAATTAAATCAAGAAGCGGGAAAGTTGAGTGAAGAAGGCTAGAGGCCAATTTAAAAGGAATAAAAGGGTGTCAAGAGATAAAAAAGAGGACCATCATTTGTTTAATATTGTAACAAGGACATACATTGAAGGAATAAGTCTACTTGGATGAGTGAGTGCTTGGTCAAGAGGTGGCTAAATTGGTGTTGAGTCACTAAGGGAGTTGGTGCTTCCTTGTAAGTGGGTGATTTCTAAAGAATTTTTCAAGTTGGTACTCCATGTTGAGTGGGCGCTCAACAAAATTTGATTCATTTCTTTATAATACTAGTTTTCTAAGTTATGGTCTATGGTTTTTATTCCCCATGAGGGTTACCCACATATATGATGTGTTCATACTTGGGATGTGTATATTTTCTTTACTATATTAGTTGATATTGCTCATATTATGATGTTTCTTGATGAATTATTATAAGATCAATTGAAATGAAATAAAAAATCTATAAGGACACTGATTCACCCCCGAACTCAATCATCTTTCTATTAAAAAGTTCTAAATTTACATATACATTTTCCTTCTATATGTTACATGGTTACATTCATAGATTATACAATTGACTTATCCTTTTGAGGTGAGGTAAATACTAGTTCCTATCTATCCTTCACCTCAAAAGGGGGAATATTATTAGGGAATAATTTTGAAGAATGTTCTCCACACTTAGTATTTTTCACTTGCATCAATTTTTAGATTAAGTGGGGGCATGTCATATAGGCATGGCTTCTACACATTCATAGTACTCAGATTTAGTGGGGGAATGATTTAGAAGCATGTTCTACACACCTATTTAGTATTTAGCATCTCCAGATTATAATCAAGGCATGTTTTAGAAACATGTTCTCCACATTGGTACTTATATTAGTTTTTATATTTCTCTATATATAGTGTGTGCATGCTTTGGAAACATGTTCTCCACACTTACATAATTTTCTGAATTAGCTAAAACACACAATTATATGATTCAAATTCATAGTTTTGGTAGAATTCTATACATTGGTACCATTGTTATACACATTTTTATCATGAGACATATATAAGGTGCATATGTTATGCAATGTGTGCTTAATATTATAAAATCAAAACCATTTTCAAATTTTAGAATATTCTCAATGACTATCACCACCCACCAATTGGAATTTTATGAATTATATTGATCCAATATCCTATTGTAGTTATTTCACCTGTAGTATGGTTGAGTTGATAAAATCACTTGATATTTCCAAGTTTCCAATTTGGATATGATATTATCATCGATCCTCACTGGTTTGATATTGTGGGTGAATTGGTTCACTCATAATAACTAGGTTATCAACATCATTGGGTTACATGGTTGAGCTAATCTCAATTTTCAAGTGCCAACTTTCTTTTGCTCTAAATTTGGGGGCTTATGCTCTCTCTCTCTCTCTCTCTCTATATATATATATATATATATATATATATATATCTTTGGATATATTCATTTTCAAAAATTATCTATATTTATCCTAATCTTAGTTTCAAAACCTTATAATGATACATATTTTTCAAATTAACTTGCCAATAGGTAAGGTGGTTATATCAAAACATAGGTGTACTCCTAAACCTTGTTATTTAAATTTCAATTACATTCAATACTAAATTATATGCATTGATTATATATTATAACATGCTCTTGGTTGTAGGTTAGTCACCAGTAAAACACTCAAGTTGGGCACACATAAATACAAGATGTGTTCTACACAACTAGGTAAACTAGTAATTTCATTACTAGATTAAAGAGGGGTAGATGTATATGATATTTATGGATTATATAGCACCTTAGTCTTGTACATTTGGAAAAATCAAACCTTGACTATTCCTCTCATTTTTGGACCTTTACCACTTTTGTAAGTCTCACATATGATCTATGTTATGCCCCTTTGCCTATCTCTTAGTATGAACATTATTATGTTGATAACCTAAGAATTTACTTTTATTCCATATTTTTAAACTTTGAACCTGTACCTACTTTCTTACTCCCTAAACACTAGCATCTAAGATAGACACTAGAATCAACATTAGTGTCCTCACCTGATGCAAGTGTCCAACACCCTAAAGTCATTTATTTTTCAAATGAAACATATATTAATGGTCAGCTTTAGCACTTTAATGCAAGTTATTTATCCAAAGGGATTGATATAAATATAAGATCAACCCTCATTCATTCCTCACCTGTAAAACCTAACACATACCAAGGCAACCTATTAAAAGCATTTAATCAAGTACTCAATAAAGCAAAGATTCCATATTTTATCCTATTCTCATATCAATTATAGGGACATCACATACATAGGTTTGAAGTACTAAACAAGTAGTCCAATATCTTGATTTTCCAAGTTATAAGATACAATAGTGTTGTACTTAACACATATTGTATGATTCACACACAAGCCAACACAAAGGGGATAATTAAATCTTTATGAGACCTTATTCATAGTATTGGCTATGTAGGTAGGAATCTCTAACATAGATGTTTTTGGGGTCATCTTGACACCATTTTCCCACTAACCCATTTTCCCCTAAGCTCACAATGAAGATGAATAACTAGGTTTTTGAAAGTTCATGAGGAGTGATGGTCCATGACCTAAATCCAAATACACTAAAGTGAAGGTGAATACAAACCCATAAGCATTCAAGTGGTTTCATCTTTTTATATTATGTATTCCATATAGGACACTTGTATCGAACCTAGATAGTAGTGTTGACATAACTATCTTAGGCGGACATTTGTGTCTAGAGCTCTAGAAGAATCAAATCCAAAATCTGATGACTATTCCTAAATTTGCTTCTAAACTACTTTCTAAATGTTCTAGATCTAGTACAATGTTAGCATCAGAATTAACTAAGTAAATTATTTATTTATCATTTACATGTATAGATTAGTTATACTTTCTATATTTAACCTATTATTAACATAGTAAATTCAATGTATGTCTATATCTCAATTTAGAATTTAATTGACCAGTTGTATATCTTATTATCACCTTTGTGCATTATCATTTATATATTCTTAACCCTATTAGTACCAATTATATAATTCCTCAATCCAATTTAGGGTTAAAATAGTGTACATTGATGACATCATCATGTTTAATGGACTTATATGGATTTGATAGTTGAACCAATCATAGCTTACCAAGTGGACCAATCACGAGCTAACAGATGGTAGATAATTATAATAAATGGGTGTGGTTATGGTATTTAGTCCTTGATATTATACCTTATAGTGTGGGTCACATGTTATTTTCCATATGAGGGACCTTAAGCTATTGGTTCCTCTTTTTTTAAGGAGGGGGACCCTATCACCTTTGTTCACAACACTATGCAAGTGTTTTTCCATATAAACTATGTTGCAGGCTTCCCCATAACCAATTTGGGATTAAACTTCCTTACATTTTTAAATAGTATCACTTAATACAGGTGGCATCATTCCAACCCACAATGTGGAAACTCAAATCTAATCCAAGTTCAAAGTACAACATAAAGGGTGGTCTCTTAACCACTTAACAAAGCAAGAAGATAACTTTTAAACCCATTTTTTGTGTCATTCCCAATGCATTTGGGATTAAATATATGACTATGGCATATGGCATATGGATTGTAATGCATGGTATTTAGCCCAACACCTCCATTAATAAATTTTTGGGTTTTACCACTATGCCAAACCATATTTTGGTTAAGACAACCAAACATCTTACCTATGTTCTATATTTTTTAGGGTTTTAAGCCTAAAAGAAGGCATATGATCAGGGATTTGAACCCCAACTATTTTTTTGAAAAGGATAACACATTAACCAATACACTATAGGCTTATGAAACACTATAAAAGGAGTAATATTATATTTGAAAGGCAATTTTTTAGCCCTTTGAAAATGAGATCAAGCAAGTAGGATCATTTGAAGCAAGAAGAATTTTTGAGAGAGAAAACTAGTGGTTTCCTAAGACTTATTAGAGGTAGATATAGACATTATTGTAGACCAAAATGAATATTTTGATGTAAAAATTGTATATAAAATGATTTTTGCATCATTAATAGATTGGTCTGAGTGTTTTTCAAACCTAGAGACATATCCCAATAGGGGTAAACTCTGTTATCAACTTGGGTTTGCTATTTTCTCTATTTTTATTCATTTACTTAATGTTTCTAATCATTTATAATATAATTCTTAATTCTTAATCTAATTTTTCACATACTTATGAGAAATCAAGAAAAATGAGTTAATTATTTAAAATTGGTGAAATAGTGAGTGTTTACAGAAGAAAACCATTTTGGATCACATGGATATGTTGAAAAACCCTAGGATGTGGGAATAATATTTTGTAAATACCCCTTTCACTATGGTAATAAAGAGCATTGAGTCAAAATTCATGAGATCCATGACAATGAAGAAGAGTTGGGACCTTATCAAGAAGAAAATAGTCCTAGAGACATTTTACCCCTTTACAAAATCACTAAATATATCTATAAAATAAAGTTGAGGTCTTTCTCCATGTTTTGAGTGTAAGAGCTAAACTTAATTCAAATTTTGAAGTTTAAATTTTACATTATTTGATTGCTATGAATGAACAAATATCCCTAATCCATGATCAAGTTACACCTAAGGTTCCCTAAAGAATAAAAGCTTACAATAATTCCACCTAATCTCAATTCCCAAGTTTACATGGATAAGGTAAAACTATAATCAATGAAGACACACCCCAAACAAGTCATAGGTTTACTATTCAAGCCCATGTATAACAATTGGACCAAGGGATGTAAATATTAAATCCAATAACACAAACAATCCCTTGGGAATCTAATCCATAAATCCAAATCTAAATAATCCTATTATTATTCTAGAATCATCTCAATAAAATTTAATTCAAATTTATATTCAAATTCACCTATCATTAATATAAATACAAATCAGAGCTTGATTTCCATTACAATCTTATAATCAATAATCCAACCAATCAAAAACTAAGTCTGAATGTCCATTAAACCTCACCCATCAGTTAAAAAAATCCAAATTTTAATTTAAATATTCTTTAAAATTCAATCATAAACAATAAATATATAAATCTAAACTTGAATCCATATTCAATTTCACAATTCAATCAAAATCCAACTTTGAATGTTCATTCAAAATCTCCAGTCAACCAACAACATTGAAACTTGTACTTAAATACATATTTAAGTTCACACATCAATCCAAATATAAATTTTAATATTCATTCAAATTTTATTATCAACAATCAAAATACAAATCTGAAATTGAATAATTTTTCAAGTTCATAAATCAATCAAAATTTGAATTTCAAAGTTCATTCAAATTCACCAATGTAATATCCCCAACCAATAGGGAATATAAAAAGACAAAAGATCTGATACCATTGTAATATCCCCAACCAATAGGGAATATAAAAAGACAAAAGATCTGATACCACTGTAATGTCCCCTTCAAATAGGGAATATAGAAACACAAAAGCTCTGATACCGCTGTAATATCCCCTTCAAACAGGGAATATAAAAACACAAAAGCTCTGAACAAAGATACAATTTTGCAAAATAAATTCAGAAGATAAAAAATAATATGGTCTCTCAATATCAAATCACAGATCTTATCACTTGTTCTTCTAGACAATTACACAATTGAATCTCTATCATACAAATAAAATAATATGAAATATTTTGTCTTAAAACCCTGGGCTTTTGCAAATCTAGAAATTGAGCTTGAATCTGGACGTCTCGGCCTACTGTGTCGAACACACAGTCCCCAGCATCAGTTGATATAATGCCGACATAGGTCTCTGTCAGTCCTTTTCTGTCGACATTGGTCTTCACTCAGCCGATGTCGGTCACTGGGGATCTCTGTCTTCTGAGTTCAGTATCTGCATGGATCTATATGGACCTGTACAGACTTTGTATGGCTGCCAATAAAGCACAACCTGTCTATTTTAAACCCTTGATCTGAAGATATATGGTTCTAATATAGAAGATTTCTATCTGTATAATTTATTGAATAAAAACTAAATTAAGAAATACCTAGAAAGCTCTATGACAACTTCTGTATGAAGTTACCTCTCAAATCTGTAAACCTCTATGATAACTTCTATATGAAGCTATCTCTCAATTTGGCAATTAATCAGCTGATATCTCATAGCCTCTGAATCACACACAATGAAGAGTTGACGTTCTCCACTGCAATGGAATCCTGGAACCCTTGGCTCAGTCTTCATAGAAGAATTCTTCAATATCAAAATCAATAATCAATGCATAATCCATAATGGCCTCCATGAGAAACCCTTATACCCTCAAAAAGATGTGCTTGCCCTAATTAGGGTTTCTTAAATTAGAATTAGGGTTTCTAATTAAAATTAGACCAAATAATTAATATTTGATTAAATCAATCAAATATTAATATCTCCCTCAATACATGTCAGATCCTCAAACCGTTCAAAGCTAGTGAACTAGGGAGTGATTCTGCACATGACCATACCAAAATAAAGGCACTTTGCTACATGTCAAATATCCCTAAATAATAGGAGCTCAGGCCAAATGTGTTTGAAAGAGCCTGAATGAAAGCCAACTTTAGGAATTCTACTAATCGAAGCCAAGCCAATCTCCCTCATGACCCTCTATCCATCCTATCAGCCTACGAAGGTCACATAATAGGCTAATCATCAAGTCTATCAATGTCCATGAAAAAGGGGACATGACAACCAATCATTAATCAACATCCCAAATTTGTTTTAGGTGTTTAATCCTAAAACAAATAAGGATAATATTGGTGTATATAGGATTAATAATTTATAAATGAATAATAAATTAATAGACCCTAGTCCTAATTTTAATTCCAATTCATCATTTAACCCAAATATCAATCAATAACCATATTTTGGTTTAATATCCAATCCATTTTCAAATCTAAACTTGAATCACAACATGTTCAAAAATCAACCTCCAAATCCAAATTCCTTTGCAAATTCAAATTCATATTTTATCCCAAATTAAAATTTTAAAGTTTTCATTAACACTCCACCCCAAAATCAATATTCACTTCCATATTCCAACATTAATCCAAGTTCCTTCACTAGTCAATAGTCTAACACATTCACCACTTCTAACCAAAACAATCAAATCTGACTACAATTTATCCATAAATGGAAAATTATGAGAGATAATATCCAAGGGTTATAATATCGTACCTATTTCAAATGAAATCACTTTAAATTTGAATAAATTTTCCCATATTCATTTTATATTAATAATATGATGACACCCTTTCCTACACACTTTGAACTCCCTAAGTTTGATAAATACAAAGGTAATGGATATCCTAGGGAACATCTTAAAGAGTTTTATATGGCTTGTGCAGACATTGCCTATGACAATGAATAGTTATTAAGATATTTCCATGCATTCTACAGGGTCAAGCCTTAGATTGGTTCTTTCATTTACCTAAAGAATCAATTAATACCTTTAAAGATTAATCTAAAATATTTGTGCACCACTTCTCTTATAATGTTGAATGGTAATTGACCATAGTAGACTTATATAATATTAAACAATAAAATGGCATAACTTTGTCTCCTTATTGTAAATATGGTAGTCATTAGCAAGCCTTTTTCCATGGTCCCCACCTAATTTTTTTTAAATTTTAATCTTGACCAACAATCTTAATCCATATTTGGTGCATCAATTACAACTTAATTTTCCCACATCATCTGATAAGATCATATAAAAGGGAAATCAAATTGAGAGAATGTTAATTTCCAAGGGTGTCATCAAGATTTTAAAACTAGATAATACTTCTTCAAATCACATGAAAAATCCCAAATTCTTTACCAAAAAAAAAAAAATTCTAGGTGATGGTGTAAATAATGTTAAAAAAGTTTGAAACACTCAACATAGTAACAATATCACTATTCCAAGTGGCCAACCATGAAAATAAAAATGCAAGTGAAAACTTACTCCTTTGGGAGAACCTTATGAGGTGGTTTTTCAAAAATTGGTTGTTGTAAACATCATTATTTTCCCCAACACAAAACCATTTTAATAAAATTATCCTAAACCTAAGTGGTACCAAAAAATAAATACTATGTGTGAACAAGGATTTAACATAGATGGGAGGTTAGTCTTGTGTTAGTCTCATAAAACAAATTAAATGAACACACTAAAATCCTAACACCTCTAGTCTAGACACTAGGGAGAGTTTAGGTAATAAAACTAAATGAAAGCACAACAAAAACATACATTAAACAAGTTGTTACCTTCCTTGGATCTCCAAATGGCTTGTTGAATGGCTTACTTGGCTTGTGCATCAATAATTCTTTGAAAATAGAGGTTGTTTGGCTCTTTCTCTCCTTGGCACCTTGGCTTGTGATTGCTTGGCTTATGATTTGAGCATGGTATAATTAACTACAAGACATTTAGGAATTATAACACTAATCTTATCAAATCTTTTAATTCATTTGTGTATAATAACTTTTCACTAAAATAACTTAAAAATTAATAGGCATGGCCTTATATTTATAGCCTTAAGAATTAAATCTCATCGAAGGTGAGTTAAGGTTGAGTTTAGGCTTGGAATGGGTTCAAACTAAACCTAGGTGGATTAAAACTAACTCTAATTGAGTTAATATTTATCAAGTAATTATTATTTACAATTACTAGGCATGGCTCTAAAATTAGCTATTTTAGGATATTTTTAGAAAGCTTGATAACTAATAAAGGCAATGATGAAAGGCTTTGATATTTTGATTTTTGGAATTTATATTTTTAGATGTTCATTAATTTAAAATGGATAATTGATATAGGCATTTAATATTTTTTAATTAGATAATTGATAATGATTAGCATTTTAGCTCTATCAAGATTTATTTAAGTGTGCAAGTACCCCACTTAATAGGTCCATAGGCCAAATTGATAGTTGTTATACTACAAAGTGAGTAGGGATGAATTCGTGAGAGGTTATTGATGCATACAAGATAGTATTCTAAATATAGATGCCTCAACATGATTTTAAGATTTGATAAATGATGCATAAGTAAATTTGGGATGTTTAGTAATTCCTAGGTTTAATATGCAATGGTTGGTAGGAATCAGTTTAAATTCTAGTCGAAATCTAGTTGTGGCCAATTTTAGGTGTTTGTAGTTTGCCATTTTTTAGGAAGGAATTTCAAGATGGATTCATAGTAACATCTTCTCAAATAATGAAAAGGTCCTATATGCCTACTACTCAAATGGTAATGGATGATCTTTGGATGCCCCCTTAAGGGAGAAATTGGCAAATATGGTCAATGATTGGTCCCTAAAAATAAGGAAATGATGGGACTAAAAGGTAAAATAGGGTGTAAAATAATGATTTAACAATAAGTGGTTATAATCAGTGACATGATGAGCTATCTCAGTTAAGCAGACAAATAGGATGATTTTCCTACAGGTAGTTATAATCATCAGCACATATAGGATAAAAATAGATATTGATTTTCCCAAAGGTGGTTATAATAATTGAAAAAAGGTTAGGGTAAAAAGATAATGATTATCCCAAAGGAATTTATAATCATTAAAACTAAAAATAATGATTTGCCCATAGATTTTTATAATCATTGGTAGGATAAAAACATACCCAGTTAGGTGGATAGATATAATGGTTTTCCTAAAGACAATTATAAGCATTATCATAATAAAAACATGCCCTAGTTGGATAGAATAAATATAATGATTTTTCCAAAGGTTATTATAATCATTAACCTTTAAATAGATTGAAACATAACAATTTTCCATAGGCAATTATAATCATTGGCTCTGTGGGTGGGATGAGATACAATGATTTGACCAAAGGTGGTTATAATCATTGGTAGCATAAGTGGGAAGAGATAAAATGATTTACCTAGAGGTGGTTATAATCATTGGCACTATGATGGGAGTAATATGACAAATCTATTTTGGTGGCTTACAAATTGAATCCGTACTCAAGAAGTAAGATTAAGCTAGTATAAAGGACAAAAATGAATTTGGGTAACATGATAACATGGAGATACACATCATAATAATAAAGAATTAAAATTATTTCATTACTTAATTACTCTATATTTGGAAAGTTATTCTTGTGTTAGTATCATAAAATAATTGAAATGAACACACTAAAATCCTAACACCTCTAGCTTAGACACTAGGGAAAGCTTGGGTAATAAATTAAATGAAAGCACAATAAAAACATAAAATAAACAAGCATTTTACCTTTTCTAAATATTCAAATGGATTATTGAATTTATTTCTTGGATTGTGCATCAAAAAGTCTTTGACAATGGAGGTTGCTTGGATCCTTCTCTCCTTGACACCTTGTCTTGTGATTTCTTGACTTATGAATTGATCGTGGTAATTCTACTTGCAAGGAATTTATGCATTATAACAATACTCTTATCAAAGCTTTGAATTTATTTGTGCATAATAAATTTTCACCAAAATAACTTTCAAACCAACAAGCATGGCCTTGTATTCATAGCCTTGAGAAATAACTCTCACCCAAGGTGAGTTAAGGTTGAGTTTAGGCTTGTAATGGGTTCAAACTAAACCTAGGTGAGTTAAAACTAATTCTAGTTGAGTTAATAATTATCAATTAATTATTATTTATAATTACTATGCATGGATTTCAAATTGTATATTTTAGGATATTTTTGAAAAGCTTGACAACTCATAAAGGCAATGATCAAAGGCTTTGATATTTTAATTTTTAGAATTTCCATTTTTAGATATTCATTAATTTTAAATGGATAATTCAACTAGGAATTTAATATTTTTTAATTAGATAATTAATTTTGATTATCCTTTCAACTCTTTCAAGATTTATTTAAGTGTCAAGTATCCCACTTAATAGGTCCATAGGCCAAATTGATAGTTGTTATGCCTTAAGGTGATTAGGGATGAATTTATGATAGGTTATTTAGGTGTCTATAGTTCTCCCCTATTTAAGAAGGCATTTCAAGATGGATTCATATTAATGTCTTCTCAAATAATTAAAAGGTCCTACATGCCTACTACTTAAATGGTAATGGATGAGCTCTAGATGCCCCCTCAAAGGAGAAATTGGCAAAGACGGTCAATGATTGGTCCCTTGAAAGAAGGAAATGATGGGACTAAAAGGTAAAATAGGGTAGAAGAGAATAATTTAACCATATGTGGTTATAATCAATGGCATGATGAGATGACTTAATTAGGTAGACAAATAGGATGATTTTCCCATAGGTAGTTATAATCATCGACATATATAGAATAAAAAAAAGATACTGATTTTCCTGAAGGTGGTTATAATCATTGAAAAAGGCATTAGAGTAATAAGAGAATGATCATCCAAAAGGCATTTATAATCATTAAAATTTAAACCAATGATTTTCGCATAGGTGGTTATAATTATTGGTAGGATAAAAACATGCCCAATTGGGTGGATAGAGATAATGGTTTTCCTAAAGGTAGTTATAAGCATTATCATAATGAAAACATGCCCCAATTGGGTAGATTAAATATATTAATTTTCCAAAAGGTGATTATAATTGTGAACCTTAAAATAGATCAAAACATAATGATTTCCCCATAGGAAGTTATAATCATTGGCTTTGTGGGTGGGATGAGATACAATGATTTGCCCAGAAGTGGTTATAATCATTGGTAGCATAAGTGGGATGAAATATAATGATTTTATTAGAGGTGGTTATAATCATTGGCACTATAATGGGAATAATATGGAAAATATATTTTGGTGGCTTAAAAACTAAAGCCGTACTCATGAAGTAAGAGTAAGCTAGTATAAAGTACAAAAATGAATTTGGGCAACCTGCTAACATGGAGATACATGTCCTAAAAAGAAAGAATTAAAATTATTTCATGATTTAATTAATCTATATTTGGGAACGTTAGTCTTGTTTTAGTCTCATAAAATAAATGAAATAAACACACTAAAATCCTAACACCTCTAGCCTAGACACTAGGGAGAGCTTAGGTAACAATCTAAATGAAATCATAAAAAAAACATAAAAGAAACAAGTCTTTTGCCTTCCTTGAATCTACAAATGGATTTTTAAATGGCTTTCTCAACTTGTGCATCAAGAAATCTTTGATAATGGAGGTTGCTTGGATCCTTCTCTCCTTGACACCTTGGCTTGTGATTTCTTGACTTATGATTTGAGTATGGTAACACTACTTGCAAAGCATTTAGGCATTATAACACTAATCTTATCAAAGCTTTGAATTCATTTGTGCATAATAATTTTGCACCAAAATATCTTGTAAACCAATAAACATGGCCTTCTATTTATATCTTTGATAATTAACTCTCACCTAATGTGAGTTAAGGTTGATTTTAGGTTTAGAATGGGTTCAAACTAGACCTAGTTGAGTTAAAACTAACTCTAGTTGAGTTAATAGTTATCAAGAAATTATGACTTGTAATTACTAGGCATGAATTTAAAATTAGATATTATAAGATATTTTCAAAGAGCTTGACAACTCATAAAGGCAATGATGAAAGGCTTGGATTGGAATTTCCATTTTTAGATATTAATTAATTGCAATTAACTTTTAATTAATTTTTAGTAGACTTTTATCTCTTTCAACATTTGATCAAGTGTGTAAGTGCCCCACTTAATAGGTCCATAGGCCAAATTGATAGTTCTTATGTTGAAAGGTGATTAGGGATGAATCCATGAGAGGTTATTATTGCATATGAGCTAATATCTAAAATATGGATGCCTCAACATGATTCTAAGCTTTGATGAATAATGTAAATAGGCTTAATTTTCAATGGTTGGTAGGAATCAATATGAAGTCTGATCAAAATCTAGTTATGGATAGTTTTAGGTGTCTATAGTTTACCCCTATTTGGGAAGGCATTGCAAGCTAAAAGAATAGTAATGTATTCTTAAATAATGAAAAGGTCATGTATGCCTACTAATTCAA
This sequence comes from Torreya grandis, assembly GCA_037957365.1. Taxonomy (NCBI): domain Eukaryota; kingdom Viridiplantae; phylum Streptophyta; class Pinopsida; order Cupressales; family Taxaceae; genus Torreya; species Torreya grandis. The sequence goes on from JARHVA010000083.1 coordinate 4,110,261, forward strand.
TGGCAATGGATGAGCTTTGGATTCCCCCTCAAAGGAGTGATTACCAAAGATAGATTTAACATAGAGGGGAGGTTAGTCTTGTGTTAGTCTCATAAAATAAATTAAATAAAAACACTAAAATCCTAACACCTATAGCCTAGACACTAGGGAGATCTTAGGTAACAAAACTAAATGAAATCATAATAAAAACATAAAAAACAAGTCTTTTACCTTACTTGGAGATCTAAATGGCTTGTTTAGCTTGTGCATCAAGAAGTCTTTGATAATGGAGGTTGATTGGCTCCTTATATTAGGCCCCTATTTCATTTAAGTATAAATTTGCACCAACTCAAAAGATATATCAATTTGAGGCAATTACTAATTATGATTTCCATTTTGGTATATTTTATACCAGTTGGAGGAATCATCACAAACCTAGAAGGTAGTTAACTAGTGCCCTTTTTTTAGGGAATTGTATTGAGTGGATGAACATGATGAATTTAGCATAAAGGGTGTAAGATGATGGAGTTGATAGAATGATCAACAAAGGCTCCAACTCAACACCTAGTGTGTGCCATCTACCCTAGCATGAAGATACTTCTATCTACTATAAATCAAATTTTGATCTAGTGACCATTGGGGCACACATTGATGTAGCAAAGCTCTATAGAAATCAAAATGGACTACTAGAAATACCATTAGTGTTAGGTATAGCATAGATACTTTTGAGGCTCCATATTATAGTGTGAAAAATCACTTATGATCCTCTAGGCCATTAGTATCTTTATCTAAGTATTTATTATGGTTCTCTTATCATGTACTCTATTCAATTAGACTTTACTTAATGAATAATGGTGTTGCATCTATTTGAGCTTGATTTGTTAATGCCTCTGGTTAATGTCTTTTGAATTCAAAATGAATGTGATAGTTATGATGGTATAACTTCAATATATGAATGTTAATTTTAGTGAATATCTAGAATAAGTTGTTAATGGCATCCCTGTGTAAAATATGACATCAGTATACTCAGTAAAATAGCCAAAGTGTAGATAAGAATGTGTTGACTATCTCAAATTTTATTTATTTTCTAGTTAAAGAATAAGAAACTAAATGTGGGTATGGTAGAAGAACCTATTTGTTTATGTACATGTGATTTAGACAATTGTGAAGAGATCCCCTTTGTCTTTGGAAGAATCACCTATAAAAAATAAATCACTAATGTAAAGGGGTGTATAGATGGATAGCAAGGTGGATTGCCTAGAGTGAGCTATATCCAAGAAGTGTGAGCTTGATAGGAGGATATCAATCCACACTCTTAAAATATTTGAGTTGAAATAAATAAAGATCAAATACTTGCATTAAATGATTAAAAAAAAAAGATAATACAATAAGAAATAAATGCTTGACAAAATAAATAGACTAATTAAGTAAATAACATGTCAATACTAATGTTAAATAGGTCAGGTTGGGTTTATAAAATAGGTGGGCTCTCTATGATGAGGTAAGGAAATAGAAAGTGGATTTTGGTAGAGGGTAGGTAGGTAAAAATAACTTACTATTATTTCTTACCACTATGACCATCAGTAGTTAGGGTGATAATCAGTAATTATGTTGATCGTTGGTGCTTTGGTGACCATTGGTGGTTAGGGTGACCATCGATGGTTATTATGGGTTCTGAAAGTGTTTAGAAAAGGGTCTACATAAATCTTGGGATAATGATTTCAATGATCAAGTCATGGATTGTTAGAGGTCTAATTAGGGATGAGAGGTGAAAAGGTATAATGCAAAAGTGTCTAGGTTAGTCATAGATGTTAGAAACCAAATAAATAACTTGAACACTAGAAATATACTTAGTTGTTTGTTTGATAGTTAGTATTTGATCCTAGAGTAATTTTGGTAGAGTAATGGTACTTTGTCTGAAGAATAATTTTGGTAGAGGTTTAGGTCTCTTTTATGATTGCTGACTTGATAAAGGGAGAACCTACAAAGAATTTTGATAGCTCCTGATGATTTTTGGTTACCTGATTGCTAAAATGGATGAATGCTTAGATGAATCAATCCATTTTTGGCCTCCTACTCCTCTTTTTTATAGGCAAAAGGGATAGAGGTGAAAGGTTACATAGGAGGTTTGGTTGGTTTTTGTGATGCATTAGCTTGTCATCCATATTAAATTTTGATGTGTTAGCGTGCACATAGCTCAATTTATATTTATTTAGATGGGGAAGACCTGACAGTCAATGGTTAGGGTGACCATCAGTGGTCAAGGTGATTTTTAGTGATTGAGGGTTAAAGGTTAATTATGATAAAAGGGTAGGTTAGTGAGTTGGGTTTAGCTAGTTAGCTAAACTAACTTAGGGTCATAGTCAAACATTAGGTAATGGTCTAAACTAAGGGTGTTTTGTCATCTAAAACCATTGTGTGTGGTTTTCTAGTGTATAAATTTTACCCTTTTTGTTATTTAGTTTATATTAACAATCTGTAAAATAAAAATGGATTGAGGGGCAAAGGTTTGGTTACCCCAAGCATGGTAGGAGGTGTTCCTCCTAAAATAAAGCATCAATGAGGTAAAACCAAATTAGGTGTGGGTTTGACTAGTGGTTTATGGTGAGTCATGAAGTTGGTGACAATGGTGGTTAGGCATTTAAAGTGAAAACATGTGCAAAAAATATGACTAAGTGTGATAGCCAAGATCATGCATAGACTAAGTTACCATGGTTGTAAAAATAAGGTTAGTTTTAGGATTGGTGATTAGGTAACCAAGCCACAACATTAGGTATAGCTGATTGAGTTATTCCTATCGCATCTCCTAGATAGGGTTAATATTTTCATAGGTATCTAAGGTAAGAATTAATCCTAAGAAAAACACAAATGGTTTGATTTGTACTAGGTGGTGAAAATTCAAATGTTTAACATGGCAAGGTTGGTTGGTGTGGTAAAAAGGACTAAGGCAAGGTCATCATAAAATATGCAATGGTTTGGGCCAAAATGGCCCACATCAAGGTGGACGTGATTGGGATGGTAAGTGGAGAAGGTGGTATCCAAAAGGTAGCATTGAGGTGTTAGTGCCAAAAGATGAAAAGTGGACATCTTGACTGTCGATGGTCAAGGGTCCCAAAATTGACCATCGATAGTCAGGGGAAACCCTAAAAACATAAAGGATAAAAAGTGAAAAAGGCAAGTCATTTTCACTTTTGAATTTTGTGACTTCTTGACTCTTGTATGTACTAAAATCCTTGGCATGTTGTGTGATAATATTGATGAGGTAATTATTGATTGGTTTATTGGGTGGAGTTGATTGTTGAGTAGACTGAGTGTTAGACCAAAGATACAGGGCAAATTAGGGTGCATCTAGGTAGAAAGACCCAAGATTCCTCCTTAATAATGGTCAAGCATTGAGGTAGGGGCTACCCTAAATTGATATCTTAGATACTTTTGGTTATTTTGGTTTAATTTTTCTAAATTTGGGGTTGGTTTGGGGAAGGGTTTGGGTTTTACCCTAGTTTTAGGTTGGTGTTTTTTATTGTTAAAAATTTTAGGTGAAAATTAGAATTGGGAAGGTATGTAGGTTAGGGGTATGGTAAAAGACATAGTTAGCTGAATTAATGGTTGGAAAGGGGTGGTTTGGGTTAGTTTTGGGTAGGTAGGGTTAGGTTTTTTGCCATTAGTAGTCACACAATGACCATCAGTGATGGTCATACCCAACCGTCAATGGTTGTATCTGACCATCAATGGTTGAAGAGCATAGGCCAAATGGTTAGCTAACCATCCATGGTCATAGTGATCATTAGTGGTTGACTAAGATGTCAAGTGTTTTTGATAAAATGTTATAGAAATATGATAGTTTATAATATTTTAGAATACTAAGGGTAGTTTTGGTGGGAAGGTAGGTTTAAAAAGGGATTGATGTAGTTTATATGGGGAAAATAGGTGTTATTAGGTAGGTGAGTGAGGGAAAAATTGGTGAATATTCATAGGTAGAGTAGTTTATAGAAAAATAAGTGTGTTTTCTAACAAAATTTTGTAAGCATAAGATCATATCAAGATGCAAAATCGGGTTCCTAAGATATTTGTAGAGATCCATTGAGGGATGATAAATGATGACTGGGCACACATAGAGGTAGTCAGCCTTGGTATGATGATACACTTCCAACACATGTTGTAAGATACAGTGATGATCATGGCCCTCATCGAGAGATGGGATCCAACCATGAACATCTTTATCCTACCTACTGGTGAGATGATGATCTTGCCTAAGGATATACATAGGATCACATGGTTGCCCATTTGAGGGGAGTTGATATATTAAATTGAGAGAGATAAGAGAGATGAACACATAGAGCTCCTATATGGTGAGGATCATGCTTTCACTAGGTGTAATGTTGAAGGTTTCAACTATAGACCTTTGTATCAGAGGGCTAGAGATGATATGAGGTTGATGACTATGATGATGATGGAAGTCTCATGTTTTGCATTACCATATTTGAGCAATGGAAGGTTTCCTTATTTGTTGCTAGGTTTAATAGTTGTGATGTTATTAGGTAAAAAAAAATTTAGGTAGGCACCTATTTTGTTGGTTCAAATATATAAGGAGCTATAGGGGCTCCAAGATCACTAGAGATATAACATCAATGTGGGGTTTGTGTTGTATTATTAGGCGTATGAGTATATCTAGGTTTTGAGATTGATGGGGCTACCATGGGAAGGATATGCCCAAATGGACTTTAGGGTGGATTTTATGTGATAGAGGAGTGATTATGCACTCATAAGTCTTGAAGGAGGAGTATGAGACATTGATTAGTTTAGGGGGGCATTAGAGGCCCTAGTGGTTGGAGATGTGGTTTAGAGGTTGTATGTTAGCTTTCTAAGGTGGGCCCACTATACTCACTATATTTTATCGATGCATAGCTACAAGTGGATTTTTGGGAGAGAGGGTGAGATTGAGTTCATCCCTTTTGGTAGGGTTTACAAGAAATTAAACTTAGTACCATAGATTCCATCTTTGATCTTGAGGTATAGGTAGGAGGATGCTCAGTTTTTTCTTCTAGAGTCACAACCATTGGAGGTGGTTCTTGATCAAGAGGAGTTACCCATTAGAGCATAAATTGATGATGTTGGTTTTATTAATGGCTACATGATATGGTACCAAGCCCTCTATGTAGTGACAAGTTTTGTATGGGATGCTGGTGGTCAATAGGATATGGATGTGGACCTAGATAGTGGGGGTCTACAAGTAGATATATAAGGAGGAGGCCTTGATGGATAGGCAAGAACAACACTAGCCACTAGATAGGCATAGGTCACAATTTTACAAGGGAAGGTGGCTACCTTATAGGTCCAGGTTGTTAACTTACAAGGTCAGCTAATAATTATGATGGGTGAGAGGGACACTTTGAGATAGAGAGGAGGAACAACTATAGCACTAGTAGGACCACCAAGTAGTATCCCTATGACATGATACTTGGACACCATTAAGGATTTGTGTTATTATGAGGCCACATTTTTGACATAGTGTCATGATCAACCCTGATGGGGTGAGTATAGATCTAGTTGGGTAAGTGGTGTAGGTGTAATGACTCTCAGCCAATGGGCTAGTTTGATTGGTGGATATGAAGACACCTTAGGGGAGTAGACACCAGATGGTAGTAGTGCCCCAAGGGTATACTTTTACGATATGATATGTATATATGTATATGATATTGATACCCACCTATGAACTGATGTAATGAGTTATATATGTTTTGAGAGAGAGAGATGCACATTGTTATATGTGCTATGTTATGTTGATGATGTATACAATGTGATGATGATATATAGATGTGATTTCATGGTTCATGATTCATGTTTTTGATGTTTGCACTTATGATGTTGTTTATGAGATATAGACTTATTAGCTTAGGCATGTGATGATTATGGATGATGTGGATGATAAGTCATTATGATAATGTGATTCTTTGTTTTATGCATGGATATGTTGTTTATAATTTGTTTTACATATGGCTATGATGTGGTTTATGATTATATATGTAATGTGGTTTATAATGAATGGTCATTGTCCTATATATGGTTATGATGTTATGATGATGTAATGTGATATGGTTAGAGATATATGATGTGGTTTATGATTATGGAGGTAATATTATGATGATTTTATGGTGTTTTTTCTATGGTTATGATGTTTATTATAAATGGTTATTGCTCTATATATGGCCATGATGTGTTGATTATGGTTAGGATGTTCCATACATGGTTAAGAGGTTTTGATTATGGTTTTTTGTCATGGATATGTGATGTGATTTATGATCATGGATATAGCAACATTAGTAGACTTCCTACATCAATTAATCTACACCTTGAATTCAAATATGGACCCTATATATAGAAGTTGATTACAACTTTCTTGTAATAGCTTGTTTTGATTTTGATATAGGGTCTTTTATTTCTTGGTTTTGATAGGTTTATGAAGTTTATGATGTGGGAAGCTTAAAATGATTGATTTTATAAATTTGACTTAGCCATCCTTCAATGGAGTGGTCTAAGTTTGGATTTGTTTATTTTGGTAGTTGTCCTTCAAGGGAGCAGTCTATTATTTTAAGCAATTTAGATTTTGGGTAGCTGTCCTTTTAGGGAATAGTCTACATGCTAGAGATATTTGACCCAAGTGATATTTTGGTATCCCATTTTTTTAATGATAGGTTATAATTGAACAAGTATACTTAGGTTTAGATGTTTACCTTTATGAGGGAAAGTTAAAGAGCACAAGAATATTAATGATAGGTGAAAGGGGTGGTTTTGAGAGACAATGACCATGGGATTCTATTTGATAAGGGATGAAAAGTATTCATGAGAACCATTAAATGGGTAGAGCCATGATACCCATATTTAGGATTAGACTATGACTATGATGGTGAATCACATAGTTGTATGTTTTAATCAGTTATCCTCAAAGGATAGGATGAGGGTGTGAGGAATTTGAAAATATCATAAATTAAGGGACGATCTTAAGTTAGAAAAAAGGTGAGTTTGATCCCCGTTTAAAAAAAGAAAGGACACAGATGTGAAGCATTGAGAGGCTTAAGTTCTATTTTGACTTCAAGAGAGGACAAATGATAAGCTCTTCATCCATACTTATGGGTTATGATGTAGGGTCCAAGCTAATTAAAAGCAAAGTTATCTCACTTGATTTTCTCCATATTGGTCACATTTTGATTTTCCTTCAGGACAAGGTCTCTGATGTTGAACTATCATTCTTTTATTTTCTTGTTATAGGTGTGTTTTACTAACTCCTGATAGACACAAAGATGGTTAAGCACTGCTAGGTAATTCTCATCAAGTAGTTTGATTTATGCTAGATGTTCTTGATGATAGTCTCTCTAAATAATAATGTCTTGTAAGGATATATGAAGAGAGGTAATTTGGACTTCAAGAGGCAAGACTACCTCTACTCCAAAGTCTAAATAAAAAGGGGTAACACCCATAGAGGTTCAAATGCTAGTGTGATAGGCCCACAAAGTGAAAGGGATGTACAAGTGCCAATCCCAACTAGAAACACTGACCATTTTGGTTAACATCTTGTTGAGGATTTTGATTGAGGATTTTGCCTATCCATTTGCTTATGGATGATAATGTTGGGGATCAACCAAAAAATTTGATTACTATGTGAAAGCAATTAAATGTGGAATTAAACTAGAAAGATAAGTAACTAGAATCAAAAATAGCAAAGAACAAGAGATACAAGAAACCACCTTGAAAACTTGTATTAAACTCTTCTAGAAGGAATTACAATTGAAGAAACTTCTTTTCTTCCACACCTCTCTTAGATGTATAGATCTCTTTCCAAATATCTTTCCCTCAAGAGTTCTCTCTCTTAATTACAATCAAATCCAACAACCTAGATTGATACACATATACAAATGTATTCTACTTCTACTTATACAATAAGCTATGAAGATATATCCCTATTATATAACTTTATGGATTCATGAGCATACAATTATAGCCATTAGATATGCCTCTTAATCAAGGGCTCAAAATAGTCCTACTTAAAATAGAGATGCGGACTTAAGACTATCACTTAATCCTATCATGCAAACATTCTATTCTATCCATGAAAATAGATTCTAGACACACAGGTGACTGACATCGGTCCCTTCCTGTCTACACCTGACTGACGTCGGCTGATCCATGATCGATGCCGGCATCTCTTAGTTGACTCCTAACTAATGTCGGTCGCTCCTGACCAATGCCGGTGACTATGTAGTTCCAACAACTTTTGTACTCACTCATTTGGTGAAGCTTTTAGCTCCACACCTTAACAATCTCCCACTTGGAGATAAATAGCTGCACCAATACCTACAACAACATCTTCTAGCTTGTCCATCTTCAAACTCAATCATGAAGACCTACAAAAGTTGAATGAAGATTCAACTTTTCCTTTATTACTAGCTTGGTTAACATATTAGCAGGGTTCTTATCTATATGGATCTTTACTAGCTTCAACTCACCATCCTCCAATACCTGTCTAATGAAGTGGTACCTAAGTTGTATATGCTTGGTTCTTGAATGAAAGGCTGAATTCTCAACTAAATGAATTACACTCTGACTATCACTATATAATCTACAACTCTCTTGCTCCTTTCCTAGATCTTCCATGAACAATGTCATCCATATCATCTCTTTGCTAGCCTTTGTGACTGCAATATATTCTGCTTATGTAGTTGACAAGGCAACAACCTTCTGCAACTTTGAAATCTAGCTAACCGCTGTTCCACCAATAGTGAAAACATATCCTATGGTGCTTCTTTTGCCATCCAAATCACCTGCCATATATGAATCTACATAACCATGTAGATTAGTGTTTGAACCACCATATCACAAATGCCTACTGCTAGTCCCTCTTAGATATCTAAGGATCCACTGAACTACTTTCTAGTGTTCCTTCCTTGGATTGGCCATATACTTACAACTCCCACTGCTTGGGCAATATCAGGTCTAGTACATACCATTGCATACATTAAGCTCCCAACTACGGAAGCATATGGAACTTTCCTCATGTACTCTACCTCATCATGTGAATTAGGACATTGTTCTTTACTCAACTTGAAATGTCCATCCATAGGTGTGCTTACCGATTTTGCATCCTGCATATTGAAACATTTCAACACCTTGTTCACATAATCCTCTTGAGACAAAATCAACATGTGATTTTTCCTATCTCTCTTAATATTCATGCCAAAGATTTTCTTTGCTACTCCCAAATCCTTCATGGCAAATGTGTGAGCTAATTTCACCTTAAGCTCAGAGATATCATGCATGTGTGATCCTGCAACCAGCATATCATCTACATACAACAAAAGAATAATATCTCTATGATTATCCAATCTCTTAAAATACACACAATGGTCATATTGACATCTATTGTAGCCATGCTCAGTCATAAACCTGTCAAATTTCAAATACCACTGTCTTGGAGCTTGCTTGAGGCCATACAAGCTTTTCTTCAATCTGCACACAAGTTTCTCCTTACCTTTGACCTCATATCCTTTCAGCTGATCCATATATATTTATTCATCTAAATCTCCATGAAGAAATGTTGTCTTAACATCAAGCTGCTAAAGATGCAAATCCTCAATAGCAACTAAAGACAATACAGTCTATATAGAAGTCATTTTAATAATAGGAGAAAAAATCTCATCAAAATCAATACCTAGTTTCTGTGTAAATCCTTTCACTACCAACCTGGCCTTATATCTCATCTGTCCATTCTCACCTTCCTTCAATCTGTAGATCCATCTATTATTCAATGTCTTCTTTCCCACTAGCAACTCAACCAAATCCCATGTTTGGTTCTCTTTCAAGGAATCAATCTCCTCATTCATGCCTAACTCCCATTGATTCTTGGATTCCACCTGAATTGCTTCATCAAAACTCTCTAGTTCTCCACCATCAGTAAGCAATAAATAGAATAATGAAGGGTAATATTGAATTGGAGGTTTACTTACCCTTTTTGACCTCCTGATGGGTGTTTGAGACTCATTCACAACACGCTATCCACCCAAATTCTCTGATAGTGACCGACCTCGGTCACCTCCAGGCCTGTAACTGACTGACATCGGTTCTACCCAACTGGCGTCGATTCTTGTCTGACCGATGTCGGTCACTATCTAACTGACATCAGTTCCTGTATTGCTGACGTCAGTTCCTGCCTAACCGATGTTAGTCTCTATGCTTTCTTGTCTATGATTATTCTTTCTCACAAGCTCATTTTGGACTGTCATCTCATCCAATTCACCATTGCTCTACTTAGATTGATTCAGCTTCTTCAGATGATCACTATACATCACTTTTTCATTGAAAACAACATCACAGCTCCTAAATATTTTGTTAGTTCCTAGATTCCAAAACCTGAATCCAAAATCATTAGAGCCATATCCAATAAATGTGCACCTCATAGACTTAGCATCCAGCTTCTTTCTATTTTCCTTATCAATGTGCACAAAAGCTTCATAACTAAAAACTTTGAGAAATGAGAGATCTACTTTTTTACCTATCCATGCCTCTTCTAGAATTCCACCATCCATCACTGTAGAGGGTCCTCTGTTAATCAGGTAAACTATAGTATCCATAGCCTCTACCCAAAACTCTAAGGGCAAACCAACATGCAACCTCAAACATTGTACACACTCCATTACTATTCCATTCATCCTTTTAGCAACTCCATTTTGTTGAGGTGTCCTTGGAACCATCCTTTGCCTACGTATTCCATTCATATAACAATAACAGTTGAACTTGTAGCTACAGAACTCACCACCATTGTCAATTCTAAGGCACTTCAATCTCCTACCTGTTTCATTCTCAACTAAATCTTTACACATCTTAAAAGTGTCAAAAACATAATATTTCTTCCTTATAAAATAAACACATACCTTTCTTGTAGCATCATCTATGAAAGAAACATAGTACTGTGATCCTCCAATAGAAGCAACCTGAGCTGGTCCCCACACGTCTGCGTGAACAAGCTACAACTTGTGCTTCTTTTTTGTTGGACCAGTCTTGAGAAAACTCACTCTCTTCTGTTTCCCAAAAATGCAATGCTCACAAAAATCTAGATCTATGCTTTTCAAATCTGAAAGCTTACCTTTTGACTTAAGAACAGTCATTCCCTTCTCACTCATGTGGCCAAGCCTTTGGTGCCACAACTTTGCATCTACATCTGAAGTAGATAATACAAAAGGAGAAATATCAATAATACAATTACATAAATAGAGATTACCTACTCTCTTACCTCTGGCCAATACAAGTGCACCTTTGGTAACCTTCCAAGATTCAACTGTGAGAGTTACTGTACAACCCTCATCCCCTAACTTTCTTGCAGAAATCAGATTCCTCTTCAGGACGGGAACATGCATGACATCTCTCAACACCCATGTGTTGCCATTATTCATTTTTAGCTGCACTTTTCCTTTGCCAATAATTTTACAAGGCTCATCATCCCCTAAATAAACTATTCCAGAATCTCCATGGACATAGTCACTAAAATATTCTCTATTTGGGGTTGCATGGAAAGAGGCACCAGAATCTAAAACCCAAGATTCTATATTATTATGCAAAGAGAATATAAGAGCATCTTGTGCAAAAATACCTACAACTTTTGCTTCTTCTTTACCTTCATGCTGATTGTCTTCTTTAGGCTTTGACCAACAATCTTTGCTTATGTGCCCTATCTTTCCACAATTCCAGTAGGCTATCCTCCTTCCATTTCTAGATTTAGATCTACCTCTCATCTTTGACTTAGACCTTGATCTCCCTTTCTTGCTCTTCTCTTTCTGCCTTCCCCTACTCTCAAAACTTAAAGCATTCCCTGATGTCTCCTCTGTGCTTTTCCTATGAATTTCTTCATTCAAGATTACACTAACAACATCATCTACTTTTAAAATATTTGAAGCAAATGCAGTATTACTAACTGCCATTACCAAGCTATGTCAGCTCTCAGGTAAAGAGCATAAGATTAATAGAGCTTTAATTTCATCATCAAACACTATTTTGACTAAATTTAATTGATTTACAATTCCATGGAAATCATTTAGATGATTAGATACAGATCCACCTTCCTACATTTACAAATTAAATAACTGCTTCATAAGATATACCTTATTTGAAGCTGAGGGTTTTTCATATAAATTTGCTAAAGTAGTCATTAACTCTACCATTGACTTTGCCTATGATAAATTAGATATCACAGTAGATGCTAGACTCAATCTTATAGATTCAAGAGCCTTTCTATCAAGAACCTCCCATTCTTCATCTTCCATGTCTGTGGGCTTCTTTGTAGCCCCACCTAATGGTAAGTATAGATCTTTCTGATACATATAATCCTCTATCTGCATTCTCCATAATTGGTAATTCTTGCCATTAAACTTCTCTATTCTTAGTTTACTTTCTTCTACCATTGCTTCTCCCTCTCAAACAGAAATCCCTGTGAGTAACCTGTAATCAATACACACTAACCAGATATGAAACACTTGTTAGTCAACCTAAGCTCTGATACCACTTGTTGGGGATCAATCAACAAAGTTGATTACTATGTGAAAGTAATTAAATGTGGAATTAAACCAGAAAGATAAGTAACTAGAATCAAAAATAGCAAAGAACAAGAGATACAAGAAACCACCCTAAAAACATGTATTAAACTCTTCTAGAAGGAATTACAATTGAAGAAACTTCTTTTCTTCCACACCTCTCTCATATGTATAGATCTCTTTCTAGATCTCTTTCCCTCAAGAGTTCTCTCTCTCAATTACAATCAAATCCAACAACCTGGATTGATACACATATACAAGTATTCTATTTCTACTTCTACAATAAGCTATGAAGATCTATCCCTATTATATAACTTTAGGGATTCATGAGCATACAATTACAGCCATTAGATATGCCTCTTAATCAAGGGCTCAAAATAGTCCTACTTAAAATAGAGATGCGGACTTAAGACTATCACTTAATCCTATCATGCAAACATTCTGTTCTATCCATGAAAATAGATTCTGGATGCACAGGTGACTGACATCGGTCCCTTCCTGTCTGCACCTGACCGATGTCAGTCGATCCATGACTGATGCCAGCATCTCTTACTCGACTCCTGATCGACGTCGATCACTCCTAACTGATGCCGGTGACTATGTAGTTCCAGCAACTTATGTACTCGCTCATTTGGTGAAGTTTTTAGCTCCACACCTTAACAGATAACGTGAGGAAAATCTTAAATTGAGGCCAAATGCATCATAAAGATCTTAGAATTATTTTTGAAGGATTTACCATTATTGATGATGATATTATCAAGAACATTAGAATGATAGATGATATGATGATTGATGAAGTCAAAAATATTTTCCACTTTGGTCAAGATGAGAGGAATAACCTCAACCCATTTGGTGAAATAATCAATGGTTGTGATATGGAGTGGTGTTGTTATGAATAATGAGGATTGATTTCCCTAATGAGATCTAATTCGCATTATGAAAATGGCCAAAAGTCCTTAGATATTTGAAGGCCATGGGTTAGCGCATGATGTAAATTAGTATGCTATTGACATTTAACACACTTTTTAATATAATCACAATAGTCTTGGTTTAGGGTGGGCCAATAGTAGCCTAGGTGAAGGATATGTTTGGTGATAACTAAACCACTAAAGTATCTCCCACAAATCCCATCATGTGTTTCCTTGATATCATGGAAATATTCATGACTATGAAGGTAATAAAGAAGAAGGCCATCGATGCCATGTTTGCAAAGGATTCCCCTTAGTATGGTATAATGAGAGGTACTCTAGATAAAAGCTCTTTGGGCATTCCTAGAAAGGTTGGGTGGAATGATGCCAAGGTTGAGGTAGTCAAAGGTTTGCTCATACTAAATGTATGGTGGAGATTCCTCTATATTATAAATGGTAGAGAGGCTAGATTAGATGTAAAAAAGTGTTATAAAATGATGAATGGTGATAAAAAACTTAGAATTAGAAGGCTAAGATGGAATTTGGGAAGCAATGGAAGCCATTTTATCCATAAATTTGTTAGTAAATTATGGAATAGACTAGATAAGTTAATAATCAAATGATGTTAAGAGTACATCTACTAGCTATTTGTATTATTGCAAGACATCATTCTTACATTGGTAATATCCATTGACCAAGTTGACCACAAGTTGGGAGTCACCAATGATACTAATCATCTTAACTCCTAAGGATAGAGAGGTTTGGAGACCTATTACTAGGGCTTCATACTTAGCCATATAGTTGGTACACTCAAAATAAATTTTAAAATAAAGAGGAAGAAGTTCATCATTAAGGGGAATTAGAATAACTATGGTACCCCCATCGCACTGGCACTTTGAGTCATCGAAGAACATGATCATTTGGTAGGTGGCATCCTCTTGAGAAAGAGTCATGATGGAATCATCTAGAAATATAAGAAGTGGTTGGTTATCTAGTAAAGAAGCTTCATCTAATTGATTAGCAATTAATTTCCCTTTAATTGACTTCTACTGAAGGAACTCAAGGTCAAACTCAACTAGGATCATTAGCCACTTAGTCATACATTGGTTTTTGTATGGTTTAGAGTTCATGTACTTGATTGGGTTGGTGTGGGTGATGATAAAGGTTTTTTGATTGAGGAGATAATGATGAAGTTTCAAAGCCACAAAGATTAAAGTGAGGCAAACCTTTTTAGTATGGGTATACCAAGTCTCATGCTCTATAAGTAGTTGAATTATAAAGTAGATAGCTTATTCTCTGTTTTGTTCATCATGGTGAGTGAGCATTGCCCCTAAGGAATGGTCAGTGGTAGATATATAAAGGTAGAAAGGTTTATCTTATATAGGATGGATAAGAATGGGTAGAGAAATAAGGTATTATTTGAGTGAATTAAAGGCTTATTGACATTCCTTAGTCTACTTAAAAGATGTATCTTTATTGAGAAGATGGTGAAAGGGTTAACATCTATCTGATAACTAAGAGATGAATCAATGAATGCATTGGAGCTTCCCCTATAGGTTATAGAGTTTATTAAGGTGGTTTGGAGGTGGCATGTTGAGGATCACTCTGACTTTGGTAGGTCTCATTTAATTTGTTGAAGAGACACAATAAATCTAATAATATTTCCAAATAGGACCCTAAAAACACATTTCTTAGGGTTGAGTCAGACATGGAAATGGATTAGGCATTCAAACATAATTTTGATAACTTTTAAATGATCCTTGTGATGCTTATATTTACCAAGGAGATCATCTACATATTCCTCTACAATTTTGTGGATGAGATCATGGAAGATGTAGGTCATCACATGTTAGTAGGTTACTCCAACATTATTTAGACCAAATAGCATGACCCTATAGCATAAGGTTCCCCATGGGGTGATGAAGGAAGTCTTATGTTGATATTTAGGGGAAATCAAGATCTAATTATATCATAAGAAACCATCCATGAGGGATAATATATTATGGCTAGCTCTTGTGGTTGGCTTTAAGATCAACAAGTTGGTTGATACTAGGCAAGGGGAAGTCATCCTTTGGACAATCAAGATTAAGTTCATGAAAGTTAATAAAAAGTTGAATTCCCCTTGTGGGTTTAATGCTAGGGATGATATTAGAAACCCATTGCAGATAGTCAATGTGTTGGATGGTGTTGACAAACAAAAGGTGTTGAAGCTCTTCTTTGACTAGAAGGGCAATACAAGGGTGTATCCTATGAAGTTTTTACCTAACTAGCTTAGCATCGGGATTAATGGTGATGTTGTGGAGAGATATGGAAGGGTTTATTCCAAGCATATCCTAATAGGACAAAGAAAAGGCTATTCTTTGATCATGAAGGAAGGGTAATCCTGTTACTTGGAGGAATCTAATGATTGACCAATCTTTACAATATGAGGGTTATCTTGAGTACCCAAGTTGACATCGATGGTGGATTCATTAAACATGCTTTAGTTCTCAAGACAAAGGTATTTATGGATATAATAATCCCCCACACCAAGATAGGTGAGAATGTAATCATCATCTTGATGTTAGATAATGTGTATGGTAGGAGAATCATTTTCTACCATTTCAGGATGAATCAAAATAAATGTTTTCATTTGGTCATCCTTTTGATAGGTCATGGGGCCCAAACTAATGGTATTGAATAAAAACAAGAAAGGATGGTTTTGAAATCCTTATAATTTGAAAGAGATGGGGTCAATGAGGATGGATCTTCCTTAATGGTTTTGATAGGTTTGGGTAAATTAGTGGGTTCTTCTGGTGGGATGAACCTAAGGCCAAATTGCTCACTAGGTTTCAAGGTTTTAATTGAAGGTAACTCATCGATTCCATGTTCATAATGACTGAAGGTGAAACTCTCCCAAGCATACTTATGAAGGTACAATTTGGCAAAGTTTTATTTGTCCAACTAAGAAAAATTGGAGGTAAATGGTCAAATAGAAAATATGGTAGAGGGAGTGAGAAGTGGATGATCAAGTCCACCATAGATGAAATTGGTTTGGTGGTTGGGAATTTTGAAAGGAATGATGGTTTTGATATTGGGATCATAATCAAGATCATGGTCAAGGTTCCCATACTCTTAGGTAGTATGGAAGGCATCCAAAGACAAAAGACAATACTCTCCCAATGAGAGACATTGGAATTTAAGTTCCAAGGGGTCCTCTATGGGGATCTAATAAGGGATAGATGAGCTAGTTGAAGCTTCATCAATGGTAGAAGTGGGGTTATTATTGGTTGGTGGTAAGTTTGATGAGTGAGGAATAAAAACATCATTTGGTTGATATGTCATATTTTAAGATGAAAAAGGAATAGGGTTAGCTTGTATGGTGATGACTTGACCCTCATGTTCAAACTTGACAAATTAATGCAAGGTGGATGGGACATAATTCATGGCATAGATCCAAGGGCATCCAATTAATATGTTATATTAGAGCTCACCTTCTATGATTTAGAAGAGCTTTGGAAGCATTTGAGGTCCCAAGAGAATGTGGAGGATGAATATTCCCAAGGTTTTGGCCATAGTATCATTAAAGGAATAGAGGACCATTGATGTTTCTAACATGATATTCTTTGGTAGTTGGAGTTGGTCATAACCATGAAAAGATATAATGTTAATACTAGCTCCTCCATCAATCATCACCTTTTTATGTGGGTTTGATTGATGTATGTAGTGATGAAGTGAGGTGGATCTAGATCTTTAGGATGAACAAAAGGTATTTTTTAATCCTTGAAGGTGACAAGGGAAGAAATTTGAAGGGTTCTAACAAAGGCTGCAAGAGGTTGAGGGTCTTCAAGTTTGACCTCTATAGATTGTAGTTCCTCTATTAGTGCTTAGAGGTGATGGGGTAAGGTGTTGATCAATTTATATAAGCTCATCTTCACTAGCATTTGGTGAATTTATTTTAGAACTACTCATTGGATAGACTTAGAAGGGTTGGAGGGAGAGGCACCTATAATGGATATTTTAGGTTTTGGTAAAAGTGAAGGTGAAGTTACTTGAGTTGAGTTGGAAGGTTGAGGGGCAGAAGGATATGTCCATAGAATGGACACTTTGGTCTTTCCTTTATCCTTTTGATGGGCCTAATATCAAGTGACCATATAGATGGTGTGGATGAGGGGTGGATTTTAGATAGAAGGCTACTCTAGTTCCTCCTCACTCTTGGGTGAGAGTGTGGGATTAAATAATTATTGGGTAGGTTATTTTGGTGGTTGGATTGATGTTGGGCTTAGGGGAGGTTCAGATGATAATAGATCATCTTCATCCCATAACTTATAGATAAGTACTTGGAGAGATTTGTAGTTCTTTGCATTGTGTCTAGGTCTCCTATGGTATGAGCAGATTAAACTATCATTGAACCAAGTTGGTTTAGGACTTGAAGGTTCAAAGGGTTTGATAGGTGGCAGGTTTAACAAATAGGTTTGTTAAAACCTTTGTAAAATGGTCAAATAAGATTTGATCAAAAGTGTTAAGGGTGATGGGATTTTGGTTGTTGGGGTGGGAGCCTTCTTAGAATTAGGTTTCACCATAGAAGTTATGGGTGGAAAAATGGTTTTGATTGGTTTTGAGGTAGATGTTTTAAAGGTTAAAGATTTAGAGGTAAGTGGTAAGGTAGAGGTATATATTTTAGATAAAAATGATGGGGAGTTTGATGTTTTGGAGGGGGCAAACAAAAGTAAAATAAAAGGAGGAAGTTTATCTTAGGCATTTTTTGGAGGGTTCACCTTATTAATGGAAACATGAGTTCCTAAGATGGAAGAAGGATGGGGTCCCAAGATAAAAGGTAAGAAACAAGGAAGTGGTATGGTTTTGGTTCTAGGTGAGAGTTTGGGTGGTTTGACCTTCTTAGTTGATTTGGGTAAGGTTTTATTTGGTGGAATTGATGGGTTTAAATCTAACTTCAAATATGGGTACATAAGGATAGGAGCAGGAAGTACCATGAGGTTCTTGATAGGTTTGATTAGAGAGGTGTAAGGTGATTTGATGATTCTAGATAGAGATGGTTTGGATGTTTCCTCCATGGTTTTGGGGGGAGAGGTGTTTGATGAAGGGATTGTGATGATAATAGTTTTAATGTTGGATGAAAGTGGGTTTGAAGTTTCATGCTTGTTTTGATATGGGAGCCCAAGATGGTGCCAAAAGGTGGCATTATCCAAATCAGGTTAAAAAGAAAATTCTAGGCTTTAGACTAGTCTAGAGAAGAGTTTATAAATTGGGTTGGTTATTTGGGCATCAGATGCAAAAATTAGGCCCATAAGTTGAGGTAAGGGAATATTTTTTTCACCCTTGTCCTTGATGTAAGGTTCTAAAATTTGGGAAGATGTTTCCTCCATGAAAGGAGTAGATAAGGTGATCTCCCTTTATGGAATGGTTTCCAAAGAGAGAGTGGGTAACTCCATGATGGGGAAGGAATGTGTGATGGAAATGGTTGCTTCCTTTGGTATTTTTATCAAAGGAGAAGTGGGTAAGTCTGTTATCTCATCAAATAAATAAAAGGAGGTGGTTTCTTCCTTTCTTTGGGTATCCAAAGGAATGAAAGGCACTTCTAACACTTCAATAAGTGGAGTGGAGGAATAAGTAATTGAGGCAATGGTTTCCTTAATGATAGGTTCAATGATAATTACATTGACCATATGGACCTCATGAGTATGACATGATTTTGGTTTTTTTTCATCATGGTTGGTAGAAGGGGTATGATTACGAAAATTTTGTCTAAAGATACTAAGTGACTAATTCAGGGGTGTATTGGGATTATCTAATACAAGTTCTCATTTATCAATTAGGTTTTAGATAATGGTATTGAAGGTATTACACATACTAATGTCATGTCCAATGACATAGTGGAAGGAAAAAATATCATTATCATTGTACTAAGTGGGCATAGGGTGAGAAACATAGAATTATAATGGAAGTTTGATTGGGGGAAGCTCTATGATGTTGGATTTGATCAACTTGTCCAAAATTGAATCATATGACTTCCCTAATAGAGTGTATTGATTTGGGGTGGCTTAGTTATGATTTTGGGTTTGTTATTAGAGGATTTATAGAAATTGGTTTGGTTGGGTTAGTTGACAACTAGAGGTGGATTAGTTTTAAGGACAACCATGTTTATTACTGAATTTGGTTTGGAGTTAGGGTAGTTATATTAGTTGGTGGATTTATATTGGGAAGGGTCATTGGATTTGAAGCTAGAGTTTTTTAATTAGTTTCAAATTACCCTCATCGATGGCTCTAGTTTCTAGTTTACATGTCATAGTGAAAGCCTCATCAAAGGTTCTAGAGGTTTGAACTTGTAGAGTAGGCGTAATGTGTTTGATATAAGCCTAAGTGAAAAATTCAATCAAATTAAGTTAGGGAAAAGAGAAAGAGAGCTATTTAATAAGACATCTCCATCAATCTACAAAATTGATAGTTGATTCATCATTAAATTGCCTAATGGAGTAAAGGTCAATTATGGAGACCTTTTTAGATATATTGATTGAGAAGTCATAAAAAAAGGTTTGGGTAAGTTTGGAGAAGGAAAAGATGGAGTTCCTAGTGAGAGTAGTGTACCAATATAATGTTGGTCTAGATAAATATATAGGAAAGGTGTGAAGGAGAAAAGCATCATCATAGGAAATCAAATATCAAGAATGTTGAAACACTCTTAGATGTTGTTAGGGTCCTCCTTGCTTTTGAACTTATAAAATTTGGATAGTTCCCATTGAGGAGGGTAAGTTTGGATAGGGATGGATGGGTGAATAGGTTCATTACAGATTTGGTCTTAGGATAAGAGGTTATGAGCCCTAGAGATATATGACTCTAGGTTGGTCATTTTGTCCATCAACATTTTTACCAAATTTGTTTGGGGTTGGGTAGTTCCATAATTATATGGTAATTTTTTTTAAGGTTGGGTGGATACAATATATGGATAACTGGTAGAAGTTTGATAAGATGCCACATGTTGGTATGTGGTTATTAAGAGTTGGGATGATGTCACATAAGGGTTAATGGGTATAAGATGGAGCTATATATCCTTGTAGGGTGTCATATTTATTTTTTGAGGGGTTGATGTAGGTAGGTTTAGAAGTATGATCAAGTTGGTGTATTGGGGAGTTGATATGGATTGGGTTGGAGGTATGGTATGGTTAGTTGGTTGGGGGTGAGTGGTGACTTTAGTACTAATAGGTAGAAGGTTATAAGGTATAAAAAACACCACATTTTGAAGTGTGGTGGAGATTGGTGGGTTGGTAGTGATGAGGGGGATGGTGGAAATGTGGGTAGAAGATATCCCCATAGTGGATGGAGTATGTGTAATAAGAGGTGAGGTTGCCCCTATGTTATAGGTATTGTTGGTTAGTGTAGGGGGTGTTTGGTTATTGGTTGGGTTGTTAGATTAAGTTTGGGTGGAGGTAGTAGATGGATTATTGGTGGAGGAAGATGTTTGAGTGATCATATATTAGGTAGACATAGTGGAAACCATAAGATGGGGAAGCATCACATAAGGTGGATCCGTAGGAGGAATCGAAGTAGGGGTACAGTGAGGTAGGGTGTTGAGGTATTATTGTAGGGACATGAGGTTGTTATCAAGGAAGCTGGCAAGTCTACATCACCTTAGGATACTATTTGAGGCATGGTAGGGGGTAAAAGGATGGGGAAAACCATCAACATCTGAGGTATACTCCATGGAGGAAGAAGAAGAGTAAGGTGGCTCCTATTTGGTTTGATTTCTCAATTGTTATCTAGTAAAAACCATATGATAAATAGAAAGGAATAAAGGAAAGCTCATAACTCAAACACAAATAAAACAAAATAAAAATATCTCAAGGCAATCAAAACATACACTAAATTGTGTTTAAAATCCTAAGATATCTTTTATCTTACTTTTGGCTTATGCCTTAGTTGGAAAGTGTGAAGAAGAACTTTGGTTTGTAGAAAAGGTACTAAAAAAAAAGTCTATGGTTAGTTTTAAGTGTTTAAGGATCTATACTGTAAATCAATGCATGTCTTGGTTTTAGGGCCTACCCCCTCACTTCACACACCACAGTAATAAGGGTATCAAGTGTTTAACCATTATATACCGATTTACAAAGTTTAAACTCAACTAGAGAGCTGAGTTTTGGTTTTGTTCTTGGTAATGACCTCTAAGTAAGATAGCTAAAGGGTAAAGGTGATCCACTGGGAGATGAAACCCTAGTCAGGGCTTATGTCAATTATTTTGATGTTTAATTGATTTAAGTGGTTTGGTATAGTGTGTGATAAAGAAGTGAATCTATGATTGATTGCTTTACTTTAAATTTAACTAAATGAGCTAAAGATTCAAGAAATCAATGTATGCAAGGTCTATTTTATACCAAAAGTTAATTTTGATTTATTTATATGAGCATAGAATAAGGAATAAAAGGGAACCTAGATGTTACTAGGTCCCATCGGGCATGCTAGAATGCTTATCTCAATTTTGTTTATTTTATAGTTAAAGAAGAAGAAACTAAATGTGGTTATGGTAGAAGAACTTATTTGTTTGTGCACATGGGATTTAGATGATTGCAAATAGATCCTCTTTATCTTGGGAAGAATGACCTATAGATAAGAAATCACTAATACAAAGGGGTGGTTAGATGGATAGAAAGGTAGATTGTGTAACGTGAGCTAGATCCAAGAAGTGTGATCTTGCTAGGAGGTTATCAATCCACCCTCTTAAAATAGTTAAGTTGAAATAAATAAAGATGAAATACTTGCATCAAATGATAGAAAATATTGAAATAGAATACAAGAAGAAATAAATGATTAACAAAGGAAATAGACTAATTAAGAAAATAACAGGTCAATACTAATGCTAAATAGGTCAAGTTGGGTTCAAAAAATAGGTGGGATCTCTATGAATAGGCAAGGACATTGAAAGTGGAGTTTGGCTAAGGGTAGGTAGGTAGAAATAACTTTTTATTTATTACCATAATGACCATCAGTGGTTATGTGACCATCAATGTTTTGGTGACCTTTGGTAGTTGAAGGTGATCATAAGTAGTTAGGGTGACCATCGGTGGTTACTATGGGTTCTAAAAGTGTTCAAAAAAGGATCTATGCAAAGCTTGGGCTAATGAGTTTAGTGATCAGGTAATGGATTGTTAGAGGTTTGGTTAGGGATGAGAGGTAAGAAGGTATACTATGAAAGGGTATAGGTTAGTCAAAAATGTTAGAAACCAAATAAGAAACTTGAAAACTAGAAATATACTTAGCTAGTTGTTTAATAGTTGGTAGTTGATCCTAGATTAATTTTGGTAGAGTAACAATATTTTCCTTTAAGAATAATTTTGGCAAAGGTTCATGTCTCTATTGTAGTTTTTGAATTGTTAAAGGGAGAACCTACAAATAATTTTTATATCTCTTGATGATTATTGGTTTCCTAATTGCTAAAATGGATGATGCTTGGATGAATCAATCCATTTTTCACCTCCTAATCCTCTCTTTTATAGGCAAAAAGGGATAGAGGTAGAAGGTTCCATCAGAGGTTTGGTTAGTTGTTATGATGCATTAGCTTTCCTTATATATTAAATTTTGATGTGTTAGCTTGCACATAGCTTGAGTTGTCTTTGTTTAGATGGGAAAGACATAACCATTGATGGTTAGGGTGACCATCAATATTCAAGGTGACCATCGATAGTCAAGGGTTGAAGGTTAAGTGGGGTAAAAGGGAATATTAGTGAGTTGGGTTTATATAGTTAGCTAAACTTACTCAAGGTCATGGTTTTAGGTTGGGTAATGTTCTGAACTAGAAGTGTTTCAACATCTAGAACCATTGTGTGTAGTTTTCTAGTGTCTACACCTGTACCCAAACCTAATATCCTTACATGAAGTGTGAGCTTAGTATGAAATTGATCTAAGGAATTTTATTTACCCCTAAAAGTGATACATGATGACAATCTTAGTAACACAAAGAATTTCACCCTAGAGAGCATATAACTAGCCTAATATAGGCTTGCATCTGTATGACTAGACCTAGTTCCCCAAATAGGTTTTATGCCTATAGACCATTAGGCTCCATTCCAAAATGGCTTGTGCTAATGAACCTACCAATGCCATTATTATAATGATAACATCCTATGAAGAATGAGTTTTTCCATGGCAAAACTAACCCAATGTGGTCCCTAATTATTTCTCTACTACACTTTGTGTAAGAGCATAAGGCTTACACCTTATATGAATTGATGTCAGCATAGTAGAGTGATAAATTTTGAGTGCTAAGGGGTTATATTATGATTTTACCTAGTTATAATAATTCCATAATTTATTTGAATAATTAAACAATCACCTAACCCCATCAATAAATGAATTAAAACCCCAATCAGACTATACTATTTTGGTTCTTTTGTTAGGACCTATGTTGAGATTTTTTATTACAATGGTGTAATAGAATAATGCTCTAACTCTCCCTTGAGAACATTTATTGTTAGTTGTAATATGTGGAAGATAGATTTGTACTAAACCATCCATATTTTAAAGGATAAAATCTAAATAAGTGGGTTTAGAATAACCTGTATGATGCTCTATATGAGGTATTCTTTTACAAACTACCTGAGAGATGTATATTGATGGTTGGTTGCTTATGAAACTCATATAATTTGAAGTTATGGATAGTTCCTTAGTGGATGAAAGAGCACCTTTCAAAGAGTATTTAAACCTAGAGGCCACTTGGACTAGAGTAGTAGACAAAATGGTGGTAAGGAGTGTTGAATAGTTGTATACTTGAGTTTGTATTGTCAACATACTCTTTCCCTGAAGAAGTAAAGTATAAATTTTTTTATGAAACCATATACATGTTTATGAAATATTTCAACATAGATCTTAAGAAATTGATGGTGGATTATGACTTTGAAAATGTGAGAATGGAAGGCTAAGTTATTTTACATATGAGTAGTGCATTGGGGAAGAAGGGGATGTATAGGTGAAGTGAAATGGAATGGGATGAGTATATTGACACTTTAGAGCTCAAGTGATAGAACTATAACAAGAGGAGGTAGAGGTTGATAGAAGATATAGAACCCAGAAGTGCTGAGAGAACCCATAACAAGTAGGAAGGGCTTGGGGAAGGATCTATTGAATTATAATAACATGAGGAGAGGAAAAATTAAGTTATAAATCAATATCAACTATTGATAGGTAAAGATTATATTAGGTCCATAAATAATTTTACCATTTAATATACATTGGAAGTGCCTTACCCCTTTAAACATGTGATGCTGCTAGATCCCCCACATGAAGAAAGAAGAGTAATAATTGACCCTTTTGTCTATGTCAACTTTGACCATTTTTTAGACTTGGACTATAATTTTATGATTGAATAAGTTATTCCTTATGAATGGTTAAATGACGATACTTCTATATGTTTTAACACTAGCTTGATAACACAAAACATGATCAAAAGCATTCTAGTTTAGCTAATGGCAACTATGCAGACTAGGCAATAGCCCAAAAGAAGTGTCTGAGAACCACAAGTCAGTATTATAGTGCCTTCATCATCTTTAAAACTACTAATAAAAAGAGGTCCAATGCCTAACCCATTGGTTGGAGGAATTAGAGGACCACCACTAAGAAAATTACTAAGGGGAAAGCACCTCAAATGATAATGCCCCTCATAATAAATTTACTATGAGATGGCCATGCACTTGCTAGAGTATTTTGGTGTGGAGAATACCATAAACATGTGCTAAAATGTGAAATACAATGGATTTCTTAGGGCATAACCTAATCTGAGTGTAAGGCAACCCAGTTCATAACCACTTTGCTTGATCATGCTCATACTTAATATAGAAAATTTGATCCTAACTTGGCTATGATTGACTATAAAACTTTTAAGGAAGCATTATTGAAGGAATTTGATATTACTGAGTTTGAACAATAGATAATCAACACACTCAAGTAAATTAAATAAGGTCTCTCAAAAATCATATACCTATTTAATGTTAGGTTTAAAACTCTTCTTTCCAAGCTTCCTTATGACATTCACCCCTAACAGCATGTGCAATGGTTTGTTGGAGTATTTTTAATACCATTATAAAGATCCTTATCCATGAAGACATTCATCAACCCTCACAAATCACTTGAATCCATACTCAAATATGAGGTAGTTAGAAGCATTGATACTAGAATTATCCCATTTTTAGAGGAGTAAATTATTTATATATCTAGCTAACTTCATAAATTGACTGCTAGTTTGTTATAAGATGCTCAAAGTGGACTATGGTGCATTGATTATGAGACAAAAGGCCATAAAAATAATAAATACTCTTAAAGTAATGTGAACACATTACTTCTAAGATGTGAGGTATGTCATAAAGTGCACGATGTTTGCAACTTCCCTTTATTGTAACACACTAATTAGGTTAGCATAACCATATACTATTTTTTGTGTGATGCCAACACCCATACCACAGTTAATTTTCATGTGATCGATGATATATGTGAAAACATGGAGAGAGGTGTTAGGTAAGTAATTATAGTAGTTACAGGGGAAAAAAACCAAGTAAATGAGGGATATGGCCAACAAAATGTAGGATATGGAGTATAAAGATGTGCTAGAGGGTGAGGTGGAGGACACAGTGGAGGAAGATTCCTATTATAATCATAATACAAGTATGGATTGACCGAGCACTATTGATGTGACTACCCTACACATATAACATGTGGGTATTGTTAAGGAACATATAAGTTTGAGGAATGCCCTAACTTATATAATAAATTAATAAATGGCCAGCTTATCATAGACAAGGGTGAAAGAATGATCAGCTGTGAGATTAAAATGGAGAAGTGGACTCTAAAGGTACAATTAGCATGTACAAAACCAATCAAAGTATAAATAACTACTTATAGTGGAACCATAACTTAGCCACCAGTTGCATTAATACTAGAGCTGTATCTAGAATATGGGGAATAGAGTTGTACTAAGTACATAATACAACCTAAACCCAAAGGTATACCTTGCATAAATTTTTTATGCCAAAAATATGTATTGAAATAAGCTATTTGTATGATTCAAAACCTAGAAGGGGAGCTCCAACTAGCATGAGACCTAAAATCATAAGATGTTACCTCTCACAAGAAACAAGATGGACAAGATGCTAAGGTACAAGAGCTAACAAAGATCTTGTGCCTCCTAAAAATAGAAGGTATGTTACCCTTATTAAATATCTTACTTTTAGAAAATGCAAGATAGATTCCAATTGAAGTCACCATGCCATGCATGGAAAGGGAAAAATACGTTAGACAGACATAGAATGTGGAGTATGATCAATAATTATTAATAAATTCCATCATTGATGGATGGTCTGTATGTAAGATCCTTATGGACATAGGCATTGAGGTCAATATATTAACAAATAACACATGGGAAAAGATGGGTAGGCTAGCCTTAAGGCCTTCCCCTCATGTAATTTTCATGGCCAACAAATCTAGGACATAACCAATCAAAATTATTAAAAATGTAATTGTAGATATCATTGGCACCAAGTTCCATGCTAACTTTGAAGTGATCAATTTGGCTGAACAAGATAATTATCCAACACTCCTAGGAAGGCCATGGTGCTACAAAAATAATGATAATACACACTTCAAGAATAATTATATGACCTTTGAAAATGGCAAGGAGAGGGTAGTAATCCCCCTCTTAAGTGACCAAAGGCCCCTCTTTATAGAAAGTGTTGATATTGAGGATGAGATTAACCATATCTATAACATCATGGTGTAAGGCACTGAGACTATCTATCCTAATACCCAAAGATTTCTTTCTTGGGATGATAGATATTTAGCCTCAAACACCATCAACATTGGTTATGACCTCTGGGTTGAATAAGCTTATGATATTATTGGTCAGAGGTGTTGCTTGGTGAGCTCGAAGGCCCCAAAACCTATGAGAACTTTCTAGGTCCAGATTGATCAAACTTCAAAGAGATGGGTCCTTTGTAACAAAAGGAGGGAAAGAGAGAATTCTACCTGAGAAAAGGTAAAATTTATGCACTCCCAAGGTATAAGGGGAGAAATCCTATAGAATAATATGTTTTTGACCTTGATTCATACATCCTAAAGGAGGTATATAAGATGGGTGCACTAGTGTATACATTAAGGATCACTACCACTCATTGGTGGGAAACACAAAGTCCTAGTTTTTTGACTTGGAAAGATGTGAAAGTAGAACTATGAACTAGATTTAGGAAAAGTAATGAGGATCTAGACATTTTTGCATACTCTAGTGATATAGACCCAATAGCACATGTACACTTGAGTGAATAAACTTGGACTGACTGCAGTGCAAATACTCCAAAGAACTTATGGGTGCACACCTTCTATAGAACATTAAATACATGGGTATGATCATGGTATGTTACCAATGAGACATGCCATGAGATATAAATTTTGGATGCACTCAAGGAGAGGTTCATGAATACCTTATCCTTTTCTTCATAGAACCTACAATTGATCAAGTCACTTCAAGTAATTCGAAGGGTAGTGTTTGAGGACACTACAATCTTAGAGGATCACCTAAGAGATATGTTCACATAGAAAGGGTTGGTGATCCTAACTTAATTTGAAGATAGGATCTCAATAGTGACTCAAGTGAAGAAGATGATGAAACCTAGAATGAGTGTAATTAGATGACATTGACAGGCAAGAATAAACTAGTGTGCCAAATAGAGGATATAAACCTCAGTGAAGAAGACCCAATTCATCTTCTCACAGATATAACTGAAGGGAGTAGTAACGCTGAGTATTCCCATTAAGAGATGAATGATACCTAACACATGACACTCAATAATAATAAGGTAGACATTAGTGTAGAAGGGGAACCAACGATGGTTACTTTGGGCACATATTGGTTTGACACAGAGCTGACATAAATTATGGATCTCCTAAAGGAATTTCAAGACTTGTTCCCTCAAAATTATTAGGACATGAAGGGAACCTACACATCCCTTGGGAAAAAGAGCATAAAAACTATGGATGGTGCATGAACTATCAATAAATACCCCTATATAATGAACCCCAATCTCCATGACAAAGTTAAGATGGAGTTGATGGTATGCTAGCCATAAGCATTATTTACTTGGTGTAAGAATCTAAATGGGTAATCCCCATGGTGATTAACATCAATAAGGATTGGAAAATTCACATTTTCATTGATTATATAATGTTTAACATTGATTATATCACTAACCCCTTCCCAACTCCATTCACTGATGAAGTATTGGATGGCATCGTAGGATATGAGATCTACACCTTCACTAATGGGTTCTTTGGATACCATCAAGTCCAAATTGAAGAGGAGGACAAGACCAAAACAAACTTTATGGCCGAATGGGATTTTTAAACTTATAATGTGATGCCATTTTTACTCAAGAATGTACTAACTATATTCTTTAGAGTGGTGATCACTACATTTAATGACTTCAGCCACAAGTTCCTCTAAGTGTACCTAGATGACTGAACTATGTATGGGCTCATAAAGGACCATTATTATAACATGTGCTTGATTCTTGAAGGTGTAGATAGCTATAGATATCCTTAAACCTTAATAAGTTTGTCTTCACAACACCATTTAGAACCTTGTTTGGGTATATCATCTATAAATATGATATTCTCATCAATCCCATGAAGCTAAAAATAATCATTCAACTGTAAACCCCTTTAATGTAGAAATATGTTTGTAATTTTATAGGACATTATGAATAATATAGTAAATTCATAAGGATGTATACAAATATTATTTTTTTTCTAGAGGATATCTTGCATAAGGATGGCATGTTATATTGGGGCACAACATAAGAGGATGTCTTTGAAACTTTGAAGATCAAGTTAGCTAACACACCTATTTTACAATTTCCTGACTAGATGACCCCTTTACACATCCATGTTGATAAATTTGGATCTTAAATTGGAATTATTATGGTACAACCAAGTGAAGTAAAAATGGATCATCCCATCTCCTTTATAAGAAAAAAATTGACCCAAGTAGAGAATAACTATACAACAACTGAGCATGAGGTGCTAACCATGGTCTACACCCTAAAAAAATTCAAGTAATACTTTTTGGTGACCCCATTCATATTTTTCATGGACCATAGGGAAATTAAGTACCTCATGAACAATCCCATTATCCATAGGTGCATTTATAGATAGATATTTCTATTGCAAGAGTTTTAGTTCTCAATCATAGTCAATCTTGGAAAATATAACTCGAACCCATAGCATTTACATTGCATCAACTTTGGTGTTACAATGACATTGATCAAGGATGACATTGCAGATGTTCAACTCTATATATTAAATCATGTCCCTAAATACTTGGTAGAGATAGTCATTTTTCTAACATCAGGATCTACACCCCAAACTATGACAACCAAAAGAAGAAACAACTCACAGTTCATACCACCTCTTTTTAGCTCATCAATAGGGAACTATATAAAATAGGCTAAGATGAAGTATTTCACTAATGTGTCTTAAAATATGAAAGGGAATCTATTTTATGTGAGGTATATGAAGGGATATTAGGTGACCATTAAACTAGAGACACAACAGTACACAAGGTGTTGCAATCAAGCTTGTGATGGCCAAGTCTATTCTAAGATTCAAAATATTGCACCAAGGAATTTGACATATGCCAACACATAGATAATCCTAACCACCATGATTAAATTTCTCCCATCCCCATTATTTCTCAAGAATCATTCAAAAAATGGGCCATTGATTTTGTTTGGTCAATCACTCCCATAGCAAGGTGCAAAAATGCAAGATACATTCTCGTAGCCATCAATTATTTCACTAAGTGGGTCGAGGTAGTGCCAAAAAAATATTGTATATCCACCATATCCATGAGGTTCATATGGGAAAACATCATAATTTGATATGGGTGCCCACTTAGTTTAACTATGAATAGAGGCACACACTTTATCAATGAAACTTTGTAGATCCTACTAATAGAATACATGGTGGCACACCATAATACCACCCCTTATAATCAACAAGTGAATGGCACCATTGAGTAATTCAAAAAGATACCGGTAACATTCATCATGAATATATGTGACATTGGTAACAAATATTGGGATGATCAAGTGCCATAAGTATTATGGGCATATTGCACAAACTACAAGTGAATGAACAAAGTTACACCATTCCAACTAGTATTTGTCATAGAGGTGATTATATTTATAGAATTCATGGTACCTATTATCTATCCAAATAACACCCAATATAGGTCATATTTATTCAAGTCTGACCCATATATTGACTAATATGGAACTAATTTAAGGCTATGAGATTCCTATAAGACTTCTAAGGTTTTTTATGAGGTTAGTTCCTCAGATATAATAGTTTGGACCTTTGTATCTAATACCTAAATGAGTTGGGGTGAAAAGAGTTAAGAGATTGCATAAAATGAAAATTATTATAATATGTGGTGATGCACCATGAATTTATCATATCCACTCTTAAGCTCAAACTCTTTAACACACTAATAGACTATGAAAGAAGCTAATGTAATGCTTACTATAGTTTCTATGAAATAATATTTCATATAAAGGTTAATTTGATATACTAAGGCTAGGAAGCAATGAAAATAAGGACTAGTTGAAGACATTTACATTCGACAGTCCACTATATTCTTGAGAGATGAATTCTAAGGCACATTATATGACATAAAAAGAAGTTTTTAGCACTTAGGTTGAGCTTGGACCTAAAAAGAGAAGATAACAAACACTTTTGCATATCAACCAAACACAAATTAGTAAAAAACTATAAAATTCTCTATTCATTACTCTAAGAAGTGAAAAATATAATTTTGGTAGAGTCTAGTTATACCATCCTGAGGGATCCTTAATAATAGCTCAAAGGTCATATTTATAAAAGAAAGTGGAGTAAAAGAGAGGGATTTTGGTGATGAAAAAGGTAATCAAAATGAGCATCACTCCATTTGAACCACAATTACAATTAATTCTACATTTACACTCATTAAATCCCTTTGATTGATCCAGGTCACTTCAATCCATTGCACAATTACATTATTCTTTTATTGACGTTCCCTTACGATTGTAATGATAGGATCAAGTTATTTTGAGATAAGTTCCATCATCAATGTAGTTACACCAATCAAATCAATCTATTATATATTTTTCATGGTGTTAAACTACCCCTAATTGGTTTGTCATAAAATGTAAGAGTGGAGAGAAGGGTCACTTCATGTAGTTGGATATGGTAATGAAGCCATTGAATTTTATGCATCTACCTTCATATTCCATGCTATCTACCATTTTTTTCTCATTATAAGGACCAAATACTCATATCTTGAAACTAATAGAGCCATGTCATGCATACTTGGAGAAGTGGTTTGTCAAGATATGATTGTGTTGAAGGATAAAAATCCATAACCATATCTAATTTATATGCCCCTATATGGGAAATTGAACCTAGGTCCACTATAGATGAAAACCAATCTAAACTATTCGTTTTACTATAGTTTTAATTGACAAAATAAGTTCACTAGGTGCATGTTATATATTTTATAATAAGTTGCCACCCCCTTGGTCTATATTAGGTCTAAAATACCTATTTTACCTTTATAGAGCTATGTTGGCAATGCTTGATCTCGATGTCCCTACTCTGGTTCAACCTAAATCCATCTCGAATCACATTTGAGTTTGGTTCCTTTGTATTTACCTTACTCAGGAAGAATGTCATATCAACTTTCATCTAAGTCACCTGTGATTGCCTTCATTTGATTGGTCATATAAAATAGAATAAAATCATTAAACTCTTAACTCATGTCACTTTATTGATCTCCCTAATGTGAATGAACATAATCTATAGATTCTCTGCTAAGACTCATGCACTTATGCCACTTGTTAACCATGTATGAACTCTCAGGATCTACTAATTCTTTGACTTATTCATGTGTCATTGATATCTTTTGTACAAAAAAAATGATCCATTGATTTCTTTCCATGAATAATGTGCTCATACGACTTGTCAATCATGTGTTGATCTCAAAAACCTATTACTAGTATGTCAGCTTCCACACTTGTGTCACATGGTGTCCTTTTGAGCTCCTTTACCCTTTTGATTCATCTCACTCCATTAGTTTAAGATGTATGAAGCAAAATGATATATTAATCTCATTGGTCCCACTTTCCTACCAGTTTAGGTCACATCATTAGATCATCTATATGATTAAACACTAGCCATTAATCCTACTTTTTGAATCCAAACAACTATTCTATAGGGCTTAAAATTGACATCTACACACCTATCAATTGATGTCTATGGGAAATTTAATGATGTCTATGTGACCATTAATATTTTGACCCTAATGGATGGATTTTAAGATTTATTTTAATGTTTATGTGAATGGTAATGATGTCTATGTGCCTATCACTGCATATTTGAATTTCAATGGTTACTTGATGTGGTCTAAATTTGATACTTGCACGAAAATCCCCATCCTACTGGATCATCCTTGCCAAAATAATTTGGATTATGTAATTATGTCTTTATGGAACTTATTACGTAATAATTTCTATAAAATAATTCACTTGTTCAAAACTTTTGCATCCCACAATTTCCCCAAAAGAAATCTACCTTATACTTTTTATTTCAGGCACTTTATCTTTAGGATTTTTGAAAAGACATTTCCTTCAAGAGTTTTGTAAAGGACACTTTTTATGGATAAAATCTACAAAATAAATAGGTCTTTGGGTAAATTATCCTAGACAATTTTCTTGACACAAATGCACTTAGATCCTTTTTTTGTGGATAAAATGTTTGAAAAAATTTACTTAGATCCTTTTTCTGTGAACAAAATGTTTGAAAAAAATTTAATCTTTGATATTTTTGCTCGATCACTTTCCCCAAAATAATTAAGTCTACATTTTTTTTAATTTGGATAAAATGTCTAAAATAATTCATTCTTAGCCTTTTACCTTTAGGACTAATTCTCCAAAAGAATTCTATCTTTGGGAAAATTATCCCAGACAATTTTCTTGAAATAATTCTAACATTTAGCCAAAATAAACCTTGAAATATTTCCCAAGGAATTAGCCAAAAAAAAAGGTTTTGTTATTAGCCTTCTTAAAACATGTAGGCTCTTCTAAAATTGTGTTTGGACTTTGAATGCTCAAATGAATTTCTAATCCTTATACAACTTGTCCTTGACCTTTGATCTACTTGTTTTCACCATGAAACCTACTTGGGAACCCATCATTTTCCATTCTAAACCTATCTCTAAACCATTTGGTATTTCATCAATTGGGACCCTATTAGGCTTCTTTTCAACTATATCAAATCTTGATATGTGGGCTGAAAAGGCCAACAGTTCTAGTGACTCAGCTGGCTTGACCAACTTGTTTCTCATGGAACCTAGACTTTGATCAAGCTTGTTCAATATGACTAAATAAATGAACATCTAATTACAAAAATACTCTTCTTAATTTTTGGTAACACCTTTTGGAGAAATGGGGAACCCAAAAACCATAATAAATTAACAAAATGTACCAAAATAATTAAACAACAAACAAAGCAATGTGTGAAAGCACTAAGAGGAAAAATAGGCCTATCTACCTATGTACAAAGAGCATGAGCTCAAACTAATAGAAAAACTCAAGATACCTCTCATTGATAGGGATGAGAAATATCTCTCCATTCAATATATCAATATCAAAGGCATTTCTCTCTTTACAACTTGTGATGACATAAGGTCCACTCCAAAGGTTGTCAAACTTGGAGCGTTTTCTTGTCTTTACATGGTCCTAAATCCATTTAAGGACTATGTCACCTTGATGGAATGTCTTTGATGAAGATATTTTCTCAAAAACTTTATTGACTTGCTTCTCATTAGTCCACATGGTATGCATGGCATCATATTTGATCTCTTTCAATTCTCTTAGTTCATTCATCTTAACCTCCATTGTATTACTTTCTAGAATCTCTAGTTGGTGTGAAAGTTATAAAGCTAAGAGATCTAATGAGATAGGTAGATTTGATTCTCTTCCATAAACTAAGATATAATGTGAATTAACAATGGCCTTCTTGAGGGTGATTTTATCAACTCATAAAATAGTCTTCAACTTTGTATGCCAAGATCTCTAATTATCTTCCAATGTTCTTTTGATGATCTGAATCAGGTTCTTATTATTGGATTCATCTAGTCCATTACCATGTGGATAGTAATTTGATGAATATGTAAAATAAATACCTTTCTCAATATCCCATTCACATACATTTACACTTATAAATGTCAAGGCATTGCCTAATATTATAGTAGAATTAACTCCAAAATGGGTGAATAGACTATCATAAAACTCAAGCATAGAGTTCTCATTTGCCTCCTTCAAAGGCATTGCTTCCACCCACCTGGTGAAATAGTCTGTAGATATCAATACCCATTTATTACCAAAACTAAATTTATGATGTATCATGATAATAAATTCTAAACCCAATTACATGAAATGCTACTCAACTTGAATAGGCTTTAGTGGCTTGGTAGCTAGTCTCTATTTATTTGTAAACATTGCACACTTTTCACACTTCCTAACCCAAGCATGTGTATCCTTAAATAAGTTAGGCCAAAATTAACTAGATATAATGATTTTTATAGATGTGGTATTGCTTTAAAATGACCTCTAGAAAGACTATCATGAAATTTTTCAAGAAGCTTGTCAAATTGATTAGCTTCAACACACCTTAAGAGAATACCTCCAATGTCTTTTTTGAATAACAATCCATCAATATAAATGTATGTTACTAATTTTAGTATGAAGTGAATTATTTTTTATACATCTAAACCCATTGGACATTTTCCTATTTGAAGGAAACTAGCAATGTCTAGTGTCTAGCTCGATGGAGGAGTAGTTTTAGCTTCTTTTTGGGTGTCTTGAAGTGTCAAAACCATTTCCTTATCTTATTTCACATATTATACAAGATGTTCACATAATCCTTTACCTCAGACCATATTTTTGACCTTCACTTCAATATCATATTCCATGCACTTAGTGACCCATCTAGCTCTCTTTTCACTTAAGTCTCTATTAAGGATGAAATCCTTCATGCTAGGATGAGATACCATTAGTATAATATTTATATTTGAAAACAAATGTATAATTTTTTTAAAACCTATTATAAATACAAGTAAATTTTCTTAACAAAATAATACCTCTCCTCATAGTCTTCTAAAACCTGACTGAAAAAATCAATGGGTTTCTCTAAACCTTCACTATTTTGTTGCATACGCATGGCTGAAATTGTACTAAATATAGAAAAAGTATACATAAATAAATACTTATTGAAATATACATTAATAAAAGTGGGATCTTGGCTAATTTATTGGTTTATGGATTCAAATATTCTCTTTCCCTCCTTAATCCAAGTGAATTCTTGATGTTTCTTTAGCATTTGAGTGAGTGGCCTTACCAATTCTACAAATCCAAGAATAAATATTCTAATGAAATTGATATTTCCTAAGAAGCTTTGAAATCCTTTCTTATGTTTTTAAAATTATAGAGAAATTATTTCTTCTATTCTTTTTGGATCAATATAAATACCATAATTGGACACTACATGCCCAAGCAGTCCTCCCTCATGCACTAAAAAGATACACTTCTTTGGATTCAAAGAAACTCCAAATTGTCTATATCTATCCAAAATAACTCTCAAGTGTTTTAGATGATCATTAGGATATTTTGAAAATATAGTAATGTCATCAAGATAAAATAATACCTTTTTACTCAAAATAACTTGAAAGGCAACATCCATTACCCTTTGAAAAGTGGCTCCAGTATTAGAGAGCCCAAAAGGTATCTTTTGATAGGCATATTGTGAAAGTTGTCTTATATCAATATTAATCCTTCACCAATATCTTGTTTTAACCTAAGTAACCATCTAGTAAGGATAACCTTCGTGAGCTTGATAGCGTTTGAAATATTTGATCCATACAAGGAAGAGGATAGTGGTCTTTCAGTGACACTTTGTTCAAATCTCTAAAATCCACACACAATCTTATCTCTCCATTTGTATTTATCACTAGTACAAGGTTTTCTACCCATTTTTAGTGCTTAATAAGACATATTATACTTGACTTAATCAACTTAGTAAACTCCTTTCTCATGAGAATATCAACCTTGGGATTGATGGGCCTTTGTTTTTGTCTTACAATTTTTTCATCCTATTAAATATCAATAGTATGTTGTGCTAAATTGGGGTCAACCCCTTTCAAATCATGGTATTAACAAGAAAAAAAATCCATATACTCATTACATAATGAAATGAAAGCTAATCTCTCAAAATTAGTGTTCATTTTACTCCACTCAAGTTACTTACCTTCATCTCTGTGAACTTGCTCATAATGTTATTCCTTGGAAGAGATGCTTAACTTGTCTTTTCTAAGATGATCATCTTCATTAAATATTATTTCCAAAGTTACTAAAACTTTAGGCATCTTGTTTATCTCAATTATACAATCTGATCTTCATATTGATGTTATAATTTATTTTGATTTTTTGAGTAAATTTTTTCCTCATTCTATAGGAAACAGGCTATCTATTTATCACTATCAAAGACTTACCAACTTACCTCATTGTTTGAAACTAAAGGCTTACATAAAACCATGATTTGGGTCTAATCTTAATTTTCCTTGAGATGATCCACTATATCATATTGTGCTCCTATGGAAACAAGTCTATCTACATGTTGATTGGCTCATCTAGGTATGGAGCGGATATTAAATGCTAGGAAATACTGCATGAGGTCCCAAAATATGTGTTTGTAGTGATTTAAGATGGGATTATTTTTTATACTTAAACCTCTAACTTGCTACACTACCAATTCACTATCACCTTTTACCTATAAGAGCTTAATACCTCTCTTTTTAGCCCATTGAAGGCCATGAATAAGAGCTTCATACTCTATAGTATTTGATGTACAATTGAACTAAAATATAATTGAATAATAATACCTTTGATATTGATGTGAAACCAACATTAAACTAAATCCACTCCCTTTATTTGATCTGGATCCATCAAAGTATAGATTCCATACTCCCTCTTGTTCTTGCTTTGAGTTGGTGAGACTAGGTAATGAGTCACCTTCTTCATACATGTAGTAAACACCAAGACCAACTTCTTAAATACCTTTGTATGGGTCATAACCATGGTTTTCAGTAGCCTACTCAGCCAAGAGTAGATTTGATATGCCTTAAAGTGGCTTATAAGGTTCTTGATCAATAGTATCCTCATCTTCTTTTGAAATACTACAATTCATATTAGACATATTTGGAATTTATAGTTCAAGGTGAAATCTATAAATAAGATGAGATCTTATAGTGAATTTGGTTCCATATCTAGTTCTGAAAACCATGTATGACCAATCTGAAGAAAGTTAGGCTCCTATTTTAGCATTAAAATCTCTGGATAGGCATATTAAAAAGTATAGAGGTAAATAAAAAATAACTATATCTTTTAAAATGGTGAAATTTGGACAAACAACAAGTAAAATATTAATATCTTTAAGATTCCTACAGTCTTAGTAGGATAAACATCTAATTGTAGCATTCTTTTTCCATGAGGTTCATACTTGATCCCTAGTTTGTTAGATATGGATTTAGGCATGATAAAATTACTAACCTCACTATTAATAACATAATTATGGGTAAGAAAATCTCCTATGATAACTAAACAATAAAATGGAGGAGGCTTGATAAAATTACTAACCTCATTACTACATTTTCCTAAGTTACATAATGCACTAAACAAAGGTTAGTAATATTTATAATATGTTTTATACGAGTGAATAGATTTTCCCTTATAAAATAAGGAAGAGCCTTAAGAGCTAAGATTGGAATATCATCCCATTAGGTAAGATTTAGAGGACTACCACCATTGAATGACATAAAGGCTTGTCTTATAGGAACAACCATATGATGTATAGGATTTAAAACAATGTTTGGTTGAACAATATTAGATTGGACAAGAATATTTTTTACAACAATAGGGGAAATAAGAGGAGTAAGTGTAGGATATGACAGACATGATTTTTTCTTCTTTGCTGATTGGAAATATAGCTTAGATAAATTTATATCTTTCCATTTTGTAGAGGATCTTGTGAAAAGTCTTGGGGGAATGAAAAAATATGCAAATATGGAATTAAAAATATGAAATTCACTACTATACTCAGATATGCAAAATTATGTAAGTAGGTGATCCCACTATGCATGTCATAACTATTAACTATCTAGATAACACACAATAGAGGTTAGAGTTGTTTAATTCTAACCCATATTTGGACTAACATGGGACTGATTTAAGGTTGTGGGTTGTCTATATCTAAACTAGACATCTAGGGGTTTTTATGAGGTTAGTTCCTTAGATATGATAGTTTGGACCTTTCTATATAAGATCTAAATGAGTTGGGGTAAAAAGAATCAAAACATTTCATAAAATGAAAACTATTATAATATGTGGTGATGCACCATGAATTTTTCATATCCACTCTTAAGGTCAGACTCTTTAACACATCAATGGACTATGAAATAAGCTAATGTAATACTTAATATAGTTTTTATGCAATAATAATTCATATAGATGTTAGTTTCATCCACTAAGGATAGGGAGTAATGAAAATAACGTCTAGTTAAAGACACTTACATTCAACAATCAATTATATCATTGAGACATCAATGTTAAGACACATGATATGACTTGTAAAGAAGTTGGTAGTACTTAGGTTGAGCTTGGACCTATAAATGAAAGATAAAAACCACTTTTGCATATCAAAAAAACATAAAACACTAAACACAAATTAGTAAAAAATTGTAAAATGCTCATTCATTACTTAAATAGGTGCATAATATAATTTTGGTAGAGTCTATTTGTACTAGCTTGAGGGATCCTTAATAATAACTTAAATTCCATATATATAAAAGAAAGGAGAGTAAGAGAGAGGGATTTTGGTAATAAAAAGTGAATAAAAATGAGCACCACTCAATTTAAACCATAGTTACAACTACCTCTACATTTACACTCATTCAATCCCTTTGATTGATCTAGGTCACTTTAATCCATTGTACAGTTACATTATTCCTTCATTGATGCTCCCATATAGTTGCAATGATGGGATCAATTTTATCAAGCTAAGTTTCAATATCAATGTAGTTACAACAATTGGATCAATCTATTAGATCTTTATCCTAGTACTAAACTACCCCTAACTGGTTTTTCATGGCATGCAAGATTAGAGAGAAGGGTCATTTTCATGTAGTTAGCTCTGACAATGAAGTGATTGAAGTCTCCTGATATACCTTTGTATTCCATGCCATCTACTACTTATTACTTATTATAAGGATCAAATCCTCATATCTCAAAACTGATAAAACCTTGTCATGCATACTTTGAGTAGTAGTTTGTTGAGCTATTACTATATTAAATAATGAGAAGCCCCCACCATATCTCATTTATATACCCCTACATGAAAAACTAAACTTGGGTCAACTATAAATGAAAACAAATCCAAACTATAGGTTTTCTTATAGTTTTAATTGACAAAAGAAGTTCACCATGTGCATGTTCTATATTTGAAAATAAGCTACCACCCCCTTAGTATATATTAGGTCTAAAATAATTACTCTACCTCCATGGATAATTTTCTGACAATGTTTTGTTTTGATGTCCCTACTCTAGTTCAACCTGGATCCATCTCAGATCACATTTGAGCTAGATTCCTTCATATTTACCTTATCTAAGTCAAAAAATGATGTATCAACTTTTGTCTAAGTCACCTGAGCTCACCTTCATTTGATGGGCCATAAAAAATAGACTCAAATCATTAACCTCTTAACTCATCTCATTCTGTTGATCTTCTTGATGTAAACTAATGTGATCATAGATCCTCTACCATGACTCATGTGCTTATGCCACTTATCAATCATGTGTCTATTATCAAGATCCATTGACTCTTTAAATTTATTATATGTCATTGATCTCCTTGGTATGAATAAATTTAGTACATTAATTTCTTTCCATGAAGAACATTCTCATGCCAATTGTCAATTATATGTTGATCTCAAGATCTTATTGCCAGTCTGTTATCTTTTATGTTTGTGACATGTGGAAGCCTTTTGAGTTCCTTGACCCTTTTGACTCATCTCACTCTATAAAATCAAGATGTACAAAGCAATGTAAGCCTTTGATATCACTTGGCCCACTTTCCCTATAGTTGAGCTCATACCATTAGATCATCTATATGATTGAATTCTAGCCATTTATCCTAATTTTTGAATCCAAATAGATATTATATGGAAATTAAAATTAATGTTTACACACCTATCAATTGACATCCCTAGGAATGTCAATGATGTCAACATGATAGTTGATCTTTGGACCCCAATGGATGATTTTTAAGGTTAATTTTGACATTTATATGGACATTAATGACATTCATGCACTTGTTATTACATATTTGAATTTCAATAGTTACTTAATGTGGTCTAAATTTGACACTTGTGTAAACATCCCATTCTTATTGGATCATCTTTGCTGAAATAATTTGGCCGATGTAATTATGTCTTCAGGAAATTGTTGTAGAATAATTTCCTTAAAAGAATTTGCTTGTTATGAACTTTTACATTAGACAATTTCCTTGAAATAATTCTTCCTTGTAATTTTTGTTTTAGGCACTTGGCCTTTGGGCTTTTTACAATGACATTTCCTTTGGAATTTTAGCAATGGACATTTTCTACAAAAAAAAATGTTTGAAAGAAATAAGTCTTTGAGAAAATTGTCTTGGACAATTTTCCTGACATAAATGCACTTAGATCCTTTTTTGTGGACAAAATGTTTGA
The DNA here is from genome assembly GCA_037957365.1 of Torreya grandis. Taxonomy (NCBI): domain Eukaryota; kingdom Viridiplantae; phylum Streptophyta; class Pinopsida; order Cupressales; family Taxaceae; genus Torreya; species Torreya grandis. Next base: position 4,151,600 of record JARHVA010000083.1, read on the forward strand.
AATAATTTTACTCTTCAAGATTTTTGCTTGGTTAGTTTCCCCAAAAGAATTAAGTATGTAAATTTTATATTTCAAACAAAATGTCTAAAATAATTTGTCCTTAGCCTTTTTCCTTCAAGTCAAATTCTCTGAAAGAATTTTGTTTTTAGGAAAATTATCCCAGATAATTTCCTCAAAAGAATTATTGGGGATGCCATGTATCTTTTGGTTCATGGAAGTGCAATAGAGTTGATGTGAGACATGATTTTCATGAAGGCCAAATCTAGGAAAATATGAGTAGCTGTAAATTATGAAAAATACAAGACTAATTTTCAAATAAAAAAATTAAGCTCCAACTCAATACATTCAAAATTAGATAATATAAAGGAAATACAAGTATAATTAGGAGTGGATGTAACTCCTCCATGAAAGGTAGTCAAGGATGCCTCAAAATAGAGTGTAACTCCTCGATCTAAGAATAGCTAGTCAATAGAGTAACCCCCATAATGAATGAGGCATAAGATAATTGCTATGACATATGATAGGTCAAAGTAATTCCTATGATTTCACACCTAAGAAAGACTATCCACAAATGTAGGAAATCTAAATGACATGGAATATTTGAGTAGGAAAATACAATAAAATGTAAATAAAATAAATCCTACACTAGCACCCCCTATAAGTGCATCTTAGGTGGGTGATGCTACCAAAATAGGTCCCAATAACTTAGCCTAAGCAAGTACCCATGTATAAATAAATCCCTCATATATAAAGAAGAGAACACCCAGTGGGAAAAAACTCCCCTCAAAAGAGAGAAATGAAGAAGTGAAGAGGATAGAAGTCCCCCCTAAAGATGATGAAGTTGATGAAGTGGATCTTACCCAAAGAAGAGCTCGTAGATGAAGGAATTTGCTCTTAGTGAAGAGTTTGGTGAAGATATCAATAACCTACTCTAAATATTGATAAAATATCAAGTTGATGACTAACCATGATAAGCTCTCAAATAAAATGCATGTGAATCTCAATGTGTTTGGTCTACTAGTGTTAAACTAGATTCTTGCATATCTATATAGTAATCTAGTTGTCATAATAGATGATGGTGGGATACTCGATAGGAATTCCAAACTTAGATAAAATTATCAAAATCCAAATAGCCTCAGTAGCTACATTAACATCTCCCATATACTCTACCTCTATGGATGATATAGCAATATCAATTTTCTTCTTGCTAGACCAATTGATAGGGCTAGAACCCAAAGAAAAATTATAACATGAAGTGGACTTATGATTATAAGTATCACCAACCCAATATAAATCTGAAAATCCAACCAAGTCAACCTCTATACCAAATATATAATGAATCCCAAATCTATAAGAGCCTTAAATGTAGTGCAATATCCTGTTAGCTGCTTTTCAATGCATCTCATGGGGCTCTTACATGAATCATGAAACAATCCCAATTGCATATGAAATTTCAAGTCTGGAATGAGTTAGATAAATGAGGATACCAATAATTTTTTGATACTATATGACATCAACCAAAGGTGTAGAATAGTTAACCTCAATTTTTACTCCTGATAGAAAGGGAGTCAGAGATGGCTTGCAATCAGCCATGTGAAACTGAGCCAAAAGATTGAGAGCAAACTTGGGTTGTGTAAGTGAAATCCTTGAATTAGACCATGAAATCTCAATGTTGAGGAAGTAAGGCAAAAGACCCAAGTCTACCATGTCAAATATGTCCTATAGAGCTATCTTCACCACCATAATAGATGATGAGGAACTCTCAATGATCAAAAAATCATCAACATAAAGGACTAGTATCAATAAAGAATCATCCTACTACAAGAAATATACATTAAGGTCTAAATTACACCTAATAAAAACTAAAGTAAGGAGGAAGGAATAAATCTTGGAGTACTAAGCTCAAGGGGCCTATTTGAGGCCATATATAGATTTCCTAAGTTTTCAAAGTAAGGATGAACCTTGAACAAACCTAGGTGGTTATTCCATGTAGATCTCCTCCTCAAGGTCTCTGTGAAGAAAGGTACTCTTCACATCCATCTAATACACATCCTAACCATATGTTGTGGCTAAATCTAGTGTGAGTCATATTTAAGTCATATTTGCAACAAGTGTAAAGGTCTCTAAGTAGTCAATGCTAGTTACCTACGAAAAACCTTTGGCAACCAATCGCACCTTGTACTTATCAACTGACCCATCTAAAACAAACTTGGTCTAATATATCCAATGACATAAAACCATCTTCATTATTTTAGGAAGTAAATTCAAGTCCTAATTGTGATTTTTAATCAAGGAATTATATTTCCTCATCCATGGCTCTATCCGACTCAAGTATGCCAGAAGGCATGTGGTGCACTTTAAAAGTCTACCCGAGTATGTCTATCATCATCTAGATCCCCAGGCCAAGTGTTTGCACTCTAAAGTATCTACCTAGCCCAAAGAGGGCCTAAAATGGGTGAGTGAGGTGTTGCATCCTCATCTTTTGATGTATGCATAAAATTGGATGAAGATGACTCCCCATCACTCTACTTTCTATAAAACTCATTATCAAATTTGAAAGAAGAAGAAGAAGCATCTACCTTAGGAACCTACTGTGAAGAATCTAAATCCTTGGATTGCTCATCCAAACTAAGTGAAACTAATATAGAAGGAGAAGTGTCTAGTAAAGAGTCAATGGGACTCTCCTAAAACCTAACACTCCTCTCGATGAATAATTGATGAGTTGTAGGGTGGAAAATCCTATAGCCTTTGACCCCTTCTAGATACCCAACAAAGATGTAAGGTTTATATTAAGCCTCCATAACCTTACATTTCTTTTTAGGAATGTGTACCATCATTAGTGATCTAAAGACCCTAAAATGTTGCACCTCTAGTTTCTTATAATGTCAATCTTCAAACTTAGTGATGCCCTCTAAATATTTGTGAGGAACCAAGTTCTGAATGTAGCATACACAATTGATGGCATCTACCTAAAACTATAGAGCCAATGATCTAGATTGAATTATATAGTTGGCCATCTCCTTAAAGAACTGATTCTTGCATTCTGAAAGACCATTCTATTAAGGAGTGTATGGTAATATCAACTAAAGATCAATCTAATTTATGGTACAAAACTACTCAAATTTATGATTGATGTACTCCCCCCATTGTCTATCCAAAGGATTTTGATGCTCTTTCTATATTACTTCTCAACAAGAGCCTTGAAGTCTCAAAAATTATCAAACACTTCAGACTTTTGTCTAAGAAAGTAGACCCATGTGTATCTATAAAATTCATCAATAAAGGTGAGGACGTATCTGGCCCTAGTAAAAGAAGGATGGGGAAACTACCTCATGATATCATTATGAATCAACTCAAGAGGTAATAATCTCTCCAAGCTTTTCCTTTGACAAATTTGTCTATAAGATGTTTTCCAAGGGCACAACCCTCACAAAGTTCCTTAGAGAATTTAACTCTAGGCAAGTCGATAACCATGTCCTATTGACTCAGCTACTCAAGATAGAAGTAGTTAAGATGGAGAAATTTCTCATGCCATATCTTGATAACTCCATCTGAATGGGTAAGAAATGCAATGTGAGAAACATCTAGAGAAAAATGGGAGAAGGTGTATAGCTTGGAATGATGATTAGCCCTCCCCAATGTAACTATAGTGTCATTATGTAGCTCATTGATCTCAACAAAATTTGGTGTGAACTCAACTCTCATGCCCTACCCTATATGGGTAATCTAATATACTAAAAGGAGATTAGATGTTAGTGAAAGACACTTAGACCATTTTTGAATATTACACCTTCAAATTCAACAGACCCTCTCCCTACAACTACTATTAGAGTGTCATCACCCAAAGTGATAGAAGACATGCTATAGGGCTCTAAGTCAAGAAACTCAACCTCTAGTGAACCTATATAGTATGAAGCACCAGAGTCTATAACCCATGATGAATTAGATGAGGAAGCTAATGCAACTAAGGATTTTCCCTTAGTTTTTTATTTCCCTTTTTCCTTTGCCTTAGAGGATTCTTTGACTGATGAAGATTGTTTGATGGACTAAAAGACCCCTATATTGTTCTTCTCCAAGAGATGTCTTAGGTGGTATATCTATTTCTTCATGTACTTGTGTTCATCATTCCCATTCCTCTTGAAATAAGAGCACTTAACCTTCTATTTCTTATTTTTCCATTTAGAGGAGGAGGTTTTAGTGCTACTTTTTTTAGTGGTTTTCTATTCTTTCTCCTTCTTTGGATCCTTACTCTTCTATTTCTTATAGTTGTTGCTAGATTATTTTTGTTTCCCATTCTCAGCAATGAGGGTTGAAGGTTTGGAGGAATTGAGGGTTCCCATCTAGATCAGCTTATCTTGTTCCTTAGTCAAATTTGTGATGAAGTCATCTAAATATGGCATTTTCTAGTTGGATCCTAAGGCTCTCTTCATAGCATAAAAGGTAGAGAAAAATATAAAGTAATTAGGTCCTAGTTTTGCAAGCACAAAAAGAACTATCTGTTCATCTTTCTTATCAGAGGTAAGCTAGTATTGCGAAGTGTCTAGTTCATTGTTATAATTAATTTTGAATTTGAGATTTCTTTCTTTTGCAATAAATTTAATCTCTTTTGGTAGTGGTGTCCTTGTCTTTTCTAGATCTACCCTTTGGCTAGAGAAAACATTATTTATGGAGTTATTCTACACCTTTTTAAGAACTACTTTATTTAGCATTGAAATCCTAGTTTTGAGTCATTTCTAAATGCATCTCAAATCTACATAGGCATCTACATTCTATTTATGTTGAGTTTTATTTTTGAATCATCCAAATTTAAGTTGTATTTTGAGTGAAGCATTGATATTTGCATTCCCTTTGTTGTTTTAGTGCTTTTTTCAACATTGGCATCATTCATTAGCACTTGGCATTATCCCTTCTATTGTTTTAACCTATGTCAAAGGAGAAAAGATCTAGTTTTTGATGTTAGGTATCGGATTATGAGAGGACTCCAGATATCCAATAACTTGCCATTTTTTGTAGCAACTTAGTATTTTCCTCAATATCTTGACATCCTTCCCAACAGTTTGGTGCCATTTTTTTGTTATCTGTGATTGAATTTTCTCATTCTGAGTAGCTTGGGGTTTATTATTTAACCTTGGAAATCTCTCTTTGGCTATAAAAGTGATTATTTTCTAAATGTTTTTTGATTATTAAAATTACGCTTGATTCTAATCAATCAACAATGGCAAGTTTCAAGCTGTGGGATATTGCGGCTTGAAACAACCTCCAGAATTTAGATAAGTTGGCCTCTTCTTTTGTATTAAGTGTGGGGGGAAAAAGGATAGAAGATTAAATAAAAATGAAAATGCAAGAAATGAAACCTAACTATGGCGATGCACTTGAGTGTAATTTGATCCTAATCCTAAGCACAATGAGACTATATGTAGGATTCATTTACATTTAAGAGCAGACAAGTGCATGATCAAGTAAAAGATTGGAATAATAGAAACATAGGCTCATAACATAGGCTTCTTTTTTTGAGATACATAAAATGTCAACAAAGGCATAATGTTCAATCTTCTTGTAAGAATCTTCCAATCACATAAGAGGTGCAAAAACATGTACAGTTATGTAGAACTTCCGATTCAATAAAATGGGACAAAAGCAAATGACATTCCTAATCACAACTCTAGAAAATCTTTAGTGTAGACCACTTTTGCAAATGACATAGATAATATCAACAAAGGCATAGTGTTCAATCTTCTTAATTCTTTAAGCCACATAAAAGGCACAAAAACATGGACAGTTACATCAACTCTACAATTCAATAAAATGATACAAAAGCAAATGATATTACTTAGTCAAAAACTCTAAAAAGTCCAAACTATAGAATCCTCCCCCATTCTTTACAATTCTTCTTCTTTTATAGCCTCAGATGTCTCATCTCATCACCATTTTCCCACACAATTCTACTCTACCCTTAACTCATAGGGGACAAACAGACGGTGCTTTCAATGCCTTGGATGTATCCTGGTCTTATCAGGAGGGGCCATGCTAGAACAGGGTAGCTACTCTGACTACAGCATGGTGATTCATGACTAATACCTCCTTCCACACCTAAATTTACTCATTCCATCACCTACTTAGCTGTATAACTATCCATTCTCCTCCACTTATAGGGGATAAATAGATAGCCCTTTTAATGTTTGTAGGCCCCAAAAATCTACCCGGTGCACTGCTCCATCTACCAGAAATAACTCTTGCTAAGTTCCCTCCATCTCACTTTGCTGTAACAAATACAAGGACACTCTATTCTATTTGAAATGAAAGAGGACACTTATTCAATTCCCTAAAATTCTCCTTATTGCTTAAAAGGCACTAGAGAATGACACTTTGTGCTTTTTGCTTGATTTATCAAAGACATGTAGCATTTTCTGCTTTCCCTATATCCTGCTAAGGAACGCTCCACCTTTGTCACCTATCACAATCCACTTCTTTGATACTTAGTAGTTTTAACAAAATAAAACTCACCACATTCCTTGCCTGAGTAACTTTTAAAAAGGGGATGGATGCACATGGTAGTCTTCTACATGTTGACACTTGGCACTTCTACAAACCTTGGAAGTAACACCTAGGACCCACCACAATCTTTATTTGCCAATGAAGCTTGAAGATGATCTCTCATAAGTTGACATGTGGTGGCCTCCACTACTCTTTGGAAGATACGTGGCATCTTTCGCTTCTTTTACTAGGTTTATGTGGAATCTTTCACTTCTTTCAGGAATGAAAGAAAGGGGGCTCAAAAAGTGACACTTGGTGGCGTCTGCTGCTCTTTAGCACTTAAACAAATTGAAACAATGCTTTTTGCCTTTCAAAAAGGTACCTAACCCCTTTGGTTTTTGGGACACTCCCTTGAACTACTCGATGAACCAAAATGGTTAAATGGTTCAACGGTTCAACACTGTACACTATTTACATGTTAACCAAGGTATTAAACCAAAACATTGAACCAAAACATTGAACCCTAGCATTGAACCGACTATCTCTTAGATGCCAACACGTGGTGACTTCTACTTTCCTTTGAAAATTAGTTTAGGACCTCTCGTGACTGCCACCTGGTGGTTTCTACTTGATCCTACTGCTTAGCTTATTGAAACCCTTTCACCAAAAAATAGATGGAATGCGGGTGCTGATATGAGATGTAGATGTCGACACATGGTGCATTATGTTGAGTTAATATTGGATACATGGCATGTTATGTGGCTCTCTTGATAGTTAGGAAAGGTGCCCCAGACGACTCCACTTGGTCAGAACTCGTAACTTAGAAAGTGACACTTAGACAAAAAATGAATCAAAAGAAACAAACCTACACTTTATTTCAAAACTTTTGCTTCCATGACCAAGGTATGTGGGAACAAAACTATAGTGTGTGACTGAGAATCAGAATGCAATGTAGAGTAAAATTTTACTCTACAATGTTATGCTAGAAATTTGTTTATTTCACCTTGGCATCTCATTTTGACACCTCTCTTCCTTGGTGGGCCCATGTTAAGCCTCCTTATCACATTTGTATTTGTTACTCTCATATTTTTTTCCATTAATGACATTAGCATTTTTTATTACAATATTTAGAATGTTAAAAAATCAATTTATTGGAATTTTTTTAAAAAAGAAAGTTTTTTTAAAAAGAAAGTTTTTTTTAGTCTTTTAAAACTTGTATCTCCACTTATCGAAGATGAAGTTGAGGTCCAAATTGGAAAGAGGCCAAATCCCCCTCAAAATATTAAACCATTTCATTCTTGAGTTTGAGCCAATTCTAACGAGTGGTTAGAAGTCACATTTAACCTCACTCAAGGGTACTTTTTTAATCATTTAGTGTAATTTTTATTAAAAATGGGCTATTGATGAGAATTTATTTCATTAATATCTTATAAACGTTAGATTGAAATTGAGCACCATATTTTTTGAAAGTGTCTATTTTTTAATATCCCACATAGCTATCCCATTTTCATTATAAAATACACTAAATTATAAAGTGCCAAAATTTGGGGGGGTACCTGACATAGTTTCAGGGGGGTTGCACTGTGGTTGTGATTTTGTTCTACAAATTATCTTTTTCCACACATTTGATTTTTTTAACAATAACATCATATTAATATTAAGTTCTAAAATGGATCTTATCACTATTAATGCACTCACACCCTTCAACTACCAGGAATGGAAAAGTAAGATTACAATGGTCCTTAGAAGTAAAGGGTTGTTTCACATAACTATGGGGGTAGAAACTAAGCCCAAAATTGAGAAAAAAAAGATAAAATGGTTTAATAAATGTGATTAATCCTTTGGAATTTTATGTCTTTCAGTGTTGTCAAAACTCTTGTTTCACATAAAGTCAACCAAATCTCTTAAAGAAGTATGTGACACCCTAGAAAACTTGTTTGGGAAAGGCAACACCATGAGGGGTCATGAGATTGAGATTGAGCTAATTAGTCTGAGCCATAGAAACTATGAAAAATTGTAGGACTTCATCACTAAGCTTAAGTCACTTAGATTTTAGTTAAAAGAGTGTGTAACTAAGAAGAAAGATGAGTAGTTAGTTCTTTTTGTGCTTACAAAACTATGACCTAATTACTTTGTATTTGTCTTTGCCTTTTATGATACCAAGAGAGACTTAGGATATAACTGGAAAATTCCATCCTTAGATGAATTCATTATATATTTAACTAAGGAAAAAGATAAGTTGATCTATATGGTATCCCTCAAGTCTTCCAAACCTTCAACCCTGATTATCAGTAATGGGAAATAGAAAGCCTTTGATACCATATCAGGGATGACACCGATCTACTGGTTCATGGAAGTTCATTAAATTTTATGTGAGACATGATTTTCATGAAGGCCAAATCTAGGAAAACATGAGTAGCTACAAATTATAAAAATATAAGACTAATTTTCACACAACAAAATTAAGCTCCAACTCAATACATTCAAAATTAATTGCAGTAATGAACCAGACACTTAGTAATGCCAGCATGAATCTAATACCATATCGAATATGCCATGGATTTCTTGGTTCATGGAAGTTCACTAGAGTTTATGTGAGACATGATTTTCATGAAGTCTAAAACTAGGCAAACATGAGTATCTATAAATTATGAAAAATACAAGACTAATTTGCACATAAAAAAATTAAGCTCCAACTCAATACATTAAAAATTAGATAATTTGAAGGAAATAAAAGTAAAAATAAGAGTGAATGTAACTCCTCCATGAAAGGTGGTCTAGGATTTCTCAAAATAGAGTTTAACTCCCTGGTTTAAGAATTACTAGTCAACACAGTAACTCCCATAATGAATGAGGTATAAGATAACTGTTATGACATATGACAGGTAAAAATAACTCCTATGACTTCACACCTAAGCAAGACTATCCATAAACATAGGAAATCCAAATGACATGGAATATCCAAGTAGGAAAATACAATAAAATTCAAGGAAAATAAATCCTACAGTAACAAGAATTTAACACTTATCCAAAATAAACCTTGAAATATTTCCCAAGGACTTATCTAAAAAAAGGGTTTTGCACTTCGCCTTTTTAAATCTTATAGGCTCTTCTAAACTTGTGCTTGGAATTTGAATGTTCAAATGACTTTACAATGCTTTTTCAACTTGTCCCTGACCTTTGATCTACATGGTCTCACCATGAAACCTACTTGGGAACCCTCCATTTTCCATTTTGGACCTATTTCTAAACCATTTGGTTTTTCTTAAATTGGGACCCTACTAGGCTTATCTCTCTAACTATAGGTAAAGCTTTATATGTGCATTATATGTATTATTTATTTGAATGACCAAGAATCATTGAGTGTAATGCTAGAGGACTTCGAGCACTTGGATGAGGTGCACACCCAAGCAAGGTAGAGCTAACAAATAAAGAAGGCATGCCATAAGTTATGGCATAACAATCATATTAAGTATAAGGTATCAAATGAAATATCTTTATTCTTAATCTATGATTTCAAGTACCTCAAGCACCTAAGAAAACTACAAATTAGGTGGATGGATCCATATGTCATCCATAACATATTGGAAATTGGCACATGTAAGTTGTGCATGTTGTCAGCCAAAATTTTCCTTGGGCATTTTAATAGAAATCAATTGAATCCTTATCGGTAATAAGATGGTGATAGCTCCATTATTGTGCATTATATGTATTATTTATTTGAATGACCAAGAATCATTGAGTGTAATGCTAGAGGACTTCGAGCACTTGGATGAGGTGCACACCCAAGCAAGGTAGAGCTAACAAATAAAGAAGGCATGCCATAAGTTATGGCATAACAATCATATTAAGTATAAGGTATCAAATGAAATATCTTTATTCTTAATCTATGATTTCAAGTACCTCAAGCACCTAAGAAAACTACAAATTAGGTGGATGGATCCATATGTCATCCATAACATATTGGAAATTGGCACATGTAAGTTGTGCATGTTGTCAGCCAAAATTTTCCTTGGGCATTTTAATAGAAATCAATTGAATCCTTATCGGTAATAAGATGGTGATAGCTCCATTATTGTGCATTATATGTATTATTTATTTGAATGACCAAGAATCATTGAGTGTAAGGCTAGAGGACTTCGAGCACTTGGATGAGGTGCACACCCAAGCAAGGTAGAGCTAACAAATAAAGAAGGCATGCCATAAGTTATGGCATAACAATCATATTAAGTATAAGGTATCAAATGAAATATCTTTAGTCTTAATCTATGATTTCAAGTACCTCAAGCACCTAAGAAAACTACAAATTAGGTGGATGGATCCATATGTCATCCATAACATATTGGAAATTGGCACATGTAAGTTGTGCATGTTGTCAGCCAAAATTTTCCTTGGGCATTTTAATAGAAATCAATTGAATCCTTATCGGTAATAAGATGGTGATAGCACCATCAAACACCAATTTTTTGGTCACAATTTTATTGTGTTATGCTAACCAAAATAAAGTTTATCATAAGCCAAACATTTCCTTATGTTTTTCATTATTTTATGTTATGTTGGTGATTATTGAATAAGTGAGGCACTTCAGGCCTATAATAAAACTATTTTGATGCTTCCATGCACAACTCTAGTCAAGTGATTCAAGCATGGATGCTTTCTAAAGTGCCTAAGGCTAGACACCTAAGTTTATGGGTTCATGGAGTTAGCTAAACTTTCACAAATATGACTACCAAGTGATGCAAAAAAGGCAAAAAAGATACTAAGTGTGCATAAGATGTGAGAGAGGCACACAATATTCTATGTACACAAGACACTTGAAGCATGAAGCACTAGAGGACTAGTGCAAGCGTTTTGTATGGGGTAGGACAGGTCAAGGCAAGAGATGAAAGCATAGAGAAATTGACCAAGATAGGAAAGCATGCTTGAAATGAAAGTGCAATAGGAAGAAAATATGGAGCCTTAGAGGTTGAATCATGTGCATTTGAAGCATTACACCTAGGTTTCCATAAGGAAGGTGAAAGTCACTCCAAGTGAATAAATTGTAAGAGGAATATCATCAAGACAAGCTGACATCCACTTAAAGTTAGGCAAGAAGTGACCATTTGAACTACATGACATTTCATCGAAAATACCATTTGGATAGTTTAATGAGGTGATGGTGGAGGCATAAAGATCTGCATTGAATGTGTGGTGGCATTGGATTTTCATGGATTTCATGGGGTTTATAGAATTCCAAAAAATCTAGGTGCCACCACACCATTAATCACTTGTAATTAAGAAGGTAGTTGAATTAGGGCTATAAAGCAAAGAAAGGTTAATTGGTTTAGGTTAAAAACCTCAAGTTAATATGAATTAAAAATGTAGAGCATAGAACCAAAGATAAAGTAAGAATATGGTAGTGAAAGCTTGATCACCCATAGACATAAAAAGAGAATGAATGAATAGAGAAAATAATTGCATTCCCTTTAATATTGGCATAGAGAAGTGTAGGGTGTGAATTATGTGAAAACTAGACAACAAAAAAATTGAGTGATTTCAAGGCCACCATTAATGGTAAGTGAATCTCAAAATTTAAATTTGCAGTCATAGACCTTGTGACTATGAGAAGCACTAGGAAACCTTATAGGATTTGGTAAGTTAAATAGACCATGCTTCAACACTAGCCAGTTTAGGATGGGAAACAAATGCATGAGTTCTAGCTCATCACAGGCACATAAAGATTCTAAATAGGTGTGAATGATTGAAGAGATTGTTGTTATAAATAAGAAATCATAGCTATTGGAAGGGGTTAGCATCATAGCAGTTGATCTTGAAGTACTCATAAAGATGTTATATAAGGAAATATAGTTTCTCATAGATTTTTTGGTAGGAAATAACTAGGCATATTTCATGTACACATACCAACTAAAAGAATACAACCATTTCACCTCAAATAATGTGCAAGATCTAGCACAAGACTAGATGGTTGATATGAGGGCCAAGATAGAAATAGGCACAACATTATTTGATGTCTCCATTTGAGAAAGACTTGTGCACACTAATGCAACTTAGCCCTATGATTTGTCATGTTTTGGGAAGCCAAAGGAACTCATGTAGTTCATCCTTTCAAACATTCATTAATACCACTTATAATTTATAGGGAGGCACACATGGTTATCAACAACCCTAATTGGTAGAATCACTAGGCTCCCATACTTTAATGTAAACATAGACTTAATAATGGTGGATGATGTTAAAGTAGAAAGGGTCATGAAACTCTTTAGGTATTACAAGGGAGGATTCAAATTCCCCATAAAATATATAAAGGACCCTAGCATGAGGGACATAGTGCACCTCATCAGTTCAAAATTTTACCTCAGTGATTGGTGGATGGACATCACCAAGGTTTACCTACTCATTTCTCACCACATGGTGTATGGGATCAAGTTAAAAATAATAAAATTTATTGTTAAATAGATGGTGAATAATGTATGTAAATGTCATACAGTGTGAGATACTTTTAGATGGGGGTCAATGTTGATTTTGATTGTGATGGAGGAGATTATAATGCTTGATGGTGATGAAGACAAACTTTGAGTCTTTATAGTGTATAAGGACTCCCCACACTAAAGTACTATAACTTCACTTGCCCACCCCCTTCTCCAAAAATTATAAGACCTGAGTGATTTAGTGGTGCACCCAATACATAGAGGCATTCAATATGGAGTAACACATCCCCAAGGAGCTTCTACAGAACATGTTTGGAATGGTTACCTTTGCCATTATGCAACATTTATGTGTAGTGTACTTGACACTCATAGATGATAATTGATTAGGTTGGCTAAAACTCCCTTATGCATTTTTCATCAAATACTTCAAGGACGTACTAAGGATAATTCCCAACATATAACATATAGACATCCTAGTGAAGGTTGTAGATTTAGAAAGAAGCAAGTCATGGTGTCAATATGTGCACCTAGGTGGAAAAACTATAAAAGATGAGGAGTATGACTTAGATTGCACTAACCTACATCCACTCTAGAAGGGAGTAATACTCAAACACATACACATGTGATATTTTGAGATGAATCCAATAAAAAATAGTGTATACATTGGGCAAGATGATGATCTCCACCTTTGAATCGATGATGAAGGGAATTTGACACTAGTAGCATAAAATAAATATCCTTAGAAAAATTGGGGATTAAAATTTAAATAAATTCAAGAGCACACAAATTTAAGGATCACCTCTAGTGAGGAAGATACTCCATTAACCCCAAAGAAAAGTCTCATGACTTTCATGTAAGGGACTGATTCTCCAAGCAAAAAGGAGAATAAAAAGTCTAAGGGACCTATCTAATGCCCATAATAACCCTATCAGAGATGGAGGTGTAAGAGGAACATGATAAAATGGAGGCACAAAAGGAATGAGAATAGATAGAGGAGGACGAGGAAGGAGAAACCAAGGTCTACATTATAGAATAAGTAGGATAAGAGCCTAATATCAAAGAAGTTCAAAAGGCCCTCCAACATGGCACTACTACCACACTTAGAGAAGCAAGAAATCCACCTAGCCTCATCAAAATATCCCTCCACACAACCTCCATAAACTAAGGATTAAAATAGAAACTTGTGGAAGAAAATGGGCCTTAATGAGGAATAAATAGAGATGACACTGGCACTAGAGTAAAAGAGGAATGCCATGAAGGAAAGAGGCATGACCTAGGAGGAGATTTAGAAGATTGAGGCTAAATAAATAAAGGATGAGGAAGAAAATACCTTAGCACTAATAAATAAGAGGAAGGATAAGGAAAATAAGTCCCATGAGGAAAAGGCCAAGAAAGAGAATGAAGAGAAAGAGGTTACCATAAGCATGAAACCAATTAAAGAAGTGGCAGAAAAGGTACCTAGCACCTCCACCTTCATAATAGAAAAATTTGTATTATAGGCACACCCAAGTAGTGAAGGGGTGCTTGAAGACAAGGAATGCAATGATGGTGCCTTAAAATAACAAATGGAGAGAACCAAAGACACCCAACAAGAAAAAGAGGAGGGAAAAATTAACACCAAGGGAGAAGAAGTAGACAAAGGGGACAAGTCTGAAGAACCCCTATATGGTAAGGATGAAGAAAACTCATAAGGATATACTGAAGAGAGTAGTAGTGTAGATGAAGAGGAAGAAGAACAAATGGAGTTGTCCCTCACAAAATAAGAAGGCATAGAGTTGAGCCTAAGATAAAAGACACAAAAGGGGTGGATAGATGAAGATTTATACATGTTTGAATACATTGCCCCTAAAACCACCATAACTAGGACATTATAATAGCTCTCATTTGATTTTGATATCTATATGGATGAGCTTCATTTTGAGGTGTTATAATAAGCCATATTGGACATAGATAAACTGGAGGAAGGGCATGATTCCTTTCTCATAAATACCTATGGCATGAACCTAGTTAGGTTGGAAAATGAACTCATTTAGATGGCCTTCAAAATAATGTAGAAGAACATCATCAATGATTTTAGGTCTTCAAAGTGGAATAAAATCACCTTGGATGCAAAAGAGGAAGTGAAGGTCATGAAGTTTAAATAGTATCAACTAGCCAAGAGCATAGAGAATGTGATCCAAGAATTTGACTCAAGAGAGGATGTTAGTATGGTGTTGATTCCTACTTAAATATCTACTGAGGTATATGAAATAAGTTTGATAATATTTAGATACACTATATTTAGACTCAATCCATTGTCTATGAGGACACGTTTCACTTTTTTCCTCTTTATATAGACTTGATATATAATGGATTATTATGAAGTGGGCCAAGGGATGACATATTACTTTGGTTTAAGGTTACTTGTTGGGATAGAGCTAGGTGTCCAACCAAAGCTTGAAATTTATTAGGAGATATGTCATTTGGAACTATGGATTGACCACCAAACTTTGTCAAGATGTTTTTTTGGATAGTAGATGTATGTAATAAATCTAAAATGGAGATTAGTGCTGGCATCTTTTGTAATTATTCCACAATGTCAAATATATTTTTTTGGGATAGTGGTAAATGGTTTTTTCTAAGGTAGAATGGTTGGTTAAATGATGGGTGAAGTGACAGATGGTTATGGGCTCAGTATGGTAATCTTTAGCCTCTGAGTTTTGATTTCACACTTAGGATTAGATACAATACCATTGTTGCTAATAAATTATGGTGAAGGGGACCAAATAGTATAAGTTTTGGTTTCCAATGCACTTATACAAGGTCATAAGGTAATGATGAGTTATCAGTATAAGGTCCTAACATGGGAATCCTTGCTTGTTGATTCACCTATGTGCATTCCTAGGTCAAAGAAGTATTATCAAAATGGTTTTGTTGATTTGGTATGATTATAAATGGTCTTATATTATTGGTACTTGGTCTTAGATTAATTGAAATGGTGTTAATATGATCCCCTCTAATATGGCTTACAACTACATGCTAGGTCTATTAGATGTTACCATTCTAACCTTGGTTTT
The DNA here is from genome assembly GCA_037957365.1 of Torreya grandis. Taxonomy (NCBI): domain Eukaryota; kingdom Viridiplantae; phylum Streptophyta; class Pinopsida; order Cupressales; family Taxaceae; genus Torreya; species Torreya grandis. The sequence continues at coordinate 4,167,558 of JARHVA010000083.1, forward strand.
GTCCATTTATTTAACATTGTTCATTTTGTTATTGGTTTTTTTGAGTCTATTGGTTTGGACATAGATTTTAATATTGTTGTTGATGTTGCACTGGCTGATGTTGTTGTTGTTGATTATTATGTTGGGGAAAAGGATTCTAATAAATGCCAAGGCCCTAATTAGAAGTGGAAGCTTCATCATATAATGTGATCTCCCCACTTTCTAACATATTCTAAATTACATTTATAATTTTCACACAACACTACAAATTATGCCATTGACCCTATGAAAATCATAGAATTATTCTGGCCTATACCAGTCTAGCATGTCAACACCTTTATGAAATTTCTCTTTTAGAATAGGACATCTAATCAAGTTGGCTACTATGAGCTTATGAAATACTGATTTTATGGGTTCTCCAAGGTCAATAAAAGTGTGATGAGTAGGCATGTTTCCCCTTGAGGAGAAGGTTTTTTAAAAATAATTGGTTGTATTTATTACATTTATTATGATGGTTAAGGTTATTGTGCATGTTGTATGTGTTGCAACTATTGAAAAGGTTGTTGGTTAGGAGTAAGTTGGAAATGTGGCATAGGCTAATAAAATGGTGATTATACTATTTTGACATGTCATTACTCTATTACTCCATTCCCTACAACATTTTTGTTGAGATTGAATTACTTGGGTATATCATTGTTATTGGCCTATTCCAGTTGTGATACTTGTGCTTGGACTGGATGTTCGTTTTGGTCACTATTCTAGTTTTGATTTTTCCATTATTATAATTTAACAAGTTTAGTTTAATAATCCCTTTGTTAATAAGGGCCCATTCAATCACTAAACATTTATCAATAATTTATTTGAACATATGTACACATTGTAACTCTAGATAATAAGATATCTTATTATAGATTTTTTGTAAACATAGTGGCTAGTTGTTTATCTATTATAATATGGGTAAAATGGATTTCAAGGTCTCTCCATCATTGTAAATAGCTTGTGAAGCTTTCACCTAGTTTATATTTTTCTTGTGTTAAGTCCACCAATGAAATCTCATGCTTGATATTATAAGAGAAGTGTTACACGAATTTGTTTGAAAGATCATCTAAATTAGAAATTGAATTCTTTGGTAGTTTCAGGAACCATCTCAAGGCTTGTCCAACTAGATTTCTTGGAAACAACAATAACAAGTATATATTGTTATAGGCCATCAGTTAGCATGTGACAAAGAATTATGTCAGATGTACCCTTTGATAGATGCATAGGATGAAATGGGGATTGGTTTGGCACTTAAATGAACCATATATCATTATATATAACCCTTCAAATTAATCAATGTTACATAATACAATGTTTTAGCCATGACCAATCCATAGAAGTACAAGTAGGACCCTTAACACTCTAACACTCTTTATGAGGCTCTGATATCAATGACACATCAAGCTTCCTACTTTAGGATAGTTGGATGAGGTGATACTCATAATTATTAATAGATACAATGAGGGTGTGATCTATCTTTCATATGTTGTCACTTTTTTTTTTATCAATTTTATAACCATGGTGTGAGTAATAATACTACCATCCTAAGGTAGATCTCTTCTATCTTATAAAACCAAGGCTCCCCTAATTCATTTAGATATAAAATAAAAGTATAATAGGGAATCTATGGGGATCCCTATAAACATATTGGATGATATGTTAGTGAACAATCTCTCTAAGTGCATCACCAAATAGTTTGGGTGAAACACCAAAATCATATCACAAGCAACAAAAGGATTCATTGACATTACCTAAAAAATTATTAAGAAGCACAAAAGACTTTAATTTTCTTGTGTTTTTAGCTTATGAACTTACAACCAATATTGAGAAGGTCCTTGTAAGAACATCATAGGTGTTCCCTTGTATTTTTCAAACTTTGGTGGTTCATACTCTGGAGTAAATGGTGTTTGTAAGTACTCCATGTTGAAACAGTAATAACACACATTATTTAGCTTAAAATTTTTGGTCTATTTTGTTGCTTCCATGAGGGAAAATGCATCTTTCATTTGTCATAGCTCTTGTTCAAGGAAACTTGTGGGAATATTGGTCTAGTGAGGTGAAGGTGAAATTATTGAAATTGAACTTGTAATTATGTGATATTTTGGTTGGGATTGGGTATATAGGCCTAATTTTGGGAATATTAAGGTTGGGATGGTGGTATATAACCATATTGTGCTTTTTGAGGTTGAATAGGGATATGTTGTTGACTAGTCATACCTAGATGATTGAGAGGGACTTGTGAACCAAGACCCTATCTCTGAACTTGTGGCACACTTGGCATTAAAGGTAATTATTACCTAGTAGGTATTTGAGGAACATTGGAACCTATTTGTTATGATAATCTTAGTTGGGAGTTGGATGCATGTTGGAGATTAGACATTTTTTGTTGACCAATATTTACATGTTGTTAGCTAGACATCATTTAGTTTTAGATTGACATGTTATTCTATAATGAAAAAGGTAAGTTCATTGCTACTCAATGAGGTGGAACATTGGTTTCCCCCTATTGAGGTGGTAAGATGTTCTACCTATGTTTCATGGGTTGATTGGATGGTGCCTACTATTATGGAATATTACTCATCACCTATTAGGGAAGAGTAGGATTCATCACATTATGTTATGGTATAACAGTAAGAATTAGATGGATACTTAATCCTTATTGTTGGGTGCTAAAATAAATAACTAACTGAGGATTAGAGGTAGTTGGTCAAGGTTGAAATGTAGAAACTCCTAATCCCTTAGTCTATAAACCACTAATGGTACTAGTTAAAGGCACATTTTGTTGTTGACTTTATCTTTATGCACTAACACCACTGTGGTTTAGATTGGATGCTACTTGAGTATTTTCCACTACATTTTGCTCACTATTATACATAGAATAAGACACTTATTTGATATTTTTGGTATTGAACATGTTTTTGACTGAAGTGTTTTACATAAATGGGTCTAAACCCTAATTTTCTTGACCATTCAGTTCCATTAAAACTCATATTGAAGGAGTTAAATCAATAAGAGGCCTATTTAACATGGTCATCTGATTAAAGTTATGTGTTAGGTCTTGATATGTCTATTATGTTGTCTAAATTTGAATTAATTGATCCTCTATAAGGCCTCCTTACATGACAAGCATATGAGGATCTTGATATGGTATTGGTACTATGGCATTAGGTTTTTTAGAAGAATCCTGATCGTTGTTCTGATAAGACATGTTATAAGGCCTTCTTGATAAATTTTTGAAATCATCATGCCCTACTTCATAGTTAGATGGGATTTTACCATAATAAGGTTGTTTTTAGACATTTTCTACAACTATAGGTATACTATATAAATATTGGGTTATCTATTCTTGATATTTCTCTATGTAAGGAGGCATGATAACCAAATAATTTACCAAAGTATCTTGACTCTATTTCCTTATTTGAATATTATATGGTGGCTAATAATCCATATCCAAAACAACCTCATATATGTAAGGGTCTTGAAAAATTTACTCTTGTGTGCTAACATTTCCATGTCTTGGATTGCACATAGTTCTACTACATGTATAGTGAGCCATGGTCAAATCAAATGACAAATTTTTTGCAACAAGATGGATTAGAGTTATGTAAACTCTAAAAATATATGTATAAAAATACAAAGGGTTAAAACATGATCTATCTTGGTCAAGGGTGGAGTTATATCTCCAAAAATTCTAATGCAAATATTTGGTAAAAATATTATAATGTTAAATGTCTAACGTTAAATGTTTCACCTAAACAAGGTCAAGCAAAATGATCTAAAAATAAGATGCCAAACTTTAATGTCTAAACATGTTCTAAATAGGTGTAAACTAGGGAAGGGAAATGTTTTTATATCTTTTGTCCAAATGTAGAGTCAAAATCTAGGCTCAAGCAGGCTATGCTAGGTCTTTTGGCCAAAAGGCATCAAATGTTAGGCTTGAAACAAAGGGTGATGATGATTAATATAACAAATTTAGAACAATTTGGAAAAGATTAGGCACTTGATTCTAGATAGAAATGTGATTTGATTGGTGAAAAACACTAAACAAAAGGCACCTTGAAAATGGACTAACTCTATCAATCAAAGTCACAAATAATAAATATTACAAACTTGAGTAATGTATTAACCTAAGTTACATAACCCAAAAGAGAAATATCTATGTATCAACCCCTATGTATTGATGCCTAAACCAAAATCAATCAATTTTTGGATCTGAACTTGGAAAAGTTAATCATAGACTTAATCAAAGTAAACTAGGGTTCTGATGACCAACAAGCTAAGTGAATTTGAACAACATGAGTATGCTTAAACAAATATCTAGTAAGGCTCAAATGATTTTTTTAAATAATTATAATAGAGACACAAGACAAGTCTTTTAAAATAATCTGGGTAGCATAATAGCGTTATCACTCCTAAAATATGTGATAAGGGTGTATATTTCAAAGACATCAAAATCATAATATTTAAAATGACTTGGGCAATGTAATGTTACCCATTTTGATCACAACATTGACACAAATGTTTGATAAGTTTAAATTAAGGTGTCAAATGGACAACATAACACCTCCTAAAATAATGGAGTGATGTTGGACACAAGACTCATTCATGACATGGTTTAAAAAATAAGTTTTAGTTTTAACACACTAAATAATACAACTAATACAACTAAGTATATCATCCAAAATCCTATCAAGGTATGGCAAAGTGGGGTTGACTAGAACCTATAAGTTGTTGATCATCTAGATTGATCTCATATGTACACACTTTCACATATGCACACAAGATAAGTACTACATCAATTGAGTCCACATCAATCAGCTTATTGTGAAAAGGTATTGTCCTTTTCATAACCACTACATATATCACTTACTCGGTGTAGTTAAATGTCTATATTGATTATACATCTTAGGCTTACCTTACCACTAATAGAGATGGTTTAACTGCTTAAACGATTATCCTAATGGGGTGATCCCAATCTATATACACCCCATGGATAAGGGTTGAAACACTATCAGGAGATGAATCCCTAGATCAATGCTTCCCTAGAGAACTCGTGAGAGGTAATGACACCCCCTTCACAAGCCAAAATGCATGAAAATAAAAGATGAGTAGAAATACTTTAGGGTTCATTTTAGATCACCCAATACTATGAAAGTTTTGGGGAGATATTAGGTAATGTTATTTTTATGCCTTATACTAGGCACTCAAATTCAATGAAAAGACACTTTTGATCCCCATGAGTTCCCTATAGGGTATAGGGGGAGAGCATACATGCACTGTCCTTTTTGCAAAAATAACAAACAACAAACAATTTGAAAATAATTACTAGTAATGATTGATTTTAAGAACCAAATTTAGATGTGATAATTTTTTTATTACTAGGCCCCTTGGCTTAAGTGCAAAAATTGAAATGATTTCACAAAACTAAATTAATCAAAAACATCAAGGTTTATTTTAACTCCAAAGTCCAAGTGTTCAATATTTGTCTAAAGTTAATTTTAAATCACCAATTGAAAATGTTCAAGACTTAATATTCATTTTAAGAATTAAAAATGAAATGCTTTTAAGACTTAACCAATCCTACATTCTTTTTAAGCACCAATATCCAAATGTGTGAGATTTAAAATGTTTCATTTTAGATCCAAATTGAAATGTGCATGATTGGACTAAGTTCCTTTTAAAACCCAAATTGAAATGTGTGTTTAGTCAGAAACATGAAATTTTGTCTTCAAACTAATCCCTCAACCTAAAATTTTTAGATTATAATCCCTATTTTGAATCACTTTATTGATTGGGAAAATGATGTTTGAATTTGATCTCTTGGGTTTTATTTTAATTACACACAGTGACCATCGATGGTTAGAGGTGATCATCAATGGTTTCAAGAAACCATCACTAATTGGTTAATAGATCATTATTGGTGGTTAAATAAAATTATCAATTATCGATAAAGACCATCAGTGAAGGCAAAACCTCAAGAAAAAAAGCATTAGGTTAGACTTGGATTAGTTCAAATATCAAGAAAACCTGCAAGGTAAAACTTAATTGATGAATTTAGATGTTATTGAAACTAATAAATCAAGGGAAAAAATAACCAAAAGAACTAAAATGCAATCTTTAGATCCATTTCTCCCTTACAACCTAACCATTGGTGGTTACACAGAGTCAGTGGTAGTTAGAAAGAATCATCAACAACTAGGGTTAACCATTGATGGTTTCACCTAAACGTCAATGATCACTATGTAAACCCAAGAATTTAACAAAAATGAAATCTGGCTAAAATAAGGTTAAAATATCAATTTTAGAGAGCTTCAATCATACAAATGAATATTTAAAATATGCATAATTATCTCCTCGTTATGTGGGATGTGTTGGGTCCCAGTAGGCATACCGTCTATGATCAAAAAATTTGACTCAAGATAGGAGGTTAGTATGGTGTTAGTTCTTTAAAAAAATGAAATAAACACATTAAACAAGCTAACATCTCTAGGCCTAGATAATGGGGGGATCTTGGTGAATAAACAACAAATGATAAATCTCAAGTAAAATTTATATAAACATACCTTCCTTGATTTATCTAAGATGATGAATTTGTTGGCTTCTTCGAATTGTGCTCAAAAGGTCTTGATCAATGGGATTTGGCTATCTTCATCTCCACTTGGTACCATGGTTATATTGATTTCTTGGATTGATTTTAGCATTATAATGCTGGTCATTTTCATCATAAAATATAATCCAACATTATAACTCTATTATGTTCCAAGATCTCCAAATGAAGATTTCTAGGCTTGCTTTTATAGGTTTTGAAATGACTTGGAATGGGTTAAATTCTAACCTTGGTTGCCTTAGTTAACCCTAGTAGGGTTAAAATCTGTCCAAAATCTCATTATTAGCATGAATAGGTGTGTTTTAAGATATTTTTCATTTGGAAAAATCATAAAAGGTCATGATTAGCTTCTACGATGTTCTTTAGGATATTTATTGAATTTTTATTTTTGATAATTGATTTATTTGCTCATGGATGTGTAGACACCGCAAATGTGTCTGCACCTTGGTTCTCCCCCTTGTCCACCTCAAACCCCTATCCTAACCCTTGGCTTCCATTTGATTAAATAACTTAAATATTTTAATCAAGTGGCCCCCTTTCCACCCTACCCTTGCCACCTTGGATCCTCCCTTGAATCCCTCCACCTTCCCCCTAGCATTTATTAGGCCAAATCTCTTCATTATCTTCCCCCCACGCCCATTTAGGCATCCTTGTGACCTTTCTTCCCATAACCCCTCGCCCAGCGGTGTGCAAGAATGGGCAGAGGCTATTTTTAGCCTCTGTCCCCATTCTGCCACCGCCGACGTCGGCGACCCTTCGGCTGACGTCGGCGAAACTGTCAGCGTCGGCAGCCTTCATTACCCCTTTCTGCATCCATTGTAGCACTTGGACCCTTGAGCTCGCAAACAAAATTCTCTTGGCATTTTGGTATTCGTCTCTCCTCTGTCTGGACCTCGTGCAACAGCAGCAACAGGTCCAAAGGCTCTGGATCAGGTATTTTTTACTTGACAAGTCTTTCGTGGCTCCAACAACAGCTCCTCCATTCTTCAGTCAGCAAGCCAAAGGTAAGCACAGTCTGGTGTTTCATTTTATTTCATTTCTTTAGTTTTCAGTTATCTATCCTATCTATTGTCTTCTACTCCCTCTGTTCTTCCCCCTGAGAGGCTGCAAAGCCTTCTCAGGTCCTATCCTCTGTGCATCTTCCTCTTTCCTGTCCCTCTTTTAATCCAATCCCAGACAACTTCCTCATCCCCCTTTCAACAAAGACCTTGCACAAGGCACCCAACCAGAACCAGAGCATTCCTCAGTCCATCTAAATTTGTCCCTGAACTCTGTCTCGACCCCGTTCACAAACCGGATCCGTCCACAGTCCAGAAACCAACCCAAACCCGACTACAGGCCACAACCCCGACTGACGTCGGCAGGATAACCGACGTCGGCAGATCAGCTAACCGACGCCGGCGACATTTCTGACCTCGGTGACTGTCATCAGCCCAACAACTCCTTCAGGTAATCATTTGGTCTTTTCTTTCCTTTCTAATTTCTTTGTCACTTCTATATTCTGGCATTCTGTATTTCCTTGGTCTTTTATCTGTCTGTTATCAGTGGGTTGACCTCCCTTGAGGAAGTTTTCACACTTCCGGGAACAAGCTTTCGCTTGGCAACCCACCGCCTATCCATCTAACATTTTCTTGTCCAAGTTTCCTTTTTTCTTGCAGGTGTCATTCCTCCACAGCCAAAGAGGAGTGCTCACAAGTGTCTGGATTATGGTGCGCGATCTTTATCCAGGTACTTCACAAGCCTTGTCCATTATTCTTTTAGTTTCTTCTCTCTTTATGATCTGAAAAGCGAATTAGTGATAGAAACATCTCTGGCACGCCCGGTGGGACCCTAGGTTCCTCCTGGGTTCCTTTTTCTTCTTCATTCATTTAGGAGCATTAGGTTCTTACCTTTTCTCCTCCTTCCTTCTTTTCTCAATGACACTATAAGCAGGACTAAAACGAATCTTTCTTCCTTGCATTTCTAGACTAGTCTAAACATCATACTCTCAACCCTTTCTCAAAACTTGTCTTCATAACAAACATCACATTTTCGACTTGGGCATTAAAACATATTGCACTTTCATTTCTGCTTGTGCTTGCATTAGTCCACATCTAGTAACTTAGACGCATATTGAATAAATCGTAGACACTTGATGTTACACTACCTGACCACATGCACTAAAATGAACATAAAACTTACTTGAGACAAGGCCTGACTGGGATTTCATCCCCCAGCAGATACCTTACCCATCCCGGTAACCCCACTTGGATTTCATCACCAAGGGGGAAGCCCACTCCATTCTCTGGCGGAGGATAAACTCTAGGCGAGGTATATCTTGGCTAAGCGAGACCAGCTAACCACTGGAATCATGAAGTGAGGGGAGCTTGCTCCTTAGCACCAGGCCACGTACCAAACCCTAACACAGATCTTTGAGCACCTAAAACAAGACCCAAAACCATCTTTAGACTGCCTTCTTCTAGGACCCATTTTTCAGCCAATCTCCCCAAACATTCATCTAAGGCATAAGCCACAATTTCTAAGGTTAATTCCTAGGATTTATCGCTTAGGCTTGTCTGTCTCTCTCTATTTTTCTCTTCTCATCTATTTGTTTGAGTGAGTGAGGATGCTTTCTTCTTTGTTTTTCCAAGAATCTTCAAACCTTTTGGTTCTCTGGAAAACACAGTCACCGGCATCGGTTCTGCCACCGACGTCGGCTTTCCCCTGTCACCGGCATCGGTTCTGCTACCGACGTCGGCTTCATCTGTTATCGGCATCGGTTATCTGACCGACGTCGGCCACATTTCTTACCGACATCGGTTTTTAAACTGACGTCAGTCTCTGTCACTATCCTTTTTTTTTTCAAAACCAGCAGCCTGAAACCTGTCCCTTCTCTATCAAAGACTCCATCCTGGTTTTCTGAAACTGAGCAACACAGTTCCTGAAACCTGAACCTTCTTTGCCTTGCATGGTTTTGACTCGTAGCCAAGCCAAGGCTCTTGTCAACCATGCCAGCCATCAACCACTTCCGTCCACCCCATCTGTGACCAAGCCTACAATGGAGTTCAACTCGGAGACTGAAAGAACTCCTACCCGTCTAACCCCGCCGCAGACTCCCATTGTCCAAGAAGGGGACCAAGATTTCGAATGATTCTTGGACCTCAACGTCAAGGCCTTGCAACACTATCTCGCGCATAGCCGAACGTGAGACTCCTTGGGCAATCTAATCTACGGAATGCCAACCTCCCTTGTCGCGACTACGGCTGTATCGACAGCATCCGTAGTTCAACCTTCAGACACTCAAGCCATCGCTTTGACCACTGACCAGACTTTGACCAATCCTCCAGGTGTGGCCTCTCCCTCTATCATTGGGCCCACTTCCACCGGGGTTCCGGCCCCCTGTCAACCTCAACCCGCTCAACCGCTATCCACTCCTTTTCAAAACCTCATCGTCTCTATTCCGCCTACCCTAGCCCCTATCAACACCAGGATGGCTTCTTACCCCTTGGCCCCCGTTACCACAGTCCAACCTCTCGTGGCAACAATGGGCCCAGCTATGTCTTCTACCCAACCACCTTTAGCCTCCACTTCTACCCCTGCGATTAGTCATCCGTACATTGTACAACCGACTATGTCACACGCCTCCTCTAGCCTCTTCCAAGCACCTTACAACTTAGGGGGCGTGCAACCCGTCAATCCGTCGGTAGACATCATCAAAATGCTGATGGACAAGATGACCAGTCTTGAGACCTCTATTTCTGGCTCGCATAACGCTCTCTCATACGAGCAGATCTGCAATGAACCCATTCATCCTTCTGTCCCAATCAGACCATATCCCAGCCAGTGGGAGCTTCTGAAGTTTTCTCACTTTCAAAACAAGGAAGACCCACAGCAACACTTGCAGGCATTCAGACATGCCTGCTACCTCATTGGCCATGATGATGCGTTACTCTTACGCACATTTCTTATGTCTCTCTCGGGTGCTGTGCTCGACTGGTACAGCTCCCTTCCTAGCCATTCTCTCTTCTCATTCACACAATTGGCTCAGCTCTTCCTCGATCACTTTTCCATCAACATAACCAAGAAGGTCTCAATCACGGACCTCTATTCTATTCGACAATTCGAGGACGAGTCCATAGCCGACTTCGTTGCTTGATGGAGAGGCCTTATTAACCAACTCTCCTTTTCCTTACCCCAGGTCGAGCTTATTGAACTCTTTTCCCAAGCATGTGCCCGGCATATCTCTTCCACCCTGAGGGTTTAAACCTTCCGCACTTTTGACGAGGCCTTCACGATGGCCCACAAACTTGAGTTACGTGCCATCGAGGAGAATAAAGTCAAGTTGTGGAGTAAGAATCCCAGCTCTAAGACCAATGACTCTTCTTCTGCTAAGCCATCATCATCCAATTCTAAATCCAAGGCTTCAGCTAATGCCGTGGTTGTCAGTCCTTCATCTTCTTTGACCAATCAGCCTGAGCCATCTACATCTCAGAGCGCTACTCGCCAATTCTAGCAAAGATACGCGTAGCGATGATATACTCCTCTCAGAGAATCATATGTGTCTGTGCTGGAAAAGCTTGTTAAATAGGGAGTCCTCAATCTCCCTCAAGCCCGACCTCCTCCACAATTCGATCCCTCGCACGCCATCCCCGCGTGGTATAGGGAGCAAGACTTCTGCAGCTTCCACCGTGTTAAGGGCCATGACACAGAAAATTGCAAGACTTTTAAGAACATAATCCAAGACATGCTTGAAAAGGGGGATCTCATCTTAGACAATCCAAATGCACCCCCTAATCAGGCCATTGACATCTTCAAACAACCTTTCCCCAATCATCCGCCAACTCAGAACAATGTCCAGACTTTAATTGACGACAATCATGAGCACAATATTCGAACAGTCAATACGGTCTCTCCCTTCGTCCCCAATCAACCTCAAGAGGTTAGTCCATCAATCAGTCCGTCACATGTGGACGAGCCTCTCTCCCCAGCTGGTTCTCCATCGACCTCTGTCATCTTGGAGGACACCTCGGCCTTACCAGCACCACCGGTCTCGCCATCCTCCTTTCTACGGCCTATGGAGGACCTGACCCTTCCTACTCCTCAGCCGCAGGTGGAGGGCACCGTCATCCCTACCCTTTACCCGCTGGAGGAGCCCCGCTCCCCGATTTCTTCTCCACCCAGGGAAGAGCCTGTCTCCCCTTCGTCTTCATCTAAATTTGTCATGACTTCACCACACCATGCGTCTAGGACCACTACACCCATCTCATCCTCAACCTTGCAACCATCAACATCTTCCTCTCAGCCATTTTCCCGGTTAGTGGAGAAGATCGAACTTCTCCCTCCGAGGAAAGTGATGCCTCAGGTGTTGTGGGAGCGTCTTAAAGCCCTTCAACATACCCGCACCCTCTCATCACATGCCGCTAATCCTCCCAAGGCAGAATCTCGTCAGATTCTTGACAAAGACCAGACCCTCAAACCTCGACCAAACCGAAGCCTGCATCTATCTCGTCTAAACCCATCAAGTCATTTGGCGTTCGTCCTGCCTCCACCCTCACCCACCCGCAAGTGAAGGTGGACCTAGGCTAGACCTCGACCAGCAGTAGTCTTCCAACCAAGGTGAAGAAGACTGCCAGACCACAGAAACGAACGCCTCCTTCCCTGTCACCATTGCCATCCATTTTGGGCCCCCATCCTTTGACCTTGGCTAGCATCCTTCCCACTCCGGCCTCCAAACAGAACTCGTTACCTCCTTTGCTTCCTCTACCTACCTCCAGTCATCCCTCTCCCAAAAAGGCGGTATCAATCACTAAGAAAGAGCCATCTCCGTCTGTCACCGTGCCATCAACCCATAAGGTGGTACGGAAACCTCTTCTAACCTCGCCTAAGCAAAAGTCACCAACCTCGCGCATATCAAATAGCACGGACCCTCTAGTGGGCTCGTACTCATTGATATTGCACTGACTTCTGCAGACTTCTGACATAACCCTTTCGCCCATCAAGCCTTTCCAACCTCTCGGGTCCAAGCCCTCCTGGTTCGACGACACGAAAATTTGCTTATATCATTGTACACCAGGACACGACACTGAGACTTGTTGTGCCCTCAAGGCCGTCATCTGCCGCCATATGGAGAGAGACACTCTTCTCCTTGAGGACACTCTTGACCAGACCCCGACTCCTCCTCATCCAACCTCTTCAAACACGTCAACATCTCACCAGCCAGGCATGACCCCTTCTTCACCTCCCATTTTCAAAATCAATGCTATCTGTATAACCACTAGGTCGCAAAAGGACAAGGCCAAAGAAAAAGCTGCCATACCTTGGACCTATCCCTTCGTCAAGCCACCCCTTGCACCCAAGCCTAAAATTTCTATCCTTGGCGCATCCCAGCCTTCTTCATCTTCCTCTTCTGGGCCAATTCATGACTCCATGCTGAAGCAGCTCCACCAGACACCTGTAAAGATGTCTCTTTATGACCTTATCCAAACCTCGCCTCAGCACCGTCAAGCCCTTATCCAAGCCTTGCAAGCAGCGGAGGTCCAACCCGAAGACCCCCAACCACTCGTTGCCCTCATCCATTATTTATCTCCTATCACCTCCATCACATTCAGCGATTCTGAGATTCCCACATCTAACACGGAAGATCAAGATGCCGCCCTCTTCATCACTACCTATGTCGATCAGACATGTATTAAACGTGTTATGATCGATGGCAGTGCTAGCATCAACATAATCTCTACCCATGCCTTTGATCAGCTGGCTCTTCCCAAGAACTGCGTCTCCAAAACTGACGCGATCTTACGCTCTTTTAACGACACCACCACCACGACCATTAGCACAGTCATCCTCCACATTCACGTTGGTCCACGCACAGTCCCGGAGCTCTTCTATATCATCGAAGGAGAGTTTCAATACAACCTTCTACTGGGCCGACCTTGGATCCGTGCCATGGCCTGTATACCCTCCACCCTGCACCGTTGTGTGAAGTTCGAGCATGACGAGCAAGTCCACACCATTCCTGCTGACCCTTCACCCTTCAAGACTTGCAACACCACCTACCATCCCAACGATGTCCTCATTCCCATCAAGCCGTCAACTCCGGCACTACCTCCATCTGCGGAAGCTTCGACCAGTTTGCAATCGGTGGTCGCCCTCACCCCTCCTCTTCAAGCGCCGACCAAAGACCCCATGGAAGACATCTTCCAATGACTATCACTTGGGGAATATCGCTTGTTGACCCTCGATATGTTCCAAACTCCGCAAGAGTATGGACGCCTTCACCTCAGTCCCAATTACGACCATCGAATTGGGACGGTTGTACCTTATGGTCCTCCTCACTTCTGAACCAACTTTGTCTATGGGGGGCTTAATCAAGCTCCTACCAACGGCAATTCCCTCTCTTCACCCCAAACTTTCACATCTGACTTCTCATTTCTTGGCAACCCCACCTTTGCACACACTTACCTTCACAGGTGTGAATGGAAGGGTTTTGGTTTCGGACGTTATGAGCAGGGCTCCCATCATCCCATCGAGCCGCTCAATGATCATGATGCCAAGAAATGGTATGGCCTGGGATATCATGACCCCACTCAGGCTCCTTCTGACCTTTGTTCCGAGCCAACCATTGACCAATCTCCTCCTAACTCACCCATTTCTCCTTCGTCACCTACGGAGTCGGTGGTTTCCATCCCTCCTAGTTTTTTTTTTTCCATAAACACCATCCACCTAGAACCCCTGACCTATCAGCTCAATGGGGTGCCTAGGTCTCTCCCTCTCATCTTTCCTAGCATGGTAGAGGATGAGTCAGCAACCATTCAAACTGTCCACTGCGTTGACGATGACGCCATCCTTTCCTACACGGGTACCGATGACTCTTTCGTCCAGCATTTCCTCCCTTCTGAGACCCAAGTTATGTTAAATGAATCCACCATTGACATCAACCTCCCTTCTTCTTCTGATGTTCCTCACGTCTTAAAGATTGGCCAATCTTTGGATGCTCAGGAGCAGCTTGACTATGCCCAGTTCCTTTCCAACCATAGCAAGGCCTTTGCCTGGACTTACAGCGACATGCCTGGCATCAACCCCACCATTGCTACCCATAACATTGTCACCAAACCAGAGGCTAAGCCTATTAGGCAGAAGCTTCGAAAGATGCATCCTCACGTTGCGCTCCTTGTCAAAGAGGAGCTTCAACGCCTTCTTTCTATCTCCTTCATCCAACCCATCGATTATCCACAATGGGTCTCTAACATCGTCCCAGTTACTAAAGCAACTAGGGGGATTCAGATCTGCACAGACTATTGCAACCTTAACCTAGCCTGTCCCAAAGATGACTTCCCTCTTCCTAACATTGACCAGCTTGTTGATCTCACAGCCGGCCATGAAATGCTATCTCTCATGGACGGGTTTTCAGGATACAATCAAATCCTGATCGCACCAGAAGATCAGCACAAGACTACCTTCATCACCCCATGGGAGACTTTCTGCTATCGAGTCATGCCTTTCGGCTTGAAAAATGCTGGTGCCACATATCAGCGTGCCATGACCTACATTTTCCACGATCTCCTCCACAAAATCATGGAGGACTATGTGGATGACCTTCTCGGCAAGTCCAAACTTCGCCGCGACCACTTGACCATTCTCACAATCATCTTCTCTCGCCTTCTTCAATACAATGTCTGCCTTAACCCCAAGAAGTGTGTCTTTGGGGTCCTCTCAGGCAAACTTCTCGGCTTCATTGTTTCCTTTCGTGGTATCGAGATAGATTCTGCCAAGATTCGTGCTATCCTCGAAATGCCACCCCCGACCAATCTCAAGCAGCTTCGCAGTCTACAAGGGAAGCTCCAGTCCATTCGTCGTTTCATCTCGCAGCTTTCAGACCGCTGCCAACCTTTCCATCACCTCCTTAAGAAGGACATCTCCTTTAAATGGGATAAGGGCTGTCAAGAGGCTTTTGAAGCCCTCAAAAGCTATCTGGTCTCTCCACCAGTCCTCATTCCACCTAAGGATGACCAACCCTTCTACCTTTATATCTCTGCCACCAACCATTCATTAGGTGCCATGATTGCGCACCGAGACGAGCATCATCATGAGCAAGCAGTTTACTACATCAGTCGAACACTGGTCGACTATGAAACTCAGATACTCATACTGAGAAACTCTGTTTGGCATTAGTCTTTTCCACTACCAAGCTCCGCCACTATCTTCTCAACCACAAAACCTTTGTCATCACTCACACCGACCCTCTCAAGTACATGCACTCCAAGCCATATCAGAATCAACGTATGGCTCGGTGGCTCATGCTGCTTGCTGAGTTTGACTTCGAATTCATCCAACAAAAATCTATCAAGGGGCAAACCATCGCTGACCAATTGGTAGATGCCCCTCTTCCCGACAACCAACCTTCACACTGTGAGTTCCCTGACGAGTCTATCGCTACCCTTTCCACCGATGACACCGTCTACCAAATGACCATGTTCTTTGATGGCTCCAAATGTCAACTCGGTGGGGGTGCGGGGGTCATCCTCATCCCACTCGAAGGGGAGCCCATGCCTCTATCTTTTAAGATTGACTTTGATTGTACCAATAATATGGCCGAATACGAGGCCTTAATTTTGGGACTTCAGACTGCCCTTTCCCTCCACATCAAGTCTATCAACATCTTCGGTGACTCGCAGCTCGTCGTTAATCAAGTTAACGGTTCATATCTCTGTAAAAATAAAGTTTTACAGAGGTATAAGAATTATGCTGACCTTCTTTTGGCATCTTTTGACCATTACCTCTTGCAGACTGTTCTACGCTCTATGAACAAGTTTGTCGACACCATGGCTTCTCTTGCTTCGCATATCCCATCTTCATCATCATCATCTCGCCTTTTTGTCATAGTGCATCACGTACCTTTGCCTTCATACATCTCTCCTCATATCGACCATATCAACACTGTCAATCCTAGCCCACAAGATGACTGGTATAAGCAACTCGTGGACTACTTGTCTCTTTCTGTCACTCCTCCCAACCTCTCTAGCAATGCGCGGTGAGCTTTCATCAAGCGCACAGCTCGCTATACCATGCTGGGGGTTCTTCTTTATAAGCGAGGCTTTGATGGCCTCCTCCTTCACTATCTAACCTCCGCTGAAGCTTCTCATGCCATAAAGCAAGTCCACGATGGGATTTGTGGTGGACACTTCAGTGGAAACTCGGTTGCCAAGCGTATCCTTCGCCTGGGTTATTATTGGCCCACCCTTCATCAAGACTGTAGCGATTATGTTCAGCATTGCATCAAGTGTCAGCAGCACTCTAACCTGCTTCATCTCCCCAGCCACGCCTTGCAAGTCGCTCAAGATTTTTGGCCTTTCTCTCAGTGGGGCTTGGATCTCATCAGTGAGATCAACCCTCACTCGTCTCTTCATCATCAGTCCATCATCACTGCCACTGAGTATTTCACCAAGTGGGTGGAAGCCATTCCTCTTGTCTCCACAAAAGCCGACAAGATTGTCGACTTCATCAGCAGCCACATCATCTGTCATTTCAGTGTCCCTCACAAAATCATCACCGACAACGGCAAGTCCTTTAAAAACAAGACTATCCAAAAACTATGCGACTCATTTGGCATCAAACTTAGCTTTTCTTCGCCTTACTACCCACAAGCAAATGGGCAGGCCGAGGCTTCCAACAAAATTCTCACCAAAATTCTCATGAAGGTGGTCGATGATACAGGAAGGGATTGGCACGTTCATATTCCCTTCACTTTGTGGGCCTACCGCACTAGCATCCGAACCTCTACGGGTGCTACTCCCTTCTCTCTCGTATACGGAACAGAGGCTGTCTTACCTCTCGAAGTACAGATCCCGTCTCTCCGCATCTCCCTGCATGACATTCTCTCCAACGATGACTTTCATCAAGATCACTTAGCTCAACTTGAGTTACTCGACGAGCACCGTCTTGCTGCCCTCAATCATCTCCATGTCTACCAAAGTCGCATAAAGCGGGCCTACAACAAAAATCTGCGAGAACGAGATTTCAACATCGGAGACCTCGTCCTCAAAGAGAATCAGCACGTGACCAATATGGAGTGAAGTAAACGAGGCAAATTCACCCCCAATTGGCTTGGACCTTTTATCATCATGCACAAGTATGGGTCAGGGACTTATCATCTGTCTTCCCTCGACGGACGGCTAGAACCTGAGCCTCTTAATGCGTTGCATCTTCGACCATTCTTCTGTTAGTCGAGTACTCGTCTACTTGACACGTAACTTGAGCTTGTCCCTTGAGCAATCCTCGTCCTCTTAATCCTCATGCCTTTCAACCCTCTTCCCCTTTAACAAGTCCTCTACGACCCTTTTATGATGTATGGATGCTTTGTCCTCATAAAAAGGGCGTCCTTGAACTTCTACAGCCTTGTCCATGACTCAAAAAAAAAAAAAAAAATACAAATCAAGATGTCAAAACATATCCATGGTCACTAAATCAAATTAAATCAAAAATACAGACTGATCCCTCGAAGGACAGCTGTACTATCATTGCTGTAGCTAATAGACTGATCCCTTGAAGGACAGCTATTCAAACATTATTAAGCAAAAATATAGACCACTCCCTCGAAGGATGGCTATGACTAAATCTCGCTACAAACAGCAACCTTTCTTAGAAGCTTCCCGCATTGATCAGCTTCGCAAACTGACCATACATCAAAAGACATCTCTATGTAGGCTTCCTGCATCGATCAGCCTGCACCAAAAAAAAAAAAAAACAACGAGTCACGGACTTGGCTTGTAGCTGTCTCAGGGTCTCCTATAAAAGGGGGCACAGTTATTCCTGCTCTTAAACTGGGTTACCCTATCCTCCTCCTATCACCTGCTCAAGGGACTTCGAGCTCACTTTAATGTCAAAGTGATTCGATTACCGCCCTAACACCATACTGGTCAACGATGTAATGCATGAACGGGGCTGTGGTTCTAATAACCCCTATCTATGCTTCCTTTCTAGTCCTTGTCAATGAAAGAGCAATTTGCCTTTCATCTTTTCTTTACACTTTGGTCACATTTAACCACATCAATTGTCGACTCATCCTTAAACCAAACCAACTTCAACATTTTTCAAACCAACCTCGACATTTTCAACATGCCATCGGCCATCGCCTTGTCCTTTTCACATAATTTCTATGGACACCAATACACATGGAAACTACCGACCCGACCCAATTTATGTTAAGCATAAACCAATACTTGTTGAAGCATAAATAGACCTTCATTCATTTTTAGCATGCATCCATCACGACTATGGACACTTGCTAGGGATGAAAGCCTCTCGACCCCTGTGACATCAGTAGCATCATCTTACCCTCATCCTTTCGACACTCAACCAAACTCATCATCGACCATTTTGACCCTCGCAGTCCGAACTACATTGGTCTGAGGCCCTATGACCAGGGCTATGTAGGCAGCACTCAGATTACACATCTTCTGAGGTTAGCTCGACCACCCCCATTTGTTCGTCTCTATGATGGACAAACCTTCTCTTCTTTGACTCTTATCACGACCAACTCCGTCAACTTTGACCAAGACCAATCATCGACTTTGACCAAGACCAATCAATCTCTTTGACCCTTCCTCCCTTTTAGGGAGAACTACATTGGCCTGAGGCCCTTCACACAAGGGCTATGTAGGCAGCACTCAGTTGACATGGGATCTTCTGGGGTTAGCTCGGCCACATCCTCTCATCCATCCATCCTCTTGACCAATGACCATTGGAGATCATGCGTATCTCCTTCGACCTTCGACCACTTCCAAGCCAACGTTTGCCTTGGTTGTTTTTTGCCTTTATGCTACCTCACGACTGGTTAGCAGAATTGTTCATAGACTATTTTTGACTCCTCACAAGTATAGGATCGCAAGCCAGTTGATCCCTACTACTTGTGGCATTTTCGTGTTTTCTGGGAGCACTTCTTGAGCCTGGGATACCTGGAACACGATGACCATTTGGAGCTTCAACTTAGATTGAGTGACCCGATCAGCAGACGACTAAATGCTGGGGCCCGGTTACTTTAATTTTGGCACTCCTTGACCCTCGACATGAGACAATTTGACCTGACCCTCTCATGAAGTGGACTACGTGCAATCACGACTATGGCAGCGTTTTCACTCACTCTCTTCTATCCATTTCTCTGTCAAATCGACACTCGATCTTCGGTTCCCTTCTCTCGACTATCGCTTTGAGGGGGGAACACCTCATCCTTTTTCTGGGGCAACTAACTCCTGTTTTTGTCTTGCAGTTCGTCTAGAACAACCAACAAGACAAAAAGGGGCAAATGTAGACACCGCAAATGTGTCTGCACCTTGGTTCTCCCCCTTGTCCACCTCAAACCCCTATCCTAACCCTTGGCTTCCATTTGATTAAAATAACTTAAATATTTTAATCAAGTGGCCCCCTTTCCACCCTACCCTTGCCACCTTGGATCCTCCCTTGAATCCCTCCACCTTCCCCCTAGCATTTATTAGGCCAAATCTCTTCATTATCTTCCCCCCACACCCATTTAGGCATCCTCATGACCGTTCTTCCCATAACCCCTCGCCCAGTGGCGTGCAAGAATGGGCAGAGGCTATTTTTAGCCTCTGTCCCCATTCTGCCACCGCCGACGTCGGCGACCCTTCGACTGACGTCGATGAAACTGCCAGCGTCGGCAGCCTTCATTACCCCTTTCTGCATCCATTGCAGCACCTGGACCCTTGAGCTCACAAATAGAATTCTCTTGGTGTTTTGGCATTCGTCTCTCCTCCGTCTAGACCTCGTGCAACAGTAGCAACAGGTCCAAAGGCTCTGGATCAGGTATTTTTTGCTTGACAAGTCTTCCGTGGCTCCAACAACAGCTCCTCCATTCTTCAGTCAGCAAGCCAAAGGTAAGCACAGTCTGGTGTTTCATTTTATTTCATTTCTTTAGTTTTCAGTTATCTATCCTATCTATTGTCTTCTACTCCCTCTGTTCTTCCCCCTGAGAGGCTGCAAAGCCTTCTCAAGTCCTGTCCTCTGTGCATCTTCCTCTTTCCTGTCCCTCTTTTAATCCAATCCCAGACAACTTCCTCATCCCCCTGTCAACAAAGACCTTGCACAAGGCACCCAACCAGAACCAGAGCATTCCTCAGTCCATCTAAATTTGTCCCTAAACTCTGTCTCGACCCCGTTCACAAACCAGATCCATCCACAGTCCAGAAACCAACCCAGACCTGACTACAGGCCACAACCCCGACCAACGCCGGTCACTTCCCCAACCGACGTCGGCAAGATAACCGACGTCGGCAGATCAGCTAACCGACACCGGTGACATTTTCAACCTCGGTGACTGTCATCAGCCCAACAACTCCTTCAGGTAATCATTTGGTCTTTTCTTTCCTTTCTAATTTCTTTGTCACTTCTGTATTCTGGCATTCTGTATTTCCTTGGTCTTTTATCTGTCTGTTATCAGTGGGTTGACCTCCCTTGAGGAAGTTTTCACACTTCTGGGAACAAGCTTTCGCTTGGCAACCCACCGCCTATCCATCTAACATTTTCTTGTCCAAGTTTCCTTTTTTCTTGCAGGTGTCATTCCTCCATAGCCAAAGAGGAGTGCTCACAAGCGTCTGGATTACGGTGCGCGATCTTTATCCAGGTACTTCACAAGCTTTGTCCATTATTCTTTTAGTTTCTTCTCTCTTTATGATCTGAAAAGCGAATTAGCGATAGAAACAGATGAATTCAATTAGGCTTGGGATCAATATTTACAAGTTGATTAACCTTTTATTCATTGTATATTTGTTCAATTTAATTTATTTATGGCCAATTTGATTTATTTACATGGTTATGAAGCTAAATTTGAGACTCTTAGAGATTAGTAGGCTATATTTTTAGACATTGGTAAGAATTGCTCTAAAGGTCACATATGAATCCATTTGTGGAAAATTTTATATGTATATGTATATATATAGTTGAGCCATCACTGTTGAATGATGTTGACACATCAAACCTTTTAGAGGTTGACAAGGTATGTATGCTAGTGGAGGCTCCTATGGTTGAAGGCAGAGGTGGTGCAAGAATAATAGTAGGACCCATGCACCACACTAAAAAAGGAGATATAAACAAAGCTTAAATATGTGGAAGACCTCTTCACAAAAATTCAAAAGGGTGTAGATGTAGCTGATGACATATTTTTTAGCTTTTCTAACTAGGCATCTGTCATAGATGTATGCCTTAAGCAAGCAAAGGGGGAGAAGGAGGAGATGATGGCACAAGTATAAATTACAATCAGGTTGTAACACTCCCAAATAATGGGGAAGGTTAATGCATTGAGAACATATATCAAATACCAAGAAAAAATAATGAAAGCACTCTTCCATGCCTTATCGACTAAGGCTTATGAACAAGGTGAAATCCTAGATGGAGGAGTAATAAAATCTAAGGAAAACCTCAAGGCCTTTATGAAGGAATTGGAGAAGATAGATGTTCTCATGCTCAGTGCCACCACATGGATAGACAATATCACTGAGGATTGCAAGCTCTTTATCAAGGGATTTGATGATATTAGCACTATGCTAAAGGAAAGCATGCCCAAATTTTGCATGCCAAAAGATTTGAAAGACTAGTTCATAAGTGGACTAGAAATTTTGTATGGAGTAATGTTGGGCACCTATTTTTTCTAAGTATGGATTTACATCAAATTATTAGATATATTAGTGCAAGGAAATCACTTGGTATGATTGTCATTTTGGTATCTTTTGTGCCAGTTAGAGGAATCATCATAGACCTAGCACTAGCTGGCAGGTGCTTAACTAGCACCCAATTTTTTAGGGTATCTTCTTAAGTGGTTACACATGAATACCATAGCATAAATTTCACAAGATGATGGATCTAGTGAAATGATCAACTCAAGATTTATCTTATCACCTGATGTGCACCCTCCATCTTAGCATGAAGATGCTCCTATCTATTAGAAAGCCAAGTTTGATCCAGTGAGCATGGGGGATACGATTTGATGTAGAAAAGCTTTGTACAAATCCAACTAGAATCTTATATATACCATTAGTGTTAGGTATAGCATGGATAACTTTGAGGCTCCATATTATAGTGCCTAGGCTTGCTTATGAGCCTCTGGGCTGTTAGTAGCTTTAGCTAAATATTTATTCTAGTTCTATTATCATGTACTCTATTTAATTGGACTTTGCTTAATAAAGAATGGTGTTGCATCTATTTGAGCTTGATTATGTTACATCTCTGGTAAATGTCTTTTGAATGAAAAATTAATGTGATAGTTATGATGGTATATATTCAATATATGAATGTTAAGTTTAGCGAATCTCTGGACTAAGTTTTTAATGGTGTCCCTGTGTAAAAGATGATATCAATAAACTTGGTAAAATAGCCTAAGTGTAGATAAGAAGTTGCACCTAGTAATGATATCTTTGTATGAAGCATGAGCCTAGTATGAAATTTATCTAAGGCATTTCATTAACCCCTCAAAGTGTTTAATGATTCTAATCTTAGTAACAAAAAGGCTTTCACCCTAGAGAGCATAGAACTAGCCTGATATAAGCTTGCATCCCTATGACCAGAACTAGTTCCCTAAATAAGTTCTACACCTATATACCATTAGACTCTACTTAGAAATGGCTTACACCAATAAACCTACTAATTTTTTTGTTTCAATGACTAAGTCTTACGAATAATGATTTGGTCCATGGCACAACTAGCCCAATGCAGGCCTTGATTTTTTTTATGCTACACTTTAGTTGAACACATAAAGCTTATGCCTTATGTGAATTGATGTCAGTGCAGTCAAGTGATAAATGTTGAGTGCTAAGGGGTTATAATATGCTTGTGCCTAGTTGTAATAAGTCCATAATTTACTTAGATAACTAAACAAACACCTGACCTAATGAATAAATGAATTAAGACCCCAATTAAACTACAATACCTTCTCTCTTTGGCACCTTGGCTTATGATTTGAGCATGGTAACACTAATTACAAGACATTTAGGAATTATAATACTACTCTTATAAAAAAAATTAATTAATTTATGTATAATAATTTTTCATCAAAATAGCTTAAAAACCTATAGGCATGGCCTTGTATTTATAGCCTTAGTAATTAACTCTCACCTAAGGTAAGTTAAGGTTGAGTTTAGGCTTGAAATGGGTTCAAACTAAGCGTAGGTGAGTTAAAACTAAATCTAGTTAAGTTAATAGTTTATAAGTAATTATGATTTGTAATTACTAGGCATGTATCTAAAATTAGATATTTTAGGATATTTTTAAAGATCTTGACAACTCATAAAGGCAATGATGAAAGGATTTGATATTTTGATTTTTAGAATTTCCCTTTTTAGATATTCATTAATTTCAAATGGATAATTTAACTAGGAATTTAATCTTGTTTAATTAGATAATTTATTTTGATTAAGATTTTATCTCTTTCAAGATTTATTCAAGTGTGTAAGTGTCCCACTTAATAGGTCCATAGGCCAATTTGATAGTTTTTATGCTACAAGGTAATTAGGGATGAATCTATGAGAGGTTATTTTTGCATACGGGCTAATATCCCAAATAGGGATGCCTCAACATGATTATGAGATTTGATGAATGATACACAAGAAAATTTGAGATGTTTATTGATTCTTAGGCTTAATTTACAATGGTTGCTAGGAATTGGTTTTAAGTTCGATTGAAATCTAGTTGTGGCTAGTTTTATGTGTCTAGACTATGAATACCAAAATATTAAGGGACACTCAATTAACAGTTACATGAGGCTTAAAAATTATATTCAAGACCTCATTTATCATGGGGATATTTCCATTGAAAACCAATATTCAACATCAAATAATCAAAATTTGGGTATATATAAAGACCTATTTCCAAAACATGAGCAAGGGCATAATAAACAAGGTAAAGAGCAACCCCAAACCAACAATATTAGTCAAGCTAATCACCCTTTTGAGTTGTGTTAATTATATGAATCATCATGTTTTTGTTATCATAGTAAAATACCAAGATTATGCCATTAAAACAAGGTACACCAAGATTACCATTCTAAGTTCTTCTTCACCTACTATTAAGCATAAGTACAATATTATGGAGTAACTTGAGAATACTAGATCATATATCCATCCTAGAGATTCTCAAGACATCACTTGTATATAAAAACATATTTTATAAAACCCTTTTAGATTCCAAATTTCCTCAAGACATCAATCCATCTAATTTTCAATCATTAGTTGGAAACTTATCCACTAACAATCAAGTTGTATTTGATCATTGTGATGTATCCCCCATGGGATCTGTACAAAATTTACCTTTGTATATAAAAGTCATAATCTCTAGACACAAAGAAAAAATTGTGTTTATAGACAATGGATCAACTTTGAATTTATGTACATTAAGACTAACAAAACATTTTGGATATTTAACAGCATCACTAGAACTTAAAATTATCACCATCAAAGCATATGAAAACAATGAATGTGAGTCCATGGGAACTATTTATCTTCCTCTTATTATGAGTCCTATCAAGAGACTTTATTCCATGTAATTGACTTAGATATTCCATATAATTTACTCCTTAGACATCCATGGATTCATACCATGAATGTTTTTCTATCCACCCTCCATCAATGTTTGAAGTTTTATCATGATGGTATGGAAGTAACTATACCTAGTGATCCCCAACCCTTCAAATATTTCAAATTATTGGAGGGAAAAAAATTATAATCCAATTATATTTTGGTTATATAAGACACTTATGTTCTTATTGAGAAGTCAGCAGAGTTATCCAATTATGTTCATCCCAATGAGTTACTTCAACCCTTCATAAATATTCTATCTACAAGTCAAGCACCCATAATCCAAACATCTAAAAGTGAGCCTTCCAGTTCATAATCCACATCATTTCCTCCATCTAAGTTCACCATTATGGATAAAAGGATGGGAAAATATGAAATTCATGATGCCCATTACTTGGGTAAAATCCACATGTCTCTTAGTAATCACCAAATACCCCACTATAGAAATGATATTCATGTGGTTTGTAACTTTGTAAAAATATCATTCATAAAAGGTGGTCTCTTTTCCAATGAACGAATCAAAGTTTTAACTCTTCATGGATTTATTCTAATGAAAAAGTTACATGTTTCCTTAACAACCAATACCTTGTCATTAATTCCATTATGTGTAGCATCATGAACTACAAAGGCAATGGCCTTGGTATCCATAGAATAGGTACTATATAACCAATAAATATTAAATCACATAAATCCCTACATGGTATTATATTTAAACCACTTAATGTGTGAACTACACTTCATATTATTGATCCTTCAAGTGAGCCTTGAGAAAGCCTCTTCAAATTTGAAGATCTTGCCATCACTAAACTATTCTATGATAATGACATTCTAATTCTTGAACTTACACACCAAAATATTATCTAATATGATCAACAACAATCATCTCCACTTTATCATTTCCAAAATGATGAAGCAATATATGAATTCTGAGAATTCAGGATCATATCCAAATAGGGGACCACAAAAAGGGATTTTCCATTTAGTTGGATGATTTTGTATACATTGGGGAGATTTTAAATTCACATCAATGACATAAAATCAATATAGAATTAAACTCTACCAATCCTGAAGAATTTGAATGGAAATTTAATCTTCTTCCACCTCCTAAAAATTATCAAGAGGAAATCACTATTGAGGTTAACATTGGGACAGATAAAAATCTAAAAAATTGTGAAACTTGTTGCATCAGTGGATCAAGAATAAAAAAAAAACTTTCACACTCTTTCTTAAATAATTTTCATACATGTTTGCATGGTCATATGTTTACATGCCAGGATTAAATCCATCACTAGTTGTGCACCATATTATGTTCATAAACTCCATAAAAGTCATCATATGTTATCCTTTATGGTTGGATTTTTAGGTTATAATAAAATTGAAATCACTCCTAAGGACCAACAAAGACACCATTTACAACACCTTGGGGTAATTTTTGTTATCAAGTAATGCCATTTGGCTTTAATAATGTTAGAACTACCTATTAAAGAATAATGACGGTTATCTTCCACAACATGATTCATGACATCATGGAATAGTATGTCAATGATATCCTAGATAAATTCAAAACTAGAGTAGAATATATTGAGGTCCTCTATAGAATCTTTGAAATAATGAGAGAGTACAAGATTTGTTTGAATGTAAAGAAGTGTGTATTTGAGGTTCCTCCAGGAATTTTTTTGGAATTCATGGTATCAAATCAAGGAATTGAGTTTGATCCTTAAAAGGTCACATATATACATTTAATTCTCACCACTATCATGTTGAAATTTCAAGTTAAAGTGACTTCCCATAATAACGCACAAACTAGACCAAAAACACATAAATGCATCCCTAATTGGGGAATAACACTATATCCAAATGTTAGATTCATTTAGATTCAAAAAGAATCAAATTATTACTATGTAGAAAATATTTAGGGATAATTAACTAAAGTAAAATAATCAATTTTTGACATCACATAAAGCACCTAAAAGCTAATCAAGATTAAATAGTATAATAAATCAAATCAATTGACTAAAATAAAAATACATGGAGATGAGATAATTATATAGTTATGTAATATTCAAAATTAAACAAAATATCTAAACTATGACATCATTATGACATCATCAAAAATTTGTATGCAGTAGGTATTTATGGAGACAAATATCTGAATTAAGGCAATCCATGCCTTATTAATGTTCCCTTTTTCCAAAATAATCAATGCATTTACCTCAATAATTGAATTTATCTGTAGCCACACATCTTGATCTAGATCTTAGGGTCATAATTAATCTACAAAATCTATAAATACCAAGACCATTACACATTTTCAACAAGCTTTTTAATGCAAAAAACCATGTAGGAATCCCTCCAAGAGCTTCACCAATTCTTAAAATCCATTCAAAAACCAATCAAATAGTGCTTTAGGAGATGTTATAAGTGATATCTCAATGGCATTATTAAATATTTTAAGTTCTATATCTAGGCACAAACATTATTTTGGACTGGCTTGATGGTAAAATCCATGGGGAAGGTATAACTTGTCTTATTTATGCTTTCTTGTTTATTTCTCTACCTTATATACCTTTCCCAACTAAGGGATTAGGATTATTATGTTATTCATTATTTTTGGTTCTTGATTTTGGTCAATAATATTTTTTAATATTATTCTACATTTGGCACATCTAGTGAAACTCCACACCCCAGAAAACTCTTTTCAAGCATTCTTGGTCTTCTAATTAATACATTTGGATTGTTATTTGACACTAATTTCTCCATTTTTATTCTAAAATTTTCATGTTTAATCATATGGTTATCGACAAGATCACCATGCAGATCAATGAGATCTCTCTCATAATCGATGAATTCAACCTATGGATTGGTAGGATTACTTTTACCACTCTTTATTTCCTTTCTATATTTTAATAGATAGGAAAACTTGGCTTGCTAAATAGTGGGATTGACCTAAGAATCGGTGAAGTTGACATAAAAATGATGAGGTCACATTTATGTATTTTCTTAATTTTTTTTCTACATTAATGAAGTTGACCTGCTAAAGAGTGGGATTAACCTGTATATCAACAAAGTTGTCATAAATGGTGAAAACTCTACAAGGTTGACTTTGTTTTCTATTCTATCATATATTGGAATTAAAAAGGCATCCTATGAAATGGAGAGGTCTTCCTCTTAATTGGTGAAGTTTCCAAAATTATATATTTAACCCTTAAAAGATTAACATATTTGACTTGAAATCAACAAGAACACCCTACTAAATAGTGGGATCACCCTGTGTGAAAATTTATTGAGACTTAAAAACCTTAGAAATCAACTTCCTCTTGAAAACCAAAGTTATTATTCAAAGTATTAATTATTTGTTTGATAGGTTTTGATATCTTTAAATTTATTTTACATAATCTCTCAAGTCAAATTTCATTCATCTTTTTTATTTGGTGCTTAAAAATTAACATCCACTATTGACTTATCTCCTAAGAGCACATGCATTCATTATTACCTTAAGTGATTTCTTATTTACATTCTTGTTTATGTAATTCATTGTGTGTATTCTCTCCCCTTTCCCCTTTTAGGGAGCTTGAGTGACCAAAAATACATTATTTTACTTATTTTTTGTCTACCTAAAAAATAATTTAAAAGTATGCTCTTTTCTTACCCATAAATGGGGTATTGAGAATAAGAAACAAATATTTTTTAATTTTTTTGACTATATGGGGTGGATTTCATCACCTTCTCACAAGTCCTTAGGGTGTATTGACCTAAGAAGTCACATCCTAGTAGTTTACCAACCATTTTATCTGATGGGGTATATAAATTGAGGTAATTCTAGTAGTATCTTATTTGGTATGTCCCTTAGGGATTGATTATGCCAATAGCATTTCTCTGAGACATTTATGGCTAAATTGGTCTTAAAAGGTCTAGACCATTTGGTGAATGGCCCACTAAATCTCACATCCAATTGATGAATTATTTTAAATCACCCACATACTATAAGATATATTAAGATTATCTAGTTTTATAAAAAAAATTAGAATATAAAAAACTTTTTTTATGACATTCTCATTGATATAAGGGTGTAAAGGTATCCACCCCAAAAGATTACCTTTTAGTATAAAACATTGAGGTATGGGTACGGTTAAAATACCACTGATAATTATAATAATTTATTTAATGAACATTAAATTGTATCCTCTCAAAGATGAGTATATCAAAAGGATTCAATGATTAATATATAAAACTATGTAATTTTTTAAGTTATGTTTATGATTGCATGATTACTTTGTCAAAACTAGTGTTGTATTCACAACCAAATTCAAAACAAATATGTCAAGTTATAGAAGCAAACATTTCAAAACATGTTATTACATATTCATAAACTAAGGTGTTATGTTACCCACTTTTATGAACCCTCCTTAGTAATTTTTTGGTGTAACATTTTCCAATTGAAAAAATTCCTTGTCTCATTTGGTACCATTATGCTACCCATTACATTCTTGGCCTCAAAATAGCATTTCCTTGTGTCAAAATTCAATTTTAAAGTCCAATTTAAAGTTCTAATTCAGGTCCAAAACCATTTAAGCCCATTCTAATTTTAACATAAATCAAATCAAGAACCAACCCAAGTTGAACATTTATATAGTTAAAAATCTATTTGAGACATGCCTAAGTACATAGTATTGGGTCCTCTTATAGCCCTAGCTTTGAGGAATAATTTTTTTATGATCCTTTAGGATACCTTAGGAATTTTGAAAACAACAAGGATGGTGATGACCACCCTATGGTGTTTAATTACCTTCCTCCCATTGTGGAAACCATCCAAATCATATTAGAGAAACAAAACTTGGAAGATAAGGATGAATCACTTTTAATACTACTATAATCTAAGGCTAAACTCCCACCTAAATTCCCCATTGACCAATTACATAATATTTTTCACATAAAAAATTACCTCAAGAAGTAGTTACTCAAATTTAATATATTATTAAAAAAAAAAACCAATTATTGCTTCATCAAACAAAAGGAAGGGATAGATTTTGGATCCATCTCAATATGGCCAAATCTTTGCTTCTACAATACAAAAAATTAGCTAATGATATGTCATTCAGGTGGTAGTTGATTTAACTACTTATTTAGTAGTAACATCATCAAATAATGCCATGTTAATAAATTATAAATAGTATTTTGAGAAAACATAAAAACATTTATCCAATGTTAGATCTAATTTAGATCCATTGGATCCTTCTAAACAATCCATTCCAACGAATGCTATGTAGCAAGTTCCACTTGACACATATCATACTTAATGCAAGAGCATCATTAAGATAAATGTAAAGTGTGGTTTGATAAGTAAATAGTTGATTAATTAGGTAATATATAGGATTAGGAGGTTGTGATTAGGTGTTTGAATCCTTCTCCATTATTTACCTATAATATATAGATTAATTATGTCTTTCTAATTTTCCCACCAAAATGGGAAATTCAAAAATTTAAATTTATTTTGAAGGGTTTAGTAGGTCTTGATATGTTATAAGGGTATTGATCCTTTAGTAAAGGATAATTAGGGTATAATTAAATGTTGTAATTGTTTTTCAACCATTATTTCAGTTTTAAATGTCTTCAATATGTATTAAACCATGATAAGGTATGTATAAAGTTAAAGAAAGGCTAAGATAAGATTGTTGGAAGCTAAGTCCAAGGAGGTTAAGAGATTATTATGTGTATAATAGAAGAATACCAAGTTTATAAAATTATTTAATATCTAATATACTTTAAACTAAGAGAAGATGATGTCAAAAATGCCTAAAAAGGAGATAAGAACTTAGTTAGAGGTTTGATGTTGATGGCCTGTCCAAGAAAGTAGAAGTTCGTATATGAATTTCAAACATATTTGAATGAAAAAAGGCTATTTAAGGTCAAGGAGACATTATCAAAATTTATTTACATTTTATTGAATATTATTTTAAGTTATTTTCTCTTTTTAGCATTTTTTTGATGTCTTTCTCAAGTATAGATGTTGAAATAGGGGTTTTAATGTTATAGTCTAGGTATGAAGAGATAATATGTAGGTTTTAATAATTTTTCAACACTATATTCCTTATAAATTTTTTTAAGAATCATTCAAAGTGTCTAATACAAGTTTTATATATATTTTAGCATTCATAGAACATTACAATTCATCAAGTCTATGCTCTTGGCTTACACAAAAAACTAGGGTTTAGGCAAACCTAAAACCTTAATATCTCCTAACTTAACCATTAAAATAAATTTAAGCTTGGTGGAAAACTATAAGAGGGTATATTTAAACATTTAAAAACAATTCTTGATTTTTGAGTTCCTAAAAATAATTTATGATCAAAACTCAAACTGTAGGCCTGTGTGAATAAGGAAATCTTGTTTTAGAACACTAGACAGAGTCACAACTTCTAAAAAACCCATCCAAATATCATGAATTTTTTTTATATGTTCTTGATGATGTATTGTAATTAATAAAGAAAAATTCAATCCTTAAAATTCATTTGATAATAGGATATACATGATTGAGTTTTTTAGATTTGTGTTTCAGTCCTAAAATAAGGCTAAATAGTGATGTTTTTTTTAAATTTGTGTGAGAATCCAAGTTAAAAAGAGTGTATAATGGGTAGATTATTATATTTAACCTATGAATGAATATTTTCAATCATTTTAAATTATTATTATCATATAATTTTGACTTATAACTTCTTGATAACAAAATAGACCTATAAGTAGGCCTAAAGATTGTGTTTTTATGTGGTTCTTGAAAAGATCAATATAATAAGAGTGTGTTACAATTCATTGAGAGGTTAAAATACCTATGGGAGTTAAATAAGTCAATGTGTGTGTGTGTGTGTGAACTAACCATGTTTATAAGAAGGCATAATAGGTAAATGGATGTATAAGAGAATTTAAAAACCTAATTAAGAAGCTATGTTTACAAATATTTACAAAGTTAGTTGATTTGGAGGATATTTTCAGATATTCCCTAGTTTTATTTAAATTTGGTCCATTATGTAGAGCTCATTAAGATATTTTTGGTAACTATTAGAATGATAAAAATGGACATCATATGTTCCAGTTATCATTGGTCAAAGTTTAGTCAACATATGATCAAAGATGGTCAAAATATAAAAATTGATGGTCATGGAATGTTTTTGTACTATTTCCATGGTGTATAACTCATCATGATATTTTTGATGCATTTTGAATGGACCAATTCTGAGTCTGTATGTGAAAGTTATGGCCAATCAAAGTTGGTCAAAAGTTATTAGGATGGGTCAACACTAGTCAAACCTATTCAACAAGCATTAAAGGTGGACCAATGTAGTATAGACACATGGCATACATTGGTATGGACACATGGCAAAACTACAAGCCTCCACATGGCACATCTACATGGTAAGGTGAGGCCACTTTACATGGGATAAAGTTTATTATTTAAAAAATATATAATTATCTCACATCACAACAATGTGGGATAAAAAGGAATTTTACCAAATATTAAAAAAGTATATTTTCCACACATATGTTGATCTAAAAAATATATATTAATTTAATAAGGCATGCAGATATAATAATCTTTATTCCCAAAAATGTGGGATTTCATTTTAATGCCCACACCAAAGACCAACATGGAAGGCTTTAATTAAAAGCCTATGATAATATTTATTCCCATAAATGTGGGATATTATATGGCATTAAAGCATGGATCATTCAATGTTATTTTTAATTTAATGTTTTATTAAAATTATGGCTATGTAAAATATTTATTTATTTTATGTAATCCCATGATAGAATGGGATAATTTTTTAATCCCATTAAAATAGGTCTTGGGATAATTATGAATATTATTTAAAATTGGGAAAGAATAATCATCCAAGCCCACCTTTTATGGACCTATAAACCTATATAAAGGGTCTAGAGGGGTCATTTAAATTCACAATAAAAGTGTGAATAACAACACACAAGACTTGAGAATAATTAAGCAGAGCCAAGAGTGAGTGCCAGAGCCAAGATCTAGAGCCACAGCTAGAACTACTTTCTAGAGTTAGAGTTAGTGGACATCAAAATATTTATTTATAGATTGATAATCCATATTGGGGATAATTGATGTACAAAGTGATTTTGAATTAATAATCAATCGGTTCTACCTTTGAGCAAGATCCAGAGATGTAGCCTAGATTGGGTGAACTTTATTATCAACTTTGGTTTACATATTATCTTTATGGTTCATGATTTTGGTTTATTATCAATTTTTTAATGTTGATTTTAATTATTATGTGATTTTAAATTTAATTATTGATAAATTGAGAATTTATAAAGCATCTATAAAAATAGAGTAATTAGTCAGTGTTGACACAGGAAATTACACCCTTTGGCAGGAGGCTGAGCTCCTACCTTCTCCTCACAACATGGAAACTCCCCTCTCACCTATGGGACTAGCGAAGCTGGAGGGGAGAGTGTCTGGATAAGGGCTAGCTCCCTTTGATGCCTCATGTTTGTTCCAGCAAGTGCAAATATAGACATATATATATATATATATATATGTATATATATATATATGTATATATATATATATATACATACATATATATATATATATATATATATATATATATATAAAGGGGGGGGGTGAAAAGGGAGAGAGATGCAATAAAACAAACTACTCTAGAGAGGTGATGCACCAAAATAAAGTCAAACTTCACACATCCACTCTTAAAATCAGACAAATGCATACATACACTTCACACTTGGCAGAAGGACCAGGCTGCTAGAAACTGGCAGGGAGGCCTTAATGGAAAATATAGAAAAAAGAGATCACCAAAGGTGTTGTGGAATGCACACTTATGTAGTAATTTCCCTCTATTTTGTACTTCCAAATACTACTCTTCTCTTGTCAGCTACAGAGATGGTGCTTTGTAGACAATGGGTATGTTGGTGTTGAACCTGTGAAAGCATCAAGAAACAATGACTGAACACAAAACAAACACTTAAGACATACTCAGATATGTCTATCCAAAATGGAGGTAAAAACTAATTTTATTGATTCAGTTGGAACTTTTTCCAGGGCTACACCTTAGCAAAATGTAGAAGATATCTTTTACAAATGACAAGTCTTTCATATATAGGAGAAACAAGGAGGCCATTTGGCACTCCTTTTCTACAAGTGGCTCATGCGTCCCTTCATTGGGAAGAGGAAAACATTGTTGTCAATGTCATCTTTCTAGAAGAGGCTTGCTGAAACCATGCTATATAATCACCAAATTTGACTTTAGAATTCAAGCATTAATGTGAAACACAGGCTACCTCTCTTTTTCTACAAACAGATTGAGATTTGTCCCCTTTTAAATACACAAGCCATGTCGTTCACTATTTTCACCATTTGGGGATTATCAAGAAATAAATCACCTTCACTTTGCCACTTAGACTGCTTCATCCCTTTCCTATCTTGTCTCCTTGTATTTTCTCAGTTTTGTCTCATTTGGCTCATTCGGCCCATGGGGGTGAACATTCTGGCAGGTCATTACATTTTGAGCTCCTTTTCCATGGTTAGCACTCTTTTGTTTGAAGGTAAATAGCTACTTCACTTTGCTAAACTTGATGTCCTCTGGGTCATCATCAGGTCCTTACCACAACGTCAGTCAAGCTCATATGACTTCTTCTATGGCTTCACTTTCTCTTAGCACCTTCTCAGGCACTCTTTTACCTAATCGCTCCTTTGAATTTGGGCCAGAAGTCCCTCGTAAGGGCATCTACCCTTCGAGGTCCTTCAGTGGGTCCTTTGACCCTTTGGATTGTCCCTTTGTTTTATGTGAATGTCTCTCGGGTTCCCACGGGCTTTATGTCTACAGACAATTTCCCTAGGTAAATTTCCCCGGGTCTGCCTTTGCCTTGCTTTGTTTTTATGGACTTTTGTCCACAGACATTTTCCTATAGACAAGAAGTCTATGGAAATTCTATCCACCTTTGCTTGAAGCTTAGATGTTCCCGGCTCAAATTCCTTTAGACTTTTTGTCTGAAGGAATTACTTCAGACAAAAAGTTTGAAGGAATTGGGACTTAGCCGATTTCAATCAAAACTTGAACTTTGAACTTGAACTTTGAAATTACCCTTGCCCGGGTCCCTTTCCTCTGAAGCAATGGCCCTTTGAAAGGGTACTGAACCTTGAAGACTGCCCTTTAGCCAAGGATATACCCTTGAACCAAGCATTGAACTAGTCCCGTTGAACCAAATCATTGAACCAAGCCGTTGAACCAAGAATGGTTCAATGGTCCAATTGGTTCAACCAAGCACGTTGATTTCCTAGTGAACCAAGCTGACGAAATTCTTCATTGAACTTTTGCATTGAACTAAACCCATTGAACCAAAATGGTTCAACGGTTCAAAGGTTTAACCAAGCATGTCGATGAACTGTTGAACTGAAGCCGATGAACTTTTGCCTTTGAACCAAGACCATTGAACCTTTGCCTTTAAACCAAGACCATTAAACCAAAATGGTTTAATGGTTCAAAGGTTCAACCATTGAATGCCGACAAACTCTTGAACCAATTGAACCAAGCCACTTTGAACTAAGAGATTAAACCAAGGCTGTTGAACCAAAGGCCGTTAAACCAAAAGGCAATTGAACTAATTGAACCAAGCCATAAACTAAATTCATTGAACTTGCTGAAACTGAAAAAGACTATAATTAAAAATCAAGGGAAGAAGGTGACCAAAATTTTTCCTGTGGGCAAAATTGGTCAACAGATTGGTGACTCACAGGGGAAGCATGCCTACCATGCTTAGAACCCAGTTGCCTTGCAGTCCATTGGGTGCGGAGTCAGATGCATCTATGAAATATTTAGCAATAGCCCCAAAGATCTAAGAATCAAACATGAAGCCTTTTACCCCACACGCAAAGGGAAACACACAAGGCTAAAAAAAACTACCTATGTAAACTGCACTTAGGGAAAGCAGGAAAAGAAACTAAAAAACAAACTACTATTTATAGCTAACCAAGAATGTTTGCCTCCCTCCTGGATCGAAGGGAAAACTTATTAAGTCCCCTTCCTGGTGAGAAGACTTATGGTGGCAGGCAAGTAGCTGAATGAAAAAGAGATTTGGTGACTTGCTCCTCCTATCTGTCACCTGGTTTGGCTAGAATTTGAATGGATTAGATTCAAACATGCCTCCAACATACATGTACTCTTCTTATCCCTGGAGGCCCATTGAATACTGGTTCTTCATATTGGTGCTCCTCACTAAGAAATCAATGGTTGTTGGCTCATCACTGTAAGCCCTTTGATTTACACATTCCTTCTACAATAAGTCATGGTCTGGCCTATTTTCTTCTGCCTCATTGAAAATCTTGTCAGACTCATCCTCTACTTCCTCTTGGCCTTCTTAAAGAAGGGTGACTGTGGTGATGTCTAGAATGGACTCACAAAATGATTGCTCATCCCATAGAACATCACCATTCTATTCAAAATTTTCTTCTTCAAAGTTTTCCTCAAGGAAAATAGACCTCTCCTTTTCCACCTCAAAGATTAAGACCTCTAGATGTTTAAAGGTCTCCTCCTGATCCTCCTCCAACTTAGGCTCCTTAGCGTAGTCGACCTCATCATCAGAATAACAAGGAAGTTCATCAAATAGATGGTAAGAGAGCTCACCATGCTTTTGTTCCTCCTCATATTGCTAGAACATCTGCATATATGCAAGACCTGCATCTTCTCCATTGCTAATAAGGTCTTCACAAGGAGCATTAATGATGATTCTGCCTTCATTGTCACTCATGATAGCCTCTTGAAGAATTTTAGCTTGGATTTTTTGCTCCTCACTTGCCTCTTGCAAAATAGGGTCCTCCTTGAGAAGGGGTGGAGTGGGAAAAACACATGGAAGAGGAGGCAGTCCTTGAGCTAGAATTGAATGATTCTCCTCCTTCCATTTGATTATCACTTCATCAATATTAGGTATGGCTTGATATTTTTCTTGGAAGTGTGTAGATGGGGTGTGCTCAAACATGGAATGTGCTTTTTGGTCTGAGCCATCCATCATACATTGGCTGAGGAATTTCTCTCTAGATTCCAACTCCACAATTCTCCTTGCTAGATCCTCTTGGAAGAGCTTTTCCTGGAAGTCGTCAGCATAATCATCAGTAGGAGCAGTCTCAACTTCTTCAAGGTTTTGATAAAAACCTTGCTTTTACTCCTCCATTCTACCCCATGATTCTACTATTTTCCCCCAATTCAGGATCTCAAAATTGGAATTTTGCTCCTGTGAACAGGTAGCAACTTTGTTTTCTATAAGGTCTTGGGGCTCCTCTATAAGGTCTAGAAGTTTTAATTCTCTTTCAATAAGTAGCTTCATCCTAGCCTCTAAATCTTCAATTTGCTTGGCTAGGTTGTCTTGAAAGAGTATTTCTTGGAGGTCACCAGCATTATCCTCTTCAAAGCTCTGAGCTAGTCTCTGGCATTCTTTCCTTCAACTCGAAATCTATGCATTATGTTGAAGGACTTAGGGAGGCTGAAGAATGCAAGGAAGAGACTATAGAAGAGGGATGTGTTGGTTGGTGGTATTATTCTCAATGTGAGATTCATAATATAAGGAATTTAGAAGGTTCATCTCCATGGGAGGTTGTTCTGATGCCATTTGGTGTTGGAAAGCCAGGCACATGGGATTAGGGATATGTGTATTTGATAAGCTAGAAAAAGCAAGTGCAATTTGATAAAAAGGATTTAGTGTAAAAGAGGGGGCCTTTTTTAGAATAAGAGGGGGTGCGCAAGGCTGACTACCTTGAATAGATGGATTTCTCCATTTGTTACCTCCTCCTCCATGGACTGCAAGGCCTGTACTTATCTAAACAAACACTCTTCTTTATACATCAGCTCCTACTAATACTTGTACTGCTCTTCCAATCAGTCGATTTCCATTGTTTGCTTCTCAAATTCTAGTGCCACCTCCCTTAACATTGCAAGACAACTAGGAGAGCTGCTTGAGGGGATTGCATAAATATCTGGAGCCTGATTATATTCACATGAAGGAAAAGAAAACCCATGATTTTGTGCAAAAGGATTATACATAAAAAAATATTTATGAATGGCACCAAGCTGTGCTTAACTAGTAGATTTAACTCAGAGTCACCAGACACTAAAAATACTCAATTTATTGTAATAGGACCAGCATTAATCCTAATACCTTACTGCATTGTCAAACTGTGTGTCCCATCAAGTGTGCCAAAACTGTTGACATAGGAAATTGCACCCTTTGGTAGGAGGCTGAGCTCCTACCTTCTCCTTGCAACATGGAAACTCCCCTCTCGCCTATGGGACTGGAAAAGCTAGAGGGGAGAGTCTATAGATAAGGGCTAACTCCCTTTGATGCATCATGTTTGTTCTAGAAAGTGCAAATATAGACATATATATAGATATATAAAAAGGGGAGGTGAAAAGGGAGAGAGATGTAGGAAAACAAACTACTCTAGAGAGGTGATGCACCAAAATAAAGTTGACCTTCACACATCCACTCTTGAAATTAGACAAATGCATACATACACTTCACACTTAGCAGAAGGACCAGGTTGCTAGAAACTGGTAGGGAGGCCTTAATGGAAAATATTAAAAAAAGAGATCACCAAAGGAGCTGTGGGATGCACACTTATGTAGTAATTTCCCTTTATTTTTCACTTCCAAATACTGCTCTTTTCCTATCAGCTACAGAGATGGTGCCTTGTAGACAATAGGTATGCTGGTGTTGAACTTGTGAAAGCATCAAGAAACAATGACTGAACACAAAACAAACACTCAAGACATACTCAAATATGTCTATCCAAATTGGAGGTAAAAAATGCTTTTATTGATTTAGGTGGAACTTTTGCCAGGGCTATGCCTTAGCAAAATGTAGAAGATATCTTTTACAAATGACAAGTCTTTCATATATAAGAGAAACAAGGAGGCCATTTGGCACTCCTTTTCTACAAGTGGCTCATGCATCCCTTCATTGGGAAGAGGAAAACACTGTTGTTGATGTCATCTTTCTAGAAGAGGCCTGCTAAAACCATGCTATGTAATCACCAAATTTGACTTTGGTGTTCAAGCATTAATGTGAAACATAGGCTGCCTCTTTTTTTCTACAAACAAATTGAGATTTGTCCCCTTTTAAATACATGAGCCATGCCATTCACTATTTACACCATTTGGGGATTATCAAGCAATAAATCACCTTCACTTTGCCACTTGGACTACTTTGTCCCTTTCCTATCTTGTCTCCTTGTCTTTTCTCAGTTTTGTCTCATCTAGCTCATTCAGCCCATGGGGGCAAACATTCTGGCAGGTCCCTGCATTCTGAGCTCCTTTTCCATGGTTAGCGCTCTTTCATTTGAAAGCAAATGGCTACTTTGCTTTTCTAAACTTGACATCCTCTGGGTCATCATTGGGTCCTTGCCACAATGTCAGTCAGGCTCATATGATTTCTTTTATAGCTTCACTTTCTCTTAGCACCTTCCCAGACACTCTTTTACCTAATCACTCCTTTGAATTTGGGTTGAAAGTCCCCCACAAGGGCATCTACCCTTCGGGGTCCTTCGGTGGGTATTTTGACCCTTCAGATTGTCCCTTTGTTTTATGTGAATGTCTCCTGGGTTCCCATGGGCTTTATGTCTGTAGACAATTTCCCTGGGTAAATTTCCCCGAGTCTGCCTTTGCCTTGCTTTGTTTTTTGTAGACTTTTATCTGTGGACATTTTCCTGCAGACAAAAAATCTACAAAAATTATGTCCACCTTTGCTTGAAGCTTAGATTTTCCTGGCCTGAATTCCTTTAGACTTTTTGTCTAAAGGAATTCCTTCAGACAAAAAGTCTGAAGGAATTGGGACTTAGCCAATTTCAATCAAAACTTGAACTTTTAACTTACCCTTGCCCAAGTCCCTTTCCTCTAAAGCACCAGCCCTTTGGAAGGGTACTAAACCTTGAAGACTACCCTTTGGCTAAGGATATACCCTTGAACCAAGCATTGAACCAAGCCCATTGAACCAAAAATGGTTCAATG
The DNA here is from genome assembly GCA_037957365.1 of Torreya grandis. NCBI lineage: Eukaryota > Viridiplantae > Streptophyta > Pinopsida > Cupressales > Taxaceae > Torreya > Torreya grandis. The sequence continues at coordinate 4,207,766 of JARHVA010000083.1, forward strand.
GTCCAATTGGTTCAACCAAGCATGCCGATTTCCTAGTGAACCAAGCCGACGAACTTCTTTGTTGAACTTTTGCATTGAACTGAACCATTGAACGGAACCCATTGAACCAAAATGGTTCAATGGTTCAAAGGTTTAACCAAGCATGATGATGAACTGTTGAACCAAATTCGATGAACCTTTGCCTTTGAACCAAGACCATTGAACCTTTGCCTTTGAACCAAGACCATTGAACCAAAATGGTTCAACGATTCAAAGGTTCAACCATTGAATGCCGATGAACTCTTGAACTAATTGAACCAAGCCGCTTTGAACCAAGAGATTGAAGCAAGGCCATTGAACCAAAAGGCCATTGAACTAATTGAACCAGGCCATGAATTGAATTCATTGAACTTGCTGAAACTGAAAAAGACTATCATTGAAAAGCAGGGGAAGAAGGTGACCAAAATTTTGCCTGTGGGCAAAATTGGTCAACAGTCATATTTTGGATGCTGCCTATTTATGGATCATTGGTCATAGAGAATATTTGATTGAATTTTATGAGAAGATTTGAATGACATAAAAAACATTGTAAGAAACCTAAGTAAGTCACAAGAGGTGAAATTTTTGAATTAGACTAAGTATAAGAAGGCTATAAAGCCTAAAAGAGACCTAGAAGGCCTAGTGTAAGATACTTAGAAGAGGTCTACTTTCATCAATACCTTTTTAACCAGCAATATATCCTTTCTAATGCGTAAAAATTTCCCAACAATCTATAATAATATATTGCAAACAATCCACCACCACATTAAGAGTTGATTAATTCATAAAATGCATTTCCTACTTCTAATTTACAACAACTTATTTTAAACCAATAACACCTTATCTATTCCAATCCAAATCTAAACCAACAATATATTCCTCAGACCAAAAATATATTATGATAAACCAATAGTAGATCCCATATAATATGTATTAGTAAATTCTTTAAAATTAAAAATAGCTTCCCCTAAACCAATAAACCCTTACTTATTCCAATCTGAGTCAAAACAAACAACATCTTACCTATTCCAATCTAAATCTAACCAACAACAAACCCCACAACAAACTCAAATTTTGGCTATAGGGCACATATCCCTAATAGAATCACACAAAGGGGATATAATGCCACTCATTCCAAATAAGGACATCAATCCATGAATGCCTAACATAATACCTTACTTTCATCACAAAATGCTCCTAATGTCCAAGAGTGGAATACGTTGAAGCAAATAATCACAAGACTTAAAACATGTAATCAAGTGCTTAAGAAGTACAAATTTTATGAGATGCATCTTTATCTTTTTGATCTCTATTTTATCCATGTGTATTTCCCACCTCATTTTAAACTACCTAAATTTCACAATTATAAGGGGAAAGGTGAGCCATGAGAACATTTGTAGGCATTATTTATTGTGTGCCAAAAATTAGCCTACAATAACATATATTTACTTCATTTGTTTCCATTTAGTCTGAGTGGATAGGACTTGGAGTGGTTCCTCAAAATACCAAAAGGATCAATAACCACATTTGATGACTTATCAAAAAAAATTCAATCACTTCTACGACATATAGAAAGAACTGTTGATAGTTGATTTGTGTAATACCAAGTATCAAAGAGGATAAATATTTATGGCATATTTACAAAGTTGGAGATCCCTTTCAATTCATTTTCCACATATTTTTTTATATAAATAATTAGCATGTATCTTTATACAAAACCTAAATGTAGAGGTTATCCATAATCTAAAAGTCAATTATGAAAACACATTTTAAGAAATAATTGGCAAAGGGGTGTAGATTAAAAAATAGCTTATTGACAAAGATATTGTAAAAATATACTCTCAAGCCCAAAGATAAACCTAGAATAAATCAATAGTTTATGCAAGCATAACTAAAAAGTTGAATGCCTTCATTCAGAATAAAAACATGGTTGGTAATGGAGTTACAGAGGCAAGACACATATAAATAGTGCAACCACTACCTACATAAAGCACCCCACCCAATCCACCTCTCATACTATAAAAAGTTCCCTTGCAATGAGGATGCTACCAAGATAATGTTTTTAGTAACCTTGGGGAGCCCATTGAGGTAGTATTACAAAAGTTAGTAGTGGTTAATATGATTGTTTGGATTGTTTCAAAACCCTTTCTAAAGGGTCAACCCAAGTTGGCATGGTATCAAGAGAATGATTACTATGTTTACCATCATGTGGTCAACCATGTAATTTATAGATGTGTATAATTAAGGCATATAATAAAATATTGCTTAAAAATGGGGAAATCAAGATGGAGAAAAGAGATCCTAATACCAACCAAGATATGGGCATTTACAAAACCCCATTTCCAAACACAACAATCAACAATAATGACACAATCAGAACTAAGGATAAGGCCACAATCAAAATCAAGGATAGGGTCAAAATCAACATCAAGGTTAAGGCCAAAATTATAACCATGCCAATCATAATAAATATCATGATACCCACATTATCCAAGTGGGTTATTAAAATGAACCTTATGATTATGACAATACTATGAGATGTGTTATATGCAACTACATTACCACTATCTAAGTCACTCCTCATAAACTAGCTAACGCTCATTAGATTTATATCCTTCCTATTTTGGGACCACCAAATTTAACCACAAGCAATTCCAACATAGGTCAGAGCGATTAAATTTTACCTCAACTATCATGAATTACTATTCATAGACCCCACCTAATTTCTCTAACACAGATAACTCTTTCCCAGCTTAATATTATGCAATCACAACTAGATTTCCATAAGTTACTCTCTAAGGACCTTTGCCATCCTCTAATACCAATGTCAATCCTAATCAAGACACTACACTTCTTAAATCCTAACCAACTCCTCCTTGTACTGAGAATTCATATAATATTAGTGAAAAGCTAAGTAAAATGCCTATGCATATTTATAGCCTAGATCTCTTATGTACATCGAAAGCTCATAGAAAAATATTAAATGACTTTATCCAATATTCCAAGTTACCTAATGACATTGATTTAACCTAGTACCAATCACTTATGGGTCATTTATCCCAGGTCAATAACTAACATTTGATTAAAGAGACATGTCATCCCTTGGTCCTCTCCATAATAATCTTCTATACATCAAAGCCATCATTTCCTACCATAAAGTCAAGTAGGTTCTCATATATAATGTTTCAAATTTAAATATAGCCTCATTGAATTTGATCCAACATTTGGGATACATACTAGTAAACATACAACCAAATACTATTACAAACAAATCGTATCATAATGTAGAGAGAGAATATTCAAGTACCATGTTTTTTCCTGTAATTATTATTCTTATTACCCATAACACCTTTTTCCATGTCACTAACATAGAGATAAACTATAACCTACTTCTTGGTCATCCTTGGATCCATGTATTATGAGCCATCCCTTCTAACTTACACTGATGCATTAAGTTCCCTCATTCTAGATTAGAGTTTATTATTCCTTACGATCTATAGCCATATTAGTATTGGAATAATCTATAAATTGAGTATGGGAACTATAATTATTTTCCTAACACTGAACATGTAGGCAATAATAATAAAGGAAAATATTTATAATCTTCAAATATCTAACTACATTGACTCTAGTGACCTCATGTCCACTTCATCTAATCCATCTCCTGAGACAATTTTCACCCACTTTACCATTAAATATGCCTGCATTGACACATATCACATTCAAGATGATTTTTATATTGGAAAACTACCCAAATCCCCTAAATCTTATAGAATGCCAAAACATATCCTTAGTATTCCCAACATGATATGGAAAAATATGTCCACTTCTTATAAAAATAAACCATGCATATATGTAAAAGACACATAGCCAAATCAATATTGATCCACTAGATTGGTTATATGGAGATAACTTTACTACTTGTTATCAAAATTATAAGTACTATGAACTAGTAATTTGACATAGATGGGAGGTTGGTCTTGTGTTAGTCTCATAAAACAAATGATATGAACACATTAAATTCTTATAACCTCTAGCTTAGACATGAGGGAGATCTTAGTAATAAAAAATAAATGAATTCACAATAAAAATATAAAATGAATAATTCTTTTACCTTTATTGGGAGACCCAAATGGATTTGTTTAATGGTTTTCTTACCTTGTGTATCAAGAAGTCTTTGACAATGAAGTCTGTTTGGTTCCTTTTCTCATTGACACTTTAGCTTTGATTTTGCTTAGCCTAAGAATTGGGCATGGTAACCTTACTTGCTAAGTCTTTAGGAATTATAACACTAAATCAAAGATATTGTTTAAGAATTTTTTGCATAATAATATTGCACCAAAATAGCTTAAAAATCAATAGGCATGGCCTTGTATTTATAGCCTTAGGAATTAACTCTCACCCAAGATGAGTTAAGGTTGAGTTTAAAATAGGAATTGGTTCAAAATAAACTTAAATGAGTTAAAAATAACTCCAATAGAGTTAATATTTATCAATTAATAATGATTTTCAATTACTAGGAATGATTATCAAATTAGATATTTTAAAATATTTTCAAAGAGCTTGACAACTCATAAATGCAATGATGAAAGTCTAGGATATTTGGATTTCCTTTTTTAGATATTCATTAATTGAAAATGAATAATTAAAATATGAATTTAATCTTGTTTAATTTGTTAATTTATTTTTATTATAATTTTTTCTCTTTCAATATTTAATTAAGTGTGCAAGTGCCCCACTTAATATGTCCATAAGCCAAATTGACAGTTGTGATGTTGTAAGGAGATTAGGGATAAATTTGTGAGAGGTTATTGTTATGTATGGGATAATAACCCAAATAAGGATACCTAAACATGATTCTAAGCTTTAATTAATGACATAAAATTAAATTTGGGATTTTTATTCATTTTTAGGCTTAATTTGCAATGATTGGTAAGAATCAGTCTGAAGTCTGGGAGGAAGCAAGTTATGTCCAGTTTTAAGTGTCTACAGTTTACCCTTGTTTGGTAAGATGTTTAAATATATAGGAATAGTAAAGTATTCTCAAATAATTAAAAATGCCATTAAAAAATGTAGAAGGTAATGATTAAAGAAGAAGCTCCAAACAATTTTTGGGAAACCTATAACAATTCCCCCTTGAGGGAGTGGCTAACACATATGATTGATGGATGGTCCCTCAAAAAGAAGTAAGAAAAAGAATGAATTTAACCCATGGGTGATATTAATACAATCATTATAATGTTTGCATGCATTAATTTATAAGTTATTTATTTTCCCAAAGGTGAATATAATTAGTAACAAAGGTTGAGACATTGATTTTTCCAAAGGTGGTTATAATCAGTGGCATAGGCATATGACCTAGTAGGGTGGATGAATTGAAATAATGATTTTACCATAGAAATTTATAATCATTAAGATGACCTAGATTAAATAATGACTTTTCGTTGTGTCTTAATAAGGAAGATTGGCAAGCATAACTCAAGGATATAACTTGTTAGATAGATTAAAGATGAGCGGGTGTAAACATAGATGCATTGGTCTAATTACTAAAGAAACCAAAAACAACTAGGCACATGAGGATACACAAATTGATGAAAGAGATGATTTTAATAATAAAATTGGTTGAGCTAACTCAAGATACATCATCTATCCAAGTGATACTTACATAGTCTAAATAGACCTAAAGCCAATGTATCTCCCCTAGAGGTGGGAGAATATAAAATAAGGAATAGAATAAAAGAATAAGAATTGATAAATGTGAATGATTTAGGTGTACCTAACAATGTAGAGATGTTCATCCTAGTTAGCATTGATATAACTAGAATGATCAATGGTTTGATTTGATCAAGGAGGGTGGGAGGATTTACCAAGGTTACCAAGGAGAATTTTATGTGGCTCCATTGCTTCTAAGACTTTTTGAGATAAGTTTTGTTGTTTTTTATGGTATGCATCATGATATAAAACACCATGATAACTTAGCCAAAATGTACATAAGAACTGAATCCTAATCTAAATAAAAATTGAAAATAATGAACCAATCATAAAAATCATGATGATAATGTTGATGTATGAATATGGATAGACTCAAGAATAATACATAAAGAATCACCCAATGAACACATAGATACTGATTCAAGGAAAACAAACAAACAAACAAATAGGTAAATAAACAAACAAACAACTAATTAAACAAACACATAGAAAACTAAAATTAAAAGCAATACGAGGCATCCTATCATCAACTAAGTCAATATATATGTGTGAATTATCAATGGAATGATAAGCATGTGGTGCTACCAAGTAAGGATATATGCAAAGGGAAGGTCACACCCCTAATGTATTTGCCCCAGTAGGGTAGATTTATGATGATTGACTAAGTTTAAACATGACAAATATTTTTTGATTTTGAAATTTTTGAAAGTTTTTGGAATTTTAAGGTATATTAACTCGTTAAATATTGACAAGATACCACCCAAAAAATGATGAAAACATTGGCTTAGGTTGCTCATAAAATGGTGAGAGCATATAGAAAATAGGTATAGAGCTAACCTCAACATGAATCAAGCACAACCTACATAGTCCCATTAAGATCTCAAGTCATAGTAGTTCTGCCCACATAAAATGTGGTGAGATCTGACCCAGTAGAAATAATGCATGGTAAATAAGTAAAATGACAAGACAAATGATAATAGTAATCACAAGGGAATGTGCCAATGCATATTAAAAATATTGTTCCTAATTTTCCCATAGGTAGTTATAATTAAGAAATAATGACATAGGTTAGTGATACCAATTTGTCCATAGGTAGTTATAATTAATAACACAAGGTGGAACACTAATTTACCCAAAGGTAGTTATAATTAGGGGCACCAATCAAACTTAAATGACAATTAACTAGCCAAACCCATTATCATACTACTTTCATAGACTATAATTTAAACACAATTCTAAAACTGATGAAACTAGATCATAATCCCCTTGTGAAAGGTGTGAGAAGAAATAAAGGAACTAAGATCAAAAGGGCTGGGTAGGTCAGCTAAAAATAGGCTTTGTTCAATAGTAAAGTTATAGTAGAATGGTATAAGGTACTACATAAATAATATGACATGGGAGTGATTAGATATAACATTAATAGGGTTACCCCAAAGTAATAAATTAAATGGTAGTGTATGAAACAATGGCAAGACGAATGGAAAATGACAATGGTAAGGTAAATGGAGATGAAAATGGTAAGGTAAATGGTTATTTTTTTCCTATTGAAGAGGATATGCACATCTTCATCAACATATGATATAACCAAAATAGTTAGTCATGTTTAAATCACTAGCCTACACCTCTTTTGAATATTTGCTCTATCAATAACCTACAATAGATTTGAATTCTAATAATGTTGTGATCCTCATTGGTATTTGATTTTGTTTCCTTCAAACATTGGTACAAGATGTCTTTGTAGCCTCTATAAAGGAAAGTGTGTCTAGAGACTGTAAATATGGATAAAAAGTGGATGATATGTTTGATTTGGTGATGTAAAAGTGGATGATAGTGGAATATATAATGGTTGGGAAACAAATGAAGATTGGTATTTCTAGGCACACACAATATTATTGATTCTGGATTCAATATAACTTTGGTTGTAGACTGGTTGAAGGATTTTAAATATGTTCATGATAGGACCACCAAATTTTTCTATTTTTTGAACTTGAGAGTAATTACCATCTTATTATGTTGTAGATTGGAAGCTATGTTGGTGTTATCTTTGATAATGTCTTCATCAAGTAGTGGATAACTATTATGCTCAGTTATTGGCACCTCAATGAGGTTTTCATGAATAAAGTTATCTTGATTATCCCATAGCACCTTTGAGAAGATTTCAATAAGGATTGCTAAATTTTAACTTTGATTGTCTTTTAGAGCCTCAACTAAGGTTTCACTAGAAGAAGTTGAGTTTGGACTTTGATTATCCCCTAGTGCCTCAAAAAAGGTTTCACTAGGACATTACTCTTATTTTACATGAATGTGGTCTTGGCTTCCCTAATATTATACAACTAATATGTCACCATGGATGTAGTTCAACAAGGTGTGATTTTGTTGGTCCCAATCAACACTTGTGGGAGGTGGAAGGTCAATATAATGGATAGGTTGGTTGGTGGTAATGGAATGGAAACAGGCAACACAATCCTCATAGAAGATACTAGGAGAAATTGTGTTGAAATTGAAATAATCATCCTTAAAAATTATAGAAGGATCAAAAATATATTAAAATTGATCTGAAAGGCATGTGTAACTAATATTGTAATATCCATGAACGTATTTTGATTCTAAAGCTAATTTTGACTCCAAGGACTCTCAATATATTATTGAGGATGATGTTGATTCTTATTCTAATTCTAAATCTGATGTCAATTCAAAAATAAAACCTAACTTCAATATTATTTTTCATCTGGTGGGGATGTTGCCATAACGTTGTTTGGTTGAACATTTGGTATTGGATAAATAATGGCCTATGATGGCATAATAGGATCCATAAAGTCTAGTTTGTCAAAGTGACACTCCTCAATGAGGGGGAAAAGTTCAAGAGACAACTCCACATAGATTGGATTATCAAAAAGAGGCTCTTTAAACATAAGATAATGGTTAAGATAATGATATTCCCAAAGGCAATTATAATAATTAAGAAGTGACTCAACAAATATTGGCTTGTCAGAGTGAGAAACCTCGATAATGGGTAAAGGATCAAAAGGTGATTCATCACAAGTTAAATTATCATAAATAGGTTTTTTAAGAAAAACATCATGTATTGTTTAGTTCTCTTGGCCTTGGTTTACAAGTATTTTTCAAATACTAGTTTTGAACATATCTCAATCTTTAAATAATTACCTCAGTTGTAGAGGTACTAATTGGCTCAGTTGTGGTTCAAAGATTGGCATAAATTTTATAAAGTGTGGGATGGTTAGAAAGGAATTAATAATTGTCTTTTATTGGATTATGATCTCTTTTTGAATAGGCACATCTATGATGGGCTAAAAAAAGGATTTTTATCGACCTAGGATGGTAACTATGACCCATTAAGTTGTGTTTGCACAATTTTTTTGGGATAATGAGATACCATACATAGAAGGGATTGAAATGGTAATGGTAGGGCATTTCAAATCTTGGTTTCTATTTTTATCCAAACGATGAGGTCTTAGAATGGTAACAGTAGGGCATTGTGAAGTATGGTTGTTATTGCAAGGTAAATAATGCGGTCCTGATATAGTAATGGTAGGGTGTTGCAAAGCTTTGTTATTTTTGAAAGCCAAAGGATAAGGTCCTAAAATGGTAATGGTATAGAATTATAAAGCTTATTTACTATCATAAGCCAAAGGATAAGGCCATATAATGGTAATGGTAGGGAGTTAGGAAGCTTAGTTACTATCATGAGCCAAAGGATGAGGTCTTGGTATGGTAATCCTTGGACTTTATAGAGCTTCGTTGCACACACTATCTAAAGGAGGGTTAATGGTATAGATGGGGGAATAGGTGCCATTAGGCATGAAAGGGAGAAGTCAGTACATTAATCAGCCCATACGAGGTATCACCACATATTGTGCTTAAAGATCTTGGCGTTGTTCCCCAAATTGAGTATTGTAAGGAGGACATGGATCTGTCTTATAAACAACCTCATCCCAGTAAGGGTCTTGAATAAAGTCATCATATGTGACCACATTATCATAACCTAAATTGTATATGGTCTCACTACAAGTATAACATGAAATATCCAAATTAATGATGAATGTTTTACAAAAAAGCCTAGATTTATACAAACTCTATGAAATAAGGTCCAAAGGACAAATGGTCCAAACATAGTCTAACCTAGTCTGAGGATGGAGATATATCTCCATAAAAGTATATACTAAAAATTGGTATAAAATAATCTAAATTCATATGTCTAATGTCAAATGTCTTGAAAAAATGGTCAAGTGGATGAAATAAAAATCAAAATTCCAAACTCTAGGTACAAAGTGTTTCAAACAAGTCTAATATAAAGAAAATAAAAGTTTTCAAGTCTTTCATAGAAGGCACAAAATTTAGGCTCAAAACAAGCATATGCTAGGTCTTTTGAAAAAGGCACAAAAGTTAGACTTTTAAAAAAATATGGTAAGATATTTAATCTAACAAATCTAAAATACTTTGGCATAAACTAGGCATTCATATTTAAGAATGAACTTAGTCAATTGGTATAAGGTATGAAATAATAGGCACATGGAAAATAGACTACTTCCCCCAAAATCTAGACACAAATAATAGTTTTCAAATTGAATAAAGAATCAATCTAAGTTACACAACTCAAAAGAGAAATATCAATGTCTAAGCTAAAATTACACAAGGCATAGGCATGAATCAATCAATGTTTGGATTTTAACTTTGTCAAGGTTAATTAAGAACTCAATTTGCAAAATTAGGATTATTTAAACAAAAAATAATCTAGACAAGAATAAACATCATAATGACACTAGGTATAGATCCGAAAGGCACACATGACTTTAGTTTTGAAATAGGAATTTGGACACAAGGCAAACAAGTCTTTGAAATGATTTGAGTAACATAATGATGTTATCATGCTCTAAAGATATGATAAACATTTTTTTAAATACTCCAAGGCATAAAGTTTGAAATGAATTGGGTAGTGTAATGACACCCTTTTCAATCAAATGACACACACAAACAATATTTATCAAAATACCAAGGAAAAGTTATGGTGTCAAATGGGTGATGTAACACCTCCTCAAATAAAGGAGTGATGTATAAACAAAAATAATTTTTGACATAGTAAGATAGACAAAAATAGATAATTTAACTCAATACCATGTAAAAAAGGATAAAAATGACATTAAGACCTCAGTGTAACATCCTAAATCCTAAACTTGATAAGGTTTCATACTACTATTGATTTTTATCAATATAATTGATCTTGAAAAGATTTTAATTATCAATCCAAAAAGTAAAAGCACATGAAAAGTAGGGTTTTTATGCCCCCTTTTCTCTCAATAATTTTTACTATGACATGGAACTTTGGGCTACTCGCCCTGCATCAACAATATGTTTGCAACAAGTGGGGTTGTTCTAAACTATCCATTTTTGCACATTTATAGATGGTACCAAGCATGGATAACACAAGATATGATCACATTATTTGGATCCACATCAAATATATTATTACAAAAAGGTCTTATCCTTATTACAATCACTACATTTATTGTTTGCTTAGTGTAGTGTGATGTTTGAGTTGATCATACATTCTGAGGATAACATTCACTAATGAAGTTAGTTTAACCATTCAAACTACCATCTCAATGATTCACTAGCTCAATTTTTATACCCCATTATGGAGTTGGGTTTAGATGATGTCAAGAGATAAATTCTTGGGTCAAAACTTCCATAAATAACCTATAAGGAGGTGATGAACTCCTACTCACAAGCCAAAATGCATAAAAAATAAAGACAAATGAAAAGACTTTAAAGTCATTTTGGGTTCACCCAAACCATATGGATTTGGGGAAGAACATATCTAATTTATTTTCATGATTTTGGACTGTAGAAACTAAGGAAAATAATGATAATTTTTGGTCATTTGATTTACCTAAAGGGGATAGGGGGAGAACATACATGCATCACTCATTTTTCTTAAACAAACAAATTTCAACAAATAAGCATAAAATGAACAACTCTCAGGAGTATGTAACTAAATGTGAAATTTCATTTTAGTGCACCAAAACAAATTATGTTGTGAAATTTGAGCCCCTTGGCATTAGTTGTTTGAAAAATTTAAAAAAAATTCAAAAACAACCAAGGCATGAAAAGAACTAAGCTTATTTTAAGCATCAAAAAAAAAGTGTGTGAGATTTAACCATGTTGAAACTTTACTTTTTCCACCTTAGGACCTACAAATTATTAGAGGGTTTTATTTCTTACAATCCCAAAAGTGAGTGAGAAAATAACATTTAAAAATTATCTTTCAAGTTTCCTATCTTTTATCTCAGAGAGATCGATGCCAATCCATGCATGGATCGATGTTGGTCTATAGAGACTGATGTTGATCCATATAGGGATCGACATTGGTTGAGAAGATCGATGTTAGTCAAGAAACTCGATGATGTTTCCTATAAAAAATAGAAAAAGAAAAGTTGTTTTTATCAAAAATATCATTAGTAAAATAAGCTTAAAACCAATAATTATCACTAGATCTTACAAGGAAATGGCCAGAAACAATACGCAGGTTCTTAGATGTAGAATAAAAGCTAAAGAAACTCAAGAAAACCCTCATCCATCGCATTTATATCATAATCTACTTTTCACATAGGGACTGTGGTCGATTCAATGAATCAAAATTAATCTTAGCAAATCAACATTAGTCTTTATCTATTAATCAATGTCAGTTTGGGAGAATTAACATCGATCCTGTACAACCTGTGTGTTGCTAAAAATAGAAATAAGTGAAAAATGAACTAGAAACTCAAATTTTGAATATTTTAAAACATTCATTAGCAAAATTAAAATTAGCATATCATCCTCCTTGGTTATATGGGATGCCTAGCATCCCACTGGGTGTGCCAACATTTGAATTAGGAATTTTACATAGAGGGTAGGTTAGTCTTGTGTTAGTCTCATAAAACAAATGAAATGAACACACTAAATTCCTAGCACCTCTAGCCTAGATACTAGGGAGAGCTTAGTAATAATAAATAAATAAAATCACAATAAAAACATAAAAGATATAAGTCTTTTACCTTCCTTGGGAACTCCAAATGGATTTGTTGAATGGATTTCTTAGCTTATGTAACAAGAATTATTTGACAATGAGCTTGCTTAGCTCCTTCTCTCCTTATCACTTTGGCTTTTATGTTACTTGGCTTAAGATTTGGCCATGGTAACCTTATTTTATAGGCATTTAGGCATTATAATAGTGTTGTCCCCCAAAAATATCACTCATTTTTGGGACAACCTATGAACTATTTTGGTTCAATAGACCAAAATCCTGTCTTCCCTTTTCATTAATTATTTTGAGCATTTAAGTTCTTCATTTTTCAAAGCTTTTTCAAAAATCTACGAACTCTATAGGCTTGAAACTATAGACTCTACAGGTTCATTTCTATGGACTCAGTTTCTACAGACTTCATGGTAAGAAATCTATGGACTCCCCCAATTCTATGGACTTGAGCTACAAACTCTGCAGGTGGAACTACAAACTTCACAAATGGTTACTACGAACTCTATAGGCAAGTTCAAATCTATGAACTCTCAAGGCCTCAAAACTATGGACTCTACAAGCCAGTTTCTCACATCTATAAACTCCCCCAGATCTATGAATTCATCTCTACAGACTCTGTAGGTTGGTTTATATGAACTTTGCAGGAAAGGAATAGGTTCAACACTTAGCCATTTTTTCAATCGAGAAGTTCAAAGGGGTCTTCCAAGAGCTCAAAGGACAAGTGCCCTTGCAGAGGGCATGTAGGAGTCAAAATGGACGCTTGCAACTTTTTTGAAAGGCAACCTTGGAGGTTAAACAACCCTTATAGCGGGTAGGTGGGGAACAAGTGAACCATTTTGAAGGCTAAGCGAACAAGGAATTCCTTTGAAAAAGTTCCCATAGAAAAGTTATTTAGGACCATTTCCTTTAGACAAAAAGTATAAAGGAATTCCTTCAGACTTTTGTCTAAAGGAAATAAGCTTGATTGAAGAGAAAAGCCCATAGAAAAATGCTCGATATAAAAAGACAAGGAGATCAATGGAAGCTGCCACATGTCCCTCATAAAGTTGAAGTAGATGCTGCCAAGTGTCATCTACTAGGACATAGTTTCTAATAAGTTTCAAAGCTACAGAAGCTGCCATGTGTTCTGTTATAACTCAGTGGAAGCCACCAAGTGTCAACATGAATAGTTTCTCCTTTTTATTTTGTAAAGACTATGGTGGGCCTTGGGTGAGTTGCTAAGGTCAAGCAGAGCATGACAAGTGGCATCATCTATGTGAATATGAATGAGTCCTGAATGTTTCTACATTATTTCTAAAGTAGAGTGGAAGCTGCCATGTATCATCTTTTCTAGGACTCTTAAAAGATATCTTAAGCTTTTATAAGTTAAGTAGATGCTGCCAAGTGTCCTCGCCTATTTCATAGTGGAAAATGCCACGTGTCACTTATTAAGATTAGAGGAAAGTGGCCAAAGCAAGTGGGAAAGACATGAAGGAATTGCTAAGAATGATGATGGACTTGAAGATGTCAAATTTGTGATAATAAGGTACCCATTGATCTTTACAGGCTTAAACGTAGACCCAAAGGCATTCAAAGACCTTCAGACCAAAAGGAAGAACTGCTGAGAGGAGGAACCAAAGGAATTTGAAAGAGGAAAAGATAGCTTGAGGGCTCAAATCATAGTGAGAAGAGACAAAGAGGAAAATATTTATGTAATAGTTATTCTGATAGTTGGAATAGTCTGTGAAGTAGATTTTCTAGCTTGCAAACATTGAAGGCGTAGCTTGTTAGTCTCCTTTAGAGTAAAGACAAAATGGATAGTTGTGCAAATGTTAGAGGGGATAGACCAAATGATCTAGACCTAGGAAGAGACATATTAGATGAATGGACATGCCACAGTTAAGGTGGCCACCCTGTTCTAGCATGGCCCTCTTTGACAAAACTAAAAGTGCATTCAATGCAATAAACACAGCATGGGTCATCCCATGGAAAAAAGTGCCAGGCCTTTCTTGGATGCTATATATTTTATTCTCTTATGTCATTCTAAAGGAGATCTTCCTTTTACTAGAAGCAAAACTCTACCCAAATTGAAAGGCATTACTAAGACTTTGAGCTCAGATTATTCTTCATATTTCTTTGATTAAATGAAAAAGCAAGTTACTTGTAGACTTTGTGCTATTATAGCTTGTGCTATTTTAGGAAATTGTTCTTATGTCTATTTCCTAAAAGCATTCTTGTTTATTTGATCTAACAAGTAGAACTAGTGGAAGTAATCAGGAAGGTGTCCTGAAGCCAACTGTGGAGAGACTTTATGCCCCCACAATTGCCTTTAGTGTGTTTTATTTCTATTTCTATGTAAAAGACCTTAAGATGACTTTATGCCCTCATTGTCTTTCATATCTCATTCTTGAGCAGTCGAGGTAAATACTTTGTGCTATATCTCAGGCTACTAGTTACTCTGCACCCCTGTTACCAATTACTTATCCTACCTGAAAGAACTCCTATTGTACCCTACAAGAACACTTCTGAAAGAAGAGAAATGCCTTCAGTGTTTTCACCAAGATTTTCTCCTTTTTTTTGAACATCATCTCTAAAATAAGAGATGGATGGTATATCCTACCCTTGAGTGTTATTTTTAGCTTATATATATAGTATAGAGTGCCTTTATACCTATAGGGAACCTCCCCTTGATGAGAGGACATATTTGTCCCCTTTGGATGTGGTAAACCTACAACTTTGGATGACCAATCTCCCTATTCTATGGTTGAAGAGACCTATTTTGCTCACCAGTTAGCTGGTTGACAAAATATTCACCCAACAATTTTTGGTGACTCCATTGGGGACACAATAATTTTATGCAATTTGGAACCTCAAGTTTCAGATTGAAACATCACCTATGTCTTACCCATTATCATTACACCCTTATCCATTATAGATTTTGGTGACTCCATTCTATGTCTTGCCCATTATCATTACAGCCTTACCATCTTCCTCCATTTCCATTATATAATCTAGTCTGTAACCTAGATTCACTAGGGAAGAATGTGTAGTTTGAAGCCTCAAGCTTCAAGCTGAAGTAGGGTTAGTTCTTTTCCATTTTTATCCTACAATCTGGAAACTCCACCCAAATTTTTTATCCCCACTTTCCATAATCCAATCATGGCAGCTCAAGGCACTTGGGGTAACTATTTTGGCCCACTCAATCTAACTCCACCCCTACATGAGTTCCCATGTAGTGCAAGGAAGAATTTCCTCAAATTCTTTGGTGATGGGAGAGTCCATCCTAATGAACATATTGCAGCCTTCAGCATAGCCTATGGTGTGATATGCATGGAATATGAAGATGTACCAGTCAATATTTTTGTGGAAACATTGCAAGGTGCTGTTGTAGACTGGTTCTACCACCTGCAGCCCCAAACTGTGACTGACTGGAACACCCTCAAGGCTAATTTTGAAGCAAGGTTTAAGCCTACAAAAGATGCATATGCCCTACTATCCTAGCTCACATAGATGAAGAAAGAACCTCATGAACCTATGAGGTATTTTATTTCCAAATTTTACAATCTAAGGAATTAGATTCCTATCATTGCTCAGCCTACACCTGAGAACCTGAAATGTTTCTTCATCAACTCATAGCTGCCTAAAGTCAATTTCCTATTGAGATTGGCTAGCCACATAAACCTTGATACTACTCAAAATTTGGCCACTAAGGTGGAAGATGATCTCATCTTGGTAGGGAGGATAAGAAAAGATCCTAACAGAGGCAAATCTTCTTCATCTTCTAAGAATTCATCTACAGGCACCACTAATTAAATGGTGCAAAAGCTAGAAAATGAACTACTAGCCTTGAAAAGACAAGTGGCCCAAGGTATATCTACTCCTCTTTATCAATATATGCCAAGGAGGACATTTTAGAACTAGTCATATCAAGGTAATGCTACCAGAAATCATGGGTAACCAAATTGTCTACCTCCCCCATAGGGAAAACTTGCCATTGAAGCAGCACCAACCAACTCAATAGTTGGATATCTGGAAATAGAACATGATTTCTCTTTCCAACCTGAGTTTGATCAGGAAAATGATATTGATCTCTTTACAGCAGACTGGGAAGAGTCAATTGGTGACTCCCACATTAGTTGCTTGAATTACTAGGATGACCCTAAAAGTAAAGTTGAAACAGTCAAGGGATCATACACAGTGTTCACCTAGTCCAAAAACTAGTTAGCCCATCAAGCTGATAAAAAAAGATAGAGGATCGACCTCAACTAGCAATTTCAATTGCTAAACATGGGACCACTCTGCCTTTCTAGCCAAAGGACCTAGTGATTGTGAAGAAGGTAAGTACATCAAACATCCCTACACCTTCTACTTCAAATTCATAGATCAGTCTTCCCCCCCTAAAAACTAAAAGGATGAACTCCTATCCTCTCTTCATAGTCCATTTCAGTCATTTGACATAATTGACCATGTCAAGAAAACCTAAATTCAAATGACTGAATTTGAATTCCTACAAGCCAACCCTAAGTAGTTGGACAGGTTGGTGGAGTGTGTGAAGGATACAATCATCCCTACAAGACAAGAGATTAGAAAGGCAACTCATGATCCCCCAAGGAACATGATCATCCCAGCCTTGAAAAGACAACTGGCCCAATACGTGGTCACCCAAATGTCGGCCCCTACAACTCAAATTTTGTTTAAGTCTTCAAGTAGGGGTAATTACTTCTTGACCACATATGTGTTCATGTTCCTTTAGACAAAATTATTTTAGGTGGAAATCCTAAAATTGATTCAAAAAAGACATCAGAAGAATTGGTAGGGTGCATTATAAATGAAAAAGGATCTTCCATCTCTAATGAAGAGAAATCTGATAGAAGATTAGTTTATGATGATGTTTGGATCCTAAAATTTGATGGCAATAATTCTTATACCAATGCTGAAGCTGGGATTGTGTCGATACCTCCTCAAGAAGATGTTTTTCCTTCTTCATGCAAGTCGCCCAAATTGAAGGATACTCAGGATGAAGATGTCAAAATCCTTCATGCCAAAGGATATGCTGAACTGATGGTTTGTCAGGTGTCTGAAGGGGAAAATCAAAACATGTGCTAGACTAAACTAGCTGAATAAAAAGCTATGGTAGTGGACCATACTAATGTGTGCCAAAGTCAAGAAGAGGAACTCCTCACTGAGAAAGCAAAGATATATGGTTTTTATATTGGAGACCACATCTTTCCATGGTGCAAGAAGAGAGAACCAAAAGGAGCGCACAAGAAATGTGATTCCTAGTGGAGAGTTCCATTTGCCCATCACTGATTTTGGGGACAAAATGGTTTCCTACTGGTTTATCAGGATGAAATGCCATCTTCATTGTCTCACAATGGGTAGCATCTAAATCACTTTAATTCTTGAAGTATCAAATATGTTCACCTATACATATGTATATTTGTATAGTCTTTAGTTCTATTTTGTGCTTTTCATTTTCATTTTTGGCACCTTTCTTTTTTGGGTAGCATGACTCAATAGCCCAATGGCATACTTCAAGGCACTAGAGATTCTAGTTTCTACTCCCCTCAGCTATTCCACGTTTTCAACTGAAGAAAGTTCCCCAACTAGAGCTAACTGTTGTCCCCCAAAAATATCACTCATTTTTGAGACAACCTATGAACTACTTTGGTTTAACAGACCAAAATCCTATCTTCCCTTTTCAAAAATTATTTTTAGAATTCAAGTTCTTCATTTTTCAAAGCTTTTTAAAAAATCTATAGACTCTATAGGCTTCAAACTATAGACTCTATAGGTTCATTTCTACAGACTTAGTTTCTACAGAGTTTGCAATAATAAATCTACGGACTCCCCTAGTTCTATGGACTTGAGCTACAGACTTTGCAGGTGGAACTACGAACTTCACAAATGGTTACTATGGACTCTGTAGGCAAGTTCAAATCTACAAACTCTCAAGGCCCTAAAACTATGGACTCTATAGGCTAGTTTCTCACATCTACAGACTCCCCTAGATATATGAATTCATTTCTATGAACTTTTCAGGTTGGCTTCTATAGACTCTGTAGGAAAGGAATAGGTTCAACACTTAGCCATTTTTTCAATCGAGAAGTTCAAAGGGGTCTTCCAAGAGCCCAAAGGACAAGTTCCCTTATGGAGGGCACATAAGAGCCAAAATGGACCCTTACAACTTTTCTAAAAGGCAACTTTGGAGGTCTAATAACCCTTGCAGAGGGCAAGTGGGGAGCAAGTGAACCATTTTAAAGGCTGAGCAAATAGGGAATTCCTTTAATAAAGTTCTCATGGCAAATTTGTTTAGGACCATTTCTTTCAGACAAAAAGTTTTAAGTAATGCCTTTAGAGTTTTGTCTAAAGTAAATAAGCACGACTAAAGAGAAAATCCCATGGAAAAATGCCTAATGAAAAAAGATAAGGAGATCGGTGGAAGCTACCATGTGTCCCTCATAAATTCAAAGTGGAAGCTACCAAGTGTCATCTAATAAGTTTCAAATTTGTGGAAGCCACCATGTGTTCTATTATAACTCAATAGAAGCTACCAAGTGTCAACATCTACAATTTCTCCATTTTGTTTCATAAAGACTGTGGTGGGCCCCAAGTGAGTTGTTAAGGTCAAGTAGAGCATGACAAGTGGAATCATTTATGTGAATCTGAATGAGTCTTGAATGTTTCTAAATTATTTCTAAATCAGAGTGGAAGCCATCATGTGTCATCTTCTACAGGACTCTCAAAAGATATCTTAAGCTTCTATAAGTTAAGCAGATGTTGCCAAGTATCCTCACCTATTTCACAGTGGAAAATGCCACGTGTCACTTATTAATATTAGTGGAAAGTGGCCAAATAAAGTGGGAAAGACATGAAGGAATTGCTAATAATGATGACAGACATGAAGACATCAAATTTGTAGCAATAAGGTACCCATTGATCTTTGCAGGCTTAAACACAGACCCAAAGGCATTCAAAGACCTTCAGACCAAAAGAAAGAACCACCGAGAGGAGGAACCAAAGGAATCAAAAAGAGGAAAAGATAGCCCAAGGGATCAAATAATAGCAAGAAGAGATACAGAGGAAAATATCTATGTAGTAGTTATTCCACTAGCTAGAACAATCTACGAAGTAGATTTTCTAGCTTGCAAACATTGAATGCATAGCCTGTTAGTCTCCTTTGGAGTAAAGACAAAATGGATAGCTACAAAAACATCAAATGGGATAGACCAGATGATCCAAACCTAGGAAGAGACATATTAGATGAATGGACATGCCACAGTTAAGGCAGCCACCCTATTCCACCATGGCCCTCTTTAACAAAATTAAAAGTGCATTCAATGCAATAAACACAACATGGGCCATCCCATGGAACAAAGTGATAGGCCTTTCTTGGCTGCTATATATTGTATTATCTTATGTCATTTTAAAGGGGATCTCCCCTTTACCAGAAGTAAAACTCTACCCAAATTGAAAGGCATTATTAAGACTTTGAGCTCAGATTATTGTTCATATTTCTTTGATTGAATGAGAAAGCAAGTTACTTTCAGACTTTGTGCTGTTATAGCTTGTGCTCTTTTAGGAAATTTTTCTTATGTCTATTTCCTAGAAGCATTCTTGTTTATTTGATCTAACAAGTAGAACTAGTGGAATTAATTAGGAAGGTGTCATGAAGCCAACTATGGAGAGACTTTGTGCCCCCACAATTGCCTTTAGTGTGTTTTATTTATATTTTTGTGTAAAAGACCTTGGGATGACTTTGTTCCCTTATTGTCTTTCATATTGTACTCTTGGGCAGTCAAGGTGGAGACTTTGTGCTACATCTCAGGCTATTGGTTACTCTGCACCCCTATTACTAGTTACTTATCCTACCTAAAAGAACTCCTATTGTCTCCTGCAAGAACACTTCTGAAAGAAGAGAAGTGCCTTCAGTGTTTTCACTAGGATTTTCTCTTTTGTTTGTGAACATCATCTCTAAAAGAAGAGAGATGGATTGTATATCCTACCCCTAAGTGTTATTTTCAACTTATATATATAATATTTAGCGCCTTTATACCTATAGAGAACCTCCCCTTGATGAGAGGAGATATTTGTCCCCTTTGGATGTCATAAACCTAAAACTTTGGATGACCAATCTCCCTATGATGTGGTTGAAGAGACCTATTTTTCTCACCAATTAGCTAGTTGACAAAATATTCACCCAAAAAATAGTATATAAAAGATATTGTTGAATATATTTGTGTAGAATAACTTTACACCAAAATAACTTGAAAACTAATAGGCTTGGCCTTGTATTTATATACTTAAGAATTAACTCTCACCCAAGGTGAGTTAAGGTTAATTTTAGGCTTGGAATGAGTTTAAAATAAACCTAGGTGATTTAAAACTAACTCTAGTAGAGTTAATAGTTGTCAAGTAATCATGATTTACAATTACTAAGCAAGGCTCTCAAATTAGATATTTTAGGATATTTTCAAAAATCTTGACAACTCATAAAGGCAATGATTGTTAGAATTAGCTACATGATCTAATGAATCTAATAGAAAGCATAAATAAAAGATAAAATAATAGTAGTAATAAACAATAATTATATATCTGAGATAATTATATAAATAAATAAATAACTCAAATATAATGAATTACTCTGCTAATTCAATACTAATTTGATATAGAATACATAAATAACCATTAATTATATAGATCAACGTGTGACAGATAAATATCAAGGAACTCACACAACACATGTAGCTTAATTGATATCTGACTACAATAATAGTAGAGTACAACTCCACACTAACAGGATAGGTGTCTAACTTATGTTAATGGTCAACACAATTTGACTACTAGTTAAGCAATCTTATCCTATCTTACCCTGAATAGTGGAGTGGAACTCCACTATAACAAGATAGGTGTCTAAGTTGATTACTACCTAAGCAAGCTTATCCTATATGGTGTAAATTATTAATCAACATAATAAACTAATTACAATAAGTAATTAGTGCACTAATCTAAATAATAAATACAAGTAAATGTAATAAATCAAATAAATACACCAACACCCCCCATAAGTGAAGCTTAGGTAGGGCTATGTAGATAAGAGTCCCAACAATGTGTAGCCATATTAGGTAGTCTATACAAATAGATGAGGACAAGAGAAAACTCGAAGGAAAAAAACTCCTCAAAATGAAGGCATAGGAGACCCCCTTGAAGAATTTATGTCCCTTGAAGAGATGATGCCATGTGCCCCCCAAAAATTTACAAGTGAAGATATTTGATTTCAATGAAAGGTTTGGTCAAAATATCTACATTTTGATCCTCTATAAGACAATATTAAATTTAATGATCTCCACCTAAATCAACTCCCTAATAAAGTGCATATGGATCTCTATGTGTTTGGTTCTCTGATGATGTACTAGATTCTTTGAGATCTAGATATTGCTCTGGTTGTCATAGTAGATCACTGATGGCTTCTGAAATGGAACACTAAGCTTAGTGAGAATATTTTCAAGCCAATTATCCCTAGTAGTGCCATTAATAACACCATGATACTCAGCCTATGTAGATTAAAGAGCAATAACATGTTTTTTGCTCTATCAATAAATGGGGTCAGATCATAAGTGAAATTTATAACTAGAAGTGGACTTATGATCATCATAATCACCAACCTAGTCAAAATCTATGTATCCCACCAAGACTAAACCTATACCTACTATACAGTGAATCTTATATATGATAGTGCCCTAAATGTAGCTCAAAATGTATTTGGTGGCTCTCCAATAAAGCTCATGTGGTGTCTACATAAAGTGTGAAACCATGACAACTACATATGAAATGTCAGGTCATGTATGATTCAGATAGATGAGGCTTACGATAAGCTAGTGATATAGTGTGGCATCAACCAAGGGAGTGGAATAATGAACTTCAAGTCTAACTCTAAATAAGAAAGGAGTCATTGTAGGCCTACAATCAACCATGTGAAATTGAGCTAACAAGTCCATAGCATACTTGGGCTGTGAAAGTGTAATCCTAAAAGAAGACTATGTTATCTAAATCCCAAGAAAATAGTGCAATAGGCCCATGATTGTCATAGTAAACCTATCATGAAGTGCAATATTAACACTATTGATGATGGATGTTGTGTTCCTTGTAACAATTAGATCATCAACATAGATAACTAATTACAATAGTGAATCCTCCTATCATAGAACATAGACATTTAGATCTGAGTGACATCTCCAGAACCCAACTAAAAGAAGAAATGTGTCTATCTTAGAATATTAATCCTTGAGGGCTTGTTTTATACCATAGAGATAATTTTGAAAGTGACACACCAATGAAGAATCCTAAATGAACCCTTATGGCTGATCCATATATATCTCCTCATGAAGATCCCCATGAAGAAATGTGCTCTTCACATCCATCTGATGTATAACCCAACCATGAGTTGCACTAATAGCTAGTATCAAGTGAATGGAATTCATCTTAGTAACAAGCACAAAGGTTCCTATATAGTCAATGCCTTCCACTTGGGAAAAACCTTTGGCCACTAAGCATGCATTATACTTATCAATATTTTCATCTATTGCAAACTTAGTCTGATATAGCCACCTACATCATACTATCTTTCTTCTCTTAGGAAGAAGAACAAGATCCCAAGTGTTGCTCCTAATCAATGTGTCATACTCTTCTTCCATCACTGAATCCCACTCAACTATCCCTATGGCTTCTTAAAAAGGCTGTGGATCAAAAGCTATGGTAATGTCAGAATGTGGAAGATCATATTATGACCATGTTCTCCTTGTATCTAATAGATCCCTAACAAGAGGGTTTTCATCTGCTAAAGTCTGTCTAGCTTACAATGGCATCAATGGGTGAGGTGGTGGAGGAGGAAGAGGAACATGACATTCAAAACCCTGTTGGGGAGGTATTACCTCATCATCCTTATGAGTAGATGAAATAGGAGTATCATCATCACTACTATCTGATTATTTTAAGGAAGAAAAATGAGAAATGTTAAAATATAAGTTTGAAGGACTTTATTCAAATTAAACACTTCTCTCTATAATAAGCTCATGTGAATCTAGATCAATGAGCTGATATCCCTTAACACCATCAAGATATCCCATAGATATGAAAGTCTAGCTTTATTTTTCTAAAGTGTGGCACTTGTTTGAAAGTATGCGAGCCCATGTTGGACTATCAAAGACTCTAAAATGATACACATCTAGCTTCCTATTCCACTAAGCTTCAAGAGGTGTTATCCCCTTTAAAGCTTTGTGAGGAAATCTATTATATATATATATATATATATATATATATATATATGCAACACAATTAATCACTTTTGCCTATTACTCAGGTACTAATGATTTTACATGAATCATACAACTTGTCATATCTTTTAAGAATCTATTATTCCTCTCTATTACACCATTCTATTGAGGTGTGTATGCAACTAAATACTAAAGATCAATTCCTTCAATAGCATAAAATTATTCAAACTTATTATTCACATATTCCCTCCCATTATCTATGTGGAAGATCTTGACATACTTATTATATTATTTCTCTGATAGATCTTTGAACTCTAGAAATCTATCAAATACTTCACTCTTGAGTTTCAAAAAATCAACCCAAGTATATCTAGAATATTCATAAATAAATGTGAGAACATAATAGGTTTTACTAAAAGATAAAGTAGGTAATGGACCTAATAAATCACTATGAACAAGTTAGAGGACTTGTGTATCCCTCCAAGCCTTCCCTTTATCAAACTTATCCTTTGGATGTTTGTCTAAGGTAAAACCATGACATACACCCCATGAAAATTGAATCTATGTAAATCCTATAACCATCTCTTGTTGACTAAGCTATTGTAAATAGCGGTAGTTTAGATGACCAAATGGCTCATGCCATATCTTGCTCACTAAATCAGTGTGTGAGAGCAAATTTGTAGAGGAAGACTAAGGCACAAAGTAGGAGAATGAATAAAACCAAGTATTATTGTCAACTTTTCCCACTGCAACTAAGACATTATCCTTTAATTTTATAATTGAAATAGAATCAGATGTGAACTCAACTTTCTTACCAGTATCAAAGTGGATGATTTGGTAAATAGAGAGAAGGTTAGTTGATAATTTTAGCACATGGAGGACATCCTCAAATACACCACTATCAACATCAATTGTACCTTTTCCTATGACATATACCTTAAAATCATCACCTATGATAATATGAGGCAAGGAAATTTATTCTAATCCATAAAATTAATCTTGATCAAAACCCATATGGTGTGAAGCACCTGAGTCAAGTACCCATGACTTGGGAGAATTTGCTAGTGTAACTAGTGCCATAGTTTTCCCTTTCATCAAATTTTAAGGAGTAGACTAATCCATTGAAGAGGATTGATTGATGTTATTCTTCTTGAGAAGACCCTTAAGTTCATTAATCTCTTTCTTCTAATAATCTTGTTCACTATGAAACCCCTTTTTGCAATAAGGGCAAGAAATGTTGGTCCTTTTTTATGAATCCTCTTTCTTATTAGTGGATTTATAATCTCCTTGTGAGGAAGATTGTTTCCCTCTATTCTTATATTTCTATGACTTATTCTAATTATTTTTATTCTTTTTATTTGAACTTGTATTTGATGCTGATGTTGAAACTTTCTTATGTTGAGGTTGACTTGTAGCTAGAGCTTGAGATTTAGATGACTTGTTTAAACCCAAAGCTATTAAATTTTCTTATTCAACCATTAGAATCTTAGAGAATACCTCAAAGGTGGGAATTTGATAAGATATGCCCAATGTGAGCCTATGAGTCTAAAATCTAGAGACAAAAAATGAATATTCAAGACTTGATTTGTATAAGGCACTGAAAATCAATTGAATATCCTTTTTATCAATTTTACATTCAAAAAGTTATGGTCTAAGATCTATGACTTTAGTGATGTAGTCTTGTATTTTATCATAATTTTTAGGATCTAAACTAATGAGTTCATTATCAATTTGGTAACCATAAACCTTATCTATTTTTCCAAACAATGATGCTAACTATCCCAATCCTCTTTTGGAGTTGTACATTTGTCAAGATGGAAATTCAAATCTAAAGACATGCAAGATCGAATGCATATAATTACCTTAGTAGTTTCAAAGAGAAAGTGTTATAACTCTTTTGCATTAGTAGGTGAAGTAAGAAGAGTTGTTATATAATTTTTATATCTTATAATCATCAATGCATTCCATTTCCATATGTTATAGTTGTAAGTTATTACTAGTGGGAACTTAGGATTCCCCATGATGCAATTGGAAATAAACCATCACAAAGCAAAAATCAAAGTATAAAACACACCACAAAACCCCCCTAAATTACTTAGTTTTATCCAACCCAATAAGTATTTGTTGGCACTTTATAATTGAGTGCATTTACAAGGCTGGATTATAATTGTCTAGTTTACAAAAAGCTCAATTAGGCCCTCTAGTCTAAAATTACAAAAATATGCACTCTATTACAAAAATTTCTACATTACTATGTTGTGCTAAAAAAAATATTAACTTTCAAAAAAAATAGGACCTCAATATGAGGTCATATGTTAAATTTATGATCCTTTGAAGTTTCAAAAATAAGGATGGGCAACATCTACTATAGAAAAACTTGAATTCTAGAAAAAACTAGACAAATCTAGAAAACACTAAAAGTACATTAGTGAAGATCACAAAATTTTAAGCTATTTTTTAAAAAATCACTCAATAATATCTCTCAGTGTTGAAATGTTAGGCTCCCAAAGTTTCCATTTCAAATCAACCTAATGATCTGTGAGGCCTACCATTTTTGTTTTACCTACACAGTCCGTATGACTATACCTGGGAGCAAAACAAAATTTACCTTCTAGGTGACTATGTCTAATTTGGAAAAAAATTATATGGATCTATAGGTTTTGATGTCTTTAAATAATAATCATGGGGTCTATTTTTCTTAGAAATGATTTAATTTTTAGGTACATATTGGATTTAGGCATGGTACTTCTGGATCAAACCTTACCAATTTCACCTTTTATGCCCAATTTGGACAAAATTGTAGATGATTTTGAGTATCTCAGGTACTCTAAACTCAATTATGAGCTCAAAAATTCTTCATAAAGATCTAATTTGTGCCTATAAAAAAAATCAAAAAATTGGTCCTATATCTGGATATTTTTCTCTTGAATATTTAATAATCTACAGATTCAAGATTGCTCTAGTACCATGTTAAAATTAGCTATAGGATTTAATGAATTTAATAGAAAGCATAAATAAGAGATAAAATAGTTATAGTAATAAACAATAACTATATATCTGAGACAATAACATAAATGAATAAATAACTTAAATATAATGAATTACTCTGATAATTTAATACTAATCTGATATAGAATACACAAATAGTCATTGCTTATATAGAGCTAGGTGTGCAAGATAAAGATCAGGGAACTCACACAATACGTGTAGTTCAACTGATATCTAACCACAAGAATAGTGGAGTTTAACTCCACACTAAAAAGATAAGTGTCCAACTTATGTAAATGATCAACACAAGTTGAATACTAGTTAATCAATCGTATCCTATCTTACCTTGAATAGTGGAATGGAACTCCACTGTAACAAGATAGGTGTCTATGTTAACTACTAGCTAAGCAATCTTATCCTATTTGGTACAAATTATTAATCAATGTAATAAAATAATTACAATAATCAATTATTTCACCAATCTAAATAATAAATACAAGTAAATGCAATAAAGCAAATAAATGCACCAACAATAATGAAAGGCTAGGATATTTTGAATTTTATTTTTTATATATTCATTAATTTCAAATGGATAATTCAACTAGGCATTTAATCTTTTTTAATTTGTTAATTGATTTTGATTAGCCTTTTTTCTTGTTCAATATTTATTTAAATGTTCAAGTGACCCATTTAATAGGTCCATAGGTAAACTTGATAGTTATGATGTCGCAAGGTGATTAGGGATGAATCTATGAGAGGTTATTTTTGTATACAAGCTAGTACCTTAAATAGGGATGCCTTAACATGATTATGAGATTTGATTAATGATGTGAAATCAAATTTAGTATGTTTAATGATTCCTAGGCTTAATTTATAATGGTTGGTAGGAATCAATCTAAAGTCTAGGCAAAAGCTAGTTATGGCCAGTTTTAGGTGTTTACAAGTACCCCATTCCTAATATAATTATGGACAATCATGACTATTAAGAAAAAAAAATTGGGGAAAAATCATAAGAAATTATTAAACCTATACCTATGGTAATACACATATGAAATTGAGGTCTTGGATTCACACTTGGGGGAGACCCCATATATTTTCATAGTGATATTACTTTATCAACTGAAATAGAGACTCTTGAAAGTGATATAGGTTCCCATTATAGTGATTATGATGAGTTTTTCAATACTAATACCATTACAACCAATTAACCTCTTTCCCTCCATCATCCCAGCCTAATCAATAGGGACTAGTAATATTATATCATACCATTGGGTGAGTTTTAGAATCAAAAGTTCATTGTTAAATTCATGGGTCTTAAAGATGGCTTACTAGTGGGTGATCACAAGGAAGCTTCGACTTCACATTAGACTCTATTTCATACTTTAGAGAGTAGGCAAACTTATTTGATCATAAATAGAGTCAAACATCAATATCCTCTTTTGAAAAACTCTTTGAGGTGTCTCTTGATTAGGGGAAAAGTAAATATAAAGACAAGTCCATGGGTGAAAACCTATTTCAGGTAACCTTGGATGGGGAAGTTTGTCACCTCCTCAAGAAGCTTAGTGTTCTCCAAGTCCAAGAATTATATTCATATTTTACATCAATGAAGAAGAACATAAAATATTTTCATAATTGGTATAGGAGTTTCCAGAGTAATTCATCAATTGGCCACTACCAGACATGGCTAATTTTTATTATTCTCACATGGGTGATCCATGTGGCACACAAGTAGTAGAATATCAGTTTCATTCCTTGCCTACTATTCTTGAATATGGTTCTACACTCCTTATATAAGATACCATGGAAGTGAACATTGAAACCTATGATGACCCCAAAATAATTTCCTTAAGTGCATCCCTCACTACTGAGGAATGTGAGTTTATTATTGTTATATCCTAAAGGACTTCATCAACATCTTCACCTAGTATTATGCAAATATGTCTAGTTTAAACCCATATTTAGTGGTACATAGGCTCATTATACATCCATATGACAAGCCAATCAAATAGAAGTTGAAAAAAATGCATCTATGCATTACCATTTTGATTAAGAAAGAACTAGAAAAATTACTAGGAGTAGAGTTCATTAGACCATTAAATTACTCTAACTAGATCTCAAACATTTTTCTAGTTAACAAGAAACCTCAAGGAATTCTCATGTAAATATTTCATAAATATCAATGTAGAATACCCTAAAGATGAATTTCCTTTTTATAACATTGACTCAATAATAAGATATGAGATGTTGTCCCTCATACACAACTTCTCAAGATATAATTAGATTAAGATTATAACTGAGGACTAGCACAAAACAACATTCACCACTCTATGAGGAACATTTTTTTATCTTGTCATGCCATTTAGATTTAAGAATGTTGGGCCAACTTATAAATGTTCCATGATAGTCATCTTCCACAACATGATGAATGATATCATTGAGGACTATGTGGATGACATCTTATCTAAATCCAAGACACATGTAGGAAATCCTAAATTTATATGAAGAATCTTTTAGAGACTTCATGAATGTAAGGTATGCCTCAATCCTAAGAAGTGCATCTTTGGCATCACTTTTAAAAAATTAATAGGATTTATTGTGTCATGTTGAGGAATTAAATTTGATCATAAAAAGGTTGAATCCATTATGTAAATGCCTCCTCCTACTCTGAAATAGCTTCATAGCCTATAAGGTAAATTCCAATCCATTTATCTATTCATTTCACAATTGGCAGATAAATGTTATCCTTTTACTCACCTTTTGAATAAAGGTGTAACATTTTAGTGGGGTAAAAGTTATCACTAATACTTTGAGGAATTGAAGACTTACTTGGCCAACCCATTAATATTGATGCCACCTACACCAATAATACCGTTACTAGTTTACATATCTATCATAGATCATTCCTTAGGGATACTTTTGGCTCAACATGATGAATAGAGTTAAAACATGAAGTTTATTATTTGAGAAGGGAATGTTGACTATTCTAGTCACCCTTCATATCTTAACACTTGACATGATGGGAGAGGGTCATTCTTTGCCAAAATGAGTTGGGTATAGTCCTTGAAATCACCTTCATGATGATATGTCAACCCAAGAATAGGTATGCTAAAGCCATTGAGGTTACTTGCACTTTTTCTTCATTAAATGAGGTCTTACAATCATTTGTTGAAGTGATGGTTTGTATTAGCCTTTTATAGGGTCTATTTTCATGGTTTTTCAATGTGGATGTTTATAAATAATATTGAGGTCCCTAATATTTTCAAATATTAGTTTCATGTCTAGATGCACTCAAAATACCTCTCAATGCAAAATCTCCTTCGAAGGCCTAATAGGTCTGTCCTAAGGTCGTGATGCCTAATGAAGGCTTATTTGATGATTAGAGACATGAAAATGTCTTTCAAGGGTAAAATGCATCAAAAGAGTCCAAAATTCATTCATTAATGTCCTACTAGCCTTGTATAGGCCTATTCAAGTACTCCTAATGTGAAATAAATCAAAAGGTCCTAAGAAGTGCTTATGAGTAAATAAAAGGTCATGAAATATTTTTTTACTCATTGAAGTCATTCTAGAGTGGATTAAATGTTTTATAAGGTATCATAAAGTCATTTTGGTATTTAAGGACTCTTCAAAAACTCCCCAATTCATACAAATGGTCAAAGAATGCATTGGACTCAGGTTTTCCCTCCATTTTTGTTTCTTAGTGGCATTCAATTCTCTCAACATGATGAAAGTGTATCAGACCATCACCAAACACTTATCTACCTTCAAGCATGTTTAATTTAGTTTTATTTAATCCAAGAGTGTTTTTGTAAGTCTACTGAATAAACTCTCAAAGCTAAATCACCAAAGTTAAGGCATATTCATGGTTCCAAAACCCCTCAAGACCTAAAGCTTGAAAATATGAAGTTTCAATTATTTTTTGTAGGTTTCATAATGGTAAAATAGAGAAGACACCATGGTTTTAAGAGGTTATGGTATCAGAATCAAGTTCAAGTTATTTAATAAAGAAGATATTCATTCATTAAGGAAATAATAGGTTTCTAGGAAGATCACAAGGAAGCAAGCCATGAATGAGGAGTTGCAAGTCTAGAAGGATTTTAGGTTGGGGCTTGTATGCACATGATTATAGGGGTTATGTATGTTCTATACATGTAACCAAGATATAAAATCCTTTGACAAGAATCTACAGGGTGTCTCAAACCTTCTTAATGTCTTAACAATCAACACAAGGCATGATATCTCTCAAACATGGATGATGATGAGAGACTTATAGGTTTTTAAGAATCCTTCTTAAGAGTTATATGGTCCACCATGGTCTTAAATCATAATATAGAGTTTAAATGGGATCCTCCCATCATCTTCAAAGCTTCACACACCTTCAACTAAGAAAGTATTGCTTACAATCCTCAAAATAAGGCAAAATTAGTATAAAACCCTATTTGTATGGTTTAGTATAGACATTAGAGGACATGAGGAAGTTCTAGAAGAACCTATTATGCCTATTTTTCTCATAGCCCCACAATTTTTTAGAAACTACTACTCCTATCTTCCATAGATATGGCCTAGTCATAAAATCTAAAATTGCATTTAGGGACCTAAGTTAATTAGTAGTATATTGAATATACATATTTTCAATTGAATAATATGATGATGATTTGATCATGAATTCATATCTATATTGAAGTGTTTTTAAAAAGCATAAATGGATGAATAAATAAAATTTGCATATGTATTTATCATTTTTGAATGTTTGTGTTTAGTCATGTGTTTTCAGTTGATAAATTTGATTGTATTGTAGTGAATACTATAGATTATTAGTTTGAAAAAGATGGTACTTCCTATGGTTTTATCAAAATTGAATGAACTATATATTTTGTCATGATAGACTTCAGTTATCTTCATTTTAATTTCAATTGTAAGTTTGATATGGATTTATCATAGTGATTTCAGACTAGTCTCATTCACAATTCAATTATAAGTATAGAACAATGGCATTATGGGTTATGAAATGAATAAGTTTGGTTTATGATATTGAAACCCAAGCTATTTCCTAAGGATTATTAATTATCCTAAAGTGGACCTAAGTTTATAAATATATACACTATCCTATGGTAAATATATGTCGAATGTGGTGGACCTAATAAAAAGATTCTAAAATGGTCGTGGGTGGATTTTATTGTAAAGATTTATTAGTGAATTAAACAATGTGAATATTAGAATTTAGAGGCACCAAGACTTAACATGGGCATAAGGTAATTGTTTATTTCTAAGGTCAGTTTGAAATAAGCTATATTGAAATTTAAATTTTTTCAAAGTTATTTTATTTAATGATTCATACATTAAGAGATTAATTTGATGGTTTAAGATGGAAAGTTGATGTTTTATCAGTCTAGTTGGCAGTCTTAGTGGCAATCTAGTTGGCAGTTTGGTAGGTTAGAATAAATGTGAAGTATAGTGGATGCTTCGAGATCTTGATGGGATCATAGGTAATTTAAAGGTAATTAATGATATATGTACATGCCTTGAATCTTTCAAATTGGTAATTATTTGGTAAGAAATTTAGTCATGACTAAATTTGAAAATGTTGCTAAATGAGTTGGTAGTTTACTAAATGTGTACCTTAATTTGATAAGCCAATAGCAAACGTACATATAGGAACTAGTATTTAAGGCATGGACTGGGGTTATATATAGAATTACTTTTCATTTTGTTGGTCATTTTATAAAGATCACCTGTGAAATAAACACCCTACCAGATTGAATTTTGGGAGTTCCTTGAGGAAAGTACAGACAAGAAATTTTAGGAAAGCTTATACATTCATGCCATTTATGAAATAAATAGGTTTTTTAAGAAGATAATTAGTTTTTTCAATGGTTTTTTTTTGCATGTAGATAAAATAATGGGTTTTGGATCTGTATGGTTTGATTAGTTTTGGGTATTTTAAATTGTTTGTTAAAAACCATTACATGCATAATTTTTGGGATTATTGTTGATAAAGAAATACAAATGATCTTGAAGTTTTAGTTTTCTTCGAATATCATTTTATGAGTTATAATTTATATATATAAGATATTGATGATAAAATGGCTTGGTGATTGATGAAATATAATGATTGTCAGTTTTGCATGGTATTCTAAAAATGAATGTGGAGATTTTTGTTAAAATGTGATTTTGGTTTTGGGTTTCAGGTTTATCATTTAATTCAACATGATGGGAGATTCTAGTCATTTAAGTTTTTGTGATGATTTATGATTACATAACACATGATAATTTAGTAAGTTAGGCCTCTGCATAGCCATTTTATGGAAATATATGTGTCCAAACAATGTATAAAATATTTTTAAAAATATATTGCAAAGAAGCAATATTTTGGTTCTAAGTTTGTGGTCTATTGTAGCATCATTTTTGGATATCTCAGTTTTGATTTTTAAGCTACAATTTCATGCATATAGGGGGTTTTAAAATAAAATCTCTACATGTTTCTTTTTTATGGAAATATAGGTGAATTTGAAGGTGATTTATGGTATATTGTGAAGGATTTGGTCGAATAATTTTGATATTATGAATCATTTGCACATATTATTTATGATTTATAGATGCAGAAGGTTCTTTTTCTATATTTGTTTCAAAGTCATAGATATGAAAGAAAAGTAAAAAATGGTTGATAGTTTTCCTTGAAAAGTTGTGATAAGTTGTTTCTCAGTCTCAAAATAGTGATTTGGAAAGAATAGAATATATAATGAGATTTTTAATTTTATTTTAATATTAAATTATGGATAAGAAATATGTTTAGTTATAATTGTAGATAATACATGTCTTGTATATTTTTAGGTATGCCAGTAGAGGATCTAGAATGTCTATCCATTTTGAAGACATTGAACCTAAATTTTGGAATGTGTTGAATAATTTACCCTCTAATCCTACCAACCATAAGGGTAATAGAGGTTTTCATGGCCATATATTTAGATCTAGATCTTAGTCTCATAGAAATTCTTCTCCTCAATTGTAGAATAATCCAAACCAACAGCCTATTCAATCACCTAGCCTAGAAAGAGTCCATCATGTTAATGAACCAACTCAGCTAGATAATGAGATAGCTCATGCTAAGAATTTTATGAATCTTGCCTTGCTTTCTTATTCTAGTGAGCCTAAACCAACTTAGAAAATGTTTTTTATAGGGTGTAGGAAGCTATGTTTGGAAAAGCCACTTCTTATGATACATCCAACCACTTCAAACAAGTGTTTAAAAACTAGAATGAATCAGATACTCCAACTAAAATCAGAGTTGTGAAGTGAGTTAAATTGGAAGTATATGATTATAAAAGTAATTTAGGAATGAAAATGATCCAATTTCCTATATTTTAAATGGAATAAAATGAGTGTTTTAATGAAATGGGTGGACCTATAATTGAGGTTATATCTAATTTTGATGATTGTTGATCATCAAAAATATACATTTTCATTTATAAGTTGAACTTTTAGGTTAACCAGACTTAACTATATTACAAATTTTGATACTTTGATTAAAATATTTTGGAAATGCAATAGACTTTTTAATTTTGATATATATAATTGTACACACTTGAAAATTGTACAACAATAATTTTCAATGTCATCTCAACTTATGGACCCTTAATCGACTCTTCATAGTCCAATAAGCACTTATATATAATTTCATTATATCAATACCTTTCTAATGAACATCATTTAACTTATGACCTTTCTACCCTTTCATTTGTGACCCCTTGACCATCACTGATTAAGTTAACTATCGTCGGTCACCCTAACCATCAATGGTTGGGGTCACCCAAGCTTTCCTTAAAATTTTAAATCATTTCCAACTTTGTTCAAGATTAGAATCCTCTATTATGGAAATTACTTTAATGCTAGATTTTTAAGACTAATAAAACCAAACAACGTCATCTCCTCCCAACTTAGTAACTTTCTCTCAATCCTCCTTCCCCTTATCAAATTTGTGTTATAAATACAGGGCTCTTAGAGGAGTTATGGATTTAGAAAATTGCATCTAGACTCTCTTGTGTTTTTGTATGTAGGCATCCAAGATCCTGAAACTTTGTCCACGTGACTTTTTGAAGGCAAGAGTACTATTATGTTGCTCAACTCCTTTGAGGTTTGAACTATTATCCACTTGACATCATGTAGGTATCTCTCCTTTATTTTTGGTGTTTTCACTATTTATCAGAATTTGTTGTTTTGATCTATTCACCTGCACACTAGTACATACCATCTAAACCCCTATCTCACCCATTGTTAATCATCCACATCCCCTTACTTCCTTTTCAATATTTTATCCATTCTCTCATAGGGAACCATTACCAATTACCTAACCATCACCAATCATACCCAACTATCATCGATCACCCTGACCACTGATGGTCACTATTAGAGAAGATAATATATTTCTATTTTCCCCCTTTCACCCAATCAAATTCCCCATTTTGTTCTTGATCTACTTGCAGACCCTACCTAAACCCTCTGGACCTGACCTTGATACACTAACCCACCATGTCATATCTTCTATTGAAAATGTATATCATTTACTTTCTTACATATTCACATTCCTATCATTTGAATGCAAGTCTATTTATCATATCATTTTCAACTTAATTGTCTTAAAAGTGGATTGACAGCCTCCTAGAAATCCTTGTGCATCTTTGATCTATCATATGCTAGGCAATTCACTCAACCTACCATCTAAAAAAATCCTCTTCTAGTTCTCTTATGATTTAGAAGTTATCTTCCCTAGCCAAAAAAGAGTTCCCTCATTTATCTGGATCAATGCATGCATTATATCAGGTACCCATCTACATACCCTAATACTCACTTTATTTTATCTACTTTCAAAACTAAACAATGAAGGAAATAAATTGAAACATTTTGGCATGCCCAATGGGAAAAATATACCTTCACCTCCACCTATACCTTCACCTCTACCCTCATAACCATCCAAACCTAAAGTCTCCATTTTTGGAGCCCCTTCATCTTACAATGCATCTTCATTCATCCAACACTTGGTGATAAAACAAATTCACCAAATACCAGTCAAAATGAGTCTTTATGACTTAATTAGCACCACACCTCAACATCATCAAGTTTTAATTAAAGTGTTACATTCTATATAGGTTCAACTAGACTATCCCCAACCTCTTGCATCTTTGATCAGAGCTATCCAACACATTTCCAGGGTCACCTTTCAAGAGTCTAAAATCCCACCATATCATAGAGAAGACCTTGATCCCCCCTCTTTTTATGATAACACCCATCAATCATACACATTTCAAATGGGTTATGATTAATGGGGGAGTGAGTATCAATATCATATCCTCCCATACCTATGATCAACTCCAACTACCTAAAAACATCATGTCAAAAATATTGGTAGTTTTTTGATCATTCAATGATACCTTGGCCACTACTTTGGGGATAATTATTCCCTACATCCATTTAGGGCCTTGAATTATTCTAGAACTATTGTCATAGAGGGTGAATTTCAATATAATGTGTTATTCAGTCACCCTTGGATCTACACCATAGGATGTGTCCCTTCTACCCTTCATCGATGCATCAAATTTGAACATGAGGGACAAGTCATTACAAACAAAGCATATCTAAGTCCCTTTTATTCTTGTTATATGACATATCATCCCAATTATTTTCTTATTCCACCTTCATCCTCTTCATAGACAACACTATCCAAGCTGCCATGTCAAACCAACCTACCAACACTTATATCTTCAACAATGGTGAAGCATACACTAGTTTAACCATTCCTTCATCACAAATCTTGGTTAAGCACCCTTATAATCCACATTTCAGCATCTCATTCTAGGGGAATATCAAATTTTAGATTTGGATGCTTTCCCTTCTCTACACAAATTTGGGAACCTTTAAAATGATCCATCTTATGATCCCAATATTAGTACCCTTATCCCCTTTTTCCTTTCCAATAATAAAACATATTTTATCTATGGGGGACTTGATAAACCACTTCTTTCTCCTACTACCATGCCTTGTATTTAACCATTCACTTTCAAATTTTCTCATCTTAGCAACCTAACCTTTTTCCAAATGTACCTTCATCGATGTACATGAAAAGGGTTTGGTTTTGGCCTCTATGAACAAGGACCCCATGAACTTCTTGTTGTCAAAACCCAAAAACCTCGTGAGTTATTTGGCTTAGGATATGTTCCCCCAAAAGAGACCACATCATCAACATCAATCCCATCTCTCCCATTTAGAGAACCACCAACCTCACCAATCCCACCTCTCCCATTTGGAGAACCACCAACCTCACCTCTCTCATTAGAGGAAATTCTACCCTAATCAACCTCACATTTATAATTTGAATAACCTCTAACCTCACTAATTCCATTTGAATGCATCAACATCATTCCACCTAACTTTTTTTTATCAACACCATTAGTTTGGGTTCCCTAACTTATCGATAGGAAGGCCAAACCAAAACCATTCCTCTCATTCACCCCAAGATGATTACACATGGCTCACCCACCATTAACACCATCCAATGTCAAGATGACAATTTTATTCTTACCTATCTAGGTGTGGGGGACTCTTCTCTTTAAAAATCCTTCCCTCTTAAAAACCAAACAATGCTAAATGAATTGACCATAGAAGTTAATTTGGGCACTCAAGAGAACCCTCATATTTTCAATATTGGTCAATCCTTAACCCTTGAGGAAGAATGAGACTATCAATCTTTTCTCTACAACCATAACATAACATTTGCTTGGTCTCATCAAGATATGTCTGACATTGACCCTTCCATCACTCTTCATAACATTGTTACTAGACCCAGAGCTAAGCTTGTTCAGTAAAAATTTCATCATATACACCCTCACATATCTCTTCATGTTAAAGAACTTTAGTGCCTTTTATCAACTAATTTCATCCAACCCATTGACTATCCACAATGGGTCTCCAACATTATTCCTATTACCAAATGCACTAGGGGACTCTGCCTTTGTGTATATTTCCATGATCTTAACCTTGCATGTCCCAAAGACAACTTTCCCCTACTTAATATATACCAACTTGTTGATTTTATTGATGGCCATGAAATTTTATCCCTTATGGATGGGTTTTGAAGATACAACTAAATCTCGATTTCCCCTCAAGATCAGCATAAAACATCCTTTATCACTCCATGGGGAAATCTTTGCTATCATGTCATGCCCTTTGGCCTAAAAAATGAGGGATCCACCTATCAACGGGCCATGACTTAAATTTTTCATAACCTCATCCAAAAAATAGTTGAAGACTATGTTGATGATTTTCTAAATAAATCTAAATTCCACCAAGATCATCTCACTATTCTTGTTATCATCTTTGAAATGCTTATCCATTATCATGTCAGGCTTAACCCAAAGAAATGTATCTTCAGGGTCTTATCAAGAAAAATTCTAGGCTTTATTGTTTCCCTCTATGGAATATAAATAGATCTTGTAAAAGTTTGAGCCATTCTAGAAATACCTCCCCTTACTAACCTAAAACAACTTTTTAGCATGCAATGTATACTTTAATTAATCTACCACTTTATTTCCTAGTTATTCGATCACTGTCAGCCTTTTCACCACCTCCTAAAAAAATATACCTCCTTTAAATGGACCAATGAATGTCAACAAGCCTTTGATGAAATCAAGGAGTATCTTCTCTCTTCACTAGTCCTTATTCATACAAAAAAGGATCATCTTTTTTATCTACCATTGATCATTTCCTAGGGGCCATGCTCACTCATCATGATGACGAAAATAAGGAGCAAGCCATTTATAACACAGTCACACCCTCATTGACTATGAAACCTGATACACCCATCTAAAAAAACTTTTCCTTGCCTTAGTTTTTGTCACCTCTAAACTTTATCACTATCTTCTTAACCAAAAAACATACATCATCATTAATACTAACCCCCTCAAATACATGCAATCCAAGCCATATCACAACCAACGTATGGCTAAGTGGCTCATGTTGTTAGCTAAGTTTGATCTTGAGTTTCTTTTACAAAACTCCATTAATGGATAGGTGATTGTGGACCAATTGGCTAAATATCCTCTCCCTGATAATCAAACTCCCCATCTTACCTTTATAGATTAATCTATAGCTACCCTTTCTTCAGAAGAACCCACCTACCAAATGACTAGTTATTTTGATAGCTCTAAATGCCAAAATGGTGGGGCTGCCAACATAGTTCTCATTCCCCTTAATGGGGAACCTCTTCCTCTTTTTTTTAAACTTGATTTTGAATGTACCAATAATATAGCTAAATATGAGGCCTTGGTCATAGGTCTTCAAACTGCTTTAGCTTTGAGATTCAAAACCATTATCATCTTTGGAGAATCTTAATTTATCATTAACCAAGTCATAGGAGCTTATCAATGCAAAAATGATGTTCTTCTAAAATATAAACAACTTGTCATTAAACTATTAGCATCATTTTACCATTATATCATCTAATCAATCCCTCATTCTATAAATAAATTTGTAGACATAATGGATTCCTTTGCATCCCAAATTCCATCTCAACCTGATGACTCTAAACTATTTGTCACCATCTACTAGTTTATCACACCATCCTATCTCAATCTTGATCTTCTTACCATTTACCAGATAGAAACATCATCCTTTGGAACTTGGTATGATCAAATATTTGATTATCTTAACATTGGTATCCTCCCTTCAAATATTTCTAGAAGTGCTCATAGATATTTCATTAAAAACACCTATTATTACTTAATATTAGGGGGTATTCTTTATAAATGAGGCTTTGATGGTCTCCTCC
The DNA here is from genome assembly GCA_037957365.1 of Torreya grandis. Taxonomy (NCBI): domain Eukaryota; kingdom Viridiplantae; phylum Streptophyta; class Pinopsida; order Cupressales; family Taxaceae; genus Torreya; species Torreya grandis. Next base: position 4,247,589 of record JARHVA010000083.1, read on the forward strand.
TTCATTTCCTTCATATAAATGAGGCTTCTCATGCCATCAAAGAGGCACATGATGGCATTTGTAGGGGGTACTTCAATGGTCTGGCCATTACTAAACATATCCTTCACCTAGGTTACTATTGGCCCACACTCAATCTATATTGTTGTGACTATGTCAAGAAATGTGTCAAATTTCAACAACATGCTAACCTTCATCATGCACCTCTTCATGGTCTTCAAGTATCAATTAACTATTGGCCTTTTTCAAAATGGGCTCTTGATCTTATCAGAGAAATCAATCCACATTCCTCATAATGACATTAATATATCATCACCACTATAGAATATTTTACCAAATGGGTAGAATCCATCCCACTTATCTCAATCAAATCCAAAAAAATTATTTATTTTATCAACTACCACATCATTTGTCATTTCTATGTTCCTCATAAAATCATCACTGTTAATGGTAAATCCTTTAAAAACAAAAAATTCCAAGAGCTTTGTGATGCTTTTAGTATTAACCTAATATTATCCTCACCTTATCATCCACAAGACAATGGGAAAGCTAAGGCTTCTAAAAAAACCCTCATCAAAATGCTCACTAAGGTATTCAGTACTTTGGGCAAGGATTGGCACCTCTATATCTTATTTGCTTTATGGGCTTACTTCACTAGTATCTAAACTACTATGGGTGCTACACCTTTTATCTTATCTTTGGAGCTAAAGTAGTCCTACCTCTTGAAGTCCAAATTCTATCTCTCTACATATCCTTGCATGCCATTCTTTCTAAAAATGACTATCATCAAGAATGCTTAGCATGCTTAGAACTTCTTGATGAACATCACCTTGTTTCCCTTAATCGCCTTCATGTTTATCAAGAGCATATCAAATGAGAATACAATAAGCATTTAAAAATATGAGAATTCAACATCAGATACCTTGTGCTCAAGGAAAAACAACATGTCACTAACATGGAAAATACCAATAAGGGTAGGTTTGATTTTAATTAGTTAAGACCTTACATTTTAACCCATAAGTATGGATCAGGAGCTTATCATTTGTACTCTCTTGAGGGTAGGACAAAACCTGAACCCATCAATGCTTCACATTTACATCTCTTTCATTTTTAAAATAAGGTTTAAACCCACTTTCATTTCTCACTTAGGTTCATCCCTTAGTTTATTAACCTTCTTCATTTTAATCTCGTTTGAGATCAATTGATTGTATAGAACCATCTTATTCATCCATTATAGTAATAATCTAATCCTAAATATGGGTACCTTATCTCTACCCATAGCATAGTTTTTAAGGATACTTTTCATCTCCTAATAGATGAAATCCCATGGTCAATTGTTTCTTAAAACCCCTTCCCTTAACAAAGCTTTCATGTCTAAATCTTGCTTCTACATGGGTAGACCTTTCAAACCTGAATAGACTTGTACATGCCTAATTTTAGTTTAAAATACATCCTTAATTCAAAAATAAATAGTATACTAATCCCTTAAAGTACAACTACCACATCAAATATGAATTTTCTTAAAGTAGGCTGCTCCCTTGAAGGATAGCTATGCCAAAATAAAATATTAGACCACTCCTTCAAAGGATGGATAAAGCAAATATTCATTAGAAGCTTCTTGCATTGATCAAATTTAAAAACTTATAAATTAATAAAGTAAAATCCAAAATCCATAGGCTACAATCAGCTCTTATATCATCTAAAAGTATACTTCTTGCATTGATCAGTCTATGCATTATTATATAGCATATTGATGGCATGGATTTGTCTATTAGGGTTCTTTGGTCACCTATGGAAAAGGCCAATCACTCCACTACCCATATATTCCATTCACTTCCCTAACTATCACCTAAAACCCTAATGAACCTAAGGGATTATGAGCTTACTTGGCATGAAGTGGTCAAGATACTAGTCTTCGCAATAAATAATCTTGCTACAATATATTTGATAAGTTTGTGTTCACTAAGATATTCCATCTATGGATTCATATTGTTTGGTTCCTATTAATAGATCACTACAACCCCTTTCTTACCTAAAATGTGTATGTGAACATTTAATCTACCTATACCAACCCAACATTCATTAATCAAACATTGCATTTCTTAGAATTATTTTAACATCAACGTTCAAAACATCCCATAAAACCTACTCATCAATCAAATCAACATTACTATCATACAAAAAAATAATGTCATCAATGACCAAACAATCATACACATCATCAAACACATAATAAATCCATAGTCCATAATCCATAATAGTACATCAAAATAAGTATACATAACTATACCATAATTATCATTTATAGTATCTAAAAGCATCATCACTCATATTCAACATATCATCAAGACATCATAATCCATCTCATCAAAATATAAATTGATAAAACATCTCAATCTATCAACATCATATATACATATAAACAATCAAAACATGTTTATACATGAAACACATATCAATCATAAATACATATCACATCTTCAGTGCATAGGTCAGTATCAAAATCGTAAAAAAAGTCTAAAATATGTATATCATGATCCTGGGGCACCACTACCACTGGTCCCTCCTATACCTCTACCTATCCTAGGAGGAGTCCCTATCAGCTAACTCACTACCATCACCCACTGACCTAGTGTGGTGAGTGTTGTTCCACCATCCAAACTGAGCTAGTACTCACTCTATATCATCTCATTAGGATACTATGCTAGAATAATTCCCACATAATATCATAACTCTTATATGGTTTCTAGATATTTGGCCTATGTAAAAAAGCTAGGTGGTGTTGTCATTGATATACCTATCTACTATAAAGATTCTCTCTCTTAGGTCACTACATCAAGTAAAACCCTAGATTGGTCGTGCTCACTAGTTAATGTAATAACTTGCCTCTATAACATAGTCACTTGACCCTATAATGTGATAACCTATGCCTAGGCCCAATCTCTCACCATTGTCACCCCTCCTAGATAAACCTATAAAGTAGCAATCTAACCTTATAATGTGGTTATCTAATCCTATGCTACCATCAGTGTTAGCACTACCTATGGATCCCCTTGAGTTGGTCCCCCTACTAGGTCAACATCCATAAGCCCTTGGCCTCCATCTCCCCAACCAAAATATACTACCACATATCTACCTTGAAACCATCCTAGATAATCTATATTAATATTTACATCATCTATCACCCTATATAAAAGCTCCTCATAATATAATACCTCCTTTTATAGATGTGGCTCTAGTAAAAACAAATTGGCATCCTTTCTCTTGTAGTGGGAAAAATCTAGTGGAATACCCTACTAGAGGCTGAATTGATGTTGCACTCTCTCCACAAGGATAAGGTCCATCTCATGATATCATCTATCATAAACCCATCTCCAACACTATAGTGCATAGGTATGCCTCATGTAGCTATCCCACATAGGCCAAGTCTTGTAGGTCTCTAGAGACAAACTCTCTAGAGTGCCCCAAAACCACTCTAAATCTCTTAGGCCACCACTAGCTCCTGTAATCATAGCTCCTCTCCTCCATCTCAAAAACACAACCCTATAGTCTATTGATAGATATCCATCTATAGGTATACCCAATGGTTTCAACACATGAATGTGCTCATATTATTAATAGTGTAAATCAAATCCAATGCTAATGTCATAGCATCTATGAACTCTGAAACCCCATAACTCCCTATAAATATAGAATAATAACATATGTCCCCATCCAAATACCATCTCCCCAAATATCAATTCCACTATTACTCTTAGCAACACATAGGGTAATGTCCTTCCTACTAAATTTGGTAGAGCAAAACATGTCACCGCTAACTGCATCATCATCAAGAGATGTCTATCATCCAGAGCCCTCTCATATAGTAACTTAATACTAAAGCCACCTATGTGAAATTGTGCATGAGTTTTATATACTCTGTATAGCCAACCCATTAGGTAGTCGATCTCATCACTCTTTGTATGATAAATAGGATCTCCACGTATTAGTAGTCAAGTAATCCTATGGACATCCTCTAATATAATGCTCATATCTTCAGTCAACAACTAAAACGTATTAGTTATCAGGTCCCATCTCTTGATGAGGGTGACTATCATCTTGGAATCCCAAGAAAGATGTTGATAATTCTGCATCCCTCCAAAACCTATGGCCTCCATGTGGTGCCAGTCCTCTACTGACATGACATCCCTCACCTTGGAAAAAATATCAATAATATGATCTTGTAATTGGATCTAGATCCACACCTACAATAATTTATGTCATAAACCACCTATCTCAATTATTACTTATTACTTCTTACCCATTTATACCCTAACTCAACCCTACACCAACTTAACTTCAACGCAATTCCTACCCTAAACTAATTCCTACCCTAACCCAAATCCTATCCCCTCACATCTCTTACCCCATCCTAACTCTACCCCTTTAAAATTTGACTCCACCCCTTTCAATTCCAACCCAACTCCTCTTCTCCATCTCCCCAACTAAACTTCAACCCAACTCCTAATTACACTTCAACCCTAACTTTCCCATACCCATCCCAACTCTCCCATTCCTATTACACTTGACTGTCGATAGTTCCCCCAACCATTGATAGTTACCTTGAGGCCTTTTACCCTCTAGGGTCAACCGTCACCGACTGAGGATAACCATCAATAGTCATTATTGGTGACAATTGATGGAAAGCTTTAAAACCTTAACCTCCTTTTAAAAACCTAAACCCCCTACATCATCTCATCTCCACTTTTTACAAACTTACCCATGTCTATTTACATCTATATAACAAACACCCCCACCTATAATTTTGTAAAAACACCATAGCAATAATAACCAAAATCCTCACCCCATAATTAAAAACTCCCCTAATTCTCAATAATTACACCTCTTTCATTTTATTTTTACCTTTTAAATTTACCTATTACAATCTACTATCAAATTTAGGATACCACCTACCTCATTTCATGACTAATGACATCATCTCAGACCATGCCCAACCACTTGTCTATATGCATCCCCTACATTCATCTCAACTCCACTCAATCTCACACTCACCAATCTCATCTCAACACCACACACCACTTTCCAACACTTAAGCATCCTATTCATTTTTTATTGTTTAGACAAACCAATCACCAAGTGCCAAGTTACAAATGAGGACAAATGTTTATCCTTTTGCCTTTTTACTCTAATTTTAGGGCTTTTAACCAACCATCGATGGTTCCCTAACCATCAATAATTGACCCTAACGGTCATCAGTTGGTACCCTTAGATCATTGATCCCAACTATTAATGGTTACCTAGTTGTCTCTAGTTGGCCATAATTATCACCGATTAGGGGTCACTTTTATTTCATCCTTATTTTTCTCCTTTTTTATCTACCCTAAAACCTAACAACACCTCCACTTGGGGAAACCCCTTCTTTACCCCACCTTGACCTATTTGGGAGTCACCCTCTCCCTCAACCTCAAAAGGAACTACATTTGGATTGAATTACATATTGGATCCATTATCCATTAGATTATGTAAGTAGTGTCCTTTTACCTAGCACATCCATCATTAGCTAGGCCACTACCTACCCCAACCTACCCACTAGCCCTTTTACCTAGGTCCACCTTGACCTTGTCTTTTATTTAAACCAACCCATTTGTATACCTTATGATGACCTTGATTTGGTCATTTTTCCCACCTTGACCTATTTATGCCATGTTAACCTTTTACATTATGCACAAACTTGTGTGAAACCCAACCCTTGGTGTCTTCTTAGGAGCACTTCCTACCCTAGATACCTACATACACACCCAACCTATCTAGGTTATTTGATACACATGACCCAATCAACCATGACCAACACTAGGGATTGGTTACCTTATCACTTGTTTTAGAACCCAACCTTATTTTTAACATTGGCACTCTTAGTCTTGGCATCATTTTGACCCTTACACTTAGTCATTCATTATGCATATTTTTAGTTCTCACACTCATTTTTTTTTCACCCACTCTACCTTTTATCAAACCATGACCCACTTTCTATCTTCCCTCATCAACTCTCAATTTGAGAGGGGAGCACCTTCTCCCTTCCACACTCAGGACACCTAAACCTAAACCTTATCCAACCATATATTTTTGTTCTATAGCTTGCTTAAATCTACACAACAAAAAGGCGAAAAATGTAGACACTTAAAAACTATGAAATGATAGTTTTCAATGTCATATCAACTTATGGACCCTTAATCAACTCTTCATATTCCACTAAGCACTCATATATAATTTCATTATATCTATACCTTTCTAATGAACATAATTTAACTTATGACCTTTCTACCCATTCATTTATGGCCCCTAATTTGTCATCAATTAGGGTAATCATCGATGGTTGGGATCACCCAAGCTTGCCTTACAATTTTAAATCATTTCTATCTTTTTTCAAGATTAGTATCCTCCAGAATGAAAATTTGATTTAATGCTAGCTTTTTAAGACTAACAAAAATAGGAAACTTCATCTCCTCCTAGCTTATCAACTTTCCCTCAAGCCTCCCTATCCTTATAAAATTTGTGCTATAAATATAGGTATCTTGGAGGAGTTGTGGATCTAAAAAATTGCATCCAAATTCTCTTATGTTTTTTGTGTGTAGGCATCCAAGAATACAAATCTCTGTCCACATGAATTTTATAAGGTAGGACTATTGTTATGATACTCAATTCCTTTCAAGTTTTAACTATTATCCACTTGACATCATGCATGTATCTCTCCTTTATTTTTGGTGTTTTCACTCTTTATCAAAAGTTGGTGTTTTGATCTATTCACTTCCACACTAGTACATACCCTTAGAACCCCTATCTCACCCTCTTATAATGAACCATATCCCCTTACTTCCTTCTCAGTCTTTTATCCATTATCTCACATGTTATCATCACTAATCATAACAACCATTTCTAGTGACCTAACCATCATTAGTCATACCCAACTGTCACTGATCACCTTGACCATTAAATATCACTATCAGAGAAGATAATATATTTCTATTTTTTCCCCCTTTCACCCAATAAAATTACCTATTATATTCTTGATCTATTTATAGACCTTATCTAGACCCTCTAGACCTAACCTTGATACACTAACCCACCATTCCATATCTTCTATCAAATAGTTATATCATTTACTTTCTTGCATATTTACTTTCCTATCATTTGAATGTAAGTATATTTATTATATCATTTTTGAATTAATTGTCTTGAAATTGGATTGACAACCTCTTAGAAAGCCTTGTACTTCTTGGATCTAACATATGCTAGGAAATTCACTCAACCTACCATCTAACAAAATCCTCTTATAGTTTTCTTGTGATTTGTAGGTTATCCTCCCTAGCCAAAAAGGAGTTCCCTCATTTATCTGGATCAATGTGTGCATTATACCAGGTACCCATCTAAATAGCTTAATAATCACTTTCTTTTATCTACTTTCAAAACTAAAAAATGAAATAAATAAATTGAAACAATAATATACCCAAGTGATTTTGAATATATACATTATGGAATTAATATAGATAAGAATTTCATTTAACTTTGAAATTATATTATTATTTATTGAAATGTGTTTTTATATTTATTATTAATTGATTATAGAGTCCCCACCCATTAGGAAATACCTGGTCTATGTTCAAATAATTGATCTCTTACTTTAAAGTCTTAAATAAACCTTAATTAATAATTATTAATATTAATTAACTTTTAAAAGTCAATTATTTAAGTCAACAAGTAATTAAGGTTAGTTACTAATTCTTTTCCAACCAATTTTAAAGTATAAAAGGAGATCAAAGATTCATTTGAAAAGGAGGAACAACACAAGTATTGAAGACTTACTCTCTTCTATGCAACTTCGCTGAGATAGCATAAATTTTATAGATAGATCAATGGTACTTTCTGTGATGGTTGAGTATATTGCTAAGAAAATGTAGGTATATCTAGTTTATATTATCATTTATAAAATGTTACCTAAAGTTTGTCAAGTTTAACATCTTTTGATGATTGCTTCTTATAGTCCTATATGCAGAATCTAATTATTCAACTTGAATAACGATGAAAAATTTATTTTTTACAACATTTCATTAATCTAATTGATTGTAAAAGTTATATTTTTAAGATATTTTATAAATAAGATGTTAGTTTCTCAAATAAAATCATTCTATTTTGGTAAGATGAATCTCTTTGTTGAGACTCGCATGTTTTATCTATATTATAATTTATTCTGACTTTGACTTCTAATTTAGTTTAAATCTAATTTTACTTTAATATCTAATTGATATATTTTATTTCTACTTTAATTATTTTTAACATAGTTTGTATTTAATTTTCTATTTATTATTTTCTTTCTTTTGTTAGTTTAGTTTTAGTTCTAGTTTAATATAGGTTAGATTATTTAGATTTTATTTATTAGTTTGTTGATTTTTACTAATTATTTTATGTTCTTCTTTATCTAGATTATTGAGTTATATTTGGTTTCCTATTTTATTGAAGATCTGTTCATAGCTGATTTATCTTAATTCTATTTTACTTCTATACTTCTGGTTATTGTCTTTATCTTATTCAAAAGTTATTACAGTAAAAGTAAAATATTACTTTAAAAATATATTATTGAATTAGATTTATTTCCTTCAAGATATTGTCTTGTTCATAGGCTTTCTCTATTAGATAGGATAAATTAAATTTTCGTATCTAAACTTATTCATTATTTGATAAATGGATTTATGAAATTATAATGGTATATGTTATATTCACTAGCCTATTTGTTATTTATCAGAATATTAAAAAAACCTTCATGTCTTTAGGATCGTAATTGAACATTTAGAACCTCATTATTAGATTGGTATGATTCCAACTTAATCTTCATAATAGGTGAAAAGGTTGATTATTTGATAAAATAATTTTCATCATCAACAAATTTGCTGACTCTATTGGGGATAGCTTTCATAAAACCTATTTGTTCAGATCTATATTTTCTTCTTGATCATGGCACTTAGACTATAACCTCTTATTATTCAACCTAGAATTGATATTTCTGATGATCAAGTTGATGTTGCTTTTAATTTGACTCATTATGTATGGTATAATCATCTCTATAATCCTTAACATGTCATACAAGCCATAAACAAAGAAGAAAAAATGGTAGAGTTTGAGATTGATTGGTATTCTAATCTTAGTCATGAAACTTAATAGGATGTTTTAAATATAAATATATGAATTTGGGAAGATAGAACAAGAGTTTTAGCCACTAATCCTAGACCTAATACTCATTTTTTGAAATTATTTTGTTTTTGATGATTTGATTATGCCATTTGAATTTATTGATATAAATTTGCAATTAAATCAAGTTAATCAGGTTGAAAATAATCAATCGATTTAGGTAGAAGTAAATACTTAAATTTTTAATGAGAGATCAAGTAGAACAAAGGATATAGGATATGATTTTAGGTTTCCAAGATAATAGAGATTAGGATGATCTTACTAAAGATGAAGCTAGTTTTGAAGCTAAAATAGAATAGAAATGGCTTTAAATCCATGGATTTATAAAAATTGACTTAACATTAGAAATCATCTAGGTAAGTTACCTTCACTAAAAGGATTAAATATACCAATTTTTTTTGGAGCTTATAGTAAATCTTGGGAAGATCATTTAGATGAATTTAAGTTAGTTTGTGTTACTCTTGGCATAACAAGAAAAAATATTAGTTTAATAATTTTTTCTCAAACACTTAAAGTCAAAGATTATCAAGATTTTGTCAATTTACCTATTAAAGCTATCAAAACTTATCAAGTCTTTATCAATTTACTTACTAAAGCTATCAACACTTGGAAAGATATTGAGGATTGGTTAGAATTAGTATTTGAAAAAGTCTAAGGAAGATTTAGACCTAGTCAATGATCTTGTGAATTTTTCTCTTGATCTAGGTGAAACCATATACCATTTCATTACTAGATTTATTAAAGTGTATCAAAATATTATTCATGATCTTAGACCTTTCAAAAAATTATCTAGACTTTACTTTTACAGTGGTTTGCCTTTGAAATATAAAATGACCTTATAATATAGAGACATTGTGGAATAATATAAAATTGTAACATTAAACATTGAGTATGAAAAAAACTTAAACGTATTGGGTTTAAAGATAGGTCTTCTACAAGTCTAAATTTAGATAATGCAGAAATTTTAAAAGTCATTCAAAGTCTAGGGAATAAATTGGTCACTGTTAAAATACAATTGAATGATAAACTTTCCTTATCTAATATAAATATTTTTAAAATTAAAAATAAATAAGTTTCTCATTACTGCAACATGTGTGAATTGGATTATGATCTAGATTCATGTATTTCTATTCAAAAATTTAGAAAGTTCATTTAAGGAAAAGATAGAATATATGTTGATCTAGAAAATAACATAAACAATGTGCTCTTGATGACCCATCATAAAATGAAGGTAATTATATTGTTAATACTAGAAAAAAGATTATAACTCTTCTCAAAATAATAATTAGTAAATAATGATTCTTATTCTAAAGATAAAGGTAAAATAGTTCATCATAATTATTCAATTAATTTAGCTAATATTTTTTCTCAAAACATTCTTTTATCTACTAGTTATACTAATACTCAATATCAACATTATAAGCCTAAGAACTTTTGACATATTGATGCTAAAACTTATAATATAATTGATTATCTATCTACAATTAAAGTTGGATTATCATTATTAAAAGCATCTAGCCTTCTAAGACAATTTGATAAAATTAATGAAGCTTTTAAGAATCTTAAAAATAATGTAAGCTTACAAGAAGAAGATAGTAATGAACAATCATTTTTTTTGCTCAAAGTTATGATCCTCCTACAGATTATATACCTCCTTTTTATGTTTTGGTCAAAATTACTAATAAAGTAATCCATAATTATATCTTAGATATGGGTGCTTCGAAGAATATAATGCCCAAATTTATTATAGATCAATTAAGTATTTCTTATGAAACTACAATAGGAAGCTTACTAGATTTGATTCTAGATAAACAAAAAATATTGGTAAGTTTTGAGACATAGTCATAAAGATTACTCAAGAGTAAAGAATTATATGTATGACTAATGTTCAAATTTTAGATATTCTTAGTAATTATACTATATTATTAGGAAGAGATTGGTCAAAAATAATTGGTGCTTTCATAGGAAAATATATTACATGAATTCCCGTGAGTAATGAGATTGATTTCATAAAAAGAGAAGATTGGTCTAGTACACCTATAAAATTATCCAATTCTTCCATTGTTGTTTATGTTGAGATATGAATTTAAACTTATGAGATGTTTAATTTAGATGAACTAGAAAATTAACATAAATAATTCTTTGAGAAAAACATTTTATGGTCACTATATTTTGATGGAGCCTATTCTCAACAAGGAAATGGTGATAAAATTTATTTATTCTCTCTTGTTGGTAAGATATTATGTTATGCTTATAAATTATCATTGTAAAACACAAATAATATAGAAAAAATTGAAGATTTATGTTTATGTTTATAAAAAGCTATTGAACTTAATATTAAATATTTAAAAGTTTTTGGGGATTCTAAACTAGTTGTTAGATAAGTTTGAAAAAATTACAAAACTAATCAAAATCATTTACATTGCTATACTTAAAAGGTTTGGTCTTTAATTGAATGTTTTGAAGCTTTTAGTATCACTCACATACTTAGAGAATATAACAATAGAGCTGATATGCTTTTTTTTCATTTAACCCAAATCTAAGTACGAGTGAACCAATTACAGACTTCTCTTTTTTTAAAATTTTTTTATTTAAAATTTTAGATTTGAATGATAGTTGGCCTATTTTTAGTTTTGATGAACACATAAATTCATTTATTAAAGGTAATTAACTTAATCATGATGATTATATATTAAACTATGGATATTATCTACAATTAAGTACTAATAAATTGCCTACTAGTTTAGTGAGTTTGGAATCTATGTTTACACCTAATGATTAGCTCAAAAGTTTTAGAATGAAAGAACCATCTAGGATAATTATAGATGAAACTCTTCCTATAAAATTAGGTATATAAGAGGATCCTAAATATGTGTATTTAGGAATTCAAGTTACTGCAAGTGAAAAGGTATAATTAATTAAATTATGCAAAGAATTTATTGATATGTTTGCTTGGTCATACAAAGATCTTAAAGGTTATAATACTGATATTATTAAACATGACATACTTATAAAACTTGGTATTGAATTTTTAAGATATAAAATATGAAGAATTATCTCTTTGTTGGAAGATACCATTAACAAAGAGCTAGATAAAAATGATTGATGCTGGTGTCATTTTCCCTATAAAATATTTTGAATGGGTAGCTAATTTAGTGTCGATTAGAAATAAATATAGTAATATTATATTATGTGTTGATTTTAGAGACTTGTACAAAGCTATTTTTATAAATAATTTTCCTCTACCAAGTATATATCATAATTTTACAAGTTGTAGGGTAAAAAATGATGTTATTATTAGATGGATTTTCTAGTTATAATCAAATTTTTGTAAATCCTAAAGATAGACATAAAACTAATTTTACCACTCATAGAGGGACTTTTGATTATAATATAATTCCATTTGGATTAATGAATACATGAGTTAATTTTAAAAGAGCTATGCATGTTACTTTTGATGACTTGATTGACATTGTTATTTAGGTCTATCTTGATGATCTTACCATTCATTTGAAAAGATATACAAAATATTTAGATCATCTTTATGAAGTTTTCACAAGATGTAGAAAGTACGTTATTTCTTTCAATCCAAAAAATCAATGTTTTGTATTACCAAAAGTAAATTATTAGGACATATCATTTTTTAAAATGGCATTTTTATAGATCCTCAATGTATTGAATCCATTAAGAAGTTACCTCCTCCTAAAGATCAATCTATTTTACGGTCTTTATTTTTTAAAATTAACTTTGTTAAGAAATTCATATTAGATTTCACTGATAAGTCTAATCCTTTAAAATTATTGCTTAAGAAAGATAAAATTTGTAGTTGAGATAAAGGTGTTAATTTAGCATTCAATAATGTTAAAGATGTTATTATAAGTGCTCTAGTAATTGCTAAATTAGATTTTAAAAAAGCATTAATTCTTTATGTGAATGCTAATAAAAAAAATAATTACAGTTGTTATCACTCAAGAATTTGAAAATAATCACGAAAAAATAATTAGTTACATAAGTCAAGTTTTTAAAGATGTTGAAATTAGGTACCCTCTTATCAAGAAATTTATTTTCTCATTAGTTTCCTCTTTAATTAAATTTTATCTATTTATTTATGGAAAAAAAAGTTTTAGTGTGATTTAATATACCTATTTTGTCTTACCTTTTCAAACAACCAATCATTCAAAGAATACTTGCATTGTGGCTATTATGAATTCAAGAGTTTGATCTTGAATTTGAAACTTCCAAGATGATTAAAAGTTATGACATGGAAAAACATTTAGATAAAAATGATTCTTTAAATATTAATGTTTTAGTCTTGTTAGTTGATGATAATTTGAAAGCAAAGCCTCATTTAAAGACCATAAAAATTTTATTTTCTAAAAATTTAAAATTTAGTCTCAAAATGAATGAATGGGATCATTTGTTGGCTAAAAATGACTGGTACCATGACTTAATATTTTATTTTCAAAATAAATCTTGTCTTGATAATTATGATAAAAATAAAAGATGTTCTTTATGTTTAAGAGATTTAAATTTCTATTTAATAGAATTTTGTTATTTTATCAAAATAGAGATGATGTTTTATTAAAATGTTTACATATGACCAAACCTAAAAGGGTCTTAGAGGTTGTCATGAAGTAAATTATGGTAGATATTATGTTGTAAAAAACATTACTTATAAGATCTTATGAGCAGGTTATTATTGGCCTACACTATTTTAAGATACTTATAAGTTAGTCTATTCTTGTAAGCCATGTCAATTATTTGTTGGTAGAGATAAGTTACCTTTAATGCCTTTAAATCTTATTATACCTAAAAAAATATTTATGAAATTGGGGATTGGATTTATTTTATATATACATCCTCCTTCATCAGCTGGTTATAGGTATTGATTTAACTATTTTAGAAATATTAGAGTTTTATTCCTAATTTAGTTAAAAATCTAGAATAATAAATCAATAAATAATATTTCAATAATTATAATACTAATATACATATAATTTATTTGAGTTTTGTATCTTTTCAAAAATAGTAATGAAAGAGGATAAATGCAACTTAGTTTAAAACTAGATTGAGATAGTTGAGACAAATGCTAAAAATAACTATGTAGGACTAAGATAGTGTCTTGAACCTGGATCTGGATTTTGTTTAGTAAAAGAATAGGAGTGCCAAAAACATGACACTTTAAGTTCCAATGCTATATTTTAGGTCTTGTTATTATTATCTAAATAGGTCACAAAAATGTGAGTTTTTTGGGTTTTGTCTATTGTCCCTATGTGACCCTATTTGTAAAATTTTGGATCATGAATGTTGACAAAGATCCTTGAAGAGATAATTTAATATTGAACTCTAGACCTTCATTATACTTAAATAAAACTTGAAAAATAGGGGGGTTAGTGTGAGTAATATGCACTAAACTTATATTCACACCCCTTGTGTGGGCGCGCTACCTACATACCAATACTCTGAAGAGAGATCAAGCCATATGTAGTTCTCTCACTTGATGTGCTTTATGAAATAGTGTTATGTAGATGAAAAAATGCCAAATTGAAAATGCTTGAGGTGGTTAGGCACTAGTGTGAGAGTTTGAATATTTCGGTAGCTGTATTAAATGGTTATATGCAGAGAATAGAGAAAATTTTCTTAGTGGTCTTACTTGTATTCTTATTTGCTTTTATAATATTCATCAACCCCTTATAAATGAGTTTGAATATTTTATAGAGATCTATTTGTCATGAGTTAAATATATTCACACTAGGTTGACATATTAAAGAACAAAAATCTAAAGGAAACAATCATTTGGTTTCAAAATATGATTAGATAAGAGCACTAAAAATAAAAAACCTTAGGATATGGCTCTATAGTCCAACCCCAACACTCCTATCCTACAGGCTCAAAACCTAGAGGATAGAATTATCATGAGAAATAAAGCCTAATTGATCTGGAATAAGGTCTCAAAAGTCTACAGATGACCAATTATAAGCAAAAAGGTGTCTTGAAGGGTCATGAGAGCATATAAGAGGGTCTTATGGATTGGGTGTCACAAGTCACACTCAAACTACCAATTTGAATATTTTATATGAGTACATTTACCCCCCTTTATTTTAGTGATACAAAAAAGTGAAATACTAGGATAAAAGAAAGTATAAAGTGTACCTAAACTTACCTGTAAGTGTGAATCCCATGAATCTATGTGATGCTAAGTGTGCATAAAGATAACACATTGTAAAGTGTAAATATACAAGAAATAACAAAGATTAGATCAGTTCTTACTAGATATGCTATATCTAAAATAAGAATGTATAAAATTTGGGTAAGAGTGAGAGTAAGAGAAAAGAATGAATACACCTCACTAGGTATGTAAACTAATACAAAACTTGTTGTGATGCTAAGTGGTGTTGAATGATGCTAAATATGTGTTGTACCAAAATTAATATTTCAAACAAAGACGAGTTCTCAAATTATTGAGAGTGGCTCAAGAATACAAAGGTTGGTCCTTTGGTTCCATCATCAAATACTAAGTAAAGATATATGATCTTTCATGTGTTAATTGATATTTAGATTGTGTGTCTAATCTCTCTAAGTAGGTGTTTCAATAATACAAAGGTTAGCTAGTCCTTTGGCTCCATCTTTACCCACTAAATGAAGCTATGAATTGATACTTGTATGAATGTGTGTTATATGAGATGGATCCTAAATCCCATGAATACTCTAAAATCTGATAATGTGGTGTGGATAATTAAATGTGTATTGAAAACTAGGCCAATCTTGGCCAATCTGGAAGGAAGAGATTAGGCTTGTATGAAAGCCACTGTGAAACTAAAAACTAAGCTTATATAGAAGCCACTCAATAATGTGAAGGTTAGGCTTTATGAAAGCCACTTTAAAATGATTCCAATTACCTATATATGGAATAAGGCACACAACTACTAAGAATGTCTAGATAATATACTAAACTTAGAAAGAAAAGAAGGCAAATGTGTCACGCACATTTTCCCCAAACATTGGTGTCTATAACATGGATTTTGATCTAGAAGTTATACCAACTACCCAGTCTAAAACTAGAGTGAGAACCATCATACCACACATGATGCCCCCTATATCTAGATTTTCTTAGGAAAAATGTACTAAAACTATTGTATCTAAATTGATTTATATGTGATAAAACTATAGTTGCGCTGACCTTTCTACCTATTTCTAAAAAATCTAGTTTTTTTGGTTATTAGATAAGAGTGCTAAAAATAAGACACCCTACTATCTGAAACTATTGTCCATGCTTGGTGTTGTTGTCCTTTACTAAATTTGATGATAATTCTATAATTATCACTATTTTTTTGGTCTATTATACCTGGTTTGACCTTTGATTATTATTTAGAGTATTTTGAAAACTAATTTTTTAATTGGTAGGAGCTTTGATCTCTATAACAAAACCCTTGATTATTACCCCCTCTTCTAATGGTAGGAATGAGGACCCTACAATGACTACTCTCAGAAGAAAGTGCCCTGCAAGTGTGTTATACTGTGAAATATATGATATAATAATGATAATTGAAATGATGTCTCAAGATATGTCATGGTTTTTATTAGGTATTATTATATCCATAGGGATATTCCTAGATAGATATAACAATGTAATATCATGTATAGTATACTAAATTAAAACTAGAAATGTTAGTTGTTAGTTGTTAGTTATTAGTTGTTAAGGAGGGATGGAGTATGATGTCCATCATGGTATCCAAGAAAGTAAGATAATGTATGATATGGATCATAGTATTATAAATAATTGAAAACTAATCATGCAATAAGCACACAAGGTAAAAAATAAGAAACATACAATAGTGGCCAAGGGGCCAAGCAAACAAGGGACATGTGCACATATCACTTGAAATAGAAAGCAAACATACAAGACATGTTCAAATGCCACATATACATACACTTGAAAATAAGAAAGGTTATCACGAGGGCCACAAACATATAAAAGAGTAAAAGCAAAGGACATTATCAAATATCCTAAGGCACATAAAAGAATATAAGCAAAGGACATTAAAAAATGTCTTAAGGCACATAAAGGAGACAAAATAAGGACTAAGAAATGTAATCATATCTAGTTACATAAAACAAAAAAGGAAAGCATGTAAATGTTGGAAATACAATTACATCTAACTAATAAAATCAAGAATTAAAAGTACACAAGATATGTAGTACACGATTAGGTATATGCTAAGAAATACTCAAGTGTTATATACTAGTGAGTGTCGATAAAGTAATCTATGTAAGCTAGTAAGTAATGTACATCAACATGATAACTAGAATGTGTGGTGTAGGAATGACATAACCTAGGTGGTGTAGTCATGTAGAATATGTCCCTTAAGGGTAGATATATTGATGTATGTCTCAAATGTATGAAGTAGTATGCCCCCCTCAATGGGTAGAGTGAAGCAATCAAGGATCTAGAAGTCACTACACACACTCAAAGAAGATCAAGTGAAGTATGGTAATGTAGATAAATAAATAAAAAATAGTATAGAATATAAAATGTAAGTCTAACACATTAGTAGAAATGTAAAGCATGGATAATGCATATAATTGAAATATTTTTGGTGTTTTTGATTTATTTGAATGTTTTTAGATTTTTGTAATTTTGTATTGTTTTTGGTATTTTTTGGTATAAACTAGGTATAATCAAGTATTATGAGACTTTGTATAAGAAATAATGATAAAATATGTACAAGTAAGAAAAAAGAAACTATGTAAAAGTAATTAAAAGGAAGTTATATATAAGTAATTTTGAAAAAGTATGTTTAAGTGAGCTGAAAGGAAACTATGTAAAAATATATGAATAAAGCAATATGTTCATAATGACATAAAATACTAAGATGAAAGGGGTAAAGGGTTAAAGGATGGAGCTTGTTGGGGATGGAGATGGAGGAATGGATCACAACAATCATCAAATGCCTCATGATCATCATCATAAGTATCATTGTATGCCATAGACTCTATATACATGGTGTCATCCTAATGAAGGCAAACTGAAGGTGGCTCTAGTGGTGAAGATGTTGATTTTCCTTTAGGATGTTTAGCTCTGGTAGTAGATGGCTTTGATGGAAGTAGTGAATTTGGTGCTAGTGGTGATGTAATATAAATAATACCCTAAACTTATAGTTCATCTAATCTCTATTTTAAAGTTGTACATGAGTTTGTATTATGGCCTATGATCCTATGAAAAAAACAAAATGGGTGACCATATTACTATGATAACCTACTAATAGATCTATGTCATACTATAGGTAGTATGATTAATCCATGATTAAGTAACATATGTAGTATAATCTATGATTGATATTGTGTGTTGCCTACCTAAATTTGATTGATTAGATCTATATCTATAGAGGTAACCATGTGAATTATATGTGCCAATGATCTATCTATGGCCATGAATGTGGATTATATATTGAGAGTGTAGTGTGAGATGTTAAGAGTGATGTAGGATGTGTAATGATAGCTCTAGAGTAATCTTGATACTCTCTTGGGCCAATTGGTATAAAGCTTATTCAACACAAATAGTCATCTATGAGTGTGGGTGTCATATCATCATCTGAAGTATCCTAGGAATTTGTATCAACATCATGTACATATAGTAACTTTAAATTTAACATAAGGGGTAACTATGATATGAGAGTCTCATCAACTATAGTAGTAGAAGATGATAGTGTTATGAGAGTATTTATAACTAATAGAGTAACTGAAATTGTCAAAGGATCTATATCTATAGAATTAACTAGTAGTATTGAAACTATTGTTAGTGATTGTATAATTATAATAGGCATAGGAATCATGACTAATGGAGTAGCTAGAATGACTAAAATTACTATGTCTAGTTGAGTATTTGGAGTTGAAGGCATAACTATAAGTGGAAGAGTGAAATATGTGTTAGTCTTTCCTACCTCATTTGTATGTATCTGATCAAGAGAAATGCAATGAGATGGTGATTGAACTATGATATGAGGTGTCCCATCTAGTGAAATAGTCAAATATGAATCTATAATTTGATAATATCTGAATGGCTAGTTATTTGTTGGGCATGTATATAGGTATTCTTCATGGAGAAACTTAACACATTGATGAAGAGTAGAAAGAACTACCCCTATAGCATGTATCCAAGGTCATCTAAGTAAAATATTATAATGAAGAGGACCTGGCATGACCTGAAAATATGTAGAGAGGGTTTTGGGCCCTACCATGATATTCAAAATAATGGTGCCTAATGTCTATTATGGTATATCATCAAACCCTTTAATATTTTATTTTTATTTTTGCATGGATGTCATATCTATGCCCATGGTCTATAAGAATGTAATATTACATATATTAATTCAAGAACCACTATCAACTAGAACTCTCTTAATTGTGCAGGTTTTGGCTTGAACTTGTATAAATAGTAGTAAATTTTGATCAATAACTATCTGAGATGCCATGTCCTCACAATCAAAAGAAATAGAATCTTCTATAATTTTTAATGTGTTGACCACTGATGAAAAATAAGAAGGCTCTAAATCAATGGGCATAGAAGTTTGAGTGAGTACCTAAAAAGAATGTACTTAAACACATTCGTTTTTTGAAGAAGTTCTAACATGGAAATCTTGCTTGGTGTGTTTCTCAACTGATCAACAATATCATATGCCTTATGTAGATCTATATGTGTAGGTGGGTTGGGCCTAGGATAGGAAGCAATAGGAGGGTGGTGGCGTTCTTGAATAGGTGGGGGAGGCATGGTAGCACATTGATTAATAGCTCTAACTTCATTGTATACTCTCTATATAGGACTATTAGTAGCTATTGAAGGAGAGTGAAGATAATTGATAGGTTGAGGTGGTGGAGGGACAAAGGGTGTCAACTAGGATCTTTGGCAATAGGTAGTGACCTAAGGAAAAGAAAAATAAATCATGCAAAATGAATTAGTATGGGATAAAGGCTCTAAAGGAGGTGAGGTAAGAGGTATCGTATACTATGAATAATGTTTACATGGGATATTTACCAAGATGATAAATACTAAATAAGTTGGTATTTACCAAGATAGTAAATTAGTATTTACTATTGTAGTTATAATTATATGGTTAATACGGTAAGTTTATTAGAATATTATATTGTTATAAAAATATATCATAATAGGTGTTTGCTTATTCATAGGATTTAGGAGTGAGAAATTAGTGGAGAAATTATAGGATGATATTCTTATATATTTGTATTATTCCTAGATGTATTGATCAAGAGAGTTAATTAATATGAATTAACGTATTGAGTGTGTTTGAAATATCTTTGTCTCTTTAGCTCTCCATTATTCTATGTATGAATTAATACTTTGGGTTAAGATTTTATAATCTCTATCATTGGTATCAGAGTAGGATATTTACAATGGAAAATTAAAAGAAAAAGAGGAGTAGATATCTTATATGTTGCTCCTGAAAAATGCATTTTCATTTAGATTAAGATACACAATGAGATCAAATATTTAGAGCGTATACCTAACTACTTTTTTTAATTCAAGCAAACTATTTGGATTTATCTAAATGCAATATATCAATCCATCAAAGTTTGCATTATCTTTACTATGGACCATGACTCCCAATAGCATCACCATCATTGTTTTGGTCAAGTTATACACTATTTTATCCTATTTAAGATCACCATTGAAAGTTTATACTAATTGTTTATTTTGATCATATGGCATATTGTCTATATGAGTCATTTTGATCCATCCCAATCTCATTCAACATTATTTACACTTTTTTCAAAAACCAATCTCCATCCAATGTGATAAAATCTTAGTAATAGATGCTAATAGTTTTTTCTTCCATGTTGAATCTATTGATCTACCTACCATTTACTCCCTGCATGATGTTTATTTTATATGTGTTATATCTTTCCATGAATATGTGGATAAATTTTCCATGCAAAATTCTAACAAGACATACACCATCCACTTCAGTTCTACCATGCCATTCGACCTCCACTTCTTCACCAACCATTTTAACAAAATTGGTCAGGTCATTTGAGTAGTATTTTATCATTTAGTTGTTTTAAAATTTATTTCATAAATTTCTATGTGAGTTGGTCTTTATTAATATTAATCTTTAGTTTGTATAAACTTGTTCTAAGTCAAATAAGTGGTTTATCTCTATATTGCTTATCAATTTTAAAAATTTGTTGTGTCATTACTTTTAGAGTTCTTTTAGGTTTTATAAAAATTGTTTAAAATATAAAGTGTTGAAATAATTATTAAGGTCTATTATAAATTATCTAAGTTTAATAAACAATATGTCAAAAAGATTCATATCAAAAATTTCAAAAGTGTCAATTGGGTCCATTGTCAAATTTTTTTATTTTGTCAAATAGTTTCAAATCCTATGTTGTACATACTTATTATCACTAATACATGATGTATAGTTTATGAGAGGAGTTTTTCCTCATTTAAGATTATTTGAAACATGTGCTATGTGAGCAGAAACATACTAGAGGGAGACGAATAGAGGTAAGAGGATATTCACACCTCTCATTCATTACCAATGATGAGGTTGTTCATATGCTAAAGTGGCACATTTGTGTGTTGTGCATTTGATTTTCAGTTGTGTGGTGTATTTTTTTTGGAAATGTTCACATTGTGGGAGGGGAACATAGAGTAATGTTTAATTTTTCATTCAAAACCAAACCAACTAAAGTCAAGGAACACTACCAATGGTAGTGGGAGTCTTATTTTTTATGTGAGATTGAGTGGAATGATCTTACATAGTGATTACAAGTAAGAAGTTGATTTATTATAAGGTCAAATGTGACATTCAATGTGTTTTTTCTTTTAGTTCTAGTTTGGAGTGCAAAATATGTAAACAAAATCCTGATGTTTTAACTCATAGTAGAAAACATTGTAGAGTGTGTCTCTAAGTTTATTGTAACACTCATAGATTTAAAAAGGGTTGGTGGTCAATATAGAAAATCATAGGTGTAAAAAGGTAGATAAACTTTTACTAGTGTAGCAATCCTCTGACTGCCTTCCTTATTTATGAAGATGATCCATTAGTGGAATGTTGAGTGCATTCTTTTCATGGAGTAAATGCAAGATGTGTTCTTTCACATAGTTGTGGTCATGTGTAATAAGACAATCAACTAGTTGGAAGTTTACATGCCTTTATTTGTTCCATATTATGAGGTAAGCCCATGCAGAACATTGAAGTAGAAGAAAGATTTATGTTTTATTATGTCAACATTAGGGGAGTGAATGTTATAGATAATGTTTACATGAGACATTTACTAGGATGGTAAATAGTAAATAAGTTAATATTTACCAAGATAGTAAATTAATATTTACTATTATAGCTATAACCATATAGTTAATACAATAAGTTAAAATATTATATTTTTGATATATTGTTATAACAATATATCATATTAGGTGTTTTCTTATTCATAAGATTTGGGAGTGAGAAATTAGTAGAAAAATTACATGATGTTATTCCTATATATCTGTATTATTCTTAGATGGATTGATCAAGAGAGTGAATTAATGTATTGAGTGTGTTTGAAATATATCTATCTCTTCAGCTCTCTATTGTTCTTTGTATGAATTAATACTTTGGGTTAAGCTTTTAAAATATCTATCATCTTAACATGTTTAGCACTGAATTTCTTAATATCATCCCATATTATGAAATGTAAAGAACAAAGCTTTGTATTAACTAATGGTAAACTTCATCATTCATGTACATGATAGGATTGAGTATGGTCTCCTTATTATTTATAAGAAATGCAAGAAATGCTTTTAAATAATGAGATCCATTTTTGTTTTTACGTGAAATTTGATTTTAGATGTAAGATGATACCTCAAAAGTAATGGGACTTAGTATATGAAAATAAGGTTTTGGAAAATGATTATTTTTAAAATTACTATGGAATTTTAAAAAATAATGTGAATTTTTAATTTAAATATGTAGGTAAAAAAATCAAAAAAATATTGGAAATTTTTTGATTTAAATGGACCTAGAATATGGAACTAGGGTTTGAAAGAAAAATGATTTTTAAAATTTACTATGGAATTTTAAGAATTAAAGTCAATTTTGATTTAAATATGCAAGTTAAAAAATAGAAAATTATTAGAAAAAACAAGGAATTTATCCTAAGGTTTTTAATATTTTAATCCACAAACGAAGTCAGGTTCACCAAACTATTTAATTATTTTGAGAATAATGGAGTTTTATTCCTAATTTTGTTAGGGGTCTAAAATACTAAACTAGTAAATAATATTAAAATAATTATAGTATTAATTTGTATAATTTATTTGAGTTTCATAGCTTTTTAAAAATAGTAATGAAAGAGGAGAAATACAACTTAGCTTAAGTGGATTGAGATGGCTAAGATAAAGGCTAAAATTGGTTGTGCAAGACTGGGATAGTGTCATAAACATGGATCCATCTTTCATTTAGTGAAAGGATAGGAATGTTAAAAGTAGGACACTTTGAGTTCTAGTGTTATAGTTGAGGTCCTACCACTATTATCCAAATATGTCACAAAGATCTATGCTTTATGGGTTTTGTTCACTGTCCCTTTGTGAACTTGCCTTTAAAATTTTAGATCCTAAATGTTGATAGAGATCTTTATAGAGATGATTTAATATTTAGCTCTAAACTTTCATTATGTTTTAATAAAATTTGAGAAAGAGGGTGGTGGGGTTAGTGTGTGTAAGATGCATTGAACGTGTATCTACATCCCTTGTGTTGGCATGCAGCCTACATACCAATACTCTGAAGAGGGATAAAATCATATGTAGTTCTCCCACTTGATGTGATTTGTGAAATAATGTTATGCAGATAAACAAATGCTAAATTGAGAGCGATTGAGGTTTATAGGGATTGATGTGAGGGTATGGATATGTTGGTAGTTATATTAGATAGTTGTATGTAAAGAATAGGTAAATTTGTCTTAGTGGTCTTGCTTGTATTATTGATTGATTTTGTAATATTTACCAACCCCTTATAAATGAACTTTGAATGGGATTTTATATAGATATATTGGTCATGGGTTAAATGTATTCATGCTATGATGACATAATGAAGAATAGGAATTAAAAATAAAAGGTCATTTGGGCTCAAATGTGATTGGATAGGAACACTAGAAATGGGACACCCTAAGGTCTAATGTTATATTCCAACCTCAACACTCCTATATTATATACTTAAGACCTAGGGGGATGGAATTAGCATGGAAAATGCAACATGGTTGAGCTAGAATCAGTTCTCAAAAGTCTAAAAATGATTAGTTATAAGCAAAAAGGTGTTTAGAAGGATCATGAGAGCATGTAAGAAAGTCTTATGGATTAGATGTCACAAGCCACACTCAAACTACTAATTTGGACATTCTATATGACTATAGGTACATATTAACAGAAATGAATTATTTCACAAAGTGGCTTGAGGATAAAGCACTTAAATGTTTTGTAACAAGTGAAGTAATTTCATTTTTAAAAAATTAGATTCTATCCAGATTTGGAGTTCCTTATTATATTATTTTTGATAATAGACCTCAATTTATTTTAAATGAGTTTCTAAAATTTTTAACTAAATACTCTATTATATCTAGTCATTCATCTAAATATTACACTTAATGTAATGGTCAAGTTGAGTCAACAAATAAAATTTTGATTTCAATCATGAAAAAAATGGTTTATAAAAGTAAGCAAAATTAACATCGTAAAATTTTTGAAGCCTTATGGGTTGATATAATTATTTTCAAGGTGGAAAATGGTTATTTGCCTTTCATGTTAGCATATGGATTTGAAGCCACCTTACCAATATAAATTCAAATTTCTTCATCTAAAACTACTTTACAATTTATTGATGAAGATACTAATTTAATTAAACAAAGATTACATGATTTAATAGCTCTTAACGAATCAAAATAAATAACATTATAAAAATTAAAAATAAATAAAGAAATATTGAAAAAAAATTGATAATAAAATTTCTAATAAAAAATTCAAAGTTGGTGATCTATTTTTATATCAAAACAAAGCTCATGAACATCCTAGTAAACATCATAAATTTGATTCATTATGGCTTAGTCTTTATCATATTACTACTATACTTAGAAATAATGATTTCCATTTGAAATATATTGATGGGAATTAGTTACATTATTCAATTAATGGCCATCATTTAAAATTATTTCATAATTAGATTCCTATAAGTTTTGTTTATTTCATTTTGTTTTATATTTGGTTTTGTTGATTTCTTTTCTATTTTGTTCTATTGTTTCTTATTTTGTTTATTTTTCTGCTTATTGTTGTTGTTTGAATTTGACTTTTGAAAAAATCAATAAGTGTTTCAAATGGATGAAGTTTTTCATATTAATAAAGGATAATGTAAAGATGCTACAATTTGACTGTAAGTATCAGTTATTTTGAGATATTATTCTTTATAAACTCATTTTTCTTTATACATGAATAACATATTTTGAGTTATAACTAGTTGTTGAAGTCATACTTTATTTTTAGATATTGTATTTGAAGCATTTGTATCTATTTATACATACAACTTGAATTTTCTTATTATATCATTCCCTTTCTTCATGCCATGCTAGTTGAACATATCATCCCTTATTAAAATCCATAATTAAGGGGTTCATGTATATCTATTCGAGAAATGATTTACCTAGATCACACTCTCAAGATTATAATTCTTACAATAGGTAATTTGATTGCTACTCAATTTATTTATTCAAAATTGACTAGCAAGGTCACTAGTGTTATTCTTATTTTTCATACCGATGTAATTTTTTCTGAAACCAATACTCATATATGCAATAGAGATGACATAGTCATAAAATTTAAAACTGTAGTTAGGGACCTAATTTAATTGGTAGTATATTAAATATGTATATTTTTAATTAAATAATATGATGATGATTTGTTCATGAATTCATACCTATATTAAAATAGTTTAAAAAAACATAAATAGATGAGTGAATAAAATTCTCATATTTATTTATCATTTCTAAATGTTTGTGTCCAGTCATATGTTTTCAGTTAATAAATTTGATCAGATTGTAGTGAATACTATAGAGTATAATTTTGAAAAAGATGGTGCTTCTTATGGTTTTATCAAAATTTAATGCATTATATATTTTGTCATGATAGTCTTCAGTTAGCTATATTTGAAATTCAGTTGTAAGTTTGATATGGATTTATCATAGTGATTTTAGACTAGTCTCATTCACAATTTAATTATAAGTATGGAACATTGGCATTATGGGTTATGAAATGTATAAGTTTGGTTTATGATATTGAAATCTAAGCTATTTCTTAAGGATTATTAATTATCCGAAGGTGGCCCTAAGTTTCTAAATCTATCACTATCCTATGGTAAATATCTATCAAAGGTGGTGGACCTAATTCAAATACTCTAAAATAGTCATGGGTGGATTTTATTACAAAGATTCATTGGTGAATTAAATAATGTGAATATTGACATTTCAAGGCATGAAGACTTAACATGGGCATAAGGTAATTGTTTATTTCTAATGTTGGTTTGAAATAATCTATATTTACATTGAACAAATTAAAATTTTCATTTATTTAATGAGTCAAATGTTAAGAGATCAATTTGATGGTTTAAGGTAGAAATTTGATGTTTTAGCAGTCTAGATGGTAGGATTAGTGTCAAGCTAGGTGGTAAGTTAGAAGATTGAAAAAAATTCAAAGTATAGTGGATGCTTCAAGATCTCGATGAGATCATAGGTGGTTTAAAAGGAATTTATGAGATATGTACATACCTTGAATCTCAAAAATTTGTAAGCGTTTGGTAAGAAATATAGTCATAACTAAATTTGAAAATGTTGTTAAATGAGTTGGTGATTTTATAAATACATAACTTGATTTGATAAGCTAATAACATATGTACACATAGGCATTGGTAGTTAAGGCACAAACTTGGGTTACAAATATCATGATTTTTTTTTGTTGGTCATTTTGCAAAGCTCGCCTATAGAAGTAACACTTTACCAGATTAGATTTTGGAGTTACTTGAGGAAATTGTAGATAGGAAACTACAAGAAAACTTATATAGGTATGCCATTGATGAAATAAATAGGTTTTTAAAGAAGATAATTAGTTTTTTCAATGTTTTTCTAGTTTGCATGGAGATAAAATAATGGTTTTTGGGTCTACATGGTTTGATAAGTTTTTGGTATTTTAACTTATTTATTAAAAACTATTGCATGCATAAGTTTGAATATTATTGTTGATAAATAAATATGAATGATCTTGAAGTTTTAGTTTTCTTGGAAAATCATTTTCTAAGTTGTCATATCTGTATATAAGATATTGATGATAAAATGGCTTGACGGCCGATGAAATGCAATGATTGTCAGTTTTGTATGGTATTCTAAAAATGAATGTGGAGATTTTTTTTGAAAATATGATTTTGATTTCATATTTTATTTTTATCACTTAGTTCGACACTATGGGAGATTCTGGTCATTTAAGTTTTTATGACAAGTTATGATTACATAAACACATGCTAGTTTAGTAAGTTTGAGCTCTGCATAGTCATTTTTATGGAAATATAATGTGTCTGAATGGTGTATAACATATTTTTTAAAATATATTATGAAGATGTAATATTTTGGTTCTATGTTTTTGGTCTATTATAACATCATTTTTGGATATCTCAGTTTTGATTTTGATGATATTATTACATGCATACATGGGATTTTGAAAGAAAATCTCTACATGTTTATTTTTAAAGAAATATAGGTGAATTCCATGGTGGTTTATGGTATATTGTAAATTATTTGGTCAAATAGTTTTAATATTCTAAATCATTTGCATGTAATATTTATGGTTTATAGATGTATAAGGTTATTTTTTGGGGGCTTGTTTCAAAGTTGTGGATATGAAAGAACAGTAATAAAATGGTTGATAGTTTTCCTTGAAAAGTTATGATAAATTATTATGTAGTCTTGAAATAATGATTTGGAAATAATTTAATATATAATAGAGATTTTGTTTAATTTTATTTCAATATTAATTTATGGATTTGAAATATATGCAGTTACAGTTGTAGATAATACATGTTTTGTATATTTTTAGGTGTGTCAGTAGAGGAGTTAGAATGTCTATCCATTTTGATGTCCTTGACCCTAAATTTTAAAACATGTTGAATAATTTACCCTTTAATCTTGAAAACTATAGGGGTAATAGAGGTTTTTGTGTCGATAGATTTGAAGCTAAATCTCAGTCTTTTAGTACTTATTTTCATCAATTTGAAGAATAATCTAAACTAGCTACCTATTCAGTCACCTAACTCAGAAAGAGTCCAACATATTAATGAACTAACTCAAATATACAATGAGATAGCTCATGCTAAAAAATTTGTGAATTTTGCCTTGCCTTCTTATTCTAGTGATCCTACACCACCTTAAAATTGATTATTATAGGGTGTAGGAAGCTAATCTTAGAAAAGCCACTTCTTATCATACATTCAACCACTTCAAACAAGAGTTCAAATAGATATATTGAATTAGATACTACAACTAAAATTAGAGTTGTGAAGCGGGTTAAATTAGAGGTAGATAATTTTGAAAGTGATTTGGGAAAGAAATTGGTCTAATTTATTATAGTTGAAATGGAATAAAATGAGTGTTTTAATGAAAATATTGAACCTATAATTGATGTTATATCTAATTTTGATGATTTTTAATCATCAAAAATATACAATTTAAATTTTAAGTTGAAATTTTAAGTTAACTAAACTTAACTATATTTAATATTTTGATACTTTGGTTACAATTTTTTGGAAATGTAGCAGACCTTTTAATTTTGATATATATAATATGCCTAAGTGATTTTGATTATATGCATTATAGAATTAATATAGATAAAAATTTCATTTAACTTTGAAAATATCTTATTATTTATTGAAATGTTTTTTTCTATTTATTATTAATTGATTATAGAGTCCCCATCCATTAGGAAATACCTTATCTATGTTCAAATAATTGATCTCTTAAAGACTTTAAAGTCTTAAATAAACTTTAACTAATAACTATCAATATTAATTAACTTTTAAAATTCAATTATTTAAATTAACAAGTAACTAACTAAGGTTAGATATAAATTGTTTTCCAACCAATTTTGAAGTATAAAAGGATATCAAATATTCATTTGAAGAGGAGGAAAAACACATGTATTGAATATTTATACAATGTAAAGTCAATCATTTATCTCTCTCTTATTTATAACTTTTGTAAGATAGCATGACTTTTGCAGATAAATTAATGGTACTTTTTTCAATGATTGAGTATATTGCTTAAGCAATGTAGTTATATCTAGTTTTATATTATCATTTATAATAGATTACCTAAAAAATTTCAAGTTTAACATCTTTTGATGATTGCTTTTTACAGTCCTATGTGTAGAATCTGACTATTTAACCTGAATAATGATAAAAATTTCATTTTTTTGACATTTTATTAATCTAATTAATTGTAAAATTTATCTTTTAATATATTTTTTAAAAAAGATGTTAATTTATCAAATAAAATCAATCTATTTTTATAAGATGACTCTCTTTTTTGAGACTCACATGTTTTATTTATATCATATTTTATTTTGACTTTGATTTTTAATATAGTTTAAATATAATTTTACTTTAATATCTAATCAATCTATTTTCTTTCTACTTTACTTAGTTTTAACATAGTTTGTATTTAATTTTCTATTTATTACTATTTTTATTTATTAAGTTTCTTAAGTTAGTTTTCTTTATTTCATTAGTTTAGTTCTAGTTCTAGTTTAATAAAGTTTAGATTCTTTAGGTTTTATTAATTAGCTTGATGTCTTTTACTTAGTTATTTTATGTTTTTCTTTATCTTGATTATTGAGTTACATTTGGTTGTTTGATATATTGAAGATCTATTCATAGTTGATTTATCTTAATTATATTTTACTTTTATACTTCTAATTATTGTCTTTGTCTTATTCACAAGTTATTATAGGAAAAATAAGATAATACTTTGAAAATACATTATTAAATCAGATTTCATTCCTTCAAGAGATTGTCTTGTTCATAGGCTTTCTCTATCAGATAGGATAGATTACATTTTCATATCTAAACATATTCATTATTTGATAAATAGATTTCTAAAATTATAACAAAATATATTATATTCACTAGCCTATTTGCTATTTCTTAGAACATTTAAAAAACTTTTCCATCTTTAGGATCATAATTAAAATTTTAGAATTTCATTATTAGAATGGTACAATTCCAACTTAATATTCATAATAGGTGAAATGTTTGATTAGTTTATGAAACAATTTTCATCATCAATATAACCATCTACAAGTGTTTATGGGAATTGAGAGGAAGACAAGACTATGAACAATCATTAATCAGCCCTAAAATTACCTGTAAATCACCCAAAAGAGACATAGTCAAGGGTTTTTACACAATTATCTATTTGCATGGGTAAAATAAAGTAATATATAAGGTTAAGAGGTATTTAAGGAACAAACCTTAGTCGTCAAATTGGATCAAAAAGCTTAGAATCATGTAGATCTACTAAGAAACTTGTAGGTAATATTAAACCCTACTTAAACCCTAAGAACTCGTGAATGCAATTTTTAGATATTTTGAGGTTGTGAAGGCATAAATAATGGTGGAACATGATGTAAAAATGAAAATAAAATATCTTTAAAGGAGGAAAAATCAAACTTAGTGCTTGTTCTGAGATGTAATGTAACAAAACACAACCACCAAATGGCATGACTAGTATGACAATGAGATGGTGTGGTAAGAAAATGGTGTAAGGGAATTTTTGAGGAAGGCATGGTATTATCTAAGGTCTTACAATGTAAATAAAAAACTATAAACAAAGAGGTATAATAAGGTAGGTGTGATCAAATATGTAATTAGTTAAATATGTAAATAAGGAACATGAGGTGCGACATGGGTGATGTGAACATCCCTACTGCACCTCAATAGACCTCAGCTCTATTGTGAGGCCCACTATGGAGTTTGAGATTTGATTAGAAAAAAAGATGTGCTTAGAATCACATTTTTTAGTGTGATATGACTTTTAAGATTCTTTTTTCCTTTGAATCATTTACTTTTGTTTTTATTTTATGATTTGGCTTTTGAATTATTTTGGATTTTTCTATTCCTCCTCCATATGGATTTAAAGAACCAAACATGAGTGAAATAGGTGACAAACATAAGAGAGATTACATTTGATCACTAGATAAAGGGACCTAAATACCAAGGTGTATAAAGACTCTTAGACTTGCCCACAAGTAAGTGTACAATCTCAAAATTAACCAGTGTGAGCCTCAAATAAAAGGAAATAAGGGAAATATGAGGATCATGAGAAATCCATATATGTAATAAGTGATAAAATTATGAATATTCTCATAATTAATCAGAAGGAGGTAAAATAGTGCTATAAAAAGGGATAGGGCTATGATTATGATAGTCATGTCACTAAAAAAGTCATGCTAACCTACAATGGATCTAACACAAGCACTAATAAATGTAGTAGTCATCCTAAAAAAGTTATTTAAAGATGTTTTAATGTGGTAATTCGTGAGGAAGGCCAAGTTCTATCCATGGTCTTATATTGCAAATCACAAGGTGAACACCAATAAGGTGAATGCTAAATAAAAGGAAAAAATAATCATAAAGCCACTAAGGTAAAGAATGAAACAAAAAGACAAAAAATGAAAAAGATACATAAGAACCAAAATGAAAATAAATGCCAAATGAAATGTGTAAGAAAATTAAAGAACATAAAGGAAAACAATGATGTTAGTAAAGTAAAACTAAAACAAGTAACATGCACAAAAAATAAATAAACATGAGATTAAAAAAAAATAACAAGTAAGATCTATCCTAACATCTATATCAAAGAGGAGCATGTGAAATACAAGTCTATAAGTCTTGAAAGGTTTCTTGAAGTTTAATTTGTTTTTTATTATGCATTTTTAAATAAGAGTGGGAATCATAAGATTCCCCAATGGGTGCATGGATGTAGGAATAAGTATCTAAATATACCCCAAGGTCTAAAGGGACGTGTGTATGGGCAATGCAAGATGCCCCAACATGTGAGGTAGAGTGAGGTAACATTGAATCATTAAAATGATTTTCATTGGGTTGGTAGGAGCATTTGAAGATAGGTAAATGTGTTTATTTGTTAGATTTTAAGGTTGTTGAATGTTACATATGATGTGTAAGAAAGGTATGAAGAGATAAAGGAGGTAAAGGAGGACCATGTATGATATTCTTTGAGTTGGCGTTTGAACTAGGTACTCTTTTAGTTCATGTGACTTAAGAGGTTGAGGTTCAATGGATGCAACAATATGTTTAAAGTTGTTTATGTTAGATATCCTTTCCTTATTGGTTTAGTGGATGAGGTGTAGGTATGGGATAATTTTTGTTGATCATTAGTTAGTTGGTGTTGATGTGATTATGGTTCTTGAGATTGAATTTGAGAAGCTTGAATATAGTCTTGACAATATTGTTTTTTAAGAGTATTAAGATTGAAATGTGGACCAATCAAGGAATAAAGAATAAATTGATGAAGATCACAACAAGACTCATGATAATTACCTATAGTAGCATTCCATCAACAAAATTTATAAGAATTGTACCATTTTGGAGTAGGTTTGGAAGGATCAAAGATCATGAATTTATAAATTGGCAATTTATTTTTAAGTTATTCTAGACTCAAGCGGGGGTGGATTGGGTTAAAATTAGCTGAATTGGATGCTCCATTTTGAGGTTGGGAAGGCTTGGATGAATTGATATTATGAAAAAATTATTGAAAATGTTCTTTCATATTTGTTTGAGGTGGTTCAAATTGAGTCATAAGAAAGTCTTACCTTTTTTCTTAGTCTAAGTCTTCTTCTAAATTTTTAAGGGAAAAGATTCAAACTTTGTATTAAAGGGGAAATTTAAGAGTAGTAACAAATATTTTTAAAAGAGTATCATCATTCATGTTATGGTTCACTTTATGAGCTAGATACTTCCATCATTTGATGAAAGTGTGAGAAAATCCATTAGGAAGTTACTTGGCATTGATGAAATAGATAAGTTAGTTTTTAAGGTCATCATATTCAAATTACTTCACTAGAGCATTGACTAAATACTCTAGCTGTGATATGGAATGTATAGGAATTTGGTTGTATCATTCTTGTGCATCACCAACAAAATTTTTGGATAAGATCTTGGTGGTAGAAAAGGTGTTAGTTTGTACCCATTCCTTATAGAGATTATCAAAATAATTAATAAAGATAACAAGGTCCTTATTCCCATCATATGTGATAGTTGGATAAATGTTTTCAATATTTATGAATGCAATCAATAGGATAAATGTTCAGTTTGAAGATGTTGAAGCATTTTGTTATTCATTTGAGGCTGAGGGATGATATTCCCATTGGAATCTCTAAGAGGAGTGTGAAACGACCTAACAAAAATTCTTTCTTTTTTTTTCACATCACTTTACTCAGAGTGCAAGCAGAATTAAGAATATAGTTCACTAAACATAGCTAGAATTTGTATAATCCACCTAAAACCCATTACCAAAGTTATGTATTTATGATTCCATTCATACACCATTTTAAATATTCAAGTAATCAAACCATATAACATGGCATTTAAAATCCAAGACTCTTAATGCCAAAGAATCATTACATAAATAAAATCAGGTCTTAACCATAATTGGATTAGTCAGGACAAAGTATGTTCACATCATTTTATAAGAATGTATAAACTTTCAAGGATGTCTTTTCTCATTTAACTTACATATAAGAGATATGCAATGGTAATATCCTATATAGATATTTATACCAAAATATCATAAATTTAAAGATTATTACACCATGTTTAATCATATACTCATACCCTAATCAGTTTAAGTAAATCCAACTTACAAGTTCTACATGCATGGCATCAATTGAGCTTATAACCACCAACTTTCTAAATCCTTCTTAGGATAAATATGCATGGATGAAATATAAAGTCCTTTAATATGACTTAAATAAATAATTAAATATATAACTATTCTAAGTAGATGCTACAAGATCAATAAGAAAAAATGATAACTCTCAAAAATCATGTTGTAGGAAGAGTATTAAACTACTGCAAGATATCTTTGTTTTAATAACAAAATATTGTCATATTGAAAATTGATTTTATCTTTTAATACTCAATAAAAAATACTTAAGATATGTGTTTTGAAGGTTAAATCAAGAATAATAAAACCCAAAAATAATGTATAATAAAAATCTATGATTTATGAGCATCAACTCCATCAAATTTAGGTTTATAAAAAAAATACAACATACTCTTACATATCAAGAAGATTGCTATAGTAATACTACATAGTAAGAGTAAATTTTAAACATGCTACATCAAAGTATTTAATCACTAAAACTGAGTAAGAACAACTCCAAACATATTATGTAACTCTAGAATGAAAGAGTAGCAATAAAATAATTTAAAAATCATCCTGACCCATTTTATGAGCTCTCTAATTGGTGACCCTCACCACTCCAACCATCAATTGAGTGATGAAGTTAGGCATTTGGGCTTTGGGTAAAGGTGTGAGTAAGATATTTTAGCCAATAATGAGAAATTTATAGTAGTCACACATCATCATCAAATAGATGAACTATAACATCATGCACTAATAGTGTCAGGGATAATACACCAAAATTTTACAAGTGGCACTTGCATAATGGCCTACCAGATCTATCAATCATCTAATCTAAGATGAATCATCTATATTTGAAACTTTTTTTTTCTTAACCAAGAGAAAGAAACAACCCATTCATATTTTGACTCAAGTAAGCAAAATGAAAGAGGTAAAATAAGAGTAAATAACACCTTTGCATCAATGCCTCTAAATACATTAAAATCCAAGCAAAATAAGCTAAAATAAAAACATGCAAGCTTTGCTATAGTGCCATATTTTTATAGGCTACCATTCAAAACCAGCAAAGTCAAATAAAATAGTAATGATAAAAATTCAATAGTTAAAAAATAATTACAGTAGAAAAGTGGCACCCATATGACCATTAAATAAATATCACATAGAAAATAAAACACCTAGCATGTTATTTTAAGGCAACAATTTCCAGCTATAAATAAAATAAAACTAATAACTAGGAATAATATTTTATCTCAAAAATCATTCAATAATAAATATAATTTATTTTAAACCTTGTACACCAGGTAAAATTTAACTCATAACCAGGTATGAGAATAAATTCAAGTCCATACAGGGATAAAAAGATAAACTCCAACAAGACAAAAATAATGTATCACTTACTTGGCACAAATCTTCCCTATGAAGAATAAAATAACTTCTCTTTGATTTCCCTTCACCAAAAAATTAAAATCTTACCCATATCCATTCTATTTCTTCCATGGCCAACTCCATTTCTTTTTTTTTCTTCATGGCTTGCTCTCTTTTTCTCTCTTCTACCTAAGCACAAATCTTTTCAAGCCATTAAAAACTTCTGGAATGAAATCTAAGCCTGCATTATTTTTTATGGCTACCATTTCCCTCTAGGATTTCTCCTTAAGCCACTAAAATAAAAATGACATTCTTCCCAAGTAAAACAATCGATCACTTTTTGGTTGAAGAGTCAACCCTTAATGACATCATTTTATTTTTAAGCATTAAGTTTTATTTATTTATTTATTTTTGCTTTATTTATTTTTATTTATTTATGTATTTAAAAATAGATAAACTTTATTTTTATTTATCTATTTTTAAAATAGATATACTTTATTTTTATATTTTTATTTTAACTATAATGCATGATAAAAGTCCAAAACCCCTTTAATGGTCATTATGGCCTAACACAAATTCTTATTTAATAAATAACATTAAGCATGGGTTACTTCTTATCCACAGATTTATTAAATCAAGGCCATCATAGAGTCCCACTCCATTATAATGCATGACATTAACCTTTCTGAGTCCTTTTGGAAATAAAATCAATATAAGAAGACTTATATTAAATAATTTTAACTATAATATGGTCCATGATGGGCAACAAGTTAATAGGCCCGAAATGATGTTTAAAGCATTTGAGCCCCTTAACGGCTCGAATAAAGAAAATGACAACTAAGATAAAAAGACAACTTATCACTAATCTAACACACAAAATTCAAAAAATAAATAAAATAATAAATATTAAAAGTGGACACAACCATAATCAATCAAGATAAAAAGATGAAAATATTAATATCAAGATAAAATAAATAAAACAAGATAAAAAGAGAGACATAAGACATGCTACAACTACTAAAGGACTAGATGGTTCATTACCATTATATTTATTATCAAGTGTTGGTGTTACTTAGATTTTCACTACCTCCACCATTATTATCCCAACTATCAAAATCTACTGCCAACCTAACTCATGTATCTGTGAGCCCTACAACTACCAAAATATGGCATCAATAATATCTGTTATACATAAATAAAAACATATATACATGTAAATATGAATTGTATAATTAAATAAATATAAGAATATATTGATGGAGTCATTAATCTGTAATATCATATTATATTGTTACAAGATCGAAGTATGCTGCTACAAGATTGTTATTTTAAGATAACAGTATGTTGATGCAGGATCAAATCAATCAACATCTATATGTAAACATTAGATGATCAGCACTCAAAAATATACTAATACATATATTAATGTGTATTAAAAAATATTAAAATATCATTTCAAAACATCCTCCTCCACTTAATGAGGATCCATCCTGATGATAAATTAAAATAACCATAGATAGTGTTATTTAAAACAACTACATATCTTTTCATGTAGCATTTATTTCACTCAACATGTCCCATTATATCAAGACTTGTCTCTCTCTTCCTTTTTAATTTTTTTATCAACCATTTTCTAATTTTAATAGTATACCACTTTACAAAAAGTATAGAAACTAAGTATAAAATCTAAATCCTTCAAACAAGAGATTTATTAATTCATGTTTCTTTAAATAAAGGTTCACAAATTCTCATAACCAATGGAGAAAGGATCAAATCAAAGCATCCAATAACAATTATAATACAATATTTTTGAAATTTTGAACCTCATATCAGTAAAGGTCATATTTTAGATCACTCATACATACTTAAATTTCTACATTCTTTCACAGAATTTTAGCATGATTCCAAAAATTAGAATCAGAATTTTGAAACTAAAGTTGTTTCATATTATAATTTCCATTATAAAATGAACATAATATCTAAGAAATTAGTAATTTCATATTTGAAATTAAAATATCTTAAATATTTCTTCTCAATTACCAACCTATAATTTATAATAGAAATTGATCTAGCATAAAATAGTTAAATCTGAGGCATTTTACATAAAAATTAGTTATGTCCCAAGCATAACTTTATAATATTCACCATAAAATATAAACCATCATAGTAATCATACTTTATATGTGGTCCTTCCACCACTTTAGATTATATTTAATTCATAATTTGTTTTCATTCATCTCAAAATGAAATTAATAACTAGTTAACCATGTTGTGGTTGTCAAAATTTACATTATTCATGGGTTAATGCAGGGTCTCACACTAATCACATTGAATATTAGAGAGACCATCCCAATCACTCACATGTAATATTCAAGGTTTTCAGCATGTTCTCCATTAATTTTTTGAGCTCACATGATGGTTATAGGGATCCTAATCCCACCATCATTTTACAAATACTTTTTATCAATATCCAATAATTTCAAAACTACTTGATCAAGACTTTACATTGATCATTCTGAGCATAGGCATACATGCTAGTCATTCCTTTAAATAAATCATAATATTTATTTTAATAATATTCTCTAATTAAAATAATATCCAATTCATAACATATCATGCTTTTATTTACAAGCTAGTACGTGCCTACATTATAATAAGTATAACCTTGGTATAATGCATATGAATCCAACATATAGGACCAATTAGTGCTTCACAAGGCTATATCAAATAATTTCACACACTTATTATTTTTATAGCCTTCAAGAGGTGGGTAAGGTAACACTTAATCCACAAGGTGACCATTATGTATGAAGATCCTATAGCCAATATGTGACACACATGGTGCACACACTGGAACAAATTAGGTGGTTACCTCATACAAAAGATAAAAGTGAATTTTTAACCTATGAGAGACTCCACTTCCTAACCTATACCTAGTCTAAATCAATGCAGATATAATGCTTATTTACCCTCAACCTCACACTTACATCAATGCTCATCACTAGAGTAGTAACATAGGATTACATCACATAATATAATACTATACCTTGACATATTTAATTAATAGATGTTATCTTCAGAAAAAAAAAGTTACATCACAAATTATTTTGTGATCACATTGCTTCTATAGTCATATAAATTTTGATAATTATTAACTTGAGTATGGCTTGTGACATCTAACCCATATGTCCCTCATGCTTACTTTCATGACCCTCATAGGCATATTTTCACTAATTCACAGTCATTTGTATCCTTCTAGACTTGATCCCATCTCAACTAGAGTGATTTTTCTATGGAAAATCTATCCCAAAAGTCCTATTAAATTAGGATTATAGAACCCAACTTGGACTATAGCGTCAAGCCCTTTAGTGTCTGTGTTTGGCACTCTTGTCTAAGTGCATATTCTAATGGTCAGTTCCTTTTAGTTCTTATCCCTCTTTTTGTCAATTTAATACAAGAACATTCAACCCATGACTGATCCCTAAAAAAACTCATTCAAAGGTCATTTATAAGGGGTTGGTAATTATTACAAAGCAAGTAAGAATATAATCAAAACTACTAAGGAAATCTTCTCTATTTTTTGCATACAGCCAGCCAATACTACTAGAAGCTTATTCAAATCCTTACACTGGTCTCTAGCTATCTCAATCACACTTAGTTTTATTATTTTCATCTTCATACACATAATTGTATAAATCACATCAAGTAGGAGAACTACATATGGCTTGATCCTTCTTCAGAGTATTGGTATATAGGTAGCATGCCCACACAAAGGGTGTGGATACATGTTTAGTTCATCTTACACACACTAACCCTAATCTTTCAAAAAAATTATCAAAGCATAATGGATTGTAGGGTTTAAAGAATAAGTCAACTCTATAGGGAGTTTTGCAAACATCCAATAGTCAAAACTTCATAGCTAGGCTCACACAGACACAGTGAACAAAACCCAAAAATCTTAGGTCTCCTAGACAATAGTGGTAGAAGAGGACTATAGCACTAGACCCTAGGGTGTCCTATTTTGGTACTCTTATCCAATCAATAAATGAAGGCTATATCTTGATTTATGATAGTGTCCCAATCTTGCATAGTGAATTTTAGATCCTACAACAGTCGTCTCAGTTAATTTCTAGCTAAATTTTATTTTCTCTCCCTTATTACTATTTTTAGAAAGATTCAAATTGCAGTCAAATTATAAAAATTAGTAGCTTAATTATTGCATATTTATTTACTAATTTAATTAATCTATACCTTTAACAAAATTAGGAATAATATACCAATATTTTGAAAACTATTAAATCATTTGGTGAACCTAACTTACTTTGTTTTCACATAAAACCCTAGGAACCCTATGGTAAATTTTTTATTGATTTTTTTTTAAATTTTTTTATCTATATAATAAAATCATAAACTATCATTAAATTTTAAAATTTCATAATAATTTTAAAATAATTTTCTTTCAAACCCTAGTTACCCATACTAGGTCCCAGTATTCTCCTAGTATTTTTTTTTTTTTTTTTTTTTTTTGATTTTTTACTTGCATATTTAAATCACAAATTTGCATCAAATTTTAAAATTCCTTAGTAATTTTAAAAATAATTTCATTAAAAACCCTAGTTGCATGTACTAGCTCCTATTTTCTTCTTGATGTATCACCTTACATGTTTATGATCTTTGTGTCCTTTTTATGCACTTTCCATTTTTGTATTTTTAGGACTTTACATTTTCTATATTCAATAATTTCCTTCCATAGAAAATTGCTTATTAATAAATATTGCAAAAAAATTCAATCCATTTTCAATTTGTTTTCCTACTTTAATAATGACTCAATACACCAATTTTGATCAAATCGATAAAAAAGAACATCAAGAACTCTTAAATAAATAACCTAACATGTAAGATGACATGATTAAAATCCTATAAGAAGAACAAAAAAAAGTGAACAATAGTAAATCATCTCAAACCATAGAATAACTAGTTGCACATGACACTATAGAGGTAACTATGTCTTAATAACCCCCTATAACATCCCAACCTACCTCTATTCCACCACTAGCTATAAATAGTACATCTTTGTCTCCTGATGTGGTAGCCCTTGTATAAGAGATGAGATATCTTCAATCCAAAGTACTACATCTTGGTGCCTCTAGACCTACCTAAGCTTTGGATTCTTTTACTTTACTTCATACACCATTGTCACATCATATTGATTTGACACCCTTGACACAAGGTTTTGTTCAACCCAAAATCACTCTATATGATGGCAAGGGTGATCTAGAGATGCACTTGAGAGATTTTCATGTAGCATTCTTGGACTGTGTGCCAAATGACTAGCTACTTACCAAGCTATTTCCACCTAGTCTAAAATATTATGCTTTATAATTCTATAGTCTACCAAATCAATTAGTCAATGCCTTAAATCCTTTAGTTGGCATGTTATTGGCTCATTTTAGCATCAACATTGGTTATAAGGTTTCATATTCCCAAGTTTATCAATAGAAACAAAGGTCAAATGAGCAATTTACAGATTATGTTCTTTGATATAATACCATCTTGGCTAAGATGACTAGCCCCATGGTTGATAAAGACTTACAATATCTCTTCAAATAAATTCTTCTATCATATTTTCATGAATCAATAATATTCAAAAGTTTCTCTTCCTTCACTTAATTGTGTCACACACTAAAGGAAAGGGAAGTCAAACTAATTTCAATGGGAAAAATCAAGTACATAAGTATATTAAAAATAATAAACAAGAGTAATAGCAAAGTCCCATATAAAGTCAAGATCAATGACAACAAAATTTAGAATCAACCTATAGTCAATGTGGATTTTGAGCCCCTTCAACATGTGATTTTATCACTACCTCCTCGATGAACCTTTACTAATCTACTAGTTCCTCTAGCCAGAGTTCTAAAGAAGCTCTTAGAATGTAATATCTTATCTCTCCCTCCTATTCAAGAAGTTTATCCAACAAATACTCTTCCATAAGGATGTGATAACCATTTATTTTATGAATTTCATAGGGCACCAGGCCATACAAAAAACATATGCATTAGTTTGAGACATATATATATAGAACTTGATAACTAGTAACATTATTGATCTTGGCACTTCAGTTAAGCCTTCTCAGGAAAAGCAAATACAAGATAAAGCTTTGAAAATATTTTTATATCCTTTTTCACAACATTCTAAACAAGAGATAGGGGACACATTAGGGGGTCACCATGCATATCATGCACATCCCCCACCAGATATATACATGGCACCTTCAGTTGAGTTACATCCTTTAAGCAACATGATTGGTGTATACAATTCTAGAGTTCTAGATAGACCTTCCATCTCCTTATTA
This sequence comes from Torreya grandis, assembly GCA_037957365.1. Classification (NCBI taxonomy): domain Eukaryota; kingdom Viridiplantae; phylum Streptophyta; class Pinopsida; order Cupressales; family Taxaceae; genus Torreya; species Torreya grandis. The sequence goes on from JARHVA010000083.1 coordinate 4,289,512, forward strand.
GAGTAGGATATAGTCGAGGATGACTCAGATTATCATGCACTCTTTATAAAATCTTATATTAATAATCATCATGTTCATAGTATTCTCATAGATAATAGATCTAGCATGAACATGTGCACTATGACATTACTATAGCATTTGGGATATTCAGAGTAGGATATTACTCTATTGGACATAGTTATCAATATTTTTAGTGGGCACATATAGAGTTCATTGGGTGAGATTGTACTTTCTTTATAATTTGGTCTAACACGTGTGGCCACACCATTCACTATTGTTCTCAGTGCAAGAGTTTTTGATATGTTACTTCATCGACCATGGATTATGATACTTTGAGTACTACCTTATACAATTCATAGATATATGAAATTCATTCATGATAATTAGGTTATTATAGTTGATGGAATTCCATATGAGTTACTAATCCCCATTTTAGAGTTATCATCTATAGTTCAATCACTAGGTTCAGTCCAATCACCATTTTTAGTTTCTCCACTAGTTTTATTTCTCCTTTCAGTTCATAATCAAACACAGTTAAGGCCTCCATGACTAGCATAGAGAGTTCATAAACCTCCATATAGGTCTCTTTTAAATCAACTATAGTTTCAAGATTCTAGATAGCTCCTAGTTATAATGTTCAGACCTAGGGTAGTATCATTGAAGTCTGACACCTCTACACATAGAACACATGTTCATAGAGTTTCTCCTACTACTAGATGGGTCTCTAAGATCCCTTTAATTACATCCACTTTTGAGAGTTACAGGGGGACCCTGAAGTTATTTTATACTTCAAAGATTTTAGAGCATTTATAGTATATACAACTTTTAAAGCCACAATTTCAACCCTTCCATCATGCTTCATGATCATGCACAATCCCTCTCCTTGATACAAGACACCATGATAGAGAGTCTCACAGAGACTCATTTGTTAGTATCATTTTTTCTTAGCCTTACTTGTACATAACTTCTTTTCAATTTCTTTGACATAGTTTCTCAACATTTATTATACATAGTCTTTTCATGATTGATTGTATGTAGCTTATATTGAAAATACCAAAAAAAATAATACAAATGCTATGTACCTAGGGATATGATATATTATTGTATATGGGTTGATGGAGATGCCGACATGTGGCACACATCCCCTTAGTTAGTTATATGGGTAAAATATATTAGGATAATAGAGTAACTTGTGGAAGTAGTACATTGGGTAATGGTCAACCTATAATGGGATTAGGAGGTTACCCATATATATATATATATATATATATATATATATATATATATATATATATATATATATATATATATATATATATGATTATCATGGTAAAGATATCAAGTAAGCATTGAGTATTCTATTGTAAGAAGATATTGGAGGTTGTCCCCTCGAAGAGACATTGTGGAGTTATTCCTTCCTAAAAGGGTATTATATGGTGTTTCCCTACCTTAAGGGTATTTCTACATATATTGAATATTTTAATCATATCAAGTGGTATAATATTTTTGAATATATTGAATATCAAGATCTTATCAAGTGGTATCAGAGCTTCGATTTGGGTAATTTGTGTGGAGTGAAACCCTAATTTCTCTATATCTTCTGAAATATAGCTAATTTTTATTCAAAATTTTTATTGGAGATGTAAGAAGATATAAGAGAAGAACAGTAAAAATTTCAGAATTTTTTGAGTTGTTTTGAGTGAATTTTTGTGATTTCATTTTTTTCGTATATTTAATCTATAGGTCAAAATTTATGATATTTCTTCCCAAAATTTTGATGGAGGTTCCAATATAATAAGAAAAATCCATAGTAAAAATTTAGGACTTTTTGGATCAGTTTTGTATGAGTTATTGATATTTTAGGGTTTCATGAACCTTAATTTTTTTGTGGATCATGGAGTTGAAAAAAATTTTAGGGGAAGATGATATTGATGATAGAGAATGGTAGCTCCCTTTGGAGAATAATTTTTTAAAAAAAGGGCAAAGATGATTACTTCCTTTTTTGTCTGGGCCTGAACTACATTGGTTTGATCAATTGAGCTGTATAGAAAGGTTTTCTTCATGGAAAGAAATGGAATAGATTTTTTTAGATTGATGGGATATAAAACAAGAAGCAAAAAAATAAGAAGTAGTAGAAGAAGAAGAAGAAGTAGAAAAAGAAGAAGAAGAAATAGAAGAATCAACAAAAGAAGAAGAAGAAGAAGAAGAAGAAGAGAAGGGTTCAAATAATTTGGCTCCAAAGAAATCCAAGTCAATTTTTCAATTTCATGGATGCATTCAAAAGAAAAATGTGGTTGTGTCCATAAACCCTACTATTAAGTATAACATCATTAAAATTAATGTGGCCAAGCATCTACATGTTCAAGAAAATAATATCAAGGAGGTTCAAGTAGATGGTAATAATATTTCAATGTTTAAAGATTTGAAGCTCATTATCAAAAAATATGTTTTGCATTCAGATTTTTATGCTTTGGATATGGATGATATGGATATAGTTCTTCGATATCCATGGTTAGAGACTTTGGGAACAATGAATATTAATGTTCAAAAAAATTCATGAAGTTTTGGTACAGGAAAAAGAAGATCACTTTACAAGATATCATAGTGAAAAAGGCACCAATAACAATCCAAGTAGATCATGAAGATGAGATGAAAATAGTTGATGAAGAGCATGATGAAGATTTAGATGATATAGATAAAGACACACTACAAATGAGCACTTCATCTATTCAAGAGACAAAGAAGGAAAAGGTGGAAGAGGTAGAAGCAAAGGTGGATAAGGTCAAAGTATTGGAAAAGGTTGAGGTATATAGACACCCACATCATCATGAGAGGAAACAATCATGGAACCAGGTGAGGAAGTGTCATAATAACAATCATTTTGTCTATACAAGAAATAAAATTTCAAATCATTATGGATATACATGGAATCCAAAGAAAAATACTATGGCACATGGAATGAATGGGGAAATCATTATGACTATGCATGGAAGAATACCTACTATGGTCATGGTTGGAATCAAACAAGTGCAACAAAATATGGTACATGGAATAAAAAGAGGAATAATTATGCTTGGACACCAAAGCAATATAATTATGATCATGAATGAAATCAGAGGAGCACAATGGATTTTGAAAATAATCTTGGAGAGATATCACCTACCAAGATCACATATGGATGGTTAGATGATTGAGATTGGAGACAAGTATGCAATGATTTGATGCACACTCATTATTTGGTTTCTTCCTATGTTTTGGGGACAAAACATGTCAAGGAGGGAAGTAATGCTATGTACCTAGGGATATGATATATTATTGTTATGGGTTGATGGAGATGCCGACATGTGGCACACATCCCCTTAGTTATATGGGTACAATATATTAGGATAATAGAGTAACTTGTGGAAGTAGTAAATTGGGTAATGGTCAGCCTACAATGGGATTAGGAGGTTACCCATCTATGGGTTAGATAGCTGTATATATATAGGATATGATTATCATGGTAAAGATATCAAGTAAGCATTGAGTATTCTATTGTAAGAAGATATTGGAGGTTGTCCCCTCAAAGAGACATTGTGGAGTTATTCCTTCCTAAAGGAGTATTATATGGTGTTTCCCTACCTTTAGGGTATTTCTACATATATTGAATATTTTAATCATATCAAGTGGTATAATATTTTTGAATATATTGAATATCAAGATCTTATCAAGTGGTATCAGAGCTTCGATTTGGGTAATTTGTGTGGAGTGAAACCCTAATTTCTCTGTATCTTCTGAAATATATGGAATTTTTATTCAAAAATTTTATTGGAGATGTAAGAAGATATAAGAGAAGAACAGTAAAAATTTCAGAATTTTTTGAGTTGTTTTGAGTGAATTGTTGTGATTTTTTTTGTATATTTAATCTATAGGTCAAAATTTGTGATATTTTTTCCCAAAATTTTTATTGAGGTTACAATATAATAAGAGAAACCTATAGTAAAAATTTGGGACTTTTTGGATCAGTTTTGATTGAGTTATTGATATTTTAGGGTTTCATGAACCTTAATTTTTTTGTGGATCATGGAGTTGAAAAAAAATTTAGGGGAAGATGATATTGATGATAGAGAATGGTGGCTCCCTTTGGAGAATAATTTTTAAAAAAAAGGGCAAAGATGATTACTTCCTTTTTTGTCTGGGCCTGCACTACATTGGTTTGATCAATTGAGCTGTATAGAAAGGTTTTCTTCATGGAAAGAAATGGAATAGATTTTTTTAGATTGATGGGCTATAAAACAAGAAGCAAAAAAATAAGAAGTAGTAGAAGAAGAAGAAGAAGTAGAAAAATAAGAAGAAGAAATAGAAGAATCAACAGAAGAAGAAGAAGAAGAAGAAGAAGAGAAGGGTTCAAATAATTTGGCTCCAAAGAAATCCAAGTCAATTTTTCAATTTCATGGATGCATTCAAAAGAAAAATGTGGTTGTGTCCATAAACCCTACTAGTAAGTATAACTTCATTAAAATTAATGTGGCCAAGCATCTACATGTTCAAGAAAATAATATCAAGGAGGTTCAAGTAGATGGTAATAATATTTCAATGTTTAAAGATTTGAAGCTCATTATCAAAAAATATGTTTTGCATTCAGATTTTTATGCTTTGGATATGGATGATATGGATATAGTTCTTCGATATCCATGGTTAGAGACTTTGGGAACAATGAATATTAATGTTCAAAAAAATTCATGAAGTTTTGGTACAGGAAAAAGAAGATCACTTTACAAGATATCATAGTGAAAAAGGCACCAATAACAATCCAAGTAGATCATGAAGATGAGATGAAAATAGTTGATGAAGAGCATGATGAAGATTTAGATGATATAGATAAAGACACACTACAAATGAGCACTTCATCTATTCAAGAGACAAAGAAGGAAAAGGTGGAAGAGGTAGAAGCAAAGGTGGATAAGGTCAAAGTATTGGAAAAGGTTGAGGTATATAGACACCCACATCATCATGAGAGGAAACAATCATGGAACCAGGTGAGGAAGTGTCATAATAACAATCATTTTGTCTATACAAGAAATAAAATTTCAAATCATTATGGATATACATGGAATCCAAAGAAAAATACTATGGCACATGGAATGAATGGGGAAATCATTATGACTATGCATGGAAGAATACCTACTATGGTCATGGTTGGAATCAAACAAGTGCAACAAAATATGGTACATGGAATAAAAAGAGGAATAATTATGCTTGGACACCAAAGCAATATAATTATGATCATGAATGAAATCAGAGGAGCACAATGGATTTTGAAAATAATCTTGGAGAGATATCACCTACCAAGATCACATATGGATGGTTAGATGATTGAGATTGGAGACAAGTATGCAATGATTTGATGCACACTCATTATTTGGTTTCTTCCTATGTTTTGGGGACAAAACATGTCAAGGAGGGAAGTAATGCTATGTACCTAGGGATATGATATATTATTGTTATGGGTTGATGGAGATGCCGACATGTGGCACACATCCCCTTAGTTATATGGGTACAATATATTAGGATATTAGAGTAACTTGTGGAAGTAGTAAATTGGGTAATGGTCAGCCTACAATGGGATTAGGAGGTTACCCATCTATGGGTTAGATAGCTGTATATATATAGGATATGATTATCATGGTAAAGATATCAAGTAAGCATTGAGTATTCTATTGTAAGAAGATATTGGAGGTTGTCCCCTCAAAGAGACATTGTGGAGTTATTCCTTCCTAAAGGAGTATTATATGGTGTTTCCCTACCTTTAGGGTATTTCTACATATATTGAATATTTTAATCATATCAAGTGGTTTAATATTTTTGAATATATTGAATATCAAGATCTTATCAAGTGGTATCAGAGCTTCGATTTGGGTAATTTGTGTGGAGTGAAACCCTAATTTCTCTGTATCTTCTAAAATATATGGAATTTTTATTCAAAAATTTTATTGGAGATGTAAGAAGATATAAGAGAAGAACAATAAAAATTTCAGAATTTTTTGAGTTGTTTTGAGTGAATTGTTGTGATTTTTTTTGTATATTTAATCTATAGGTCAAAATTTGTGATATTTTTTCCCAAAATTTTTATTGAGGTTACAATATAATAAGAGAAACCTATAGTAAAAATTTGGGACTTTTTGGATCAGTTTTGATTGAGTTATTGATATTTTAGGGTTTCATGAACCTTAATTTTTTTGTGGATCATGGAGTTGAAAAAAAATTTAGGGGAAGATGATATTGATGATAGAGAATGGTGGCTCCCTTTGGAGAATAATTTTTTAAAAAAAGGGCAAAGATGATTACTTCCTTTTCTGTCTGGGCCTGCACTACATTGGTTTGATCAATTGAGCTGTATAGAAAGGTTTTCTTCATGGAAAGAAATGGAATAGATTTTTTTAGATTGATGGGCTATAAAACAAGAAGCAAAAAAATAAGTAGTAGAAGAAGAAGAACAAGTAGAAAAAGAAGAATAAGAAATAGAAGAATCAATAGAAGAAGAAGAAGAAGTAGTAGTAGTAGTAGTAGTAGTAGTAGTAGTAGTAGTAGTAGTAGTAGTAGTAGAAGTAACAGAAGAAGAAGAAGAAGAAGAAGAAGAAGAAGAAGAAGAAAAATAAAAATAAGAAGAAGAGAAGGGTTCAAATAATTTGGCTCCAAAGAAATCCGAGTCAATTTTTCAATTTCATGGATGCATTCAAAAGAAAAAGGTGGTTGTGTCCATAAACCCTACTAGCAAGTATAACTTCATTAACATGAATGTGGCCAAGCATCTACATGTTCAAGAAAATAATATCAAGGAGGTTCAAGTAGATGGTAATAATATTTCAATGTTTAAAGATTTGAAGCTCATTATCAAAAAATATGTTTTGCATTCAGATTTTTATGCTTTGGATATGGATGATATGGATATAGTTCTTCGATATCCATGGTTAGAGACTTTGGGAACAATGAATATTAAGGTTTGAAAAAATTTCATGAAGTTTTGGTACAGGAAAAAGAAGATCACTTTACAAGATATCATAGTGAAAAAGGCACCAATAACAATCCAGGTAGATCATGAAGATGAGATGAAAATAGTTGATGAAGAGCATGATGAAGATTCAGATGATATAGATAAACACACACTACAAATGAGCACTTCATCTACTCAAGAGACAAAGAAGGAAAAGGTGGAAGAGGTAGAATCAAAGGTGGATAAGGTCAAAGTATTGGAAAAGGTTGAGGTATATATACACCCACATCATCATGAGAGGAAACAATCATGGAACTAGGTGAGGAAGTGTCATAATAACAATCATTTTGTCTATACAGGAAATAAAATTTCAAATCATTATGGATATACATGGAATCCAAAGAAAAATACTATGGCACATGGAATTAATGGGGAAATCATTATGACTATGCATGGAATAATACCTACTATGGTCGTGGTTGGAATCAAACAAGTGCAATAGAATATGGTACATGGAATAAAAAGAGGAATAATTATGCTTGGACACCAAAGCAATATAATTATGATCATGAATGAAATCAAAGGAGCACAATGAATTTTGAAAACAAGCTTGGAGAGATATCACCTACCAAGATCACATATGGATGGTTAGATGATTGAGATTGGAGACAAGTATGCAATGATTTGATGCACACTCATTATTTGGTTTCTTCCTATTTTTTGGGGACAAAACATGTCAAAGAGGGAAGTAATGCTATGTACCTAGGGATGTGATTTATTATTGTATATGGGTTGATGGAGATGTTGACATGTGGCACACATCCCCTTAGTTAGTTATATGGGTACAATATATTAGGATAATAGAGTAACTTGTGGAAGTAGTACATTGGGTAATGGTTGGCCTCCATTGGTATTAGTAGGTTACCCATCCATGGGTTAGATAGATGTATATATAGGAGATGATTATCATGGTTAATATATCAAGTAAGCATTGAGTCTTCTATTATAAGATGATATTGGAGGTTGTCCCCTTGAAGAGACATTTTGGAGTTATTCCTTCCTAAAGGATTATTATATTGTGTTTCCCTACCTTAAGGGTATTGTTGCATATATTGAATCTTAACAACAAATTTTCAAAATCCAAAAACATTCAAATAATTCAAAAATGCAAAAACATGTCAATTGTATGCATCATCCATGCTTTACATTGATACTATCATGCTAGAATTTCATTTTTTGTTTTATACTCTTATTTATCAATTATCTACATTACCATGATTCACTTAATCTTCTATGAGTGTGTGTAGTGACATCTAGATTCTTAATTAGTTCACTCTACCCATTAAGGGGGCATCCTAATTCTACATTCAAGACACACATCAATATATCTTCCCCCTAGGGGAATCTTCTACATGACTAGACCATCTAGGTTATGTCATTCCTCCACCACATACTCTAGTTATCATGTTTATGTACATTATTTACTAGCTTACACATATTACTCTATTGACACTCACTAGTATTTAACATTTGTGTATTTCTTAGCATATACATAGTCTTGTACTAGCATGTCTTGCATACTTTCATATTCTTACTTTGATTAGTTAGATGTGATTGTATTTTTATCAAATTAACATGCTTTTTTTTATTGATTTGCATAACTAGATGTAATTGCATTTCCTAGTTCCTATTTGTCTCCTATATGTGCCTTAGGAAAATTTCCAATGTATTTTTCTTGTACTCTTCTATGTGATTGTGGATTTCATGCCAACCTTGCTTGTACCAAATTGTATGTGTATGTGGCATTTAAACATGCCTTGTATGCTGATTTTCTAGTTTGAGTGACATGTGCCCATGTCCTTTGTTCTCTTAGCCCTTTGGCCACTCTTATATGTTTCTTACTTCTTGAATTGTATTCTTGTTACTTGTTTGCTTATTGATTGTTTGCAATGCCATGATCCACATCATGCATTATTTTTCTTTCTTAAATACCATGATGGACATCATACTCCATACTTCCTTGATAACTAAAAACTAACTATAATTATAGTTTAAATTCAATATATTTCACATGTTATTACATTGTTATATTTATCTATAAATACCCTTGTTAATCTAACAATCTCTCATTACAAACCATGCTACATCTTAAGATATCTTATCCATTATCATTTTTATATCATGTATCTTTACAGCATACCAAACTTACAAAGATATTTTATTTTGAGGATATTCATTGAAAGGTCCTCATTACTACCCTCAGAAGAGGGGACAACAAATATGGGTTTAGTCATAGAGATCATAGCTCCCAATGATCAAAAAAGTGCTTTTTAGAACACCTAAAATAGTAACCAGATTTCAAACTAGGTAGAATAGACTAGGTAGATAGTGAAAATTATAGAATAGTCATTATATTTAGCCTAAGATAATAGTTCCAAGATTGGACTATAGCATCGGGCCCTCTAGTGTCCATTTTCAACTATCTTATCCAAACAATAGAAAAAATACACTTTCTAAAATCATGCAAAAAATTAGGTTCAGCTACAATTTTGCACAGTCAAACCAATTTGAAACCAATAATTTTTAGTATACTTTTGCTTAGAAAATATTGATATAGGGGGCATCATTCACAACATGATGACTCTCACTTCCATATTTAGATACGATAGTTGGTATAACTTTTAGATCAGAATCCATGTTTTAGACACCAGTGATTATGGGCAATGTGCATGGCACATTTATCTTCTTTTCTTTCCAAGTTTAGCATATTACCTAGGTATTATCAATAGTTGCATGCCTTATTCCATCTGCAAGTGTTTGGCATCATTTTTTGGAGTGGATTTCATACAAACCTAACCTCAACATTTTAGAATGGGTTTCATATAAACCTAGTGCCTAGTTTCAGAGTGGTTTTCATACAAGCGTAATATCCATCTTTTGGAGTGGCCAAGAGTGGACTAGTTTCTAGCATACATTTAGATATATATTCTAACATTATCAAATTACAAAAAATTCATAGGATTTAGGAGCCATCTTATATGACTTACATTTCATATAGGTATCAGTTCATAGCTTCACTTCATAGGGAAATGATGAAGCCAAAGGATTAACTAGCCTTTGTATTCTTGAGCCACCTACTCAAAGGGATTAGACACATAGTCAAAACATCTATTAACACATCCATGATCATATATCTTCACTTAGTGGGTGACAATGGAGCTAAATGGTGAAAGTTTTCATTCTTGAGCCACTTTTGGTAAATTGAGCACTTAGCTCCATTCACAATATTACTCTTACTACAACATCATCTAGCACCACCTAACGTCACTTAGCATCATAATAGGTTTTGTATTGGTTCATGTATTAGTGAGGTGTATTTTTTCTTTTCTCTTCCTCTCTCTATCTCTCTTACCTAGCTTTGTACATTCTTATTTTAGATATAATGTGTATATAGTAAAAACTGATCTACTCTCTATTTTCCTTTATATATTTACACTTCACAATGTGCTCTTTCTATGCACACCCAACATCACATAGTTTCATGAGCTTCACCCTTATAAGTAAGTTTAGGTATGCTTTCTATTTTTCCTTTATTGGAGTATTTCACTTTTTTTCATCACTAAAATAAAAGAGGTGTAAATATATTCATATAAAACGCAAAAATTGGTAACTTAAGTGTGGCTTGTGATACCTAACCCATAGGTCCCTCTTGCTTACTTTCATGACCCTCATAGGCATCTTTTCACTAATTCCCAACCATCTTTATCCTTCTAGAATTAAACTCAACTTAGCTAGACTACTCTTTCCATGATAAATATATCCCCCAAGGTCTCATTAATTCAAGACTATAGTGCCCAAATTAGACTATAACACTAGGCCCTCTAGTGTTCACTTTCAGGGCTCCTTTCCAAGTGAATTGTTTCCTCTAATGGTAAATTCCTTCTAGTTATTATCCATCTTCTTGTCAACCTAATATGAGCACATTAAACCCATGACCAATAGATCCCTATAAAATCCCATTCAAAGTTCATTTAGAAGGGGTTGTTAATTATTACAAAGTAAGCCAAAATATAAACAAAACCACTAAGATAATCTTCCCTATTCTCTACATACAACTAGCCAATACTACTACAAGTTTATTCAAATCCTTACACCAGTCTTTATCCACCTCAATCATACCCAATTTTATCATTTCCATCTTCATACACATAATTTCATAAATCATGTCAAGTAGGATAACTATATATGGCTTGATCCCTCATTAGAGTATTGATATGTAGGCAGTGTTCCCACACAAGGGATGTGGATACACATTCAGTGCATCTTACACACACTAACCCCACTCTTTCATAAATTTTGTCAAAGCACAATAGATTCTAGGGTTTTAAAACTAAATGATCTCTATATGGAGTTTTATATACATCCAATAGTCAAAACTTTAAAGGTAGGTTCACACAGACAAAGCAAATAAAACCCAAAAATCTCAAGTTTCTTAGATAATAGTGGTAGAAGAGGAATATAGCACTAGACCTCAGGGTGTTTTATTTTGGTGCTCTATCTAATCAATAAACAAAAGCTAGATCCTAATTTTTGATAGTGTCCCAATCTTACACAGTGAATTTTAGACCCTATAATAATGGTCCCAATTAGTTTCTAGTGAAGTCTTATTTTCTCTCTTATTACTAATTTAAAAAAGATTCAAATTATAGTAAAATTATACAAATTAGGAGCTTAATTATTGCATATTTATTTACTAATTTTATTACTCTAGACCTTTAACTAAATTAGTAATAATACGTCGATATTTTCAAAACTATTAAATTAGCTTCATATCAAGAGTTAATAACATGATATCACACTTGTTCTATGATATATACATGAAATACTTATGAAATAATGTTTGATAACATAAACAAACTATAAATTTATATGGTCTAACATAATTACATATAACATAGATATTTACACAACATATACAATTTTACATGATATATACACCCTAAATTGGTCAAGCAACCATACATAGCATGTCTTTTCATAGTCCTTTCATAGGAGACTCCAATTGGAGAATATGAGTCTTATTCACATCTAGCCATGTCTTTTTGTTTGATTTGACTTAGTCTTGTTTTATACCCTAGACACTTTTTTTACTCTTCCCATTCATTCATTACCTTCTATACTTAACCCTTACTAACTTAGGTTACTCTGTTCATGCTTATTCCATCCCCCCAAGTCCTAGACCCTCTAAATAATATCACCCAAATAGGACTACAATGCTAGAATCTAGGGTGTCCAATTTTTGGTGTTGTTGTCCAAGTGTAAATTTGATTCCAACAGTCAGTTTCTCCTATAAGATGAGTCTTACCCCTTTTGTTTTCTTTATTCCTAAGTTTTCCAATGTGGGTTAAATGAAAATAAAACTCCAAAATTCAAAATAATGAGTCTCTTTTATAAATGACTACACAAGGCATTTTATATCTAGCACTTACTAATTTGGCACATTAGACATAATAAAAATCAATCAATAATATAGCTCAGCATTCTACATCACACATAGACTTGCATGCTTGATCAAGGAGGGGCCTAGGAAAACTTTATTCATGCATATATCATGCACATTGATTATGCATGTTCCCTAAGGGAGAACTACATCAGATCTGAGACCCTAGTTTGAGGGTTAATGTAAGTAATAATCATAACAATAGGGGTTCTTGATTGTGTAATTATTTTTCTCTTAACCTGATTTTCCTCCATTTTTATTTTGATGTATTTCATTATTTATATGTGTGTAGATGGATACAATTATTGAAGACTAAAATGGATCTACAATGAGCTCTGGTGACTTCTAACCCTTGAAATTTGGTACACAGGCTTATATTAACCAGGTGAATAAAACCTAAAAATCTTAGATTCTCAAGACAATAGCATCAAAAAGGAATATAGTGCCAAACATCAGGGTGTCATATTTTTAGTGCTCCTATCCAATTAGAAAATAGATGCTAGATTCAGATTCTTGACATTGTCTTAGTCCTACTCTTTAATTTCTAGCCTCAGAATCCTCTATTTTAGTCTAAGTCTAGATAATTTAATTTCTATTTCTCTTGAATAATTATCATTTAAAATCTATATTTTTACCTATCAAAGTAGATTTTTTCTATCATTACATACCCTTATTATTTAATATCTAAACACTATATTCCCAAAAATAAAAATTATTTGGTGAACATAACTTACTTCGAATAAATTTAAAATCTTAGGTACCCTCAGGGTTTTTCTTTCATATTTTATGCAAAAAATCAATTTCAAATTTCTATTTTTTGTATTATTTTTTGTGCAATTATCTTATTCAAATTAATTTTAGAATTTAAATTATAGCCATAATTTTCAAAAATTCTAAAACCCTAGATTTCCAAACTAGGTCCTCAAACCCCAAGTTTCCCTCCCTTAAAAATTTTAGAAATTAATTTCAAAATTTTTGAAAATTGTTTGGTGTGCCAAAAATATTTTAAAATTTTCTAAATTAGTATTTATTTTGTTCTAAAATTCAATTTCAAATTTATAATTTTTTGTATCAATTTTTATACAATTATCTTATCAAAATTATCTTGTAAAATTCTAAAACCCTAGCTTAAAACCTTATATTCCTAAACTAGGTCCTCCACCTTCAAACTATTCATCCTTGAAATTTTTAAAAATTAATTTTGAAATTTTTTAAAATTGTTTAAATAGTCACAAGTATTTTCAAAATTTCCATATTATTAGTTATTATTGCATTTATTTGCTTAATATTACTTCTTCATATTATTTTTGGTGAAAGAAATAAAATGACCACTAAGACACTTCTTCCCTCTCATCTCATAGACAAATTTATTAATTTTTCACATAATTATGATAATGAGTGGACAAAATTGCAAAATTGCACATTAGCTAAAAATGTGGAAAATAATTTTGTTTACAATGAAGATAATTACTATTGTTTTAATGAGGAATATTATCATGCATATGAAAGTGATAGTGAAGAAAAAGTAGATGCATCTTCTCTGCTAAAACCTATCTCTTTCATCCCTTCTTCTAAAGAAAATACTTTTGATAAATGGGAAAAATACTTCTCACCTCATTCTCCTATGCACAATGCACAAATTGAAAAAATTAGTCATGCACTTCCAAATGAACCTCTAATAGGTGATAATGTGCTTCAATGTGAACCTAATCTCTCTCTCTCTCTCTCTCTCTCTCTCTCTCTCTCTCTATGTTCAAAATACAACAATATAAATGCAATTATTTCAATTTATTTTCCTCATTTCCTAATTTTAAAATTAAATTAAATAAATCTAGTAATTAGGTGTGTAGAAGAAAACCTAGTGAAATATGCACATAAATCCAGATGAAAATGGGAACTCCTCTTTGGCTAGGAAGGAATAACCTAAAAATAACACAAACACTTAGAAGGGGGCTTTTATATGGTTGGTTGAGTGGATCTCCTAGTGTGCACTAGATCTAAGAAGCATAATTCTTACCAGGAGGGTGTTAATCCACTTTATGATAATCAAGTCTGAAATGATAAAAGAAGATATGTACATTCAATGATAAGAAAGTAAAGGCATGTTATAAAGTAAAATATAACTTACTTATTAAATAAATTGATAAAATTTTGATGTTAGGGTGGTTGGGATTAGGTTCAAAAATTTAGAAAGGGTACTATGGTTAGAGGGAAACATAGAAAATGGAGCTTGATTTGAGGTAGACGGGTGAAAAAGGCTTGCTAGAAAATGATACCGCAGAGAACCATCGATAGTTAGGGGAACCATCAGTGATTGAGATAAACCATTAGTCGTTGGAAATTTTTTGATGGTTGTAAGTAACCATTATTGGTTAGGTAATCATCGATAGTTTCCTATGCCAATCTGGTAGTGAATAACTCAAGAAGTATAGAATGGGAATTTGGTCAAATAGAGGTTAGATACAGGGATGGGAAGTGTAAAATGGGGTATTGGTAGATCTGATAATGTAAAGGGATTAGACACTAGATAAACCAAATAACATAAGCATAAAATACTTGGAACTGAGTGGAGGAATCTTGGGGTCATGTAGCTAGAGTAATGGTGCTTCAGGTGTTTTAAAATAATTTCAATAGAGTTTCAAATCTCTAGTGATAATGCTTGCTCACTGGTATAGATGTTGGATACCTGTAAGAAATCTTGAATGCTCTATGACTAATTTTTCTCCCCTTTTCACTTCCTCCTCTGCTCCTTTTATAGGTAGAAGCTACTAAATGAAATAGATGAAGTTACTAATTTGATGGAGGATAAAGTTTCCTATTTTGTGGCTTTAAAAGCTTTATTTTAATCAATAAGTTACTATTTTGAGAGTTGTTAATCTTTCACAAAGAGCTAGCGCTACTTTAAAGTTTGTCAAATCAAGGTAAATAACCCAACCATCGATGGTTAGGCCAACCTCTAGTGATTACCCCAACCATTGGTGGTTGTATGGGTAGAGAAAAATTGGTGAAAAGAGGGTGAATTAAATGCTACATTTTAAGGGGGTTTGGTAATGTTATGTTATGAAGAGGCATAGATAGGGTCTAAAGGTAGTGTGACACTAAAAACCATCATATGTAAGTTTTAGGTGTCTACATGTTCCCCCTTTTTATAATGTAGCTTTAGGAAAGCTACAAAATAAAAATAGGAAGCTAGTCATGGTCTCAATCTTGGTTTCCCTGAGTAGGAGAGGAAGTAATCCCCCTCAAAATGAGAGATGATTGAGGTATAGATACAATAATTTTAGGGTTTAATATTGGATATAAGTTAGATGCCATGAAAGGGGTTAGGTATTGGAGACATGGTCTCATGCATAAAAAGTGATAAAGAGTGATATCTAGATCGTGTAACAATAAAAATTACTAATGTTGTAAAATATGTTTAGGTTCTACAAAGACTAAAGAGGATAACCATTTTATAACATTGGTCATAGCTGATCTAGTCATTCCTATCAAGCCATGTAACCAAGGTTGGGGTAGGTTATAGGTATCCAGGTTAGGAAGTGCTCTTGTAAAACAACCCAAGTGGTTAGGTTGTGCAAAAGGTAGTGTAAAATGTTAATAGTCAACTTAAAAAATTTGGTTGATGTGGTCAAAGGACAACACAAATTTGGCATGAAATATGTGAAGAGATCAAGTCAAAAACCACTAACATTGAGGTGGATGTGTCAAAATATATGGTGGGTGGGGTTAGGGTAAGGTAGTGGTTGAGCTGAGTCTAATAGTATAAGGTGAGTGGACACTACCTACATAGTCCCATGGATATGAACATCTAAAAGAACTATAGGGCAAATGTAGTTCTAGGTAGGAGGTAAGTTGAAGAATAAACCTTAGGTTAGAAAAGAGTTGGAATAAGGAAGGGATCTAAACCATCGATGGTTAGGGTTCCTTAAGGGGAAACTATTAGTGGCTACCCTAACTATTGATGGTTAGGGTGAAACCCTAAAAAACTAAAAGTTAAAGTAAAAATAAGAAGGTATTTTCACTTATTAAATTTAGGTGAAAATTGTCTAATGATTTGGTTGGGTGTGTGAAGCATCATGTGTGTTGATGTGGATATTATTGACTGAGCAAGTGTATGTGTAAGTGTGATAGAAGGAGAATGAGGATGTGGATAAGTAATAATGAGAGGGTTCTGACCACACCATTGATCACAAAATGAGGTAGGGTTTGTCTTAAATTTTATAGGATGGTAGTAAGTTAGGTATAAGAAAAGGGTAGAAAAGTTTGGGGAAAGAAAAAAAAGTGGGGGAAAACACCAAGCTAGGGCCTGGATGCCCTAGGTTTAGATATGGGTGTAAATGGGGAAAATAGGTAGAAAAAGGAGGGGGAGAGGGAGAGAAAATGAAGATAGGAGGTAAATAGTTAGACATTTCTTTATTTATTATATTTTTATCCTATTTAGGGTTCATTTTTTCTAGGCAAGGCACTAGGGTTTCACAACCAATGATGACACATAGTGACTATTGGTGATTGGACCTAACCATCAACGATTGACCCCAGGGGTATAAATACACCTAAAGACTATCGATGGTTCCCAAAATCATCAAAGGTTGGGCAAAAGAGGGCCAATCCTATAAAATAAGGTTAGTGAAATGGGGTATCAAAAAATTAGATGAGGGGTTCTTAAAGAGATAATTTAACATTAGGTAAGAGGAAAGAGTGGATCCTAAGAAGAGGCTATAGGAAAAGGTAAAGAGTAATATAGAAAATAGGTGAAAATAAAGGTATAGGGTGTAGGTCCAAGAGTAGAGGGAAATGTTAGAAATATTAACATTATGGTGGTTATTTTATAGGCCCATAAGTGGATTTAGATGAGGAACTGAGTCCCTAAGATATTCACAGATGTGTGTGATGGGATGACTAATGCTGAGTAGATGTAGATGGAGGATGTGGGCCTAAGGGTAATGAGACACTACCTACACCTTCCATGTGACACAGTGATGATTGTGGCACTCATCAAGAGATGGGACCCTACCATAAATAACCTCTTATTACCCACTAAAGAGATGTTGATTCTATTGACAAACATCCATAAGATCACTTAGCTATCAATTTAGGGGGAGCTGATATACCACATTGAGAGTGACAATCAAGATCACTACATGGACTAGATATATGGTGAGGATTAAGTGGAGGATAGATACCATACTAATGGATTTTTTTATAGGAAATTATATTAGCAAGCCTCATAGGATAGATTTTTGTTGACTATGATGATGATGGGCATATCATGTTTTATCATGTCAAACTCGAGCAATGGTTGATTTCTTTATGTGTTGTTAAGAGTGTTGATAAAGATACTTTTAGGGGGTATAGTTTTTAGATGGGCCTTAGTATTGTTGGTATAGATTTATAGATATCTCTGGGCCTTCAAGGCATAGAGATGATATAAGATCAACATCAACTTTGTGCTTTATTACTAGGCTTACAATCATATCTAGGTGTTGAGACCCTTTGGGCTTCCCTGGGATGGCTATGCATTGATAGACTATAGGGTTGGCTTCATGACATAGCATGGTGATTATGAACTTATAGGATTGGGGGGTAGATCTAGAAATATCGAGTGGTTTTGAGATGCCTTAAAGGGCTTAGTAGTAGCAGACATTTTATAGAGGTTGTATTTTAGTTGGCCCTTATGGACAAGTTACAAGTACCACACACTATCTTTGTAGAGTTGGTGGTGGGTTTATGGCTGATAGGATGGTGAGGTTGATCACATCCCATTAGATTGAGTTTATAGGTATTTTGGGATGATATAATATACACCACAAGATTTTTAACATTATAGGAGGGAGGATTCAGAGTACCCACTTCTAGAGTTGTGGCTAGATGTTATTGTTCTAAATTATGAAGAGATTCTAGTGAGAACTCCTATAAATGATGTGATATTTACTTATGGATATATGGGATGGTATCAAGTTAGGTATGTAACCATATATTTTGGTTGGGGGTATGGATTTCAACAACCTATGGATGTTGATCTTACATAGGTATAGGGTAGAAGATTAAATGGCCAGATAGAGATAGCCCTTGAAATGGCACAAGCTCAGGTGATAGGGTTATAGGAATAGTTAGCTATGTTGTAGGTGTAAATATTCACTTTATAGGGGTAGGTATCCACTTTGATAAGAGATTAGCATATGGTGGGGACCATCCTTGATTTTGTCACATAGGAGTGAGATTCCTTGAGACAGAGAGCAGGGGTGACCATGGCAGGAAGAGGGGAAGTTAACTCAATTATGAGGACATGGTACCTAGTCATATTCAAGAGCTCTGATAATATGAGGCTATGGTGTTAGCCTAGTTGTTTGATACTATTAGGTATGGGTAGTATAGGGCTATCTTGGTAGGGGGGCATCATTAGCTATTTTGGGTTAGTGGGCATCTACTATGATTTAGGTAGGTACATAGGGGGTATACCACCAGATGATGGAGTAGGTGTAAGTGGTTTTGGTTCTAGAATCACCGGTCCTTGAGATATGAAATCTTTATTATATATATTTGATATGGATATTTTGATATCGACCTACATGTTGATGATGTGAGATATATTTGCAAAAGAGAGAGAAATATTTATGATGATGTATTATGATGTTGTAACCTTATGATAATTACACTATGAGGATTATGCTTGGATGATTATGTGTATGATGTTCATTTGAAGGATTATGGTTATGGTTTATGCTCATATTGTTTATGATTGGTTAGCTTAGGTATGATGATGATATGATTATGGTTTTAAATATGATGATCGATTATGTTTTATGTTGATGATATGATCATTATTTTTCATGTATGGTTGATGGTGATTATGATGTGATGTTAATTATGATTGTTGATGTTATTTATGACATTATGTGAGCTTTGGCATGATGATGATTTATTTTGAATACAAGGTGATTATGATTTTTATGTTAATTATGATGTTTAATGATGATGTTATGGATGTATGATGTTATTTATGACATGATGTTAACTTAGGCATGATGATGATTTATTTTGAATATGAGGTGATTATGATGTTTATTTTAATTATGATGTTTGATGATGATGTTATGTATGTATGATGTTACTTATGACATGATGTTAGCCTAGGCATGATGATGATTTATTTTAAATATTAGGTGATTATAATTTTTATGTTAATTATGATGTTTGATGATGATGTTATAGATGTATGATGTTATTTATGACATGATGTTAGCTTAGGCATGATGATGATTTATTTTGAATATGAGGTGATTATGACTTCTATGATTGTGACCATGAACATGTTAGGTGATGTCTAGGGTTAAAAAAAATTGTTAGGCATATTTTGACTAGTGTAGTGTAGGGTTTGGTCTGGACAAGAGGATAACATAGGATTGTTTTGATGTGAGGCCTGGGTGAGATTAGTTGACTAGGTTAAATAAGATAAATAGGTTAATGTGTCCCAAAAAATAGATATATTTATTTATATTAGTAATAGCTAAATAATGAGAAACCATAGGTGGATCAACTTAATGAATGTGAGCCTATCGCATGCTTCACAAGAGTGTACTCAAATTGAGAGAAAGGTTGTCGTGATCACTTTGCATCAAGTAAGCTCATAGTCCCATAGATTGAAAGAGTAGTGAAGGCAAGATGGGTAGTAGAATGAATGGAAAATAACAACCTGATGTGGGTTAGCTTTCCCCTTCTTTAGGTGACCAAAGGGCCATAGTAGACAAGTTTATGCCTTATAGTAATATCTATATTGATCAATGTGAGAAGTATACCAATGCTATGTATAAGAGCTAATTATGGTATGATGGTATATTAGGTAGACTGATAGATGTAGGAAGTCTATCAATGTCATATCTAATAGCTGATTGTGGCTTAATTATTTTTGATTTTGATATAATTTTGTTCATTGATTTTATCATTGGAGTAAGTTGTTGACACTGATTGATGCGAGAAGCTTCAAATGACTTTTCTTACCCATCCTTCAAGGGAGTGGTCTAAAATTTTGACTTTTATAGCTATCCTTCAAGGGAGAAGTCTATTTTAAGTAATTTTGAATTATGGGGTAGTTGTCCTTCAAGGGAGCAATCTATGATACTATGATTTTTAACTATGAATTTAGACATGGACAAGTCTATTTAGGCATAAAGCTCCACTCATATGAAGGCAAGACTTTAGCACAAAAATGTTATGTGGTAAATGAAAGGGATGGGTTGAGAAACAACTGATCATGGGATTCCATCTATAGAAAGATAAAATGTATCCATGAAAATCATGTTATGGGTAGATCCTAGGTACCCATACTTAGGATCAGATTTTATATGTGATAGATGAATCAAATGGTTCCATGTTATAATCAATTATTTCCAAAGGATAAAGGAAAATGTAGAAGTTTTGTGAACCAAAGGATGAGCTTAAGCTAGACACAGAAGTGAGTTTAGTCCTTTTTAACAATAAAAAGGATGCAAATGCAAAGCATTGATTAGCCCAAGTTTTGGTTTGCCTTCAAGAGAGGAAAAATGGTAAGCGCTAGATCCATACTTATGGGTTACAATTTAGGGTCCTATCTAGTTAAAAGAAAACTTTCCATTCTTATCCTTCTCCATGTTAGTTACATGTTGATTTTATTTAAGGATGAGGTCTTTGATGTTGAATTCATGCTTTTTCAAATGTTTATTTTATGCACACTTTATTCTCTCTTGATAGACATGAATATGATTGAGTTCAGCAAGACAATGCTCATCAAGAAGTTATAGGTGTGTGAGGTGTTCTTGATGATAGTCAATTTTAGAGAGGATTTCAAGTAAATATATACAAAGTTATGGAATTTGGAATTCAAGAGGAAAGACCACCTCAGCTCCAAAGATGAGGGAAAAAGATGTTGCACCTATAGTAGTTTAGATACTAGTGTAGTAAGCCCATAAGGCAAAGGGGATATGGAGGTGCCAATCCTGACCAAAAACACTAACCACCTTTGTGAGAATTTTGATGAGGATTTTTTTAGAAGCTTTTAATTTTCAATTGGATTATGGATGATAAGGTGAGGAATAACTTAAATCGATGCCAAAATAATCATAAAGTGCTTGGACTTTGTTATTTTTAAAGGACTTATTATTATCAGTGATTATTTTGTGAGGAACTCTAAAGTGGTAGATGATGTGGTGATTTATAAACTTAATGATATTTTTAGATTTGGTTGATATACAAGAGATGGCTTCCACACATTTGGTGAAATACTATGTATCAGTGATGATATATTGATGTCATTGTGAAGAATGGGGATTGATATCCCTAATAAGGTTAAGACCCCATTATGAGAAGGGCCAATAATCTTGAGATACTTGAAAACCATGGGAAGGCTCATGATGAATATTAGTATGTTATTTACACTTGACACATCTATTGACATAGTCACAACAATCCTGATTAAGTGTGGGTCAATAGTAGCCTAGGTGAAGGATACATTTGGCAATAGTTAGGCCACTAAAGTGTCCCCCACAGATGTCATTATGAACTTATTTGATGGTGTGTGAAGCTTCATAATGATGGAGACAATGGATAATTATTTCATCAAAACCCCATTTATAGAAAATCCCTCCTAGAATAGTGTAATAAGAGGTACCCTTGATAAAGGCTCTACATGCATTATTTAAAAGATTAGGGGAAGAATGCCAAGGTTAAGATAATTGAAAGTTTGATCATACCAAATGTCAGGAGGTGATGTTTCCACATTACAAATGGTGGGAAGGTCTAAAATTATATATAAAGCTATGATAAAATGATGAATGGTAATAAATAGTTTAGATTGGGTTGGTTGGGATGGAATTTGGGAAGCAAGAGATGCCATCATGTCTATGAATTTTTTGGTGGATCAAGGAACTAATTATATGGTGTAATGATTGAATGATGCCAAGAGTACATATACAAGTTATTTGTACTTCAGAAGGACATCATTTTTTCATTGATAAGATCATATGACTTGGTTAATGACAAGTTATGAGTCTCCAAAGACACTAATTATTTTGATCCCCAAAGCTAAGGTAGTTTAAAGACCTATGACTAAGGCTTCATATTCAACTACATTATTGGTGCATTCAAAATCAAGTTTAAAATAAAGGGGAAGATGTTCTCCATTGAGGGGAATGAGGATTACTTTTCCACCCCCAATATTTTGACATTTAGAGCCATTGAAAAACATGGTCATTTAGTAGGTAGGTTTCTCCAAAGAAAAGGTTACAATAGACTCATCTAAAAAGGTGAGAGGAAGAGGTTGGTCATCAGGAAGAGGGGCTTCAACTAATTGGTCAGCTATGACCTATAATTTAATGTATTTTTTTTAGGAGAAACTCAATATCAAACTTAGCTAGGAGCATGAGCCACTTAGTCATACATTGGTTTTGATATGGCTTAGAGTGCATATACTTGAGGGGGTAGGTATTAGTAATGACATAGGTTTTATGATTAACAAGATAATGATGAAGCTTAGAGACTATGAAAACTAAGGCAAGATAATTTTTTTCAAGATGTGTATACCAGGTTTTATATTTGATTAGGGTGTGATTGATGTAGTAAATAGCCTACACTTTATTCTATTCATCATGATGAGCGATCATAGCCCCCAAAGAATGATTAGTGGTGGATATATATATATATATATATATATATATATATATATATATATATATATATATATATATATATATATATATATATATATATATATTAAAGGGTTGATCCTCTTTAGGAGGAATGAGTATAGGTGGAGAAAGAAGATACTCCTTGATTACATCAAAGGATTGTTGGTACTCATTAGTCTATTTGAAGGAGACATCTTTCTTTAATAGGTGGTGGAAGGGATGGAATTTGTCAAATAATTGGGAGATAAAGCATCAGATGGATTGAATCTTGCCTTATAGGCTACAAAGTTATGTGAGGTTAGTAAGAAGTGGCATCTCCAAAATGGCTCTGACCCTGGTGTGGTGTATTTCAATTCTATGAAGAGAGATAATAAATCCAAGGAGTTTGTCTGATAAGACTCCAAAGATGAATTTCTTTGGATTGAGCCTAGCATGATAGTGAATTAGTCATTTAAAGATGATAACAAGAATAATGAGGTGATCTTTATGATGTTTTAATTTCCCAAGAAGGTCATCTACATAGTCCTTGATAATTTTAGGAATGAGGTCATGAAAGATATAGATCATGGCTTGTTGATAAGTGGATTTAGCATTCTTTAGTCTAAAAGGAATAAAATGATAGCAGAAAGTTCCCCATGGGGTGATAAAATAAGTCTTATGTTGATTTGTGGGGGTGCAATCAAGATTTGATTATATCCCAAAAAACCATCCATGAGAGATAGAATTTCACGATTGACCTTGAGATCAACAAGTTGGTCAATATTAGGTAGAGGAAAGTCATCTTTAGGGCAAGCGAGGTTGAGGTCACAAAAGTCAATATAGAGACAAACATCCCCTATAGGTTTGGTGATGGGGATGATGTTAGAAACCCATTATGGATAGTTAATGGGTTGGATGAAATTAACAGACAAGATGTTTTAAATCTCTTCTCTGAAAAGAAGGGTTATGCGAGGGTGTATATGGAAAAGTTTTTTCCAAACTAGCTTAACCTCAAGATGAGTGATGATGTTATGGAGAGTGATAGAAGGGTCAATTATAGGCATATCCTAATAGGACCAAGCAAATGCTATGATACATTCATAAAGAAAAGAACGGTACTTTTTTTGTTCTTCAAGGGTTAAAGATTGGTTTATTTTGATGATGCAGGGATCCTCCTGAGTACCTAAATTAACATTGATATTTGACTCATTCAGTATGGTTTGATTCTCAGAATGGAGTGATTTATGGATAGAAGAATCCTATACTCCAAGGTAGGTGAGAATGGCATTTCTATCTTTATGGTGAATGGTGTTAATGTGGGTGAGTCACATTCAATCATTTATAGGTGGATGAGAGGAAAGGTCATGGTTCAGCCCTCTAACTAATATGTCAGGGGGCCCAAGCTAATGGTATTGATCAAAAAAATAAGTTAAATGGGATGATGTTAGACTCTTTAGATTATGAATATGGGGTTGGTGAGGATGTAATTTATTTGTTAGTGGTAGTAATGGGTTTTGGTGATGTCTACTCTTTTGGTGGTTCAAACCCTAGTCCAAATAACTCACAAGGTTTCTAGGTTTTAATGATGGGAAATTTATGAGGTCCTTGTTCATAGAGGCCAAATATAAACCCTTTCTAATTAGACTAATGAAGGTAGGTTTTAGAAAAGATTGGGTTACTAAAGTAAGAAAAATCATAGGTAAAAGGTTGGATATATGGAGTGGTGGTGGGAGTGAAAAGTGGTCAATCAAGTCCACCATAGATAAAATTCTTTTGATTATTGAGAAACCCAAAAGGGACAATGGTACCGATGTTGGGGTCATAGTAAGGGTCATTTTGAAGATTCATGTATTCATGTAGAGTGGGGAAAGAATATGATGCAAGAAGGTGATATTCCCCCAGTGAGAGTCATTGAAATGTTGATTATAGGGGATATTCTACTAAAATTTGTGACGAGGGAATATATGACCTAGTGGATGTTTCATCATTATGGGCATAGATGTTGATGGTTTGGGTTGGCGATCTCATTTGGCTAGAAGTGGGTTGTGAGGAGGATGAAAGGGGAATAAGAAAATAATTAGGATGATATGTCCTATTATAGGAAGCAAAGGGACTAGGATCAACTTTAATTGTAATAACTTGTCCCTCATGCTCAAATTTGATGTATCAGTGTAAAGTAGAAGGGACACATACCATTCCATAGATCCAAGGGTGTCTGAGTAATACATTATATTAGAATTAACCCTTGACAACACAAAATATCTTGGGAATGGTTCATGGCCCCAACTAGATGTGGATGACAACTGTGAATATAGGAATTTGACTCAAGAGAGGATAATTAGTATGGGGTTAGTTTCAAAATGAAAACAAAATGAAGAAACACACTAACTATCATAACATCTCTAGGATTAGACATTGGGGAGAGCTTAGTTAAAAAAAATTAATATAAAACACAACTAAAATGCAAAAGAAACCTTATTTTACCCCCCTTGAATTCTCCAAAATTCTTGTTGTAGTGGCTTTCTCAGCTTGTGCGCATGAAGTCCTTGGCAATGAAAACATTGCTACCTCCATCTCTCCTTGGCACATATGGCTTGTGGCTTGGATTGGATTGGCTTGAAATCAATGTGACATGGTAACACTAGTTGAAATGTATTATTTAAGATATTTTTTCATTAGAACTTTGCACCAAAAATAGCTTAAAAATGATGTTTATGGCCTCTCTATTTATAGATTTTTGAGAATGTCTAGAATCAACCTGAACTATCCATCTTGAGATTGAGATGTGTGGTTGAGGATTAATTAAATTTTTGGAATTAAGTTTTTAATTATCTTCATCATTAAATTGGAATAAGGGACAATTAATATTCATGGAGGGCATCATGGAAGGCATTGATGAGGCATGGAGGGCATGAATCCTGATATTTATGGCCTAGGGATGTCTTCCCAAGAAATGATGTCACCTGATGATGCAAATATTCAATATTAATTTTTTAAATTAAATTTTCAACAAGTTTCCATGAAATTATTAATTATGTCTTGATTTGGATTAATTAAATCTTAAGCATGATTACACACTTTGTGCACAAATTACTCAAATTGATCTGAATGCCTTGTTATTGGTCCAAAATTTGACTAGATTAGAATTGGAAGTCCATGTTAGATGCATTAGAACCATTATCCCATTTAGGATGTTACAAACAAAAAATAATAAATGAATGCATCTTGTATATCAAAGATCAATCTAAAGCACCTAAGTACAAAATTGTCATTTTGACTAATAATGATCTGATCAAAGTTAGCTGGCCCATAAATTACATTTCTAGATTTAGGGATACCCTAACCAAAATTGACACTTGAATATGTCAATTTCACATCATTTAGCATGTTTTAGCATTTTTAAGCTAAATTGTGCATTTTAAGTGGAAATTGGTCAAAAGCTTGGTTGGAGGTTATCGATGGCTAGTTTTAGGTGTCTACAATTTTCCCTTGTTTGGGAAGGTGTTGTAAGATATAAACATAGTAATGTCTTCTCAAAGAATGAAAAGGTCATGTATGCATATAACTAAAATGATGATAAACTAACTACATGATGCCCCCTCGAGGGAATAGTTGTCACAAGTAAGTCAACAAACGATCCCTCAAAAAGAAAGAAGCAAAACAAGGGGACCAAAGAAATGAAATATGATGGGGTGAAAACATAATGATACTAAAAAAGTAGTCAAAATCATTGAGAATGTAAGTGGGACAGTGCACAATGGTTTTCCCAAAGGTGGTTATAAACATTGTACCTCGATAGTGGCAACATGGTATGATAACACAATGATTTTCCCAAAAGTGGTTATAATCATTGAGAAGATGTAACTACCTTAGTTACGATAGACAAACAAGATAATAACATGCCCTTGTATGGGCAGAAAAAGGGAAGTGGTGATAATATAATGATTTTCCCAAAGGTGGTTATAATCATTGAGAAATATAGGTGGTATGGTGTGTAATGATTTTCCCATAGGCAGTTATAGTCATTAGACCTCGATTATGACAAACATGATAAAATTGGTTGAGGATGATGATAACTTAACATAGAGGTTAATGATGAATTGTAACAACCTACAAATAGGGAGATGCTCATCCAAACTAATAAAGGTTGAAATTCTTTCATGTTTAATTAGTTTATTTGGGATATCATTAGGATGGAATCAAGATGTCAGTGTCAAGGAGATGCCACCATTGCTGAATAGACTTCTTGAATCTGAGGTTTGTTGTGGCATGTGTTGATAGGAATCATGGTATAACATAATGAGGACTTGGCCAAAATATGCATAAGGATTGACTCTCAAGATCCAATACTCAATAGAACACAATGCACCAATGATAAAAACCATGATGACACTGTAAACATATGAATATGGATGGATTCAAGTGTAAGTATGGGCAAGGAATCATCTAATGAACACACATAAATTAAATCAAGGCAACAGTGTTGAAAGCAAATAAATAGGTAGACAAACAAACAAAATAAGTTGAAATAAACAAATAAACAATGCAATAGAAACCCTATGAACATTGTCCCTAGAAAATAGGTGATAACTTAACAAATGAACAAAATGGGGGAGTAGAAGAAAAGGAAGGGATTGGCCAATCTGTCTCCATATACACTAGGAAAGTGGATGCTACCTGCATAGTTCCATGGATGTAATATCCAATAAAAAACTTTAGGCCAAATTTAGTTATCCCAAGGAATGGGAAGAATGAGATAACTAAGGAAAAAAATAGAATGGATGTGATAGAAGAAGAAGAATGGTCTTGAGGCAAAAAAGTGGTCAAGGTTTTTGCTCTTTTCTAGTGATTTTTCAAATGTTTTTGTAATTGCTTTGGAGCATCTCAACTCAATTGAGAATGATGAGACACTAAATGGTTCAAGCTCACAAAATGGTGAGAGAATTTAAACTAAGGTTGCTCAAAAAATGGTGAGATCATTCAAACTTAGGTTACTTATAAAATGGTGAGAGCATTCAAACTTAAGTTACTCATAAAACAATAAGAGATTGACTTAGGTTGCTCACAAAATGGCAAGAACATGGCTTAGGGTGACTGAGTTGACCTAAATAAGTATCGATCACTACCTACATATTCCCAAAGTAAGATTTCAAGTCACTGTAGTTCCACCCTTACAGTGGAGGAATATGATGACTGTAGTAGTCAATTCAAATAAAATAGGCATAGTTGGTAAAAAAAATGGGTAGTATGACATAAGAAGTGGCAAGTTGGTACATCAAGGCTTAATGTTGCCCCTAGTTTGCCCATAAGTGGTTATAACTAGGAACAATGGCATAGATCAATGGTAATAATTTTACCAAAGATAGTTATAATTAGTATCAAGATTAGTGGTAAAAAAGAAATAACAAATGAAGGATGCAACTACCAAAACTTCTATCACACTCCCAAAATACAATCTCTGTCTGAAGTACTTGAACCAACTAATGAAACTAATCAGATACCTTGATGATAAAAATGAATAATGAATGGCAAAAACTAAGGTCAAATAGGTTAGGATTTAGAACACACTGGGTCAATAGAATGGAAGCAAAAAGTGGGTACAATGAAGAGTATGGATAAGGATGGTATTTGTACAAAGAATAATAGTGATAAAATGCTATAACTAAAATGGTCTTTATAGATAGTACACCTTAGCATTTAAGCATAATACCACTTGAGATGAATAATATTCATCAGCTCAGGAAGTTCATCTCTATCTGGTGTGGTGAGCCTGTATGCTCTTGATCCATATTCTATAGTAATGATGAAAGGCCCTATCTAGTTTGGTTTGAATTTCCCTTTATGCTTTTTCTCAATCATGGTATTCTTTTGGTTTTCTTTAAGAACAATATCACCAAGTTCAAATGTTCTATACTTAACATGTTGATTATAGTGGCCTTTAAGTTAGTTTTGATATGCTTGAAGATTATTGAGAGTATCTATGTGTTTCTCATCAAGTAATTTTATATCTTGCAAGTGAGCTACTCAATAGTCATGATCATCTAAGACATGCTTGAAAGAGATGCATATTGAAGGCAATTCAACCTCAATGGGAAGGATGGCTTCAGTACCATAAACAAGTGTGTATGGAGTGGCTCCTATAGGAGTATGATGATTGGTATGTTATACCCAAAGGGTAAGGAATATTTGCAAGTGCCAATCACGACTAACATCATTGACAATCATTTTGAGAATATTGATAATGGTTTTGTTGGATGCTTCGACTTGGCCATTACCTTGAGGGTAATATACTATAGAAAAATGTTGTGTGATGTTATATTCAATACACAGCTAGTCTACATCCTTATTCTTGAATGATCCTCCATTATCAGATATAATGTTAGTGGGGATACCATAGTGGCAAATGAGATGGTTGAAAATGAATTTGGAAATTTGATTTCCAGTCACGTAAGTGAGGGGTATAGCTTCAACCCACTTAATGAAATATTTGGTGGTGATAATGAGATGTTTATGGCTATCAGATGAAGTGGGGTTAATCTTCCTAATGAGGTCAAGTCCCCATGTAGAAAATAGCCATGGTGTTAACATTAATTTTAGAGTTTTTGTTGGGGCATGAATCATATTATCATGTTATTGACATTTGTCACACTTTTTAACATATGTAGCAGCATCTATGTCTATTATAGGCTAATAATAACCAATATGCAAGAGAATTTTTGATAGGATTGCCCCACTATAATGAGCACCACATACTCCTTTGTGAACTTCTCTTAATTATAGTGTAGACTCTATCAAAGTTAAACAATGAAGCAAAGTTCCATCAAAACTATGATGTTAAAGGGTGGATCCAAGTAGAGTATAACAAGTGGAATGATGAATGAAGGCTTTGGTTTGTTTTTGAGATAGGTTAAGTGTCAAAAATTGGTCATGAAGGTATTTATAAAGTCTGAGTATCAGATAGAATTAAGACCAATAATATCACAAATCATGGCAATAGTTGAAGGTTCATGAGTTGGTGCTAATAAATTCTCAATGAAGAACTGATACTCTCTAGCTTTATCTATTTGTTGAATCAGAGAGTCAATAGTAGCCATGGCATCTACAATTCTATTACTAGCCCTTGGTATGTGCTCAAACTAAATATTGGTAATTTGTTGCTTACGAGTGTCAACCATGGCTTTATATGGAACCAACTTATCATCTTTAGTCTATAAATAATCTATGACCTGATTGATGTATAACTGAGAATCACCATAAACGTGGAGATGAGATATATTATAATATAATACTTGTCAAAGTCATGCAACAATTGCTTCACATTATTCCATGTTGTTTGTACAAGGAAAGTTGATTATAAATGATTTAGGGATTAGATCCCCCTATGGTGTAATAAACACTAGGCCTGCTCTCAATATATGTGCAGTAAATGAACCATCAAAATAAATCTTCCAAGGCTGCTCCTCAAGGGATGTGTTAATGACAATCATTATGGATTCATCAATAAATTGAAATGTGAGTGGTTGTGTGTCTATAAGAGGTTCTTCAGCAAGTTGATCTGCAAGATCTTGTCCCTTGATTGCCTTCTAATTAGCATAATCTATGTCAAAATCATTGATAAGCACGATCTATTTAGGCATTCTACCTTGCAAAGCTATTTTATATAATAAATACTTGAGTGGATCTAATTTTGAAATGAACATGGTCTTATTATTTAACATGTAATGGCATAGTTTCTTAGCTATAAAGACCATGGCTAGACAAGATTTTTCAATAGGTTCATATTTATGTTCATATGTAACCAAGGTGTGACTTAGGTAGTATATGGCATGCTCTTTTCCATTTCCATCATGTTGAGCCAAGAGTGCCCCCAGAGCATGCTTGGTATTTGATAGATATAACAAGAATGGATTTTTTGGCATAGGAGGTAATATAATAGGCAGATTAACAAGATAATCTTTAAGTTGTTGAAAAGTTATTTGGTAGTGATCATCCCAGTAAAATACAAGTCCTTTCTTTAGAAGGTGTGTAAATGGATGGCACTTGTCTGCTAACTAAGAAATGAACCATTGGATTAACTAGATCTTACCCTGCAAACTATGGAGTTACTTTAAATTGGTTGGTAGTGGCATCTTAGTTATAACATGGACTTTAGCTAGATTAACTTCAATACCTCTATGGGACATGATGAAGCCAAGTAATTTTCTTAAAGTTACACTAAACACACATTTATTTAGATTGAGTTTGACTTTGTACTCTCATAATCTTTCAAATATCCTACATAGTACTACTAGATGGTCGACCTTAGTTTTGAATTTTCCTAATATGTCATCCACATAGTCTTCAATTATATCATGCATCATATCATGGAATATGATAGTCATGGCCCTTTGATATGTGGCTTCAACATTCTTAAGGCTGAATGGCATTCCCTGATAACAAAATGTTCCCCATGGAGTGGTGAACATTATTTTATGTTGGTCTTTTAATGCTATTCTAATCTCGTTGTATCCTAAAAATCCATCCATGAGTGAAAAAATTTCATAACCTGCCATGGAGTCAATGATCATGTTGATATTAGGCAAGGGAAATCATCTTTAAGACAAGCTTTGTTGATGTCTCAAAAATTAGTACAAGTTTTGATCTCTTCAGGGTTTTTACTAACAAGTACCACATTAGAGATCCTTCATGAGTAGTCAATGGATCGGATACATCCTACTTCTAATATTTTTTCCAACTCTTTCTTTACCAATACAGTAATGCAAGGATGCATCTTAACTTTTTTTTTACCAATTTGGCATCTGAATTAACCACAAGGTAGTGCAGAACCAAGGTGGGGTCTAAACCTGGCATGTCAGAATAGGCCCATGTAAAGATATCTACAAATTTTCTCAATAGAGTTGTAAATATGTCATGTTCCTCCTCAATAAGGGATGTGCCTAATTTTATCCATATTAGGTCTAATGGAGTCTCAATATATACCTCTATTGTATCTTTGAGTAGAAGGGTCAAATCATCATCTAGGATAGTAGGTAATGACTTGAACTATTAGACTATGTGAGGGTCCTCTATTAGGACTTGTTCTTCAACTCCTCATAGGCGTGATGAATCTGAGTCCCCTAATGGGATATCTATCCATGTGACAAAAATAGTTATAAATTATTAAATAATTTGATCAAATACTTTTTGTTTCTCAAAATTGAACTTAGATCTATAGGAAAGTTCATTGTTGGTGGTCTCCTAGTCTAAATTTGAAGAAAAATGAATACCCCCATCTAATGGTGTCTGAAACAAGTTTTCACCACTAGAATAGCCTTTATCTTTACTTTTTCCCTAGTCAGAAAGTCTCTCAAAGAGGATTTCACATTGGGACCTTAATGTTTTACTTATTTGTTTTTAGCTAAGGGTGTTCACTCACTCTCTAAAATAGGATATAGGATCTAATGTGATTGAGAATCCTAATTTATGATCTCCCAATGAAACATTATCTCTAAGGCCTAAAAAGTCACATAATGCCTCATCATTTTAGAATTCATCAATCAGAAGACTAGATTCTTATTGGTCCCAATCTATCAAATGGGGATAATATAATGGAAATAGGTTGTGATGAATGGACAAGGTAAGGGTAAAAATTGCATTGTTATCAAATAGGTTGGTTTCAGCTAGGTTATCAAAGGTGAGGCAATGATCAGACTCTGCTTCATTGTTGACATTATCATCACTAGTCATTATTGATGGAGATTGAATAAGATATGTGGGGTCAGCCCCAAGTTCTTTAAATCCATGTCCATAAGGTCTTTCATACTTAGTCATGGAAAGTGGCTTGGTGGTTCCTTGTTAATTTGGTTTGAGGCCTCTTCCTTCATAATTGTGATGCTCCATGATCCTATTGGGAATAGGATAATTTACATTTTTATAACAATAAACTTTGTTGTCATTGTATAACCTTGATTTATCTCCTTCAAGAGGGTCAAGTTCTAGGTTAGATGTTGGTATAAATGTGACAAGTCCCTTATCTTTGTTTTTTTATTACCAATGCATATGTGGGGTGACTTTAGGTCACCTAAAGGTTTTTAAATTCTAAGGAAGACTGGAAATATGAAATGTATCATGGGTCACATACTTTCCTAGTCCATTATTTGAAATGGTGAAATGATTATAAGCTTTAGGAGGTGGCATGTGGGAAATGGAATCCAAGGTATTATGATCTATGCAATTATCTGGTGAAGGATCACTAAGTATAGCCTTTCCTTTATCTTGTTTGGAACTTGGATTCATGTCATAATAATAATTATAGATTTGAAATTTGGCCTCAAGATGCTTGTAGTATTCATATGGATTTAAATCTCCTAGAATATTCACTTCCATCCCTTAGTGGGAAAACTTGATGCATTGGTGCAACATTGATGGGACTACACAAATCTCATGTAACCAAAGCCTACTTATAAGAATATTGTATGATAACTCAAGATCAAACACATGAAAAATTATATCATGGGTCAAAGGCCCAATGATAACTGGAAAACTAATGGTGCCTTATGATTCTCTTTCTTGATTATCATAGGCTTTGATGGTTATTATTTCTAGCTAGAGATCTACCATTGTGTACCCAAGAAGCTTGATGAGCTTTAGAGACACTATGTTGAGGTTGGATCTATTGTCTATAAGGACACATTTTAATTTATTCCATCTTATATAAACTTCTACGTATAATGGATTATTATGGAGTGGGCCAAGGAAAGATAGATCACTTTGGTTAAATATGACTTGTTGGGCTAGAGCTAGGTGTCTGACCAAAACTTGAAATTTATCAAGGGATATGGCACTATCAATAGTGGATCGGGTCAAAAACACATTTAAGATGTTATTGTAGATTATTGAAATTCACAACAAATGTAAAATAGAAATTTGTGCTAGTGTCTTCTGTAATTGTTCCACATATCAAACTTCTTGTCTTGGTCAGTAGTGAATGGTTTATTCTGAGGTTGAACGGTTGGTTGGATGGTAGGAAAAGTGGTAAATGGTTATGGGCTTGAGATAGTAATATTTTACCTCCAAGTAGTGATTTTACAATAGGGATTAAATACTAGACTATTATTGATAACCAATGTTAGGAATGATGTGGGACTAGATAGGACAAGTCTTGATTTCTAGTACACTCACATGTGGTCATGTGGCAAGGATGAGGTCTTGATATAAGGTCCAAGAGGGGAAACCCTAATTTTTTGGTTTTTCTAATGCATTTCTAGGTTAAAGAAGTATTATCCATGTAATTTAGTTGGATGTTATTGTTTAGCAATGCTCTAGGCTAATTAGTGCTTAGTTAAGATTAATGGAGATGGTATTAACGGTACCCCTTGCAATATGACCTATAACCCTATTATAGTCATGTACAAATGCATGGTAGGTTTGTTGGTTATTACCATTTTGACCTTGGTTTTGTCCATTATTTTATCATTATGGGTTTTACTACTGATTTTATTGATTTTGCTAGTTCAGCCTTTGATTTTGCTACTGCATTGGTTGTTGTTGTTGTTATTGCTAATTATTTTGCTACTGCTAATTTTTATGTTAGGAAACAGATTTTTGATCAATCCCAAGAGTTTGATTGGAAGTTTAAGCACCATTATTCAATGTTATCTCCCCATTATCCAACATATTCTCAATTAAATGCTTGATTTAGACACATCTTCATAGATTATGCATGTTGACCTGATGATAGTCATAGAATTCATTTTCACAGTACCAATCAAGATAAGGAATGCCTTGTAGATAATTATTTAGTATAGGCTAATTAATTATATTAGTGGCAACAAGATTATGAAATATAGACTCAATAGGTTCTCCTAGGTCACTAAAGACATGATGTGTAGGCATGGTTCTCCTAAGAAGAGGGGTTTGTAATGGTAAATGCTTTTGTATTTATTATGCAGGTCTTGGTTATTGTGATTATGACATTGGTTAGAGAGGTTTTTAGGTAGGAGTAAGATGAAAAGGTAGCACAAATGATTTTTTCACTATTTGGACATGATGGGATTTGGTTACTCCATTTCCCACAACATTCTTATTGTGATTGAATTACTTTGGTCTTTCTTGGTTATTAGCATGTATTGGTTGCGATGCAAGTGCTTAAATGGGATGTTGGTAATTTACTTAATTGGCACCTTGATTTTGATTAGTTTAATTAATCTTGATAACTCCTTTATCAGTGAGCACTTACTTGATTAACAAGCCTTTATCAATGATTTCCTTGAAAGTATGTGCACATTATAGTTTCACATGATAAGCTATCTCGCTATGAAATTTTTTGGTAAACACAATGATTAATTATTTATTTAATAAACTATGGGTGAAACATCTTACAAGGGCTCTCCATCACTATAAATAGCTTGAAAAAAACTCACCATCTTTTTACTTTGCTTGCATTAAGTCTACTAATGAAATATCATGCTCAAGATTATAGGAAAAGTGCTACACAAATTTATCAGAAAGATCATTAAAATCCATTACTAAATTTTTGGGAAACTTTAAAAACAAATCCAAGGACTGACTAGCCAAGCTTCTTAGAAATAATAGTAAAATGTATATGTCGATATATGCCACTAGTTGACATGTGACAAAGAATTTGATCAAATGAGCCTTAGGCTCACCTTTCCCTTTGTATTTATCAATTTTTGGTGGTTCGTATCTTGGAGGAAATGGTATCTACAAATACTCTATATTGAATAGATAGGAACACACATCATCCAATTTGAACTTTTAGTCTATTTACCCACTTGAATGGTAGTAATTGCATCCTTCATCTATTGTAATTCTTGGGATAAGAAACTAGAAGGAACATTGGTATGAGGGAGAATATTGGTTTGGGTAGATGGTTGGGAGGTCATAAATGGGACACTTTGACCAAGGTATGATGGAGATACCTATTGAGGTACATTGGTTTGGTTAGGGAATGGACCGAGAATATGCATACATGGATTAGGATGTACTTGAAATTGCACAATTGGTTACAAGATATTCTTGTTTGGGTTGTTGATAAAGGTTTGACATAGAGGATTTTGTGTTTCAGATGGAGGGATATAACTATATTTTGCCTATTAGTTAAAAAGGGACACACTGTTGACTAATCAAACCTTGTTATTGAGTGCAAACTTGTGGTCCAAGACCCTATCTTTGAATTTGTGGCACATTTTGAACCATTGGTTGTCTAGTATGTACTTGAGAAACATTGGGACCTCCTTATTACATGAATCCCTATGAGGAAGTGAAAATAGGTCACAAATTTGGCATCTATCATTGACCAATATTTTACACTGTTTACTAGTCATTTCTTGGTTTTGGGTTGACATATTAGTCTATGACTAAAGGGGTATGTTTTTCATTACATGGAGAGGTGGAACATTTGTTGCTCTTAATTGAGGTGGTAATTTATTTGTCTTTTTTTGTGTTGATGCACTATATTGTGTTTGTTGTTTTGGAATACTACTCGTTACTTATTGAGGAGGAGTAGGGTTCATCAAATTTTGTTGTTGAGGCATGACATTATCCATTGTTTGATTGCCTAATCCCATAAATTGTACACTTGAGGAAGTAGTCAGTTGAGGTTGGGGTGTAGAAACTCCTATTCCCTGGTATGATGATTTACCCATGATATTAACTATAGGCACATGTTGTTGGCTAGTTTTTTATGCATCAGTACCACTTTGATCTATATTGGACATTATTTGTACATTGTCCACTACATTTGGTTCACTATTTTGTGTAGAAGCTGAAGACATTTTTTCAATAACGAGCATATGCATCAAGTTATCTATCAAAGATATTTGTATAAATGGGTCAAAATTTGAATTCTCTTGTCCAATTAACTCTATCAACACTCCTGTTGAAGGAACTAGGTCAATGAGAGGCTTACTCACTATGTGCATTTGATTGAAATCACATGCTAAATTTAGGTAGGTTTGATATGTTGTCTATATTTGGTTAAAGTGATATTCCATGATGTTTTTGCCTGAATTAGATATAGTAGGATCTTGGTACGTTGTTTGGACTAGAGCCATAGGATTACTAGAAGAATATTTTTGATCGTAAATGATATTGTGGGGCACTCTTACTAGACTTGGTAAATTTTCATGGGGGA
The DNA here is from genome assembly GCA_037957365.1 of Torreya grandis. Lineage (NCBI taxonomy): Eukaryota > Viridiplantae > Streptophyta > Pinopsida > Cupressales > Taxaceae > Torreya > Torreya grandis. The sequence continues at coordinate 4,326,756 of JARHVA010000083.1, forward strand.
AGTCTATTAGAAACTTGGATCCTACCCCTATGGCTCTAACCAAAATATCATCTTTTTTCTCTAACAAATGTCATTCAAAAAAGAATGGATCGTACATGGAAGTTTTATTAGTAGAATATGACTATTGAATAACTAGCTCATCCACTATGGATATTGTTTCTAGGTATTGTGTGATTTGTTCTTGGTCTTGATCTGAATAAGGTGGTGTGTTAACTACATAGTTAGCAAATGGATCTTGGCTTTGTGCCTATAATTGAGTATTATAAGAGGGATAAGAATCCATATCATAAGAAATATTATCTTCATAGGGGTCTTTCACCATTTCTTCTTACATAACTATATTACTAATCCCTGGATTGTACATGAATACACTATGAATGTAGGAATACATGTTGGGATCCATAGTCAATGTTTTGCAATAAAAGTTTAAAGAGTTATACAAACTCTAAAAAGGACAATGCCTAAAACAAATGATGTTCTAACTTGGTCTAGATTCATTAAAAGGATTAAAAGTTTTATGCAAATATTTATGAGGAAACAAGCTTGTGTGAAGTATCTAACATTTCACTATTCACACAAAGATAAGCAAGTAAATGGATCAAAAACCAAATGTCAAAATTTAAGGTTAAAGTGTTTCAAATCAGTCTAATCTAAGAATTTAAAATTTTATAGCTCTTTTGGCCAAATGTGGTTTCAAAATCTAGGCTCAAACAAGGCATACACTAGGACTCTTGGCCAAACAGTG